>OY728149.1:56131203-57496620 GCA_963277665.1 Viscum album
GAACCTATCGTTTGTGGAGAGTTCATATGCGATGAATTTGGTGTTTTCAATGACACTAACTAAGATTTTGGATTACCCATTATTATTTAGTTCCATATTTTTATAGTCTGTGGTTAGTTATACCTATAGAAACTTGTTTCCCGGTTTTCACTTTGTCGATGATTTCAAATTGAAGCCAGAATCCTCTCTGAATTCATACCTCCAACTTCAAGGGTCTCCTCCGTGCTTTCCACATCTGTCCATCATCGTCCCCTTCTCAATTCCATCTATGGTAATTTTATATAGCATCGGGGGAAATAATATATATGGTAATGTGAAAACATTTGAGGAAGCCCATGAAGAGATATCTCAATTTTTGGAAGACTCTATGAAATGGGGTTTTTGAAGGCTATGGTTCGCGAGTCCTGGTTCGTGGAACCGTACAAATTTTTTTGTCTGAATAATCTGAGTTTTCAAGATGGTGACGAGTGTCCTTCGCATGCTTGATTCCATTAAAATTGTGGTTTTTAGGTTCATCGTATTGTTGGACATCCCTGTACAGGCAAGTGACTTGGGGGTCCTTCAGCTTATTGGTGGTTTGCGGTTCTTGCGTTTTGTGAACCCTTATTGGTAATGGTATACATGTCACATAAAACTAATGAGAAAATCAATTTCTCTATGTTTCTTATGAATTTTTCAATTCAATTTGCATACATTTTATTTACTGGACCATTTGGAATTATTTTTCCCTTTTTCATAGTGTTTGTGGGAATATTTTCATCCCTTTGAGAAGTTTTTGGGAGCTTAAAAATTCCCCCCATAAGAATGGGGGTGTTTGGAATGAATAGAAGAAACTACCAATGTAGAATTGGTACCCAACTGAAGTGGTTTTCCATATAATAGATAGGTCTGGTAGGAGGGAACCACACTTATATATACATGACCAGGTCATTTTCCTTTTACCGTTTGTGACAATGAAAATTTCTCTTGACTCTCCCTCATCTTTCTCTGTATCTGCGTACCATATCCTTTGTGAAATCTGTATTTGTGGACCACTATGAAGGTACTGCGAACCAAAATCTTAACAATTTCCACTTCCCTGGAACCAAATTTTGGGTTTTGTGAACTGCATTATGGAATTTAAAACTAAAATAAGGATCTCTATGTTGGAGAATGGTAAGTGGTTTGTCTGTCCCACACAACGAACATAAACCAGAAAACTGAACATTATGACTTACTAATCGGAACATATTATACTAAACAACATTATTGAATATCATAATATAGAAGCCTTGATTAATGGTTTCTTCATTCCGTGAACCCTTCTGTTTGCTGGACAATGCTCTCTGGGCTAGTACCTCGAGGGGATTTTGTATATCACAGATATACATGGTATAGATTCTACATACCTCTATAGTATGGAAGAAATTGCTTCTGCATAACATGCATTATGTGGGAAATAATATTCATATACAATTTCTAGGAGCAATATGTAGATTCCCTTGTAGACCCTTTTTTAACCCCCTCTTCCATTTTTTGTGGCCTTTATCCAATATATTTGTCATTGGACGGAATTTTTGTTGGATTTTGGATGTTTCTGTGAAGGATTAAATGGATCTTCCATAGACTACTACTGATTTCATTGTTTCTTATAAGGATACTAATACTACCCATCATTCTGCATTTGATGAAAGATTGAAGAACATAGCTGATTTGGTTGATGAAAAAATTCTGACCGTTCCATCTCATCAATCTCTGGAAAATATTCTTATAGTGATCCAAAGCGAATACCTAGAATTAGACATGATTCCAACTTATTTGTTTGGTATATTGTCAGATACAATGAATCCAACACCAAATCCAATAGATCACTCTGCCCCCCTGAACACCTAACGCCTCTGTCAGGAAGGCCTTGATGTCTTCTAGGGGATGGTACCTCTATAGAGATATTTCCACTGGATCCCTACTAAGCTACACACCACGAAACATACGGGTAGTGTAGTGGAATCTATACAATAAAAACCACTGCTATCAAAGCATCGTGCAGAAATCTACAATGAAAGAACAACATGGCTAGTCATCCAGGGGGTTTCTTCACTATGAAGGATCATATAGCATATATTGGCGGTGCATTTTTGGGTTCTCTAGATTTGAGAAATAATTTTCAGCCGAGATACATGCCATAAAATTTTACGAGGATATTTGGGTATCTCATACATACACTCACCCTACCAACTCCCTTATTTCACATCTCCTGAGTTGGTAGATCCCATACACCAATACCATTAATTTAACCCATAGGGAGATCAACATTATTCTCCAGGAAATCTGGTTAATATCGAGAGTCCCTATTGTTGGGGATATTTATGATGAATTCCAACCTCCTTCCTATGTTTGGGATTACAAAAAAGTGGACCCCTCCTTTGGACAAGAAACTCATCATTCATGCAATGGTACGTCTGCAGGAAGTTGATCCTTTTCTGAAGTAGGAGGTTCCTTTTGATGAGTCGTTTGGATCCTTTTTAAAAAAATTGGTCTAGAGCCTAGTTTGAGAAGACCCAAGGCCCATCCTAGAAAAACATCTTGGAGGCTGGCGGGTACCTATTGGGCCATCTTGGAAGAGGGGACATTTAATGAGTGGGGATGGGGGATCATCCCTAATGTTGACCAATTTTTTTGACTAGTAGCCTTCTTAACCATGTTTGTTATTGGGTGGATCTTACCATTACGTGAATATGGTGGTGTGAGAGCCTCAACTTCAATCAAAGCCACTCATATATCCCCGGGTAGATGAATCAATCAAGCTATCCTAGTGTTGGCCAAGATTTATCAGTTGCTAGGTTGGATTAGCAATGGGGTCCACTTTACTTGATGATTGGGCCCATCCAAATTCTTTGGGGCTGGATAGGATCCCACATAGGAGGTTATACCTTTATAAAATCCGTATCAATTCCACATTCCATCCTACAACCATTTACTTAGAGTACCATTGGGGTTATTCCAATGGTTTGGGCCTCACAGTAAAAGTGATAGGAGTAGACCAAAAATAACAAGAAAGAAATAATGTCTTATCTCAATGTCCCTGAATGTTTCTCTTACCATCCTTATGATTCCCCTACCAGTATTGTTCTAAATAATTCATCTGAAGTCTTTATCAACTGAGGCTAGTTTTCTTTTGAGAGAAGGACTCTTGGTTAACCTCATTGGATAAGAGCATATCTGTGAGGGATATGAAACATTTAGATCCAGTCGTTAATTTAATTATTTCCTCATGTTGTGTACTTCCACTCTCAACAGTTCTCATCAAGATAATAATATATTGATAGCCCATAAACTGTGGATGATGTTTACCTGGGAGGACACCCTATTCCAGGTTATACTTCCAAACTCTAGGGACTCCATACCCATCCTCGCTAGAAGCTATGTTGAGGGCTCAGATAAATCATATCCGGATATCCAATTAGCTGATTCATTTCCTATTGTGAAAACATCCAATGTATACAAAGATAAGGAGAAGGATAAGAAAAATGTTGTTTTTTGGCACACTCAACTAAGAAAAGTCCTTCAAAATCCTCTCGGCTCCCCCTAAGGAATGTGGTAAAAGATGGGGTTGTGACTTCATGGGAGGCCAAACGAGCTATTGAAACCGTCAATTGGGAGCAACCAACCATCCTTCGTGAGTCTGATTTCCTAGTTATATGGAGGAAATGTAACCATTATAATGACCTAAAATTCTCTTGAAATCGTTCCCCTCGTGTTTCATGGCAGCTATGTTAGGACCATGGAAGTTTCTCTTACCGACAGTGGCTATGTATCAACACCCATTGATGTTTATTTTGGTGGGGTTCTTGAGAAGCTGGGGTGTTACCTTGAGGACCTCGAGACCCTCATCCATTCTCAAAATGGTTTCCCCAAATACTCTCATTAGTTAATTTCCATTCATTGACCAAAAAAACTATGATGATAACGATGTCATGGGATTTCCTATTGCGGCCACGACAGGAGAAGATTCTTACCTACTCCCAACGCCCCGTAAGCATTCATCTCCTCAGTGTCCCGAGTCTACAGGAACACCCATGATACATTTTTGGATAGTGAAACCTGATCTTCACCCCTGCACCAACCGTCCAGCACTAGACAACCTAGCCTCAACAGAATTTCCAGATTCCTGGAGGTTCTGGGATGAACTGAGGGAGAATGCTTCAAATGAAGATATATGGAGGTTTTTTTAGGGAGGACATTTTGACTTTCGGAGTATTGGGGGAGACATTTCTAGTACTTTTATTTCAGCTGAAGAAGAGCCGAAGGAGGTGGTTGGCTACATGAATGAAATAGGCAGGTGTCTATAAACCCCAAAGATATGAATTATTGGTATAACTACGTGGCAAAGATTTTAGTAGTCCCATGGTTGAGACCATCGAGGGAGAGGTTGTTCTATTTACAACCCATATAGTTAAATTACTCTATTGTGGAGATGCTAAAGGTCACCGACCCATTTTTTTATTTTTTAGGATCTCAAAAGGGTCATAGGAAATGATTTATTCACTAATATATTCCCCCTGGGAAAATTTAGCCAGGGATTTATCCCAATCGATAATACCGGGTGTTTTGGAAGGATTCATTGGAGCACAAGAACACATGAGAGAATTCATTGTAGAACCTTCTGGGGAATTTCCCCCACCATCTCATCTGTGTGATCTTATTCAGAATCCATCTTTGTGAATAAAAAATGAAACATAAGAAGGCCTCCTATCTATCAAGACACATTAAGAGGGGAATCACAAGTAATTTTCTATTCACCTGGTGGTTGACCCGCGTACACATATCTCTTTGAATCACTATTTCATGTGTGTATTTTGACGCAGGGCCTATTGGTAATGAAATGGTGGTTGCTCAGAAATCTATAGCTCTCGTTCCCTTTTTGAAAGATAATTGGTCACCATCCATTTCAATTTAAATAAGCAGAGTAACATGGAAAACCACAGAGGATGGGGGTAGTTTTAACTCATTAGGTATGCCTACTTCAGCTCAAACGATCTCTTCCACAAGAGTTTAAGACCATATAGATGTTGAGGGATCATTTAACAATGTTCAGCTGGTACCCATTGAGAGAGACATGGTAACCTTTATGGTAGAGGATAAATCTTGTGGTGAGCCCTAAGCCCTATAGGTTTTTGGAGGGACATTAAATCTTGAGGAACCAATAAATCATGATCAAATGATCTTTTCCCCCATGGAGGGAGTCCCTTATGAGATTGATACTCCACCTACACATTATGAATCTTCAGAATGTAGAATCACTGGGGAGGCTAATGTCCCAGTCCATGAATATTTGGAGTGGGCTATTGTACATTTTTTCTATTTATGAGGTAAGATTTTATTAACCCCCAGGATCTAAAGTCCAATACCCTTATCTGAACATACTATCCCTATAGTCCGGATATCAGAAAGAAACATTTTAAGGGATTTCTCAGGGATTATCATTTCAGTTGGGTGTGGTATGAGGCCATCACTGTTCCCAAGAGACTGCGGGGCACAACAACTGATTGAATATGTGGTCCCACCTTTTCAAGGTAGAGATATTGGTGCGGAGGTGGGTGGTACTGAAGTCGTCTCTTCTCTATTCTCAAAATTTCATCCAAAAACATTTTCAATAGTGGTAGATTCTCCCACTTTGTCCTCTATTTAAATTTTCATAGGTGAGGCTATTGCGGGGTCGAGTAGTTCTATAGCCATAGAATCAAGTCCTTATATTGTGATGTTCCTCCCTAGATATATTTATTTATTCGGGAGTGACTCATAGACTAACCAAGAAGGCTTGTTCGCCCTTCTTCCCATTGTTCAAAAGTCACTGGGGAAAATTTGAAGATTTATCTCTCAGATTCCATTGGCTGATATGCTGATGATGCTGCTTAAATTACACCATTATTTATGGTCCTAGGATTTGGTTTATTTAACTATAATGTCATGAATGATATGGTGAGGTAGGTGGTTGCTGCATGCAAAGAAACTGGTACACTTGTGACTCAACATTCTATAACAGAGTTGATGGATCATCTTGCAAATATGTGGAAAATTTTTATTGAAGGTGATTCCAATCCATCTGGAGTAGTTCCAAGGTTGAAAAATGAACTCATGAAGCAAGATTCGTTAGAGGAAGAACACAACCAAGAGTTGGAGCAACTGTGATGGATGTTGTAGCGTCTTAAACAAGAGAGTTCTAAGGTCACAGTCATCAATAAGGAAGGGTAATGGCAGAAAGAAGAAGAAGAAAGGATTTCCCTAGAAGCTGGGAGGGAGGCAGAGGCACTGTGGGGAGGCACAAAGGCTGAGACTAAAAATTTATTAAAACATTTCCAAGCCATTGAGGAGTCACATCAATTGTTGTTGCAACATTGTGTCTCTACTGAACGTCTCATGTAAGGACAATGCCCCACTTAAGATGAGAGGCTACTGGCTATGGAATCCCACCATTTCCTTATGAAATATGATATTATTTTCCCTCCAACACTTCTCATTTTCATTTTCCTTTCATGTCAATTAATAAAAATCACCCACATGATCATTATTCAAATCAGCTCTAAATTTTAAACCATGAATCGAAACCAGTAAATTGAAATAATCAAATTGGGATCTAATTTTTTCCTGAGCTGTGGGACATAGCAAGTGTAGTTTGAATACTACTGGGGGTTTATGGAAAATCTCACAATCTTTTGTGCCTTTATCCTTATCACCCTTTTTCTCCATTCTCATTTCATATGAGATTTGTGGGTATAACATGATTTTTTCATAGGCCACCCATTGCATGTTTACAACCTAAAACTATTTATCTATCTTTGGGTATTTGATCACTCAAATTTTTTTTCCTCAACCATACACGTTATTATTTTAATGATTTGAGATGCCATTTTTGTGCAGGGGTTCCGTTTGCAGGTTTTCATTCTTGTGATTATTTAATCCTTCTTGCTAGTGATTTATTGTCTCACCACTCATACTTATTACTGATTTTTATGTTGAACAATTTTGAAAAAATAAGATGGGGAAAGGGCCCTAATATTGGATTCATAATTGGGGAATGTCCTAATAATACCATACAGGAATGAGGGATTTTTCTTGACCCATTATTTATGAGGATTAGATCTATATGAGGATTGGGAGCCATTTTAGGCAAACAGAAGGAGGAGAAAAGTCTCATGAGGATTAGTTTTCTATTTATTAACTACCATATTGAGGAAATCATATGTAGAGCCCCCATTCCATGATGTTCATAGTCAAACCAATGTGCCTACAAGAAACTGGCCTTAAATATCCGATGGCATAAGGGTATTTATATCAGTTTTCTTTTTTTTTGGATTCGGGCCACAATGGATGGCCTGTCTGGGGAATGATGTATGAAATTATTTTAAGAACTTGTATCATATTTGAATGGGAAACCACTACCACACAAACATTACTTGTTTAATGGAGGGATGGATAATGGAATAGTTTAAATTCATAAAACCAGAACACTTGATACCTATTATCGGAGATCATTTTTATCCAACCAATAAAGAGTAAATGATTTATCATTGCAATTAGAAATGTATTTCATGTGCGGGAATTTGAAAAGGAAAAGACATGTAAGCTGTAACTTAGTGGGTTTTCCAAATCCGGTGAGTGATATGGGACATAAATTTCGTACGACTATACATAAACTGGAAAGGACTCTCTTGATGACGAATTTTACTTTGATTTTTGATTGTGGTGTATGCGACATATATAGATCCACTGAGGCATGATGTGAATAGTCATGAAATGGTTTCTGAAGGACTCTGGCCTTCCTTCTTTGAATGCCAAGAAGGATTATGAAGATTGGGATCTTTTTGAACATGAAATATAACCCTTGAAAAGGGTACACCTATGAATGAAAGGGGACATTTCTTTTGATGAATTTTTTTGGAAAACATGGAAAAGAGTGGGGGGATTTTCTTTTCATACTTTAGCCAACCCCATGAAGGTAAATGGGGTATCATTATTTTACAAAAACCTCAAAAGATACTAGAGGTGAATTAGGCAAGGATGTTATGATATATCCAGGATGTGGGTAAGAAAGAGAATGTAAACCATGAATCTGAGGGTCCTTGAATCAGGAGGTATGTCAAGAGGCTTGGAAGCAGTCAGCCGTACTGAGGTATGAGAGCAATCTCTTGAGGAATAATTTTCCTTTGGTTTATGGCCTTTTTGTTGGAGACATATGCATAGCCACCGAGGAATGATGCACATTGTCAAAAAAGGTGTCTGCAGGACATTGTCCTTCAATATCCGATGTCCATGGATGATTTTGGATATTAAAGATTTGTCAAAGCACAAACTTTGATGTATGGAAGGAGTGTATTCAGATTCATTAGTAACATTGGGACATGATTATCTCATGGGAATGGGTAATTCTCAACAAAGATTGGTCTAATACCCAGGGTGAGGAATTAATTCAATAATATTAGTACCTTGTAGTTTAACGTCTTACCACCAGGACACTTCTGGCATTACTATTTCATATTGTGTGGTAAATAATTTTTGTTGTGCAGTTTATAGTCCTGAAGTAAGGACATTCTGCTATGCATTTCAATGTCATGAAATTAGAAATTTCTATCACAAAGACCATAAATATAATTGAGTTAATCATGGTCAGGATATTCTAGCATTCATAATACATGAGTGATGATAGAATGTGTAAACTATACCTCGCGGGCCCTTTGATCAGGAGGAATGACATGGGGCTTGAAATAAATTGGGCACACTGATTTAGGAGAGGAATATCCTGAGGATTAATTTTCCATTTTTTGATGGATTTTTGGTAGGAAACATATGCAGAGCCTCAAGGTCATGATATGCATAGTCATTAGAAGTTTTCCACAAGACACTTTCCATCCATCTAAGATGGCTAGGAATGTTTTTGGGGACCCAAGATTTTCCCAGATTATAAATTTTGGAAAATGGGAATGATGGGTCTGAGAACATGAGAAATATCCTAACCATGATCATCCATGAACTATTGAAGCTTACAAAAAGATCTAACTCATATGTAGGGGGGAAGAATTATCTTTTGATTCCTTATGAGTGTTGGAATTCAATATTGGAATTCTTGTTATATCTTATAATTTTTTGTGCATAAAATTCGGGGCATGTGCAGGATCTTGTAACATTGAGAATCAGTCTACACATGATTCTTGAGGAACCGTACTTTTTAGCATCATGCAATTAGGTCCATTCACGGATTCCCTTGTAAAAGTATGACCTATGCACAGAGGATGGGGAATTAGTTTTCTTTGTTTGGGTGGATAGACCGGGGTAATAGATCCAGGAATCACTAAATATCCTGTTGATAAATGCGAATCAAGTGGTACATATTTCTGAATGTCCCCTATAAAGGATTGTTCCACATGTCGAGACATGAGAGAGACTTTTATGGTGGATGGGCCTGGTTGTTAAATTTGGGTGTCAGTACGTATCCTACAGGGGTAGTAATCATGTCCCACATTGTTCTAAATGTTCCCTGTACTGATCAGACTCGAGCGTAGGAGAAATGGAATTTTGGATTCATCCACTACAGGTTTCAGTTGTATCATATTCCTCTATAGTTTGTTTACATAAGGGAATCCTAACCACTAATCAAAATATCATCTGAGTTATACTTGATGTGAGATACAATGAGTGACAAGGATTTCCCCTATAATATCGATAGGTAGAGGATTTGATAGTGGCTTTTTTTGTTGGGGATATGCCAAGATCGAGGGTTGAGGCATCACCACATATAACACTAATGAAGGGGAATAAAGCTGTACATAGTTCATTGGGGACTGTGTAGTTTATCGTCATGCGATTAGGACGATCTATGCTTTTCGGTTTAACGTCTTACAGCTAGAATGCTATGCTATGCAGTTTATAATCATGTAGAGAGGAAATTTCTAACACGATTTAATGTCATGTTGTAGGGACTAATACCATACAGTTTAATTTCATATGTTTATGATGATAACTCATAGATTAAGGTGATAGAGTTTTGATCGTACATGTCACCATTATACGAAGTACATCTTCAGAAACCTTGAATTATTGGGAGAAGTGATGAGCTATCCATCCATTGATATTAAGGCATATGCTCTATTGGAATAGTCACTATGTATGACATATGTTCCCTCCCACATTGGAATAATCATTGGGGGTTTCATTCTGATTATCATTAGTGTTCTAAGGACCAACACCATCTCTCCTTCGAGGAAAGTCCAAAGGGGAAACTTTTTGTTGAAGGCTCGTGCGATCCGATTTATGTAGACATCCAAATGGTGCAGAATGTGTAGACTTTTCACATCCAAGTTCTAAAACTCATAAAACTATTTTTGGGATTGGTTATCCATGGAATGTTAATCAAAAATTTCCACACAGAGTGATGGTAAATGAATTTTAATGTGCAAAACTGCATCTGCCCCGTATACTAGTGAGTACAGGGTTTCCTGGGTGGAAGTGCAGGTCGTGGTTCTGTAATCCCATAAATCTTGAAGGATCTTATCTAGCCATGATTTATTATTCTTATCAACCATATTTTGGAATATGTTGCACAAATACTTATTGAAATCCTCTATCACCCATGTTGGTTTTATCATGGTAGCGAGATGCATGGTTGTCTCTGATTCCAAACTCCTAGTATAACTTTTCCAACTCGGTAGAGCTTAAGTTGGTGACATTTTCTAACATTATTGTGTGAGGGACTCTAAATATTGTAATGATGTTGGCCTTCAGAAAGCTAATAACTATTTCCCCCAACAACATTAAGGGTCATGGCTTCAGCCCATTTTGAGAGGATGTTAGTTTCTCTGAGAATGAACATGAATTGTCTAGATGTGGTGGGTGTATTTGGTACCAAAACATACATACCACATACATAAATTGGTCAGGAGTACATAGCTGTGTGATTTAGCTATGGGGGTTGTTGAATAAATTTGTCATGAACTTGGTAGGAATGGAAATTGTTGGTAAATGTGTCACAATATTATATCATAGTGGGCCAATAGTATATAGGCCTTCAAATTTGATGGGAGATATTGGAAGGTGATTTGTGTGATACACAAGCTCTAACATGCACTTATTTAATGATAAGAATAGTCTGTTCTCCATGCACCAGTTAAGGACTCTGTCAATGCCTCTTTGTAGAGAACTATTTCAGGGATTATGCCATTGTACATTACAATGTTGATTGCCTACCTCAGGATCTGTTCACTTCAAGCCCTATCTATTAGGAGTTCCCACCTCCAGAGGTAATATACAATGGTAATCATCCAGCTAGTGGGGTGACCATAAGGCTCAGAAACATGGCTACTTTCTTTGATACCCTCCATATTGTTCTGAATAAATGGAAAGAACATCAAACATCGGACAATGCTAATGACTATTTTACCCTGGACTAGATAAACCTGAGTTATAGCTGCATTTTCCAATACATAGGCTTGGTCATTTTGTGACTGGGGATATAGGCCATCGCTTTCCTAATGGTAATTATACCATTATTTCATGAAAATGGTTCATTAAGGGTGCCAATACTTCTTTCTTGATGGAAGATTAACCATTATCTTACTTGATGAAAAGATCTGACCCAACATTAATCATCACGTGTTCGGCTCCTGCAATAAGTGCAACTCTAGGCCTGCAATGATGGACTGTTATTCTACTTCAATCATTGTGTACCCTTGAAAGCAATAACGATTAAACTAATATGTCCTTCTCAAGGGATATGAGTAAAACTCCCATTCCTACTTTTTTGAGCATGGGATCTTCCATCCATTTCCCTATTAAGAATATAGAAGCATCGTTGAATTACATTTCCAATTTCTATTGGCCTTTGTTAATGTATAACACTTTATCATTTAGAAGTTTATCATCCAATGAGGTTATTTCTTCCGACATGTGATCTTCTAGGAAATCTACTAAAGCCTGGGCTTCGATGGACTTCTAGGGAACATACCATATATAAAACTGTTGTAGGAGGATTTCCCACCGTGATAGGTATCTAGTCAGTATTGGTCGACAGAGGATATACTTGAGCGGATTGCAACTAGAGACCAGATTGACATCACGGTGCTACAGGTAGTGCGTTAATTTCTGAACCAAAAATATTGGGGCCTGGCAGTTCGTTTTTACTTTTGAATATTGGGTCTCATAATAAATCAGTGTTTGGATAGGGTAATAAAGACTTTTCTCACTGTCGGAAATATTCTTTTGCAAGAGGAATGATTCTATTGATCCTTCCAAGGTAGTTACATACAAAATGATTGGTCTACCCACCACTTAAGGCATCAGGATAGGTGTTCTAAGGATATATCTTTGAATATTGTCAAATGCCTCTTTACACTCATTATCCCACTCATATGTAACCCCTTTCATCATTAACATGGTTAATGGTAAACATTTACACCCATGGTTGGATATGAAGTTCTAGATGTAGGCCAAGTGCCACTAGAGACACCTCAACTCAGTGATGTTGTTAGGTGGAGACATTCCAAGGATGGATTTTTCCTTATTAGGGTTGACTTCAATGTCATGATGGCGTAATAAGAAGCTAAGAAATATCCCAGTGGTAACACTGAAAGCACACATTAGGAGATTCATCTTTAAAATGGGTTGTCGCAGTTTGTCGAAGATAGTATCAAGATATTTCATGTGGTTTTAGCACTATTATGATTTTACCACCTAATCGCCGATGTAGATGTCAACAATATTTTCCAATATGGTCTTGAAAATGAGATTCATGGAGCAATAATATGTAGTACCAACATTTATCATACCAAAGGGCATTACCTTATAACAGAACACTCCCTAAGGAGCCCTGAAAGTAGTAGATTCTTCATCTCCTCAGGAAATTTAGATGTAGTTGCATCTAGAATAACCATCCATGAATGAGGGAGTCTTATATTTGTTGTTTCTTCAGCCAACAATTTTGTGATTGGGATCGAAAAATAATCTTTTGGCCAGTGCCAATTGTTGTCCTTGAAGTCAATGCAATAATAATTTGTCCATTCTTCTTTTTTGATAGGGACTCGTTTGGAATCCAGATCAGATATTTTACTTCTGGGATGATTCTAGCTTTGTTTATCTTTTCATCTTCATCCTCTAGTTTGGAAGCATGCATCGAGTGGGTCCTTCTGACTACCTAATTATAGAAATTATGGACTTTTGGCAGACCGATATGATGAGAGGAGGCTTAAGGATCAAGACCTAGAATTTAGGTGTAGTTCTAGTAAAACACATATAAATTCTAATTTAATAAAATGTATATTCCACTTTCTCCTTGAAAGTCAAAGAAACTCTAATAAGAGTGGGCTGCAGGTTATCCATGGTGCCCAGGTTTATCTACCAAAGATAATTGAATGTGGTGGAGACACTATTTTCTAATGTGGGAGGGGAATCTTTGAGATATTCTTCTTCCTCATCATCATATTACTCTTCATCAACTTCAAACTTTTCTAATGGGGAGATGATTCTCGAGATGAACTCTCTTTTGGTGGGAGAGAAATCATCTTCTGCATTAGTGAGTAAGGAAATAACTATTAGGGATCCTGAGGATGGGCTGGGAGCATCTTTATTTGGGCTTTCACTGACTTTATAGGAGTCTGCACACTCTTCAGCCTCTTTGGACATGGCAGACATAAGAGAAATCATGCAGATAACCGAGTATGTATCTGAAATTGATCGTATGAATTCAACTTGGTTGATGGTTAATACATACGCTTTCCTAAGATGTATGAGGGGATCAATGGGAACAATTTATTATACATTTGGGGTGGTGATCCAATCAACATCATCGGTTAAATACTTTTTTCTTTCAGTTCATAGAACCCAGCATCGATGTAATATGTCTCACAGGATTTGAATGTGAATTTATCAGTGTGAAATGTACTGTTTTTTATATTAGTGAAATACTTGACACATTGATGGTATGATGAGGGAATCACAATGTGATGATGCAGCTATGGCCTCCCTAACATTACTTTAATGGACACAATTTTCCACACTACCAGAAAATCTGTATCAGACTAGAGGTCTCCAAGTAAAATTTTATGCATTATTCTCCCTGTTGAATTCTTCTCTGTTTTGTAATATCCTAGAAATATTTTTGGTGTAGGGTGTAAGACTATCCTCATCATAGACTAATATATTAAGTGTTTATAGAGGGTAGTGGTTGACTCTAAACATATTGTTGATGAATCTTATTCAGAAATCAATGCCATTAATCTTTTCAGACACTTATAAGGGTTTTTTGTGGCCTTGAATGAATGTGTATTCATCCTTGCATATGATGTTGATGACGATATGAAAATATTCAAGATCAGTCTCCATATGATAGACTTCGGCCACTACTGCATCAGCCTCAAATTCATGGGGACTTAGTAAGGATTTGACGAGTGCCTCCCTAAGGTCTGCGGATAGACTCAAGGAATCCAATATCAACAGCTTCACCGGTACTAAGGATAGCTACTTCATAATATCATTATATTTTTTAAAGGTTGGACCTTCCCGTCTCAAGGGTTCTCTTTCATGGGCCCTTTAGGGGCATGATTTTCGAACGTAGATGGCCCGGCCACTGCGAAAGGAGCTGCTGAAATTTTCCGCCTATATGCCTTGGGATATTGGATATCTATTCCTCCTCTGATTGATACTCTATGATGACTAGGTTCATATTTATTCTGGCGAGGGAGGAGAAACATTTTTGTTCCTGCTATTTCTTCAAGATGGTTATTCTATGAGTTTCCACAATATTATCGGTTTGAGATAAGTCGTGGCTAAGAATTTGACTATTTACACAATAATTCATTCCATGAAACCCATAGTCTATACAGCCTCATCATCAAGCTCCCCAGTTAGTTGTGGGGAAATTGGGTTTGTGGACATGTCTCCATCAAAGAAGGAGTTCATAATGTGAATGAAATTAACAGAACTAATGATCAGTTCTTGAGCCGACAATGCTTTTGTCTGACGGTCATATTCTTATGGTGCGGTTTGGCAGGTCAGTGCCTTTTGTCCCAAGCCTGCCGACAAGATATCCAAAAGTGTCAAGATAGGCTTCAGATTCTGTGGTATCTCATATTCTTAGTTGTTCATTCTTCCCTTATAGAACCTAGAGGATTTTGGGGATAAGGATAAAAATAGTGTCACATTAAGAGCTATTAAGGGCATAGTTGGCTTCATCAACTGCTCCTGGTGGATGCCATGAGCTCAGATGAATGATTTCTGAGCGAACAAACAATCAAATTTTTTCCCTTTTTTTGTTGATTGGTTTCCATTCCACTTCCTCTCTTGGGTCTATGGAAGAGATATACAACACTTGTGCTAGCGACAGTCCCAACTTGACATTCCTTGAAAATACCATCTTTTGTAGGAGATCCTTGAAGATGATGCACTCTTGGATGGTGTCTCCCAGTATTCGGTGATAGGGGAAATAATTTGTATTGTTATAAAGACCCACTTCATTGTGTCTCTATAGATATGGTAGCAGGAGGATGTTGCAATTCATGGAGGCTATGAATTTTCTACAGACTTGTTCATCTTGGAATGAGTAGACATTATTTTTTTGTTCCTAAAACTGGTTTTTAGGACCCTTTCAATCATATTTACGTGGTGGGGGTGGATGTTGGTTTCCAAGGGGTTCGACGCGGTTTGGTGGAGGCCTCACGACTAGATCTTGTGTTAGGGGTAGCTTAAACGTGACATAACCCACTTCATCCATTCCTATTCTTTTCTCTGGGAATGACGGGACCACCTGGGACCTAAGGTAGGTCTGCTGCAAGGAGTCTTACATCCTTTGGTCAGTGACCAAGAAATCTTGGAATACACTTGTACACATTACTGGGATGATTTTTGTTTGTAATTCATCACATAGGTTATCAATGAACATATATATAATTTAATCATTGGGGAGTGGCCTGTTTAGGGAGTAATTCAGGCCCTTCCATCTGAAAATGAGGTTGTAAACACATTCATTATCTCAATGCTTGTATTTCCTAAGATCACTATTGATTGTCTTGGGAAATGTCAAAAATAACTGTAATATAAACAATTTCCGGAGAGTTTCCCAACATATTATTGATTTATAAAGAAATCTAGTATACCATATGAAGGCTGAACTATACATGGTTAGCACAAAAAAATGAGTTTCATAGCCTTTTACTACCCCGGGGTACCAATCCTGGGATCACTGTAAGAGGAATAGTGTATTAGGTGTTGATCTGGATCTCTTGAACCATTAAACACTTGGAATATGATGTTAACAATGTTTGGTAGCATCATAACTTTGCTCACTAAATCAGGGTATGGTTTATATTCTGGCTATATTTAGGAATGACGCCCTTCCATAGGTTCCTGTTAAGCTGCTAGTTGCTCAATGGAATTCAAGATTCCTTGATGTATATCCTTACAGAATTGATATTTGGTAGGTGTAAGAGGGGGTATATATAGGCATGATGGTACTTCTTCTATTATGTGTGGATACCCAGTTGTGGATATCATTTTTGGGTTTTCCAGAATATACTCTGGACGCATACCCAGTGGAGGGATGCCTTTATGTCCTTATGGGGATGGATTTAGATATATTGATGGTCCCAGTGCTGGATCGGGTGAGCATATGAGTTGGAATTCATTTATGAAGATTAGGTCATTTGATAGGAGGACCACTTTTGGGAATATCTATTGACATTCAATTTTAGGAACACACCTGAAAGGATAACTCCCAAGACGCAACATAGCATCTATTCACATGAGCTCCTTCTTTTCTTTCTCCTTCTTCGATAATTGTTCCTTGAGTGTGAGGGACACATTCGTAGGGGGAAGAGGAGGTGGGTTGTAGAAAAAATAGAATTTGTTTCTTTCCATGTTAGGGATTCGTGCGGGAGGTAATGGTAGATTAACTAAGGGTGTGCCCAAATTTAGGATAGCACTATGGTTCTGATTATGCACACCACAAGTCTCAGTGTGGGTTTACTCTAGGTGGGAATCATATTCTCTTAAGTCCTCTCCCTTTGTATCATATCCTATGATATCTTTTGTGTTGATGTTTACCACTTTCACTAACGCATACCTCATTAGGGGTGGTGTACCCGGTGTTGAATGGTAAGAAATATTTCTACATCCCCTGTTGGATTTTATTCTTCCATTCCATGGTATTCGTTGGGTTTCATGGAGAAAATTGACATTAAGGGATCCCTAATATGACCTCATAACGTGCCTTTATACCGTAGGGTATGAACCACAACATAGGGGGTACATGTGACCTCTCTTCTCATCATTCTTCCTTGATGCGAGAAGGCATACATCCTCTATGCGGGAACATGAGGTAAAAATACCCCTGACCCTGTGGGATAGAGTTTCTCCCATTCTTCCACTAATTCACTAAAACCTAGATTTGTTGGTCATATGAGGAATTTGTTTTAAAAAATCCCTTCCATTATTTTGGGATGTGTCTATTCCCGTATGGTGGTAGTAGCCACTCCTATTACCACCTTTTTGATTTCATGCTCTCTCGCACGGGTGTGAGCCATATATGATGAAGGATCCACATGGGATTTATGGGAATTTGAAGACACAATCACTACTTGCTGGTTGGCTTCCCTTAGGCGGGAAGCCTACTGGTTTTTCTCAATTGCCTGGATCAGAAGGTTATTTATGGCTTGTTCTCGTTAGGCCTGATGCTTTTGAGACTTAATTCAGTCCGATTGTTTGATGATTATGGAATCTTTCATAATCCAAGAATTCATTTAATTGCTACCTTTGGGTAATGACAATTCAAGATGTCATTTTAAATAAGGACTATTAGATGAGACGTGGGGTGAAATGTAGAGGTCCTCATTCTCCCCATCCCTGAATATGAATTCTAAAAGGGGAATCACCAATGAGGAAATATAACATTTTCTGTGTGTGAAGGAAAGCTAGTTCATGGTTTTTCTTTCTCCTTTCTGATCGTGGATTCCCTGAAGATATGAGGGATTCCATGTTGATTAAATGGCAATGATCTACTAATATGTTGACATGCTCTAAAAACCCTTTATAGGGTATAAACATATCATTTAGATAGAAAAGAGTCATCTAGATATTTAAGATAATGGTTGGAATACATTCCTCAGATAAATCCCTTAGTATGTTGAAGTGGGATGTTTTCGTAGGCCAATACATCAAAGGTATATTATCATTATCTTGTGGTCTTCTCACGAGAAACATATCCTAATATTTTTCTTCTAGGGACTCTTCTACATGATATGAATAGATTAACTACTTCTTAATAATTATGTTCCAAGCATCTGAGTTGGTTGGAGACTCAATAATAGTTGAATGACAAAAGGGTTTCTTAGAAGATGAGCATGGCCCATACCGTCCTCTTGTTGAGAAAAGATATCACTTTTCCTAGAAAGATTGTCAGATATGTTGGAATCCATCATTTCGAGTGCCTCCACATATGAGGTCTTTCTCAACTTTGTCCCGGTATGGGGAGGGCCTTATAACCAGTATGGATTTTGATTGTGGGGAGGACCTTCACAATTGGTTCTACAATGGTGAGGGATTCCATTGCAACTTGATGCATGACTGAGGGGAGTGTTTGTATGGAGTATACCCTAGGGAAGAAAATTAGTTTGTGCTATAGTGAGGGGAGGACCTTCTTACTACATGATGTCATAAAGGGAAGGACCATCTAGATGACTGCTATGATGGAGAGGACTACAGTCACATCTTGATATCTAGCAGTAGGCAGAAGTTATATAGTGTACATCATGGGTAGGGACTTCAGGATGTACTGTTATTAGGGGAGGACCATATTTTTGCATTGTTTTACTATAGAGTGGTCCTTCACAACAACTGCCATTGCGGAGAGGCCCTTAATAATGACTTCCATCATAGCAAGGACTAGCATCATGAGTCGATGTCTGACAACATGGAGAATCATATATGTAGCGTATACCCAAGGGAGGACCATTAGGGAGGTCAATTGAAATGGGTGTCCCTTCTTTATATCTGATAATTATGTCAAGGGGAGGGCTACCCTATCATGAATCAGGAGATATGCTCTCATGAATGATCATTCCAGGTCTACGGAGTAATCCGTCATTGGTGCTCTGGAGAGGACCTTCATAGATTTTAGTAGAAACATTGTAGGGAGGGCCATTTAAACTACTAATAAAACACCCATAATATGGTAATGGACTAATAGGGTCTAGAGACATTATTAATATATGTTTGAGGGTGTCAAGTACCCTAGATTTTAACAGAATTGGATCATGTATATGTTTTTCGTTTTCCAGTTACCTTTAGCACATTTCATTCTTGGGTTCTTTCTTGTGGGTAATTGGGGATTCCTGATATTAGATACAACCATTATATATGGGTCTTTGTCTTGTTGTTTCTTATGATGCAACTAGAAATTTCCTATGGGTATCTTGAGTTTTAGTAGGGATATATGCCCGCCTTCGGAGCGGCCACCATGTTGGACCAACATCCCCCAATTGGAACAAGTATTTATTACCAATTAGGTTTTCTATATATCACAGGATGTAGTAGTCAACCCTCCTAGAGAGGAAAATGGATGCATAACTACTTCATAGTGGCTAACACATTTTTCTAGTATGTAATTATGTTCAAGGAAACTGGTTCATGGGCCTGGTTCCTCGCCTTTGCCACTGATGTAATGCTATCTTAGCATGATTGGAGGATATGGTCTGGAATCGTCATTTGATCTTCCACCATTGATAGGATCTGATGAGATACATCATTGCCGAAATGTGTTATTAAGGTCCCTTCTAATGTTGATACATTAGTTTTTTCTGCTTCGGTCCCCCATAGGTTGATAGTAGATAAAAGCATTTATCCTGTACCGAGACAGAGGAACAAGTATGCCGCTATTTTTCTTCTCTAGATTCCACTGTATTTGACTGGACGACTTCATATTCAAATGTGGTAATTTGAATCTGCCTATTGCTGTTATATTTTTTCTCACATTATCTTTATCCATCTCTAAGAATTTGACACTCCTCGTATTTTTATGCTACCTGATTTGGATGGAGGGCTGGATACGCATCAACATGTATTTGTTAGTACCTATTACTAGTTGTCGTCCTATTAGATGATGGGATTCTTATGAACCAATAGATATCTATATCTTCATGCAATTTACCTCCCTGTCTGCATGCCGATACTAGAGAGCATTTGGTGGAATGTGCTTGTGATCATATTCTTCAACCATATTTCTATGGGGGGGGGGAATTTATTAGAAGGAGAAGAGTTATATGTCTATCCATTAAATGTGCCACATTTGTATGGTGGAGTTTCTTCTCAAGATTCAATCTGATAGATTGTTATTAATTATATATTATTAACCCCAGTGGGCCCCCCAAGAGGACAAGTTCTTCTAGACATTATTAGGTGCCCTTGAAATAAGATCCTCTTTAGAGTGAGGAGACTTGGTCGCCCAAGTGTAGACAGAGATGATCTCTATAAGGGCCCCATGATTAGGACCCCTATTCAATTGAGATGAAATTTTTAGAAATGACTTCATCTACCACCCTATGATAAGGGAGGTACATATTGTCAAAATCTAGGGATAAGATCCTGAATCAGTTCAAGAAGACCACGAGGGCCTTCTTGTGCCGGCGCGCCTACCACGGCTTGGGAGGTAACCGGCTAGCTTTTACAGATTGGAGGGCTTGTCATGTGGCCTCCACTGTGGGGAGAGTTCGATTTCAGTGGTACTCTTTGATCATCATGTTGGATACCCGGCATTGAGACACTAAGTTGGTGAGGGGGTCCTATTCTTCATCGGGGGCCTGACCACCTATAGGATCACTGAATCATCTGTCTCCATTTTTTGTCGAGATGTCATTTGGATTGAAGGTTTCTCTACAAGAACCTACAATATATATATATGAAATAAACATAAAACATAACCTCATCAATGTATCATCCCTTTAACATATTCATATTTGATGATTCTACTTTTCCCCCTTCCCTCCCTTTTTTTGAGGTGAAGGGGCTTGATTGCAGAAGTACTGCCACCTTGGATAAGGATTCACGTCGAGTTCATAATTTTTGTTTGTCCTCAGAGGCAGCATGTTTATGGGTTTGAGGAATATGAAATGAATGGTCCCATTGGTGACTATCATTCTTATATAATTATAGATACTTTTACATTGCCATATTTGTTTCGACCTGATCCTCATCGTTATCCTTTAGGGGGGATTTGAATGACCCCATGGGGACCAAGCAGTTTATTCCTTTCACATTATGAATATGTTTCCATAGTCAAATGGTTCTAGAATTAAATTCTATGTGGTTAAGTATTTGTGAAATCAGTCCTATTAGTATATGACTTCCTCAGATTGTCTCCAGTCGGTTTATTCATTGAAGAAAATACACCCAACGACCCTAGTATCCATGATTCATGGACCAAATTTCCAAAGGTAGGTTCCCCTTGGATAACGATTTGGCCAACGTCACTTAAGGACACGTTTGGTCAAGTGGATGGGAGGTCAGGCTCATCATACCATTTTAGGGGAATTATTTCCAATTTTGGGACTCTCTTATATATTTATGTTTTGATAATATGTTTGTGAATCCTTGGTTCATTCCCGAAGAGTGTATCCCTGGGCTACCCCTGGTTTCCCGGATCATCATGGATATACATTGATTTGATTCCATAGAAGAAATGATAGGTTAAGTGATGCAACAAGGTGTTTTGGAGCTTATCATCCTCCAAAAGGGTAGAATATGGCTTGATGTTGGGATCAGATAGATGAGATGGGCTTCCTATGTATCCTTGTGGGAGGAATTAGAGCCCACAATGTTCGGTATGGGTTGGGGTTTACACCCAGAAGCTGCACATTTGGGGGTCATTGATGGGTGGACCCTTTTGGATGGGCACCATTTTGATATCAGGCCTTCAATAAGGCATCCTATATATTATGATTTGTACAGGAATCAATGTTCTCATAGTACTAGATCATTTGGTTATGTGGATGTTGTAATTGTCACAAATCTCTAAGCCCATGTGATTCATACTCGGTGTGAGAAACAAGAGGATTTTAGAGATTCAACCGACCAAACACCTTCTCTCCCGCTGATGGGATAGGGTGGTCCTATGGAAAATTAATTTGAGGCGATGGTAGGTGAGGGTGTAAAGCAATGAACCCTTTAACGTGGGAAGAAATTGGGGATCAATTGGATTGACCCTTGGAAGGTTAGGGACTTAGCATAGTGGGAGTGCCCCAGAATGTACTCCAGGAAAGGGGTGGAATGTCGCTTCTCATAAAAAGGAGATGAAAATATGATTCCTTTGGATGTTCAGCATTCCTCATTGAATGGAGAAGCAAGTGATCACCCTCAATCCCTAGAATGTGGGGGTTCATGTCAACTTCCCAAAGTTAGATTCCAAGTTACCATGAGAATGTATACTTTCAAATATCCCTAGAGTCTAAACTATTGTGGGGATAGCAGTTCTGACTCTTATTACCATGGGAATGTAGACTCAGAGGGCTACATTGATGTGCCCAATGATCTGATCAAATGGGTCCAGTTGCTTTAGAGGAGGCTTTGGCTTGGTATTGGGGGACTGATTCATGGAGGATATATGGTGGGCTGGAAGGTAATAGAGGGGAAATATTGGAGCCAAAGGGAAGGAAAACCAAAGATTTCACTTTCAGCATACTATGTTCTAAAGCGGTATGGGGAGAGTTCCATATAACGTAGTGGTATACAATTTGAGGGGTCATCCACTTACCGAAGCAGTAAGAATTTTTGCACATGGACCACTGCGCACCAAAGTGGTATTCAATCCAAAATGCGATCCAACATGCCACTTCGGGTTCCACCTATTTACTAATGTTGTACATGGTTTGGGGTTCAGTCCGTAAATTGATACACATGAAGAGTGTTTTATTGGAGGAGTCTTCAAGAACCAATTGTTTTCAAGGAGTTCCTCTTTGAGGAATTTGTGGTTCACGATGACACCAACTATGTTCATTGATTAATAATTATTATTATATAAATACTTTTTATGGAAAGTGGCTAGTTATATCTATGGAACCATGGTTCATAGTTTGAACTTCGTCAATGATTTGAAACTGAAGCCATAATCCTCTACGAATTCATTCTTCCATCCTCTAGGTTCTCCTTCGTGCTTTATTTGTCCATCCTCCTTATCCCCTTCGCAATTCATTTTTTTCTCATTTTATAGATAATTGGGGAAAATAATATATATGGGATTGGGACACTATTTGAATAAGCCTATGAAGAGATATAACAATATGTTGAAGAATCGATCAACTGGGGTTTGTAGAGGCTACAGTTCGCGAGTTATGGTTCGAGGAACCATGCCAATTTTCATCATCTGCGAAGTACTAAATTTACGGGTTGATATGAGGCTGGCCTTCATACACATGTTTATACTAACAATGTGATTCACATGTTCATGGGTTTTCTCGCCATCACTCTACGGTTCATCACCTTGTAGGTCATTATGTGTTCTTGGGGTTCACTATTCATGTGTTCCACAAACCATTCTTGGTGGTGTTAAAAGGGGCACTTTAAACTCTTGAGAAATTCAATTTATTCTTGTTTATTATAAATATTGCAATTCAATTTTCATCCATTCACCTTATTAGACCTGTAGGAATTCAACCTTTCATCTAAAAAGTACTTGTGGGAGTAATTTCTTCCCGTTTCAATGTTTTATGGACCCTACACAATTTTTACAAGATTTAGTGACAAATTTATGTAGTTATATATGTTTAGAATATTTTCATTTAATATTTTTATAATTATTACACATTTATATACTATATTAATTTTATGTTTTCCATACAACATGATAATTGTCTCATGATTTCACTATCTTATGACATTATATTTTTCTGATAATTTAAGAAAACATTGAAAAACCATGTTGGTGCATGTCAATTTTTAAATCATATATTTATCGAATGGTTATGTCTCATCATTCATATAATGTACCCCCTGATGAAAAAGTGATATTTGTATTCATTACTATGTATTCAGTATCACCATTTCTTATGTTTTCAAATCACCATGTTATGATGATTAATATACAAAATGAGATATTTAGATAGTATTATCATATGATGAAATTTATAAATAAATTTACACCATTATGAGAAATAATACATTTTTGTATGTATTCATCAATGAAACTAAACATTTCAGTTATTGGATTGTTACATAATTATGAGATGTAATGTTTAATTAATGTGTAATTATTTAAATGTTATTGGTTAATCACATTTCATTTCATAATTTTTTTTAAAGAATGTGTTTTTAGCTTCATATATGGGTGCATGAGTATGGGGAACCATAGTTGTTATCAAATCTATTTTTAGATATTTTTATGATTATTTTAGTTTTTTTGTTGGTATGTTCAATTATTTTTGGTGATCAAGACAAGACAACGTTAGTAAGAACCCCTAGGATAAGACAAAATGTTGTAAAACATCCTATTTTTTTGAAGAGTAGAATGTGATGATTCCTAAAAATAACATCCATCTACGAATATAAAATATAATATCCACGATCCATCATAGATACACATATTGATAACAATCCTAGAATGGTTGGATGATTATTAAATCTATATTCACCTAGTGAATGAAAATATATCCAAATATGGAACTTTGTTTATGATCTTAGCGGATATGTTTTAGTTGATACACACGATTTTGACTAAACATTACAATGGATTAAAATGGATTTTAATGATCCAAAATATATCTAGTTAGTTTGGAGATCGTACTTGGGATATGGACATTGAAAACCAATGTTAAACTGAAAGTGCTATAGGTTGACAAACTTATATTATAATTGAACTGAAGGTATCAGAGGTTGAAATTTTGGTTTCATTGGAGAATAGAACTTATGATACAATTTCTATATACACAAGATCCGTTAAAATGATTTTATTGGATATTATCTTAAGAAATTTCATTTTAGTATTTTGTTTGAAATAGTGTCACGAAAATGAGGTTTCAGAAACTATGTCTCTATAAATGTATAATATATGAATTCAGAAAACAAGGAATATTTTCATTAAATTTCTGATAATCCCAGTATATACCTATTATAAAAGAAAATATTATTTCCATAGTCATAACCATGATTGTGATCTATAAATTATATCTTCAGTTTTGCATTGAGATATTGTTCATTAGTGGTTAAAATTTAATATTTCGAGAAGGAAATTTATTTAGGTGGGAATATAAAAACTATAGATTGTAGTACTATATTAACATTAAAAAATTATATTTTTAATACTATTTCACATGAAACACCAAACAAAATTAAACCACGATTCATTTTTTAAGATAATCATTAAAGTATTTAATATCAAAATTATAATGTATTCATCAAAATAATAGGTATAAATAGATGTAACCATATTACTAAATCAATGTAGAATTATGAAAAATGGAATCAAATATTAGAAATTTTCCATAACAATTACATTTTTTGGATCTTGGAAAGGATTTATCTTGAACTGGGGTTTCTGTGGACCTAATAAAAATGAACTCCACAAATAATTATTGAGTGAAATAAATTATTAGGGAAGTTCATGCTTGCGGTGATCACTTCAATATGAAATTTAGCTGTAGAACCACCCTGTATAGCCACCGCATATTCTCTTATTCTTAATTATTGCATAATGATTTTGAGGGTTTGCGTAAGTAGAAGATAGGATTGTATAAACATGTAATAATAAATTAATTTAATCACACACACACACACATATATATATATATATTTCATTATTTTTCTATTTTTAATTTTACACCATTCGACATTCAAATTTAATAGAAAAGAAACATAAATTTTAATATAAATTTAATGATAATATATACACCCATCCAATTGTTGTTACTAGGAATACATTAGTTTATATTTTTTTTGTTGAGGATAGTTTGTTACATATGACCCCATCATATCAATAAATTGTAATCTTATTATTATTTTGATAAATTTGAAAGGGGAATTTGACACTTAGGTCTATTTAGATATATAAAACCATCAAATAGTTAATAGTAGGCATAAATTCATTTTGTGCTTAAAAATGTGTTTTACTAAAACATTTATTTTTATGATCAATGTTCTTTTTAGGAAACTATATATATATATATATATATATTTGTTAAATATTGATAAAAAATATTGTTTATATAAATAATATACTAATAGTAATGAAATCGACATGAAATAATGTAAATAAAAGTTTATATTAAACATATCATTTCACTGTAAAATAATTTTTCATCATTCCATATAAAAATTAAATAACAAAATTTTAAAAGATGTATCTATCTAAATTTATGTAAATTTTTTATTCAAAATGATAATATTTATTTAGGAGTAATTTATGAGATTCAAATTTTAGGTTTGAATTTTTGTTTAAAATCACAAAATATCATCTTTACTAATATTTTAACTCTTATGACATCATAATGATATAAATAGAATGTAAGAATTTACGAAAAACATTCCTTGACCAAATATCTATATAATAAGTAATGTTATAATTTAAAAATTATATTGTTTAATTAATAAACCTATTACTGTCATTTCAAAACTTATGTTATATTATTTCTAAAATTGTTAATTATACATTATAGATTTAATATTTTAAAGTAAATTCACAACACTTTTATCGATATAATATTATTAAATAGTTTTAATATTTATAATATAATTGTAAGAATAGTTAAATTAATGAGATATAACATAAAATATCTTAGTAATTATCCATTATTTTTTTGTACTATATATTTACCAATAAATAATATTTTTGGCACATTATATTTTACTATTTTAGTCACCTTCTATTAAAAGCGACATGCCTAAAATATAAATTAATGAGGATTTCAAAAGTGTCATACCTCTCACATATAAAAGGGGGACGTATATACCGCACCTATACATAAAATAAAATCCTTTTAGCTTTAAATCATTATACAAAATTCTATCCTTAACTCTATCTATCTATCTATCTCATATTGTAGGGTTTCTCATCTCACCAAGGGACTACCTTATAAATGCATAAATAATTTCCAAGACGATTAAGTTTAAAACTTAAAATCCCTCAATTTTAATTTATATTCATTTCATTCCTATTATAACCCATAAAAATATATTATAAACATACTAATATAATTACATATGTAACATTATTAAATAATTATGTTTATTACATTAATTTTTTTACCTCTATCCCAACCATTCCAAAATTTATAATGCCACATGTGTTACAAGTGAACTGCCACCTCTATGAACAACATACTTCATTTAACATAATCTTCTAGAATGAATGATTATAAAATATAATTAATGAATAGTTGTTATATGAATTAGTAATATTTTTTATAAAAATAAAATTTGAAATATGACGTAACAATTAATGATCTTTGTAATGTTATTCATTGCTATCGGTAAATTACCTCAATGAAGCTAGTTATGGATAATGTTTCCATGATCCATGAGTATCGTTGACATAAAATAAACATATGTATAAATAAATAATTTAAAAAATGATATCAATACATTTATAATATTTTATTGATGATCTTGGTATCAAATTATAGGGTGTTATGTTTCTATTATGAAAAGTGAGTGAAATAATATAAATTACAGACATCTTAAAATGAAAATTAATATTTTGTTGTAAATGATTGTAAAAGGAATGGTTATAATTTGAAAATTTAAATACAATAGATATAAGGTTCCAAAATAGTTAATTATTATATTTATGATTAATATATAAATGGTTAAATAACTTTAATGGAGTCTAAGCTTAAAGATATGTTTTCTATCTCAATTTTTATCTCAACTTGTCCTGTTCCATATTATGTTTCATGTTTTTTTATATAGTGTAATATCTTCCAAATTTTATCCTTTTACAATGAATAAATTTTATCTCATGAAATTAAAATGTCTATTTCTTGATTATTCCTTCATGTAATTATGATTCGAATTTATTCAAATTCGTAAGTGATCTTGAAAACTCAATTATCATTTCTTGGACATAAAATGATTATTCATGAATTATTATCTTATATACTTGAATTTATCTTCCCTAATATTTTATAATATTTAAATTTATTATATAATTCAAGGAAAATTTATCTCTAATTTAGAGCGTACTCTGTGATGAATTAATTACATATAAATGAATAACATTTTAAAGAATAATACACATCATTCCTATTATTCTATTTCTCTTCATTATCTCTATTATTTCTTCCAAAACTTTTTAAAATGTCATATTTTGAAATAATAATTTGTATAATTTCATTTTATCTTTACACTTAATATTTCATTTAATCTAAAACAATCGTTATTACACCTGTTAACAATTTTAGATTCAATAATAATATTTTAAAATATTAAAAAATATTCTATTTCACAATGAAATATTTTATATTTCTCTTGAAATTGGTTAAATTAATCATTATATCCATTCAAGGAGCCATAATAACATTTCATTTAAATTAGGGTTTTATAAAGGATTTCAGGTTACTTTCTAGGAGGATTTACTCTATTAATGTGGCTCATAACATAGTATTTTAAATTATTGGTCCTAAATGATTTTTAAGAACTAATTGTAAATTGTACATTGATTTTAGTCTTTATCCCAAGGATATATACCTATTTTAAAGGCTTTTTTCATGATTCACTTGTTAAATTCACTTGAGAACCACATCTACTAGGTTATTAATTTTTCAGTATTAGTCGGTCTCCACCATGTGGTGGTTTTAAATTATAACACATGGAAATTGTAAAAAAACCATATTCATTTCATGGGTTCTTTGTGGTATGAAATATGAATGATCATATATGTATCACCAATGTATATATTATCATTTTGTGATTCTTAGTACCCAATATAGCCCTCTAATTCATTTGTTGGTGTTTCAAAATCTCACGAGGTAATAAATTGTAACATGGACTTGACATAATTATCATTATTCACAAAATTAAACATGAAATTGATGTGTTAAGTTATGTTCCCAGGATTTAGAAAAAAACATGTTGGGTTAAGATTTTATCACAAAATTTAGTGTGGAAGGGATGGACTTATCTAAGTTAACAATATTAGGATTTTTAAATCTTATTATAACGAGACATTTCATTGTTATGTGCCATTGATATTTCCAATAGTAAGAGATTATTATCTCAAGATTCCACAGTATTATTCCATGTTATATGTGTGATCATTTGTGACTAATTGTATAACACTTATATTTTCATGTCTTTTTTTAATCATGAATTTATCCCACTAGCATATTTTCTCATTATTATGATCAGACCATTAATTACATATTGATATGTTATTTCCCTAATAAGAATTTTATCTCACACATTATCATATTTTTAATTCCCTATGTTAAAATATTAGAATAACATAAGAGTTATTTATATAAACATATAGTATGGTATAATTTATAATGAAATATTCACAATTATGCGAAATAATTTATTTATATACGTAATCTCAAAATACATTTATCCATTTCATTATGGTATTTTCTTATTATTAAGAGATGTAATGTTTAATTTATTTGATATAATGGAACTGTTTTTATATTATCTTAGTTTTTATTCGTTTTCATATAATAGAATGGGTTTTTAGCACCATATCATGGAGTATGGGTCTAGGGAACCTCACAAGTAACTACCACATCAATCGTAGATCAATCGATAACAGTTACACATTAATAATATTTATTCCTAAGGAAATGAACATGTAATTACTATAAAAAATCATCGTATTTGATTAAATAGGATCCACATTCATGGAATTCTATGATTCAATGTTGGTAGATAATGTTGTAATTTTTTTAAAGAATTTTTTAATAGAAACGTATATGTGAAAGATGTTTATTATGGAACGATAATTGTAATTTATTATGTGGATGATGTAATTTTTATTAGAGATTTAGAATATGACCGTAGAAAAAAATATAGAAAAAACAAAAATGAACATTGAGATTTCATTTTAAAGAGATTTAACACTCTTACTTAGTTCACATGTTAAATAAAAAAATTATATTATATCCCAAAAAATGTATGGATATAAATGGTTACATATTTTTGGAATGATAGAATCCAAATAAGATTAAACACTTATATTAGTGGGGATGAAATTAAGTGGAGATGAGTATGGTAAATGTTTGAATCCGAAAGACATTTAGAAGTTGATAGGAATTATAATTTACCTTACGCCCTCAAGTACTCATATTGTTTTTTTGTGACTTTGTGGGCAAGGTATCATAGTTATCATAAACTATCACATATGTTTCTAAAATTTTTATTCTGAGATATATTAAAGGAAAAACATACCAAGGGTGGTTATACAAATAAATTGTGAGATGAGTTTTCATGCTTATATTGATGTATATTTGGATGGACATATAATGGATAGAAAATAAACTTTATGAGGAACATTTTTCATGGATAAATATTGTGTACGTTGTCATAGTAAGAAGTGATTTTTATAAATTTTAGCATTGAAGAATCATAGTATGATGAGGCTATTTAGGATTATAATTATATGTTTTGGATGAAAGTTCACCTGGATGATTTTAATGTAAATGTTTCAAAACTATTGCAGACACATTCTGATAATCTGAGTGAAATTGATTTTTCTAAAAATTATTTCCAACATTCAGTTTAAAAACAAAATTATATAAAGTTTAACCATTAAAATAGAAAGCTTCTTATAAAGATTTTTTACTAGAATATATCTTAATTATGTATTACGTTGATGATATCTTAACAAAGTCAATGCCAAATGATTGGTTTGTTGTGTTGAGGATACATATTAATGTTAAAAATCATCTAATGTGTTCTTAAATATCATAAGTCCCCCACCATGCTTTGTATTATGTTGAATATGGGGATATAAAGTAAAAAAATTTCATGTTTTAAGAAATTTTTACATATCAATTTTAGGAATATAAATTTGTTCTTATCAGATAATGGGGGAGGTAATAATTAAGGGAGATAGAAAAAATAAATGTGAAAAAATTGAAGGGGAGTTCATATTTACATGTTTAAAAAAATTTCTTCTCACTAAGGGATAAAATTACATAATGAATAATAATTTATCCACTACTGTGGTGTCTGGACACTATCTTTTAAGAAAGGATATCTTTTGATGAAAGATTAAAATATTGATAGTTTGAAAAATAATTATGAAAATAAATGAGTGTTTTAAAAATGGTGAGTTGTAAAATATTTTAATGAATGTTGTCAAAAAAATACGGAGTGGATATTAAAAAACATATTTTTTTGTTTTTTAGAAAATATTTTGTATTTTTTGACAAATAATGTTTTGTAAAAAAAATGTTATTTAAAAATATATTATTTTTTTTGAATTTTAGAACAAAAAAATAAAGGGGGTAAAAGTTATGGTTTGGAGTAAGGTGTCTTCAGTATGTAGATGTTCAGACCAAGTCGTTCCTGACATTGATTTCTTCTAGAAGATGAATGATATAAGTGATATAATTCCAATTATAAAAATAAAATCCAATTTTATGAAAAATTTAGTGGATCGTTTTACTAGAAATAGTGTTTCTGATAAAATGTGTGAAGTCATGAGTTTGAAAGTTATCTACCTTCTAACTAAAAATTAGATGCTGATATTCCGATATCAAAAGTTATAAAAGTCAAGATAGTTATAATACAGGGGCATGTTTTTGTTTGAAGAGTTTTAATTAATTAGTATGAGGAAATGTTAGAAGATGAAGATGATAATTTTCATTCAAACTGATATATGAAATATATAGATCATCAGATAAAATATAATCAGATGTGGATGTTGTTAATATCTATAAGTTCTAATTTTTCATAATCAAAGAATGAAATAATTTGAAATGTTATAATGTCAGAATGTTGTGAATTATATTGGATGAAGATAATGATGTAAAAATATAGAATTCTATCAAGCCATTTAACTTTAATTTGAATTTTTCTGAAAAAATATTAAAGTTATCATAATTCATGATGATTTTCAAGATTAGTTCTTTTGATGAAATTGGGGAATTTTTAGGATTGTATCAATTATAGGAATGCTGAAATTGTTTGCATCAGATTCAAAAGCACCAAACATAGATTTTTTTTTGATGTTTGAAATATTTATTGATGATAAGGTTTTAAGGGTTTCCAAATTTCATTTAGAAGTTTATATTGTAATGAGAATTACATTATTATGAAGAATTAACTAGACTGATTCTAATAAAGAAAATTGAATCATACGAACTCTATGAAGAATGTAAATTAAACTATCTTTGAGAAAGAAAGTCAATAGGACTGACTCTTAGAAGGAAATTCAATCTGTCTCACTCTAATAAATATTGTATCTTCAGAATGAGTTAAAGAGGTTCGATTATAATGAGATGAAGAGGATTAACTGTAATGATAAAAGGAGGATTCATTATATTGAATAAAAGTTAGGAAGTAAAAGAAGACTAATTACAGATAAGACTCAAGAATACTCGAGATGATTTATGAAGATGTGAAGTGGTCAAACATGAAATTCAGAATGTGTAGATCTCGATGTTTTTGTATTTTCATAAGAGAGAACTATTTTTCAATTTCCCATGTTTCCCATTCTGTGATTAATATAAATATTTTCTCAATTCTTTAATAATTTTCATCATTTTATATGAGAAAAATGAGGAGCATTGAAATGTTTGAATCAATGGTTGAGCTAGAGTTATTTCTAGACAGAGATCTCATTAGAAGAAGATAAAGACGAATGTAAATTCACAGGACTAAGAAACATCAGACTGAGGAATATCAGATAGAGTATTTGAGTAGAGATTGAGAAGTTCAGTTTGAGAAAAGTGTTCATCATAATGATTCCATCATAACAAATCGTTGAAACTAAGAGAATCAGAATAAAAAACATTAGAATAAGGTTCCTGAGAGACCATTTTTGGATTAGATTGAGTAATGTATTTATTAAGTTATCTCGGCTCAATTTTTTATAAGTAATCACTATAATGTGATGGGAGTTATCATAATCATTCCTATAAGGAGATAAAAGTTATCTAAATGGAGATCTAACAATGTATATTCACTTTTTATTATATTTAATTTTTATAAACCAGTGGGAGTCGATATGGAAATTATGTATGTTATGACACTGAGGACAAACCTTGTAAATCTTGTGTGATTTACATTCATTCCTACTTTTTCAAGCATGCCTATTTACTAAATTTTTTTAAGTATATAAAATTTATAAGGGTTCACGGGTTATGCTTCTAAACATATTGAGACTTATAAAAGTGAACAGATTATTCAACTGCCCCACCTCAGTTTTTATTTAATCCTTTCGAACTGAATGGAAAAATATAAAAACACTATAAACACCCTCTTATGGGAATTTTAAATGGTAATCCACATAACCCTATGATATTTGAGAGTATGAGGAACACTATTCATCATTGAAATATAACTTTGGAGGATGAAAGATGAACCAATCTAGGTGTATTGAGATGCAACGAACAAAGTGGCTCTTCATCGTCATTAACGAATGGATTATTCACCAATGATAGATCAAAATCATGGAAATACTCAAAAAAATTAGTGATCTTGATTAAATTTTTACAACATGTATTTTCCTATGGCTTTTACTTTTTGTGACGTCACATACTTCATATTAACTTGGTATATGAATTATATTTTAAATTCATTGTATTCATCATATGACAAAAAATTAAAAATGGATATCACTAAATAATGATCACTAGAATAGAATGATTGACCAAGGATGTTTTAAAACTTGTTCTAATTATATTAACCAAAACATTCTTCACATTTTCATAATCGTACCATGGGGTCCTGATTCGACATTATTAGGGTGAGTTCAAGCTTGATCGAACCCGTAGATTCATGGTGGTTTTTTTCATGTTGAATAGATCATTGGTTTTTGGATATATAGGGTGAAATTAGGATGATTTGGGTGATGTTTTTTTGATAATGGATCTGGAGTGGAGACATCATCAAGTGTAATGGAGAAAAAAATGTGATGGATAGTGATTTTGGTTTTGTGTGAATCGCCATATTTTATTTTATGTCCACCAAAGGTCAAGAAATGACGGAAGATAAGTATTTCCATTAGTATCAGATAGTAAAACATAGTGATTCATGGAAATGGTCATTAATATGGAAACCACATAAGGAACCTATGGATTATATGAAAACCAAACTACATGTTTTGTATCCTAGAAGAACACATAGAACATTGTTTTCCCTAGCTGCATCTCTAGGTTTTTGGAAAAATTGAGAATCATAGATAGTGTGGCTAACCCACATGATATGTGAACCTATTTTAGAATCCAATTAACGTTGTAGATACACATTCCCAGGAAAAGCTTTCTAACCACACGTCATATACGCTATGAGTACACAGGAATGGGAAGACACCGAAGAAAAATTAGGTACATGGGAATGACCTGACATTCATGGGAACGACCACGAAATCATGGGAATGCCTTGAGTGGATAAGAAATGCCTTGTATTGTGAATACATGTCATGTATTATGAAATTTCATGAAATACACTTCCATATGAGAAAAAATCAAGGAAAAATATTAGGGTCACACATTGTATAGGTCCCCATATGCATGGTGTTTTCCACGATTTAACTTCTTATTCTCAAATATATATTATTTGGATTTATATTTTGACCATATGTAGCATATCCATAGTAGTTTTAATGCTAAAGACAATGGTTTCCATCAATGTGGAAGATGAGATACGATGATATATATTTTACATAGTTATTCTTTAAGAGATTATTAAAATCATAGGGATTAGGGAATGATCATAAGGGAGATGATGGGGTCAATACTCCCCTGTCATAGCAAGGTATAGGCTCCCCGAAATCATTATATAGAAAAATATGGTACTCCCCTACACTATTTGAGGGCATTATATATATGGAGTGGTAATCCTTAGTCTTTGAGATCCAGTGGGGAGGGGGTCCTCCCTAGGTATTTTGGATCCCCAGTTATGAAAAGTAGAAGTGATAAGCAGGCACCTCCACACCTATTCTGATGATGTTTCGTTTGATGATGAGAATATATGATGGTATTTTAGAGTTTTTGTCATACTCATTGAATTTGGCTAGGAAATGAGATAAAGATCATCTTTTTCACATTTATAGGCTTCTTTATGAGCTTCAATATATGTATTCCAATTAGATAGTCATTTACTTATTACATTATGTTGATTTGACTATTGTGATTATATCTCTCAATGTATCCCCTTTTGTTTTTAGGGCATCTTAATGGGTATGTATACACTCACTTCAATATAGGATTTACTCTCACATGTTTTGTATTATGTATATTATGGAAACAAGACAATATCTTTAGACGGGTTTTGGGATAAGTGGGCTTAATGACTAGATATTGTGGTAAGGGAATGGAGATCGAGAGCTGGAATCTCTCAGCCTTCTTCTTTCTTTTAGATTTTTCGGGATGGGACCTATTTTCTGGTTGGGAATTATTCTCCCATTTTTATTTTTAATTAAAATATAATATTATAATTTATTTTGTAGAGGATATTGTATGAATTATTTTTAATCTAGATGTCACTTTCATTTATATTTCTCATCACCATTCAATAGAGGCACATAGGTGCATGCATATAGTTATATTAAGAAAAGGAAACCAATTTTATTGTTTTCTTTCTTAGAGATTGTCTTTATCCCTGGAGCTATTAGAGGTGGGATTGAGGTTCTCATGGATTGAACTTCAAATAACCAGGTGGGTCCCAGTGGGTCGGGTCAAGATAAATTATAGTTAGGGAAGTTCTATCCTTTGGATGTTGTTTAGAGTTGAACCCTTATGAGGATGGGTTATGAACTATGAAAATAATGTCAAAGTGTTCTGATTGTAGCTCGTAGGCATGGAACCAAGTATTGGGGGAAAAATTACTTATCTATACACTAATACTATAACTACATTATTTTTGACTCAGTATACATTGAAATTGGTTATAGGGAAAAATTATAAGTACATCATATAGGATTGAGTCAATTTAATATCCTTCTTCAGTTATCTACCCCCATATATATATCCTCATCTTTATATGGTTATCTTAACCCCTTTCAGGTATCCTTTATAATTAAAGACATCTATATTAATGATTTAAGATTGTGGCAATGATCTAATGAGTGATGACACTCAATTCAGGGGATATCTCATGAGTTGTTTCCTCCAGGTGGGAAGGTAGTAGTAACCTTAACTATGAAACGACATATCGTACTGGAAGTTAATAATGATGATGCACATAGTGTGGTCACACTTTCCATGATTAAAAATAATAGAACACTAAGTATCCATGGAATGAAAAATCCCTAGGTAGAAGAGGATTAGATTTAGTTAGTGGTTTAAATATCCAAGTTTATTTAGACACTGACATATCAGATGGTTGTGATGGAATCCACTGTTTTCCATGGATCATATGAGTGCTGGGGGAGTTTTTTTACACAAACCCATCACTTAACAATTCCTTCATGGTCTAACTTCCAGTAGTTATTTCATGTGGAGTATTATGCTTAATTATTGGATTCAGTAAAGATTTAGAAAATTTTATAACCGTATCAAGGTAGTAATATGTTTTGAAAGTGTTCCATGAGGGTCACAAACCTTACATGGTACTACCTTGATATTGAATATGATGGCTTCTTCTAGGTTATGAATTTTGAGAATGTCCCCCTTTTAGTGCTAGAGTGGATTTATTATCCCAACCCACATACGTTGAAGTTATAATGTTGGACCATGGTATTTAGACCTTCCAAGAAGAGGGACAACAGGTGTTTAGATCTGATGATGTGAAACATGTGGCTGGGATTTCAATATCTTTGTTGTTAGATTCAAACATCGATGTCTCAAAAGTGGTTAAATTATCATTCTCAGACTCGTATGCGAGGATCTATTACTCAAGAATCATATAGAGGATATAGTTAGGCCAGATAGGGGTGATTTTATGCTTTATATGGGATTGATCACTTGGATCCTAATTTCCTAACCCGTCATGATGATAAGGAAAGGAAAATAGTTGATGTACCCCTGCGTAAGTGGCATCACCATGACCTAGGATCTCCAAAACGTGTCCAAGGAATACCTTAGGGAGGCAATGATAGAAGAGGAAAGGTGGACACTCTTGAGGTAGGATTAGTTTATGGACGAAAATGCTATGATCTCCTACCACGATAACCACTAGGTAGTATATGCTTGGCTTAAAGAGATGGATGTTGGGGTCTTAGGATGTTATTGTTTCACACATAGATATTTTTAAGAGATAAATTTTATTAATTTCTTTGATGTATTGTCTTATACACTACACCAAGATAATATTGTGATAAATGAAACATTTTATTATCTTTATATATACACAACACTATACTTGTATTTTTTTTATACACAATTTCACGTTCTTTTGATAGAAATCATTTCACGCAAGACCGAGTTTGAGAAAAAAACAAAATATTATAATGTTACCTTATAACCTAGTTGTTATAATGGAGATATGAACAATATTTAATAAAATATGAAAATATTCTTTACACATGTATATATAAATAATTCTTTGGTGATAAACTAATTATAAATAAAACCTTTCTTTTAAATATAATCCAATATTTTTATGTAAAACTATAAAAATGAAAATAATTGATTTTAAATAAATCACCCATGGTGGATTTTATTAATGAAATATATATGTAATATATTCAATCTAAAATTTAAAATTCATATTATAATTTTTATAAAAATGATAAAAGAACAAATTTATTTTTTCGGATAAAAGAAGTATTTTTTAAAAAAATGCAACTTTTCCACCTTTCGATGGACCACACATTTTAAATCTCATTTTTAAACTTTTATATATTTTTTATGGAATAAAAATATTATTTGGATCTAGGATATATAAATGTATTTGGGAGTAATTTTAGTTATTTTTCTGATAACTTTCACGTTTTGATGAATAATAAAACATATAGTAAATTTTAAATGAAATATTTGTCATCAATATAATTTATATCATTTAATTATATTATTAAATGTTTTTTATTTTAAAATAGAATATATTTTTATCATTAAATAAATTTTTTGTCACTGTTATTAATTTTTCCATGAATTTTTATGTAAAAATATTTCAATCTTTTTATATTGTTTTATCTTCTAAAAACCTGTTTTTCATTCTGACAACTGTATTAATTTAAAATTAATTGCTAAAAATTATTTATTTTGAAGTTTTATAAATGGATTCCATATATGGAACCAATGGTTTAATGTTATATTATGATAATTATTTTATTTTTCAGGCATTATGAATAGTAACAACATTAATTTTTATTAGCATGATAAAAATGTTAATCGGTTAATTAAGTGTAAATATAATATTTTATATATATTTTACAACTTCTACTAGTATAATTGGATTAGTAATATTTGAACTTAACCATACTTGGGTCAAAATAATACCCATTGGAAGCCACATGGATTAGATTTGGACATTGTATATATTTTATTTTATTAAAAGTTAAATTTTTGATACTCGAAATTTAATGAATAAAAAATATTTAATTATAGTCATTCAGTAGATAAATTCAATTAAAAATACTCATTTTAAATGTAAAATTATATTCTCTGTCATGGTAATATATTTTAAACTATTATAAAATAAATAATTACTTGAATGGTTTATATATTGATGATGTAGAAATTATTTAATTTATGAAAAATCAATAAACTAATTTTTATTAAAATTATAATAACAATTAAAAGACAGAAACACATGAAAAAATCTTATTTTTCAAGTATATCACGATCATAACCATCCATGAGTCAAGTTATTAACCATTTTTATGCTTATAGATGAGATTATGACACTTATATTATTTTATTTAAAGTGATGTCAAAGTTGTCACATTAGTGTTTGAATATATATAAAATTTTTAATGTACAGTTTTCTAAGAGATATATTAAACTATAATTATTATTATGAAATATAGAGTATTTATTTTCATCATAGTAAATTATTTTTTATTTATAAACAACAAATATTATATTAAATATGTACACAAAAGTGATGAAATAATTATTTTATTAACAGAAATATAAAATTAATGTTATTAAAAATCTAAAATAAATATAAATTGGTAGAATATATTAATCATAAAAATTTATATATGTATTTTACCATATATCAATATAATTTTTTTAAAGGTTAATATATTGTCATTTATTTTTTAAAATATATTAAATGAAATTGACAATATTGAATTTTTTTCAAAATAATGTGTTATTAAATTATTTAAAAATTACAAAATATTTTCCAAAGTATTAAATAATAATGGTTTAATATAAATATTTTTATATTATTAATTTATGGTCTAATTGACACTAAATAAGTTATAATTACACTATTTTAATATTTAATAATTTGTTACCTTACATAAAATTAAAAGAGAATATTTAAGGGTAAAACGAAATGATGAGGTTTTAATTGGAATCTAAACATTTATAGAATTTATTCGTTGATTATATTAAAACATTATATAATATCATATTTGAAACTATTAGATTTTTGAGTTTATTGGATGAGATTTTATCTTATTATAAATTAATAATTTTGGAGAATCTAACTGTTTCCCTCACCTCAATTATAGTAGTAAACCTCCTTCCATATTTTTTCACTTCACTTTGAGCTTTGATTATCATCCATAACCTTCCATTCTACCTTCTAAACTCCCCTAGTAACATTTTTTATGTTTTTTCATTTCTAAATACTAACATTAGTGACCTTAAGAAGAGATCTAGAGGGTGCTAATCAAAGAAGAGGTAATCCCCTCTATAGATTATTTCAAAATTGTTTCTTCTTATTCATCCAATTCATTTATTGTTTCCATTATAATGTAATAAATATAGTATCACATATATAATTATATGTTATTATTTTTATGTAACATATTTTTTCCATCTTCTATTGATCATTTGAAAATTGAAATCACCACACGTGCATATGTTCCACATACAATCTCCACACCGTGGTGTAATATGTTTTTGAAAACATGTTTAATTGGATGGGTATAATGATGTAAATCATAACAATATATGAATACGATAACAAGTTATTTATTCTACAATTATATATATATATATATATACCATCCACATCAAAACCATTTCATAATTAATGGAATGATATCATTTCTCGTGCATTTCTATGACCTACTATCTCCATGATGCGATGTGATTCATTTTACATGATATCCATTAAATCGTGAAAATATAACTATTTCTAAATTTTTATTATTTTGTGTTATGATTATGATAAGATTGAAATCTCCCTTGTATACCCTTAATGAGAATATCAACTCACTCTTTCTTATGTTTCCTTTCCATTGATTGGGGAAAATGGTATTAAGTAAGATATTTCAAAAATTCATCTAGTTATGAAAGAATGAGCAGGAGATAATGTAGATATATTATGAACTAGTTATTTAAGTTTCCCATTTTCTAAAGACACTATACATATATGGTTTTATTATGGATTTGTTACCTTTTTTGATGGATATTATTCAATTTTTATGTAATGTCTATATATTTAATGTATGAGTTATTATAGTTGGTATTAGAGGAACGATATAGTTAACCATTGGAAACTATGATGAGAAACATTTAGTGACATCCGTAGAAATATTTCTAAGGATACGTTTAGGGATTTCCCTAAGGAAAGGTCAATGTATTGGTTTCAATCCCTAAATTTTGGTAATGATCATGGATATACTAGGATTAAACCTAAGATGTTATAGATTGAATCTATAGACCATTAAATATGTTATTTTCTCATATGATTTTTCCCCTTAGACTATTCTTTATGGGTTTTACACAATGTATTCAAGCCTAAGAAACAGTGTTAATTATGAATGCAATGGTAAATTCAACAATTTTCCTCCTGAAAAAAATATATTGGAGCTAGAATGAAAATTCATATCACTATACTTACTACAACTAGGAATAAATTTGGACTTTAAAATTATCAAATAAGGGAACAATATTCTGTTTATACCTTCACGAGGCAACATCCACCTTCTTTAAGTGGGTCTTCTAATCCGATTTTTTTTTAATAATGGATCAGTACCATTGAAAATACACTTTTTATCCTTCATTTTTTAGGACATGAAAAAATAATTTTGGATGTTTATCATTTAGAATGTGAAGTAGACCACTGGTACACTCTAATAAATAATATAGGGCAGTAATATGAAATTAAATCCATGGAATGTGATGAGTTCAAGAACATATTTTGAAATAAGAACAATCCTCATATTCATTTTAAGATGATTGAAAAAGAGTTCTTTGAGATTAATAAAAATGATGATGAATATATTGAAATGTATGAGACAAATTTTATAGTAATTTTGAGGTATACTTTAGGAATTATCATCCAACTTGAATGTAACTTCATTATGTTATAAAGTGGATTAAAACTATGTCCTTAAGAGAATTTGGCAGAGGATATATTAGTAGCTATGAAGGGATTGTGCATTGTTCTATCATGTTTGAAATGGAATTTGGTGTCAGATATCCAACTCAGGGTCTTTATATGTAACATAAGATGGTGTTAAAGGGAATATCTCAAAACAATAAATAAAAAAATATTAGTGTATCCTTATCCTCAATATGAAAAATAAATCATGGTCGAGATTGTCTAAAAGGGAATAGTAAATGTTTTTTTTTCGAAACCAAGTTCGTTGGGAATATGAGTGTCTATATAATATAAAAAAGATATCTAATTATGCAAATAGACAAAATACTACATAGAATTCACATGTAACACTTTAATGATATAATTTCTAGGAAATGGAGAACTATACCAACCAAATCCATATTCCAAAGGTTATCGATGCTGATCGATGTCAGAAACCTCTTAAGTATAGTGAGTATGTAAAATCCCATGTGATCAATGGTATAAATGTAGATTAAAACAACAAATAATTAAAATTATTTAGTGTTTATGTAATGTGATTCCAGAATAATGTTGTAAAATATATTTTATGGTATTATGGAATAATAAAATATCTATTTTTCTACTATGGGTTTTTCATATGTATTTAATAGTATATGATATGTTTTATTGGTTACGTTTAAAATTTATTCATATATTTTTCATAAAAACATTACGGGAAGGATGAAGCTTAATGCGTGCACAATGTTGGGATACAGAAACAAAGAGTTGTTTGATAGTATTAATGAACTTGGGAAAAATATGATGAAAATTGATTTATGATATCATGGATGGTGAATATAGAATCATTGAGATTTATGGTATATGGAATGTGTTAAATTTATGTTGCATACATGTTTTCACAATGGTTTTATATTAATTTAGGTTATTACCATGACTCAAGAGGGTACATGATGAAGGTGTTCACATGTTGTGAATGTTACTAACATGTGAAACCTTATGATATATGGGATATAAATGTTAATCTGAGTTTTTGAACACATTTCAAATGTTTTGGTTTTTTATATTTCAAAATAATTTTATCGTTTTGGAATGTTTAATTTAAATATATAACAAATTTTGTTATAATAAAGAATTTTCTCACCCTAGGCGGACATATGAATATTTGATAACTTGTGATAACCATTTTGTTGTGATATAGACACATGGAATGACATTTCATTCTATTTATTGATCACATGATATACTAACAATTCCTGAATGAAAAATTCATCATCATTTTTTGAATTTGAGATGAACTGGAAATTGTTCGTAGCACGACCAACTGTGAGATTGTACTACAATCAATTAAATATATCGTCTGATGAAAATTATTCAACATTAAGAAAATGGTATTATGATGTAAAAGTTTGTATTATTATCATAATTATGGATGATATCAATTATCTCATTAATGCATACTATGTTTATGGTTTTTTTATTTTTTATCTTATCTAAATCATTCACATTCTTGGGATTAGCAATCTTTATCAATATCTATAATTATTTACAGTTTTCCATTATCCCAAATCTCAAACCGTGTACTCCTACGTAGATACCTATTCATTATTTACTATGGGGAAAATTAAATTTATAATTATTTTTTTATGTATGTTATATATGTTTTTGTACGATGTGGGTTTCAATCCTTTTATAACCCTGATGAATTTTTATGCTGAAATTCATTTTATGGGGGGTAGAATGTAACACCTCATAATTTTTATTTGATAGATTTTTTTAATTATTATCGTTGTATTGTGTTATATGATACCCCAAGATATGTTTTCCCTATATGAAATACGATCTTAGATTGAAATATATGCAACACTATCCTTGGATTCTGTTACTAAAAATTTCAAGTTGTTTTGATAGAATTCATTTCAAGAAAAACCGAGTTTAATGGAAAAACTAAATACTATTATGTTACATTATAAACTAGAAGATATAATGGTGGTATGAAAAATATTAAATAAATAATGAAAATATTATTTACACGTGTATATATAATTAATTATTTGGGGATAAATTAATTATAAATATATAATTTTTAAAACAAAACGAAATGTTTTTTTGGAAAACTATTAAAATGAAAGTAATTGAGTTCATAAAATAACAAATTGAATGTTGATGGATTTTTATAATTTAATATATACTTAATATATTAAATATAATGTTTCAAATTCCCTTAATATGTTTTTAAGACATGATTTAAGAAAAGAATTTAGTTTTTTTATAAATGAAACATTTAAAAAAAATGATGTTCTGCCACATTTTAATGATGCACCCATTTTAATTCTTGTTTTGAAAATTTTATAAAATATATTAAACTATATAAACTTCTACTTTGTAATATGAATAAAAAATTTATATTGGAGGAATGTTTTAATATTTTTTGAAAATATTTCATGTTGTGATGAATTATTAAAATACACTAAATTTTAATTGAAAATAACTTTTTTCAACAATTTAATTTATTTTGTAGATTTATATAATTAAATGGTTTTAGTGTATAAATAGAACATATTTTTATCATTAAATATAATATATGTCATTGAAATTAATTTTACCATGAATTTATATATAAAAACATTTCAATCTTTTTCAATGTATAAAATTTTAAAAACTTGTTTTTAATTTAGAGAATGTGATTAATTTAAAATTACATACTGAGGAAATTGTGTTTTTAATTTTTAAAAATGTTTTCAATATTTTATATAACTTGATCCAAATTACGTAAATAATATTATTATATTGGGCATTATGAATAGAAAATTTATTAATGATTATTAATACGGTAAAAAGGTATATTGCGTAATTAATGGTAAATATTATTTTATAAAATTACCATAAAACATGTCACAAAAAGATTGTATGAGTTATTTTATACCTAAAAAATACATGTGTCGGAATGATACACTTTATAATCCACTTGAATGATATTAAGACATTTAATATATTTAAATTAAGGAAATGATATATATGTCTTACTCAAATTTTAATAAGACAGTCATTTTTAATATATGTTAATACTTAAGATAATTTTTGTTATAAATAATAATTTTAAATATAAATCTTTTCCTATATCATGGTAATTTATTTGTAATTTTTAGGAAATAAATAATTACCATAATGATTTATATATTGATGACGTATAAATTATTTATTTAATGAAAAATCAATAAAATAATTTTTATTAAACTGATAATAAGAATTTATAGAAACAAAAACTTGAAAAAATATTATTTCTCGAGTATGTACTGATCATAACCATCCATGGGTCATGCTATTGACCATTCGGAGCCTAATAAAAGAGATTATGACACTAATATTATTTTATTTAAGGAAATGTTAAAGTCATCATATTCATGTTTTAAAACATAGAAATATTGGATTTTCCAGGAGATATATTTGACTGTAAGTATTCTTAAGAATGAAAGTTGATTTATATTTGTTGTATTATTTTTTAAAAATTTTACAAAAAATTAATTTTATTAAGTACTTACAAAACACTATTGTAGTAATAATTTTGTAATTGGAAATATCATATTAATTTTTTTTAAATTACTAAAGTAAAAAATAATTTTGTATAATTAATTTATTAAAATAACTTTATAGATGTAATTGACCCCGTATATATGTAATAAAATATTTTTTTTCCGGGATAAAATATTTTATTGATATTTATAAAAATACATTGAATTAATAGTGTCAAAATTGGCAATATTGATATTTGGGCATAACAATGTTTAATTAAATTATTTAAAAATAATAATATATTTTAAAAAATATAAAAAAATTATTATATAATCTAAAATGTTATATATTTTACATTTATGATCTAATTGTCATCATATAAGAAACAATCACACTATTTTAGTGTTGAACAATTTGTTACCTTATTTAAAGTTAAAAGAGAATAAATATGGTTAAAACAAAATGATAAGGTTTAAAATGAGATCAATCTTCTCTAAAAAATATTTTTTTATGATATTAAAACCATATATCATCTTCTATTCGAATATAATACATTTTAAAGGTTTTTTATGTGCATTTATTTTATTGTAAATAAATATTTTTGGAGATTCCAAAGGTGCCCCTCTCCAAAATTATAAAAGGGAACCTCCTCCCTCATTTTTTCTCCACACATTGATCCTTCAAGATCATTAAAACCCTATAATTTTCCCTTCTAAACTCCCCTTTTAAAATTCTATATGTTGTTTTATTCTATAAAACCTAACTCTAGTGCACCAAAAAGGAGATCTAGAGGGTGCTCATTGAAGAAGAGGTGATGTCATCTACTGATTCTTTCTAACTTATTTCTTATTTTACTTCCACTTACTTTTTTTCCATTATTAAGTAATAAATTCAGTATCAAATATATACTGAGATGTTATTTTGGTTATTGAACAACCTTATTCCTCCTTCTATCTATCATATGAAAAAGTCAAACCATCACTTGTGAGTACGTACGACTTACCGTCGCCACGTAGTGGTGTTATATATTTTTCAGAATCACTTTGCTTGGATGGGTATAATGATAGAAATAACAACTGTATATGATTATTATAATGATTTATTTATTTTAGACAATATATATAGCATAAACATCCAATCCATTTCATAATTAATATATTGATATCATCGCTCGTGCATATGTATGGCCTACCGTCTCCAAGAAGCGTTGTGAAGTGATTAATTCTACAGGTCATCCATTAAAAAATTAGTATATAAATGTTTATAATTAAGAATATGTTATATTTTGTATTAATATAATTATGGAAATGTTATAATTATAACATATAAAGAATAATTATATCTTATTCAATAAGACATGCGTAAGAAAATTAAGTCATTAATACCCAAATAATGAGTAATAATGAAATGTTACTAACAAAAAAATGATCATATGATCATATATCATATCATAAAAATTATTTTGATTCTTGAATAATTCAATTAAATTATTTAAATCATTATACTGTAGTTTTAGATACATACAAATGATATCGGACCTATGGTTTGGGATAAATCCACAATCTCCTTTTTATCATAGATTTCTTATATGTATGTATTTACTATGGTATATATATGATTCATGTACATGTTTTATACAAATTTGTTGTGAAATAATATTTATAATATTATAATATTATTTTTAGTCAATAATACAAATTGGGGAATTTTTTACGAAATGGTATGAAATTAATCTTTAGTCATTTTCAATACGATGTAATTTTTTACTTTCTGAAAAAAGTATGAGAATAATGTTTTATTTAAAATATATTGAATGAATAGATTTTTATGCATTCATAAAGCCTTATTTCCAGTAATATTCCTTTAAAATATTTCTTATTTATTTTCACATAAATTCATCTATTTTAAAATTAGGTGTAATTTTGAGAAAAGTAATCATTTTGTAGGATGAAAAGATATTTTCCTCTAGAATTAATTTCAAGAATTATTTCCAAACAATCATCCATATAAGATTAATTTATTTAAATAGGGTTATTTTTATAACCCTATTATCACTATTATTTAGTTATTTTCACGACGGAATGCTATTTAGGAAATCCATTTTTTATATTGATTATGATAGAATGATGTTTCAGAATCCAATTTAACATATTTGGTAATGCTATGAATAATGGTTTATGTTTTTGGTGGAACATGTAAGAATGATTTAATTATTATATGGATGGGACCTATATCTCCCTCCAATTCATTGGGTAAATATTTATATCCCATGTGAAAGATATGGATATAATATGAAATGATCTCAGTTCAGTAATACAAGGTTGTAACGTGGAGTGAGGTTAGTTTAGTAATGGAATATGTCTGTTATAATGGTCTTGAAAAAAAGCGTTGAATAATATGAAAAGATTTTACATGATAATGTGTACAACAAAATATTTGATGTCTTATGTTATGAATTTTGGGGTAATGTTCACTGATTCTTATGAACATTTATGATTTATCCCATGGAATGATATCAAGATCATTCATATAGAGGATAAGATTTTCATATGTTATGTTATTATGTGTTATGATTATGATATGATTGATATCTCCATTGATTTACCTTATTTAGAATCTGAGCTTACCCATTATTATGTTTCCTTTTGTCGAACTATATACAAGATTGTTGTGTAAGGTATGCCAAAAGGGGTTTAGTTATGAAGGAATAACCAGGAGACAATGTAGATATCTTATGAACCGGTTGTTTATATTTCACAGTTTCTAAATACACTATACTTATACTTTCCTATCATGTATTTTTTATATTTTCTAAATTATAATCATTAATTTTGATGCAATATCTACGCATATAATGTATGGGTCAATATATATAATCCATGGAGGCTGATAACCTGGCATCACTTTAGATGATTTAAGGTACAATTTCTTTTTATTCTACTCTTAAAATATTATTAGTATAAATGGGTGTGAATAATTACTTTATCTCTTTATTCCTGGATGGATATATATAGATTCTAGTAGAGACTTTATCATAAAACAAATGGCTTGAGGTTCTTACATGTGTTAATTATTCAATAAATATTATCTACAAGCAACACATGCTCTCTATTTGTGGATAGAGTTTCACATGGGACCTCTTAGTCATCAAAAAGAGACAATATGGAATCATATTACTTATTTACTGGTTTTCCATGGATTGGGTCTAGATTTAATATCATCATAGGTTAGTTACATACATTATAACAGATGGGATGAGATTCTAATATGTGGGGGAGAGAGGGATCTCACAGACAAGGTAATGGGTTTTGTGACCAAGAATCATTAACCCATCACCCATCAGTTGGAGAGTTTATTCATTAGAATAATAGGATCTTAATACATATATTTTCCTTATTTATTGGTTGTTATTTGTGGATGTCTTCAATGAGGATGTTCAGGGACTTCCTCCAAGGTGGGAGGTAAAATTATGCATCCAACTACACATCGTGACCACATAGATATATAAGAGTAATATTGCATGGAACCTATCCATAGCTAGAATATAATGTTGTTGTGGGAGGACCTGTTAGAGAAGTTATTTTTCAGGTATAGTGTTCCCCATAAAAAGATTCAATTTTTTTCATGATAAATAGGGACATGATCATGAAGATTTGTGTCGATTATCATTGCATTAACTAAGTAATAATAAATAAAACACACATCTTCGATCAGTTTTTATATGCTAGTTGGTTATAAATGAATTATTTATTATTGGACTCCCACCATTTGGTGGTTATCAATGATGATATTCTAATGAAAACATTCCAATTCCACTTTAGACACTATTAGTGCATGGCAATTCCTTTTGGTATAATGAATTACCCTACAATGTTTATAGATTGTATGAACCTTTTCATTTAGCCTTATATGGACCAAATATTTGGTTTCTTCCTTGATGTGATATTCATTCACATTGTATCAGAGGAGGAGAATTTAGAGAACTTGAGAATGACCCTAAAACACATTGAGAGAAGCCGATTTTTGGTAATATCTCAATATTCCTATATTGGATCTGGCAGGTTCACTTATTGGGGAATTTCATTAACAAAAATACTTTAGATATGGAACTAGATAAGATTAATGAAATGATTTCATCAGATATAGAAGGTTCACTTATTTGGATTCATTACAGCTAACAATAATTTAAAAGATGTGTGTATTTTTCACTAGTCACTGGTTTTGGATACTCTTCTTATTGATCGTTTGACAGAGGTCTAGATGGGATCCAACGAATATGACCTTTTATGTTACCAAATATCAGTTGGGGGTGCATTTTTTAGATTATCTGAAAGGGTAAGAACATTATCTATTTCCATGGAAGAATAGGTTTTATGGTAAATTTATTTTAGTATGTGATGAGGGAGTTTCACACTCTCCCCATGGATGTACATCATAGAGTGGAAAATATGTACATGGAACTTCAGTGACAATTTTGGTGGGCTTACCTTAGGAGGAGCATAACCAGATTCAACAATCAAGGTCTAAAATGTTAGTTAGGGAAGGCTAAGCAGTTGTTCTAGAATTTTTTTAAGAGAAAAACGTATCATAAAATTATATTTTATGTTTTAGATGAATACTCAATCCATTTCAAAATATAATCTCTAGGATCGTAAAATTATATAGTCTTTGGAATCATGGACACATAAACAACTTCTCTATAAGTGATCTACGTCATCTCCCACTATTTTCTTAATAACTGGCGCCCTTATTTTTCATATCATAAAAATTACCATTCAACATGATATTGTCAAAGGAAACATTGTAAATGTTGGTCTTAGAGTCTCTATAATGGTAAAAAGATAAATACATGAACATATCATGAGCATAAGGGTATTTGAACATGGTATTGAAATTTGAAAACAATAAACGTTATATCATAGATCATACACATGTGTAATAGAATAAATCTTGGTATTCCATAATACATGAATCATAATTTAATAAAATTACATGATCTATGAGATAATAACATGGACATATGATTAATAATTGTTGAACACACATAATGAATGAAAATAATTTCCTTAGTAGTTACAGCCTCATTAACGAGACTATCATGGATGAATGAGTTATATCGCCAAACCATCATAGTAGTAAAGGATCATCCTCCATACTATAATAGTGCATAGATTCACTTATTGTATTGGGTTCACTCCCATCTCCATAAATATTTATCAAATGATATTTCTATCATTACCCAATGTATTTGAGGGAGATATAGGACCCACCTATCCCATAATGAAAATCATACATATGTGTTTCACATGATTATAAAACACTAATCATATCATAATAAATGAATGAACGAGTTTCAAAAAAAAATTAACAACATAATATATGAAAAAATAAAACAGTTTCATAATCATTTCATCAATTCATCAACGAATTGTATGTGGGAAAAGTAGAGGGTTTCATAATACTTTTATCCTGGTATAACATATGGATGAGAGATATGTTTCATAAACATATTTTTATCATAATCACAATCCATATATTTAATGAATAAATATTTTATCATTGGATGATTTCCATTTTAAATATTATGTATCATCAATTTTAGTCTTCTATGAAGTAAAACGATTTAGAAAGGAAATTCACATGGAACATTTATTTTTGAAAATTATCATTTCATTGAAATTAACTTTTCAAGAAATTATAAACCCATGAAAAATTATTGAAATATTTTTTAAAAATAAAATTTAATACTTATAAATAAATAATAAAATAAAATAATGGTCATGATTTTTAGTAATTGTTTTTATGTTGTAAAAATTAAAATATAGATTCCTTTTTCATTTTAATTAAAATTCTAGCAGGCCTTGTTTTATATAATGACATGGAGATTAATTTCCTTATTTTTTTATTGGAAAATTAAATAATGGGTAAGCATTCATTTGGTTACCTATTTGGGTAATTTGGAAAACATTTTTATAAAATATGGTAATAGATTAAAATGGGTTTTTTATAGAAGAGAGAAATAAAGATGACCTTTATTAAAAAAATTATTTTACTCTCTTTAGTAAATAAAGAGAGGAAAAAAGGTAAAAACTGTATTTTAATTATATAAAGAGAGTATAATAATATTCATTATATTCTTAATATATATTTAATCATCATAATCGTAATCATAAACAATTTCAGTTATTAATGACAGGGTAACATAAAATCATTAGAGATTCAGTATCTTTTGAATTATAAGTACAATTAAAAAATTATTATCAATTGAAACAATAAATATATTGAAAATAAATATATTCATAATATAACATTCTGATGGATTTGTATTTGATCCTCAAAAAATAAGATAGGTGCATATCATAAATTTTTTCTCAAATAAAGAAAATTGAGACAAAAATCCATTACCTTAATCTCTAATTCCTTTATACATGTTCAAAAATCCTATAAAATAAATATAATTTTCTTATAAATATATTAAATTAAAATAAATATATATATATATATATATCATACCATATATGATTTACATATGACCATTTATTTCCTATTTATAAACAATTCTATGTTAATGTCACGTTTTGGGAAATAACTACTTTGTTTTTCAGGTATGTTTTTATTGGTAATTGTTTTGATCATATAACCTTGATAATATTTATATCATCAATAGAATATTAATAATTATATAAAAATACAATATATTTTGTTTAAATTTATTTAGAGTAATCCATAAAATATAGAGAATGAAAATGAAATACATAGTTTATGGAGATGGTAGGTCATATGTACGCATGAATGTTGATTCCATTTCTAGAAGGATTGAATAATATAAAGATAAATACCATATTACATTTAAAAAATAATTTTATGTAATATTTATCACTTTGTTTTATTATAAAAATCATTATTACATTTAATGTAATAAGTGAAGGAATAACATTACTTCACAAGGTGATAGTCTGCCATACACATGTACAACATTATCATATTCCCAAAGAATGTAATTGAAGAATGTATATATGAAATTATAATTATAGATGTAAAATAATATCATATATATAATACATAATCATTAAATACATCATTATATAGAGTAGTAAGTGGGGGTGATTGAAAATGAATAACATCGGTTCATGGGGAGAATGTCGGCTTTAGATGAAAATCAATATTTCGTATACCATTTGATAAAAGAGGATATGGATTTAGATTATTTCATTAAAATAATAACATATTAAAATATGAAATATTATTGATTTTATTTTTTTATTTTTTTAATAGAATAAGAGACGTGGAATAATAAATAAAAAAAAATTGTGTTTAGGAATTTTACCTCTTCTTTAGGGGGACACTTTTAGATTACTCAAAACTCCCTTATAAAAGGGATTAATAAAAAATTAGGCTTCTAGGATGAGGGGAGAGAGTAATTTATATAATTTTGAAAGGTATTAGCCAAACCAAAATGGGTTTTTATGTTTGAATATGTGAGGATAGGGGGTCCCCTTTTACAGCTATACTGATTGGAACAAATATAAGTTTTGGAATGAAAAATGTATACCCATTTCTTTCATGTTCCATAACACTTGAAAATTGACCATTATCGAGAATTATATAAAATAGGGTCTCCATATTATGATTAAATGAGTGTTGGAAATGTTTACGATCATTTTTTAACTAATATAATTTTAGTTTAACCCCTTGATAACTTGATTTTTATCTTTACTCGAATATATAATTTTTTATGTTTTCATTATTTACTATCATTAAAAAATAAATTGCAAATTTTAGCTAATATATATGATTTTGAATCCAAATATGGATTCCATTTTTCGAAATTCAATTCACTTAAGTGGAAAATTATAATTATAATTAAACCTGCATACACAATAAAAAATTAGGTTTCTATAGAGAAAATGATCAAAATGTTTAAAAAGTTTTTATATATGAATTGTCCATGAAAATTATTTCAAGGTATTAAATTGGATTAAAAGATATATAATTGAAATAATATAAATTTTAAACACAATTTTCAAACAAAATTTAACCATATTTAAAATTTGGTTATTATTAATCCCTCTACCATCTATAATTTCTAGGTTATAATGATTATGTTCAAATAATAAAATTATTTTTTTATCACGGTTTTTAAAACAATATATTTTGTTTAACATACTATCTCAATGAAACCTCAATTTTTCAAAACATATATTGTTTATAAAATGTCACACTTTTAAATTATAAACCCCTTAAAATAAATTTATCCCTTAAATTACACCACTCCTATAAAATATTTGATAATACTTAAACCTCATCATTTTCTTAAGTTTGCACGTAGATTCATTAAATTGGTTGTTTCACCAATGAAAATTGATCTGGTGAGCAGTGTTGTTTCATATTACTTCTTCTATATAGACCAAAATATCTACTGTATTTTCTTCATAAGAATTATCTTTCCCTAGAATTATAATATCTGAGTATAATACATGTGAATAATAAGGTATGTAGTTCCTTCGGGGAGATACATGGAACACATTATGAACTTGAGAAAGGTTTAGTGAAAATTCGAACCGATATGATACCACCCTGATATGATAGAAAATTTAAAAGGTACCTATATACAAATGAATTATTTTCCCTTCATTCCAAATATAAATACATTTTCTTCATGAAATTCAAAGAAGTACCTTGAAACCAACTTCAAATTCTATATCATGATGGAGATAGGCATCATAATTCTTCTGCCATCATTTTTATACACCTATATGATGTTGAATAAATTTAAAAATATCCACCATATATTAAGCTATATCATTTCCCAAAATACATTTTTACAAATTAATCCCAGTACATTGGATATCGACACAATTTTATTTATAGGTCATCATATGAATCATCTAAATACTCATGTGAAAGATATTGTTGTATGAAAGCATACCTAAGGAAAGGTGTCGATCCTCACCTCCTTTTAAACACAAAGATCCAGATATCAGTATATCCTCTAGGCTTTGAATTGTTTTAATGATAGTCCATTTTTAGGATGATATTAAATGTTGAAACTCAACCCCATATCCAGTTATTACTGAAGACACGACTAAAACATTGAGGCAAACCATATATACTGAATATTAAAAATCTAATACATTCATATATTAAATCGTACCGACACATTAATTTAAATCTAATAAAGATGATATAGAGAGATATATTCATCGATAGAGATATGGTTTGTGGACATTTTATGTTTATTGAAGACAAAAAATATATTATTATTTAATTTATATGGCGTTTGGGGTCCAACAATAAAATCCATTGTGATGTTTTTCAATTTCCATTCTGGTATGGTAAATTAATGTAATATCAACTCAGAATGTTTTCACCCATCCTTAAATTGAAAACATACCATGCACAGATATATACACTCTAAAATATATCTCCATATTTATCCGATAAAAAATACACTTTCAAATATGTCTACATCATTGTATATCCATGATTTATAGAGAGTGATGAACTATGATCTTTCACTAATAAAAAATTATTGAAATCTATTATGGATGGAATATAAAAATGTTTCATGAAACATATCATTCCACCATTATCAAGTATAAACATAGGAAATTTTTTAACCTTTTTTCTTGATCTATATCTTCCTTTTCACATATTAAGTATTCACTTAGATAGATAGGTGATCATTCAACTGAGAAAGATAGGATTTCTCCACTTTATTCGTTATTTCCAGTTCTATCCCATATAAATCTATAAATATTGGATCTTTTTTGATCCTTATTATGGATAAGCTAGCACGACCCTTTCAACTAATATCATCAACCACCTTGTTCACTTTCCTAGTGTGGTAATGTACCGAGTAGTCATAATCATTAATCAACTCAAACAACATTATTTAGTGAATATTATACAAATCCTATGTCAATAAAAACATTATTATTTTATTTGTATATATATCAATCTTTTCTAAATAAAGATAGTGGCTCCATATCATTAATGAAAAAATTACAATAGTTAACACCAAATAATGAGTTGGGTAATTTTTATGATGAACTATCAATTTTTGTTAGAAATAATTTATAACTACATCATTCTACATATGAGCATATACAAACCTATACTTGGATGCATCACTATATATTACAAACTATTCTCCACTATAGGGTAATTTGAGAACATGGGAACTGACTAATAATCTCATCAATTCAACGGATTTTTCTCAAATTCATATATCCAGATGAATCTGGATATATTCTGAGTAAATAAAGAGAGTGGATTAGATATTTGTGAGAAATAATAAAGAAAATATTAATAATATTTATCCAAACCATGAAAACTATGAATCTTATTAAATTTATTTTTTATATTACAATATTCAATAGCCTTTTTATTTCATGTATCTATCGATATACCATCTATTGAAATTGTATTCCAAAAAGTTAATCATTGTTTAGAAATAATTCACATTTTTTATATTTTATATATAGTTCATCATTCGTTAGGGTATTTTTTTCAATTATCCTATGATTTTAATGTTTTAATTTTCCATTTTAATAGATCATAATATCATCTATAAATACTAAGAAAAACTGAATATGGTAATCTCTAAATACCCATTTCATTAAATCTATAAAGATAGTAGGGTAATTAGTGATATAAAATATAATAACTATATTTTCATAGTGTATATACTTTGAATGGAATTATTTATTGTTTATATCTTCCTTAAAACTCAATTGATGGTATTCATAATGATGTTCAATATTGGAATTGTATTTACCTATATTTTGTTGATCAAATATGTAATCAATAAGGGGTATAAGATACATGTTATTGATTTTGATACAGTTAATCTCCATGTAATCAATGAAAAATAACATCGATCAATATTTATTTTTAACATAATGAATAGGTGAACCTCGTGATTAATCAAATGGATTAATGAATCCCTATTCAAGGTTCTCCTATTGTTTATTCTCTAATTCACTCAACTCAATCGATTTCATTCTATATGAAGTATTTAAAATTATTGTGGCATAAGATATGAGTTCTATTTAAAACTAAACATCACGATTCCATGTAATACTATTAAACATTTCAATAAAAATATCAAAAAAATCATTAATAATAGTCATATAAATGATATCGAGTTTCTCCCTGACCAGATGAGATAAACATCACTTCTTAATGGGAATCCATACCCATACAATGCATGTGATTTCCATCCAAATTTCATATTTATTATCAAATTGATAAATGGTCATAGGTTGGTTTATAATAACACATGTGAATTATATTTCTTTTAAATTAATTTGTTATTTATTTAGAGAAATATAATCCTTTACTATACCAATATCAAATTAAAATAGAGGAAAAATGAAAATATTTGTTGGAATCCCATCATATCAAACTTCGACTGTAGTGGAATCATATACATGAGAGGTGATCATCAAAACATTAGTGGTTTTCAGTTATTATTCAACATAAAATATTTTTTTTGGAATCTTGATACCATATAAAATTATTTACACATGAAATATTTTTTAGATCTAAATTAAAATTAGATATTATCAGTTCAAGAGTTGATGGTATGTGTTACTTTCATCAAGCCAATATCGCACCCCATGTTATAAACAACAACTGCATGAGATTCAAACTTTTTCCTTGTCTTAAGATGTTATTGACATAAATAGTTATCATTAAGCTATATATGTGGTAAATGGTTATAATTGCACCCATAAACTATGCATTTAAAGCACTAGAGTGTGGGTGGTGCATTATGTGTAGATTTCTTTACTCACATAGTAATATAACTTCTTCCCATCACCTTGTAAATCAATTTATTGATAACATTCCTTCCCATAATTGAAAATTTTACTAATAATCTTAATAAAACTTTCTCCTTGTTTTATTCCTCACATATAGAATGAATGAAATCTCATATCTTATCTTCAGTTTTTTTAGATATTCTTTTATGCACTATATTCCATTACTTTTCAAAACTAACTGATTGATGGGAGAATTTTATCTACATTCCCTCCTTGGGAGAACATAAAATGATTTATTCATTGATAATGATGTACCTTATGGATAAATTCCTTCAGACACCGATTATTATGACACTGATCAATTGATCATCATTTTTGTCAGGTTTGATGATAAATCCATAAGAATACCTTGCAAGTCTTAACATTTTACTCATAGGAACTAACATATTGATCATCCCACCTCATTAGATCAAGTAAATACATATCCATTTTTTATTAAGGATACAATGGACATATTTAGTGAAACATATTCTTTTAAACTAATCCCACTATAGGGTGTAAATTTCATTATATTCCTTTTTAATATTGATTAAATTTAACTATTCATTAGATTAACCTTGCAAATTATATTAAACCAAATTGAATTTCTAATGTTTCGAACAATGGAGAATGGAAAATATCATTTCATTGGTACATATCTATATCTATGTTCATAAAGGATACCTAAAATAAATGAATTATGTGTTACATTGCCTCCTGAAAGATTCAAGAGATCATTTTTCCAATCTTTTCTCATTTATAAGTTTAGAATGATTCATGTATTGAGAATGATGTCTGAGTAGAACAAACATATTTTTCGTTCCAAATCCCACAATTTCTCTTTGGTTAAAGGATAATAAGTTCATTTTCTATCTCACATATTATTCAAATTGTTATTTTGGGTTTCATCTATTGAATAAAACTAAAAAACAAATTTTACAAAAAAATCATATTGGGGAATCATACAATCTGGTAAAATCCATTAAAAATTTCTAAAAAATGAAACCTTATTTTTCTTCTATGAATCCTGAGTCTTAACCTAGGATATTAAATTTTATAATATATTTAAATACTTCATGATGGTTCAAAAAAAAGTTTGTGAATTTCCAATATAAATACCCTAGGAGTTTCAATATAGGAGTACAGTAAGGCCCTTTGTCATGGACAAGGTGATGATCAAGTCTAGCCCAATGCACCTTTTTCTATTGTATTACCCCATGGTACCTCTATTCTAGATCCACATCAACTTGTATTTTCTAAAGAGGGATGAAATTTTTTATAAATCACTCACCCTATCATTTACGATTTTATTATGAAATTTTTCAATTCATTGGATCAACATTAAAGATATCCTTAGGCATATACATTGATATATCCTTTTACTTATCACTAATGTTTTTAGATAATAGTTTCGAAAGGATAACAAAAAATATCCTCTAACACCAACTATAGTGACCCCAAATTTTCATGCATATATATTATATCATATTAGTTAAATATTAAGTACATTACACAACAAATTATTGAATATAATAATGGTATAATTCTATTATAAACATGAACACATAAACTACTGGTCTATAAGTGAGATACAATAAATCCTTCTTTGTTCTTCATGAAAAGAAACCTTATTAGAATTATCATACATAATACCTTTCATCCTAAAATTGTTAATGTAATGATAAGAATGTGTAGAGACCCGATGCTTGACGTACATGGACATTACATTACTTTTTTGGAATACTTAATACATATCAAAAACAAACACTCAAGGACCGTAATATTGTAGTGTCTTTGGAAACTCGGAAAAATAATCTTCTAATCATGGTGAAAGATCCTAAACATCTCCCATAATGATATTCTCCCTTTTTTCTTACCTAAGGCCTTTATTTATATCATGGGGAATGGAAAACATAAAAAGGGTGAGCTCTAATGCTCAGTAAGGGAAAACATAGAGAACATTAAACAATCCATAAACATTTGAATACAAAAACTTGAACATAAAAGCAAAACATCAAAATCTTGAGAAATGACATAAATCATGGATGTACATAAGGAATATAACATAATGGAACATCAACCCTGATAAAATAGCCTGGGAAGAAAACATTTAATTATGGAAAACCATTAATCACATGAAATGATTTCCATAGTAGCCAAGGCATTGCTTCTAAGACCATTTTAGTGGACAAAGTCCCTATCTGAATCGAGGTCACTCCTCGTTCCAGTCCTGTATCATTGAACCAAATTAACATACCGTTATAGCTATGTCTATATCTTGAGATATAAATCATTAATCAATGCATTGGAGGGAGATATAGGTCCCACCCATCTCATAATGAAATCATTTTTACTTGTGCCTCAAAATAAACATAATCACTCATCATTACCTAAAGTATAACATGGGTTTCAAAAACATCATCCCATCATAAAACAATCCATATAAAAATGGATATCATTTCATAATAATAAAAGTGAAACCATGTAAATCATAGATAAATTATACTTAAAATATACACATATTAAATATTGTCATCTTAAATGGAAAATGGTTTTGATAAAACACTTGAAATGAATTCTTGAGGAAAATATCGTTTCTTTTTCAAAATCATTTTATTTTCACAAAATTCAATGAAAATTTAAAAGAAAAGGATTTTGTTGAAAATATTCATGAAATAATGTAGAGTAAGCTTCATGAAAATAAGGAGTTATGAAACCGTAAAAATCTGATCATGCCGTATAAGTTCAAAAAAATATCCTTCTCATACTTTTGCCAAAAAACTAAAAAAAGTACATCGTATGGTGAAAAAAGAAATATTTCATAAACACCATGTAGTAAGAGTCAAAAATAGGTGAAAAGGAATTTAAACATACATGAAACCATTTTTAGAAAATAGGGACATTAATGATAAATATAACCCCAGTAAATAATTACGAATAAACAATCTCAGATAAAAACAAGATTGGAAAAGTTATCCCTTACCTTAGGTCTGATATGCCTCGTACGTATCTGAACCTCAAGTATAATGATTTAAATAATGTCATTGACTTATTAAAGAATAATATTCATTGTTATGATATCATATATGATTCACTTATTACTTTATATTACCCGTTCTTTTGTAAGTTCCATGTTAAAGCAGCGTTTTGGGTAAAATCGTTTTATTTATCGTATGTGTTTGGACTTGTTGTTCATGATATTATTTTTAATTATACCTATATTTACATAATTAAATAATTTTAATCATGATTTATATTTAATATATATATTCATTATATATATATATAATAGATATATAAATGTAATTAAATACACCATTCATGGAGATGGTTGGTCGTACGTATGCATGAACGCAGTTTTCCTTTCCTTATTGACTTGAATGGAAGTAAGTAAATGACATATGTATATATATAAATCCAGTATCTTGATCATTTCATATATTTCATTGATATTAATTATATATAATTTATAATCATTCTTTAATGGTTAACATGGAGAATGAATCTCATCGCGTCGTGGAGACGGTAATCCATACGTACGCACGTTCGATGATATTATTCCCATAATAATCGAATTGAATTGTAGTGGATGATATAATATCAAAAAATCAGTATTATTTAATAATAACTATATATAGTTATTATTTACACCATTATACCCATCCAAGTAAGGTGGTGGTGGAAAAATAGATTACACCATGGCGTGCAGACGATATTCCGTACGTACGAACACGCGGTGATTTCATTTTCCATAGGATGGATAGAAGATGAAATGGGTTTTTTTTCATATTTATAATAACATATCAGTATATTAGTGATACTAATGTTATTACTTTGTAATGAAAAAACTAAATAAGAAGAAGTTGAAAAAGAAAGAAAAGTTGAAAGAATCAGTAGAAGAGATTACCTCTTCTTCGACGCACTTATTTTAAAATTCTTCTTAGGGCACTAGAGTTGGACTTTTGAGAAGACCAGAACCTCTATGATATAACTAGAGAGGTTGAGAAGAGGAATTGTAAGGGGGTTTCCGAGCTTAAAGGCTCAAAAGGGTGTGATGAGAAAGGGTAAGGGGTGCCCTTTTTATAAGGGAGGATAGGGGCACCTTAGGAAAAACTTAAAATATTATTTTATAATAAAGGCATTTTCGGTTTTTAATATCTCCAAATTGATTTGTTTCTAAGATAAGGTTGGTATGGGTCGAAAGCTTCTCCAAAAATATGTTTTAGACAAGTTTAGGTTACTATTTTAACCTTATCATTTATAATTAACTCTAAGTTAAATAATTTAACTTTTACCGTGTCTTTTTGTTTTCTTACACTATATGGTTAATAAACATAGTATAATAAGACAAAAGAACCCCAAGTGGTTCATTATTAATACATATAACCTTATCTAAGTCATTTTTCTGAACCTTAGATTTTTATGAATATAATAACAATTAATAATATAATAATTGTTTTAAAAACTATTTTATGTAAATTTTGACAGTATTTGGTACTTGATTTTTGTGGAAATCATAACAGAATGATTATTTCTAAAAAATTTAATTAAATCAATAATAACATGTCATATTAAACTTTAAAATTAGTATAATTCATAAAAAGTCTCATGTTACATTTATTTGGGTATTTATAACATAAATTATGTTAATATTTTATTAATAAAGTAATTACTACATCATCATTGTGTCAAAAATAAATTTACTTATTTAATGTCTAAAAATTATAAATAAAATACCATTATGTATTAAATAGTTTTATATTTATAATTAATATATATAGTCTAATTTATCTTTTTTATAACCCTATATTAAAAATGTTTTAGTTATTAAACTTGGATTTTAACTTTTCTTCAAATAAAATAATAATAAATGTCCTAATCTAATACAAGTGGACCTAAAGGGTAATATTTTATTCCTAAGGTTGTTTTCGGTCTAATTAAACTTATAAAATAGAATTAAGACATGTGTTAGTGTAATAATAATATCATTTTTACCCTTAATTACCCTTTTTACTTTGAACCGTGGTAAATAAAAGTAAAAAGTTACAATTCACCCAAAATTGTTTTTAGTTATTGAAACACATTTTATCACTTGATATTTACCATGTCTCTCGGATTTTTAAAATTCCACCCATATAAGTGGTAAATTTATGTTTTATGTAAATTTTCAAATTCTCCAAAGAGGTGGGTAAAAGATGGTGAAAAGATCAATAAAATTTTTTATATGTCAAAAAATATTATAAAATGAATCAAATGAATTAAATTGACCTTATATATGTATTATTTATCAATTTTGACTTAAAATAAATTTAGATAAAATAAATAATTATTTAAATAAAAAGTTGGTTTTTAAATAGTAACCCAGTGTTTTCACTATTCATCAAAAATTGAATGTTTTCAGAAAAATACCAAAAATTCACCCTATGCTAATTTCGATATTCCGAATCCAAAAATGAAGTTCATTTCGAAAGAGAAAATTTATAGAATTTCAAAATGTGGGTATTACTATTCTTAACAGTTATTTGATATAACATATCGTTGTTTAGTGAAACTTTGTATTGCGTACAACCCACGCTATCGTGGTATGTCGCGATTGCGTGTAATGCAAGAAAAGTAAGGGATGCATGTAGTGAAAGCTCCTTTTGGTGTAGCATACAACACAAGACATCAATGAAATTAACAAGAATATTTTTCATAAAATATCGGGGTGTTACATTCTACCCCCCTTAAAAATAATTTCGCCCCCGAAATTCGTCGGGGTTATAAATGGTTTACTATTAGAAAGTTTCTTTAATAGAAACCCACATCACAAAAAGGATTAGCAAAACTTATTCTAAAAAAAATAAAGTATGAAACGTAACAATTACCAAAATTAACTAATCACTGGATTTCGACATAGGAGAACATATGTAAAAATATGGATATAGAAGAGAAATCTAACCATCATGTTCTGATGGAGAGTGGTAGAGAACATGGCTTTGAAAAAAGCCAAAAATCGCAAAGAAATTAATTTGTGTTGATCTATGGTACCATCTCATTCATTGGATATAAGGGAACTAGGACAATATTTTTGGTTTTCAAGATCATTTCCATAAAGTTGAAGAATTTGAATTAGAATAAATAATTACTTTATTTCGGTATAATCTTACCGTTTTTCATGCCTTGACCAATTTCCACTTCATATCTTAAAGAAATGAAGTTGAATTTTTCATTCCTGAGGTGTTAGAAAATCATGTGATAGAATGATGGTTCATTCCATATGTCTAAAACAAAAGGTTAGAAAAAGTTATCAAATATACATAAGTCCATCTATGGTGAGGTTAATCGTATATGATTCCAAAAATAGACTTATACTTCATCTATCATACCGCTTAATAAAATTAGTTTCTACTAACCAAGGAATTCATCCAGGCCAGTCGTAGGTGATAAAGGCCTTTCACACTTTGGTTGTGGGTTCTATTACCGCATCCTTGTCCGACACGACGGGTTGTTGCCCGTCCTATAGGTTTTCCTTTTTCTAAAACTACATTATTATAACATTCCATCAATAATATCAAAAAAAGTTCTAGCCTTAAACAATACTAACTTATTCCCAACACAATCCATTCCAAGCTTTAGGCTTATCCAAAATACTTCTGCCCAAGCTCATAGTATAAAGAAAACAATAACTAGACATGTCATGAGCATGTGAATATCATCATTTATCCCCCATATATCATACGTTATATCTTGTTGGTCAAATTACAAACATGTGAATACCATAATCATATATTCTCTTGAAAAATTAATACCAATTGAACCTTAGTAAAAACATGAATGTTGTCAAAAGTTAACTCCTTCCACATACCAAAATCCCAAAAATTATATATACTCACACCATAATATCAGTTAGTCCTTATATTAGTCATGAGCTCATTAATACTATTAAACATTTCATTTTATCCTTATCATATCATTTTCATTCCAAAATATTTGAACTACTTTTCATGGTTACCAGTACCATATAATTTTTGAAAACCATAATAAACCAATACATAGATATTCTAATATTACACAGTACTATAAATTAGATTCCACAACATTATTTTAGAATCTCGTTATATAAAAACATAATCATTCCACTACATCGTTGACATACTCAACAGTGCCAAAAGTGATAACATGTGACTTCCCTTTGTCCTTTTACTTAATAGGTTTCTCACATCGATCATCATTAACCCTTGGATTAGGGAATTGGTTAGCATTATGCCCCATTTCCTTGCACTTGAAGAATTGAAGTGTTGGTGATGCGTTCTCTGTAATATTTTCTTTATTCAAATCATTAGCAACCCTTTTTCCATTACTTCGACACTCAGCTGCTCGATGAACCTATTTTCCACACTTAAATTCGTTTCTAGTCCCTTTAAGACAATCTCCAGTATGCTTCTTTCCACACTTTATGCATAAAGAAACATTCATCTTCTTTTCACCATTGTTCTGAGGTTTTTCCTTGAACTCCATTTTTCGTTTCATGTCAAAACCATTATATGGATATGTTACAACAACATCCAATTCTACCTTGATAGCACAATGAACAATTTCTTCATAGCTATTGAAGTCTCTTATAGGTAATTCCCTTCTAAGAATTGGTTTTAAACCACTGAAAAATCGATCAACTTTACTTTCGGGCTGGATGATAAAGCGAGATGCATACCTTGAAAGCCTTGTAAAATTCGGTTCGTATATACCAACAGATTACTCATCCTTTTGCTTAAGCTCAAGGAACTCCTTTTCTATCTTTGTTCAAAGAATACTAGGGTCGTACTTACTGAAAAAAAAAGTTCTTGAACTCATCCCATTCCATGGATTGAATTTCATATTGGGGCCTTGTATTCTTAATTAGAGTCCACCACTAGTATGCTTCACCTTCTAAGTGGTAAATATCTAGAATGAGTTTATCATGTTCCAAACAATGAATTATGGAAAATATCTTTTCAATGGTACTGATCCATTGTTCAGGAACAAGTGGATCAGAAGACCCATTGAAAGAAGGTGGACGTTGCCTTATGAAGGACTCAATTGAATATTGTTCCCCTCTTTGATCATTTGGAAATCCAGAATGATTCATAGCTTGTGTAAGTATAGCAATAAGATTTTTCACTCCATCTCCCATAACATTGGTCTGTTCAGGAAAACAATCATTGCATTGTCTATTACATTGATCAACAGATTTCATTTGGGTTACAACCATCGTCTAAAACCCAAAAAGAATAGTGTGAGAGGCAAAAATCATGTTAAGGAAAACAACATAATAAAGGGGAAGTACCTTCAATATATAACATATTAGAGTTAATTCTAATATTTTTACTGTAATTCTAGGACTATAACCTAGACTTATACTTAACCTTACGTACATCCCCAGACATACCATAGAAATATCTCTAGGGATCTCACTAATGTTTTCACATCCTAGTTTACAATGGTTGACTAAAACTTTCCTCTGATACCAACTGTAGAGACCCGAAGCTTGACGTACATGGACATTAAATTACATATCCGAAATACTTAATACATAACAAAAACAAACACACAAGGACCGTAATAGTTTAGTGTCTTTGGAAACATTCAAAAAATAATCATCTAATCACGGTGAAAGATCTTCAAGATCATCTATAAAGATATTCCCCTTTAGTTTTCTTACCTAATACCTTTCTTTATATCCTAGGGAAAAGAAAACATAAAAAGGGTGAGCTCACACGCTCATTAAGGGTAAACATAGAGAATATAAAACAATCCATAAACATTTGAATGCAAAAACATGAACATAAAATCTAAACATCAAAATCGTGAGCAAAGACATAAATCTTGGAAGTACGTAAGGCATATATCATAATGGAACATCAATCCTGATAAAATAGCCTGGGAAGAAAACATGTAATTGTGGTAAACCATTAAGCACGTGATATGATTTCCATTGTAGCCAAGACATTTCTGCCAAGAGCATCTTTATGGACAAAGTCCCTTTCTGAATCGAGTTCACTCCTCGTTCCAGTCCTGTATCACGGAACAAGATTAACTTACCGTTCCAGAAATGTCTATCTCATGATATATAAATATTTACCCAATTAATTGGATGGAGATATTGGTCCCACCCATCTCATAATGAAATCATTCATACTTGTGCCACAAAATAAACATAATAATTCATCAATTCTTAAAGTATAAAATGGGTTTCAAAAACATCATCCCATCATAACATAATCCATAAAAAAATGGATATCATATCATCATAATAAAAGTGAAACCATTTAAATCATAGAGACATTATACTTGAAACATCCACATATGAAATAATGTCATCTTAAATGAAAAATGGTTTTGATAAAACACATGAAATGAATTCATGAGGAAAACATCCTTTCTTTTTCAAAATCATTTTCTTTTCACAAATTTCCATGAAATTTAAAAGAAAATGATTTTGATTAAAATATTCATGAAATAATGTTTAGTAAGCTTCATTAAAATAAGGCATTATGAAACCGTAAAAATTTGTTCATTCCGTATAAGATCAAAAAAACATTCTTCTCGTACTTTTTCCAAAAAAAGTAAAAAGTACCTCGTATGGTGAAAAAAATAAAGATTCCTTAAACACCATGTAGTAAGATTCAAAAATGGGTGAAATGGACTTTAAACATACATGAAACCATTGTTAGAAAATAGGGACATGTATGATAAATATAACCCCAATAAATAATTACGAATAAACAATCTCGGATAAAAATGAGATTGGAAATGTTATCCCATACCTTAGGTCTGATATGCTTCATAGGTATCCAAAACTCATGTATAATGATTTAAATAATGTCATTGACTTATTATATAATCATATTCATTCTTATGATATCATATATGGTTCCCTTATAACTTTATATTTCACGTTCTTTTGTATGTTCCATGTTAAAGCGGTGTTTGGGTATAATCGTTTTATTTATCGTACGTGTTTGGACTTGTTTTTCTTGATATAATTATTACATACACCCTGATTTAATTAGTTCTAGAATTTAAATCATGATTTATATTTCATATATATATTAAATATATATATTTATAATAGATATATAATTGAAATGAAATACACCGTTCATGGAGACGGTAGGCTGTACATACGCATGAACGTTGTTTTCCTTTCATTATTGACTTGAATGGAAGTAAGTACATGACATATATATATACATAAATCCAGTATATTCATCATGTCATATATTTCATTTATATTCATTATATATACTTTATAATCCTTCTTGAATGGTTAACATGGAGAATGAATCTCATCGCGTCGAGGAGACGGTAATCTGTACTTACGAACGAGCGATGATATCATTCCCATAATTATTGAATTGAATTGGAGTGGCTGATATAATATCAAAGAATTAGTATTATGTTTAAATATCTATATACAGTTATTCTTTACACCATTATAACCATCCAAGTAAGGTGGTGGTGGAAAAAAAGATTACACCACGGCATGGAGACGGTATTTCGTACGTACGCACACGTGGTGATTTCATTTTTCATAGGATGGATAGAATGTAAAAAGGGGTAATTTAATATTTATAATAACATATTAGTATATTATTGATACTGATTTTATTACTTTGTAATGAAACAACTAAAGAGGAAGATGTTTAAGAAGAATGAAAACTTGAAATAATCGGTAGAAGAGATTACCTCTTCTTCGACGCACCTCTTTTAATCTTCATCTTAGGGAACTAGAGTTGGTCTATTGAGAAGACCCAAACCTATATGATATATCTATAGAGGTTAAGAAGAATAATTGTTAGGGGTTGGCCGAGCTTCAAGGATCAAAATGGTGTGATGAGAAGAGGGAAGGGGTTCCCTTTTTATAAGGGAGGAGAGGAGCACCTTAGGAAAAACATAAAATATTATTTTATAATAAAGTCATATTCGGATTTTAATAGCTCAAAATTGATTTATTTCGAAGCTAAGGTAGGGATGGGTCGGAATACTCTCAAACAATAGGTTTTAGACAAGTTTAGGTTACTATTTTAGCCTTATCATTTATATTTAACTCTAAGTTAAGTAATTTAACTTTTACCGTGTCTTTTTGTTTTCTTACACTATATGGTTAACAAACAAACTATAAAAATCCAAAAGAACCCCGGGTAGTTCAGTATTAATATATATAACCTTATATAAGTCATTTGGGCGAACCTTATATTTTTAAGAATAGAATAAAAATTAATAATATAATATTTGTTTTTAAAACTATTTTGTGTCAATTTTGACACTATTTGGTACTTGATTGTTTTTGAAAATCATAATAGTATGATTAGTTCGAAAAAAGTTATTTAAATTACTAATAACATGTCATATTAACATTGAAACTTAGTGTAACTCCTAAAAAAGTCTCAAATTACATTTATTTGGATATTTATAACATCAATTATGTTAATACTTCATTAATAAAGTAATTACTACATCATCATTGTGTCATAAACAAATTAAAATATTTAATGTCTAAAAATTAGAAATAAAATTCCATTATTTAGTAAATATATTTATCTTTCTAATTAATATTTATAGTTGAATTTATCTTATTTATAACACTATATTAATTTTTTTTAATTAGTAAACCTTTATTTTTACTATTTTAACTCTTCTTTAAATAAAAAAATAATAAATGTCCTAATCTAATCCAAGTGGACCTAAAGGGTAATATTTTATTCCTAAGGTTGTTTTTGGTCGAATTAAACTTATCCAATAGAATTAGGACATGTTTTAGGGTAATAATAATATCATTTTACCCTTAATTACCATATATACTTTTAACCATGGTAAATAAAAGTAAAAAGTTACAATTCACCAAAAATTATTTTTATCTTATTGAACCACATTTTACTCCTTGATATTATTCTTGTCTCTAGGATTTTAGAAATTCTACCCTCAAATGTAGTAAAATTTCATTTTATGTAAATTTTCAAATTCTCCTTGGAGGTGGTTAAAAGTCGGTGAAAAGTTAAATAAATATTTTTTATATATCTAAAATTATTATAAAATGAATCCAATGAATTACATTGAACTTATATAGGTATTATGTATCAATTTTTACTTAAAATAAATTTAAATAAAATAAATAATTATTTAAATAAAAATTATGATTTTAAACAGTAACCCAATGTTTTCACTATTCATCAAAAATTGAATGTTTTCAGAAAAATACCAAAAATTCACCCTAGGCTAATTTATAAATTCTGAATCCAAAACATGAAGTCCATTTAGAAAGATAAAATTTATAATATTTCAAAAAGTGGGTATTAATATTCATAACGTCTACTTTGTATAACATATCGTTGTTTAGTGAAACTCGGTATTGCGTACAACACACGCTATCGTGGAAGGTCGCGATTGCGTGTAATGCAATCCAAGTCAAGGATGCGTGTAGTGCAAGCTACCTTTGGTGTAGTATACAACAAAAGATATCAATGAAATTAAAAGTAATATTTTTTATAAAATCTCGAGGTGTTACCATTTTCCTCACATATGAAACCTCATGGTGACTTCTAGTTATACTAAGGAGTTGGATAGTATATTATGATATAACATACATTATAGAGTGTCTAGTTTAGTTGACAGTGAATATGATCAAGTGAAAAATATATTATTTGATACAATATTGTAATAAACCATTGTTCCATATCTAAACATCCATGCATACCTCAATGATCTTGATCCCATCTACAAGAAATTTTTTCTACATTATTATTTGAATAATATTTCACACATTAGTTATGAAAAAATTAGATTTACTGTCATTATAATATATTAAATCTAAAAATACATAATTTTAGCAGTCCACGGTAGTAGTTTACTTTATTTCATTGGAATTTAAGACAATAAATCACATCATGAAGGAGAACACTATTTAGTAGTCTTGGTAAAATAGATACATACTTCAGTCTCACATTAATATTAAAAATATATATAACATATTTGTTTTGATCATCTTTATTCCCTCTTACATATCCCAACATATCAATTATAAAAACCTTCCTAGAATCCTATTGAATGGAAACATAAGAATGTCGAGAGGTCTAACGATCAGTAATGGTATAAGAACAAGGGAAGATATCATGAAAACGAAATAAAAAAACAAAAAAGAATGGTAAATAACGGAATCATGGTCCCTTAATTAATTAATAGAATATGAAAAATAATATGGTTGGAATAGTTGGTGATCGAATAATTCTATATAAATAATAAGATTATCATGAAACATTACCCTAGATATTCTAACTAATAGAATAATCACATGTAACATCAATGACTGATCTCATAATGAGGGAATTCATAAATCCCAACATTATAAACATATTTCTAAGACCATTCACTAGTTAGTTTAAAAATATGGGTAAATATTAGTTTGATTTTTTCAACTTATTTTTTTCCTGTGACCAATTGATACATCATGGAACTTTTAATTCTAGGAACCTACAATCCCATAATAAGTTGAATACATTCCTAACTTTAAATGGGTGAAACATAATCGACATAAGAACTGTTATTTAAAAACTGATATATATAAGGTTAATTTGATCCCCAATGAATGATCTTAATCATTAACTATCCAATGTAATATAGATAATGGTAATAAAATATTACATCCATAGTCTAACTACACATAAATATTTCGTTTAAAAAACAATGAAATAATCAATAAAACATATACTTGTTTGATATTATGTACAATAATGTGATGACATCATTGATAAATAGAATCACTATAAAAATTTAACTAAAAAACTAGATAAAAATATCCATTTCAATTTGAAACATAACCTTTTAAAACTAAAAGTTCTCAAAAAAATTGAAGAGATATATCACTGAAAATAAAGATATAATATTGTAAAATATTCATTAAAACATCAAGTGTTCATGAATCTGATTTTTGTTGTTGTTGTTAATATTAAAATAATGATTCCTTTTATGTTTTTAGTAAAACCCAAATGTGATTTTTTGGAATACACCATTTATATTATATAAAATACAATTAAAATGTTAAAAATGGGTAAATTCTAATTAAAAATGACATATAAAATTTAATGAACATTTCTGAAATCATTTTTAGGAAACATGGTTTTGGACAGAAAAGGATTTTCGGAAAACCTGAAATGTAATTTTGTATTTTCATAAAAACCTTTCCCTAATAATTTTATGTGATAAAGAGAGGATAATTGTACTATTACTTTAAAAGGTCAACAATTACTTGAGGAGTAGAAAACTAATTATTTTGTTGTTGGATATATCATAATGTTTCATTATCATAAATTTAATCATAAATCATTGAGACAAAGGATACGCTTCTAAATCAAAAAATTAACACTTTGGTAACTGTTGAGTCGTAAAACCCATAAATGCAATAAAATAAAATGAAACATTAAATACCATTAAGATATATGGATTAATGATATAATAATATTAAAGTGTAAATATATATATATATATAAATAACTTAGTGGTGAATATAGCATTCATATCACAGATGTGAACGTGATATAATAAACCCTCACCATAGGTTCAACTTCTATAGTATTTGTTAAAAATTCTTGTCAAATAAAAATATATTTAATTTAAATTTATTAAAAAACCATAATCATGTATATTTTTACCATATATGATTCTATTAGAGTATTTTACATCCCATTAATTAAAAATTATTTGTTGAGTGTACATTATCATTTTTATTTCTAAAGGAGACATACAACACATAGAGATACATGATTGAGGTTCGAAGTTGTGAAGGCCCAAAGAATCATTAAAAACAATGTCAATGCCTCTAAGAGAAATGGATCGTAAATTATGTTAGGTGAAACAGTTTTTCTTGGGAAGCCTGGGATGCCAAGAATTCTGCAACTTTATTTCCCTCATGCCATGTGTGTGATATTCCTATATAGGAACCCATGATCTTATTTCACTTACAGATACGATAATAGATGCCCCAAGGGATACTTCCACATCCTAATAAAGCTTTATAATGAATCAATGAATATTTATCCACCATCATCAATGCTATATTCCATTTATCACATACCTCTAATCATGTGGCCATCACCTTAGCCTCAGCCAGAATTATGTCTCCTCGTAGATAAGAGGCCGAAAAGGCCACCACAACTGACCCCCACTAGTATCTTATGACACTATATCCTCTCATCTCCCCCATGGAGGGATCAGTCTGTGTTGAGTTTGAACTCTCCACATAGGGGTACCAATGTACCCAATAACCTTGTCATATCCTCCCCTTCTGAGTGACCACACCTTGGAGAAGAGGCCTTACTGACGGGACACCAAGGAAATCCGTAATAAGATGACTAAGTACATCAACATAATATTCATTTTAATGTTGATGCATACCCAGGTGCTAGAGTAATTTTTCTACATCGCGTCATTCCTCTCTTTCCAAATAGTCTAGCAACCTGCCATGAGTATTATTTCTCTGCCTTGCCACTCTGGACCATGATCACCTGCTCTATAAAACCACTAGTTTAGGAAATCTTCCTGTCTCCCACCTAAAACATTATAGCCTATGAACTATTCGTGTTCCTGCTAGCTCCACTAATCCCAATAGCTATTAAAGAAGATATGATCCTCTGTTTCTTTTTGGGGGTTAATGTAGCACCATTATCTGGACACCAAGTTAATACCCATGTGATATATGTTGTCATCATTAGGAATGGAAATATTTTAGACTCTCCACAAAACAAAGATAAAATGATGGAGATTCCCTTGAACCAAAAAATTTCACCCCAAGGCTCCCCAGAACTGAGGTCCCTCTTCACACTGCCATAAGAATTGAGGGAAAACTCACCCAAATTAGTGTATGTCATGATAAGACATGAGGGGTCCTCATTTAGAATTACCACCTTAAAGTCAGTGCATCGATCATCACTGAGAATGGTGTGGATTAATCTAGGGTGCCCACTGGTTTTGTTGAAGGATATATCTAGTACTAGAGATCTGGGAAACCCCAAATTTCCTCCCCCCAATCCTCTTGCTAAAAATTCAAATCCCATCTACCCACCATCCAACACATATGAGGAATAAGTCCCTCTATGAATGAGTTAATGATATTCCATGTTCTCGATGGCCAATATAACCTCACTACCATATCCATTAAATATTTATCATGGATGAACTGGACCCACATAGTTCGGCCCTCCACCAACTCCATTGCAAGGATGGCATGAATTCCTTACATGGTTGAAGATTCACTCTTCAAATTGATTCCCCATTAGATATAGGTACAACTAAACACTCCCCCGAGACCCAATGATGAGTGTTATTCATTTGATTATCCCATATAAATCATACCATTCAACTCTCCGTGATGGAAATAACACATTTAGGAACCTTTATGTTTCACATGAGGTGCAAGGGTATAGAAGCTAGAACACTATTTACTAGAGTAATGCACCCTTAAAAGGAAAGGAACCTGTTTTCCAATTGAAGATGAGCCCCATGATCATTCTCGTGATCCTTTCATAGTGGTGAACACGAAGGTAGTTTGGACTCACTGGGGATCCAAGATACTCTTTTGGAAAGGATCATGTCCTCATATTCAACTATATTCCAGAGATCCAATACTCCTAAATGAGAGGTCCATAGCAGTATAAAAAAACCTTTTCTCCCCATTCACCACCTGTCAACTCCATTTTCAATATTCCCCTATAATCCCATTCATCCCATTCACTGATCTCCTAATTCCATTGATAAATAAAATTGTTATATTTCTAAACATAAAATGAGATATACACTTTTGAGCATGTTTATCCCGGTATGGATGGACTCTCCCCATGCACATACCCCTCTTAATAAAGATGATGAGAACATTTTTAGATAAAATGAATAAAGTGAGAGATAGGGGGTCTCGCTACTTTAAACCTCTACATGACTTGATGAAGCCCAATTGATTACCCATGAATGATGTGGAGATCCTTGTGGAGCTAAAGTAGCCGAATAGGAGATCTTATTTCTAGTTAGAGAACCCTATACAGGTTAACAACTTTAAAATGATCCCCATTTCATTCTATCATAGGTCATACTCAAGTTCGTAATGATTGATATGTAATTCCAAAATTCCTTATTGTTGATCCCACTTATCATTTAATACACCACTCTGATTGAACCCTGAATTGACCTCCCATTTATAATATTTTGTTTCTCTGCTTCTAATTAACCATTTATGTGTGTTGAAAGTCTTTTTTTGTCGATAATCACCAAGAACTTATAAGGGATGGTTCACATATTGATCGTCTTGTACTGATCAACGATATGGGGGTTTCTCAATTTCTGTATCATAACCACCTTGGATGCACTGGCTAGGAACAGAAGATAGCCACCTTGAAAGACGTCAAACACTACTCTCACAAGGTCCCCTTTGATCGTATCACATACAACCCTGTAAAAAGATGTCGGTATCTTGCCCATCCCAAGAGCATTGTCAGGGTAAAAAGATTACACCACCTCTCTTACATCATCTCCTTCAATTGGCCTCCCCAACCACTCATCAATATCCTCAGTAACATTGTTATGAATTTCCTCAAAAATCTCTGTATACACACTTGGACAGTTGTCTTCCATGTTAATGTTTGGTCCTTCTAGTAAATAATTGATGATGTCATTTTCCATTTTCCTTACTTCATCCGAGTCATTGGTATATATATATCATCTTCTCTAAGAAAATTTGGCCTGTGAGTATGACACATTTCATTAATGCATGCTTGAAAAAAACCAGTGTTCTGGTCCCCCTCATGAATCCACATAATCATTGCTCCCTCTCTCTCCAGCTATTCCTTCCTAAAAATAAGAATAGATAAAAGAACCTTATTATACCTGGTATCATTAAATAATGACCTATTTAATATTCGTTTTAGGTTGGCCTATTTGTACTTCACTTCCTTACTAATCACGATGTGGTCTAGATCATGTTTAATAACTTTTTTCCTCCACATTTTTACTAATTTTTTATCCTCCTTATCTTATTTTAGATGGATATCCATGGGTCCCCTAAGTGCGTCAAGCCCCATGCATCCCTTAACACATAATTGAAACCTTGATATTCCATCCATGATCATGAGAACTAGGTATGATTAACTCTTTATGTACATGATCTATAAAAAGATGAAGTGGAAGGTGTCCATATAAGAATCCTACTAGGTTTGAAACATTAGCATCCAAGAATAGAAAATGACCTGCTTTATTCATCAAGCATCGATTGAGGCGACACCAAGTGCATCCTCACAAAAATTGGTTATTACACTATCTGTAATGGTCTCCCTCAAAGCTGAAATCCATCATTCTAGTTCCATACATTAAATAAACAATGGTTTGGCTTGCACTTCTTGGAAAGTCCTGCCACCCTTGTTACTCCTCTAGAGATGATACTCTATTGAAGTCACCCCCGACAATCTAGTAGGTGTTATCATCAAGAAGGCCATCGATAATTGTTGTGATTTGATATTTATCATTGTTTTATAATATCCCTAATTTTATCCATGAAATAATTAACATATATATTCATTATATATGTTTTTATAATCATCTATAAAATTTATAGATAGAAAATCAATTACACCATTCATGGAGACAATTGGTCGTACATATTCATGAGAGTTGTTTCCATTTTTCTCTATGGATGGAATGAAATAAATATTAATATACATTAACCATTCAATAATAATAATTATTTAATATATTGATTTTAAATTATACTATTATACACTTATTACCGTCTATGTAAAATTAAAAAACATTTCTCAAATCTATGTAGAGGAAGTAGTCCAAACGTATACATGAGAAATGAAATTGTTTTCCAACAGATGGGAATGTAGGATGTTTGAAATGATATTATATTTATATAAGTATTTTTTATGTCATAAATATCTCATATAATAATTAAATTTATTCTTACTACATTTACAATAATAATTAGTGAAAAAAGAATTACATCGCACCATGAGACATTAATCTATTTTACACACGAGTGATATTATCATGTCCCCAATGGATTGGATAGTACGAATGTAAATGTAATCTAATAAATAAATAAATATAATAATATAATAATTATAATATAAAAAAATTAAATCCTTTAATGTATCAATCCTTGAAATGTTTTATGGAAAAATGAATTAAATTTTTTTCGCAAGGAGGTAGTCTGCCCTACGTAGGTCAACATTTTTGTTTCCAATTGGATGGATGTGGAGATCCTATTAAGGTTTATAGATAAATACATCACTAGGGAGATTCAAAATCAAAATCAATCATCTAAGATGTCGAAAGATAATTAAGGAATATATTTTAGCAGGTTTGTTCCAAACCCAATTGTTCTATAATTATGTAGAGTGTAGGAGAGTGAGTGGGATTTCATAAGTGGGGGAGATGATACAGATTAATGATTTAAAAAGATAAGTGAATAAAAAAAATTGTTAATTCAAAAATAATCCCAAATAATACATTTATGATATTTATTGGTTATAAGTTCTAAAAATATTTCCATAATAGTTGTTTTGGACATGTTTTAAATCATTTTTAACACTTAGTTTTTTAGTTTAACACTTGATAACCCCATTTGTACCTTAATAGATGCAAATAAATTATAAAATTTTGACATGTCTATTTTGAAATAAAACTAGTTGAAATTATTAGATAATAAAAATTATTCTGATTCAAAATATATAATCCATTTTTTCCAAATTAAATCCATATAAGTGGAAGAATTCAATTTAAAATTAAACCCCCTTGTCATATCGAAAAAATAGTTTTTTCAAAAGTATAAATAATTTTTAATGAGAATTCAAAATGAAATGGATTCCAATGACATAAATTTCTTAAATTATAAGATAATTAAACTAATTTTTCATGAATCATAATTTAAAATATATTTTGACCATGTAAATAACATAATAAAAAATGAAGGAGTCATTAAAAATCAGTATTTTTCACAATTCATCAAAAAATAGTTTTTTTATAAAATTAAATAAATTTATTCCATGGTTAATTTTGACATGGAGATTGTATATATTGATTTATTTTTTTCAAATAAATTTTATAAATGTATTAAAAATTAATTATAAAATATATGTCCAATCCCAGCCAAACAAACTTTTAGAAAAATACATTTATTTAGAAAACATTTATTTTTCTATAAATTAATTATGGATTTATGTATAATAAATATATTAACAATGGTTTTATTTTATACATATTTAAATAATAATTTATTTATTCGTATTAATATAAAAAAACTTATCATGTTGGTTACAATGGTCATGTCTAAATAATAATATTTTAATATAGAAACGGGTTTTCGTTAAAACCATTGTTCAATCCATCACAAGCTATATAATACATTGGATTTATTTAAAAATAAATATATCACCATGTCTTGGTGTGTTAAATTATACTCTAATTTGGTTGTTTCATGTTATATATCATATAAATTATGACAATCTAATTTTAAAATCTCATGGTCTTATATTCTCCCCACTAGCAATAAATTGTTTCTTTAAAATTTAATCATGAGATCAATGTTCAAGAGATTGACATGTTAAAATAAAATTTTTTAAAAAAAATTCACCATGGAAATCGGTCACTCAATGATTCATTACATGGGGTTGATTTGTGGGTAATCAATCACATCAGGCTCACTATTTCTAAACTATTTACAATGGGGTTTTTTTAACGAGAAACACCCCAAGATTCTATATCCATGAGGGAACTGATTTTCAAAGAAAATTTCTCATTTGGATGTTTAGCCAATTATTCTTAATAACTCACACTAGTTGAGATGATGGGAGTTCGAGCTCATCACACCCCATTAGGGGGAATTGCTTCCAACTCTGGGACTCTCTTATAAAATTATGATATCTTTGTGAATCATTCATTAATTAACACATATAATATCGGTCATTGTTGGATTATTAACAAATTATTAGCATATATAGAAACTAGAATCGTCTTCTTGTATCCACAATTCTTCATCAAGGATATATTTTAATGTATATGAGGTTCTCCATCAATGGTATCCCCTTATGTACTAATTATAGATTCTGTTTTCATTAGTATGACGGTGTTGTTTTTTCTAGCCATCTAGTGGGGAAATTTTAAGTGTGCCATCATCTAGTAATGTGATATTTGTTTTAATTTTGGGGTTTAACCCTTTATATTTTCTTCTTATATATCCATTGAAAATAAATCAGAACCATGGAGTTCAATGGCACTTATGGGGAATATTTTACCTTTTACATTCATGTGATAAGGACATGATAGTGTAGTCTAATGTCATGTGGCTAAGATGTTATAAGTGAATGATGTCAGTTAAATTTTTTGGGGTGGGACCTCTTCCATAACATATTAGGGAAATTGGAAGGGATATGGATTCCAAAGTAAAATTAGGAAATATTGGGAATGTGGCCTAGAGAATTTTTTTTATTTGGGGTGTTAGCTCTGATCCTCGTATAGTCTTGCTATGTATCCCATTTGATGAGAATCCAATAACATTTAGTTTGGTGATATGGAAATATTCTTATGGTGGCCAATTTATTTTTATTTCATGGGATTATGTTTCGTATATAGGATTAGGTTGGTGCATACTCTTAAAGAGAATTCCCTTGGATGAACATGGTGATGTGATTAGGGATTATTATAGAATAGTATTCCCATTGAATAGTAGGATTGGTGATTAATACTAAGGAGGATTCTCATGGGTTTTTCAATTATTGATATTTAATAACCTCTCTCAACCACTTAGACCATGTGATTCATGGTTGGTGTGAGAAAAAAGTGGAAATGGAAGATCTGGGAAACCAAAAAATCTCCATTCCCTTCAGGTTGTATACATGTATATGTGGAATCATGCCTGGGTTGGAACTCTGGAATATGATGATAGGAATACAATAAAGAATGTTATAAAAAAATATATCTATCCAGTTGGATTTTAGGTTTGTAGATAGCCTCTATGTCCACATGATTCAAGATGATTCATTCTTGAATGTGATGAAGAAGGGGAATTCAGATATCTATAAAACCATACACGTATCCTCATATGACTGTTGAAGAGGGTGAGGGTATGTGTGAGAGAGGACAGTATTTTGGTTTCCATCACCTATACAAAATCATATCAAAGGGGGTGAGGTAGAAAAGGATTGAAACCTCATTCAAGAAAGGTTGGGGTATCACTCCAGAATGGATGCCCTGAAACTGGTTCCACAGTAGGATAAGGGGATCTCTTTCCATATAGAATGGAAAATAATTGGTGATCATCACCCCAAACAACTATAACCAGAGGTTATGGATTATATAGATGACTATAGAAGCACAAAACTCTACCTCTAGCACCCAAGATCATGAACTCCCTGGAATAGTTCTTGTCATAACCTGAATCATCGAGGTCCAACCCATGTCTACCCCAACACCACCTCGAATGGGCAAGGGGATAGTGACCATTATTGATTGGAATATCCCACTAATTTGAGGAATCAGCTTAATATAATTGTTCAAACACACTATCATCTACAAGACTATAGGATGTTGAAATGAAAAAAACGAAACAATGCATGCATACCACTATGATCCCATAATATATTACGACAAAAAATGATTGGAAAACAGGAAAAGTTTAAAAATCCATCCCCAACCAAAAAATTAAATTACCAACCTAAATTTCCAATAGACTCCATGGGTGTGGACAAAGTTAAATGCATCCTCATGGTAAAACACCTCATTCATTCATACACTGGTTCTGCTTCACCATAACCTTGGCCATTGTCTGTGAATGAAAAAATGCATTTAGAAATGGGAATTGTAGGGGTGAGTATATAAATACATAGTAGGACACTCATAAAACACTAAAAAAATATTTAACAAGTATATTATTATAAATAGAATATATATAAATCAAGGCATAACATAAACACCGAAATATATTTAGGAAGTTGTCATAACCAACTACCAGCCACAAAATGTTTTTCTATGAAACACTCATTCTGGGAGAGTCCACTACCTGATCCATGTTATCATTGGATAATCACTATTAAGGGGTGTTGATAATTGGTCCATTCCAATTAGAGAATATTGTTCTAAGAAGACCATGGAACAATGATAGGGGATCACACATAGAACCTCTATGGGACACCACAAACACAATCTTGATCAGCCCAATATTTAGGGGAACATATGTAAACATTACAAATAAAACCTATATATATATAAACTAACAGTTGGATGATAAACTCCCTTTTCAAGGTGGTCTCACCGATTCCACAAACTAGACCTAAGGAACAAAGGATTATAATGGTTTTCACTCTACTATCGCATAGGGACAACTCCACTCTATATGAGACTCGACATCTAGCAGGGATCACAATTATGTTATATTGATGTAATTTCTCACTATACCCATGAGGTAAAGGACCAAGGGAACAACACTGAACCTATAATAGTCAAAAATAAGAAATAGAAAATCCCAAATTACTCTTTAAAGGGGCTCACAACATGTACCAGGGGATACATGTCGTGTCTCGATATCCCCTTGCTTCCCCATGTGGAAGACACTCAAATGGCATATAGTCTCCACATACACATCATATTGATGAAGTATGTGGTGTATAGATACACAAGATATCATACAAAAGACTCTTGTCTATGTCTGTGTACCAATTCCATGTTCGTGTACTAGGGTCATGTCTGATTATCGGCCTCTGTAAGCCCAGTTGTGCCAATGTACAAGTACACAATAGGCAATTTTCGATGTATAGTTACCTATGTTTGTGTACACTCCAAAAAACACATTGAGTCACACCAAAGGGTTAACACAACATGTGAGAGGGTACATATTTCATGAGATCCTTAACTCTATCCAAATCCCTAACACGGAAGATAGGGGCCCACACGGTGTGTAAACAATGATTACACGCCATGTTTATCATGATTTGTAAATCTACATAATCTGACACATCTTTGGAGCCACATACCTTTCTAGAACATGTATATCGGGGTTCAGTTGGGCATCTAGTTATCATATATTGAGATTTTGGGGGTCAAATCCATCCTATTTTTTTGATAAAAATTGTCACTATTCATTATATCTAGGAGGAGATGGATTTGAAAATCCTTACATTATGATCATGTTCATGCACAACAATTGTCTCAACTCGAAAACACCATTGATCATGATACAGACCCATGATATTGATCTATTTCACCAAATAATGTTGTTAGAATGATCAAATACCATGTATTCATCAAATAATGTTCCAAATAAAAATCTTGTGATGAACATGAAATGGACGGTGGAATAAAATAATATAAAAAAATGTGAGGAATGAACAACAAACATTATTTATTTTTCCTCAATTTTTTTATAAAAATGATGAATGAAGATGGAATAGTAAAAAATAAATTAAACAACATCATTAAACTCAATGTACTGGTGATGCACAAATCAATTATTTTTGTAGAATAGATCTATGTTCACCAGATCTTGAAGAAATGGATGAAATGTCACAATGTAAAAAATCATACCTAAATTATAGATTAATATTTTATGAATGATGGTTGAGTTTTGTTTGTTGATGAGATCCACAGACAACATTTTCATGATGATCCCTGACTAGATCCTAATTTTTTTGTCCACCATGAAAAGTTCTCCAAAAATTTGACTGAGTCTCCAAGGGTTGAGCATCCAACACTAAGTAAATTTTATTACTATGAATTTATGGGGAAAGAGTTTAGGTGTCATAATTTAAATATTTCATTTATTTAATTTATTCAAGCACACAATGAATTTTTCACAAACACCCTGGGAAGACAAATATTATGTCGTGCCTAGGGTATAACCCATATAATAATCCAAGTGGTTCTCTCATATTTTTTTTCTATACCTAAATTATTGTGTGACAACAATTTTTTTTGGAAAACTATGTACGTTTTCTACTTAATATAATTAATAGATTTCAATCATTTAATTTAAGCACACCAGGCCATGAAATCACACACCGTCTCAACACCTAGTCATGAAAATATTCCATATGATATCCAAAAAGAATAAATTTAAAATAAAAGATGTTTAATTTATCCACACCTTAGGGAATTATATCCAAAATATAAAAAAAATATTCTATACAAAGAGATGTGGGTACGAAGGACGAATTTAAGCCCCCCCCCCCCACTCCCTAGTTCTCCCCTAATGATTCATGTAATACCTCTAGACACACACATGGGTAATCGATCACCCACGTAGGATCTTCTCATTAGGATCCTTAATATACACTGGGTACTGTGAAAAGGTATCTCAATCACCAATTTTCAAATCTCCTTAGTTGATCACATTCTACGGGTTATTCACCAAACTCCTCAATTACAACATGTTGTAGATTTAATTTACTCAACCTATCTACAACAGTTGATATATGAGAGAATTACACCTTTCAAACACTACAATATATCAGTAAGTAGCAAATTAGTCACCTAGATAACAGGACACCGTGACCAAATCTTTTGAATCCACGTCACGGTGATACTCTTATGAACACATAGTCTATTTCCTCGATCTCCAGGGTCTCCTTTCTCAGTCTGCACAAGACTTCTTATGGATCTGTGTTATATTTACCCACTCCTATATGATATTCACCTTCTATGAAGAAGATAATAGTAACTATGGGACCATTTGTGCTATCCCACAGGGATCAGTATAAATAAGTGGTGACCTGCTGAGTCACTCGTATATAGCCACAAATGGTTTCATACCAATGGTGAAATAGTAGCTATTATAGCATGAAACATCCACCAAGGTTATGTGATCCTTCCAACTATAGTCATAGTCCATCATTCATGTTTGATGAATTTTCCCCAAGACATGAATTGTCTTCTCAGTATGTCTATCTGTTTGGGGTTCAAATGTTCTACACAAGCATTACTGAGTCCCAAAACCTCATATTATCCTCTTCATAACCTAGATTTATTGTAATAATCATGTTTACAGATGATCATTGAGGGAACTCCATGGATTCTGAAAATCCCCTGCCCATGGAGGCAACCCATACTCTTTTTTGAACTATGCTCTCAAATGGTTACGAAATGGGATGATTTGGTGATTCGGTATACAATCACATATATGGAATCATTTCACTTATAAATATGTGGTAATATTATGACTAAGTACATTGATATCATATCTCACTTCCATTATGACATCTCAATGGGTAGAAATAAACATGTTGTATTTTTCTTCCTAACCATAAATTTTTAATAAGAATTGCACAAAAAAACTCAACAACACCCTTCTTCATACCTAGTAACCAAAACTGACATCGAGGGCCTTGGTACATCATATCAAGAACTGAATATACCATCAAATGGGATGTTTGACACTACCACCACACCTCCTCCCACAATGTCCAAGGTATTGTATTCCATCCTCTGAATAGTATAAAGTGCTCTCTACAGAAAGAATAACCATAAGGATCACATCCATTGGATATCTGAGTACTCAAGGTATAAAATTCGGTATATCCACACAGAGACACCCTAAAAAATTTAAAAGTGTGGGTGGGGGGTAACAACCATCGATCGACAATAAATAGAACTATCCTATTCCACAAAGGACAACAAAAACATGGCTAAGTGATCTAATGCCTTATCCAAAAACTAAGAACAAGTTATACTACTGAGATCACATTCCCCCACGATCCCCTTTATAATAGTATATACATCCTAGAATTCACAGTCCTAGTGAAACTATTTCCTTCACCTCTGTCTCAAGATAATATCCTTCTGAGGGAAGATATTCATGATATACTTATCATTAGTGTGAACGATAAACAGCTCCCCCATAAGGTAGTGTTGGTGCATCTTCAATGTGAAGACTACATTAAGTGACTCAACATTGTGTTTCAAGTAGTTTTTCTAATAAAGTCTCAAGTAATAAGAACAATAAGAAATAACTTCACACCATTGTATAATCAGAAAACCACGCCTGGTACCTAATACATCGTAGAACACAATGTACATGACTTCCTCTTCTAGTAAACTCAATATGGGAGTGCTCTCCAGCCTCTATCTCAAATCATAAAAACATGGATGGAACATTTATGGACACATGGAATGATGGACCTTTCAATTAAATGTCGTAAAGTGTTCTACGACTCTAGAGATGTTTTGTAAAAACCTCCAATAGTATGCTTTCATCTATAGGAAACTATGCACCTCATTAACACGATTGAGAGGATTTCAAGCCTGAACTACCTCATCCTTCATTGGGATCACCGCTGCATCATTCTATGAGATTATATGTCCTAGAAAGTGGACTTCAAGAATATAAAACTTACAATTTGTGTTATTTTTTAAATGTTGGAGTTCTCGGGGTGTGTCCAGGACCATCCCCAACTATCTTGTGTGCTCCTCCTCAGACGTCGAATACACTAGGATTTCATCAATAATGGCGACAACAATTTAATCTAAGACAGTATAAAATATCTAGATCATGAGTCTGAGGAATATTTTTGGGGATTTCATCAAGACAAACAACATCATAATGTAATCACATTTACTGTAGAAACATATGAATGTCACCATCGGTATATATTTGTCTCGTACTCTAAGATGGTGATAGCTTTATATGAGTCAAATCCACGAGAACCATTTTCCCACTAAAAACTGATTAAAATTTTCATCAATCCTTTGAATTAGATAATTATTCTTCATAGTCACCTTATTCAAGGATATGTAATATTCACATAACAAAAAGCACCCTTTTTCCATCTATGGAAGCAAAAATGTGGATGCCCAGGGGGAAACAATGGGTCTCACAAATCCCTTATTTTAAAATTCTTCCAAATAATTCATCATATTTAAATGATCTATGAGATCCATATGATAAGTTAGCGTAAACATCTGTGTTGTCTTGGGTAGAAAGTCGATGCTGAATTATATATCTTTGTAGTGACAAAACCCTAGGGCCTCTTTAGGAAAGACTCCCCCATACTATTCCATCACTATATGAAACTAATATTTCAAATCATCCACTACTCCATGCGTTATTATAGGTAAATGTTGATTAATTGATCGAACTCGCGTATTACAAAGCATATAATGCTCCCCCAAAGGTCTCCTTTACACCAATAAAGTAAAACCACTTTTAGTTAACCAAGACACACCACATTTTCTTCCTAAAATAGCCAATATGGGCATGAACTATGGTTATCAAATTCATTTCTAAGATGGAATGAAATCATTTTTATGTGAAGAGATACAATAAAAACTATCACCTCTAATAGTTTGACCACACTACGGATTAAAGTTCACAATCGCTGAGTCTCCGCCTATTAGAGTCTCAAACTGCTTGGTGGGAGCCAATGGCTCATCTAGAATATCAAGTATTTAACCAGAGAAGTAGAATGGGTGTAATGGAATGAACCTGTATCTACTAATAATATATTTTTTTAGGAAGATAAAAATATCATAGCTTGTATCATCCTTAAATCCTTAGATTCATAGGCCTCCAATGACTACCGTTGGCCTTTTCCCTTACCACTTGCACCCTCTTCCACATCCACCACCCAATGGACAATGCTTTTTCTTCCTCAGTATCTGTATCAATTTTCCCTCAATGATCTGATGATCATATATATGATGGGATGAAAAATTTCAAGTTAGATGTCCCTGACCATCATGAAAGAAACATTGCCTCTCCCTTAGCTGATTCCAGCCACCATAAGAGCCCTGAATATCACGAAATATGTTCTGGGATAACCTATTAAAGTATCTGAAATGATTGGAACCCTATTACTATCATAAAATACCTATTACTGAGGCCTGATCTACTATGTTCCCATTGATAGCTCCCACTACTAGTATCTACTCTTCGAAACAAATCTCTACCAGTAAGGTCCCCTCAAGAACCCCAGAATAGGTTGTAAGGTAATGGGATACTACTAAATCCCTAATATCCTATAATAAGGCCTTCTCAAATGTTTGATCTTAGAATAAGTGGTCTCCCACAATATGCAAGGTGTACCAAGAGAGATCAGTAACCCACTGTGAGTTCCTCACTATAGTCATACTACCTTGTTGTAGATGCAGATACTCATGTACATGTAACAATAATAACGTGTAAATATAGATCTCCACTATGAAGATATGCTCAACGAATTTCTAGGAGAGAGTAGTCTTATAATATGACTGAGTCACCAAGATCAACCATCGCACATAATATCCTTGAAAAATACATTCCCTAATGATTTCCATCTATCTTTTGGCCTCCTCCCAAGGAAGAAAACATGACTGAATTCCTCTATCTAGTCCTCAGCCACCTGGTGGTCTAGATCCCTATATAACTAGGGAGGTATCTTCCTAAAAAACTCATGAAATTCACTCAATATTCATTCATCGTTAGATGGTACAAATATATATCTCTCTTATTCTCAATGGGTGGTGGTATAGTTGTTAAAACACCAGGAGGTGTTATATCTGACATAGGCCCCTATACCATTGTCTAATCACTCGGTATATAATCCGCATGACAATGTTGTGGGAACCAATCTAGATGTCTATGCGGAGGAATCCTAAAATAAAACAATATTTACATTGGTCAGAATTGTATATCTGGGGAGATTACTGGATAAGTACATGGAAAACACAACCATTCCAATATGATTCATGTACCAAAAAATATCCATGAAACTAGTGTTTACATATCAATTAAATGGAAGTTGGTTAGAGTCCTAATGTATGGATACGTTGGACACCGCACCAACATTGGATTCTCTATATAGAATGTCAAACACTAAACAGTAAACATTATTTCTACAAACCAAATAGGCGGGATATGGTCCAATGTTAGAACTGACTCATATGATACAACTCGGTCACAACCTGACCCGCTAAGGTCTAACCTGTGACTACCCAATACCAACATCAAATATTCAAGGGGATGGAGTCTATTGTCGAGTAGTCATAACCCCTAAATCAGAGGAATTATCATAAGTACATGTACATGCACACACACACATATAGAGGTCCATAGAATGTTGAAATGTAAAACAATTAAAACAATGCACGCATACATCTAAAATACCACAATACAATATGACTTCAAATGTACTGAAAAAGGAAAATGGGGCCAAATGAAAGCCCACCCAAAAAAAATAAAATCCTATACTGATCCAATTTTGGGGACTAAATTAAAAGAATCCTTCGGTTAAAAAACATTTGTTCATCATTATGCATTTATACTCCACCCGATCCCTATCCTCCTAGGACATTGTCGAAATGGTCATCATCTTCATAAGACATGACACATGCATGGAAGAGTTGTTCATGTGTGAGTATAACAATACTTGGTGGGACACATCCAAAATAGTAAAAATGTAGCACAAAGTACCTTCATATTAGTACAAGATATGATAATAAATTTATAATAGAAACACCCAGATATACTCAGGAATGAATCCACACCACCATGTGGTCATAACCAACTACCATCCATAGGATTCTGCTAAAAAAGTGTTTTTTTCTAGAGAATCTAGTCCAAATGGAATGCTTTCATTATAAAAACCCAATAAAGATGTATATCACATTCGAACCCACCCAATGGAAGATAAGTAGTCTATAAAGATCTTGATTCACATATAGGTGGTATGACTTAGAACTACTTATGGATACCATGAACCCAATCTTATTAAACCTACTGCGTAGGAGATGTCATGTCAATGATACCCCAAACCCTACCAATACAAACTTCTAGAAGGAGTATCATCTCCATACATAGGGAGTCTGTGTTGATTCTACAATCTCCATCTAGGGAATAAAGGATAATAGAGGATCACATTCTAGAATCACAGAGGGACACCACAACTCTATCTGATACTCAACCTATATAGAGGATCATAATCCATTTATATTAATGTAATGTCACACTTAATCAATGACGAAATGAACCAAGGGAAAACAAATCCCCCTATACTATACTATACTAATAAAACTAAAATGTGCAAGACCTCTTGAAATGGGTACATTGTATGTACCAAGGGAAAAACCGTGTGTCCAGCAATCCCCATGCTTGCCTATGTAAAAGGGCCTCACATGGAACGTAGTCTCTATATAAATAGTGAATAGATTAAGTACATAATGTGTTGAGACACATGGTATCCAGGATGTGTCACATCACCATGTCAGTGTAGTAAGGCCTTATCCATGTACTGGGGTTGTGTCTATGTATCGACTTGTGTATGCAATGTGGAGTTCGTGTACATGTACACGAGGTTTTATTTGGCTGTGTACTTTTACCCATGTCTATGTACCATACAAAGTACACGCTACGTCACATGGAAGGGGTCACACAATATGTGATATGGGTATCATTCTATGTAATCCAAAACATTGGCTAAAACACTAGTTTCACAGATAGGGTCCCCACATGATGGGTAATCCTAGATTACACACCGTGTTGCTCATGATTTCCATATTTAGTTCTGCATCATCTTTTGCTTTGCCGACACTACCGCCATAGTTTGATATTTTTTATTAGGCTTCATTATTACCACTAGTTCCCAGATCTCTGGATTTTTTTGGTTTTAATACACTTGTAATTCAATTTTTTTTATAAAAACTAACACCATTCATTTAAATTGGGAAGGACGGGAACTGTAAATTCATATGCTACAATCCCAATCAGCCCCTACCGACTTCGCACCTCAACCACACCATCTATCATGAACAACTCCCATAATATTTCTCTATTTCACCTAATAGTGACCATTAAATGCTAGAATACAGGGTATCCATCAAACCATGGGGTAAATGAAAATGTTCAGGATAAACTAGTGAAGAACTGGGTATGAAATTCATAATCCAAAAATGTGAGGAACGAGCATCTGTCTTGGCTTGTTTGGCCATGATTCATTATCACATAATGGATGAATAAATATGGATAAATCAATGAGTAATTAAACAATCCAACCAAATTATATCTTTCAGAGAAGAAATAATTGATTATATTTGTGGAATTGATCCTTGTTTTCTTGAGAATGAATAATGGGATAGAAAATAAAAAATAACAACATCCTACCTATTGTTTCAATTTATTTTTATGAGGAATAGTTTGGTTTTCATCATTTACACGATCCAATGATTTTGTTATCACGATGATCCACGATTAAATCATGATCGGTTGTTTTCTTCAAAGAAATTCTCTCCAAATTTTTTTGCCTAAATCTATATGGTTTGAGCATCCAAACCATAGGAAATTATATAAGATGTTATTTAGTTAATAATAAATCACTGGTTCAAAAACCAAACCAAATTAATTAATTATATCACTAATTTCAATTAATTTCGCCCATGAAGATGTTCTCACAAATAGACCTTGCCAACAATTTTTATATTGTGGATATAGTAAATCCAAATATTTATAACACAAAAGTGCCCTTAGATTTGTGATTTAGGCCTCTATTCAATAGTTTATCCATTTTCTCAGGAAAACAGTACATGTGTGCTATTTAATATATTTAAACTTTTATTCTTAGAACATTAGGGCTTAGATGCCCACATTATCAAAATGAATGGTCTTTAATATAATACATATAATATTGAAAATAATACATGTCAAATATGAGATGTTACATATCCTGAGGACAGGGTCCTCATGACCATGGTAATCAAAATACACATGAACCATGTGGACCCCAACCATCTTATAGGACCAGTGCAAGAAACCTATGACCATTGGACTATATATCAAAATGGGAGACATGTTTGTGTACCTTTAACCGTGGTTTTGTGAGTATAGAAGAATCAGTGGAGGATTGGACCTTCTCCCTGTCAGAAAAGGGAGCCAAAGGGTGAGGAGACCTATAATGGTAGATTAGATGATGACTCAAAGAGGTGTTCACAATGGTCCTATCTTATGGGGAATATATGCCTCGGGCAGACCCTCAGAGGAACCAGAGTATCAATAAATGAGGGTATAGGTTTGTGGGAGATGGAAGTGGATTAGGAAATGGACCATTAGGTCAACAACACTTGGGTATGGATTTATTTGAGGCACCCAGCGTCACCTCATCTTTTATTGGATGGGTCTCACATAGGCCCGATATTAGGGAGAGGGGCATCAAGAATGTTGTTTTTACATAGGTAAAAAGTGTTCCTTGTAATTAAATCATCAATTTTTGTGACCCAGGAGGGACTTTGATATCCATAATCCCCCCATAATTCTCCCTTATTTTGGTTTTTAGAGATCCACCTGGTAAATTATCAAGAACTAGCTGAAGGGGATGTGCAGAGAATGCTTGAGGTCTTCTTCTGATTTGATATTTATGAAAACATGAGGCCCATGGTATTATTTATAGGTGAATAAGGAACCATAGTCAAAGTAGTTACTCATCATAGGTCGACATTTAAGGTTCACGGTGTAGGTGATTGACGTTGGGGTGGCCTACGCTTTGGTGGTGCATAGAGGGGCTCTGCAGGCCTTCAAATGTGTAGGGGGTGTTTTCAAAGTTCATCTTGTATTACATGAATTGATTATCATTAGGGAACTACAGTACATTTACATTCTTAATTTTCTCTTCATAATCAATTCATCCTTGATCAAAAAATGGTGTTTCAAAAAAAATCCCCACTCATGATTGTATCTGATCAAAAGAATAAATTCTAGTACTAATGTGGAATGGGGAAATGATTATGAAGGAGTATTGGTGAATCACATATGGTATCCACATATGGGGTAACATAGGTCTAGTTCACAAATCCCTAGAAAAGTCTTTGTGTGTATATCCTTTGTGCAGCCTTTAGCATCTAAAAATACCACAGGCCTCATTGTCATTTTCGATTTATTCAAAGTATATCATTTAAGCTCTCACCACACAACTTTTCATCATAGTTCTTCTACTCTTAATTTTTTCCATGGTCCCTAGATAAAGTTTTCTAGGTAAAAACATTATAGCGATGGAACTGCCTGTGGGACCTGGTCGAATGGGTACTTGTGGAACCTGGTCATTGGGGCTATGCATGGAACCTGGTCGAATGGGTTGTGCGTGTTCATTAATTTTCCAAAATTTCAAATTCATTATATATAAAAAAACAAATTTTTATATTTAATATATCAATATAATGGGAAAACATGGTTCCTTAATTTAGGTTCTCAATAATTTCCCTGATGAGTACCATTTAATAAGTTTTTGTGCATTCGTCTGAGATGATTACAGCTAATGGGACAGAGTAAAACCACATGGTGGGGTCTCCTATCCTAGATCTAGAGTAGAATTTATTATTGTACAACATGAGTACCGCAAAGTGAGTAACTACCATTGTATGATCATAGACTTTTGAAGGATTCCTTCATCCCAATGGTTTGGAGTTACTTCCCAGTAATCTAGTTCATGAAGCATATCAACTTCCTCTCTTCCAACATATCATCAAATGGTGTTTATAAAATGAATGGAATGGTTCCCATTGGTTGTATCATGCATCTTAGTTGTTGTAAACTGGTTCTGAAACCTCGCATCCATGTTATTGAGGCCCAAATGTTATGAATAAACCCTTAGAGCTTCCTAGATAGATCCGAAAAAAGGTTTGAAGGAGGTTCATGATTTCTGTTCTAGAGGTGGAGTTTGGAATGAGTGGATGTGGCCCTACTGGGTGTTCCCAACATTAATTTAATTCATAATAGTGATGAAATATGTCTATATCTATGAGTTTTTTATTGGGAAGGAAAAACATATATCAATAAGAACCTACATATAAACCCCGAACATCTGAGACGATGAAGTCTATAGACAAATTCATTTCGATTTAAGTATGGTGGAGTTGGAATCATCTTTTGGGAAGTCTACATAGACACTAGATATCACATCTGTTGGGATATGTAGGATATGTTCATCCCACTAAATACAACATGGAATGATGCTACAAGGATGCTGTTGTTGGCCCCCAAGAATTTAAAGACGACAATGAAATTGTAGAACAATGATCCCCATTCCAAGGGGGACATCTATGATGCAACCCGGATAAACAATTTTTGAGGACTAGTGGGAGAAGGTCCCACTAGTGTGAACCATTCTTTATAACATATGGTAGAGAATTGTGGAGGTCCTGGAACATTTTGCCCTCTACTAGAGAAGGGAAGGTACTCCCATTGGGGTTATTAGGTCATTCCTAATGTTAATGAGAAAATATTATAGCTACATTCATTATTATAGGGATAACCATTTATATGAATTGACTATATGAATAAAATGCCAGTGTGTGTTGAGATACTTTTTTTATTGCGACAAAATTAGAATAGGGGATATACATAGGGTTAGTAGACCCAATCAGGGTAATAATTTACTATTTTTGATGTGTAAATACATTAGGAATGACCCATATGTAATTATATGGGATTTTTATGTTATTTTAGTGTGGATCACAATACACATCATTTCTTATGTGGTGCTGATCCAGTTAAAATACATGATAGGTGACTCTACCCATTCATTCAGGCTATCTCTAGAATCCATCCATTGAGTCTGAAGTATGATGAAGTGATGATGATTTGGAATGTGTTGGAGGAATTTAAATTATTTTTACACTATAGCACATTAATAGGGATTCTCAACAATGATGGAATGAAATTTAATTACAATGTGAGGTTTAATATGATAAAATTTGGGGAAAACGTATTAACTTCATGTATTGATAGAGAGATCATCTCGAAGACTTCCGATCTGTATCAATTTTATCATCTACTAAAATTCCTTTCATTTCAATGAATTTTTCCCCCTAAACATGTTTGGATTAGGAAACATCTGATGGTAGAATGACATCATTAAATATTGATATAAAAAGTGGTATCCAAAAATTAAAACATGCTACCACCATCGAATGCATCAATTAGGATAGAGGCCAAGTATTCTATGGTGTGCATCTCTTAATAGCTATAGGGGGTATTAGAGAAGGGTGTATAAAAAGTCACATAGATCAAAACATCTGGTCATTATATACATGGTAAAAATTATTGATCTAAATATGATAATTATGAAGCTTCAATTCCATCAAAGAGATCATGGGAAAACAACATCGGGATGGACGATGTGAAGAATAACACAATTCCCATACTGAGTTGGTGTTTTCTTAACCATGAGGAGGAGCCCCATGTTTTGTCCCCTCATTGAATTGTGAAATCAAAGATACCTAAAGGGGATACCAAGTTGAAAACATTGGGTTTTCTTCACAGACATCTATTTCAGAATCAAATTGTGTGCCACCATGAGTAATCTGATTTTGGTAGAGCACAACTCAAGACATCTGTGATGCATGGTTGTTTCTCCTTATTGGTTGGGTAATACAACAGAGGGATGATGTGAGCGAACCCAATAATATCAGAAATGGTAATGATTTAATTGATAACATAAGATATCATCAGGAGTAGGAGGCTTAAATATATGCATCTAATGATCACACCCCGGCTATAAAGCATGCTCCAGACATGCTGGACCGAAAAGTGTTTGATGTGGTAGTTTTTCATCCCAAGGATGAATGGAAAATTTAAATAATACATATTAATGTTTTTCTCCTTTTCACATTTACCTTTTTACCTTTTATCCACCATCATTAATTATAGGGGATTTTATTTTGTAGTTCATAATATAATAAGATGAATAAGAACTAGTTGAAGAAGGATTAGTAATAGAGGTACTTGATTCACCAATTTAAGGGCCCATGAGAGTTTATATCGATGAAGTGCATAAGGCCCTTGGGTCCCCAAGATTATACACAGGCCAGAGGAATGTGATGGAGGAGATAGCAATGGGAAGCCCTATAAATCCATCTAATGTCTCTTTTTTCTGGATGAATGAGGCTGGCCATTACCCATCTCCATATATGAAGAAAATGAGGGAATTAAATGTGTCCCAATGCAAGCATCACATTATTTCTCTATGTCATCATTTGATTTCATTACATACAGAGAATACTATTTTGAAAATTATTTATTTTCAATGACTCTATTTCACTTACCTCCCTTAGGGGATCTAGCACCAATCCCTCAAGGATTGAGAATAATTCCCCATGGGAGAAATAGTTCTAAGATAATTAATCATTTATTCTGACAAAAAAAGAATATGGAGATGTGGTAGCATCTTTTCCAAGTTATGTTAAGAGGGGAGAGGTCCATGGTACAATAAAAAACCATCCTTAAGGTGTCATGTAAAGTTTATAACATTTCTACCCTCATGATAATTCTGATATGTTTCTCGCAACAGAGAACACTACTGTAGTTAGTGTTGATTATATTTTCAACTTAGAATGGGATTATTGGTATATTAGATGGTACAATGATAGTGTTAATGTTGAACCCGACTTGGGGGTGGATGATGATGTGATTTCTAAGCAGCCAATATAGGGGATCATTGGAAGTGAAAATTTGGTCTTCAACAATGTGTATTTGAAACCTATACTATCGAGGATTTTATAAGACATAACACCACATATCATGAACTATAGGATCTACTTAATATTAAAATTGTTATTCCTGTTTAAACTATAGACTTCAAGGATTTATGAATGGAACTGGATGGAACCGAGTTCTTTCATTCTTTAAAAACAAAAATTATTTTAATTTCACTTAATGATTCATATCAATGCTTAACATGTGCATCAATGTATGTAATGAATGTCGCATTGGAACTCCATGAACAAGAAATCCAAATTCATACTACACCAATTGTTAAGGGTGTGATGGTTGATAATCCTAATGTGGGAGATTCTCAAGATCGACTGATCCTCATTGAAGAGGTGGAAAATCATGAAGTGGGGGAAGCTTTAATTTCCCTTATCTAGAATCTAGAGGAAAGAGAAGAGAATTATCACCATCATGAGGTTATCACTCTGAGAACAGTGGATGGGGGTATTGGAGAGGTGTCAATCCCAATAATCAACCTAAAAATGGGTGAGTGTCATCAACTATTATGGTTATTTCGTTGTCTTTAAAAAATTTTGACCATGTAATGTTGAGGCGAAGTGGTACCGATTATCCAATTCCATCGGTTTCAGAAACTATGATTTAAATGGTGGCTTCCATTACAGGTCCACCAATATCAATAGGTGGAGTTGATGCTATTTTGGAGAGAGAGGAACTTGGTGGCCTGCAAAGCGAACTGATTCTAAATAATATTTCTCCCTATTATATCAGATCTAAGATTAATCTAGATACAAAATATCCATTCAGAAATACATTATTTCTAGTCTAGCAGAGAATCTAGAAGATAATCAGAGATATGGTAGTTGAAGAAATAGCTTTGCAGCTTTAATGGCTCCCATCCATGCCTTTTATATTATGATGTATCAGATTACATTATCTTGAGATCCATGATGCTGTGAGGGTGATCATCTAGAAAATGAAGGATGATAGAAGATTATAAGAATACTTGGAACATATGGTGGTCTAATTTGAAGAACTCATAGCTTCTACAGACCATGATGAGTCCAGCCATTCCGAGAACGTGGAGGAGTATCAAGATAACTTGATGAGAAATTTCTCCAAATAATTCACCACAAATGGGAATTAAATTATGCAAGGTAAAAGGTAGTCCAACTCCACAACTACAAATAAGGGTCCTTGGCACAAATAAATAAACATTGGTGTTATTGATAACGTGAATATATATAAAGCTGATGAGGCTGATGCTCCACAAATGCTCAAGATTCGAAAAAATGTGGAAACTTCTTGGGGACCAATTAAAATTATCTTATATTGTTTGAGGATGAACTATAAAATTTTGCAGAGTGGCTCAATTATATTTAATTTCTTATAAACATTTAAATAGAAATGAAAATGATAATTTTCCCCAATCACATGTTCTTTTATTTCCATCCTCACTGTACTTGTAATACCACAATTAAAAATGAATCAATCGATTTGATTTTAATATGCCATGATTACAGTATCTCCGATGAGGGAGCTCTATAATTTTTCTCCAAATCCATGGGGCCTAGCGCGCATAGTTTCACTATTTCTATTATTTTATAGACAAATATAAATACATCATGACACTTGTGTCACTTCCCTAATTTTTTCATAATTATGATATAATGATGAATTATTGGGCTAAGACATGGCTTTTGTTTGGTCCACTGTATGTGGGTTTTTACCATAACATGTTTTTGTAGATATTGTTTTTTCCATTTCACAATTTTCATTCCTAAAAGAAATAGATTTTAGGTCTATAGAGCTGATACTTGACTTGTTCATATAATTCACTATGAGTGTTTTTAATCTAGTGAGAATTTTCTTGTCTTTTTTCATGGATATTTTAATGTTATGAATGAAAAAATATTGAGAAATAAGTTTTAGGTTGAACGATTTGGACCATAATTAACGTATTGATGACCTATATAGAGAATTTTTCCGAGAATGTTCCAAAATTATTCAAATAATTTATGGGGAGTCTTGCGCAATATTTTTTTGTTTTCTATGTCTAAAAGATGACATTATAGAATAGAGGAGGTTTATCATGAGGATGAAGTTACCATGGATTGAAAAATATCATTTTGTTAACTAATTTATGAAAATCCATCTGGTATGTGTTAGAGAATTTTCAGACATAGAAGTTATCTGGAATTCAAGCATTTTATTACCGATGGCCGAATTGCGTTTATTGAAATTCAAATTTCTCAAGACCACTATGGGTGGTTTTTTCAAAGGGAAATGTTTTATACTGAAGAGTTAATCTATATTAGAAATTTACTATAATGTGAACCCACTTACACATGAATTTATATTGTGTGGAGGCTAGTATATTTTGTTAAATGACCAATGTCCTGGGGGAGGACACAATCTAACACATATTGAATAATTGTGCAGTTTTATTCCATGAAACAAGGACATTAATCTTATAGTTTAATATCTTATGATAAGGAACTTTCTTACAGTCTAATGTTTTATGAATATGAAATGTTTTTTAAAGTCATATATAAAAAAATTATGGTATGCCATTTAATCTTACATAGTATGGAAAATATGGGATATAATTGAAGGCCTTTATCATTGAATAAATGGTTAATTAATCTTCCATACAGGATAATATATTCATGAATATATATTCATATTAGGGTATGGGGAAGGTAATGTCATAAATCTATAATCTAAGGATTTCCGAATCCAAAAAGTGATATATGGAAAGGTCCTATGGTGAAAGAGGTGGTCTCTCCTGAAGACCATATTACCACTGGTTGAAACACCTATTTTATGGGATGCTTTATAAAAAAAAACTATGAAGTGTTAATACTTATTCATTAGTGGCATCCTTTTGCTGAAAAAACTATTTTTTAGGCTACTCTATGAAAATACAACTAGGGCATGTTATAATGTATTTAGTAAAAGTGGTTCTACAGAATTATAAAATTACATTTCTAAGGGAAATAACAAAGGTTATGATGATTTAGATTTCCAGAGGCATTGATTTTGGTTTATAGAAGAATGTACATAAATAAGGGAAGAGAATTTCATGTCAAAATTACAAAATAATTTTATGGAATGGTTCACCATAAAAGTATGACCAAAACACAGGTAATATGGTGCTTGTATTTTTAGGTCATACACTCAAGACCATTGTATTAGGGATACAATAATTGATTTGTGTCTACCAAACCATGATCATTTCTTTATACAGAGAACATGAGGGAAGAAATTTTAAACCATTTTCATGCGTGTTTTTAGATTCATAGAAAGGAAATGAAAGTAGTTTGAAAGGGATAACCACAAACTAAAATTTAATCTTGTGTTGTAACACAATTTCATCATAGCTTAAAAGGAAAAAAAGGATTCTCCAAAGGGTGAAGTTACCAATAGTTGGAAAACCTATTTTGTGGGATGTTTTATAGAGAGACCATTTGTTCCTATTAAATCATAGAAAATAAGAGAATCCTTTTGTTGAAAACCTATTTTGTGGGATACATTATGAAAATCCATCTAGGTCATGTTGCAGTATAGTCCGGAAAAGGTATCCTCAGGTATCATATATTCTATTACTGAGAGCTGGAGAAAAGTAATGTAGATATGAATATGCTAAAATTAAGAGTATGATGTGATATTGGGATATATCCATGTAAATTGGAATGATTTGGATGGTTAATGGAAATAAAGTGTAGATTCCACTACATCGATCTGAATCAAATGTATAAAGAGAATATCTATATTTCTTCTGTGGACCGCAAAATGTGGGCACCCAAATTATGATCTCCGACATATATATATATATATTATTTATAAATGGGATAGGGGTTATATTAATTTATCTTATGTCTGGGACAAGGGGATAATTCCAATTAGTCACAGTGTATATCATTGGAATGTTAATCATGCCATAAAATGTTCTTAAGGAACTATGTAGTTTAAAGGCACGCGATCAGGACATTAGTCATGCAGTTTTACAAACATTGGTAAAAATGATGGTGTCATTACATGAAGATACTGGGAATATTGTGGATAGGATAAGTAATGGAATCCTAGTTTCACTATGTATCTTTTTGGGATAACAATCATTCCACATATAGTTCTAAAATAACGGTCCCCACACTTACTGAATTCAGGTGTGCAATATTTTGGTTTTTTGGTATAGTTCCATTCCATGGATAAAAATCCATATTAGTTCCCCTCATGTTGATTAGACTCATACATGAGAGAGTTAGTTAATACATTGAATTATGATTTGAATGGGCCCATGATTAATTATATGAACATCAATATGTATCTCATTGAATTGAGATTCAATACACATGTTGTTCTTTTGGAAAATCATGTAGTTTACTATCATGAAATGTGGAAATCTATAGTGGATTTTATGGTCATTTATCTAGAACTATGGTATCCCCAATGTGAATTTCCATGCATTACAATTCCCTATAATGACTTTATTATAACTCTGATTCCCATGTGAGTTATTTTCAGGGTGAAAAATAAGGAGCGATAATAGTATCTTCAACAATACTAAGTTAACACCCGTGAAGGATTGGGGAATTTATATTATGTAGTGGTTGGTCAAGGAGATATGATCTAGGTGTCACTATGTATCTCAGGGGAATGATAATCAAGCTACATTTAGTTATTTAATGGTTCACTATGAAAGACTAATCTGTACACAGGTGGTGGGGTATTTTTTTATTATGAGTAGACCCAATTCTAGAGATATTCGTGTCACAACGTATCTCATTGGAATAAGAATAAATCCAAATATAGTTCTAATATAGGTAGGACCCATGCACAAGGAGATGAATTTTGTTTCAGATTTTTCAGTTTCGAGGATTAGGATTGGAGATCTAGGCATCATTATGTATTTCATTCAAATGAGATTCAAGCCACATCTGATTATTTAAAATTTTTACACACATAAATCATTATTTGAAGTGGGGAATTAGGGCTTTAATATTTTCCATAATGATGGTTGGTACAATAATATGATGTCTAGGTGTTACTATTCATCATGTTGTAATGGGAATCAATACATGTGTCCTAGAAATGTTCCTTATGAATATTTAATTCATACATAGGGAAAATAAATGGTGTTTTATTTATTGATTATGACTAGACCCATTATTGGATATACAAGTATCACTACGTATCTTATAGGAGTGAGTGCCAAACCACAAACAGTTTTTTAAAATGATCCCAATACTGGTCTGATCTTTACAAAGTTAAAAGGGGTTATATATATATATATATTGGTGGATAGACCTGATAGTCTAGATTTTGGTGTCACTACATTTTTCATTTGAATAAGAATCAATAGACACATAGTTCTTGGACATGTTCCCTATGTCAGTCTGATCCTCACATATGGAAAAGGGGTTCTATGTATATATATATATTTTTAGACTGGACCCAGCATCTGACATTAAGGAGTCACTTTATATCCTATTGGAATTGGAATCATTCCACATGTAGTTCATGGACAAATTTTGTAGTTTAGAATCATGCGATGGGGTTATTGGTCATTCAATTTATCATTTTGTGATTAGGACAATATAATGTAGGATCTTATTCATATAAATGGGTCCCAGTTTTACTATATAGTTGAAATGGTGGGACTATGGATTTTGAATGGGATCTTCCTATATTTTTTTTCTCAAGTATTGCCAGGAAGGAGTCTCAACCCATTGAGGTGTTAGATGGATGTGATTGAGACGTACACCTAAGATTGATTTCCATTTTTTAGGGACCACATGGAGTGTTTCAACTGATGATAGTTTTGGGATACATAACATTGAATCTGGGGGATGTTAACCTTGTATTTTAACATCATACAGTGAGGATGAATGCTATCATTCATTTTTCAGTCATTCAAATAGCACCATATTTCAAACTTTTTATCATCTTGAGAGAAGGGAGGTGATGTTATACAATTTAACATCATGCAGATGGGATGTTATGTCATTCCATTAAATTCCATTAGACAAGGACCATGATACCATGAATTTTACATTTGTATAGTTGAGAAGAATGGTGTCCTGCTGTTTTAGGTTAAAAAATTAAAACCATATATTGTGCAGATTATCAATGTGTGATAAGGATGATGTTTCCACATATTTTAAAGACCTGAATATGGGATGAATTTCACATGATTACAATAAGTATTACATCTGAATCCTTCAATTAGTTGGGGTTGAAATGATCTCCACATCCATTGAGATAAATGAATAATATCTATTATACTATACCAATTCTATTGACTATGGTAACTCCCACATAGGTTCATGATTTTTAAGAATCATTCCTTTTATTATTGAAGTTCTAAGGACCAATACAAGTTCTTTTTGGTGTAAATAAAAGAGGTTAAAGTTCTTGTAAAAACCCACACTATATTATTTTGATTGTATTATAGGTGATGCATGGTGTAGAATATTTTCTCATTAATTTTTTTCAATATGTCCTGTCATTTATGGGATTTCTCATCGATGGATAGCTGATCATAGATTGAAACATAGAGTGAGGGAAACTTGACCTCAATGGGAAAGAATGCATTGGTTCCTTAGACAAGAGAGTACGAGGTCTCCATTATGGTGGTATAGGTTGTGGTCTGATAATCCCACAAGGCATGAAGTATCTTTTCGTGAATATAATTTATTTTTTATCTACTATCTTGTTGAGTTTCTTACAGGATAATGTTGAAGGCCTCTATCTATCCACTATCCATTTCATGATAACCGGATGAATGGTTGGATTAGATATCATACTCTTGTTTTAGAATTCCCACTTCTATAGAATAGATCATTGTTTCATTTTCCATCACAAAATATGACAGACAGAAAATATATTAATGATGTGGGCTTTCACAAAGCCTATTATTTTCCCTGAATTCATTGAGGTCTCTCTCTTCAACCCATTTGGAGAAGAAATCAGTATTAGTTGTGATGTATTTGAATATCTTGGTGATAGCTAGGGGGTATGGCCCCACAACATCCATTACCCATATGGAAAATGGATATGAGTATTTAGATATATGTTGCAACTATGGGGGTTTTGAGATGAATTTTTTATGTAGTTTGCAGGAATGACATTTATTGGTGAAGTTTTTATAATATTGCATCATCAAAGGAGATAAATATCCAAGTATTAATATTTGATCCAAAAGCGTATACCCAAACTTGTGGGAACCACATGATCCTACATGTACTTCTTAAAAATTATATGTATTATTTTCTCCATCCATACATCAGATAATGATTATAACAAAGCCTCATTTGTGTATGAATTTTTTGTGATTCGAGACATCATAAATAGTGAAATTGACTTCCAACCATTTGATATTCTTTGTCCAAGCTCTACGGAATGGAATTACTCCATTTTTGAGATTTTTATAATGGGTATCAACCACTTGGTGGTACCACCATACGTATCAGGGATAGGGATGAATTCATTGATCTCCATTCTTATGACATGAACAAAATGTGTGAATATTCATCGATAGGAAATACAGATGATTATTTCAACCTAATTTGGATCATCTAGGGCTATATCTACATTCACCAATGCATCTTCCTGGGAATTCCATAATCATGTGATGTGATTAAAATTTGGTTCCAAGGGGAACACATCCATTTAACCACATACATTAGTAAATTAATTTGATTATATCATCTTTTATGAGGGCATAATCTCCAATGATTTTAAATATTACCACTCAAAATCACCTCTCCTATCTAGGTGGTCCATCGGTATTTGGTGTGTTAGTTCTAGGCCTATAAATAGGGCTAGATATTCTACCTCATTAATTGTATAGCCTTATAATAGTATGAAGAGTTAAGGTAAAACTACCTTTTTTGGAGAGATATGCAAAAATCCAATCCCAGTTTTCATTAGATTAGGGTCTTCCTACATTCTACCTATTATCCTCCTTGTTGCACCATGAAAATACATTTCCTACATTAAGGTCCCACCATGAATAGAAAATATATCATCATATTTCAATTTTATTTTTAATGATGTTGTTTCTATATATGGGGGTTCTATAAGATAATTTAACAATGATTGTCCTTTCATTGCATTCTCAAGTACGAAATGTATATAAAATTATTTCATAATAAATTCCCGCAATTCCAAATATCTTTTAAACATTGGATGGTTGAGAATATATTTATACTGATTATGATTAGTGACCAATGGGACATCATGGTAATACAATTAGGGCCTTAGTTTTTTGAATTACTAAGATTAATGTCTGGCATCTCTTCATGATATCCGAATATTGATTCATAGCATCGAACATGGTTTGATTAAGATAAAAATGATTATTTTCATTCTAGAATCATTATATTTCAGGATTCAGGTGCCTAGTGATCAATCTAGATACGTTTCATAGAGTATGAGTGGTCTTCCCATCATGGGTGGAATTGATACCATTGGAATAAATAGTTATTTCTTGAGGGTGTCAAATGCTTCATAGAATTCACTTTTATATTGATACGTGACCCCATTCTTCATCAGTCTGGTGATGGGAAAACACATTCCTTCATGGATGGCTATAAAGATCCAAATATAGGCCAACAATCCATGAATTCAATTAAATTATTCAATGTTTTGAAGGGGTAACATTCTAAGGATGTCCTTTTTCCCTAGGTCAACTTTGATGCCACTATAGCGTATAATAATGTTGAGAAATATAACTTTGGTTACCTTGAATACAAATTTTACAGGGTTCATCATTAGGATTTGTTTTCATTGATTTTTAAATATATTCTCCAGGTCATATAATTGGTTGGAACATTGTTGGTATTTTACCACCAGATCATCAACATAGTATTCAAGAAACATCCCCATAATGGTTTTGAAGATGTGATGCAAGGATCGTTGATTGAGATCTCTGAAGTTGATGAAAATGATCACTTTCATGATTTTATTATTTATAGGGACAATGTAGGATATCACTTTTTTATATTGTTTCTCTAAAATGAAGTTATACATGATTAGTTTTTCCATTCTAGTCTCAATTATTATGGTTTGATCAAGTGTGTCCATCTGGCTACCTTCTTTTATCTTCAATGGTCTTATTGAAAACTGAAATGATGGGTGGCAACATTGGGGTCAAGGAACTCCCTCTCGGTGAAATTAATTGTGAAAAAACATGGAGTTACTTATAGATGGAGGTATATACCTCATAGATTTCAAAATTCATGGCCACACTAATCTGAGATGGTCGTGGATGTTCATCTACAACCAAGATTATTTACATGAGTTCATCAAATGTGGTGGAGACAACCTCCTCAAATTGTGCAGCAGAATCCTCCAGATCTTTCTCATCATCCATCTCATCGTGATTTACTTATTCATCCAATATATGGGGATTAGGTGACAAATTATATTCCTTAGAAGTAGGAGGGGAGTCACTATTTGAACAACCAATGGGTGATGAAACTATTTTGGGATCTGTTGATGGAAACACCCCTTTTTGGAGATCTAATTTGGAGTTGTTGTATTGAGAATGTGAATATTAATTTTCTATAATTTTAATGATAAAATCTTATGGTATAATTGAGGGAACATGGATTTTTGGAGCTCAGGTGAAAGAATGAAGATATATCCATCCAGGCATTCATTATTTCTCAAAGAGTTGGAAATGTCTCCAATGCTCTAAAGCACATTTTTCACAATTGAAATCATAGAATTACTAGATTTGTAATCAAATTAAAAGTCACCTATTTGATTTGGTTTTTTGGGAACATGTACTCTGCATTGTTCAATTCAAAAGTCTTAGCTAGAAGCATCTCCAAACCATTTGTGGCATTTATTTGAGTGAAATTATTATCCATGGACTATTTACCTTCATTATAGTAAAATACTATGTTAATATACTATGACTCACATGTTATGAATGTGGAAATTTTACCATGAAATTTCCCAATTTTCCCCTGATAAAATATTTCATTCAGTGGTGTTATGATTATGTGATAGACTCATTTTTATGAATCAATTCTTTTTTCCGAATGATAATTAAAGGTTATAAGATATCTACTAACAATGAATTCAATGTTAGAAATATGATACCCAAACAGATTCTTTAGCTGATTTCACCAAGAGTATTTTATTCATTCTTATCACTACCCTTAACAATAGGGTAGATGGGTACAATTTACATTCATTGAATCCCGGCTAACCAACTAATCAAATTGGAATGATCTTGACTCATGATCTATTATAGATGATGTTTTGTTGAGTATCAATGTCATTTATCCTATAATATATATATACACAGATCTGAAATGTCTTTGTATGATGGCTTCCTCATCCTGATCTATGAAGGATTTTATCACGTGTCATTCAACAAGAACATTATCTATATGATATACCCCAACAACATCAACATCAACCTCAACTTTAAATTCCTTAGGTCTTGATGAGTCCTCGATGAGTGATTCTTATAGGTTTTTTGATAAACTCACATCATATAGGATTAGCATCTTTTCCATCACCAAGGCTAATTACTTCAACAAATAATATTTACAATCCAAAGGCTGATTTAGCTAGAATTGGGGGGTTTTATTTTGAAGGAGCATTGTGAGATGATGATCCTTATGTAAATGTATTAGTCCTGGAAATACGGGTCAAAGGTGCTTCTGCTATTTGTGGACTGAGCCCACTATGTCTTCTTATGCATCGTGATTGGTTAGGCAGGGATCTATCCTCAAACCGATCAACATTGATGATTGTGTCTGAGAAAATCATATCTTGTGGGATGGGGGATACATTCATTTTCCTACTAAGATCTATGGAGTTCTCTTTCATAGGGTTTGTCCATGTATATAGTTTGAGTAGGGTGATTAATGTACTAACTCCTAGAATGGTTTTTTCTTCCCCTATATCCTCAACTCTAACAGCCTCTTCCCCCATGTCCGAAACCATGTGTACGGAATTTGAGTTTATATTCATAGTCATCATTTGATAAGGTATCCATTACGTGAATAATGTTAATGGAACCAATGATCTACTCTTCATATAATGATGATTCCATTTGGATGATGGACACATTTTGTACATTTTGGTGGGAAGGTTTTGGTGCTTTTGAAACTGTCAGCCTGATGTCATCTAAGGTTAAGCCTAAATTTTACCTTCACAAGAGATCATATTTCAATGATTGATCCTTACCATTCTGTCCATGTCACTTTTTGTAGGATTGGATTTTAGAGTATCGAGCTATTCATGATGATGGATATGATGTAAAATAATTGGACACAAGCATCATTAGTGACTAGATGTAACACCCCAGGTAAATAATGAATATGGAATTTTCATATTTATCCATATTTGTGAATAAAATATTAATATGACTTTAAAGAGGATGCTATGCTCGATGGCGTACCCAACACGCAACAACGAGTTTCTTGGGAATCTTACGTTGCACTCCAATAATAAAATAATATTAATTCAAATGGTAGTTAACATGTAGCCGTTGTATTGGCGGGAATGGATAGAAATAACTAAATATGATTATATATGTTTTTTAAATGTTTTTACATTTATCCAATAAAAGCTAAAGGCTTAAAATACGGAAAGAATTAAATTTTAGGCGTATATGCCCTAGTTTTCACTAAAGGTTCACTTATCGCCTTTTAATGGAGAACTGTCATTAAATATAGTTTTTTTCACTCTTAAACATTCTTTTGGACCAAACAAAACTCTTATTAAGAATCGGGACATCAAATTTTACTTTGTGTAATTTTTTTGTATTTTTTCGATAAAGTTCATTTTTTTAATGAATAGTGTAAAATGTTGTATTTTAATTCAAAACCTCTTTTTAATCTAATTTATTTATATGATTTGATTATATTTTGAATTGGTTTTAAAGTGAAATTAGAAAATATTTTTACCATTAAATCCAATAGTGGTCGTTGGAATTAATTTCACTTTGAAATCAGACTTAAACTAGTGTCAATCTTTTGATACTTATTGTTTTATAAAAACACGCTATTTGGTCTGACAGCGGGAATTAATTATTAAATTAATTAATGTGACTAATATGTTCTGAATTTTGTAAAACAGACTTCATTTTTGAATTCAGAATATCAAATATAGCTTAGGGTGAATTTTTGGGATTTTTCTGAAAAACTTCAATTTTTGATGAATAGTGAAACCACTAAGTGGTACTTATAAAAACTGATTTTCCGTTTAAATGAAATTATGCCATCATTGTGTTTTTATTATAAAAAATCCGACATACATGGTTGTCATTAAGAAGTAAAATGTGGTTCAATGAGATTATAATAATTTTTTGGTGAATAGTAACTTATTAAGTTCTTAATCGCGATTAGAGGTAATTAGTGTAATTTAAGGTAAAAATGATATTATAAGAATGTGAAAACACCATGACACTTTCCTACACCTATTGGGTGAGTCATGGCCGACCAAGACAAGACATGGGCCAACTTGGGGACCCCATGGAGACACTTTGGTTGGGAAATGACATAAATAACTTTTTATTTAATGTTAAAATTAAATTTACACAAACATGAGTTGTTTTACTAAAACAATTTTTAAATAGGGTTAAACAGGTCCAAATTTTGATTATAAATAGTCATTGGAAAGATACAAATATTTCCTACATCATAGTATTTTTTTTATAATTTTTAGACATTAAATAAATTAAATTATTTATGACATAATAATGATGCAGTGATGACATCATTATTTGACGATTTAAATAAAATGGAAAGATAATGTAAAATCTATGAACTACACATGTCCAAAACCAATTGGATGAGTGGATTTAGAAGCCTTATCACCTTATCCACGAATTATATCAATGTGGGACCTTTTGAAACCGAAACACATTTTCAAATAAAGTAATATTTCTTTACTTTCCAAAAGTGCCCCTCCTCTCCTCTTATAAAAGGCCCCCAACTCTACCTCATTTAACACACTCCTCAAGACTTTGGCTCGGCCAACCCCTGCCCATTTACTCTCTCCACATCCCTCTCCTAATCCTAGAGGATTCTCGTTGGGCATAATCCTTTCAAAGGAAGCCTTTAGGCTCAAATCAAAAGGAGTTACACTTTTAAAGGTAATTCACTCTCTCATGTTCATTTGTTTTATTTTTCTTCTCCAACCCCCTAAAATCTTTTTATTTACTTATTTTGTAACAACACCAGTATATTCAATATACTAGTATGTTGTTATAAGATTTATTCGAGCTACACTCTCACACAACTACATCAAATGGTTAAAGAACATACGGTTTCCGTGGGTGGTGAAATTCTGCCTCCCGAAACGATGATTGTTCAATACTCATTTAACACCTTCAAAGGTGGCCATTATGATGTCACTATTTTTATATATGATATATAATATGTTTATGTTTTATTTATTATTCTGTATTTTTTCATTTTTGTCTTACCTTTATGGCTTCCATTATGGGTATACGCGATATCTTCATTTAAGGAAGTGCGGACTACCTCCCCCCTCAAAGTGATTTGATTCGTTAAATACCATATGTGGGATGTATAAAGGATGGAAATATGATATTATATATGATATTATACTGTAATTATAATATACCTTTATATAATTATTATTCCATTCTATAAAATACGAAATAGAAATGAAAGTAGCGTTCATGCGTACGTACGGCTTACCGTCTCCATGAACGGTGCATTTCATTTCTTACCTCTAAATGATTATGTAATGTTATAAATGCATGAATGTACTGGATATATATGACATATATGATATCTACATAATTAATACAATTCTGGATATAATAAACATTTGGCCACACGAACAACATGTAATTGTAAGAAGTCCACTTTCGACTTAAGAACCAAATATCGGCAAAACAAATATTATTAACTTAAATGATTACATAATGTTTATGACATGGTAATAAGTGGTATAAAAGTACTAATGAACTTGAAAAAGGTTCTTAAGGAATTAGAAATTAACTCAAGTTTACTATTCAGGAGATTAAAGAACGATCGAGTCAAGTCGGACCCGAGGTAAGGGATCCAACAACTCTCTTTCTTTTTAAGTACACTCTTTTATGTCATTTCTTTTAAGCTCATCTTTCTTATGATTGGGATGTTATTTTATATTACTCCTACTGTAATTTTTATGTTCATGTGATGAGAGACCCTATTCTCTCTCATCAATCCATTTTGGAAGTTTTGAGTGGTGCCGTTAGGCTGCCGAACTTTCATAAGAAATCTAACCTCTCTCTTTCTTTTTAAGTACTCTCCTTTATGTCACTTCTTTTAAACTCCTCCTTGCAATGTTGGGGGATTTTATTTTATATTCCACTTTCTTTAAATTCTATTGTAATATTATGGGATACTCTATTTGATCTCCTCAATCCATATTCGGAAGTTTTATGTGGCGCCGTTAGGCTCCTGAGTTTTCATAAGGGATTTTTCATCTCACTTTTATTCCCGTGAGATTTATGCTACATTTGCCACAAATTCCATTGAGTGGTGTATGTACTGCCCATTATTATACTCTTTGTGTAATATAATTTCGTTTAAGAGTATTTACATCAATGACCTATTGTCTTTCTTCATGGGGTGTATGTTTTGAAAGATATCCAAGTCGGTAAGGGAACCTTTCACACTCCTCTTTTTTAAAAGACTTATTTTTTTGGGTATTTTAATTTACATTTTTTTATGTTGGGATATGTTATCATACATCCTTATTGAAGTAAATTTTATGTCCAAGTGATGAGATACACTTTTTATCTCTCATCAACTCATTTTGATGTGATGTCGTTAGGCTGTCAAGGGAACTTTTTATCCCAATTTCGATTTCTTTGGGTTCAACTTGTAGTCATTGAATATGTAATCCATTGAATATGTGTGAGTGACCTTTTATTGTTTTACAATTAATATCCACTTATATTGGGTGTATATATATTTTTCACACATATTTTTGAGATTTATTTGTCCTTAATTTAAGGACACCTTCTTTATAAGGGATTTAATCACATTTGACATTTCTATTGAGGGTTCATTGTTGTTATGCACCAATTCACTATTATATGGTGTATATACTGTCCTTTGGAGTATTATATCATGAATCCTTTTATTCTCATGATATTATAAAGTTCTGACTAAATGTTATTCCTCGATTATTGTATTCAAGTGTCTCTAATTTTGGTAAAACCCCTTTAACCAAAATAACGTTTTAAATGTTTTAATTATGTGTTCTTATTAATATCCATGTTTTCAAAATGGTTTTAAGGATTTATTTATATGGATATTAATGGTTTAAAATGTTAAAAGCTTCAAGGTGGTATGGGACACTTTGATTCAAAAATCTATTTATTAAATGTTTTAAATGGTTTTGGAAATGGTTTCTTTTTGAATGGATTCATTATTTCAATATCCTAAAATGTTATATTGTGATTGAAATGTGGAAATGTTATGTTTCCTTTATTCATGTTTATGTGATACGATTATGTTATGGTTCTTGGGCATTGTTATGAAGAACGGGTGGTTCCGTGATAAACTAAGGGCGGGTGAGCCCGATATAGCTCTCCAATGCATTGGGTAACACGAAGGAGTGAAACGTTAAGGTTTCTTCGAAGATATTTAGGGAATATACTGTGATGGGTATTCCAAACGTACCCAAGAGGGTTACTCCGTACGTAAGAATGTTATGAATACCTCAAGTTACCTTTATGTCTTATGTTTTCTATGATTTATTCATGATTTGATATGCCTATATTTTATGGGTAAAGTAAGATTTCATTCTTATGTATATACGAACTCATGTTTCCTTTCCATATTTTTATAACCCTTACTGAGCTTTTATGCTCATCCCAAGTTTTTGAAATGTTTTTCACAGGTCAAGGGAAAGGTACATGATGTGATGATAGTGTCGAGGATGTGTCAAGAAAGAATCCACGTTTCATTTTAAATATGTTTCCGTTGATGGGAAGAATGAATACTGTCTTTTATGTAACTACTTTGTTTAAATGTGGAATGTAATGCAAGTTTCATGATATAATTCTCTAAAACTCTAAACCTGAAAAGATCCTCAATGTGTAATCTTGTAATAACTCAATATTAAGTAAGGTTTTAAGGTTGGGGCCTTATAGTTGGTATCAAAGTTCGGTTTAGATAACTTTAGAGGTTAGGGTATTCTTTAAGCATAAGTGACATTACCATGATGGTTAGGATTTCAGAAAGAGTCCTAGTTTTAGATAAAGTGAATGAGTAAGTATATCTTAGTGTTTATCTTACTCATTAGTACATGATGGTTTTGTTGATATACTCACACTGACATTTCTGTTTTTAGTGAATGGCTGGATCTCGCAGGCACCAAAGTGACAATTGGATTGAAGGAAACTGTGGTGGATCTATGATTAAGATACTAGGTAAAATGGAGGATTCAATGAGGAAACTCATGGTTGTTCTAAACCAACTATCAAGAAGTCATGATCAACCACTTCAACCTTGGTGAGTTCTCTAGTGCATCATGTACGAGATGGCCAACTCGATGTGGAAATTCAGGTAATAATTATTAAGGTAACCATTAGGGTTTATATGATCCTTACTTTTGAGGTAATTATGGGTTATTATATGTTCTGATAGAAAATGAAAGGCATGAGATAAACTTGAGGTTAAAATATGTTATTATCATCTTTGAAGATTTTATCTCATTTTGGGGAATGTTTTAAGAATTATATAGTTTTGAAAAAAGGACAACACGCAGACCGTGTGACAACCCGTCGCGTCGGACAAAGCTGCGGGAATCAAACCCACAACCAAAGTGCGACTGGTATTTATCGCCTACCACTGGACTACGTGAATTCCCTGGTTAGTTTGACTGATTCTTTTTAGTTATATGATTTTATGAATTAAGAGTAAGTTGATTTTGGAGGATATGTGATTAGGATAATTACTTTTCAATGTGAGGCTTTAGGAGCGACTAATGTTGTTTGGAGATAAATGTTACGATTTAACTTGGAAGACTATGTGACTAAATCCTTCAAATATTTGGGATTCAATCTTATATTGGTTTACATTGAAGAATTTTATGGACAAATTGTTTATCGGATGGTCCTCGTTGAACTTTGGGTTTTTTTGGACAAATTTTGGAGATTAAGAATAGATTTTCTTTTTTATAAGGGGTTAACCTTTTCTGGATTATCTGATCTTGTACTAACCTTTTTGGTTTTGGTTTTGGTTAAAGCCTAAATACATGGGATGTATATAGTTCTCTTTTGGGGATTAGGTGATTCTCTAGAAGTTGATTATAGTACTCTTGATGCGAACAAGTCTCCCTAAATACTCGTCTTTTGGAAAAAATATGAGTTTGACTAAGGAATCTAGTAAAAGTTGAAAGTCAGCATGATAAGTGATTATGCTTCCTTATGAATAAATTCCTCAATAAAAAGTAACTTAAAACAAAAATGTTGTCTATTAACTTTTCCTACTGGGGAATCGAATACCGTTTAACCCATCACAAGTTTGTGATTTTCTCATGGTTAACTTTCTCCTAAACATGTTTTCTATCACTCTCCATGAGAACATGAACCTATGTTTTCTCCTCCATGTCCATATTTTCATACTTGGAATCCTAGTATGGGATAACTCGGGTGACCTTTGTAATTATCTTTCTTTATTTTTTTTACCGACTTTTGTTCCGATGTGGGACTTTCAAGGATGTTTCCAAGCGCAATTTTAAAATTGCGAGGACGCAATTTCCAAAAGGGGGGAAGGATGTAACACCCCAGGTAAATAATGAATATGGAATTTTCATATTTATCCATATTTGTGAATAAAATATTAATATGACTTTAAAGGGGACGCTATGCTCGATGGCGTACCCAACACGCAATAACGAGTTTCTTGGGAATCTTACGTTGCACTCTAATAATAAAATAATATTAATTCAAATGGTAGTTAACATGTAGTCGTTGTATTGGCGGGAATGGATAGAAATAACTAAATATGATTATATATATTTTTTAAATGTTTTTACATTTATCCAATAAAATCTAAAGGCTTAAAATACGGAAAGAATTCAATTTTAGGCGTATATGCCCTAGTTTTCACTAAAGGTTCACTTATCGCCTTTTAATGGAGAACTGTCATTAAATATAGTTTTTTTCACTCTTAAACATTCTATTGGACCAAATAAAACTCTTATTAAGAATCGGGACATCAAATTTTACTTTGTGTAATTTTTTGGTATTTTTCCGATAAAGTTCATTTTTTTAATGAATAGTGTAAAATGTTGTATTTTAATTCAAAACCTCTTTTTAATTTAATTTATTTATATGATTAGATTATATTTTGAATTGGTTTTAAAGTGAAATTAGAAAATATTTTTACCATTAAATCCAATAGTGGTCATTGGAATTAATTTCACTTTGAAATCAGACTTAAACTACTGTCAATCTTTTGATACTTATTGTTTTATAAAAACACGCTATTTGCTCTGACAGCGGGAATTAATTATTAAATTAATTAATGTGACTAATATGTTCTGAATTTTGTAAAACGGACTTCATTTTTGAATACAGAATATCAAATATATCTTAGGATGAATTTTTGGGATTTTTCTGAAAAAATGCATTTTTTGATGAATAGTGAAACCACTAAGTGGTACTTATAAAAACTGATTTTCCGTTTAAATGAAATTTTTCCATCATTGTGTTTTGATTTTCAAAAATCCAACATACATGGTTGTCATTAAGAAGTAAAATGTGGTTCAATGAGATTATAATAATTTTTTGGTGAATAGTAACTTATTAAGTTCTTAACCGCGATTAGAGGTAATTAGTGTAATTTAAGGTAAAATGATATTATAAGAATGTGAAAACACCATGAAAATTGTCCTACACCTATTGGGTGAGTCATGGCCGACCTAGACAAGACATGGGCCAACTTGGGGACCCCATGGAGACACTTTGGTTGGGAAATGACATAAATAACTTTTTATTTAATGTTAAAATTAAATTGACACAAACATGAGTTGTTTTACTAAAACAATTTTTAAGTAGGGTTACACAGGTCCAAATTTTGATTATAAATAGTCATTGGAAATATAAAAATATTTCCTACATCATAGTATTTTTTTTATAATTTTTAGACATTAAATAAATTAAATTATTTATGACATAATAATGATGCAGTGATGACATCATAATTTGACGATTTAAATAAAATGGAATGATAATGTAAAATCTACAAACTACACATGTCCAAAACCAATTGGATGAGTGGATTACGAAGACTTATCACCTTATCCATGAATTATATCAATGTGGGACCTTTTGAAACATAACCACATTTTCAAATAAAGTAATATTTTTTTACTTTCCAAAAGTGCCCCTCCTCTCCTCTTATAAAAGGCCCCCACCTCTACCTCATTTAACACCCTCCTCAAGCCTTTGGATCGGCCAACCCCTGCCCATTTACTCTCTCCACATCCCTCTCCTCATCCTAGAGGATTACCTTTGGGCATAATCCTTTCAAAGGAAGCCTTTAGGCTCAAATCAAAAGGAGTTACACTTTTAAAGGTAATTTACTCTCTCATGTTCATTTGTTTTATTTTGCTTCTCCAACCCCCTAAACTCTTTTTATTTACTTCTTTTGTAACAAAACCAGTATATTCAATATACTATAATGTTGTTATAAGATTTATTCGAGCTACACTCTCACACAACTACATCAAATGGTTAAAGAACATACGGTTTCCTTGGATGGTGAAATTCTGCCTCCCGAAACGATGATTGTTCAATACTCATTTAACACCTTCAAAGGTGGCCATTATGATGTCACTATTTTTATATATGATATATAATATGTTTATGTTTCATTTATGATTCTTTAATTTTCATTTTTGTCTTACCTTTATGGCTTCCATTATGGGTATACGCGATATCTTCATTTAAGGAAGTGCGGACTACCGCCCCCTCAAAGTGATTTGATTCGTTAAATACCATATGTGGGATGTATAAAGGATGGAAATATGATATTATATATGATATTATACTGTAATTATAATATACTTTTATATAATTATTATTCCATTATATAAAATACGAAATAGAAATGAAAGTAGCGTTCATGCGTACGTACGGCTTACCGTCTCCATGAACGGTGCATTTCATTTCTTACCTCTAAATGATTATGTAATGTTATAAATGCATGCATGTACTGGATATATATGACATATATGATATCTAAATAATTAATAAAATTATGGATATAATAAAAATTTGGCCACACGAACAACATGTAATTGTAAGAAGTCCACTTTTGACTTAAGAACCAAATATCGGCAAAACAAATATTATTAACTTAAATGATTACATAATGTTTATGACATGGTAATAAGTGGTATAAAAGTACTAATGAACTTGAAAATGGTTCTTAAGGAATTATAAATTAACCTAAGTTTACTATTCAGGAGATTAAAGAACGATCTAGTCAAGTCGGACCTGAGGTAAGGGATCCTACAACTCTCTTTCTTTTTAAGTACACTCTTTTATGTCATTTCTTTTAAGCTCATATTTATTATGATTGGGATGTTATTTTATATTAATCCTACTGTAATTTTTATGATCATGTGATGAGAGACCCTATTCTCTCTCATCAATCCATTTTGGATGTTTTGAGTGGCGCCGTTAGGCTGCCGAACTTTTGAAAGAGATCTAACCTCTCTCTTTCTTTTTAAGTACTCTCCTTTATGTCACTTATTTTAAACTCCTCCTTGCAATGTTGGGGGATTTTCTTTTATATTCCACTTACTGTAAATTCTATTGTAATATGATGGGATACTCTATTTGATCTCATCAATCCATATTCGGAAGATTTATGTGGCGCCGTTCGGCTGCTGAGTTTTCGTAAGGGAGTTTTCATCTCACTTTTATTCCCGTGAGATTTATGCTACATTTTCCACAAATTCCATTGAGTGGTGTATGTAATGCCCATTATTCTACTCTTTGTGTAATATAATTTCGTTTATGATTATTTACATCAATGACCTATTGTCTTTCTTCATGGGGTGTATGTTTTGAAAGATACCCAAGTCGGTAAGGGAACCATTCACCCTCCTCTTTTTTAAAAGACTTCTTTTATTGGGTCTTTTAATTTACATATTTTTATGTTGGGATATGTTCTCATACATCCTTATTGAAGTAAATTTTATTTCCAAGTGATGAGATACACTTTTTATCTCTCATCAACTCATTTTGATGTGATGCCGTTAGGCTGTCAAGGGAACTTTTTAACCCAATTTCGATTTCTTTGGGTTCAACTTGTAGTCATTGAATATGTCATCCATTGAATATGTGTGAATGACCTTTTATTGTTTTACACTTAATATACACTTATATTGGGTGTATATATATTTTTCACACATATTTTTGATATTTATTTGTACTTAATTTAAGGATACCTTCTTTATAAGGGATTTCATCACATTTGACATTTCTATTGAGGGTTCATTGTTGTTATGCACCAATTCACTCTTATATGGTGTATATACTGTCCTTTGGAGTATTATATCATGAATCCTTCTATTCTCATGATATTATAAAGTTCTGACAAAATGTTATTCCTCGATTATTGTATTCAAGTGTCTCTAATTTTGGTAAAACCCCTTTAACCAAAATATCGTTTTAAATGTTTTAATTATTTGTTCTTATTAATATCCATGTTTTCAAAATGGTTTTAAGGATTTATTTATATGGATATTAATGGTTTAAAATGTTAAAAGCTTCAAGGTGGTATGGGACACTTTTATTCAAAAATCTCTTTATTAAATGTTTTAAATGGTTTTGGAAATGGTTTCTTTTTGAATGGATTCATTATTTCAATATCCTAAAATGTTATATTGTGATTGAAATGTGGAAATGTTATGTTTCCTTTATTCATGTTTATGTGATACGATTATGTTATGGTTCTTGGGCATTGTTATGAAGAACGGGTGGTTCCGTGATAATCTAAGGGCGGGTGAGCCCGATATAGCTCTCCAATGCATTGGGTAACGCGAAGGAGTGAAACGTTAAGGTTTCTCCGAAGTGATTTAGAGAATATACTGTGATGGGTATTCCAAACGTAACCAAGAGGGTTACTCCCTACGTAAGAATGTTATAAATGCCTCAAGTTACCTTTATGTCTTATGTTTTCTATGATTTATTCATGATTTGATATGACTATATTTTATGGGTAAAGTATGATTTCATTCTTATGTATATACGAACTCATGTTTCCTTTCCATATTTTTATAACCCTTACTGAGGTTTTTATGCTCATCCCATGTTTTTGAAATGTTTTTCACATGTCAAGGGAAAGGTACATGATGTGATGATAGTGTCAAGGATGTGTCAATAAAGAATCCATGTTTCATTTTAAATATGTTTTCGTTGATGGGAATAATGAATACTGTCTTTTATGTAACCACTTTGTTTAAATGTGGAATGTAATGCAAGTTTCATGATCTAATTCTCTAAAACTCTAAACCTGAAAAGATCCTCAATGTGTAATCTTGTAATAACTCAAGATTAAGTAAGGTTTTAAGGCTGGGGCCTTATACTAAAACTATTATTGGTGTATAGAATGAGTTTGGATAATCATTTTTTAAACCATCCATTTTCCAAACATCTAAAACCTATTTTTTTAACTTCCTTCCATTACCTCACCCCATCCAACATTGTGGTAGAGACACATCCTACTTGAGAATGTGAAATTTTTAGATTCCCTGGTCAAGATTCCACCATCTTTTGATGGAGTTCTTTAGAAAAAAATTCATACATGTTGTGCCCAAATACTTTATTAAAGGGGAAATAATTTCTGAGATGTTCATCACCCAATTGTTTTGGGATTAGTGGGCACTTATAACATTATAAAATTGAATTACAATGCTGATAAGAAGTAGTCAAGGACTTGGTCATTTTGGAATGAACATCCATTTTTGACATCTCCATAAACTACCTTTCCCTCTTCACTTAATGATCATACTAAACAAGATCGCTTTTTTTCGGACACTCAGGAGGGGAAGCAGCACGTTATTGTGCATGCATTGGAATGTGAGTTAGTATAAGGTTCTGATTAATTGTGATAGTGGAAACATATTTTTTTTACTATTCATACTCTGTGATTTGAAGGAATTACTTTGGAATTATCCTTAGTATTTGAACTGGAGACTACAAGATCGTGAGAAATTATAGAGAGGTCCCAAAAAGCTACTATATATTTCTTAGGAATCATTGAAATGCATAATGATTCATGAAGATTATCTATACAGAAGGGAAAAAAGTCATATTGATGTAGAAGTCTATTTATAGAGTATTATGTTACTTTCCACCATTTAATGAAATTTTAAACTCTTTAATTATTAAAGTGTTTGAAATTTCATTTTTCAAGGACTATTGTCTTATGTAGTGTCAAGATAAATTTGAAGAGAATCTTCAAACAGATGTCTTCCCACCCCATAGTTAACCGATCCTAAAATATTTTGTACCATTCTACGGCTGGGACCATTAGTTATTTTATGAAGCATCTAAGTTTCAATACCTCATGTTGGTCATAGGTCCCCATCATGGGATCACTGTGAGGGAGGAAATGAATCATATTCTTCTTTAGGCCTCCAGATCCATTAAAATTGGGAATTGTTGGATTCCCAAAGGTATACGGGGGAGGGGTCAGATCTTCCCATTCAGGGTAAGGATATTTTTGAGGTTTTATTAGTCCTCACAATTCCTATATGGATTCCAATAATTTCTTGACTGACTCAAGAGAATTCCTAACCCCTTGATGAATGTCTGGCTGGGCTGGATCTTGAACAGGATGAAAAATTGGTGGGGCCGTGGGAGGTTGTACCACTAGTATTTCCTATGGGTATCCCATTAGTTCATGACTATAAGGATGTGCCTGGCCATGTTATAGTTTCATAACAATAATTTTTAATTCTTGATCCACTTCTACAGTATCCATGTATATTGGTGGTTGGTATCCCACATTGATCAGATGTTAAAAATCATCTTCATTTGCTGCAACAAACCCTCATTTATGAGGTGAAAAAATTAGAATTGCAATTTATGTATCTTCTTAAAGAAGGTGTTCTTCCATTTGTAATCCTAAATGTAATTGTGAATTTATTCTTCCCAATTCTTCTATCTCTTCTTATTTAATGATTAAATATATTTTACTGTTAAAGGGACATAACCTCTCATGGATATAGGTGAGGTACAATTTTAACATTACCCTTTTCCTTGTTGGATGAATTTTTAGTATATAATGATAAAATATAGGGTAATCCTCTAGATCTATGTAAGCACATGTCCTTTAGTTTTTTTTTGTTTAGACTGAATTATGAATAATAAATTCATATTCTACCTCCCCTAAAATGGCCTACTATTATGTTGAATTAGTGACAGAGGTGTTTATGGCATTCACTAGTCGAAATGAATTATAAGAATTTGACCAATTTCTTTGTGAGACAACCTTCTTTTACTCCCCATACAAGTATTTTATCTCTATTTTCCAACAACTTTTGGTAATTTTTTGAAAATAATAATACTAAGGGAATATTACAACATTTTGTTTGTTCACATACCTAATAAGGGTACTAGATCATGGGATGAGATTAATTGGGAGGTTCCACTGTGTATAACACAACTTAATAGAGAGAATACTAATAACTACATATATATAGGTTATTGAATTGAAAAATCTCCCCCAGTGTGACATGTTGGGGTTGTACTCATTCCACCTTCACTACTCTTGGGGATTGGTTTGATATATTTGAAATTTGTGCTAAAACACACCCCATCCCTACTATCTGGGGTTTCTCCAAAACATTTTTTACAACTATATTTGTGGATTCCCGTATAATTATATGGAATGTTTTTTAAATTTGGGTTGGGTGAATCACTTGGTATGCACTTGGATCAACCATTTCAGAAGATCATTGTGCTATTCCCAAAATTTGAATTATCTGACAATAGAGTTCCCCTAAATGGTGGTATTGTTAAATATTTTTAGCTTCGTTATTCAAAATTCTCTCAACGGCCTATTATCTTTCACCTAGATGTCAGTGATAGTCGACCGAGGTCTATTTTTGTTGATAATTTCTTCAGTTATGAATATATGCATTATGTCCAAGCCCAATTGAATCTATCACAATGAAAACTACAACATTTATCGGGGTTTTCTAATTAGGGAGAATGGTGAAATTTAACACTCTATATACAACCCTAATATAATATGAACATCAGATGAGTATTAGTATCCAACTATCTCTATCTCATTAATGTGACGAGGCATGAAGTTTGAAGGGGTCTTTGTTGTTTCTCAATATTCAGATATTTTCAATCAAGGAGAGATTCCATGTCAATTTACCATTACAACCCTTCAACTAACATGATAAGAAATTGATGATCATTATAGGGTAACACTTTCTCTATTAATGGAAAAATAGTTTTCAATATATTGAGTTTGATGTTGTGTAAAAAGTATTCCAATAATACCTTTAGAATGTTGTTTTTTGGGGTGGATAAAATATTGAACCTGATTGGTATATAATAATTAAATTTTAGTTTCCTTATGTTTTTTCATATCTTCTTCGTATTTATTAAGAGGCTTCTCTACCTGGTCCGACCAGAGTTGACACTTTCATGCCATTTTATCATAGGAGGTGGGATTGGTAGGGATTTCCTATTACATTTGGGATGGAAGATGCCTCAAGGGTTGTTCAGAGAATAATCCTCCACCTTATGTGTCTTCTAGTTGAGAATGAATTTCTCATGTTAATGACATGGAATCAAACATGACTAACCATGTTTGAATTAGTGCCTCATTGTTGGGGGACTTTCTTGCCACTACATCACTATTGGGAGGACCCAATTGATGATGTGAAATAGAACTATGGAGAGAACATTCACATAAAATACATTCTTAGGGAGGACCGCCATGGCGGATTATAATAAGGGGAAAACCCTCTTGATCCTCCATATTCTAGTAGTGATATGGGATTTCATGGATCTCATAAGGAGATGGTCTCTCATGACCGATAAAATTGTGGTCATGAATAAATCCATCATGGTGAAGTGTTTATGGTGGACCATAAAATTATTTCCACTACCTCTATGATTTAGTAAAGAGAGAGGAGGATCCTGATCTTCCACATATAAACATCTGATGGATTCATGAACTATAGCATTACGTATAGTGGGATTGTAGGCCAACTCTTTTTTTTACAATCATTTTCGGTGAGTATTATTTTTGGGTTCCTTCTTTGGGACGAGTCATGCCATTGTTGGGAGAAGTGTTTTTCAAGGGTAGGTGTTTACACCTAGCTGGGAGTGTCCATAAGATTATACTAATTATCTATGGATAGATTAGTTATATGTTCCCATTCCGGTTTTCCATATATTATTGGAAATTTTCCCCATCAACCTCCTGGATAAGAGTATATGTTTGTATCTTCTTCAGGGTGACATGCTGATGAGTCACACAACATGTAGGGATAGAGATGTGTGTCCATCCCTCGGGCACTTCTATCATTTTCCTTATGATGTATTGGATGGTTTGTAGAATGTGGGAAGGGATTTTTGTCTTCCTTATCACAATTTTAATATATCATCGATGTTGTTAATGATATGAATGTTGATCTTTTCCTATTCCATATCTAGAGCTGGTGTATGTGCATGTTTGAGTCCTCCCCTCCCAGCATGTATATACTTAGAGTACTCATATGTGGTGGGGCGGGGGGGATGCTGGGTATGATCCCTATTATTCATTGGGGTTTTCTCACTAAATTATATGGATACAACAAGATTAAACTACTGAAAGGCTTGATGAAAGAATTTAGGTGTGAGAAATGTCTTGTGGTCTGTAGCGAACATGGTTGACATGTTTGTTTTAGTGCTACCAAACAAGGCTACTACTTGTCTTGGATAGTGCTAAAAGGTGTATGATATTGCTCATGTTTTCCAAAGGATTTAAATGATGGTTATCATTTGGTTCTACTAGATGAGTATGAAGGATAGTAAATTATGGAAAGTGGGTGTATGTTCCCTCCCATAGTTTTGCATAAAATTTGGTCATCGAGATTATCTGTATGGGGAATAATTGTATCATTTCTCCATGTTGACTAGCTTCTGTACCTAGTGGGTTTTCAGGCATGTACGAGTTTGAATTACATGTGTTTTATATATGAGGATGAAACCCCCGTCATGTTGAGAGGTATCTAACATGAGACATAGGAAGTGGCAATTATTGATTGGATCCATTTGGAATGACCACTATATCTTTTGGATGAGGCCAAATTTGGCCACATGATCTAGATTTCTAATAAAAAACAGGGACTTGTTATCACATTTCAATGATAAGATTCTAGAATGTTTAAAGGTGGTCGTCAACGCTGTCTGCTACTGGACCACTGGTCGTCATTGATGAGATGAGCGATAGAGCTTGTTGAGTTAGTGGGACTGTTGGCAATCTACCATGTTTTGGATAGTGCCATACTGATAATACTACTAGACCAGTTTGTTAGAGACACAATGATGAATATGAAATGTTGGTAACAACATCTTCTACTAGGAAGAATACCATGTGTAAATACTATACATTATATGAATTGGTATAAGCTAAATGGATGCCATTAGATCAATGGGAGTTCTGAGAGAAAGTTCCAGAGTATACGAAAAAAATAGAAAACCTCACAAAATAAATATTTTATTTGAATTAATATATGAATGATTTATTGTCATGATTGGAACTCTTTCAATTATGGAGAAACATTGGCATTACAGATGTGTGACATTATCATTTTATTCAAGGATTCAAATGAGGTTCACCATTTTTATGTTTCTCCAAAGAAAATTAGTTAGCCGATGATTCGTTACGGGGGATTGAGTTATGTGAAGTCATTCATGTCAGAATCCCTATATTTGAACATTTTATAAGTGGGTTGTTCTTTTAATTGTAATAAAACAATGGTTTTATATCCATGTGGTACTGGCTTTAAAATAGCATGAACTATTTTGGATATTTTTCCAACGATGCTTAAGAATAGACATCAGTCAGGAAGATGGGATATTGAGCTCATCACAATATTTTTGTTGCATTTTTTCCAACATTGGGACCCTCTTAAAAATATATGATATGTTAATGAATCTTTCATCAATTCCCCAGTATTATATGGGTCACCCTTGAATTAAAAATCAATTATTATTATTCATGGAAACTACAATCATCTGTATGTATCTGAGGTTCTTCATCAACGGATACACTTATTTTTATCATAGGTTATACATAAATGATTTCCCCTTATATTTTAATTAGTTATTATATGGTCATTATTATGATGATGTCAGTTTTCAAGCCACACAATGGGGATATCAACAGTGGGACTTCATCCAGTGATACAAGAGTTGTTTGGATGATGGGATTAAACTAGTGAGATGAGATTCCTATGTATCCTAATGAAAGGAAAAATAACCCATTTAATATTGTCATACCTAATGGGGAAAATAATACATTTTAAGGTAACATGATAAGGACCTTATCATGTTTTTCAACATCATTCGTCTATGACATTCTAAGTGGAAGAATCCCAATTAATATTTGGTGTGGGACTTGTACCAAAGAGGCCCTGGTAACCTGGAAGTGATATGGATCCCCATTTTGAATTTGACTGCATTGGGAATGTGTACTAGATTTATAGGTATGATATTGGTTTTTTGGGTTTGATCCTTAGGGAAGAATCCTACATATTCCATTGGGAGGGAATCAAAGTCCACATTATTTGGTGATATGAATCTCCGCCTATAGAGGTGCTTGGATTTTTCATGTAGTGGACTATGTACCATTGAAGGATTATTTTGGGGCTTAAATTTAATTATGATTCCCTTATGTGGACATTGTGATGTCATTGGAGATTAATCCTTAATATAATCCCATAAAATTGAATGATTATGGCTTTATCCCAAGGAGGATACCCTTGGGGTTTTGAATCATGTAGATGTCATGACCATCTCCATCCTCTAAGACCTTGTGATTCATGCTCGATGTGATAATCAATTGGAACTAGAAGATATGGATATCTTCATAATACACTCTTCCCTGAGGATGGATATGTGGCCTTGGGGACACACACCTAGGGATGAACTCTAAAAGAAGGTGTGAGGGAGATTTAAAAGAAGTATATCTATTAAAACACACATCTGACCCTGTGGATTCCATGTTTTTATGTGTCCTCTATGTATACATGATTCCTGAAAAGTCAGGTCTGATTTTGATGGACAAGGGGAACTCAATGATCTAGAAAATAAAAAACTTATCCTACTTAGACGGTAGTATAAGATTATGGTCTAAGAGATAGAGGAGATAAATTTGGTGTCCATACCCTCTCGGATCGAGTAGCCCAGTGGTTGAGGAAGACTAGTAGTGAATCCTCCTATAAGAATGGATAGATGATCAGTCCAAAAGACGTGCCCTAAACTTTGTTCCACAATGGGAGAGGAGGTTCTCATTTTGTGTTAAATAGAAAATGTAGTGTGATCTTCACCATCCCCTCCTAGAACTGGAGTCTCTATTTTCTAGATATTCCTTGGAAAGTCATGATCATATCCTTAAAATCCAAGAAAAAGAACTCTATGAAACCATTATTAGTGTCAGGGAAATCGTCACCACATGAATAATAATCCACATAAAATCCAAGGAACCTTATAGTCTGGTAGGACCATCGTGGAAAACCTCTGATCGTAGGAATACAGATCCTAATGTGAGACATGTTGGTGTGACTTTTTCAAGGGGTATATTTTTTCAGAGGATCCATTTTTGTTTTGAACATGGTCTCTCTCAAACATGGGATCCAAAAAAAGTGGATACCTTCCACTAGTGTCTTGGGAGACGACTCAAATTGGGGCTCACACTAGTCCTGTCTTAAGGGGCATAGGTGACTCACTCACGGCATGTGAATAACATGAGGATCATTGCCTAGGGGGTATAGGTCTACGTGAGATTGAAATTCCTTAGTAAATGGGCCACCATGTAAATAAATCCTAGGGGAGTATTTAGCTCAGGCACCATGGGTCTCCTTAGGAATCATTGGATGGGTCTCGCATAGGTCCCTAATTAGGGATTGGGGCCTCACATGGGTGATTTTACTCTAGGTTAGAAGAGATCCTCGTATAGGCATCTTGTGTTTCAAACCTCAAAGGGACATTTATCACACTTATACCCCATAACCATATCAGTTTTACAATTTTGTAGGTCTCATTTACAAGTAATTGAGAATAGGGTGAATGGGTTACACAACCAAAGTTTAGGGTCATCTTCACATTTTATAGGAGAGTAGATGAGGATAAAAAGTGTTATATTTATAGGTGAATAGAAAAACAAGGATGAATTATTTAGTCCCCAAATTTCCACAGTTCATATTCCTGACAGTGGTGTATGACATATGGATGACCAATGCATTGGTGGTTCATAGGGGGGGTTACGTGGGCCCTCTAATGCGCATGGGTGTGTATGTACAATTATACTTGTCAAAGTTGTGTTGATTATCCTTATATATATTTTTCACTTTAAATATCTTAATATTTTCTTCATAATATGTTCATCCTCTATGAAAAAACTTTTATTAAAAAAACATATCATAAAATGGTTAATAAATATTCCTCTTTAATAGAGTTAAAGGGAAATTCGATGGTCATATGGAACAACACATTACTAGGTCTCTAAATTAATGAACATTCATAGAAATTGAAGATATTTTCATAAAATATTATAGATAATAATTATAGGGAGGGATAGATATCATTGAACACAATAAATTGAATGATCGACGAAATTTTAAGGATCTAAAAACTATAAATATTTGATGATTTAATTCATTGGATATAAAGTTAATATATTTATATATCTTGTTTCAAGATATTTTCATCTTAAATGTTAATTTAATATCTATGAATATGAGTAAATATATTTATGTAATATATTTATATTTGCTAATAATAATTTCATAATTTTGTTTTATGTCGATGAATTTCCACTTCAATTATTAGTCAATGAATTGAATATCCAAAAAATAATTTTTAATTCATAAAAAACTAAATTTATCTTTCAATAGGCTGTAAGATCTGTAAAATAGTGACATGGCCTTCTACATGACTCTAAATATTTACCCAATCCAAAATGATTAGCATGAGTAATCAAATATAATACATTAATCTCTAAACCACAACTTTAACACCCAATGTTCATCTTAATCCATTTCATATGTATTTAATCTTCCAAAATCTATCTGACCAAATTAATAGTTCCAAAAAATTTAATTTGGGTCACTAAATTTTAAAAATCAACAAAATATTATTCTTTGAGAACAACGTAATATTTGTATTAATTTTATATAACAAGTATTTGAATACCTTGATCACAATAAAATCTTAAATAAAATATTCATGCTTCCAAAATAAAATCAAAATTTATCAAATATATTCCATAAATCCAAACATGTTGTAAACTATAGAAAATATAACATAACTCATCAAACATGTAACTAACATCAATGTCCTCGATAATATCTCATAAACATATCATTATGATAACTATATCAACATCAATAATATAATAAGTGCTATCTTACCTCAATCATCTCTTTTTTAAAAGAATATCTTTCCAAAGAATCACTTTTCATAGTTATCAGTACCATTCAATATATTTTATCAAATCACTAAAAAATAGTATTGTGGTAATATCCTTATATATTTCAAAATTTATATGACCAAGATATCTATGGTTATGTTTCAAGATCATGTGATTTTTATATGGAATTATTTTGTCATCATTTATTCCTTCCATATTATTTTTTCTTTTTATGTTATTGAGTAAATGTAATTTTTTTTAGTTCATTAACATTCCATATTCACTAAAGGTTTAAATATATATACAAAAAAAACTATGTGTTAAATATGGAATGTATTTTACTGAATTAAAAGTGAGATGAGAAACCATTACCTCAGGTTCAAATTATTTATTTTGTGTATGAACCTCATGTTTGACAAATATAAGTTTTTTATAAATCTATTATTGAACCATAATCATATATTTAAATCTATATATGATTTAATTATAATATTTTATGGCACATTTACTAACAATTCATTGTTAAAATCACTCTTTTGGGTGATAATTTCTTCATTTTTCATGTTTGTTTTGATTAATTAATTTAAAAATAATTAGATTTATCGTGGTAAAAATATATCCATAATGTTAAAAATGATATAAATATCATATATATTTATTATATATGTGTTTATAGTAATCAATAAAATATTGAGATAGAAAATGGTTCACACAATTTCTAAATATGGTTGGTCGTATATATGTATGAATGTGGTTTCAATTTTTCTCAATGGATAGAAAGAATATAAATATTAATTCACCATTATAATGTCATTATTTTATTGTATATATATTAAACATTAATCAAATAAAACATTATTATCATATAATAAAAAATAAAATGATAAACATTTCACATCATTGGGTAGAGTTCGTGGTCCACAAATACACAAAAGCGGCATTATTATTTTAGAACAGATGGGATGTTAAGATGTTATATTTAAAATTAAATATCCCTAAGTATTTTTAGGTCATAAATATAAAATATATTCATTATATTTATCTTCACCACCCTCTATATAAATCATAATAGAAAAAAGAATCACATCGCTTCTGAGGTCGTAGTCTGCTGTACAAATGAGGGATATTATTGTATCGCCCACAGAATGGAAATTAAGAAGTTATATGATATATTATAATTATATATTTATAATAATATCAATAATATAATACAAAAAGATAAATTCATCATTATATCCATCTTTTATTGTTTGATATGTAATACAAATTACAACTATTTGCGAGACGACAACCAACCATACAAACGATCAATAGTTTCAATTGTTATTTGATGAATGTGGATATTGATTTGGGTTATTATGTTATAAAAATAATATATACTTATATTGGGGATACTTGTTTTATTTTATTTTAATTTTTTAATATTATTTTATGTGATTGTATAAATAAATAAAACAAATATTATTGCTTAATAATATTACATCTTCTTTAGAGTATCACAATAGGTATAAAACTAAATATTTATTAAGAATTATTCATAATCAATATAATGAATCATTGATATTAGGAGGTAAATAACTAATATATTTTTAAAGGTAGTTTTTTTATTGAATTATTTTTTATGTTTTATTTGGGGAGGATAGGGGATTCCATTTATAAGTGGGGGGAGAGGATGCACATAGATTTTTTGAAAAGATAAAAATGATAGCCATGTTTCTATGTATAAAATAATAAAAATGATTCATTATTAAATCCTATAGGTGATAAGGTAGAAATTTAGACATTAAATGGGTTTTAAAAAAATTAAGTAATTTTTAATAGTTAGCTACTTAATTTCACCCCTGGTAAAAGTATTTTCACATAAACCACGATAATTATTTTCTATTATTTTCCACTATTAAATATGGTAAATAATAATGATGAACTTATTGGAAAATATAAATTATTAAGACATAAAATATGAAATACATTTTTCCAAATTCAATCCACATAATTAGAAAATTTCAATTTTAAATTAATCTCCCAAACATGTTGAAAAAAAAATTTCCGAATTGAAACCCAGAAAATATTAAAAAGTTTTATATTATAATTAAATGTGAAATTGATTCAAATAAATAGTATCATTTAAATTTTTAAATAATTTAATTTATTTTACATAAAAAAATAATATAAAATTTTTCCTGTAAATAATTTATAAGAAAAGGGTTTTTTAAACAAATATTAGTATTTTTCACTAATAATAAAAAAATTGACATTTTTAGACAATTCATAAAAATTTACCCATGGATAATTCTAATATTTAGATAAAACAAATGTTATTTATGTTTTCACAAAAAGTTTCAAAAAATAGTAAATTTTAATATAAATATTGTTGTACATGTGCGATAAAACTACAATATATGAAAATACATTTTTTCAAAGAATAATTTTTTTCTTTTAAAATATTTTTATTTTATTTCTAATCAATAGATAACTATTGAATCAACATCATACATTTTTAAACAATTGAATTTTTATAATTAAATTATTTTTATTTATTTCTACTAAATTAATGGATTTGGTATAATATTATTATTAAGATAATAATATTTTAATAGAGTATCATGTTTTGTTTAAACACTATGTTTCATTCGTTAGAAGCTATTGATGTGATTGAATTTATTTTAAAATAATGGCATCATAATGTTTTTTGACATATATTATCTTATATTTTTTACATATCATATATCAAATATGATGTTCCTCTATTAAAATATTAGGGGTGTTACAAAATAATATACACATACCATTCTTTTCCATCAGTCATCATTAGTAAATTGTAATTTCGAAAAGAGTCAAGGTTATTTCATAGTAAATGTCATAGGTAACTCCAGGTTAATGTGATACAAAATATTTAGAAATTTCCCTAGCTTCCATTTTTCCCAATATATATTTTTTTATCAAAAATGATTGGTGTTGTAATTTGGTATTTTTGTAGCATTCTACTCTCTAAGTATAAAAAATTAAAATCAAAATGTGTTAAATAATTAATATAACACTCTTACACATTCCATAGATGGATTCCCAATAGTACATATCATTTTCTAATTATATAGTAAATAGTAATATATTTTTATAGATATTTGGAAGAAAACACTACTGCAAATTGGACCTATCCCCACAGTTTTCCCCAAAACCGTGGGGATTGGTACCCCTATGCCCATAGTTTTGGAAAACCCAGGGTATTGGTAAATTTTCAAGACCTATACCCACGGTTTTGAAAAACCGTGTGTATAGGGGGGTTTATCCCCACGGTTTTCCAAAACTGTGGGTATAGGGGTTCCAATCCCCATGGTTTTGGGGGAAACCATGGGGATAGGTCTGGGATAAAATACATATACCCATGGTTATGAAAACCTGTGGGTATAGGGGTTCCTATCCCCAATGTTTTGGGGGAAACCATGGGGATTGGTCTGGGATAAAATACCTATACCCACAGTTATGAAGTAATAGAAAAAAAACAGAATAGTTTGAATATATGACGATATAGAATGAAAATATTTCACCAATACTGAGAGAATTATATGATCATAGAGTCTTTTTAAACCCTCATATATTTGACTTATAGTAGATTATATAAATTAAAATATTGTGTAACTAGATCTACCATATAAACCTAATATTAATTTGATACCATCAAAGGATGCCTTAGTATATATCAAATAAATTTTCAATTATTTCCTTGTGTGTTCCCCATAATGGATAATCAATGGATGAGTTGAGACATGGATGATTCCCATACTAATAATGGTCAAAACATGAAACTATTTACATAAATATGAAGATATTTATTTTTATACATGGGAGAGAATTTAAAATAAATTTATCAAGAGATTATATAATACCCTAAGAGCTTTGGATATAAGAACCATGATATCTATATTTTTTAATAAGGTTAAAAAGATATTTCATCAGGAATGTGTATATTTATATATAATTACCAAAAATTATATCATTATTATTCCTAAAATTATTTATTGATTAAATTAATTTATTAAGATATTGGAATAGTGTATCTAGATCAGTTTAGATGAAGTTGGTTTGAATGATAGCAGCTAAATCTGTGCACGAGACCGCAACACTGTTGTTTAACATTTATGGTGTGGCTGTTAGGGGTTATATGGGGTCATTTACCCCTTCTTCTGGGCTCCAGGGGCATAAGGCCATCAATCCAAATTTTGGGAATTCTAATAATGTTATATCACATATCAGTTTGGATTAATTACAATAATATGAAACTATACTCATATGGTGTTCATTAGGGAACTATAGAAGGGCTGACTCAGTGAAACCGACATGCCACAGTAGTAGTGTAAAATCCAACATGTAACTATATCAGAGCTCACTTTGTGACACTGAACAATCACTATACCATCTCATAAATTGGATATAATTTTATAATAGCAACATGGAAATTTGAAGAATGAAACTGTAGTACTGTGGACATGGGTGGTTGTGGAATTTTGTAATATTGGAATTGGAATACGATAAATGGAAACCTGCATCAAATTACTTATTAGATCAATTTAAAAATGTTTTTATGGTGTATGAAGATCTTATTATTTCTCTATAAATTTTCTCCTAAAATTAATCTATTTTTCTACCACTTAGCGGACATTGGTATTTTTCCCAAACCATGTAAATCATTTTCTCTTATGATATTCATCTCATTCATATGTTTTTATATTTTAGTTATATTTTCTTCTTCTAACAACCATATTTTTGATATGTCTCCCATAATTTAAATAATAGAATAATTTTGTAGAATTTGATAGACTATATAATAGTAAGAGGTTATTTTAATAAAACATTAGTAGAAGAAGTCAAACTAATATTTAGAAAGAGAACAATTAACTCACAATAACAATCAATCAACAATAGGGGAATACTATAAAATTAAATTTCTATATAGAAATATATTAATAAATATAGAGAAAAAATATTTAAATAATTAAATACTATGGTCTCAAAAAGTAATCTACGTAAGAAAAAATTTATATGTTTGGAATTATTTGGAAAATTGAAATTCATTACATGAATTTTGATGTGTGATCACATAAATTATAACAAAATAACGTTAATGAAGTGTTTTATATAGGTATTTATAGTAGGATATTTATTATAGGTGTTTCATTTTATAAAAAATATATTCATTGGAAGAATAACCATAAAAACATTACTAAAAAATATAGTAAAATTCAACAAACTAGTCATGGGTATTTGTAGGGATACTAGAAATCTATATGTCCAGAAAAAACAACTAATGATATTATATTAATAAGGATTCAACTTCAAAACAATAAGATCACTATACTTAACGGATTTGAAAATATATTAGTGTAATTAAAATTAATCATTTTAAAATAAATGATTTTTTAGGGTGAATGTTACAATTTATCATGGTTGGTAATTTAATTCAAATAAATAATGATATAATCAATAATTTTTAATTAATAATGGCATTTATTTTTGAGAAATACATAATAAAAGACAAGGGGAAGATTCTATATAACACTAATACTATCCAAAGGGAAGGATGAATGGAAATGACATTAAGAAGATAAATATTTGTAAAAGAATAATGTGAGGAAATTATTAAATGGGATGGATTAATATCTATATTGAAGAAATAAATTAATCTTAATAATTTAAATATGACATTAATATAGAATAAGAAAAATATTCAAATATAAATTTTGATTCTAGAATGAAGATCAGCGTGGAATGTTTTAAAAGTGTGATACTCAAGTCAGCTGACATTGATTTCATTTTTTAATAGCCAGTAGTTTCAATTCTCAAACTCTATAGAAAATCCAATAATCATATGGAAAACTAATTTAATAGTATTATTTAAATATTTGAAAATATTGTTTTATAAATTTTATTTAGATAAAATCATTTCAAATTTCCCTCATAAAAGTTTCCTAAAAATATCCATACAAACAATATGCGGTTTAATTATTTTTTTATTGTTACATTGGTAGAAATGTGTAGTTATGTAATTCAAAGAAAAATATAATAAAATATTAAGGACATATAATGTATCAAATTTCATATGATGTTAGAAGGAAAATATAATTCCCTTTACCAATTGTGTTTTGTGCCGATATTAATCTAATTCATTTATTTGTTAATAAATACTTATCTATAGAAAAATATATCCTTGAAATCATTTCATTATAATAAAAAAATATAATTAACTTAGCTAATGGGAGTAACTAAAGGCTTACCAGTGCCCTTTAGAATGTTGATTTAACTATGTGATTTTCAAATCTGTGATATACAATGAGAGAAAGAAGTTACAATCATCCTTGGTAGGAAATGTTTAGACCTAATAACTTCTATAACTAATGTTTCCCATGTTATATTGACCTATTTAGATTATATTTGAAAATGAATTTTTAAAAGTGTTTAAATCTATAAGTCATCAACATGGGTTGGATGACTATTTTTTAGTAGAAGTGATTATTAAAAAATTTTAATAATAATTATTGAACCATTTGAACAAATTATATTTTGGAATTATAAAATATATGATGAATTAATATACTAATCTAGTAATTTGATTAACCATGATGATCAAATCATATAGGATTGACATAATAATTTACTTTCCTAACTGAAAGAGAAGTTATATTAAAGTATACTTGTTATTTAATAATATCTTTAATAAAAAAGTCTTTATCTTATGATTTTACCTACCATGATGAGTAATCATATCAACAAGGTAAAGAGAAACAACAAGTTTTAAAATAAATATATTTACATTTGTAATAATAGTGGTTATTGAAAGTGATAAAAATAATAAGACAATCATTTCATGGTTTGTATTTGACATCAATCTTCAAATGATATTAATATATATGAAAATGATTTTTACGAAGAATTAAATATTACCTACTATTGAGTTTTAGATAATGTTTACCTTGAATGTAAAAGTGGTTTTGTGGTGAATAATTTTTAAGATAATAAATTCAAGGATAATATACATTATTTCATAAAGTGAATGGGTATGAATTAAACCTGTTATAGCATAAAAGTATATATGATAATAATTACCAATGAATGGAATAATAACATGTGGGAGAGTATGTAATGAATATATGATAACAAAAAAGGTAAAAAAATAAAGGATCATTTATTATTTACATTTATTGATTTATATTTGAAATACTAAAAAGGAGCTCTAACTTTTTCTTCCATTATGGATTTTCTAGATACATCCACTTGCCAATAAACCCAACAAACTAAGAGAAAGAAACATATACTTCTCTATGTAGAACATTTTCTTATATCATGTTATTATTTTAGGTATTTAGCTCTCTAAACATGTTCTTAAGCCATAGAAATAAAAATTTATCAAATCATGGTGTAATTTTATCAAATCTTTCATGGTATATATTTATATAGATATAATGACCTTTTATAAGGCCCTGACCTTAAACATTACTCAATCATTAATTAAACGAATAATTCACCTAGAGGATCTTTTCAGGTTTAGAGTTTTAGAGAATTAGGACATAACTATTACATCTCAAATGATTACATAGTAGACACTTCTACTATGTTTCCATAAAATAAAAAAACACTTAAAAAGAAACATTTCTACTTCTATGTTTTAGATAGAATGTCTTTCCTTGATCCCATCCTTGACCCTATTGATCATTAAGTCCTGTGAAAAACAATTAAAAAACTTGGGATGAGCATAAAAAGCCAAGTAAAGGATACACAAAGAAAGAAAACTGTTAGTTTTTTATAACAACAAGTAAACCATGAATACTTTACCAAAGTAATACTTCTCACCTTTATGAAGTAGTAAAAACCCTTCACTGAATAAAAGACCATTACTTACTCTTTTGTAACCAAAATATTACCATAAAACCCATATAAAGAACACATAACATATAAAGGTAACTTGGGACATAAACCTACTTAAATGGAATAACCATACGGTCAACTTTCAAACATACTTAATGGAATAGCCATACGACCGACTTCCATACCTAATGCATTGGAGGTTATAACGTAACCACCCATCCTGTTATTCACGGCACCACCCATCATATGGTTTATCACGTAACCACCCGTAAAATGTCCAAGTACCATCATTACACATTAAATATTGAGAATATAAACATTTCAATAACAAAATTTCATTTGCAATCACAATAAGTAATTCCATGATATTGAATTAATCAATCCATTTTCAAAAACCATTTAAAAGAGATTTTTGAACCAAAGTGTCCCATACCACTTTGAATATTTTAATGGAATTATAATTTTAAAACATTAATGTCCATATAAATCAATACTGAAAACCATTTTGAAAACAAGGACATTAATGATAATGATTTAGAATAATGAATCTTTAAAACAGTTAAAACGATATTTTTGTTAGAGTTTTTAACAAAATGAGAGACTCTTGAATACAAATAATTTCGGAATAACATTTAATCCAAACATTATAATATCATGATAATAAAGGGATTCATGATATAATATGTCAAAATATAGTATATACACCATACAAGAGTGAATTGGTGCATAACAACAATGAAGTCTCAATGGAAATGTAAATTGAGATGAAATCTATTATAAAGATGGTATCTTTAAATTAAAGATAAATATATCACATAATTATGTGTGAGAAATATAAATACACCCAATATAAGTGGATATTAAGTGTGAAACAATCAGAGGTCATTCACACATATTCATAGGATGACATGTTCATGAATTACAAGTTGAACCCAAAGAAATCGAAATTGGGTTAAGATGCGGCCTTGTAAAAATTCGACAGACTAACGACGTCACTTTAAAATTAATAAAATGAGTTGATGAGAAAAAAAGGGTATCTCATCACTTGGAAATAAATTTTACATCAATAAGGATATATAAGAACATATCCCAACATAATAAGATGTAAATTAAATGACATAACAAAAATAAGTCTTTTAAAAAGAGGAGGGTGAAATGTCCCCTTACCGAGTTGGGTAACTTTCGAAACGTACACCCCATGGAAGAAGGGTCATACAATGAGGATGTAAATACCCATAAATGAAATTATACTACACAAAGTGTATAATAACGGGCAGTACATACACCAATCAAAGGAAATAGTGGCAAACGTAATATAAATGTCACGGGAATAAAAGTGAGATGAAAAACCCCCGATAAAAACTCGGTCGCCTAACGACACCACTTAAAACGTCAAAAATGGATTGAAGAGATCAAATAGGGTATCTAATAATATTAACATAATATTTATAGTAAGAGTAATATAAAATAACATCCCAATCATAAGAAATATGAGCTTAAAATAAATGACATAAAAGAGTGTACTTAAAATGAAAGAGAGGGGTAGGATACCTTACCTTAGGTCCGACTTGCCTCGATCATTCTTTAACGTCCAGAATAATAATCTTGTGTTAATTTATACTTTCTTAAGAACCTTTTCAAGTTCATTATTCCTTTTATATCACTTATTTCCATGTTATAAAAATTATGTAATCATATAAGTTAATAATGTTTGTTTTGTCGATATTGGGTTCTTAAGTTGAAAGTGGACTTCTTACAATTACACGTTGTTTGTGTGGTCAAAGGTTCATTATATCCAGAATGATATTCATGATTTGGATATCTTATATATCATATATATCCAGAATATACATGTATTTATAATATTACATAATCATTTTGAGGTAAGAAATGAAATGCACCGTTCATGGAGACGGTAGGCCATACGTATGCATGAACGCTAATTTCATTTCTTTGTTATATTAATGGAATTAAAAATAATTGAGAGATATATATATTATAATTCCAGTATAATATATATGTTATATAGGTCACATATGTTTATTAATTTCATTCTTTATACATTCCATGATTTAAATATAAAATTCAGAACCAATAAGAAAACATAAATAACATATAAATAACATATAAAATATAGTGACATCATAATGGCCACCATGAAAGGTGTTATGAGGAGATTGAACAATCATCGTTTCGTGAGGCAGAAACTCGCCATCCATAGAAACAACATGTTCTTTAACCATTAGACGAAGATGTGTGTAAGTATAGATTGAATCCTTCACATAACAACATCCAAGTATATTGAAGATACTTTTGTTGTTTCAAAATAAAGGAATAAAAAGAGTTTAGGTGTTTGGAGAAGCAAAAAAAACAAAAGAACAAAAGGGAAGACATTACCTTTAAATTGGGTAACTCTTTTTTGTTTGATCTCAAAGGATTCCTTGGAAAAGATTCTGCCCAAAGGTGAGGCTTCAATGATGAAGAGAGGGATGTGGAGAGATGAAATGGGCAGGGGTTGACCGAGCCAAAGGCATGGGAGGTATGGGTAAGGTGGTAGAGGTGGGGGCCTTTTATAAGAGGAGTGGAGGGGCACTCTTGGAAAGTTATAAAATATTACTTTATTATATAATGCTTTTCGGATTTTAAAGGTCCCAGAAGGATATATTTCGAGGATAAGGTGATAAGGATTTGAAATCCACCCATCCAATAAGTTTGTGACAAGTGTAGGTCTTATATTTTACATTATCATTTAATTTTATTTAATTCGTTAAATAATGAGGTAATCACTGCATCATCATGGTTTCATAAATAATTTAATCTATTTAGTGTCTAAAAATTATAAAACAAATATCTTGATGTAAGAAATCTTTTTAGATTTCTAATGAATATTTATAGTTAAAATAATGACCTGTATAACCACATGTAAAAATTGTTTTCATATAACAACAAATGTTTGTTCCATTTTAACTTTAAATTTAAATAAAAAGGTATTAATGAAATTTTCCTACCAAAGTGGCTCCATGGGGTCCCCAAGTTACCCATGGATTGTTTTGTTCGGCCATGAAACATCAAATGATGGTAGTACATGTGTCTATGTCATTTCATATTATTAAAACATTATTTTTACATTAAATTACACAAATTACCTCTAATCGTGATTAATAAACATAAAAGTAACTATTCACCAAAAAATTATTTTAATCCCATTGAACGACATTTTACTTCTTAATGATAACCATGTATGTCGGATTTTTGAAATACAAATCACAGAAGTGGTAAAGTATCATTTAAACGAAAAATTAGTTTCTTTAACTACCACTTAGTGGTTTCACTATTCATCAAAAATTGAAGTTTTTCAAAAAATTACCAAAAATTCACCCTAGGATATATTTGATATTCCAAATTCAAAAAAGATTTCTATTTTAAAAAATTAAAAACATATAAGTTACATTAATTAATTTAATAATTAATTCCCGTTGTCAGAGAAAATAGCGTGTTTTTATGAAACAATAAGTATCAAATGATTGACACTAGTTTAAGTCCAATTTCAAGATGAAATTAATTACAAGGACCACTATTGGATTAAATGGTAAAAATATATTCTAATTTCACATTGAAACCAATTCAAAAGATAATATAATCATATAAATAAATTAGATTAAAAAGGGGTTTTGAATTAAAATACAACATTTTCCACTATTCATTAAAAAATGAATATTATCGGAAAAATAAAAAAATTTACACAAAGTAAATTTTGATGTCCCGATTCTAAAGAATAATTTTATTTTGTCATATATAACACATAAAATTTTCAAAAAGTGGATTTAATGGAGGTTCTCCATCAAAAGGCGGTTAATCCACCTTTTAAAGGATATTAGAATGTTTACGCTTAAAATTGGATTCATACACATTTTTAATCCTCTAACATTTATTGTAAAAAGTAAAAATATTTGACAAACATATATAATCATTTTGTAGTTAGGTCTGTTCATTCATACCATTAAAACGGCTAGGCGTTAACTACAATTTAAAATAATATTATTTTTTTATTAGATTGCAACGTAAGATTCCCAAGAAACTCGTTGTTGCGTATTGAGTACGTCATCGAGCATAGAGTCCCCTTTAAAGTTATATTAATATTTTATTCAAAAATATGGATAAATATGAAAATTTCATATTCTTTATTTACCTGGGGTGTTACATCCTTCCCACCTTTTAGGAATTGCGTCCTTGCAAGTTTAAAATTGGGCTTGAAAACTTCATTGAAAATCCCACATCGGAACAAGAGTCAGTAAAACTATCATTTTAAAATAAAGAAAGAGATGTACAAAGGTCACCCGAGTGAACCCATACTAGGATTCCAAGTATGAAAATATGGATATGGAGGATAAAACAAAGGGTTATGTCCTGATGGAGAGTGATAGTCATCATGTTTAGGAGAAAGTTAACCACAAGAAAATCACAAACTTGTGGTGGGTTAAACAGTATTCGATTCCCCAGTAGGAAAAGCTAACAGAAAACATTTTTCTTTTAGGTTACTATTCATTGAGGAATTTATTTTTGATCTTAACTAAATCATAATGAAACATACTAACTTTTCACGTAGAATTTCATCTTTTACTAGATTCCTTAATCAAACTCATATTTTCTCCAAAAGACGAGTTTTTATTAAGACTTATTCGCATTAAGAGTATTATAATCAACTTCATGATAATCACCTAATCCAAAAAAGAGAACTATAAATTTCCCATGTCTTTAGACAAAATCCAAAACCAAAATTGTTAGTATGAGATCAGATAATCCACAAAAGTATAATCCTTTATAAAAAGAAAATCTATTCTTAATCTCCAAAATTTGTCCCAAAAAAACCCAATGTTCAACGAAGACCATTCGATAAACAATTGGTCCATTATATTCTTCAATGTAAACCAAACTAAGATTGAAACCCTAATATTTTATGGATTTAATCACATAGTCTTCCAAGGGACAAATTAACTTTTATCTCCAAATAACATCAGTTTCTCTTAAATTCTCATATTGAAATGTAATTAACCTAATCACATATCCTCGATGATAGGTTAATCATTTAAAAATAAACTTACTCTTGATTCCAAAAATCATCTAACTAAAAAGAATTAGTCAAACTAACCAGGGACTTCACGTAGTCCAGTGGTAGGCGATAAATAACAGTCTCACTTTGGTAGTGGGTTCGATTCCCGCAGCTTTGTCCGACGCGACGGGTTGTCACACGGTCTACGTGTTGTCCTTTTTCCAATACTATATAATTCTTAAAATATTCCCCAAAATGAGATAAAATCTTCAAAAATAAACATAACAGAATTTAACCTCAATTGTTTTCTCATGCCTTTCACTTTCCATCATAACATATAGTAACCTATAATTACCTCAAAAGTAAGGATCATATAAACCCAAATGGTTCTTTATAACTATGTCTACAAAAGAACAGATAACTATTCCTTGAATAAAATTTTCATATATCAAACATCAGGTTTACAGATACTATAAAAAAAGTCTTCTAATGTAACCCTATCATCAAATGAGACTTAATACTCTTAATAATTTCACCATAACTCTTGAAGCCCTTATATGTTGACTTCTTACTCATTCAACATTATTCATGATAATTTAACCATTCCATTCCAACATATTCTGAAATACTTATTTCCTACAAACAAAATCATGAATCATATCCCCAGATTCCAAAATAGGAAATTAAAAGTTAAGAAATAATACATACCTTTGATTGGCTATTGTCAGATTCTTCATCCTCAATCGGAATGGAATTATCTATTGGTAAACGAATATTTGTATGATCTTGGTGATCCCATTCTCGAAACATCTTCATAGGACATGTGTTTTCATAATGACCATGCACACCACATTTAAAACATTCAATTGATCCCTCTGAAAGAACTTCTTTCCATTTCCTCGAGTCACCTGGATTCTTCCTTTTTTCATGGAAGGTTCTTTCTTTATGACATTCATTTCCACAACTATTGCATATTTCTATCCCTTTGAAACATTTTCCTCGGTGTTTCTTTCCACATATTTGACACATAGGTTTTTGAACACACTTTCCTTTATGATTATTACCTGTAGTTCCGTAGGGATTTGTTTCTCACATATATGATGCCATATAGAAATCACCAAGGTTTAGGTGGTCAATCATGACTCCAGATAGTTGGTTGAGGATAAACACTAGAGTTCTCATTGCATCTCCCATATCATACAGTTGCTCGCTCCGAAAACTGTCATAGTTTCCTTCACATCCACGGTTACTTTGGTGCCTGCTAGATCCGGCCATTTACTAAAACCAAAAAGGTCAGTGTGAGTATATCAACAAAACCATCATGTACTAATGAGGAAGATAAACACTAAGATATACTTAATCATTCACTTTATCTATAACTATGAGTCTTTCTGAAATCATAACCATTATGGTAATGTCACTTATTCTTAGAGAATACCCTAACCTCTAAAGTTATCTAAACCAACCTCTGATACCAACTATAAGGCCCCGACCTTAAACATTACTTAATAATGAATTAAACGAATAATTCACATAGAGGATCTTTTCAGGTTTAGTGTTTTAGAAAATTAGGACATAACTATTACATCTCAAAAGATTACATAGTAGACACTTCTACTAAGTTTCCATAAAATAAAAAAAACACTTAAAAAGAAACATGTCTAGTTCCATGTTTTAGATAGAATGTCTTTCCTTGATCCCATCCTTGACCCTATTGATCATTATGTCTTGTGGAAAACATTTCAAAAACATGGGATGAGCATAAAAATCCCAGTAAAGGATACACAAAGGAGGAAAACTGTTAGTTTTTCAAAACAAAAAGTAAACCATGAATGCTTTACCAAAGTAATTCTTTTCACCTTTACGAAGTAGTAATAATACTTCACTGAATAAAAGACAATTACATACTCTTTTGAAACCAAAAGATTACCATAAAACCCATATAAAGAACACATAACATATAAAGGTATCTTGGGACATAAACATACTTAAATGGAATAACCACACGGTCGACTTCCACACATACTTAATGGAATAGCCATACGGCCGACTTCTATACCCAATGCGTTGGAGGTTATAACGTAACCACCCATCCTGGTATTCACGGCACCACCCGTCATATGGTTTATCACGTAACCACCCGTAAAATGCCCAGGTACCATCATTACACATAAAATATTGAAAATATAAACATCTCAATAACAATATTTCATTTCCAATCAAGATATTGAATTAATCAATCCATTTTCAAAAACCATTTAAAAGATATTTTTGAATCAAAGTGTCCCATACCACATTGAAGCTTTTAATGGAATTATAATTTTAAAACATTGATATCCATATAAATAAATACTGAAAACCATTTTGAAAACATGATTATTAATGATAAAGATTTAGAATAATGAATCTTTAAAACGTTTAAAATGATATTTTTGTTAAAGAGTTTTTAACAAAATGAGAGACTCTTGAATACAAATAATTTCGGAATAACATCTAATCCGAACATTATAATATCATAAGAATAAAGGGATTCATGATATAATATATCAAAGGATAGTATATAAACCATATAAGAGGGAATTGGTGCATAACAACAATGAAGTCTCAATGGAAATGTAAATTGAGATGAAATCCATTATAAAGATGGTATCCTTCAATTAAGGATAAATATATCACATAATTATGTGTGAGAAATAAAAATACACCCAATATAACTGGATATTAAGTGTGAAACAATCAGAGGTCATTCACACATATTCATAGGATGACATGTTCATGAATTACAAGTTGAACCCAAAGAAATCGATATTGGGTTAAGATGTTCCCCTGTAAAAATTCGACAGCCTAACAGAGTCACATTAAAATTCAAGAAATGAGTTAATGAGGCAAAAAAGGTATCTCATCACTTGGAAATAAATTTTAAATCAATAAGGATATATATGAACATATCCCAACATAATAAGATGTAAATTAAAAGACATAACAAAAATAAGTCTTTTAAAAGGAGGAGGGTGAAAGGTCCCCTTACCGAGTTGGGTAACTTTAGAAACGTACACCCCATGGAAGAAGGGTCATAAAATGAGGATTTCAATACCCTTAAATGAAATTATACTACAAAAAGTGTATAATAATGGGCAGTACATACACCAATCAAATAAAATAGTGGCAAACGTAGCATAAATGTCACGGGAATAAAAGTGAGATGAAAAATCCCCTACGAAAACTCGGCCGCCTAACGGCGCCACTTAAAACATTAAAAATGGATTGATGAGATGAAATAGGGTATCTCATCATATTAAAATAATATTTAAATTAATAGTAATATAAAATAACATCCCAATCATATGAAATATGAGCTTAATATAAATGACATAAAAGAGTGTACTTAAAAAGAAAGAGAGGGGTTGGATCCCTTACCACGGGTCCGACTTGACTCGATCGTTCGTTAACGTCCTGAATAATAAAATTGAGTTAATTTATACTTTCTTAAGAACCTTTTTAAAGTTCATTATTCTTTTTATATCACTTATTTCCATGTTATAAACATTATGTAATCATTTAAGTTAATAATGTTTGTTTTGTCGATATTTGGTTTTGAAGTCGAAAGTGGACTTCTTACAATTACATGTTGTTCGTGTGTTCAAAGGTTCATAATATCCAGAATAATATTCATGATTTGGATATCATATATATCATATATATCCAGAATATACATGTATTTATAATATTACGTAGTCATTTAGAGGTAAGAAATGAAATGCACCGTTCATGGAGACGGTAGGCCGTATGTACGCATGACCGCTACATTCATTTCTTTGTCATATTAATGGAATTAAAAATAATTGGGAGTTATATATATTATAATAACAGTATAATATATATGTTATATAGGTCACATATGTTCATTAATTTCATTTTTTATACATTCCATGTATTGCATGAACGAGTCACATCACTTGAGGGGGCGGTAGTCCACACTTCCGCGTATGAAATTATCGCAATTGCACAACATGAAAAGCATAAAGGCATGATTTAAATATAAAATTCAGAAGCATATATAAAACATAAATACCATATAAATCATATATAAAATATAGTGAAATCATAATGGCCACTATGAAAGGTGTTAAGAGGAGATTGAATAAACATCGTTTCGTGAGGCAGAAACTCGTCATCCATAGAAACGGTATGTTCTTTAACCAATAGACGAAGGTGTGTGTATGTATAGCTCGAATACATCACATAACAACATCCTAGTAAATTGGATATTCTATTTTTGTTACAAAATAAAGGAATAAAAAGTGTTTAGGGGTTTGGAGAAGCAAAATCAAACAAAAGAACACAAGGGAATACATTACCTTTAAATCGGGTAACTCTTTTTTATTTGAGCTCAAAGGCTAACTTGGAAAGGATTATGCCCAAATGTGAGGCTTCAATGATGAAGATATGGATGTGGACAGATGAAATGGGAAGGTTTTGGCCGAGCCAAAGGCTTGAGAGGTGTGGGTATGGTGGTAGAGGTGGGGGACATTTTATAAGAGGAGAGGAGGGGCACTCTTGGAAAGTTATAAAATTTTGCTTTATTATATAATGCTTTTCGGATTTTAAAGGACCCAAAAGAAAATATTTAGAGGATAAGGTGATAAGGTTTCGAAATCCACCCATACAATAGGTTTGTGACAAGTGTAGGTCTTATATTTTACATTATCGTTTCATTTTATTTAAATCATTAAATAATGAGGTAATCACTGCATCATCATGGTGTCATAAATAATTTAATTTATTTAGTGCCTAAAATTTATAAAACAAATATCATGATGTATGAAATATTTTTATCTTTCTAATTAATCTTTATATTAAAAAATATGACTTGTATAACTCCATGTAAAAATTGTTTTAGTAAAACAACACATGTTTGTGACATTTTAACTTTAAATTTAAATAAAAAGGTATTATGGTAATTTTACTACCAAAGTGGCTCCATGGAGTCCCCAAGTTGACCCATGGATTGTCTTGGTCGGACATGACACAAAAAATGAGGGTAGGACATGTTTCTAGGTAATTTCATATTATTAAAACATTATTTTTACGTTAAATTACACTAATTACCTGTAATAGAGTTTAATAAACTTAAAAGTTACTATTCACCAAAAAACTATTTTAATCCCATTAAACCACATTTTACTTCTTAATTAAAACCATGTATGTAGGATTTTTGAAATTCAAATCACATATGTGGTAAAGATTCATTTAAACAAAAAAATCAGTTTCTTTAACTACCACTTAGTGGTTTCACTATTCATCAAAAATTGAAGTTTTTCAGAAAATTACCAAAAATTCACCCTAGACTATATTTGATATTCCGAATTCAAAAAGGATGTCTATTTTAAAAAATTCAAAAAAAAAATAATTTACATTAATTAATTTAATAATTAATTCCCGCTGTCAGAGAAAATAGCATGTTTTTTATGAAACAATAAGTATCAAAAGATTGAAACTAGTTTAAGTCCAATTTCAAGATGAAATTAATTCCAACGACCAGTATTGGGTTAAATGGTAAAAATATATTCTAATTTAACTATTAAACCAATTCAAAAGATAATCTAATCATATAAATAAATTATATTAAAAAGAGGTTTTGAATTAAAATACAACATTTTTCACTATTCATTAAAAAATGAACATTATCGGAAAAATACCAAAAATTTACACAAAGTAAATTTTGATGTCCCGATTCTATAGAAGAATTTTATTTTGTCAAATATAACACATAAAATTATCAAAAAGTGGATTTAAAGGAGGTTCTTCATCAAAAGGCGGTTAATCGACCTTTTAAAGAATATTAGAATATTTATGATTAAAATTGGATTTATTCGCATTTTTAATCCTCTAACATTTATTTAAAATGTAAAAATATTTGACAAACATATATAATAATTTTCTTGTTAGTTCTATTCATTCCTTCCATTACAATGGCTAGGCATTAAATACAATTTAAAATAATATTATTTTATTATTAGAGTGCAACGAATGATTCCCAAGAAACTCGTTGTTGCGTATTGGGTACGCCATCGAGCATAGTGTACCCTTTAATGTTATATTAATATTTTATTCAAAAATATGGATAAATGTGAAAATGTCATTTTCTTTATTTACTTGGGGTGTTACACCTTTAAAGTTTGTAAATATAACTAGTCTAAAAATTTATGTATTTACTATCAATTAAATAAACTAATCAAATGGTAATAAAACCGGCACGTCAAAATAAAATATTATATTTTTGATATAAAATATAATAAATAATAATATAACCAAGTTATACACAATCTTTTGAAGTTTTTATACTTATAGGGAGGTCATTATCATCCTAATATGGTTGAATTTCCAAATGATCAGTTGATCAGTGTAAAAACTAGAAGTATTCCTAGGTACATAGTGAAAAAAATTACTTCACCATAGTGATGATTTTCATGTACCTTTATGTGATCACAAAATTATATTCAATGAATTTATAGAAAATAATCATTACGATTATTCGTTACATTATAAATAAGGAATTGAAAGAAGAATTAGGATATGTATACATGAAATGGTTCTATAATCTATTTAAAAATATTACTACTCATTACCTATTGGATATGTAATGGTATGGTAGAGCAGTTTGTATTGGAAAAAAATTTATACTTATAAAGGAATATTTTCGGAAATTTTATAATATTAAATGAATAAATAATATCCTATGAAGATACAGAATTCCACTAACAATGAAATGGGATGCTGGAATTTATTAATCATATTGATTTGACATCAACAGTCTATTACGAGGTCTCCTAATAATGAGATTAATATTGTTTGCTATGGACATCATTTAAAAATATTTTGAAGAAAATTTGATTAAAAATAACATGGATTAATTAGTTTTGTTGATTTTGAGGAAACACATATTCTATAAATATTGATTTCCAAATTCCATATTTAATTGAAGAAGTTGTAATTTTTTTAAAAAATATTATTTATTGATTTCATGGAAAAATATAGATTTAAAAATATGATTGGAACAACCTACCATAAAAAAAATTGTATTCATGATGATGTTTCAAAAAATTAATTTTTTTATCTGAAGGCATTAAAAGTTGATTACATGAGTTAATAATAGAAAGATAAATTTTAGATGAATCACCTTGAGGAAATAAAAATAAGAGTTATATAGAATTTTAATATAAAAAGTCATATTATTTAATGAAATATTGATTTAACATAATGATTTCAAACAAGTATAACAATCCTTATTTTACAATATATTATTGATTCTATTTCTCTAGAAAATAAATTCTAGGAGGATTTGACCATTCAAACTTGTACAATTAATCTAAAATTGAGTAATGAAATTTATTATAGAAAAGGGATAACCATTAATAGTTAATGGAAAAATGATGAAACTAAACATTAAAAGGGATAATTAGTGAAATAAACCATCATAATTTTTATTAATTGAATAATGAAATTATTTGAGATGATGGCTTCAAAACAAGAATTTTTGGATGAATCCCCAAAAAATGAATTATAATTTATTTTTTAAATTTATATAAATTATTTGTAGTAATTATATATATTGATTTTTTATGGATATAAATGAATGTAAAAATAATGTAACGAAATGATTCAGACACTTAATGAAAGTAAATGACCAATAATAGGAGTATTCTAGTTTCAAATGCTTAAAATATTCATGAGAACACAACTAAAAACTCTTTTGGGCATCTCTATGCTGATATAAATAATGATATTAAAGTAGAATTAATATATGGTGGATTGTAAATCATTTTTTTCTATAAATGAATACACTTCGAAACTCCATCAATAAAATCTAGAATTTAATTTACACAAATAAACTAAATTAAATTTTTATAGAACTAATTAAGTGAATTTTAATAGAAACGTTTTTACATGGATTGTATTTTTAAATGTATATAGTAAATTTTTTTAATTTTGAATTTAGAAATAATTTTCTATGAATAAATAAAAATTTTGACTGATAACTTAAAAAAATAAAGAATTCATATAATGTAATGTAAAATTAGTTTTTTTGAATACACTAATGGTTTCTCAAAAAACACTTAGCATAGGGTATATGAGTGTAAAATTGATGCAATTAATATGTGTCTAGTGAGAACTGAGTGGTGGATTCCTAAACATGATTCAATGCCTTGGTAATTTCAATAAACCATGGTGGAATCCATTATTTTTTATATTCAAGTTTCAAATTTTTTTTAAATAATTAAATAAGTGAAAAAGGACATGTATTAGATTAATAAAAAAATGTTCCCTATGATTTTAAAAGATATTGATAGGATGTGATATTCTAAACATAGATAAATAATGGTCACATAATGTATCATATTATTATATTTGTTTAATCAATTAATTTTGAAACTAAATAGAATATTATGATTTTGAGAAATATGAATCAAATATTTTTTTTCATTTCGTAGACATGATTTAACTAATTAATATTTATTTAATCATAAATTACCTGAAGGAAAAAAATTAGATAACTTCTAATTATTGTAAAACTTTTTTAAAGTAATTACTGAAGTAAAAGAAATATCTCAATTGTGAGGTAACGTTATTTGAATAAAATTTCCATTACTCCTGGGTAATATGATCAATTTTATGTTTTTTTTTCTAATAAAATTTGAAATTAGTAGTTCATGAGATTGAATGAGATTTGGGAATAACAATTTCATATTATTAATTTATAATTTTTTTCAAACATTCTATCTATCATTAGAAATGTGACACATATTTTATAGTTTATTAGTAATTTCAAGTTGTTAAATGTATGAATGTTAAGAATCACATGATTTATCTAATAAAGATAATGATTTGTGTTTGATTTTACTGAGAAATATATATCATCATAATTTAGGATGTTATATGTATTAGTGATATATCTATTGAGCTTACAGGTTCACTATTTATGACATTACACAAGGATTTGGTATTATAGAGGTAATGTTATATTTTTATAATATTAATATAGTGCCAAATGTCTAACATAGTCTAAACCATCCGGTGAAGAAGTGACAAGGTGAGAATTTCCCGTCATTTAGTCCACATACAATGAAAAACATGTTATGCAACATAGATATACTATTTCAAGAGAGTGTATTTTCATGTATGATTCAGGCATAGACTTACCTTGTTGTTGATATAAACCATTTTTATGGAAATATTCTCATGGACGTTATATAAACAAATTTTATGTGTTCTAAATGTATTAAATTCAAATAATATCATTGTATTATCTAAAAATTGATACATTATATCACCAAAAAATGAAATCAACCCAACAACAACTGCACTATAAACATGTGATAGTGATCATATGTCAATTAAATGGAAACTAAAATTAAATTTTTGTATGGAATTTGAAATTTTATGAAAATTATCCCATAAAATTGAACCAATTATAAATATATAAATGATATAGTAGATATTGATGTTATTGATGTTATCACCCAATACACCAATATCTAATAACAATTTGAATATGCATTTTAAAATGTGATATTTTTTCAACGTCTGAATTCCACTCAATACTATATTCTGGAAAAAACATTACACAATGTATAATTTCAAATGTCTCCTTCTACCAAATCCATAGAGTATTGTCTCAAGTGGAAGCCTTAATATATAATTATTGAAATACTAGTATTTGATCTATCAGGAAACAAAATGAATTAGTTGAATTTTTCATAACATATGAAAAGTATAAAAGATCATTTATTTTATTAGAATGTAATTTAATATATCCGAACCATTGGGAGACAAAAATGTTGTTTGAGGGATAGATGGAAAACATGAGACCTCGTGTGGTTGAAGGACGTTATTTTACATACATTGCTAACTATATTAGGTAATGAAAGAACAATATGTATATGTGGAAATATACCCAAATTATTGTTAAAAGATTCTATGTGGGATGGTATAATGGATACAAACGGAGATGATTAACATTTATTTTACACATATACTAATCTTAAACATCAGAACCAAAGTTGAATTATTTCACATATTTTATCAGATTTAAGATAATGTCAAAAATATAGAATAATGCATAGATAAGGGGTTTGATAATTCTTATATAGTTTTAACATTTTCAGAAGATCTTATTAGAATAAAAGATGTAACCAATTATTATCATACATAAGCCATTTTGTAATCATTATCATTATGTTGTTTTTATATGGGAATGGGTTGTTAATTTAATAATGTGGTTTGGGTGAAGTATATTTATTGTGTATTATTATAGCTTTAATTATTTGTATACTTCTATTTTATTCATATAAAATCACTTTCGTGATCATTTAGTGTATAAAAATAGAGTATTATGTGTTTTATAAAATATTAAATTACACCTAGTGCACTAGAGAGACGAATTGGTTCTCTTATAAATGAAGGTATTATAAGAGGAAAAGGCACAAATGATCTCAAACATGAAAAATGAAATCATTTACTATATATATAATTCAAAACATCAAGGGAAGATAAATTATATTAAAAGGATCTATAGTATTTCCACATTAAACATTAAGGGTTTTTTCTCTTCTGGATAAGATTTAATATACTCAAGTGTTAACTACATAGTGTAGAAAACATTATCCCACCACCCAACTATTTTCCCATTAGAAGATTAACTGTAACCCATTCATCTTGACACCACATTCTTTATATATGTTCTACTTCATTAGTATTCAAAAAAACAACAACAAACATATTATTACTATATTTTATTTTAGTTTCATTTTAACAAAAAAAATTTACACACACAAACATTTTTCCTTAATTCATCATAAGTAAACTGGTATTATGAAAAAACTATGGTTTTCCACTAGGAAATGCCTTTTTTTACACCCATTAAATCTTTTACTGCACCTTTTACATTTTAAGTATGTTATGTAGTCACCATTATACAATTGTTATCAATCATCTTACATGGAGCAAAGAGTCAAATCCACATAGTGACCTTTTCAAGGAAAATAACTCCCATCTAATTTTATGTTAAAGAAAGGGTAATGGTAGACACTTTTCTTGGATTCAATATACCAATACCATGAGTAATGGAATGTGTGAATAATAGTTCATTAATATGGTAACATCACATTAGGGTAAACATATTATAGTCCAACTATTTCATCAAGCTATTTAAACTATTTCGGATCGCTTATATATTAATGATCTACTCATCAAAGAAATATTCATTAATTTATCACAATACCTTCTTATTTCATAAATTAACATAGAAATATAAAAATATTTCGATAGTTGTTATCAAAATCATCATTCTAAATAAAAAATAGAATTAGTAGGAACTGTTATTAGTTGCAAGTGGTTCACTCATAAACATATAATATCAACACTTGTAAGCTAAAAAATTGTTTTCAATGTATGTAGATCCCATGTATTACAACTAGAATAAAATAAATATACATTAGTGGAAATAATAAATGAAATTATCAACTCAATAAAGCACATAATTAAATAATGTAATCAATAAAATAGCTAAGGAAATCCATACTCATATGAAACAAACCATTTAACATATTTTATTAGAAAATATATTACAGAATATGTTGAAAACGAAACCATTTCTATATATTTTGAATGATAAATGATAACAACATTCATATCAGTAATGTTGATTATACAAGGGACGTATGATCATAATATGAAAATATTTAATCACACAATCACATAAATGATCACCCATATTTTATGTTAAATCAATCCATTTATTTTTTAGGACCTTTATAAAGAGTGATAAAGAAATTAAGGTTTAATATTACCCATTCCATATCCAAATTCCAATGGTATAAAATTTATTCAATAACCACTATCTACTATTAACCCTTGATTTGAGCATAAAAAGGGAAATAAATTGACATGAAAATCGTCACTTCCATTACAAAATATGGATTCTATATATCCTTCCAATGTAATAACATGAAAAAATAATACATAACATAACATAATTGATAACTCATGACAGACTCACAAGACTCAATAGAGTGTCAAACACTACTCTACCTAACCTCACAAGGCTACATATGACTCAAATCATCAATATGTATATATAATGGGTTACAATAACAATTATAGTAAATGACTACCCATCAACATAAATAATGGTCGACCAAAAAATCATGATAATCTCATTGAATGGAAAACGATCCACCTTAGGTAAATCTAAAATGGAACCAATGAATACTAATCACTCTAATGAAGGAAAACAATAAACCATCAAGAAACATTTATGCTAACAGAACCCACTTAACCTTTCTTACCATCAAACGATACATGAAATCATAATTAATGTGATTGAAAATTCAAGGGGTCTACATTCCCATTGATATCTAGAATAGAAACATCCACTATTATCAGAAAAATTATCCTCTATCTACAAATATTTTAAAAATATATTTCTACTTCACATATATATTTATTGAAGACAGTGAAAAAAATTATGAAAAAATTAAATTTTAAATTATATTAGTGTGAGCTTATAATTTCATATAAGAAGATGTTTCTCTGTGAATATTACCAATTTGTTTTGAATAAAAAGAGAAAGATGTGTAAAAAATTATTGTGGTGGAGATAAGTTAGATTGAATTTCCTATGGGTCTGGTCTAAATATTAAGGGTGGTGGGTGGGTAATTTTTTATTTAAAAAATAAATAAAATTTTAAAAAAAAAATATCCTTAGAGCTAATTAGTATCTTTTAATCTTCCATAAAGTCCTTAGGGGCCCTTTTAAGGCCAATCCTTTAGAGGGTATCCAATCACCCCCACCATGTAATTGGGGTCATCTATAAATGTTTTCCTAAATTTTAAACCCCCTCCTACAATCACCCAAAATACAAAATGAAACCTAAATTGAGACAGTTGACATTAAATCAAACTACCAATGACTTACTTATTTCTGATAGCGCCTCCTTGTGTTTCATATCATTATATATAAATTCATATTTTAATGTTGATTTTTTAATTTTGGTTATATAGAAACTAAAATTACAGTAGAGGTTCAAAAATATCATTTTCAGACATTTGATAACTATCTAGATATTATTATTGAATATATTCTCTAGTTAGCTGTATAAGAAAATATTTCTCCAATATATATAAAATTTGAAATCATGCATGAGAATAATTCTTGAGTTTTTTATCAATAATAATATTTCTTATATTATGCATATAGTATTCTATGATTGTTCTCAAGGGAATGTTTTATGATGCTGTTAGTATTTAAAAAATGTAATCATTTATCATATCAGGGTCAAAAGTTACTTGTATTTAATATGAATTTTGATAAATATTCTCCGTTTAAAATGATGAACTTTTTATTATATATAATACTATGAATTTTCCATGTCTGTTTACATAATATTTCACAACATTTTATCAGTTATATGATACTAATAATTTCATATTTTGAACTTGTATAATTTTGTTGACCAATACTCACCTAAATATATCACATATAATTTCTCAAATTCATTTCTTTTGTTTTATATCTATAAAGTTATACCATATAATTATAATTCAATTATTGTCATAGAATATTGTTTCCAATAAATGTATTTCTATATCTATCACATCTTAAAAAAGATAATAAAAAAATTCATAAAATTTAGGTTCACCCCAATATAATAGTTGATGCCTTTAAATTTTTTCCCATTTAAATGAATATGAAACATAGTATTTTATTGATATATTTAAAAACATATAATATTATATAATATATTTCATATATGAATTCATACTTTTATTGATTTATTTTGTATATATTATACCTTCAACCAAATTTATAGGTATCAAATATATTATTTTGTAATACATTGTACAAATAATGATTTTGATTAGTCATTTAAAATAAAATATTATCATATACTTATGTATTAAAAATAGATTGATACATAAGTTATATAACAATCTTTTATATAATGAATAAAAATCTTATGAATCCATAATTCTACTTAAAGTAAAATGACACTAGTCTTACCAGTTACTATTTATTTTTACTATGATCATAGTTTTTTATTTTTGGGAGATTTATTGTAATGACCTATACTATTCGTACAAATATATTACATCAGTTTAAAAAAATATTTCATTCATTTCATAATAAAAAAATATTTGGGACCATTATGTTTTGGTGTCATTGGAATCCTTGATACATACACAACTAGTGAATAAAATATCTATAGCATTTCTCATTAGCAACATCACAACAATCACCCTTCTTAATCATATCCTATTTAAAAACAAAATTCATAACCTAGGGGAAAGGAAACATAAGAATGGGTGAGATAATATTCCCAGTAAAGGTAAACATATGATATATCAATAAATGACTATAAGTGATAACAAGTGAATAATAACAGTATGATATCCTAATCATGGATTATAAAAATTATACCCATTCATTCGAATATATTTTATAATAAATCATAGAATAAGGTTTTGGGAATCAAAATGAATCAGACATATGATATTTGAATCCTTAATAATAAGTCATCATTCACGTTAATATGAAGAAAACATAAGACACATGTTTTTTCCATACAAATAAGAATATAAATCCATTTCCTATTTCAAGGGTCACTTCCAATACTATCATAGTGGATTGGGTTCACTTCAAATCCCATCATTTCATAATATTGGTTCACTAAAAATACATTCTTATTTGAGAACATCCCATACTAAACAAGGTTCGCTACACATTACAGTCCTTATTATATCATGAGATATTCAAATTTACTGATTAAATTGCAGGGATATATAATTTCAATATAATTAAAACCATACATATGTGTGATACAACATCTTTATAAAATTTTCAATCATTATATCATAACCCATAGAAAACATAAGGGTTTCAAAAACATTTCATTATCATAATCATAAATCTCCTAGATGAAGAAACAATGTTTCCAAATAGGATCATATCACAAGTTATTAATTTGGAGTTTTTTGTAATTATAGATTAAAGGATTTCAAATATCTTTATATCATTTCTTGAGTAAACTATCATTTTTATTTTGAACTCACTTATATAAAATCTATAACTTTACTAAATATTAAATAAATATTATTTAAAGAAAACCTTAGAAGATTATAAAATAAAATAAATGGAAATATTATTAATGAATTTAGAGAAAACCATTTATACAATATACGTTAAATCAAATAAATCCATTCATTTTTTAGTAAAAATTCATAAGAAACTTATTCAGAAAATGGATGGAATATTTCTTTAAAAAATATATACTTTCGAATGTTGTAAAATCACATTAATAAATATTTTTAAATTACTATAAACATTTATAAATACAATTTAATGAAAAATATCAACATGGAATAAATGAATATTGATTGAATAGATAAATAATATCAGGTTTCATGAAAAACATTCTTCTATTTTCTTGAGAACTAAAATTGACGGAAGAAATCTAAATCATGTAATATTTTGAAATATCAAAATGAAGAGATAATTAAAAGATGTAGAGAGAATGATCATTTAATATCAACAACATAAATTTAATGGTAAATAATGTCGGCAAAAATGTTATTGTAACATAAATACCTTACATCAAGTCTTTCTTACATCATATGTGCTCTAACCTCATATATAATAAATTTGAATTTATGATTCATATGTACAAAAAGAATAGTCATAACTAAAATAACATAAATTTTTCTATATATAACATATTTTCACCCTTTGATTAAAATTCGTTCATTTCATCGTCCTATTGTTTGTTAACTACTCTGATTCTCATGTATGTATTCATTTGGAAATAATTTTCCATGAAATTGGATCATAATTTATTCATTTATATAATATTAATAAAGATATAAATATCCTATATACTAATTGAAAATATTTATAACCATTATTATAAATTAGTGATTAAATTTTTTTTATCATTAAGTGTATATTGTTGTCTGTATATACGAACAAGTGAAATATACATTTTTCAAAGTATGGATCAAATGAAAAGAAAAAATTATTATAAGGACCTAGCCTAAAACATTACCCAATCTAGGCTTATAAGTCAAGAATTAATTCTCATAAATTTGATTATAATTTCATGATTTGAGTTCTATATTATTAGATTTTAACCTATAAATAATAACATCAAATAAGACAAAGAGTACACATTATATTAATACCCATTGTTCCCATCATAAAAAATTTTTAACACAAAAAATATTTATTTTTATGAAAAAAATTCATGAATTACTACATGAAATCTTATTTTCCCTTACTCGTCATTATATAGTATGAAATATTATTTATAAAAAAATGTTGAGAAAAATATCTTAGTAGGGGACATAAAAAATAATAAAACCATTTGTCCCATGAAAAACAAGAAATCCAATTAAAATATTTTTTCATAAAATATTATTTATCAATAATGGGAATGATCATTATTTTAAAAAGAAAATTTCTGATAGATTTTGAAACAAAAAATTTCCATGAAAACTAATTAGTATGAATAGAAATATCATGTAGGTAGATTGGTACATCATCTCATAATAACCTTATAGAACTCATAAAACCCCATAAAAATTTGAATAATCATAGTTCAAAAATTAAATATAAATTTTTAGAGAACATAATCATTACCTAATGATATAGAGCACTACCCAGACACACCCATCAAATAATATTTAATGTGTTTACCCATAATATATATGTTATATTACTCAAAACATTAATAACACATTTATTCATTCATGTTGTACTAATTAAATTATTGTAAAATTATTTTTTACTTGTATTCAAATAACTAATGGATATAAAAGTTCAATTTTAATTTAGAAACCCATTATAAATACAAAAATACCAATCAATGGAGGAATAAGATGATCATTTACGAAAACATGGAATCTGGAAATGTATTCCATAAATCAAATAAAGAGCATGGTGGTGGAAAAAATTTATTCTCTATTTGTACATTAAAAATAGAACATTCCATATTACATTTGTCAAATAATTCTGAATAAAACTCCTAAAAAACTCTATTTGAGAATAGACTATAATAAATTAAAAAGTGACATAAAATGTAAATTATAAATCTAGTATATTTATATATAAAATTTTTATAAAACTATTTTAACAAAAATGACATGGAAAATAAAGAGATGGGGGAAAAATATTAAATGATATTTTTTGATGAAAATTCCCATATCATTATGGAAATATTTGAATCATAATCCCCTTGAAAGACTTAAATTAAAAATGTCTATAAATACCTAGATAATAGATAAATTAATTATATAACATGTCAAAGTGACTATGTATATATTGAATAAAATATTATATGTGTATAACATCAAAACATGACTCAATGAATGGAAATTGATCCAAAATCCCTTACCTTGATTCTGACATGTCAGTTGTGTCTTTATATTCCTAAATAATAAACTTTTGTTAATTATTTTCTTTATTTATAACTTTCTTCAATTTTATTAATACTTTTATTCCACGTATTACCATGTTATATAATATTACATAAATAATTAAATTTATATAAGATGTTTTTACCATATTCGGCTTACATGTCTAAAATGACATTGGTTGGATTACTATAGTCCATGTGGTCATTATTTAAACATATAAAGAATAATAATTAATAAATAAATATCATATTTATACATAAATTATACCTTTAAAACCTATCATGAATATTTTTTTATAAATGATGTGCATTACGATATTGGAGATGGTATGTCATGCATACACATGAGTAAGATTTTCCATTTTTCAATGAACATTATGGAGAGGATTTAAGTAATAACTTATCTTCATATAATTATAATGAATTATTATTTATCATATTATTTATTTTAATATACACATATATATCATCCATGTTGTGGGGGGATGAAATAATAATCACATTACTTCGTGAATCCTGTAGTCCACATCTTCACGAATGACGTTATCATTTCTCAATGAGTGAAAAGTTAAGAAATAGAATGATATAGTATTATTTTTTAGTGGTAAATATGTCAGGAATATCATAATTATTAAATTTAAATTATATATAATAATTATATTTACCTTTATTACGTTCCATGAATAACGTTAGTGAATAATGAATCACATCGCTTCGGAGGGCGGTTTTACGCCGTGAATACAAATGACATAATAATATCCCATATAATATGGAATATAAAAAGGTATATATGACTTAATGAATACATAGGATTAATTATGTTATAATTAACACACATATATACTATATATACATCAACAACCCCTGTAGTGAGAGGTGGAAATTAAGAAATGGACATCGGTTCGCAAGGCGGTACTCCCCCATACACACAAATGATTATTTCCTAACCCATTTTAAGGAAGAGAACAAGTATTTATGTTATTATATTAACAAAATAACATGTTCCTTTTTTTGTATACAAATATTTTAATATAATAACGTTTTAATAACAATATATTGGAGTAGTTTAAGAAATAAAATACAAAATATCATTGGAGAATGTAACCTCTTCTCCTTTTTACATATTATGGTCTCGTCCAAAGGCCATCCTTGGATGGAAATATAAAAAAAAGCCTCCTATGATGATATTAATGAATTATGTATCTGATTTCCTTGTTATTTCTCAAACCAATAGTTTTTTATGGTGTAACGTGAAGAGGAAAGTGGTGACCTTTTATAAGTGAGCTGAGTGCCACACTTGTAGTTTTTCAAAATAATGAATTCCTCCTATGTTTTTTTATGTAATAAGGATATAAATGTAATATTATCGATTATATAAGATATAATGTCTAAAAATGGACACATAACTGATTTTTAACTTGTTTTAAGGCCATTGTATCTCTAATATCATTATTTTAACCCCTTTTAAATTTACTTTTACCTTAACAATTGTAATTACTTTTTATTATTTTCTTTATTATTTATGTTAAAAAATTTATCTGAACAGTGTAGAAAATATAAATTATTATGGTTAAAAATATATATCTATTATGTAAGAACATAGATCATCATTTTAGATATGTTTATTACTTTCAGTTTGATTGGGGAAAATAGAAGAAAAATTGATTTTCTAGGGACACACTTTGTAATTATGAGTACATGTCGTGTACCTGGTTTCCGCAAGTAGTTGTATACTAGCAGCGTAATAGCTGAGTACATGGTCATGTGATGAACTATCTATCCTACTTAATTCTGGAGTCGGTTGAGGCTAATAAACAATATGTACATTTAACTAACACATAGTGTATATTTTATTTTTATTGGATTAATTGGATCGGGGTGACATATTATTTATGGATACATAAACTTCTCCCCTTGGGTTGTATAGTAGTGTTATAGAATGTCTGAAGAACTCTGAACCCCTCCTGGTTCTCTGTCTGAGCTCCGATTGAGACGTTATCGGGTGTGTTAGAATCCAATCAATGATTTCCAAAAACCCATAGAGACATTCTTCCTGATTGATCCTCTCTTTTTTGGTATTCTAGGTTTAATGTTTTCCACATTTTTTAATCTATGATAATCTAGGCCAATTCAAGGGTCGATGTTGGAGGGTATTGATTATTAGATGTCAAGGTAGGTGTTTTGTTCCTTTAATTGTTTGTCATTGGATTATATATGCAAAAAGTGTGGCATACCCATGTTTGGGGTATTTCATGTGTATAATTTAAACCATTTCAATACCTTCTATGATTTTGTTGATGATTAAATGGTTCTTTCATGTTCGTAAGGATAGATATGTTGTTTACGAAACACCCTATGTTTGAGTTCCCTTGTTTGAATGAATATAGTCATTTGGTCTGGAATTCTTGTTAGGCTTGCCCTGTTTTTAATTCCTTGTGTTGTTAGGATCGAGTTACATATGGTTCAAGATTCATGTGATATGCATTGTGAATGTTTGACGGCGGGAAATTGTATGTGAGAGCTTCCTGAGGTAGGGTCACATATTTATGTTTTACTATTATGTTGACCAAGGGAAATTTACTATGAGAGCAAGTAGGTGGTCATCAACCTATGGTTTTGGCCCTGAGTTATTTCTAGGTGGCCGTTTATGATTTATTGATGCAATATTGACCAAGGGGGTATTGACTATAAGAGATTCCAAGGTGGTTGTTTGTAGTTGATTTATACGATGTGGGACTAAAGGGGATAGATTTTGAGAGCTTTCCTAGAGGATCAATATCTATTGAATTAATAATATGTTATATCAGAGGGGTTAGACAATGTGAGCTTTCCAATAGGGTTGTTTGTGAATAATTGAATTATTTTGACAAGTCTTCCAAGAAAAAGCACATGCATGGACTCGGTCTTACATGATTGTTTAGACGGTATTATGAGACATTCGTTGGTTTACATTAGATAGGGAATATAGAACTTAGGCCAGATCCTGAGATTACATGATTAGATGGAGTGAATAATAAATGTTAAATGAAATTAATTGAAAACTGTAGGTTTGTTTACTTTTTAGTACTTACTATATTATTGTTTCATTTCTTCATATTACCCATCATATACATTCCCTGAGAGTTAGGCACATATATTTTGGTGGTTTCCTTGTGGGAATCGTCTCACACCATATTTGGGTGATTCTTTAGGACCAAAATATATTATTTGGTTACAAGTATAGAGAAGGGAAAGCGACATCTTAACTAGGCACCTGATTGTTGTTGGAGCTGGAGAGAAAGGTACCAAGTTGAGGGTTTCGATGGCATTGGAGTTTAATTATTTCTATTTTAATTTTGGTTTTTGAATTGTATTTTTTGTATTTTTAATTGTTTGATTCTTTCCAAGAAACATTTGACACGAATAATTTTTTATATATTCTCTATTTTTTTATTACTATCAGTATTCTACCGTTTACTTGTATTGTATGATATTACAGGTTCTTATATTGTTTACAATTTGTTATTCCGATGTGTGTAGTCTATCAAGGATGTAATCGTTTCGACAATATTAGACTGTGGTTATCTCTACTAGTCGATAGACCTGGTGTTTTTGGAAATGCACTTGAGATCTTGTGTCCAACCGGGTTCAGGACACCTCTGGGTGGCACCCAGATCTGAGACGTTACAAAGTGGTATTAGAGGTGTTTATTTTCTTCTTTTCCTTACTATTTTGATCCAATATACTAGGATAGTAATGACTAGGGGTTGGTAACATGTTTTTTCTCAAGATTATCTATCCCGTGTACATTGAAAATCCATGTTATATTAAATATTACAATTAATTGGTTTGTCAATTATTATAGTTTATTTGATATCACCATTGGGTGATACACATGTATTATGATGTAATCATTGATATTATTGAGGATCTATTTCTATTGACACTTGATGAGATGAGGGTATTCCATCTCATGCATCATATTGTAACTTTTTAGAGATCACATGTCCTGTATTCTTCTCAGGCCATTTTGGACGCATTGTTGATTGCATGTTGTTATGATAGATGGTGTTCTATATATGCAAGAGGTTTTGATATATGTTATTATAGAATACATACTATTTATTTAGGGGTATTGGTCTATATAAGGTTTTATTTTTATGGATGCCAAAATTTGGTCTATGAAGTGTTTGGGCCCTATTGGATCGGAATTCGGTGGAACATGTTTGAACTTTCATTGAATTATTTCAAGTAATGATGTGAAAAAGGATTCCGATCATTGGTCATTGGTAATATGGGACCTCATGGGTAAGTATTTTTCATTCCTTGAACTAAATTTTAGGTTTTGAGGGTTCAAGAGATGTTTCAGTGGCTTACTATCAAAAAATATAGACTACACAACATGTGGTGTTATGAACACATGGCATGTGTTCATCTATTCTAGATTTAACACTTTATCTTAAGTACACATCTTGTACATTATCTCCAGGTTGTGTATTCGATGACCTTGTGACTGACTATTTTGGAAGAGACATTGGGTTGAAAAAATCTTGGTAGAACACACCATATAGTGGGATTACACGATGTTCAGTAAGAGACAATGAATCCAGTCAGTTGACTAAGGGCACGGGTGGATGAAATTTGGGTGGTACACATCGGGTCTATCTATTACACATTTTGTGGAATCTACCATGTATCTGATTGTGTGACAAACGACATGGGAGAATGCAACATTAGTAGTACACAGTGTTTCTATGGTTAACACACCCTATAGTGTTGCACTAGGAGAGAACCGTGTAGTTCAAGCCGTGTAGATGAATTTGGTTGAATGGGATATTCAAGTACACGACATGTCTCGTGAGGAACATGTTGTGCCTATGGGTTGTTACACATACATGTTGTAAGGGGCACACACCCATGCTAAAAGAATAAGGGAACACATTGTATAGTGGTTATACATGCCATGTTACCCCCTTTTGTAAAACATGAATTTTTTAATTCTAATGATCTATTATTTCACATTTATGTTACAATACTTCATAATATTTTACTGTGGCGTGTACTTGACCTTGTAGAGCCATGACACCGAGACGTCCTATTGTTGTATTCTAGGTACATAGCGATGAAAAGACATCAGAAATGCTACATTAGGGACGACCATTATATCCTTCAATCATTCCCATCATATCACCAGTTGTTATTCCAGACACAGGTGATGATGAAAAGTTCCATGAATGCTTGTTGAGCACGATGCATACTTTTCAGGGAGCACCCAATCCTTTCCTGTCTATGGCAGAGTTAACAAGGGTGTTAAAACAACATCATCCTACCACTTTTTCGAGGGATGGAGGATAGCAGACTATAAAGTATTGGTTGGAATCCATGCCTTCTATCTTCGAGATTTGGGAGGCACCTCCTGAGAGGACAGGGAAGCTAATGATGTACTTGCTATGTGATTCTTTGAATATATGGTGGGATTCTATCTTAGAGGAAGGAAGTAATAGAAGTATGGATTGGGAATAGTTTTAAAGGACCTTATATGATTACATCTACCTTGAGACGTGGAGGGCAAATCAAGCTCAGGAGTTCATGCACTTGGAGAAGGGTGATCTTTTAGTGATAGATTATTCTTCTCTATATACAAACATATAGTGCTTCAAAATTGTATAGAGAGGTGACAAGTTATCATTGGCAAGGAGATTTGAGGATGGTATCTTGAATGACATCTGATAATTGGTTAATGTATTCAGGATGACAATGATGACTACTATTGAAAATCCGTAACTAATTGCTGAACGCAATCTATGGGTGTTTGGACCTACATGAAAGGGTGGTTCAGCATCTAAGTTTGGTAGTCATTCATTTGATACTAGGATGTGTCTTAGGGATCTTTGTACTCTGATTCCTATATCAGGGATGTCTCTTTGGGTATCCAAGTGGTTTAATACTTATTAGGGTAGAGTGGTCATACGAGACAAAAATTTATAAAGGACCTAATTGAGAGATGATTTTAGATAATAATGGTGCATATTCAGCATTTTTAATGAAGATCTTACTATTAGTGGGTGAGAGAGGATCTATTAGGACTCCAAATTTTGGACAAGGATCACTAGTTTCTCCTCATTTATGGAACTTGAGTTTTCTAGGATGTTCAGAACGAGGAGGTGGTCATGGATGTGGAAGCCAGATGATAGGTTTTTAGCTGCATCAGGGTCGATATGCTCATGGTAGACAGGTAGGGTCTCATTTCCATGGTACATGTAAGAAATTTTCAATGGAAAAATCCATGTAAGAGCAGGATACTTGACCTTCAGCATATCCTCTTTTTGATATGGGGGCTTACCCTATATTAATATCTATTTCTATTGTGGAGAGCCTTGGGCTCAGTATCTTTACGTATGATGATTTTATGATACTAGAAACTCCATTGGATATTAAAACGGATAGTGTACATCAGTTTAAGGAGTTCCCTATTGAGGTTGGTGGGTGTCATAGAGATGATAGGCTTCTATATCGTTCTGGAAATGGACTTCTTGGTGTTTTATAGTTCTTTTTGGACTTCTATCCCCATATGGTGAGTTTCACATCACCAGGGGACATGTCTTTTATAGAAAATGGAAAATGGGATGTCCAGGAATGCACAGTTGGACCCGAGCATGATGGGTTTGGGGGAGTTATAGCCCATATTTCTAGTTTATATCCGGATGTCCAGGGGATTTCATAGATAGAATTTCCACCAGTGGTGGATAGTTTTAGGGATGTCATTCTAAACAAATTTGTAGGATTACCTCAAGAGAGAGAGGTATATTTATCTATTGACCTCATTCTAGGAGTGGAACCGGTGTCCATTCCTCCATATAGGATGGCTACACATAAGTTACAGGAGTTCATGGAGTAGTTGGAGGATTTTTAGGAGAAGGGATTCATCCAACCCAATTATTCTCCATGGGTTTCGCCTATCCTTTTTACGAAGAAGGCGCATGGTACCGTCCAAATGTTTGTGGATTATCTGATGTTCAATCAGTTGATAGTCAAGAACTAATATCCCTTATAGAGTGTTGATGATATATTTTATTAGTTTCGAGGATCTTGAGTGTTCCCGAATATTAACATTAGATCTGGTTATCATTAGTTTCACATTAGACCATTAGATATACCACATACAACCTTTTTGATTAGGTATGGTCAATATGAGTATTTTGTAATTCCATTCGGTCTCATGAATGAAATGATAGTTTTCATCTCACTGATGAACCGAGTGTTCTATCCTTACATGGATTTTTTGTGGGTGTGTATGTGGATTATATGTTTGTGTACACGTACAGTAGCACGTCCATTCCATCCATATTGAGATCATATTGAGTAAATTGAGTAAAATTAGTTATATTTTAATCTATAAAATTACCACGTTTGGATGTCCTAGATTCACTTCTTCGGTCATGCCATCTCGAAGATAGGAGTATCAGTAGACCTAAATTAAGTTAGAGAAATATTTTTCTGTGTTCTTCTGATGATCGTCTTTGAGGAATTGAGTTTTTTGGGGCATTCTGGTTGTACATACATTTTATACCGGGATTTTCACAATTTGGAGTACCACTAATGTGCATGACTATTGTGGGTGTGATGTACTTCTGCATAGATACCAGTGATTCAATCTTTCAAGAGATGAAATGGAGAATAAATTCAGAACAGATACTGATTATTCTAGATCAAGGAAAGTGTGACAGTGCATATTAAAATGCATTAGATATTAAGCTAGGAGTAGTGCTTATGCAGGGGGAATGAGTCATTGTATACATGTCTCGGTATTTTATGCCGCATGATAGGAATTACACGACACACGATGCTGAGTTTTCTATAGTTGTTCATTTTTTGTGTTATTGAAGAAATTATATTTTGTGAGAGAACTTTGTGGTATACAGTGAACAGAAAATCCTCAAGTATATATTCACTCAGCATGATATGAATTTGAGACAGGGAAGGATGGTTGAGTACCTTCATTATTTTGACTTTGATCTTTAATACACTCTTGGGAAAAGCAACATAGTGGCTTATTCATTACATAGGAGGAAAATATAAAGGCATTTCATGATTCCAGTAGTGAGTGGAAGCTTATGGATATGTTCTCAGAGAAGCATTTAGTGGTTCATGATATACAGGGGAAGGTATTCCTTTTATCTATTGCTATTGACAATACTCTACTAGATCTAATGTGAATAAGGAAACATACATAGTTTGAAGGCCTAGCCCTACAAGTGAATGTGTCAAGAGAGGACCCTACTCCTACGTGGTCCATAGGCAAGGATAAGGTTCTACATTTTCATGGACACATATGGGTGTTAGTATACATACGTGATGAGTTGATGCAAGATTTTGATGCCTCAGTATGGGAAGTTCGTCCTGGTGTCACCAAGATGTGTTGAGATAGACATCGTCAGTTTTGGGGGCCAGGCATGAAAATGGATGTAGATGTTTTTCTTATGAGATGCACCACCTATCATATGGTGAAGGAGGAGCATTAGAGTCTGACATAGATTTTACAGTAGTTAACTATTCCTGAGTGAAAGTGGAATGATTTCATGATGGATTTTGTTACAGTTTTACAGTGGTCACCATGAGGAAGTGATATGGTTTTTGTTGTTATCGAAATGCTCACCAAGGATTCATATTTCTTATCGATCAGCGAAAAATTAATTTTTGATGATCTTTAAAGGTTGTACATCTAAGAAAATGTATGTTTCCCTAGGGTTCCACACTTTATCATTTTAGAATGGGATGCCCAGTTTACTTCTCGTGTTTGGAATTTACTACAGAGGGATTTGCATACATAGGTATATCTTAGTACACCTTAACACCCCCAAAACATGTATAATACAAGTGCAAAATTCCGGTTTTTCAGGACATTCTTCAAGAATGCATCATGTATTTTTAGGGATCATGTGAGAGACACATAACCATTGTGTAGTTTTTTCTATAATAATAGTTCATAAGAAATGATTCAGATGCAATCTTATGTGGTTATGTATGGTAGGCTTTGCCGATCACCCCTATGTTTTCTGGAGGAAAGAGTGGCAACTATTTTAAGACCTTGTCTTGTCCAAGAAACCACTAAGCATGTGGAGTTGATTCAAAAGAAGATGGCTACTACACAATCTTTCCATAAATCATTTTCTAATTGGCAGAGTTGACCTCTGGAGTTTGTGTTTAGAGATATAGTTTTTTTACGTGTCACACTGAGGTTGGGACATAGGAAGATTAGGAGACAATAAAATCTTTCACCGAGATAAGTTAGTCCATTTGAGGTTTTGAAGATAGTTGGGATGGATTCCTATCAGTTGAAGTAACCGTAGAGGTACAGGGAAATGCATGAGGTCTTTTAGTTTTCTCATCTACGACACAAGTTTTGAGACCCATGTCACTCTTTTCAACCCGAGGAGGGAGAGTCGGAGGTGGGTGCATCCTTCGAGGAGTACCCTATTCAAATTCGGAATTGTAGCATGAAGGTTCTTCATGGCCGGTCTGTTCCTATGGTATGTGATCTATGACAACACAGGTGATTATTGGATGAGTCTTAGGTGTAGGGGGCAACTAACTATCAGAGTGGCTACCGTTGTGTGAAGTTCATCATCACCACCCATATGAGGGAAATTCATGAATGAATTTTTCTAAGGGGGGAATTTTTTAAGAACTAGGATCTTTATTTTCAGGTATGGAACATGTTTTCAGATTGTTTTGAGGAAAAATGAATAAATTTGGATATTCTATATACACGATGTGTACTTATGAGTATATGTCGTGTGCTCGTTTGCTGCGTACAACTGCGTACTGGCCATGTAATAGCTGAGTACATGGCTGTGTGATGACTTGGCTGGCCCTCTTATGTCAGGAGCCAGTTGAGGCATATAAATGGAAAGTACATTTAATGAACACACCCTATACATTTCCTTTTATTTCATATATCAGAGAGAGGTCACGTCATATTTATAGATACATCTTCTTCTCCCCTTGGAATATACAAGAGAGAATTGGAACGACTGAGGAATTCTGAACCACTGCTGATTCTTTATCTGAGCTCTAATTGAGACATCATCAGGTGAGTTGGAATCCCATCTGTGAGTTCTCAAAACCCCTAGTGCCTTTATTTTATATTCTTCATCTCTTGTGAGTTATTTGAGGTTGAATGTTTTTTAACATTTTTAAGATCAATGCCAATCTATGCTGATTCAAGGATCAACATTCAAGCGTATTTATTGTAAGACAAAAGGTTAGGTGGTTTCTGCCTTTTGTTGTTCGTTTTAGAATTATATATTGTAATAGTGTCTCATACCCACGTTTTGGGGTATTTCTTGTTTGAAATTTAACCATGTTTAATAACTAAAGTGGTTTGGATGATTAATTAATGGTTGTTTCCAATAAATAAGTTTAGATATATTTTTATGGGACACCATATGTGTGTGTTCCATTGTTTGATTGACTATGGCCATTTTGGTCTAGAATTATTGTTAGGATTTTCTTGTTTTCCATTCCTATTGTTATTATGAAAGAGTTACTGATTGTTTGAGATTTTTGTTATATGAATTTATATTGTTTTACCGTGATAAAATTTATTGTGATATTTTTTTTGGGGTAGGGTCACTTATTTATGTTTTACTGTTATGTTGACCAAGGGGGTATTGACTGTCAGAGCCATGAGGTGGTCACTAACATGGGTGTTAGACCATGAGCGATGCTCATATGGTCGTTTATAATTAATTGATGTTATATTTACTAATGGGATATTTACTATGATAGCTACCCAAGATGTCATTTGTAATTGATTTATACAATATGGGACCAAAGGGGTTAGAATGTGATATCTTTCCCCAAGGTTCATTAATAATTGAATTGTATTTATGTTAAACCACATGCAATAGACTGTGTGAGATTTCCAAAAGGGTTTTTTTTGAATAGTTGAATGATTGTGACGAGTCTGTCATGCCAAAGCACTAGTGTGGACTCTGTCGAACTTGATTATTTAGATAGTCTTATGAGATATCTCTTGGGTTACTTTACATATGGGATACAAAGCATTGAATATATCCAAATGTTACATGATTCAATTGAATGAATAATAAATGATAAATGAATGTAATTTATGCTTGTAGGATTGTTTTCATTTGATTAATTCCTAGTTTATTGCTTCATTTATGCATATTACCTGATATATAATATCACTGATAGTTATCCATAGATCATTGGGTGGTTTCCTACTGAGATTCATCTCACACCCTATTTGGGTCATTATTTTGGACGCAAAAAAATTATATCATTGCAGTTATAGATAAGGGATATCACCCTTCTGTATTGGGTAGATGATTACTGTTAGAGATGAAGATCAAGGGACCATGTTTAGGCTTCAGATTCTATTTGAGTTTTCTTCTTTCTTTTTTATATTGGATTCTATATAGTATTTCTAGCATTGTGATTTGTTTGGCTTCTTTACTAGACATGTGCAATATGAATCATTATATATATATATGCTGCAATTGTTTTACAATACTATACCTTCCACTTTTTACTTTTCTTGGATGGTATTTTTACTTTGGATTGTTTTACTATTTGTTATTCCACTCAAAATACATTGTCAATAGGGGAATAGTTTACCCATTATCAGACAGCATCCTTCACTGCTAGTTGGTAGCCTCTGGGATTTGAGGAAATGTGGTTGCGGTCTTGTTCATTTGGGTTCAGGGTACCTTTGGGCGGCACTCAGAACTGGGATGTTACAAATTTTACGAAATTGAATTTATAAAATTGTAAACTAATTAAAAAAAATCCCTAATATGTGATAAAAATTCAGGGAGAGTATTCATCGAGAAAAAATGATTTTATATCAACTATGTGGAAAATAGTTGTCATTTTGTGAAACTCATATTTTAGATAAATATATATAATATACAATTAATGTAAAAAATTACCTTTAGTTATTATTTAAGATAAATAAAATGGATAAACATTATTCATTTTAAAATAATTTTTAGTAAAAGAACTTTTTAAACCCAAAAACAAACTTATAATAAAAAATTATTGTTTATTGAAAAGTAATTATGTGAAATAAATACTACTAAATAATAGTTCTGTTACATTTAATAACATTAAAAACAAATTGTGACTTTTGAAATACTAAAATATTGGGAAATAATTTTTTTTTAAATATGTATTTTTCACTATTAATTGAAAAATAATTTTAAAAAAAAAATCCAAAAAATATATATTTTATTATATTATATTTTCAAATATAATATTAATATTTTTAAATTAAATTAGAAGACGTATTAAAAAAATTTATGAATAAAACCGAATAAGTTGTGATTTTATTTAAAACTATTTCCTTTTTCATTTAAAAGTTACATAATATTTTAAAAAGACATAACTATATAATTCATATTAATAAAATTCAAAATAAATTATTCTATTATTAACATGGTTTTTAAATTATTCCTCCATTTTTCAAATTTCATCCTCGTAATGTTATTATCTTATTCATCAAGTGGGAATATCATTCCCCGACATCAGTCCCAGATTCTCATATTGCCTCTTCAACCAAATGGTATTCCATGAAATATTAACCTATTAATCATCGTATTTATAATAAATACTCTATTACTATTATAAAACAACATGGATCAAAATATGAGATTAATTGGATCATATTTTCTTAACATCAAAATATAAAACACATGATGTACCTAAGATAAATTAGATGAATATCCACTCAGTAGGAAACTTTTCAAGAATTATCTACAATTTTATATGATATAATAATCAAAAGGACATATCATCCATTTCCCACTAAAACTCATTACAATTTTCTATGGATAATAATTGAGAAATAGATCATTACATACCATGAAAAATAAATCATTCATTTAGTTATCTTGATAACTTTTCTATCTACTCTAAGCTATCCAAAAATGTTTTTGAATCATCGGCTCCTTCTCAGCCACTCCCTCTACAAACTCAGGTCCCACCAACATGAATTATCGTGAATAATCCCCAAAATCTATTTTTCAACACTAGATTCCATATAATGGCTCAAATAGACTCATCTTTATGTAATAATGAAAACTAAAATTATAAAAAAAACTCAAAAAAATAATGATGTTGATACCAAATTCATTTTTAATACATTAAAGATGAAATAATAATATCATCCAAGGTCTACATTTTATTCTCATATTATCTATCATATTGATGATGAAAATATTTATTGGAATTTAATTTAGTACCCAACGACATCTAAATTCATTTAAAAAAAGTGATCCTGGGATTATAGTCTATACAATAGAGAGTGGAACTCACTTTATCCTAAAGATATACCTTATATATAGTCAATAAATATTATCTAAAGACATTGTATCTCTTATGGGAATAAAATTTGAATATGTAGTTAATCAATCAATAATAAATCATATTTCATTATTTCCTTCAGATTCCATTGGTAATGCTTCCATGAAATCCATTGAAATATTTTACCAATTACCCTTTGGTTCTAGAAAATGTTGAATCATTCCTTTTTGTAACCAACATTATGCTTTATCTAGCAGGAAAGTCAAAAAATTCAAATTGAAGTTAGGAATACCCCTTTTCATTCAATAAATATAGTATTACCCCTAATGGGATATATACATCATCGTGATGCCCGGATGAATAGTAAATGGGGAACTATAAGCCTCACATACTAACTCTTTCTTCAATTGGGAATCACAAGTCACAGATAATATTTTTTCCAATCAAAAAACACCTTCTTCATCGAAATTAAAATATAGAAACATAACTTTCATAACAGATTTTACCTTTTACTATAAAAATTGATCCCCATTTTGAGATTGTTTTATTCTTTCTAATAATGATTACTGCTTTGAACTTGAAACAACACATATGATTTCCCTCCATCCAAAACTTCAAGGAAAAAATTTATCAAATAATTAACCAATGGGATACATTCCAAATGTAACATGGTTAATGGATGATTATTTTTTAAACTCGATGAATCATATATTTTCTGTACTTTACTATGATGGTAATAAATCATGATACCCAAATCCTTGATCAGTTCCAGTAATATTATCTTTATTTTGTATAATTCTTTCTTATTGAATATATACTTCAATTTTTTTCAATTAGTATATATTTAAAAGATTAATACATACATATTATTCATACATATAATTTATGAAAAAACATTGAGGTTTACTCCAGATCATGTATAGAGTAATTTAAATTGTGATGTTTCAAAAAACATAAAGTATTTGGGACTACCTGATCATTATGCATTTGGAAACAACCAATTCAATTCAAAGAAGCATGTATGTAGACAAAAAATTCTCTATTTAAGGGTGGTTGTTCGAAAACTATAAAATTATGAAATTATTTTTCATTTCCTAAAAAATATCATGTTATTATTTTTTCAAAAAAAATTTAACTCATTTTCAAGTTAACATAGTGTGTGGTCTACAAAAATAAGCAATGATTTCAACAAACCACCTATAGTGATCTTCTAATATAGGAACACTATAAATCCCTATTATATTTGGTGGACATTTACATTATTCAACGACTTCTATTTTAGCAGGGTAAACAGTTAATCCATTTTTACAAAAAATATATTTAAGGAAATATGTTTTTTGAAACCTAAAATAAAAGTTGTTAAATTTATCATGTATTCACCTTTCCTTTAATTTTTAAAAAAATTCATAGGATTCTATCATTTTCCTATTGAATATTAGAATATAACAAATATTCATCAATAAACATATCTTTAAACTTGTCAAAGAACTCATGAAATATCTATATTGACAGTGTATATAAATAATGCTAGTTTATTTCGATAATCCAAAGGGAATACCAACATACTCATAATTCCCATATATATTGAAAAATGCATTATTTAGAATGTCATCATCATTCACCTTCAGAAGATGGAACCTAGACCTCATATCATCCAATGAAGAAAATACGTTTCCTATATAATTCAGATAAAAAACAACATTCATATGAAGAAAATGATACATGTTTATAGCAGAGTAGTTATTCAAAGATTCATACTCACTGAAAAGCCTCATTGAACCATAACTCTTCCTAAAAAATAAAATAGGAGTATCCAATGTAAAATTTTTAGGTTAGATGAATCCTCTATAAAATAAATCCTACAATTTATTTTTCAATTATTAATCTTCGATTTGAGATATTTGATAATGAGTCATAGAAATATTATTAGAATCAGTTACCATATCAATAGTAAACTCAACCTTCTGAACATGAATAACAGTCAAAAATTAATCCAGAATATCATCCATGTATTCATTTACTAATGGTACATCACTAATATGAAAGTTTTTATTATGTTAAACAATGTGATTTTTGTAACATTCACTATCATATCTAGTAAATTTATCATCTTCTTAGTATTTTATAAAAGGAATAAAATAATTAAATAATATTTCATTGAGAATTACTCTATATTACTAGATAAAATAAAATAAAATCCAAAAAAAACATATTGAACTCTATAATGGATAGTTCAACAGGATCATTAGGAAATTATATCCCAATGATAACAATAGGAATGATTCTTATCACTCTTTTCTTGTTTAATACATCAACTCATAATTTTAATTAAAATATCAATTTTAATTTCATTACATGATATTACTAAATGAAATGAAAATTTCTCAGAAATAGAAGATTTTTAATATCCAGAGCAAGAAATAATATTTGGAATAATTTGTGTAAAAAATAAACATACCTATCAAAATTTAATTTGAATTCCCCACATCTACTGTAGCGGTAGAAATAAAATTACACACCCTTTTACTTCTGTTTATGATGATTTTGTGTTTTATTTACTTACTTCATCACATGTTAGCATAATCCCCCAAATCATTTTAACAAAAATTCCTCACAGTTCGATGGCTACTAGTGACTGCATTTATTAATTCTTTAGTATTACTTTCCATTCAAACTTGGGACATATTGAGAAACATTATACATTAGTAACCATAATATGATTTGATAATACATTCCACTAGGTTATATTTACTAAAATTACAAAATATGGGACCATTATTTTATGACCTTGAAATTTCATTATAATATGATTCCCCATCGCCATCCATCATATATGCATCATACATTCCTCATCCTAAGGCATACATGTATTATAAAATTCTATCTAATTTTTTTTAGAACAAGGAAAAACTTTTTCATTCCATTCAAATTATCATGTATCTATAGATCATTATAAACATGGGGTCAATCATGAGTAAACTAATTAATTTTAATATAAATTTCCCAAAAACAATTTGTTATGTACTAGTGCACTATTGTAAAATTGGCTTCATCTATGGCCAAATGATCTTCATAATTTATCCTCAATTCAAGGAAATTTTTTTATATCTAGAGTTATACCAAATATTGGGAAATATTTCTCAATGAAAATAAACACAAATGATTCCCATTCTATGTTGTGATAATCATCATTCTATCTGGAATTCTTAAAAAAATCCCACTACGGATATTATTCACATTTTATATGAAACAAATAAATAGATACTTTTTGACAGTATAAACATCCCATGAATTAAAATATCTTCCCTCAAGCATTGCTCCATTTTTTCCTACCATAAGTTCATATTATCAATAAATAATAGGGGTGTTACATCACAAAATTACCTACAATAGACATGTTCTTCCATGGTAGATAAGGTTCTTATATGGCATGATTACCACAACCATTTAAAGATTCTATCAAATGATATGCCACTAGAACAAACTATTCTGGTCCAATTCCAACAATATTTGGATTCTTATTTGGATGGAAATTTTCATGTCCATTCCGTTATACTATATCTTCCCTATTTTTTTATACAAAAACCCATTCTAAACTATTATAGTTTATTTGATTCAATATGGAAATTATTAGATGCTAAATATTTTCAATATTTCTATAAGGTAAAATCTTCCATAGAAATTCTATTTACATTATTGTACACGTCAAATTTATCAAAACCTATTTTTGATACCATCTATAAGGATCTACCCATAAACATTAAATAATATTGAGTTGTATGTTAAGAATTAATTCTATAACATTTGAGGATTTTTTATCTGCATAGTTTTACATATTTATGTCATAACTCAAACATAAAAAAACAATATAATACATAGTGGAAACTTTTTATTAGTATCCATTTATTCCATGACATGAATCCTTATAAAAAACAAGATTTATTTTATTGAAATTTCTTCACTCTTCTCAACATGACCTCTTTAATTACCTTACATTTAATTAAATGGTGTGTAAAATATTAAAACATGGGATATGTACAAAAAGTACAATATGGGACATAAAAATAAAAAACCACAAGTCCTGTTAAAAACATAAAAACAAATGAAAATTTATCTCTTAAAATAATAACTTTTTACCAAGAAATGGAATAATAATTTTTAAAAAAATATTATTTATATTACCTTTTTTAAACAAGTGTTTTCTAGAAAAACTCATTTTAAATCACAGAAGAGATATTTAGGTTCCTTGAGATATCATATAATAGGACCCTTATAGAACTGTTACAAAACCATTATGAATTTTAATAAACATTCCACAATCTTCCAATATGATTCTCCAAAGAACATAACCACTATACAATGCAATGGAGTGATATCAGGAAACACCCATCATGTAAGCTAAAATGTAATTAACGATTTATATCTTGTTAAACCCATAAAATATTATGACCCATAACCAATAAATGAATAATACATTATATGATTTCATTATATAATCATAAAAATATTGAAAACACTTTTAAACTCATATGAAAAACTCTTTTGTATATAAAAAACATTTTCATTTTAAAACCCATTTTCAAATGTAAAATAACAAAAAAAAGTAATTATGGGGTTTTCATTGATGGAATAATTGAAACATTCAAAGGAATATATAAATAAAATAATGGACATGATGGAGGAAATTTGTTTCTCTCCATGTTCATTATTAATAGAACCATCCTTATTTAGTTTTTCAAAGCAATATATATATATACAATAAAAAGATTTCATTTTAAAACATTTAAAAAATTAAATGAGACATAAATTTTGTTTATAAATATATTATGTCAATAATTATTTTTTAAAAAAATGATTTTAAAAAAATAGAAAGAGGAAATAACAATATAGAAGGAAAACATTATAAAATAATTTTTTAAAATAAAATTCCCTTATCACATTAGATATATTTGAATTATAAGATCCATGGATAAATAATAGTTAAAAAAACTAGTCCCATTGGGATAGATATATTATTGATATAACATATCCACAAGGCTGTACATAGACCTTGTAAATGAGTCCAGGTGTATAACATCAAAGTACGCCTCACTGAAAGGATATTGAGCTGAAGTCCATTACCTTGAGTATCACATGTCATGTGTTTCATTGAAATCCCGAATAAAAAACATATGATTATTATTTACATACATGGGAAACATTTTCATCATTATTATTAATTTAATTTTAATTATTACCATATTATATACAATTATATAATCAATTAATTTTATATCAGATGTTTTGATCATATTCGGATTACATTTCAAAAATGGCAATATTAGGTAGACTATGGTCCAAGAGGTAACTATTAAAAAATAAATATAATAAATATTTTGATATAATTATCATATTTATAAATCAATTATACTTATAATACATATAATGAAATTTGGTTTTTAGAAATGATGTATGTTAAGATTATAAAGATGGTAGGACATACATTTGCATGAGTAACATTTCCCCTTTCCAAAGATAATTAAGAAAATGAGGTATGTACTATTTTATGTTTATATAATTATCATAATATCATATATATCAAATTATATTGAAATTAGACTTAGATATATCCTTCATGTTGAGAAATGATGAAAATAGTGTAACGTCACTTTGTGATGGTTGTAGTCAATATATTCATGAATTACATAATCAGTTCTCATTGAGTGAGCCGGTATAAAAGAAAATGATATATTATCCATTAAAATGATAAATTTATTTTAATATGATAATTAGGAAATTTAAATAAAAAATATTCATTATTTTTTCCATTATTACCTTCCATGTAATGTGTTTGTAAATAACAAATCACATCACTTCGCGAAGTGGTAGTCCGTTGTACACACGAGGGAAATTATCATATCCTCAACAGAATTAAATATAAAAAAGTTATATATTAAATAATTAATTTATCAATAATTTTTTTTATAAATATAATATATATACTTTATATATTCAATCCAACCAAATGGTGATAGGTGGTACTGAAAACAAGAATGACATCGGTTCGTGAGACGGTAGTCAACCGTAGGCATTAATTATACTTATGTATCCCATTTAATGGAATAGGAGAAGAATATTGGTTATAAAATTAATGTAATAACAACTCATTAATATTCATATATATTTTTTGTTATAAAATAATGGATGTTAATATTTTATTTAGTGGTGGAAGAAATAAAAAAACATGCAATGGAGAACATTACCTCTTCATCGGGTAACTTCTTTTTGTTTTCACAAAAGTCCTTCCTTGGTAGGATTTATGACCATAAGAAGTCATGTATTATGAGATAAAATAAGTATATAAGTCATTATTAGGTATTATATGAACCAATTTATTTTTAATTTTTGGATAATGGAGGAGATTGGTGGCCTTTTATAAGTGATGTGTGTAAAAAAAAATTAATTTTTGAATTTAAATAATTATACCCAGACCTATTTCAAGTAAAAAGGATACAAAAATGAACAATTATCAATATGTTATTATAAAATTTTATGATATTACTATAAAATTGTGTTTTCGAAAAAATTTAGGTCATGTTGACCATTGTATGATTAGTTTTACTCATGATAATTCCACTTTTACCCTAACTACGCTAATTTATTTTTATTATCATCACTATTAAATTTGGTAAAAAATTATGTTGAACATATAGGAAAATATAAATTATTATTATTATAAATATCGAATATATTTTATAAAATTCAATTCACATAATTGAAAAAATTAATTTTAAAACAAAACATACAGAAGTAATGAAACAACATATTTTCAAGAAGAGTTTTTTACCAAATGGTGATTTTATATTAACTCCATGTTAAAAAAATAGTTATATGAAAATATATATATATATATATAATATATATTATTTTTTAAAAATTGTTCTTTAGATATTATTTAATTAATTAAAATGGAGAAACATTTTGAATTTTAAAATAGTTATTAGAAAAAAAATGTGTTTAAACCCAAAAAACAATTATTCTAAAATCCAATAGAATTATCATTATAGGAAAATTATGTTGAATAAATATAAATAAATTATTCTTATGTAACTTGAAAACATATTCAAAATATGTTTGAAATTTTAAAATAATTATATTTTAAAAAAAAGAACAATTATTTTCCAAAAAATAGTATTTTTCACTATTTTTAAAAAATCAACATTTTCTTAAATATCCAAAAATTTAACCAATGGTTAGTTTTGATATTTTAATTTCAAAATTTATATTAATACTTTAAACATATAATTCTAAAAATTTTAAATTAAAGCCTTATATAAAATCAACTATGAAAATATTTTTTTAGGAGTTCAATGACAGAATCCATTGTGATGTTTACCCATTTTAATTTTTGTGTGGGTATTAGTTGTGACATAAACATATATTGTTTCCTCTTGGACTAAAGAAAATGAAATGCAATGATTAAAGACGAAAACTCTTTAATATCTATGTTCATTCCATCTGCCTAGTATTACTATTTCAGTTCACTATACATCTTTATACTTCCAGGATGATTAAATAATGAATAACTGTGAGATTCGTCAAACAACTCTTTATTAAAATCTGGTATTGATGGAACATCTACATGGTTCATTAAAATTATAATTCCATCATGTTAAATGATAATCATAAGAAAATTTATCACCATCCTTAGTAGCTTCATATAGTCCCTTATACCTCATTACTCTTTACTTATATAGATGATTGAGTATATATTTGGGCAGATAATATTTCTCATCATCCTTTAGGATTTTCATATCCATATCTTGAAAATCCATAAATATTGGATCATTTATTATCCTCATAGTGGAAAATATATAATGATATTTTTGAATCAAATCATTTAACATCGAACATTCCTAGGGGTAAATGTGTTCAGTAGTTATAATATTAAATCATCTCTAACAATATTCTCTAGTATATATTCTTATACATATAAAAGAGTATATAGTTTAAACTTTTGTGATCAGTAATTATTTTACACCTTTACCCATATATATAATGAATCTCTATATTTAAAACATAAATTACTATAGCTAGGTAAAAAACTAGTCGGGTAATTTTTCTCATGAGCTATCAATTTTCATGAGGTATAAGCTCTGCCTATGTCATTATAAATGAGAATTAAAAAAATACCATATTATATGCATCATTATAAATTAAAAACCCTTATATATTGTGGGGTATTGTGAGAATAGGGACCCATATTCCCTATATTTCATTGAAATTTTACTCATATTCATCCATTCAGAGGAACTTGAATCACTTCCAAGTTAACATAGTGAGTTGATTAGATATTAATTAATCAATTTTAAAAAACCATTAAAAATATCAACTCAAAAAAAGAAAACATCCCATATAAGTTATCATGGATAGACTAGGGAAAAATTTAATAGACTCAAACTTTTATGGATCCAAACATATACCCTTTTTTAGATTAGGTAACCAAAAAATGAAACATTTTGTAGCTAAAATTAATATATTGTAAAATTTTCATAGATTTTCTACTTATTTATAGAATTAAAAACAATTATCATGTAAAATTAATGATCATAATTTCACATTTAATGTATAATTATATAATCTATAATTATAACCACAAAATAATCAAGTTAATATCATAAAAATGTATTCTTTAAATCCTGAAAGAGAGTGGGTGATTTGTAAGAACAAATGGAATCAATACATAATGATAGTGTTTGTATCATGTATGGAATGTTTGTTTTGATATATCCACATTCTTGTTGAAGAAATGAGGATATCTAGAAAAAATTACAATCATGTATAATTATTGGACTCTAAACATTTTATCAATAATGTTATTAACACATAATCAAGGAAAATGTTTCTTTATTGTGATCTTATTCAGCTCCCAATAATCAAAATATAGTCATTTAGATCCATCTCCCTTTAAAATAAGAACAGTTTCACCATAATTTCACACACATAGATGAAACAATCCCTTTTCACGAGTCTCTTGGAGTTTTTTTCTCAATTACTACAACTAAATTGGGACTATTTGAGTCTGAGTCTTTGAAATAGTTTTACCAGAATATATGAGTTTACAAAGAACTCCACATCACATTTCAATAGAAGATTAGGAATATCATTCATAGACCTCAATAAACTAAAAAATAATATTCAAAACATTGATTATGAGTTTTTACAAAACCATATGATATAAAAATAATAATTTTGAATGGGAATCATGTCCCATATAAAGGATTTTATCTATACTATATGTTTATATCTATCATCACACAAATAGAAAATCATATGCCTCTTTTGAAAATAAAATTTTACATAGCTTCCTTGGAAATTGATGAGGGATTTTTGTACAGAAATCCAATACATTCCCATGAGAAAAATCAATTAAACTATAGGAAGGATAATGATTATTAGTGGAGGTACATTCGCAAAAACATCAATTGGATAATATTCGTTTAATTGGGATTCAATCATAGTACCATTAGTTTATTCACTAATAACTCAAAATATAATCATTGAGGATCAGAATTAACATTCATATATACATTTCATGATATAATGGAATTTATATGAGTAATCTCAAATATCATAATTTAATATTTGATCATACAAGTTACAAACTAATCATCATTAATCTATATTCAACCACATAGTTTATGAGATATGGTTATCTTGACTATCAATATTCTTCGATGGTAATGTTCAATAACTAATAGGATTTCTTAATCATTACACATGATTTTGAATCATTAAAACCTAATTTTTATCCAATGTAATTTATGATCATCAGTCAAATCCTTCATGATGGTTTGTAAAGTAGCTTTAAATTTCTAAACTATATACCCTCTGAGTGCCAAAATAGGTGTGTAGTGGGGTACATTTTCATGCACCATGTGCTGATCGAGTCGAAGATAAATGCACCATTTTTAGAGTAATTTCCCCAAGGTAAAAATATTTTTTATCCACATATTATTTTGGTATTCCATGGTGGATGTAATTTCAAAGAAACAACTAGCCCTATCCATCCACAAACAAGAAGAAATATTCCTATAATTTGACTTATTATTAAAGTTATCACTAATGTTTTCTTACCTAGTTTACAAAGGCATGAATAAACATTAGCCTGATACCAACTACAATTAGACAAACTTCTCATAAAGATATATTATATCTTAAAATATAGATATTCATTACATAATATAATTGTATATGCCTGAGTCATATTGGAAAACTACCTTTAGAACCCTTAATACATAACTAATTAGTTCATTGGTGAACTACATAATCTTCCACTAAGTTATTCATAACTATAAACCATCTTGAAAATATCATATATAATGAATTAGTTTATAATATGTGAAAAAAAATAATAAAGGTTGATATCAGTATCTCAGTAAGGGTATAAATGATACATATCAACATAACTTGAGCATAAGGGTATATGAACAATAAAATAACTTTTAAAAACCATACCCTTTATATTGTAGATCATTAACATGATTCATGGAATGAATATTGGATATTCATTAGGTATAAATAATAAATGAATCAAATAACATGATCCATGAGAGAATAAAATTGACTTATGTCCTAGATTAATGGCATATACATAAGCATTGAATATCTTTTTCTAAGTCATAATGACTTATTACGAAATATATGATAGGGGAATGGTTTTACTCCCCAAACTATCATAGTATTCAAGGTTTACTCCCCACTGTATCATAGTGGGAAAACAGACTTACTAAATTTGGATCACACCGCATATCAGACATGGTTCTTTTATGAGGTATCAATCTTTACCCATTAACATAGATGGAGAAATAGGCCACACCCATCACAAAAATGATACATTTCTCTACCAATGATTGTAAAATTTTTATCATATCACAACCCCTGAGAAGAGATGTGGTTGATAAAAATTATTTCACATCATAAACCATGGAAAATAAACAAGTTTAAAAAATATTTAATCATTTAATTATAAAATAACTTTTGGAAAAGGAATGATTTTTTAAAAAAATAAATTACTCATAAAATTAAAACGTATATATAAATAATAAAGACGGTATCCATGGATAATGACCCCAATAAATATTATATAAATATCTAGGGAAGTAATCTTATATGGAAAGTCATTTTTAATGATCACATGGATCATTTATTGGGGAACATTTCCTCTTATTTTTGAAATCAAATCATTAAAATAGAAAAACTCATAAAATATAAAAGAAAAAATTTCATTAAAAGTGATCATTAAAACATTTAAAGAGATATTTAAATTAACGATTCATTATGATGGTGAAAAATACCATTCATTACTTACCTGTTAAAAAGATTATTCCTTCCATATTTTCACAAAAACCCAAAAGGGACTTGTACGGACAGTGGAGAGAACATTCATTTTATTCAATTTATTAAAAATTAAACTATGGGTATAAATATCATAAATAAAATTGTTACATAATAAAATAAATATAATTTAAAAAAAATTAGGACATACATCGATATGGAAGGAAAATCATTTTCGTCCGAATAGGGAAATAGAGTGAGTTTTTCTTAAAAACAATATTTTTATCTATTGAGTACATAAATATGGGTAAATAAAATAAAAAATATATTTTTACATGAAATGAAAACAGTAAAATATAGGTCAAGAGTTTATTGATATATCGATAAAAAAATTCATCCTAAAAAAGTAAATCATAAACAATATTGACAAATAATGAGATCATAACATACACCCTTTACAACTTTGGTACCTTTTGAATAGTAATCCCCATAAAAGAAATAGAATTATCTGGATATATATATATATATAAAATATTTTCGGGATAATAATCATAAAATAAATTCATTTATAGTATTTAATATATATAAATGAATTAATTAGTAAATATTACATGTGTCGCATAGAAATAAAAATGAGAGGAATATCATTTACTATAAACCTAAAATTCAATTGTTGACACTCAATACAATTTTATAATAAATATTGGCTAATTATAAATCTATCCGAAAACAATAATTATATATATTATACAATATAATATTTACTTATGAACTTTTATTAGCAATTCCTTGTTAAAATCATGTGTCTGGTGATAACATCTTTGTTTTTTATGATATTTGGATTTTTTTAGATCATTTACTTCAATAATTATTATATCATCTATAAAATCTAAAAAATTATATAAAAATCATACATATTATAAGTACATGGCCTTATTAAACTAAAAAATTGCATTTTACTCAAGAACTCGCTTACTTTCACATTGAGGATCTTTTCAAGCTTACAATTTTAGATATTTTTGACATAATATATAAATCAGACCCCACATTTATACAAAGTGGTCACCCAAAAAAATTATCCATTTCATGAAAAATAAAAAATATTTCAAATGAAATATCATTTCCTTTACCAATATTACATACATTTAACATGACCTTGTTCATTGGCTTATATATCCTTATAACATATAAAAATTATTTAAAAACATTGGATGTTAAAAAAAATCTCATTAAGGGATATAAAAATAGGAAAAATAAATCATTAGTCCGTTAATAGTTGTAAATGAATAAAATAATTTTCAAAAAGATATACTTTTCACCCATATATAGTTACTTTTTGAATGATGATATTTCCAAAAGATTTGTGCATAAAAAATAGACAATAACAGAACCATAATGGTATCATGGGTCATTACTTATATAGTTTTATAACAATCTGGTCTATCATTTGATTTGTAGCCTTCATGTTTACCATATAATGGAGCCCTCACAGCTACCTTAAGGTGTAACGGTCGTAACTACACATGGAGTAACCATACGGAAGACCTCCAATATACTCATACCCAATGCATTTTATTGAGATATATGTCCAATTGTAAATCATAAACAATGGCCATGAACAATATAATAATTATAGAACATGAATAGTTTTATAAAAACATAACTTTTGAATTTTGTAAAACACAATTTCTAAGAGGATTTTAAAATAAAATACCTTTATAAATATCTTATAATTGAGTTTATACTTAATAAATTGGATGGAATATATATATACAGTGTTCATATAGATAATTCAACATAATATAAAATACATTCATCAGATAATTAATTTTAATACCATGTAAATAATGATGTATATGGTTATCCCAATGAATGGAAATTGGGTTAAGATTTACCTTACCACATGTTTATCCTACTCAATACACGTTTTAACCACTATTTTAATTGTTAACATAGTGTTATTAATATATTAAAGAAATTTATTCATGTTTATAACACCTTATATGTAACCCCCCAACCCTTGTTACCCAGATTGGTGCATTATTACATATCATTGGCATGATCCCAAGGAAATAATTTTTCGAAATACCGATCAGTTTAGTATTATTGGAAATACGATTCAAACATATGTTAAACGTTACATATTGAAATGAAATACAACATGGATATATTCCATTAGAAACATCGAAGCCTCCTAGATTATGCATGCAAGTAACTCATAACTAACTTCTTAAAATCTGGGGAAAATGAGACATAGGAAAGGGGAGAGCTCAAACACTCAGTAAGGTTAAGTAATACATCAGAAGATTACATAAATATTAAGCATGGTGAATAATTGAAACCACATTTCGTTACCAATAATAAACATGAGTACTTTTATGGAAGGAATATGAGCTGAGTAAATAATTCCATAATAAAACATAATAATGGGTACTCTACTAGTTGAATGTCCACATGAACCATCAATATTATTTTCATAATGAGAGAATATACAGTGCCAGACATTCTGAAATATTTTTTCAAGGCCTTGGGCAATACATCTAAAAATTATTAAGGCCTCATCCAAAACTATATATCAAATTGGGAAAGGCCTCGGGAAATTCCACGTCTAGTTGTCTCATGAAACCTACCGATGCATTGAAAATCTATAGTGACTCCACCCATCACATACTATGTCCAATACATTCAACATATGAAAAGGTTGAAATATAACCTAATCATTCACATTAAAACTAGCATACGAAATGTCAATAATTTATCCATAAACCATGAATGGTATAAAAATACCACATCCACATTACAACATATCACAAAACCTTCAATACAATATGAATGTTTTGTATAACAAATCAACTTCATATAAACTTACAATCCATCAAAGGATGTTGACAAATATGAAATCAAAACATTTTTTAGAGAAATATCACTTTCTATTTTGAAATAATTTAATAAAAAATTAATTTTTAAACTATTTTTATAAAATGTTAATGGATGGTACGACAATTTTATAATGGCATAAGTTGTTGGGTTTTGGCTTAGTGGTAAGCACCCCATAATTCTATATGAAAAATGGGGGTTCAAAACCCATGGGGTACAGTTACTGTAGCAGCACTGTAGCACCACTGTAGTAGCCGAGATACTGTTGCAATGGCGGAACTGTAACGGTGGCAGGGGAACTGTAGCGATGGAAGGGGAACTGTAGTGGTGGCGGGTACGTTGTTGTACTGTAGCAGCATGGGTACTGTAGCAGTACTATTCACAGAATGGTTCTTGGGCCTAAAATTTGAACCTATGGGTTATGTAATGGGATAAATGACCACTGGGCCTACGAGCTATGTATTGGGTCTCCCTCTACCCAATTAAAGTGGTCTTTGATTTGCTTTAATAATAAAAATGAGTATTCGGCCCCAACCTTTAAAAAATATATGTAACGGCAGAAAATAGCTGCACCCACCATATAAGTTAAAAAAACATTCTTAGTTTAAATTTGTCGAAAAGGTCAAAAAGTTCCTCGTTTGGAAAAAGACAGATAGATTATTTTCAATCCATTTTATAATAATTAAAACAAGGGTATAAATGAAATTAAACCATAGTTTAGTAAATATTAAATAATTTTTGGAATACATTTTTCAGAAACATGGTTGTGGATGATAAAGAGGTCCCAGTAGATACTTACCTAAAAACAACCTCAAATAATAAAGACATTGTGAAATTAAACCTTACATTTTACATTTCCTTCATTGAGGGTAGGTTAACCTCCTGTATAATGGTGGAATAATTGTTATTAAATTATACAAGAATCATATACATTAATATGACATCATATATTATCTTTTAATATTGATTTGTTAATAATATCTTAGTATTATCGTCGTTTCGGGTGTTAACTGATTCGTTTTACTTTATATGTGTTGTTATCTAATAAATTTTTTTTATAGATAGGATGTATATTATTCATATTTATAATTATATTAAGTCCTTTAAAATTATTTTTAATCATGTAATGAAAATTAGTCTTGAATGGATATGATGGGGAAAGAGTCACATCGTGTTCGTGGAGACGGTAATATGTATGTACGCATGAGGGACATTATCATTCTTTTGATATTAAGATAATATATAATTAGATGGTATATCATATATATATATATATATTCATTATCATGTTATATTTTTTATTTACATCAATTACGTATCATTATTTTAACCATCCAAATAATAATTTACTGAATAAAAATTACACCACGACGTGGAGACGGAAAGTCGTACATACGCACGTATGGTGACATGTCATTAAAAGGATGGATAGAATAATTAATATGGTCATACCATATTTATAAAAACATCATAGTATATAGAATATACAAGTGTTATTATTTCATAATGGAAAAAAAAAGAAATAAGAAGTGTAAGAAGAAAGGAACTTGAAAGAGGTGATGAAATATTTACCTCTTCTTTGGGTTTTTCACTTTGATTTGATCAAAAGGGATCCATAGGTTGGTTTTATGACTAATGGATGGCCTATAGAATGAAGGAATTACATTTAAGAGGGTATTTTGGTAGGGTTTGTCCAATCCATATGGCTTTGAATTTGTGAATTAGAGAGAAGTGGGAGTGCCCTTTTATAAGAGGGGTGAGGGGCACCTTAGGAAAATCTAGAAATATTATTTTTTTAATAAAATTATTTTCGGTTTCTAATGGATCCAAAATGGATTATATAACGGCCAAGGTGTGTATGGGTCAAAAACCACTCCACCAATAGGTTTTAGACAGTTTTGTGTCACTATATTAACATTATATTTAAGATTTAACTCTTAGTTAAATAGTTTCACATTTACCATGTCTCTTTGTATTTTTATATTATATGGTTATTAAACTTACTATATACTTCAAGAGAACCCCAAGTGGTTCATCAATGATACATCTATCATTATAAAAGTTTTTTTTCCAAACCATAGATTTTTAAGAGTACAATATCAATTAATAATATAATATTTGTTTTGAAAACTATTTTATGTCAATTTTGACACTATTTGGTATTTCGTTTTTGATAAAATCATAACAGCATTATTACTTCGAACAAAATTTATCTACCAACTCTAATAAGTTATATTAACCTATTAAATTCGTTTTATTCATAAAAATTATACAATTACATTTATTTGGATATTTATAATGTTAATTATTTTAATCCTTCATTAATTAGATAATTACTCCATCATCATTGGGTCATAAATAAGTTAAATTATATAATGTGTAAAAAATATAAATAAAATATCATTATGTAGGAAATCTTTTTTTCTTAATAATGAATATTTATAGTTGAATTTATATTATGTTAATCCCTTTATTAATTTTCTTTTGTTATTAAACATTGATTTTAACTCTTTTAATTACTCATTGAATTAAATAGTAATAAATGACCTAATATATTCCCAGTAGACCAAAGAGGTTCATATTTTATTTCTACTATTTTTTTAGTCTAATTATACTTATCCAATAGAATTAGGTCATGTGTTAGGGTAATAATAATATCATTTTTACCCTTAACTACCTTATTTACTTTTAACTATGGTAAATAAAAGTAAAAATTTACTATTCACCAAAAATTAGTTTCATCTTATTAAACCAAATTTTACATACAGATATCAACCATGTCTCTCAAATTTTTGAAATTCAACTCACAAATACTGTAAAATTTGTTTTATGTAAATTTGAAAATTCTCATAAGAGGTGGGTAAAAGACGATAAAATGTTCAATAAAATATATATATATCTAAAATTATTATAAACTGACTCCAATGAATTACATTGAACATATATAGGTATTATGTATAAATTTTTATCTAAAATAATTTTAAATAAAATAAATAATTATTTAAATATAAATTCGGTTTTAAACTATAACTCAATGTTTTTCACTATTTATAAAAAATTGAATGTTTTCAGAATAATACCAAAAATTCACCCTAGGCTAATTCGGATATTCTGACTACAAAAATGAAGTTTATTTTGAATAATAAAATTTATAAAATTTCAAAATGTGGGTATTACTATTCATAACGACTAGTTTGATTGGGTGTGGTGTGTTAGAACTCGATGTTGCGTACAACACATCCTATTGTATTATTCAAAGAGAAGCGTATCGTGGAAGATTGGGGTGTAACATTATCCCCTCATTCAAATAATTTCTTCCTTCAAATTTCTAGAATATTACTGCATAAAAAGACTCAGGTGGTTCATTATCATAAGTTCCTTGGGTTCCCATGTTTCCTCTTCCATCTTATGGTTTCTCCATAGAACTTTTACCAGACAAGTCGTTCAGTTTCTCAACACTTGTTCTCTTGTATCAAGAACCTTGATAGGATCTCCGTAATAAGACAGATCAGGTTCTTGCTCTAATTCCTCATATGTGAGTACATGCATTGGGCCAGGCATTATTTTCTCAATAGTGATACATGGAATACATCGTGAACATTGGATAGACTTAGTGACATTGCCAAACAGTAATCTACATGCCCAATTCATTCTAGAATTTCAAAAGGTCCAATGTACTTGGGACTCAATTATCCTTCTTACCGAAACGTATAACACCCTTCCATGGAGACACCTTCAAGAAAACATGATCTCAAACCTGAAATTCCAAATCATTCCTTTGGTTATCAGTATAGATCTTCTGAATACTTTGAGATGCTTTAATGTGGGTGTGGATTAACTTCACCTTTTCCATCGTTTCCTCAACATGTTCTGGTCCTATGAGTTCTCTTTCCCCAAAATCATCCCAACAGGTTGGTGTGTAAAATCTATTTCAGTATAACGCTTCATATGGTGCCATCAGACTACTTGAATGGAAGATATTGTTATAGGAAAATTCTACCAGAGGTAAATATTGATCCCAAATACCATGAAAGTCAAATGATAATGATCTCAACATGTCTTTTTAGGTTTGAATAGTCCGTTCTGATTGTCCTTTAGTTTGGGGGTGGTTGGCACTGATCAATTGAAGTTCAGTATCCAGGGCTTTCTAAAGACTTTTCAAGCATCTTGATGTAAAATGGGGATCATGATCAGAAACTATTGATTGTTGTACACCGTGATGTCTTACAACTACATTAATATATAGTCAATATAATTTTTCAAGTGGTAAATCATCTCTTATAGCATGAAACTTTGATGACTTGGTAAGACGATCAACAATGACACTTATTGCATCATTCCTTTTAGGAGTCTTTGGTAGTCCAATGACAAAGTACATCGTAATATTACCCCATTTCTACTAAGGTATGGGAAGAGGTTGAAAGACACTTCCAGGCTATTACCCAACAACTTTCTCTTTTTTACAAACCATACATCTGGACACAAAATCAGAATTCTCCTTATTCATGTTGTCCCACCAAAAATGTTCCTTAAAATCTCTATACAGTTTGGTTCTACCTGGGTGTATAGAGAAATTAGAGCTATGAGCATCATCCAAAAATTATCTTTTTAGATCAGGTATATCAGGAAGACAAAGTCTCTTCCCAAATTTCAAAATTCCATCTTCATACACAAATTCACTCAATTTTCTTTCCTTCCAAGCTTTAAACTTCTTTTGAAACTCATCAACATTGGTCTATGAACTCTTTATCCTTTCTAGTAATGATGGATTGGAAACTATTTGAAAATGTATTGATGATTCAACTTCCATGGTGATTCCCATATCTATCTTCACTTGATCCATGTATATAGGATCCTTTTAAACTCTCATCTTGTTCAAAACTCCATGATCTTTTCTGCTCAAAGCATCTTCCACCTTATTTTCCTTCCTTGGGTGGTAGTGTATCGTGCAATCATAATCCTAGAGTAGTTCAATCCATCTCCTTTGCCTCATGTTGATTTCTTTCTATGAGAAAATATACTTCAAACTCTTGTGATCAGTATAAATCTCACATTTTTCACCATAGAGATAGTGTCTCCATATCGTCAATGCAAAGATTATAGTTTCTACCTCAAAATCATGAGTATGATAGTTTTGATCATGAGTTTTCAGCTATTGTGATGCATAGGCAATAACTCTATCATTCTGCATAAGGAGACAACCATATCCTCTCTTCGATGCATGACTATAAATAACAAACCCATCATTCCCCGATGGTAGTGTCAAGATAGGAGCATTGAATAATATTCTATTAAATTTTTCAAAACATTCTCCACACTCTTCTTTCCAAAAAAATTTATTTCCTTTTCGTGTGATATTGTTAATCGGTTATCCAACATAGAAGAATTCTGGGTGAAACATCGATAATAACCTGCTAAACCAATAAAACTGTGTACCCCATTTATACTCATCGGTGCTAGCCATTCTTGGATTTCCTTGTTCATAGAAGTATCAATAGGCATTCCATCCTTGAAGACAATATGTCCAAGAAAAAAAATCACCTGAACCAAGAATTCAAACTTGCTAAACATCCCATATAATTCATGTGTTCTCAGAGTCTTTAAGATAATACACAATTGATTTTCATAATCTTCATATCTTTTGGATATACCAAGGTATCATCAATAAATACCACTACAATGTCATCATTATATTCCTTGAAATCTCTATTCATTAGATCGATAAAGACAGAGGGTGCATTAGTTAATCCAAAAGGCTTTACTGTAAACTCGTAATGCCCGTACCTAGTTCGAAATGCTATTTTTGGAATATATTCATTATTCACACACAACTAATTATATTCATATCGATGTTAAATCATTGAAAATTATTGAGCTCCATGAAGTTGGAAAAATAAATAATCAATGTGAGGTAGGGGATACTTGTTCTTTATTATTATAGAATTGATCTCCATGTAGTCAATGCACAACCTCATAGATCAATATTTTTTTTACAGAAACGACAGGGGATCCCCATGGAGAAACAATAGTGTGAATAAATACCTTATTACTCAATTACTATAGTTGTTTATTTAGTTCCACTAATTACATAGTGGCCAATCTATTAGGGGTCTTCAATAAGGGTGTTTAACCATGAATTAAATCAATGGAAAACACAATTTCTCATTCTGGAGGATGTCTAGGTAAATCCTTTAGAAATACATCAACATACTTTTTCGCAATAGGAACATCCTCAATTTGAACATTCTATTCCTCAACCACAATTATTTTCTTCTCTTAATTTCCAATAATTAAATTTATTTGAGCTATTGGGGGTGGATCTAAATAAAAATTAGGTGTTGATGATTCTGTTATAAAGATAATGCGTTCTTTATCATCATCATCAAAAATAGTAACCTTATTATTATTACAAAAAAAAATTGCATCATGATCTGAAAGCCAATCCATATAGAGGATTATATCAAATTCAATCATGGGTATGATGATGAGATCATAAGATAAAGATGATTTATATGCCCCAATGTGAAATGATTCAAAAAACATTGTGGCAATGATACATCCCTTAAGAGATTTGACTAACAAATCCATTATTAAATCAAATTGTAAATATCTAATTTTCATAGCCAACTGGGAAGATATGAAAATATGTGATGATCCAGAATCAACTAAACCATTGGCTAAACTTCATAAAACCATTAAATTACCTGCCACCACATCTTTCAGGGCTTCAACCTAAGCAGTAGTGATAATAAAATCTTGGCCTTGATCCCTTAGCCTTTTTGGAGGTATGTTTCCCTGTCGATTTGGACATTCATTTTCATAATTTCCCATCTTCTACAATTGTAGCATTGAACATTGGTAGCTTATTTCTTTCCCATACAATCACTAGCAAGATGGCCTTTCTTTCCACATTTGTAGAATACTCCATTTCCTTGTAGACAGGAACCCGGGTTCATCCTTCAACAATTATCATAGGGTGTAAATTCAATTCTTCATTTCTTCCCTGATTCCTTATTTCCTTTCCCAGAGTATTGAACAGATCCCTTCTTCTCTTTCTTTTCATTAAATTCATAATACTTAGAGAATTCATTTTCTATCGTGATAGCACATGAGAAAATATCTTTGTCTGATGAGAAGGATTTTTGATACTAATGATCGATGGAGAAATGGTTTTAAACCATCAATGAAACGGTTAATCATACTTCTTGGGCTACGTATAAAATCTGCAGCATGCCTCACTATCCTTGTAAAGTTAGCTTCGTACTTTGGGACATTCTTATCCTCCTTTTCCTTAGACTTTAAAATTGTCTTTCCATATTCACTCGATGGTCATGAGGAAAGTGTTTTTCTATGAAAATTTCTTTAAACTCCCTCCATTACATATTTGATACTTCATCTTCTTCCATTGTGTTTTGAATCAATGACCACGATTTTTCAGCATCTGTAGTGAGGCGGTAAACTGCCATGACAACATTTCCCTTTCACTACTCCCAAAGGCATGTAATATTTTCTCTAAGTAATTTATCCATTGCTTAATTACTAATGGATTTGTAACCCCATTTAATGTTGGTGGTTTTTGACTAATTAAGTGTTCTAACATTGATCATCTTCATGGTGGATCAGGGTGCTCCATTCAAGAAAGGTTATTATTCATTACCTGTGTGAGTTTTCCCAGTATGGTGATAAAGTTATCAGCACCAGTTGTATCACTAGCTATACTATAATTATCTTGAACAGGAGGGAAATCCATACATAGAGTGCGTGCATTGATATGGTTTCCATTCCCTCCACTAGGTGACATTTCCAAAAAATGGCATACACTATATTAGTTTATAAATCGCAATACATAAATCCATACCTGTAAAAAACATAAAATAAATTGAACAGTTTTTGGATATAATATACAATCAAAAAATTTTTAATTTTAGGATGTATATACTCATAAACCCTTCATAATGGTTTGTAAAAAAAATGATAATTATCCTAAGCATATCCCCGGGCAGTGTCGTAACCAAGAGCGCAGCAAAGCCCATTGTCGTTCACCAGTTCTTATTCGAGTCTAGCTCAAAGCGGTGTTTTAGGGTTTTACTCCTAGGTACATCTGTGACAGAGCTCCCTCTATCTGCTCGTATCCAAACTAGGATGTATTTCTTGGAAAACTCACAAAATAGCTACATTTCCAAAATTCTAGGAAGTTCTTCTATACTAATCCTTAATGTCTATCTTTGGGAAATGTGTTCTAATATGAGTTTATCTAAATCTATTATCCAAGGTTTGTACTAAACTTCCTCTGATACCAACTATAACGCTCCAACCCTAGTTACCCAGAGTCGGTGCATTATTACATAACATTGGCATGGTCAAAAGGAAATCATGTCTCGAAAGACAATCAGTTTAGTATTATTGGAATCAAGATTCATACATAAGTTCAACATTACAACTTGAAAAGCAATACAACACGAATATATTCCATTATAAAAATCAAATAATCCTATATTATTCCTGCAAGTCAATAATAACTAACTTCTTAATATCCTAGGAAAATGAAACATAAGAAAGGGGTGAGCTCAAACGCTCAGTAAGGGTAATAAATACAGTGAAAGATAATATAAATATTAAGCATGGTGAATACTGAAAACCACATGCCTTTACCAATAATAAACATGAATACTTTTACGGTCGGAATATGAGCTGAGTAAATAATAAAATAATAAAACATAATCATTGTTATTAAACTAGTATAATTTCCACATGAACCATCAATATTATTATTATAATGAGGGATTTTATAATGTCAGACATTCTAAAACATTTTGACAATGCCTCGGCCATGATGTCTTAAAATGATTAAGGCCTCAGCCAAAACCATATACCATATTGGAAAAAGCCTCAGTCGATTTCATGTCTAGTTGTCTCATGAGACCTACCGATGCATCGGGGATCTATAGCGGGCTACACACATCACTTACTAAGTCCAATACATTCCTCATATGAAATGGTTGAAATATAACACAAACATTCGCATTAAAACTAGTATATAAAATGTCAATACTTTAACCATAACCCATGAATGGTAAAAAAATAATACATACATAGTCAAACATGTCACAAAACCTTCAATACAATATGAATGTTTTTTTATAATAAATCAACTTCAAATAAACATAAAATCCATCACAGGATATTGAAAAAGATGAAATCAAAACATTTTTTAGAGAAATTACTATTTCTATTTTGGAATCATTTAAGAAAAAATTTATTTTGAAAATATTCTTATAATCTTGTAAGGGAATCTTCGATGATGTTATAATAGTGGAAAGTATCTGTACCCACTATATTAGTTAAAAAAACATTCATACCGTAAATTTTTCGAAAAAGAAAAAAAGTACATTGTTTGGAAAATGACAAAAAGATTCATTTCAATCAATTTCATAACAGTCAAAAAAAGGTATAATTGAATTTAACCCATAGTCTAGTAAATATTAAAAATTATTTGGAATACATTTTTAAGACACATGGATGTGGATGATAAAGAGGTCCCGGTAGATACTTATTTAAAAACAAACTCGGATAATAAAGAGATTTTGAAATTAACCCTTACCTTGTAAATTTCTTTCATCCAGGGTAGGTTAACCTACATTATAATGGTGAAATAATTGTTATTAAATTATAAAAGAATCATATTCATTAATATGATATCTTATATGATCTTTTAATATTTCTTTGTTAATAATATCTTAGTATTATCCTTGTTTCGGTTGTTAACTGATTTGGTTTCCTTTATATGAATTGTTAAATAAGTAATGATTTTTATAGATAGAATGTATCTTGTTCAAATTCATAAGGATATTATGCCTTTAAAAATTATTTTTAATCATCTAATGAAAATTAGTCTTGAATGGATACGATGGGGAACGAATCTCATCGCATTCGTGGAGACGGTAATCCGTACGTACGCACGAGCGACAATATCATTTTTTTGATATTAAAATAATATATAACTGTATGTTATATCATATATAAAGAATAATTATCATGTTATATATATTACTTAAATAAATTACACATCATTATTATATCAATCCAAATAATAATGTATTGGAAAACAATCACACCACGATGTGGAGATGGTAAGTCGTACGTACGAACGTATAGTGACATGTCATTCAAAGGATGGATAGAATAATGAATATGATTGTACCATATTTATACTAACATAATAGTATATAAAAGATACTGTATTTATTATTTAATAATGAATACAACAAATAAATAGGAAGTATAAGAAGAAAGGAACTTGAAAGAGGTGCTGAAATATTTACCTCTTCTTCAGGTTATACCTTTTGGATTGATCAAACAGGCTCCTTAGGATGGATTTATAACAAAATTAAGGCCTCTAAAATGCAGGTAGGATAGTTTATATGGTATGTTTTTAGGGATTTCCAAGAAAAATGGCTTTGAATGTGTGAATTAGAGAGAATGGGGAGTGCCCTTTTATAAGAGGGGTGAGGGGCACCTTAGGAAAACCTAGAAAAATTATTTTATAATAAAATAATTTTCTATTTATAATGGGAATAAATATATTATTTAAAAGATAATTTGGGGATGGGTCAAAAAACTCTCAAGAAATTGGTTTCATATAGGTTTGTGTCACTATATTAACGTTATCTATTAGATTTAACACTTAGTTGAATAGTTTGACATTTACCATGTCTCTTTGTATTTCTATATTAAATGGTTAATAAACATTATATATACTTGAAGAGAACCTCAAGTGGTTCAATAATGACACAACTATCACTATATAAGACTTTTGGCTGAACCTTAGATTTTTAGGAATATAATATAAATTAATTATATAATATATTTTTTAAAAACACTTTTTTGTTAATTTTGACACTATTTGGTATTTTGTTTTTTCTAAAATCATAACAGAATTATTACTTCGAAAAATATTTATCTAACCAACCCTAAGATGTCGTGTTAACATAGAAAATTAGTGGAATTCATTAAAAGTCTCAAATTACATTTATTTGGATATTTATAATGTAAATTATTTTAATCTTTCATTAATTACTTAATTACTACATCATCAATGTGTCATAAATAAATAAAATTATTTAGTGTCCAAAAGAATAAATAAAATAAAATTATTTACGAAATCTTTTTATCATTCTAATTAATATTTATAGACGAATTTATCTTATGTTTATCCATATATTAAAAATGTTTTAGTTATTAAACATTGAGTTTAACTCTTTCAACTCCTCTTTGAATTAAATAATAATAAATGTCTGAATCTATTACATGTAGACCAAAGAGTTTCATATTTTATTCCTAAGGTTGTTTTTGGTCTAATTAGACTTATCCAATAGAATTACAACATGTGTTCAGGTAATAATAATATCAATTTTTCTCTTAATTAACTAATTTATTTTTAACCGTGGTAAATAAAAGTAAAAAGTTATTATTAACCAAAAAATATTTTAATCTTATTGAACAACATATTATTTACTGATATCAACCATGTATCTCTTATTTTTGAAATTCATCTCACAAAAGCGGCAAAATTATGTTTTATTTAAATTTGAAAATACTCCTAGAAGGTGTGTACAAGATAGTAAAAAGTTGAATAAAATTTTTATATATCTAAAATTATTATAAACTGGTTCCAATGAATTAAATTGAACTTATATAGGTATTATGTATCTATTTTGACCTAAAATAAATTTAAATAAATTAAATAATTATTTAATTAAAAATTTGGTTTTAAACTATAACTCAGTGTTTTCACTATTCCTCAAAAAGTGAATGTTTTCATAAAAATAAAAAAAATTCACCCTAGGCTAATTATGATATTCCAAATCAAAAAATTAAGACTAATTTGAATGAAAAAATTTATAAAATTTCAAAAAGTGGGTATTACTATTCTTAACGACTAGTTTGATTGGTTGTGGTGTGTTCGAACTCAATGTTGCGTATAACACACGCTATTGTATTATTGAAAGATTTGTGTACTGTGTATGTGTGGGGTGTTACATTATATGATCATTTTATAAATTAATTCCATCCAATAATTAATTAAAAATTTTCTTCACATTGTTTCATTTGAGTTCTTTACAATATTCTCATTGTCGGTTTGTATATGATTTTCTAGTCCTATAGAGATAAAATTCCAAAAGTGGAATGAAATGGTACTAATATGTTTCCATAATATTCAATGATACCAAAAATAATTTTGTTATCATATATGTTTATGATTCATTAAAAAAACCATTAATGTTATTTGTTTAAATCTTTTTTGGATGTGACATGATAATCATGAAAATGTTTCATTATATAAATTAATGTTTTGTGTTAATTGTCATTATATAACATATAAGATGTTAAATGATATAATTTGAATTATGTGTTATCTCTAAAAATGGTTTTACAATTAGTATTAAAGTAATTAATGGAAATTACAATGACTTTGTCGAGGATTTTGGTAACGAAACATCACGAACAGTTTCTTTATAAGAATGGGAGGAGATGAAGTTTGTTGAGGAATTTTTTACATAAACATGATAACATCAATCATATATAAGATTTTGGATCTTTGATTCTACTTCTATAAGGGGAATATAATAGATTTTATGAAATGAAAATGAAATTAAAAGAAAACACAAGAATAAGAAAGCGAATTTTTACCTCCTGATATCTTCCCCTTGAGATCCTCCTTAAGTCCTTTGGTTATGGAAATATGGTGAGACCATCAGGTCTTGGATATGGGGATGATCCTTGTAAAGATAATGGGTATAACATAGAAAATTCTTAATTCTTGAGTGGTGTTTGAGGAAGAGGGTGGTGATTGTGGTATTTATAGTGGAGGAGATGAGGGTTTCTTCAATATTTTAATCACTAGAATATTATTTTTTCTCAAGACTATGAATTTTCTTGATTCATGTAACCCAAAATAGTCATAAGTTCATGTGATTTCAACCAAGTGCACATACATTAGGCATGAATCACCTATGATGTTGTAAGAAAAGTACTAGCATTTATTGTAATTTATCGTATTTTACTAATCATCATAAAGTTCATGAATTTCATAAAAATACAAACAATCCAGCCTAAATTTTTTTTGCTACGTGTATAATTAAAAAATTAACACCAATTTTAGAAAATAATTTTCATTTTATGATTTATTTCGTTTTCTAATAAATCCATTCCTCAGTTTGAAATTAACAAATTTATAAATATAACTCATTTTTAAGACCATGAAACAATTATCAAGATGTCATTATCTTAAAGCTGTAAGACAATAAAATAACAATACAATTTACTACTCATTGTGGTCATATCACTATTCATGTTTCAATTCATAAGGTTATGTTACTATTCCCAAAAAAATCATGTTGGTTCTATTAGACTCTACCTAACTTATTTATCACAACTATAGATGACCATTTTTTGAAATTCAAAACATATAAGTGGAAAATATACATTTTAACTACTTGTTATAACAATCTGCATAAAAAGAGTTTCATACATTTCAATTTATTATTAAATAAATTAGGTGTTACAATCTTCCCTCCTTCTAGAAATAGCATACTTGTAATTTTTTTACATATTTATTTACATATTGAATGAGTGAGGGTACCTTTCCCTCATAGAATTTTCAGACTCCCATGATGCTTCTTCAACCATGTGATTTCTCCACTAAACCCTTACCTGGTGGATTACCTTATTCCACAATACTTGATTTCATTGATCAATAATAGGAACATTTTTCTATTCATACGATAGGTTATATTCTATCAAAACTACATGTGGGATCAGAACATGATATGAATCTGGCATAGACTTTCTCATCATTAATAGATGAAAAACATTATGTACAACAGATAAACATAGAGGAAAAGATATTTTTTTGTTGACTAGTACAAATTTTTATAGAATTTAATAAGGTATAATGAACCGTAGAATTTACATTTGATTCTATCCAAATGCGTAATACTTCTCCATGGTGAGATTCTAAGGAAAACCTGATCACCTACCAAAAAAGAAAGGACTTTCCTCATGTTTTTTAACTAGCATTACTCTCTTCTCTAAGTTGTCCTAATGTTTTGTTGGATCATCTTTACATTCTAAACCACTTCCACTCCTAATTTAGATCAAATCAACTTCCATTATCTTAATTCATCTCAAAACTTTTGGGTTACACATCGGTTCCCATAAAATTATTCAAAAGGTGTCAACATTATACATGAATGAAAGTTTTTATTGTAAGAAAACTCATCTAAATAAATATGATGATCCAATCATGCATTGTAGTCCATCGAACATGCATGATTCATATCCTCTAAGGTATGAATCTTTCTATTAGTTTCTCCATCTGATTGAGGATGAAAATATATACTCAAATTTAATCTTTGTCCTAATGATTTTTAAAGTCCCTTTCAAATGTTTGAAGTGAACCATGGATCCCGTCTGATACAATTTAATGAGGAACTCTGTGTACCCTAATAATATCTTTCATGTACAATTAATAATGTTGATCCAAATATAGTGTATATTGAGTAGGAATGAAATGGGCAGATTTAGTCAGTTGATCAACCATAAAATTGATTCCATTGTTACCTCAATAGTTCTATGGTAGTTACACAATAAAGTCCATAAATATATTTTCACATTTCCACTATTTAATTGGTAAAGGATGAAGGATCCCCTTCCGTAACCTCTTCTCTTTTTTAACCTATTTACATGTGAAATATTTTATTGTAAAATCTGGAAAATATATTTTCATTCCATACCACTAGTAATACGCCTAAAGGTCACTATACTTATTAGTATTTACAGGATATACTAAAAATAGAGAACTACGAGCTTCATTAAAAAATTCATTATTCAACTAGGAATCACAAGTCACACATATCCCTTTTCCAAATCTAAAACAATAATTATCAAGGTTGTATTCTAGGAACATACACATTTTGAACAATTCTACCATTTTCGATAGCTCATAGTCTTCCTTATGTGTTTTTTATTTTATTTTTAGATAAAGATGGATGCATTGAATCCTGAACCAAAATAGATGTATTTTTTATACCAGCAACTTCTAATACAGAATTAATCTAATAATTAATTAATAGATCATATTCCAAACATAACATGGTTAATGATTTGTGATATGTTTGAATCAGGGAATTCACTACACAGTTTTCTTTTCCTAGATGGTAATTGATCATTAATTAATAATCTTTTATCAATTCAAGAAATATTATATGACTCTTGTTTAATTCATTCTAAGTGAATATGTACATCATAATTTATTGTTAGTATATATTTTACATTTGTATCTGTATAAATGATGCCCCAAAATTTTCAAAGAATAACCCATAGCTACAAATTCCAAATCATCTGTGGGATATTTTAATTCAATAGGTTTTAGTTGTCTTGATGCATAAACTGTTACAAGATCATTCTGCACCAGAACAAAACCATGTACCTTCAATGAATCATTACTATAGATTACTAACTCTCCATTTGGGAAAGGCTAGGATAAAACTGGGGGATTCACCAATCTCTTCTTTAGTTCCTGAAAACATACTTCGTATTGTTTTGTCCACATAAAATTAACCCCTTTTGAGTTAACATAGATAGTGGAACAGATAATAGTGCAAATTTTTTTAATAAACTATAAATAATAATGTTCTATTCCCAAAATACTACAAATATCTATAACATTTCAAGGTATTATATGTTAATCAACCACTTTTTTTGTTAGGATCAACTGTTATTCAATCTTTATTTACAATTTGGCCAAGAAAATAAATCTATTACAACCAAAAATCATACATACTGAATTTTCCACATAGTTTCTTTTCCTTTAGGTTTGTTAAAACAACCATTATATATTTATCATGCTCTTATTTACTCTTAAAAAATAAAAGAAAGTCATCAATAAACTAAAATGTAAACTTATCCAAGAACTCATGAAATATATTATTCATATGGTCCATAAATAACACATGTGCATTAGTTAACCCAAACAATATAACAACAAATTCGTAATTCCCATATCTAGTAAGGAATGTTGTTTCCTGGATGTCATCCTCATTCACCTTTAGATGATGGTATCTGGATCTCAAGTTAACATTGTAAAAGTACCGATATCAAAGGATCTGATCAAACAAGCCATCGATATAAGGCAAGAGATACCTATTTTTAATAGTGATTTTTTTTCAAGACACTATAATCAAAGGAAATTCTCACTGAACCATCATTATTCTTAATTAAATAAAGGAGAACCCATTGGTTAAGTGTTAGGAAGAATGAGTCCTTTATCATGAAACTCATACAACTGATTGTTCAATTAAATAAATTACATTTGATCGATTTGATATGGGGGTTTTTAAAATAGATGATAATCCAGAACTATGTCAATTTTGAATTTGACTTCTCGATTGGGTATGACACCGAGTAGCTCATCAGGAAAGACAACATGGTATTTTTTTACCACTAAAACATCTTTAAAATGAATAGTTCCCTTGTTTCAACAATATAGAAAGAAAACTTTAATTTCCATCGTTCAATAGTTTCTCATTTTCCTAAGATGTTACCAATTGTATGGGTTTGTTCTTGTATGCAATATGAAACCCTTTCTAAAAAACATCTTCTTTAGCCCTATAGTCAATCTTTGCAAGATAAACAGAAAGCGAACCCTTTCCCAGAATAACATCAGTCTCTACAATGGGTAAAATAACAAGGTTTTATGGTATTGTATTTCCATATATAAAAATAGGACGATTCTTATAATTCCTTTTTTTTATAAAATTTCCCCCTACAGTTTTAACAATATGCTCTTTTCTAAATTATTTAGGTGATAATTCTTGTTTACCAAAATATTTATCAGAAATAAAGGAATGTTTAGACACCATATCAATCAGAACATTAAAAAATTATGGTTTAAAAAACAAGGTACCTGATACAACTTTATCGGATGGCCCAACATCTACAAACAAATTATCAAAGGAGCTCACTACACCTTTCTTCTTATAGTCTGGACTTTTTGAATCATTTGGATCTCCCTTTAAGAATAAGTTTTCCAAATGACCCATCTGAAAACATTTAAAACACATTATATTTTTCTTATCGGGATTAGTCATAGGACCATTTTCATTATAATATCACACCATACTTATAAAATTAACACATTGAAAAATATTCTGAATTTTGGTAAGGCGTTCCCAAGGGTTCTTTTTTTCCATACTTTTCATAGAATAGAAACTGTTGTTTCTTACAATTAGACTTATTTTATCATTTATTACCCATCACATTCTATATGGGCCTCTTATTCTCCTAATTTTCAAAGGTCACCCGATCTTCCGAAAATTTTCTATCAACCCTCTCAGCACATCGGACATGTTTCTCATAACATTTGAGTTCACATGAGTCCAATGCCATTTGATACCTTGTATTCCATCCTGAGTAAAAGAGGTTGATTATTTATCAATATCAAGAACGATATTTTTATAATACCACACCAATCGAGTGAAGTTCTCTTCATACACATCCACTGAATATTTCACCTTTTTCTACAATTCAAGGAATTTAATCTCCATCATAAGTCACACCAACTTAATAAAGTCTTTTTCAAGGAAAAATATTTTAAATTCATCCCACTCTAAGGAATCAATATCCTCCCTATCCATGATACTTTTGACCATTAACAACAACTGTTTATCTTCAATATCAAAACGAAAAATTCAAAGACATTCCTTTTGATTGTTTGAATGTACCATAACACTGAATATAATATCATGGGCTTTAATCCATCCTTCATCCACTACTAGGTCAGAAGATCCATTGAATTCAAGAGGGTTTTGTCTCATAAAATGTTCTACTATCATCATGTTCCATTGTGCTAACACTATTTATTCTCTTTCATGGATTCCATCGATATTTATTTATAGCTTAATTTGAGAAATTACTATCAAAAACTACTTGTTTCCAATCACTACCATTTGAGGATGCATATTTGGAAGGATATCATTTTGTTGGTGCCCCTCTACTTTATCTTTCATGTTTCTTCTATGGAAAACCAATGTGAACAAACATATCTTAGTCGAATAAACATAGTAATTTTTAAATGATATATCATTTAAGGTAAAAAACATAGTAAAATCAATTTATTCTATTATATTAACATCATCCTAACCCATAAAATTATCTAATACATCCTCTAATACCAACTATATGGACTGAACCTTATTACATTACAAACACATTAATTTTAGTTAAGAACGCATGTACTTTAACATTGAGTATCATTTTTATTTTAGAGTTTTATAGATTTTGGACATAATACATGCATAATATTCAACATTAATACAGAGTTAACATCACATAAATATTATCCATTTCTTCCAAAAAATAAAAAATTTAAAATTAAACATATTTTTTTAACCAATATTTATTACATTTATCATGGCTTCATTATTAGTATTATAAATCCTTATAACTTGTGAAAAACATTTAAAAACCATGGATGGGAACAAAAAGACTAGTAAGGGGTATAAAATGATGAATATGATAATATTATTCTATGAATACTTTTAAACATATGAAGTAATTTTAAAAAAATACATACTTGTCACACATATATACTTTTATTTTGAAACTTGAGATTTCCACAATATTTTCACAAAACCTAAAGAACATAAATAAAACCATACAAGTATATTGGGGAATTACTCATGTTTTTTAACAACCATGGATATCTTATGATTTTTAACCCTCGCGGATACCTTAAAATGTGACCCTCACAACAAGCTTATGGTGTAACCATCATAGAAACAGTTAGAGTAACCATATTAATGAACTCCAACCTACACAAACCAAATGAATTGGAGGGATATATATGTCCAATATTTAATCATAAAAAATCCCATAAATAATGAAATAATCATACAACATGAATAATTGAATAAAAACATTGTTTTTGAATTTTATAAATAATGTGAGACTTGATATAGTAGATTGGATATTTATATATAATGTAAATTCACATAATTAAACAAAATATGAACAAAAATAATCAGACAAACAATTTTTATACTATAGAAATAATGAAGTACATGTTTAAACCAAATAATGGGAATTCAGTTAAGAATTAAATTACCTTAGGTTTAACATGCTTAAATCATGTTTAAAACTGTAGTATAACGGTTAAATGAGTTTAATTAAAATCATTCAGAAACATTTTCATGTTTAGAACATCTTATATGATAATTTTATAACCTAATTTCATCAATGATTTAATAATATTTAGTTCTTGACATTGTTTCGGGTGAGTTCATTATATGATTTACAGGGACGGTTTGTATTTGATTTTCATGTCGCGTGGAAATGAATTCAAGATGAATAGTGAAATGGTATTAATTTTTTTCTATAATATATAAGGATGCAATAAATCATATTTTTATCATATATGATGATGAATCATTATATATAACATTAATGATATTTGTTTTGATAATTTTTTTGTGGTTCCTCGATACTCATGAACTTGTTTCATTATATAAATTAATTTTATGAATAGAAGTTCATTCCAGAACAAAAAAGGGGTTACATGATAAAAATTAAATTCTTTTTAAAACCTAAAAATGTTTTTACAAATTTTATTATTGATTTAATGGAAATTTATATCATATTATCCACGTTTTTGGTGAAGACACATCATGAATAGTGTCTTTATAATAGGGGGAGGAGATGAAGTTTGTTGACGAATGTATTCGATAAACCAAATAACATCCATTATATATAATATTATACAGATTTAATTCCTCTTTGATAAGTGTATGAAAATATATTATATGAAATGAACATGAATTTAAAAGAAAATACACGAATATGAAAGAGGATGTTTACCTCTTGATCTCTTCTCCTTATGATCCCCCTCAAGGACTTTGGTTTTAACCATTTGGTTTGATAAGTAGGTCAAGAACATGGAGAAGAGGCTTGAGAAGTATATTGTTCAGAACATTGGAAATTCATAAATATTCAGAGGTGTGTGAGGAAGGGGGGTTATTGTGGTATTTATAGTGAAGGAGAGGAGAGGTTTTCATCATTTTAATCATTAGTTCAGTATCGTTTCTCAAGACTATGATTAGTATTGATTCATGAGACCCAAATTATTAATAATTTCATGTTTTTTAAACAAATGTTCTTACATCATCATTACATCACGTATGACGCATTAATAAATTATTTATCATTTATCATAACTTATCGTATTTTACTATTAATAAAAAATGCATGAATTTCATAAAAATACACAAATATCCACTTACTATATTTCTACATGTAGAATTTATAAATTAACTAAATTTTTTGATAATTATTTTATAAATATGAATTATTATTTTTTAAAATAAAATCATACTTTATTAAAAAAATTGACTATTTTAAAAATATAACCCATTTTGTATCCCCTTGAAAAGTTAATCAACATGTAATTATCTTAAATTCTTAAGACAAAAATAAATAATACAATTTAATAGTAATTAGATTCATATTACTATACAAATTACTATTCATAATAGTATGTTACTATTAATAATAAATCATGTTCGTTGCATCAATCTCAAAGTAACTTACTTATCACAATTATATATAACTATTTATCAAAATTCAAAAAATTGTAGTGGTGGAATTATGTTTTAACAGCTAGTTATAACTATATACTTCAGACAAAGATTCATGAATTTTAATTTATTTTTAAAACATTGGGTTATTACATATATTCATCACAAATGTATTTATAGTAATCCCATAATGTTTGATAAAGAAAATGAATTACCCTATTCCTAGAGGTATGCATGAACATTGTTTCCATTTTCCAAATGGAAGGTACACAATGAAGGTAAATAATATATCACCATTATAGTGAAATATTTATGTCCTATATATAACATATATTAATTAATTTTATTCACATTAACATAAATTTAAAGCATAAGAGAAAACTGAATCACATCGCTTCACGATGCGGTAATCCTTGGTACACATGACCAACAATATCATACTCTCATGGAATGGAAATTATGATGTTATATATGATATTATAATTATATACGTATATATTTCCCATTTGATGGAATATGATAAAAATTAAGGTTATTAAATTAACTTAATAAAATATCATAATATGGGATATAATTATTTTACTATACAAAAATAAATTTAGATTATTTGAAGGATTTAGAAGAAGAAATAAAATTCAAATTCTACATTATGAACATTACCTTTTTTCAGAAAACCACCTTAGGTTAATGCAAAAACTATTCATATAAAGGTATAATAATAAAAATATGGACTATTAGATGTTGGGTGGGAATTATATAATATCATTGGGATGTTATTTTGTTAACCAAAAATATTATTTATGTCTTAATAAGTGAGACGAGGGGTTCCCTTATATAAGTGTGGGAGTGGGCACAGTAATAAATTATAAAATTAGAATAGTGTACACACATTTTAATAATTTAAAAGGCACCAAATTAGACCATTATAAAATAATAGATGATATAATGATTATATATGTATATCTAATAGGATTTTTAAATGTTTTTTGGTCATTTAGAACCTTATCTTTTTATTTTTAGCCATGGTAAAATCGTTTTAACCTTAACCACAATAATTAGTATTTAAAATATTTAATATTCATTTTTAAAAACTATTAACATAAAAATATTATTTAATATTAATAAATATGATTGAAAATATATAACAATTTTTTAAAATTTTGATTACTAGAGGAGAAGATTTTTAATTTTAAAATAATCCCAATTAAGCAATTAAATAAGTATTTTTTAATAGAGAAACATTTCATAAGTATAAAATGATTTAATGTAAAAAGTCAATATGAATTTAGTTCCAATGAAATAAATTTATTTATTAATTAAATTATTGAAATATTTTAAAATTATAATTTTTTTGAATAATATGAAACCTTTAATATCATTAAACCAAAATTTGGTTTTAATTTAAATTATTAATTTTCAATATTTACAAAAAATTTTATCTTTTCGTAAATTTATCAAAAAATAACTCTTAGATAATTTATAAATTTTTATTCCAACAATGAGTTTGGTTTTTGGAAATAAATTATATAAATGTTTAAAATATTAATTTTGATGTTTTTAATAAAATTCAATACAAATGATTTTTGAAAAAATAAATATTCGGAATTATATAAATACATAAATAAACAATGAATGTTTATTTTCTATTCCCACTCCCTATACATCTATAAAACCATTATTGTTTAATTTTTTATATGTGTGTGGCCTATAAAATGATAAACCCCTTTTTTAATGATATTTTAGTACATTTAAAAAATCACATTGATAATGTTCCTCTATATATCATGGTCTCTCATTGTGTGGTTAATCATATATCACAATCATAATAAAGAAATTCATTTTTATGGTACCATGGAATGCCTACTATACCATAAATTATAGGTGGATATTAAGGTATTAATTTGTTTTCTCTAGTTCTTAAGTTTAAATTTATTCCCATGCACTTTCATATAAACCCTATAAATACACTTTTAAATAAATTATTAATTTATTAAAATTTAATATAATTTACCTCCCATTGTTATTAGCATGTAAAATATTGGGAATATCTTTGAAATTATGGATTATGTTTAAATACCACACTCATAGAATCCATGAAATAATATCAACTAGTAGAGCTTTCCATATAAAAATAACATTAAAAAACTTGACTTTTTTGAATGACCTTGATTAGAACAACATGTGGTTTTATCCCCTCTTATGGGATACACATATGAAGCTCTCTCAGAACACATTCCCAAAATTATGGAACCATTTCCCTCCCTATACAAATTCGTTATTTTTTTGGAATGCTGGATTCTAAAATCCAATCCTATATTGATTTAAATGCTATTATAACCAACATAAACCATTGATTTATTGGATGAGGAAACAAATTTCATATACATAGAAGGAGAAATGTAAGAAGTATCACTAAGGGTGAATGAAAAAGTGGTTACATTAACTGATATGGATATATGAATAATTATAACTGTTGAACATTAATTGATACGAAATGACTAAGGAATAAAGGATTTGGAAAACATTTTTCATAGGGGTTCTTGAAATATTTAAAATTGATATTTGGTATGATACATTCCTCAACTCAACTGATGAATAAGGGTAATTTATGAGACATGTCAATAGGGTTAAAAGGTGTAAAATTGTTATAAATGATAGAAATATATTCCATATAGCCACTTGATAAATACATTAAAATTTATGTCGAACAATGAAAATAAATCCATGAGATATGATATAAAATTCTTCACCTTTGTTGATGATTTTATATGAATGTATAATTTAATTTTCCTGATGCATAAGTTAGATGTAGTGGTGGAGTTATAAATATTCATAAAGGATGTTAAGAAAAAGATTGGGGTCTATATTAAAATTTTAAAACCTAGGAATGCAATAGGGTACACTCTATATTTATATGAATCCTATTTTTTTGACCATGGTCATGAATAAATTTATCTCCTTATAAATTTTATAAAAAATAGTTTTGCAGAGAGGAAGAGTAAAATAATTTATCTTGTGGGAAACACCATTCTTGTAGATTTTTGAATAATTTTTTTTTCTAGTTATAATCTAGGAAAATTAAAAATATTTGATTTTATTCTGACTAGGTCCAACATGATTTTATATGAAATGTGGTATAACAAAAGTGTTTTTATAATGTAATTCAAATTATTTAGTAGTCCAACATTTATAAGGAGAAATATTTAAATCTAATAACATTTTCTAAACAAGATAAGGAAAGATCTTTTAATGGTTATTTCACCAATCTACGATGATAAAAATGAAAAAATAAAGGAATTAAAAGATTTTATATTATTTTAATTCAATTACTATTGAAAATAAATAAACTTTTATGGAGGAAAATGATGTGTATTTTGAAATTCCAAATTAATATACTAAGAATATCTCAATCAACTTAATTAATAAAGAAGATGATATGAAATTTGGTATTGTTAGTTTTGATTTGACCACCCAAATAATGACAATTTTGTTGGTGAAAATTATAAATTGAAAAATTGGTTGGAAGATTTAAAATTAATTGGTAATTAGAATTTATTCATATGGAATAAATTATATTTTATACGTGAATCAAACAACACTTATTTCTTATGTTGACTCATAATTTTTTTTAATTTTATAGGGCACCAAGAAGGGATAAATGATATTGAGGAAGAGGTGAATTGTATTGAAAATAATTCCACATGGGATCTTTTTTCAATAATAATAGAATAATATCACTGAATTGAAGTGGTTGTTTAGAATAATACTCAATTAAATAGTTGATGTATCAATAAAAAAATCCATATAAGTGGGAAAATGATACTCATTGGTTTAATGAGTTAATGTTTAAATGATAATTTAATTTGTTATAAACCTTATAGCTATAGTGATGTTATTTGTTGTTGTAGATTTTCGTAAATATTAAATATATAAAATTGATGTGTTTAATTATTTATTGAATGGATAACACGATGAAGAATAATATATTAAATAAAATAAAGGCTATTTTTTTATGAAACTAGTGGAAATATTGTATTATAAGGGAAAAAATATAGATATTGGATTAAGCGGGACAATATAACCATGTTTTCAAAGACTGATAGGCATTTAGAGACATGAAATTCAATAACAATGATTAGAATAATATTTATATGAAGGATATGATATTATATACACTTATTTCCATTTAATATTTTGATGAAATGAAATTTTCACATGTAAAGGAGTATAAATATCTGAAATATGCAAAATAATTAATAAATAGTTTGAAATTTATATTCTTGGATAATTAATTTTCTCCTTAGTATTGAAATTTGTAAAAAAATATCACTTTTTCATTATATCAAAATAAGAATATGACAATTAATTAATGAATACATGTGAAATAGATTATTCTAATTTCGTATCCACATCGTTGATATTTTAGGTGGATTTTTGAAAGGGTATTGGATGAAAAGATCTAAATTCAAAGGTATTAATAATGCTTTTTGGATTCTTTTCCTGTATCACTACATCAATAACTAATATTTAATGGTAGTGACATTGTTCATAATTTATCAAATTTATCTAAAATAATCTCACTTCATTTTTTCTAGGATAGTTCTCGCAAACATCCATGGGACTTTAATTTTATTTTGAATTATATCAGTGGTTAGAACAAAAATCTATTTTGATTCACTGATGTTATTTAGGTTGAATATTGTGATGATTGAAAATCAACAGGATGTAGTAAATTTTTTTTGTGAAAAGGTAGTATAATATATCCATATAAGATTAATAAATTAGTTACATAAATAAGTATTATGTATGAGTATAAAGAATGTAATCATTCTCATTGAAATATTATCTTGACAAGGGGATAATTAGATGACTTGTGTGTGAAAATCAATGAATTTTTTACAATTTCATTTTATAATCAAAGAAAATTTTATAATTTTGAGACTGTAGGGTAACACCCATGATTTATGAAAATTTATATCAAGTATCATTTTATCAATGAGAATTTTTCAATGGAATATCTCAAATTGTACATCATTCCTACATAGATTCAAATTTTCAATATCATCAACATGGTCAATCCCAAAGATAGATTTTATGGATGGAGGGTAAATATTCAAGTTCACCCTTTCCCCCTTACATGAATCACTTTGTTATATTCTATATTCATTTAGATTTAGTTTTCAATGTTACTGAATGATATATCATTATAGTGTATTAAATTTTTTTAATCAAATTCTATTTTTATTAGAAACTGGTCATGAATAAATTAATTGAGGTTTAGATCATCCATATCACATAGAAATAAATTTTGTATCATTGTAGAGTGGAGTTATCTAAAAAATCATTTATATTTTTAACTATGTTGTTTAAAAAAAATTAATTTTGGGAGTAGTTAATATTTTATGTAATTGATTGTGAATTTTTGTATTAGACAAAATATTGAAAGAGAGTTATTTAAGAACATATAATATTAATTATGTTTTATATTATTTTTTATCAATCATATGTTAGAATCATTGGGTGATTCTGAAAAAATATTTTGGCCAATTTCAGATAGCCTATGGTGTTTGATGTTTGTTTGAGGTGGCTGAATTAGTGTTCTAGAGAAATTTGGAGATTTAGATTATTGAATAAATTAAAAATAAACTATGTGAATTATTGTATTTTGAATATTCAATATGTATATAAAAATACATTTGAAATTAATTTTGATTCCCCAAGGTCGTCTAAACCATTCAGAATATAATTTTTCAAATAATAGATTCACACAGTGATATATAAAAATATATTTCATAATATATAAGGGTTAGAAATATTTTCAATGGGTTACATAAGCATACTCATTGGGATGAATTAGATTTTAATAAATACTAGAGTCACAATATGTTATATAAGAGTAACTCAAATTTGATTAGGTTTAAAAAATGTTAATAATTGATCCTAGAACCCCTGAACGGATTGGATTCCACAGATAATGGTGAATCCGTGGTACTGTCATTTTATGAATTATTTTACATTTTAATTCAACACATTGAACATTTTATTTTTATCGATCTACTCTATGGTATTTATTAATCTCACCTCCTGTTCAGTAGTAATATCGAAGAGTGAATCATAAAATACATAAAATGTTTGGCTTATATAACTACTCTTTAGCATGTTGGTTTTAAATCCTAACTTTTATTCTGCAGTAGAATATTATTATAGATTACAATTATTTACTATGTAACTGGTATTACTCCCTTTTATTCAATCTTCCAATTTTATTCTATTCATACCGCCTTGTAATCAAACTTATTTTCCTCTGTTGGTTATACTTTCCAACTATCTTATCATACTCCAAACATGAACTGAGAGGCTTCTACTTCCAACTCTAACAAAAATTATTCCTCTTGTCCTCTTTCCAACCATGTGACTTCTACCATTGTTCATGGATTTATCCCCTACATGAATAAATATTTATCTTCCTCGATGAACTTAGTAATTCCCACTTTCTCATGTACCCTTCTAATATGACAAAAAATACTGAATGAGCCATTGGGCTTCGTCAAATGATTATTATCACCTATATATATTAGCATTGGAATCGGTACAACATTTCTCAAGATATAATTCTCTCTTCTAATTTTTTCCCAAACCTATAAATATTTGATTATGTTATGTTCAAAATCTCTTAACACATTATTTTTTTAGTAAATTGATCTCTGATGATCTTAATATTAACTAAAAATTAGGGTTACAACAAACTGAAAGATGTGATTTTAAAAAATAAGTATTTCTGAATAGGTATGATGTCAACGGGTAGTGTATCATCATGAATGGTGTTATCCTCAATAACACCTTTGTTTTAAACAACATTATCTAATGCATTGGTCCCCTATATGACATGGGTAATGATGAATATCATATTGGAATGGTTTTCCATGTAGTTGGACCATCTTGTAGTTAGCTTCTGTGACTGGTGGATGTTTCCAACCCACACTACTTGCATGATAGTTAAATAGTCACATTCTAACCAATATGAAGACCAATTTCATTGTCGCGACATGTGTAAAACATTAATGAGAGTATAAATTTCAACCTCCATCATTTTGGCATGCCCACAAGGTAAATAAACACATTGGATAACATCACATATGTGGTCCCTGGAAACAACCCCAAACCCTTATTGAATAGTGTTACCTTAATAGGACCCATAGGTGTTTCATTTAAACAATCGAGTCAAATGAAGAGACCGGAAAACATCTATATTACCTTGAGGAGTAGTATAGAAACCTAAAATTTTGATATGTTGTGTCACAGATAAATCCTTAGCAGAATAGTCATAGAACCCTTTTCAAAGTTGATTTGTAACATTTAATCACATAAATTATATCCATAATATATGATTTCATTTGAATGGGATAATTTTTGTGAGATGATTTGTTCCTTCAAAGGGAATGTAATACCTCTGCATAGTAAACATGGAATATATTCATGATCTGTATGGATAGAAAAAAATTGAGAACATCATGTAGAAAAAAATTATTTTGTCCAAGTACATAGGATGAATTTTGAACATTTCAAATAGGGAGTTCTAATGAGATGCATTAGTTTTACAAGCCATGAAGAGCTAATCCATGTCTTCCATGTTTCGTAAAAATAAGGAACTTCATGAAAAAAACGAAATAACTCTTCTTTGGAGGCCAACATTTAATGGAATCTAATGAATAGAAAATCTACAAATTAGTCAGAAATAAGATGGTTTTATACATCTGATATTGAAGCTACCAATCCTACTAGGTGACCCTTGAATCCCATTGGTGTAAAAATATTTTGAATCCTGTAGACCGTTTGAGGCTAGTACTTATCATTGACCATCCAATGAGTGCTTTTATTGAGAAAAGAAAACATTGTTTTCAAACCTGGATAGATTGAGGAGTCTTTATAATGGAATTTTCTAGATTTTAAAAACCCTATAAATCTGACTCTGAGTTTTTCTAGGGACATAGAATTGTAGTTTTACATTTTCTATATGATTTGGTCTTGGATGGGTTGATTGAACAGATCCAAATTTTTAATTCTTATCCCCCTGATATTATGTTCTTTATAGAATTCTTCCAGTAGATCATGATAATTTTCCTCTCCAAGATTCTACCACTCCATATGATTTTCCTTGTATTGATGTTAATGCTTTTGAGGAGTGAGTCAGACCATATGTAATCCATGAAGGATTAAACCATCTTTTAGGTAACAATGTTCTTAACAACAACTTTTCTCCCTAACATTATAATAGATTTTCCATTCAATGAGTGCATTTTTCTTATAATATTACTCAATATAGGGGGGAAGTGGACAACCTTATATCTTCACCAAAAATTTGGCACCAAAAAATAGTTTAAATTGATAACACCCTCTTACACATCCATGATACTGAGAATAGTCCCCCTTTCGGTAGGGTTGAATGTTTTGTAAAAGTAGTTGAAGGATTTCCCCCAGCTAAACATATGTCCTGAAATGCTTTCATTGTGAGAAAGAGAGTTCATGATTTTTTTAATAAGTTTCATATATCCTAGGGTGAAAACAATAATTTCATCAAGAAGAAAGATATGAGAAGGGAAATAGGTACCTCAAGAATATTTTATAGTATACAAATCACCATCTTCATCAATTTAAATAGAAATTATATTATGATAGTGCTCAGTAATGTTGAAGACAATGTTATAGAAAGGATAACTTTGCCTCAGCCATCTTGAGCATTTAAATTACCCTTTTTGTGATCTATTTACTAGAATAGTGAGATGAGCCAATATGAGAAGGCCTTTGATCCAATGAATAAATTTTATGTTGAATCCATATTTGAATAACACTTCTACTATAAATTTATAATCAATTTTATCAAAGGACTTTTTTATGTCCAACATGTTGGAAATACCTCCTCCCCTATTTTTCATCCTATAATGATTGACACATTCTAAAGTAGTTTGTAATAGTTATTTTATATTTCTTCTTATATTAGTAAATTTGTGGAAAACATGAAAAATATCAGTCATCTTCATGTACTCTTGAATCATTATTTTGATGAACTTTTCAACCAAGAACCTACAAGACATATAGAATATTCTTGTTATTATTCAATGTTCTTTTATCAATTCATTGACGGTATATCTAGTGTTATTGATCAGATGATATTTATTATATTATTGATCTTATGATAATGTATCCTTTGTATTCACGTGATATATGATAGAATGCACATACTACTATCAAATCATCATTTCTTCATGCACAATTGTATATTAATACAGTCTAACCATAAACTCCATATCTAAGATACTATATAAATTTTCTTTTCCTCTTAAAACCTTCAAAAAAACATGTTTTTCACACATGATCATCATGAAAAATATTCACAAAAGTAATGATAAGGTGTCCAGTTATTCCTTTCACCTTCATGAGGAAAAGTGAGGATATTCATTGTATCATGGATTCTCATAAATATCATAAAAACTAGTGAATCCATTAATAATAGTATCATTCCAATCATAATGGATTCATGGAAAAAATTGTCCATGATAATATCTGAGTGTGTTAATCGTAAGACAAAATCCTAATGGATATCACATCTTCCTCATGTATGGGGAAGATATAAACATCTCTTCCTCACAATATACTAGATGTCAAATTGATATGTATCTCTAGAAGAAATATTCCCTCATTATGTATAGAGAAACCAATGGGACGCGATGCTTCCCTTATATATATGATGATCACCACTTCATTGTACCACATAAGTATCACTTTTCGAGGTGTGTTCAGGCACCACAAAATATGTCCTCCCAAGGAATATTTTAACTAACCCAACTAATTTGAAGTTCCTCAAATAAACACTAAGTTTGATGGGGTTATTTGATATTCATTTTTAAATATTCTCCTCATTGTGTATGTTCTCATATAAGATATCATCACATTATCCTATGTCAAGGCACAATCTCAACCTATATGAATGGATTTATATTTCACCATGTCATCCTATACAATATAATTTTTCTTCTTATAATTCATAAATAAAAAATTTCATGAATTTTATATCTTGTTCTATTATCTTTTATGTCCAAAACACTTAACCATAGTTACACAATTAGATCATCTAAGATTCAAAATAATACTCTGGAATATTCAAAAAAAACCATCGATTGCCATAGTGGAAGTTGATCCTCAATACTGATTGAATGTTTTAGATTGATGTAATCAAATAGAGCACTTAAGTCAGTATCATTTCATAAGGATAAATAGTTAACGTATACCCATTTCCCGAAAGGACTATTTCTTCAACTTCCAACTCAAAAATAAGTAAATCCATGATGAATAAATATTGACCATGTTGTGGGGGATCATCATCTGAAATACTCACACACACCCCCTCAGGGTACACACCACACAAATGTTGGTCCATCTGCATACTGGAAAAACCTCTTTTATCTCACTTTGATTCATGATTATAATGGCCTTACACATGTTCCAACTCACCTTCCATAGTGCGGGATTCATAGAACAACTCTCCCATATTGTTGAGGCCCACTAACCACAAGTGTCAGAATGATTTGGGCCAAGAATATCTTAATAGTTGGAAATGTTTTTTAATACCACATAAATAATTCAATATTATTATTATTATATAATATAATATCAATAAATTCCCATTGTAAAATCCCAAACCATTTCTCAACTATACTTCCCAGTATTCTTCATGAAAATATGAAATTTCATGGTCGTGTATCTTCATTGACATGTTGCAAAAAAACGTGTCTCGTTTGATGCATGAAAATGGAAATTAGGAACAAATAAACAATCCTCACATATTACATGTTTAATTTCATGAGAATAAAATCCAATTTAATCTTATGAAACAATAGAAATTCTCCTTGTATGACCACTTCTTTCAATTCTTTCTCAAAAAACATATTGACACATCACTAATAGAAAATGAAACACTATACAAAATAATTTCCCACTTTTTATTTTTTCAACAACTCCTCAAATTTTTAAATGTAAATATGTGTGCTCAAACATTCTCCCACTTGTTTTAAGGAAAATTGAAAATCAAATTAAGGGTCATGTCCTCTATTTTTTTATGAAAACATATCCTTATCACTTATATGAAAATACCTTGGTTACTTCAAAGAGACGGATGATCTCACTTGATTTTCATAAAAATGGTCATTAGTTAATCAACTCCATGTATACCTAGGATAATCGGGTTTAAATAATAATATAGATACACCTATGGTTTACTATGTTTTCCTTAAACTGATATGCAAGTGGAATAATGATAAAAATTTTAGTTCTCATGTAAGGGGTTTAATGTAATGATATTTATCAATAAAATTCTAAATCATACATATTATACAACAAAAACATTATAATACTTATGTGAAAACGAGGTTTTACACATTTTTAATATTTTTATCAACCAATCACTACTCCTTAAATTATATGATTAAAACATTTTAGAGTGAGGTGTGACAGTGTAATTGGTATAACTAACCTTCTAATTTTATTAATATATTTAGAATTACATATTCATTATGGAGTGGAGATTTATAAGACTTAACTAATAAATTCCCACATAAAGGGATGAATCTGTTTCCATCAACTCCTTATATTTATGTATAGAATGATATATATAATTGAGAATAAAAAAGAGACCCTATTGATCTTTAAGAGTACTATTCAGGCTTATAATTATCTCTTAACATAGGATATTAATTTTACATAATCTCAATTAGCTTCTCGTAAACATTATACAGAATAAAATTTTCCATATCATATTCTGTATCCACATTATTTAATTTAAATTAACCATGTTCGTTATCCTTTTCTACAATCTTATTAAATTTATTTGACATAGAAAAACAACAATACATTATGTTTTTAATATTATATATCTTCCCAGAATATATGTAATACATTCCACTATTTTTTATATTTATTCTTATTCCATTTCTTAGTATATGGGATATCACTATATAGTTATTTCAATAATATTTAATCTTTGTTTCCCTTCTCATTACATCTACGACAATCTACTTTTAAGCCTTAATATCAGTTTTTATTGATATCTTGGATAAATTTACTGTCAAAACCTTATTTCCCTAGGCATGTGTTATTATAAATTCACCATTAATCTACCTTGATTAATACAAATTTCCTGTTAAAGACAATATATACTCGAAATATAAGGCATTGTTCCCAAAGAATTCACAAAACCATCAAAAACCTCGAAAATTGGATCATTCATTTTGATATGTATTTTTTTAGAAACTTGTTATTGTTGTACATATTTAAAATGGGAATTACTATTCCATGAGAGTTTTTATTATCATAAATAATTTTTTTTTCAACATTTTGTTAGAGGATATATATCATTTTTCTTCAAAGAGACAGTTTTTTTAACAAAATTATATTTTTTCATATCTGATGGATGAATTCAATCCTTTTTTCAATGGATTTATCTTGAATTGGGGAAGGCCATCCCCTTTTTCCGGCATTCAACACCTTAAACTTAGGCCTTATTTTTCCCAAATGTATTTTAATATTATGTTAACACTCAAATTATTTGATCCTAATCTTACTTTAACATGAAAAATAGCCTGTAAATCTTTTACTCACCTTTTAAAGTGTAGTCTTTATAGATTTCATACATTGTCAACCATTCTATTTTTTAGAATAAATTCCATTATTTCAAACAATACATGATGAAAAAATCAACCTATATAATTTCACATTGACCCTTGGTGTGGTGTGGTTATCTTAATTGGTCACCATCTATACATTCCTAGATATTAGTTTGAAACACAGACCAACATTTGAAACAACATTAGTAAATAAGAGAATTTTTGGGTTATGGGATACCATCTAGTTTGAGGATGTTTCCATGTTATTAGTGGATTATACAATTCTATTATTAGTGATATATTCCTCAAAGAACACTTGTGTGAAAATATCACTTTTTCCAAAATAAAATTAAATATCTATATTGGGGGATTCTTGATTCTTCCACATCCACTCCAACTCTATATATTTAATGTAAATGGATATTTTCTCATTCTCAATAATTCATACAAATTCTTATCAATACTTATTCGACTAATTAATTTATCTATAATTTTTTATTGATTCTTGAAAATAAATATCAAGATCCTATATTTTTTTAAACGCTAATAGGTTAGTATTAACATCAATATAGACATCATTCAATTTTAAATGTGAATGATAAACATCCACAAGCATTATTACAATGAAATAATTCTCTTAGTCATTTGAGTAGAATTCTTAATCAACTGCAGCATATATTTCTAATTCTTCATTAGTATCCAAAATGGATATATCACCTACTTATACCAGATCACTCAGGTTGATGCAGTTTCTAAAATTCATAATTAGTACACCGTATATTTTTTCAGCATCTTCATATATCTATTCATGTTTATAATGATTTCCCTTGATTACTTTAACAATACAATTTAAATCCTTTTTAAAACATTATTTTAATAATTTTTATTATAGAATGTACATGGAAAAGTGATACATCATCTTCCCTCATTTAATATACTTTATTAAAATAATCATATTCAAAATAATTAATTCCACATATACAACTATAATTACATATAGTTGGTGGTTTCTATTTCTTTACTACAATAATATTCTTTATCATCCTTTAGTGTCTTTTCTTTCGATTCTTCTAAGTCATCAGTTAAATATAAATTTTATATGGCTAACTAATTTCCTAAAATCTATACATCGTAATGATTATCATGGATATTTATAGGGAATCTTGTTAATAATCTGAATTATAGATCACTGTGTCACATTATGTTCCCTTAAGTGGGGGGTGAATTAGTTATAAACATATTTGATGAATTCATTTCATTTTTAATTCATCCTCTAAAACATTTTAGGGTTCTTGATCGGACCTATGGTATCTCTGACTATCACTTCATCTGTATTAGTAATAATTGATAGAGAATTGCATAGTATTTAAAAGGTTCAGATCATAGATCTACTAAATTCCTTATTAGCTATAACCCCTATCATGGATTCTAAATTATAATCTTGTTATTAATTATAATGATTTAGGAATTAATAGTTATAAAACCCAATTTTTGGTCCTCCAGTTGATTTTGGTTATACTCCCCCAACAATCCAACTCTTCGACCTTGATTGTTTATGCCCTAAATGGTCTTATCCTTCTTCTAGTTATTTTATAGAAAATTATACTTCCTTCTCCAACTAAAAGCCTTCATCCCTCAAAGCTCTAATTAAGAGACATCTAACATTATTCAAGTATTCATACACTATAAGAAGATATATGTATTTTCTTATATGATATTATTGAATAACACATTATTATGCACCCTTTAATTAACCTCAAAACCCACTAAAAAGTCATTTGGCCTTGATCAAATAATTACGATCACCTAATAATTATCTGTTACCTTCATACAGTTTTGATTGGTCTAGATTTCATCCTTGTGATAATGTATCGAACATAGTTGGATGTGTGAATGTGATGAAATTTTTTATTTACAATATTATTATATGTAAGAATAACTTTCAAAATAACAATCTGCTTTAGGTAAACATCATTCTTGTATTTCATGGTATTCTCAACCAAAAACCTAGAATATATTTTGAATATTCATTGTTTTATTCTATGTTCTTATATATATATATATATATATATATTTGGTATATCTCATGTTGTTTTAAACATGTTCATGGATATATTTAATGATCATATAAAAGTGATACCTTTTTATTCTTGTACTACAGGTGATCATTCAAATATTATTTTTATTTATTTGTTTCATCAAGCACACTAGTACCTAACAATGCAATAAAATTGAAAAAACTTCTTAGTGATACTATGAGTATGGAATTATCAACCTAATAACTTCATTAAGTTAGGTATATGATTGAACTATCTACATGGAAAACTATCTCATAATTAATGATAATGGTCTTGCCTAATTCAATTTTTCCTTATCGATACATAGTGAGGATATTCACTATCTCATGGGGTCTCAAGGAATTCTCTTAGTTTATTTATGTCCTGTATAAGGATATCAGGAATATTTGAATGGCTTCATTGAAAAATTTATCTGAGAATATATCTGATTTTGGTAAACACATGTCAAATGAACATAGGATATCACCTTTACCTAATGCTTGTATAAACTACATTGTACTTCTCCTCATGAAAGAATATCATTCATGGTGCTCTATTTTCATTTGAAATGAGAGCCTATAAATATTTGTGCACACACCCATGATACTCATTGATTCTCTATTGTAGATGATTAAAACCACCTCATTTCACTGCATAGGATTTACTTTTAATGCTTTGTTGAAATTTTATGAAATATTCAATCACATGGTATATTTTAACTCAAACAACTGATTTGATGAATACAAAAAAATACAATAAGTTTTGTGGAGATTTTCAAAATATGATTTCATGTATTCTCCCCATGGTGTAACTTTCTCATACATGAAATCATCACACTCCTATTTTAAGGCTAAAACTATACCTAATGAATAACAGCCTATTACTTCATATTATCGACAAAAATATTAATTTTATTTGTTTAATTCATGAAAATTTCGTATCATAAAAAATATATATTGTTTGATTATACATGACAATAAAATGACATTACCATAGTTTTTCATCTTTATTTCTAGTGGTTCAACATCATACATTTATACCATTGGATAGAAAACTTTAAAGCTGATAATTTGTAGCTATCATATATATTATAACAACAATCTTATATGGCCCACTTATGTTTTTTAATTTTAATGTGGAGGAATAGTGAATGTAAACCCATGTACCAATTTTATTGGCACTTAAAATCGACCTTTATTAAATGTAAATTCATGATGAAAATAGTTCATGTTAAAATTAGGGTATCTACACCATAAACATGCACACACACTACCTCATGGTTCGCTCAACACTTGTGTTGGTCGACTGAAACCCTGTCTAAATATATGTTCCCTCACATGGGTGCTAACTATTTCCTGAATTTCAAATGTTCCTACTCACATGATGTATTGGGGGATGTGGGGACCGACAATCCTACATCATTATGGTCCTCCTCCCCCAGGTGGAGGATCGAGTTGGTCGATGTGGCATGTAATAGTTTGTAGTCATTTTTATTAAACTCCCATAAAAATAAATATATTTTATTCTTTGTGTTGAATATAATCTCACGAAATTATAACCATATAATTCGAAACAACTTATCAATATTCTTCTTAAATAATCCCCATTAAAATTTCAATTTGTATGGCCTTCAGTATTCCTTATCATGTTCTAAAAAATTATTCATACTTGACAAATTTGTTTGAAATTTAAGATCAATATAAAAATTGAAAAATTATCAAGGATAATTACTCAATTGTTTCCTCCAATGTCATTAACTACTCCTTAAATGTTATTGGGGTATCACCACTTATTTCACATCATTTTATAAACACATATTGACATTTCATTGAAAATAAATGAAACACTTCTCCCAATATGATATTTAACGGTAAATTAAAACTTTATAAAATTACATACAAGTTTATGGAGAGGTATATACGGAAAATAAAAATTGTAAGGGGAATATGGACATTCCAATATTTATGTAAGAGTAGCAAAGCAGTTTCAATGTAAATATTTGAGATTTAAAGATAATATAAAATGGTAAATTAGTCTTTCAATGTAAATTTGTTTTCTAATAATATGTTTATATAATGGTAATTTGGTATTTTCCATAGATACATAAGGATAAATAGTTTTCAACGTAAGTGTTGTATATTCACAAAAATGAGATAACTCAAAGAAGAAAAATTCAAATTTTAAATAACAACGAATATTATATAATTATCCTAAATTCATAAATATCATGAGACGATATATTAAATAGTAATTTAGGATGATCTATAATAATAACTAAATATAATAAAATGAACCTATTGTAGCATTATATTTTATGGATTTTAAAAAGAATATTTGAAATAGTTTAAGATAAAAATAGATCTTTTATCAAGAATTATTTATATATATTATAATTGGAATATAATTGTTCTCTAATTCAAGGAAAATTTTATATATTGAAGATATAGAAATAATATTCTCAATATTTTCTCTACAAAATATAGAAAAAATAATGTAATTTTAGTGAACTAATAAGTAAAAAATATTGTATTTCACCTATGAACCTATTTATAGAAGTGATATAATGTTAATGATATTCCCAAGAAAATATAATATTTCTATTTTTCATCTTCCAAGAGGAATGTAGAAACAAGTGATAATGAATAAAATTATTTTTATTAAAGAGTATAAATATTAAATATGTTGGCCTGGTCCCGTGTATATATTGATCATTCATAAAGGATGAGAGGAGTTATAACATAAATGTTTTTGATACTAATAATATAATATTCTTTTGAGAATTTAATGTTTAAGATGTAGACCTTATATGGTGATTTTATGATTACATGGAGATATGTTTCATTGATTTGGAGGATTAACATTACAAAATTCCAAGATATGGTTTAAATACAATTCCAGAGATGGATTTTCATTGGTGATAGCTTCACAAGATTCAATAATTACTTTTTTATTAAACTTGTAGTCACATTAATTTCATGAGATCCAACGACGTATTCATACATTCATCTACTGACTACATAAGACTCAAGAATATACACTTACATTCACATACTGACTTCATAATATTCATGTTTTTATTCTTCTATTCTATTTTTATCACCTATACATTGTGATAAATATTTATCCCACATCAACACAAATAGAACATGGATTAGTTCTCTATATTGTGGATGAACCTTGTAAAAATTTATGTTTTCATTAAATTTTATTAATTTCAACTACATATGTTTGATAGTGAGCTTTTAAAAATAGTGGATAAACACATTAACTAGTATAGGAGGTTAATTACAAATAATATATTAATACAAGAGTTTCACTAATTCACCCACTACTGATACATCAACATTAACCTTGGAACATGAAATTAATCAACATTGGCACCACATTTCATGTATGGTCCTCCTTTGAATGAATCATTGAATGTTGGTATTCATGATATAAATATATTTATTTCTCCCATGGATATTGTTACACCTATCTAGTCTGTTATCATCGTTACACAATTGGATAGATATGTTTATTGGGTTATTTCATTGCTCCCCACATCTAGAGCATATACTATACATGGCCATCATATGAATCAATGGATCATAATTCTTGAATTTACATTCGTTAATCATAATAGACTCTTCAAGATTCATTGTGTGCAAAATGAATAGTTCTAATGTAATTTTTGTAATATGCTGATTAAGATGTAAGAATTTTTAAAATTGAGCCATAATTATACTTTTTCTCCAACATATCCTATTGTGGATTCAAACAAGTTATTACATTGGAAATCTCAAATATGGATTTCTTTCATTAGTGTGAATTAATGATATGACGGGTCATGTATTTTGACTTTATATAGAAATAAATATTGGTCATATCTCTAAGATATTTTATTGTTATAGTTCCTAAGACATATCCTAGGAATATAAGTAAGGTTTCATTAGTTGATAATTCATCCTCATTGTATTTTATATTTTAGACTCAAAACTATGTGTAGAAACACATAGAGTGTTACATTTGACTCTGTATTCTATGTTGGCTCTTAACCATATATTTAGTGAAAATATGGATATATTGGTTTTCTTGATGTAGTGTGGATAGAAGATGAATTCTTGATTTTTCCCCTTGTTAAATTGCGGATCACATTATACTAGTAAATTGATAGTGCATCTTTAAAGAAGTATTTATACTTAAGACAGAGGATTTGAAACAGTTTAAAGGATATAAAATGTTCTTGAGATGTAACACGATGTTTCATTAGACCTAGTGTATCACTAACTATCAATGCAATCCATATTTAGAAATTAGACATAATTTGATGCCTTGAATTGAGATTATGCCCATTTGGATGATGGATACTTAGGACACATTATGATGTTTTGTTAACATATTAGAATATTAACTTGGCATAGTGTGTAATTTTTTTAATATGAGATATCTCTCCATTTAATCATACATAGATCATGTTGGGTTTTGTTTCATTTTGTGCATGAAAATACTATATAAAACCAATGTCTCTATAGCTATGGATCCTATACTCACTTATTCCTTAATTATTGTAATGATACTATAATGCCATGGATTTATTGAAATCAATGGATTATATTGAATAAACTATTAATTTTATTACAAAAACATAATTAATCTATTCTATTTATAAATTGGATGATTTAAAAAATATTTACCAATTTTTTTGTAATAATGGATAACTCTAATGAAATCATAGAATGAGTGTTATTCTCAAGTATATTGCAATAAATGAATGTATAATAAAAAAATATGATGTATAAATTACAATAATTAGAGTATTTTTTGTAACTGAAAAATTATTTTCCTACCCTATCAATAGGATGATAACATAATAAATACCAATATATAGTTTTATTCTAGGTGTTTACCAGGAGTAGTTTTATCAATCCAGGAATACTCAATCACCTTATGGCCTTTTCATTCAAAATAATTTTTAATGAGTTACTTGGAAAATTTATTCTATCTTGAAATCAATAAAAGAGGGGACTTCATGGTTGACGAACCACCCCCAACCTACAGTAATTTAATATCACTTCCTTTTTAAATAATTTCAATTTTCACAATTAAATCGTGATAGTAACCTCAACATAGTTCAAAATAACTCAATTTTCAAATACCTAACTATCCATTGGGTAAAAATTGGTGGAAATGTAAAGTAGTTATTTTCCCTTAATGGAACGAAATAATCACCTTAGAAGACCATATAATGGATATAATGAATCTATAACCATGGAAGTCCTCCTCATGGATATCATTATGGTTGTCCACCATATGGAAAACATTTATACTAACATAGAGGCCCAATAAATATTAATGAAACACAATATTTTAATGGTATACCTCCACATTATAATGAAAAAACATAACATTTTTGGATGTACTAGACATGGAATATTCGAAATAGATTGTGACCATGGAAAATAAATGAATATCTATAGAGAATCACACTATAATGATGATATATTTGATCACTATAGATGCTACACCCCGAGATTTTTTGAAATATTTTTTAAATTGAATGATTTTGTTTTAATTTATGTAATTAATTACACTAATTCAAATATTCCATTAAAATTGAACTTACTTGACTTTCTCTACTTGAATCACCAACTCATCATGTGTTATAATCAACCCTATGTTTCTACGAAAAATCATTTTATTGTTATAATTATTTAAATGAGGTAATTCTTACCTATATGTTAAAATTAATAACATGAATAAAAATCACCGCTATTAATATATTATTTATGATGTTTTCACATGGATAAAAAGTATTCATAATGAAATATATAATTTTTTGTAATGTTTTAATATATTTCAAAATAATATTTTCTTAATGATTCAACTTTTTATGTAATTCTGAGAGTAATTGTAAAATAAAATTTGGACAATAAGAGAAATTTAATTTAATAAAATGAAAATAATTTTGTAAATAAATATTTTTAAATAATATTTGGTTGAATATTTTGTATTGTTCTCAAAAGCATCATTGTTTGATGAATTGTGAAAAATATGGGGTTTTTGTTTTTGTACCGCCTCTTTGATTAAATATTTATTAATGTTAATTAAAATTTTAAATTATTTTTATAAAGTAAAAATATATTAAATATAAATTTACAAACCAAATTAATTACACTGAAAAAATTTTTATAATGAAATTATATATAAACCCTTATTGAAATTTTGATCCTTTTACTTTTAATACAAGATTTTTCGCCACTTCTGTGGGATTACCATTAATATTAATTTTTCCACATTTGTGATTTGAATTTTAAAAAAATTAAATTCAATTTTATATTCAATATGATAATTGTAGTCTAATAATATCGACATTTTTTTACCAAAATGAATAGTGAAAGTTATTAAAATTAATAATAACAATTAAGTAAGATTATGTTAATTAGGAACTAAACCTTGTTCTTATAAACTAAACATACCTAGAAACTTCTTAAAAATACATTTAATGCCAATAATTTAACTATATATCTTCTTGGTTAATATTATATGGGTAATTGGGATATTTTTAAATGTAACTTCTATATATAAAATGTTACGTACGGAAAAATAAAAAATGGAACCTTCCTTGACCTTTATATTTATAAAACATTGAGATATGTAAAAATATAATATTTTAGGTTATACATATCCAATTTAAATATAAATGGTCTAATTTTATCATAATAATTTATAAATAATTTTTACAGATGATTGAGTTATCTAAAATTATTATGATGTTCCAATAGAAAAATTATTTAATAAATAATTAACTAATATAAATGATAATATAAATATTAAAAGTAAAGTGATATGACCGAATTGATGTTTATCATTACATTTAAGATTATTATATCATGTTAAAAATATTTTTAATTACATTATTTTAATTAAAATAAAATTTTTTATTTTTAAATTATTATTAAATAAATAATCTCAAATTTGACATAATTGTTATTTTAAAATAAATGATATTTTATAAAAAATTAATAAAAATACTATATTTGGAAAATTGATTTTAAAGTGTTTAATAATATTAAAAATGTTCTACCAATAGACCATTTTATCTTTTATAATTAAAATATTTAACCAATTTTTTTAAAAATATTTTTAGCATTGACCATGTTTATGTAGGGTTTTACGTGTAACTTGTGCTCGTTCAAAATCATAATTTCCAAAAAATATTAGAGTTTAATAACATAAATTAGGTAAAATATTTATAATTATTTGGTTATATATAATATAATAAATCTCACTTTAGTTTAGTATTAATGGTTAAATTACATAGGGTATTAAACTAGAAGCATTAATAAAAAACCAAAAGAATAAAATTGGGGATTCTTAGATGCGAAAGACCCAAAGTATTAAAATGAAAATGTTTTTTTGTTTTGTATATTTGGTAAGACCATAATTTTATATTACATAATTATTTTTCCATTTTGGTTTCTCACTAGGTAATGGAGACCTCCCATTATTGAATACCTTTTATTATTTACAATATTGCCACTCCCCTCCACTATAAAAAAGAAAGTACTCTACCCCTTCCCCACAAATGTAAAGACACAGTTAATCCAAAAAAATCAACCCAAATAGTCTCTAAAAATCCCTCACTTACTTCTTGAAGCCTCAATTTTGTTTGAATAAATACAAGGGATCCTTTTTTCACAAACTAAAAGAAGGTAACTGATTTAAATATAATGTCTTCCCACATAATCATTTTTTTACTTTCCTTCACCACTCCCTAAAATATTCTTATTCTATGATTGTATAATAATTCCACTAAAAAAATTGTATGATTTTTTTATTCAATGGTTTTTACCTATACATAAAACACCTCCATCAAATGGGTAACGAAGATACTATTTTCGGGTTTGACAAACTACAACTTAACTAAATTGTGATTGTTTATTACTTCCATTTACACCAATCATGGGGGGAATTATGATCGAAATAATATTTATATATGATATATATTATATTTATTTTGACTTTAAGCTATTTAACATTTTTATTACGCCACATATACTTAAACATTACATTTTGATGAAATACAATATTTACGTTTGAGGAAATGTGAACTACCACCCCAAAAAAGCATTGTGATTTATTCACACACCAAATGGAATTTATTAATGATGGGTTTAGTGAAATTATATTATAAATAAAATTTTATAATGATATGATAATAATATTATATACATATATACATATATTTCATTTTATTTATTTCATTCAATGTGATAAAAATTGGAAATAATGTTCATGCATACATACTGCTTACCGTCTACATAAATGGTGTATTCCATTACATACTTCAATATTCAACAGATTATTAAAATACAAAAATAAGAAATATAAATTATATTTATATAATTGTTTACATGTGGCACCCCAAATTTCAAATTTACAACATTAAATTTAATATCATGTATGACACACATCACCAAACACATAAGGGAATATATTATCCCAAGACTCTACTATATATTAACTATTTCAAATAAATTCAATATATTATATATATTATAATGAAAAACACACAAATATATATATTTTTACATTAAATATTGACCTTCCTTAATAGGTTCAGTTACATGTAGCAATGAACATTCATCAATTTCTTAAATTTTACGCAATACCGAGTTTCATCAAACAATGATATATTTTAAGAATATTATTATTTCATTTAAAATAATATAACCTATCTTTTATTTTAGTAGTTACGAATAGTAAATAAATAAGTTATGAATATTTATGTTTTATATAAATATAAAATTAATTCATTGATTACAAATTACTGTGGTAAAAAAAATAAGAACCAGTTGGATATAAGAAAGAAATATTATAATTTTTTATGCTTCAAAATGAGTTTTTTCTTAAAAATAATAATTGAACACAATTAATTATTTATTTTAAGGAAATTAACATTTTTTAAATTCAATAATATATTTTTCATATTCATCCATCTGATTTGATAAGAATAAAATAAGAACAAACACTATTTTACACAAAAACCCTAAATATTTAATTAAATTGTTTTTAACTCCTTCAATAGAACACCATTTTTTAATATAAATTTTGAAACATTTATAAATTTAATATGATAAAATGATTACAATTTATTATTTTATAATGACAAAATTATCTTGGGGGGATTTTTTGGTATTTTTTGGAGAAACATTATTTTTTGATGAATATCGAAAAATACTTCATTTTAGTTAAAATCACTATTTTCATTTTAATAATCATTAATATTAAATTAAATTTTTATTTATTTTAAGGTGAAAATATATCAATTAGACATATATTATCACAAAAGAGTTATTTATAATTATTTCCACATTCAATTTTAATATAAAAACTCAATAATCTTTTGAACATTTTTCTACAAAAGCCAGTTAAAATATATGTCTCCAGGATTAGAATTAATGTTAATTTTATAACTTATATGATTCAAATTTCTAAAAATATAAATATTTCATTGTAACCTTAGTTATATTTTTATTTTAATAAGATCCACTTAATTTTTTAACCAAATTATTAGGTAACGTGATTAAAATTTATTATAGTGATTACAGTGTAATTAAGCTAAAAAGGGACTACACTCTAAATTTAAGGGGAAAATTTACCTATCCACATATCTAAAAAAAATTTATATTAATTGATTGGCCATTAAACTTTCATTATTGAGGTATTTGTGTTTTTATGACTTTTATTAGGTAAAAAAAAGTGTACACCTAACTTATTTCCAAAAAATCCATTTATGTCATTTTCCTTCTTTATAAAAGGACCCCACCTCTCCCCATTCCTCACACCTATCAAGACATATTAAATCTAACACAAAAATCCAGAATAGTCTCACAAAATACTTCCCCAATACATATCATTCTCCATTTTTGCATAAGAATTTCCATGGAAGACTTTTCATTCAATCAAAAAGAAGATACATAACTATGATGTAACATCTTCTCTCAAGCTTTTTAATTTCATTTCCACTATCCATTACCTATACACTTATTTTTTTTATTAAAAAACAAAACTAGTATCCTAAATATACTATAATGATTTTAAATTATTATATTTACATACACATACACACCCAACCATCTAATGGGTAACAAACATATTGCTTATGTGAACGGCGAATGACGACCTCATAAAATTGTGATTGTTCGTTCTTTCTTTATAGCCTATCATGGTGGGAATTATGATGTAAAATATATTTATATATGTTATATATGATATTTATTACTTATTTATGCATCTTTATGTATTTTAATACTCCAATATTTATACATTCCATCTTGGTTAAATGTGATAATTTCATTTGAAGAAGTGTGGACTAAAGCCCCCTCAATGTGATGTGATTCGTTCACCCAATCCATGGAATGTATAAAAGATGAAAATAATTAAAAATAGGACACATAAATAGAATATATATAATAATAATCAAATTTTATCTTCATTTTCATATATATATATATATCATTTTCATTATTACCCTTTCACACAATTAATAAGTGATAATGTCATTCATGGATGTGGAGACTACCACATCCTCGACATGATGTGATTACATTTACATCAAATTAATTCTATATATAAGTTTGTGTTATTAAATAATATGGTATATATGATATAATTATTTTTTTGATGATATGGTGTTACTTACCTCCTTTCCAAAATGATAATTGGAAATGAAAATGTTACTCTGGAACACATACAACCAACCATCTCCATGATTGTAACATTGATTAATTTTACATAAAAAACATTCATGAATGTTTTTGAAATAATAATTGATTTTTAAATATATTAATTATATCATTATTATTATTCTGAATAAGTAAAATAATGACCCCTTTGAAAATATTTGACCTACAGAAGTTGTTTTTAAAACATGAACCAAATTAGGTCGAAATAGAAAACATAAATTTAATTGTTTAAGTAATACTACAAAATATGGTAATAAGTGAAATAAAATAATTATAAACCAGAAAAATTTAAATAATCAAGTATAATATTAGAATATGTTTATTATACAAGAGTTTATATGATGTTTACATGAAAAGAAATGCATGGTAAGGGAATATTCTCACACTTTTCATTCTAAGAGGAATAATTTATTATTCTGCACCTAATTTATTATATATGGTGAGAATATTTACACATTGACATTAATATAATTAATTTTATAATATTCATTGAATTTATATTATTCAATTTATATGTAATGGATTCTCATCTATCTTTTTACATTAGTGAGATAAATATCATTTTCAATACATATACATTTTTTGTTTTGTATCTACTACACATTTTTTATATCATATAATTAATTCATTTATCTTAATTTAATCATATACTTTCATTTAATATAAATCCTTCATATTGTTTTAATTTTAAAATTTTCAATGTGGTATTGGACACTTTGGGATGATTACTGATTATTTTCATCAAGACTAATACTAATGATAATTCAATGAAATTTCTATTTAAGGAAATAATATAACCAATATTTAATAAACCCTTTCATTATTCTCTTGTTATTTGGAACCATTTTCATGTAAGTACCATTTTTCCACTATTTGGCACTCAATATATTTTAAAAAATAATTTTTTATGGAAAACCTAGATCAGTTTTATCTTTAGTTGAGGAAAAAAATTTCATAAAAAAATTATTTTATAAAAATGTTTTCAAAATGATTTGTTATTAAATATTTACCCTCTTTGCGATTACTAATGTTTTTGAAGGATTATTCCTGCCACTTTCCAAAAAAATCATTTTATCAAACCTTTAACCATGAAAAAGGAATTTTCATTCTACCTTGTATGGCATGAATGAATATACACATCATTATCTCTTTGATCCTTTTATTTCATTATAAAAAGGATGATTTTTAAAGAAAATATTTTCAAAGGTTATTTTCAATGTAAAGGATTATAAAAAAATTAAAATAAAAGGATATTTTCTTGTAGATTATTTTTAACTGATAATTCAATAGTATTTCTATTCAACCACAAAACAACCCCTTATTTTACTTCACATGGGTTATGTTTTGTTGATACCATCCTTATTTTCCATATGCAATGATTTTTATTGATTTTTACAAGGATATTATTCACATTCAATTTATTGATTTCATTTTGTCCCCTTGAGATATTCAACTTCATATGATCATTTAACATTGAATTTCCCCTAAATATCCATATCATATTTATGGATACAATTATTTCCAAAACTATATACCAATTTTTATATGGTGTTTAGTATGAATGTTATTTTATTGTTTTGTAAAATATTGATAAACATGTATCTTTTACTCAATAATAATATTTAATAAGGATATTGTTTTTTTAAATGATTTGGAAATGAACTATTCGTGGTTGTGACAGGTTAATGAAATCTCTACTGGTTAGAGACTAGTTAATACATGCTCTATAATTCGGGGACCGATAAATGAATTCCCATAGATGCATTATTAGTCTAATGCAATCAATTATGTTCAAAACATTTTATAGATAAATTGTCTATTGACCGTACTGGTTCAATCAACTCCAGAAACAAATAATATAATAATTAAGCATTTCCTTCATTTATTTTCTGTTATTATTCAACCATGATATTTTTCATCTATATTTCTATAGATATGTTTAATTTTAAATTCAGTGATTAAATGTAATATGATTCAGTTTCATACTGGGCCATGTTTATTTTTAATTATCTAGTTATTTTAATGACAAGTGTTTCTAGTGATTACATTAACATATTGTTTACGCACATCAATTTAGTTTCTTGATTACATGGAATGTTTGTTTAATTATTTACCATTCTATATTGATTATTATCATTGATTCATTATTATTTCCTCTATAGTTTTCACATACAGAGCATTTAACTTCACCCTTATTATTTTCAAATCTTCAAGAATGAAAGAATCACACTATGAAATTTATGTAGACATCTATTACATGGATTCGAGTTATCCTATAAGTTATTAATATAGAATGAATAAAAAATTGTGTTTTAATTAGTGTATTATTTTATAATATAAGAAACATATATGTGTCAGGTTAACGAAGACTATTAAATTCATTAGTCCTTTTGGATTTTATTCCATTTAATCATGCCAATGTATTTGGTAACAAACACAATCTCTATAATCTCTTCTATTGAGTCACTATATTTGGTATTATATGAAGTTTAGTAGAAACCATCAGAACTAGATATAAGAAAATGTGGGTTTTATAACATCTGAATACGGCATAATTTGAACATAATTTTTGATTAACACCCGATAATTTTGTTAAAGTATAGATTATGTGGGTCATCCTATAAAATACATTAATGAAAAGGTACTAGAAGGGGATGTTTTTCTTGAAAAGATATACCTAGGAGTAAAAACTCTGACAAGATGTTTCGAGCCTGACTCAAGGTTACCTCGTACATGACCAATGGCTTCACTAATAGCATGGTTGACACAACTGGGTATATTCTTAAGATAATCACATATTATTTATAAAGATTATGAATAATTTTAATGAATAATCTAGGTTAAACATAAGGTGTTTTATATTGATGATAAGGTGTCATGGTTTAGAAATCCTATAAATGATATTATGGATAAGCCCTAGACAAAGGATGTTCTTCTGTGAAAACAATTGGAGGAATTTTTTATATATTTTTGATGAATTGAAAACCGTAGGTAAGAGTCTATTTAATGATTATATTTCAAGGATGTCTATCAGATTTATTTTTTGAAATTAGAATATTTTTTTAAAAAGGAAAACCCATATGTCAGGTGATAACCAATCGAATCCAATAAAGTCACAGGTCATGGACCCATGATCGAAGGATGATAAGGGTTTCATGCCAACCAATATCCTACATAATGTTGTGGATAATTATTAATTAATTTTAATTAAACAATATTAGTAAGAAATTTTAATGATGAACCAGTAGAATCAAAGTAGAAAATTATAGATTAATATGTAAAATAAATTGGTTATAGAAGATAATTAAAGGAAAATTGATATTATTTTCACTCTTTTAGAGGCCTTACGGTCCTTTAAAAATAATTAGTACATTAGGCATAAAAATTCATTATTTCTAATTATTTTCTTGGAGAAAAAAGAATAAATTATAATTTTATAGAAGTACAACCAAGGGTTTGGATAATTCATATTAAATTAAAACCAACTAAGTAATAATATATCCATATATTCATGGCTAATAATATAATTTCCCAACTACAAGAAAATGGATTCGAAATGACATTTTTTTATTATACCTATATTTCTGTTCAACCAATTGCCTCTTAAATCAATTCATATTTATGGATTTGAGGCTCTCTACATTCCATCAATAATTCATATGTTTTTTATTAATGGCATCATTAAATACCTCTAAATATATACTCTTCTTTTCCATTTATGTATCTCTAAATTCCGATAATTTCACCTAATTAAATACCACGTCATGTGGTAGTCCATGTTACCCTAGTACTTCTCCTTCTCTCTATTCGAGAGGATGTTTTAAAAACCCTTATCATGATGTGGAAATTAAAAATATGAAATATAAAAAAATATATGACCATGATTAAGTTTAAATTGTGAGTATGAAATTTAAATTTTGTTGTAAGAATTTAAAACCCTGAAATTATAATTTATGACTTTCTATAAGATATCATGTATGACACACGTCCCCAAATGCGTAGGGGAATATAATATCCCAAGACACTACTATATATTTACTATTTAAAATAAATTCAATACATGATATAGCTTGTAATGCACACAACACTAATATATATTTCATTACATGCAAGAGGTACCTTCCTCAGTAGCTTTCATTGCATGAAACAATTACCTTTCTTCAATTTCTTGGATTATACGCAATACCAAGATTCAACAAAAATTGATATATTACTGGAATATTATTTTTTAATATAATATTATAAAACCTAGATTTTATGTTAGTGGTTATGAATTGTAATAACTAAGATATGATAATTTATGGTTAATATAATTATTAAATGAATTCATTGTGTACAAATTATTGAGATATAAAAACACGATCTAAATTGGATATAAAAAGAAATATTATTATATTTATGCCACTGAAGGACTTTTGACTTAATAGAAAAAATTAAATACAATTGGCTAATGATTTTAATGAAAGTTATATTTTATATATTAGATAATATATTTTTCTTTTTCATCCAAATTATTTTATAAGCATAAGATAAGAAAAAAATCTATTTTACGCATAAAAACCTATATTTTTATTTAAAGCGTTTTTACCGCCATTTAATCTTGCACCTATTTTTATATGATTTATGAGAAATTTATAAAATTAATTTGATAAAATAAATATCATTTCTGATCTTTTATTGTAAAAATTATATTAGGGTTAATTTGTGTTATTTTTCTAAGAGACATCATTTTTTGATGAATATTGAAAATACTACTTTTTAGATATATTTTTTAAATATGTATTAATGTAAAATTATTTTTTACCTTTTTTTAATGCCAAATTATTTCAATTATACATTTATTAATACAATTTAGTTCATTATAATCAATTTATCTTTGATATTGAATATAAAAAATAAATAATCATTAGAACATTTTTCTATTAAAACAAGTTAAACTGTTTGTCTACAGGATTAGAATTATTCTTAGATTTTCTACTTTAGTGATATTAATTTTAAAAAATGGACATAAAAATTTGTAATAAGGATTATATTTTTTTTAATAATATTTACATATCTTTTCACTAAATTTTTAGTGCATGTGATTTTATTTATTTATAGTGCTTAAAATATAATTAAGATAAAAAGGGACAAATCCATAACTTTAACAGCAGTAATGACACAGACGCTTTTCCAATTCCCATTTTATAGATATATCAAGTTCATAAACCTGCCATTATTGTGTATTTTGGGGTTTTTATGTCTTATTTTAGGAAATAACATATGTACACCTTAATTGTTTTCAAAAATTCCAAGTGATTCCTTTCCTTCCAAATAAATGTACACCACCTCTCCCAATTCTTAACACCTCTCAATCCACATTGGATCAATAATGATCAACCAAATTATTTTCCCAACATTCCTTCACTCAACATAGAGGCCTCTATTTGTTAATAAATCATTCCAAGGAATCCTTTTTTGTTCAAACCATAAGTAGTTACCTGATTAAGAAGTAACCTCTTCTCTCATGCTTTTTAGTATCATTTCACTTATACACTCCATGTACTCTTCTTATTCTATAATAACAGAAAAAACCACTATAATAAACATTCTAGGATATTTTTGTTTTATTTTTTGTCCTGCAGTTACACACACCACCATCTAATGGGTAAGGAACATTTGGTTTATCAGAATGGCGAACTACAGCCTCCCAAAACCATGATGGATATTTCTTCCATTGTAGCTTCTCATTGTAGTCATTATGATGGAAACCCTATTTAAATATTTTATATATTATCCTTTTGGTGACTTTAATATTGTTTAATTATTTTATAACACCTTTATTTATACTTTACATCTTGTTTAAAAGCGATAATTTTGTTTGAGGAGTTGTGGACTACAACCCCCTCAATGTTATGTGATTACTTCACATGATTGATGAAATGTATAATGTATGATTATAATTAAACATATGATACAAAAAATATTTATTTTATATTCATGATATATTTACCTTTATGAATATTTATATATATATACCATTTTCCTTGTTACCCATTCACATTGTTAAAAAGTGATACGTTATTCATGGAAGTGTAGACTAGAGCCTCCTCACTATGATGTGATTACCATTACATCACATGAATTCAATATATAAGTATATATGAATAAATAATATGGAATTAATTATATAATGATCATTCTAGAAATATAATTGTTTAATAGATACGTGTCCATTAAAATCACTTAAAGAGTATTTAGAAAAAATGAAAATAAAAAAATTAACACTCTTACGTTTAAATATATATTTTGTGTCAAAAAATTGAAAAAAATAATGTTATTAATGAGTATTGATTTATATATTGAGAATAATGAAAATTTTCAAATATTGAATTTTATTTATAATTTCTAATAATTATATAATTATATTAATGCTTATGTAATTATTATTTTGTATTCCATTAATTAATAAAAAATAAAATAAATAATTTGAAACTATTAAATGTTATTTAATTTCAATTAGTTACATTATTATAAAATTTTAATATATGTTTACTACATGTTCGTGCATTTTTAAAGTATTATATTTTTATTTCAACTTTTCCTTTATTAATATTAAGTAAAATTAATTAAATAGTTTCAAAATTGATATTAAATATATTTCATACAAATATTATTTTATTATATAATTAAAAAGTTGATAATTATTTTAATTAATATAAGATGGATAATTTACGGTCCAAAATATAATCCCTTTTCCACATATAGATCAAATGAAAAACTTATATGTAAAATTGTATTCCTTTAATATTGAATTGGATGATATTATGGTTTTGGAAAAAATAGTATAACTAAATGGTTAAACCAAATGATAGGGTTTCGAATAGAAAATAAACCTATCAAAATATTCAATGATTTTAATATTTAAAAAAAATACAACCATATATTTGGATACCTAATATATTGGAATCCCTTTTCAATATAATTACATAATTATATTTTAATATTATAACAAATCACAATTTTTCCCATCATCTGAATTCTTAAAGGGAACCCCTCCAATAATTTATTAAAACTACATTGTTCCTTTTATCTCATTGAAAACTCTAAAAAATTATATTACCCAAAAAATATTCCAAATTATTGAGTTTTTTTCCTCCCAAATGTCTTTCTCTATGTTTGTTATGTAGAGATCTAGATGATTTTTTACCATCAAGAGGTAATATCCTCTACCAACCACATCTTTTCTAATTATTATTTTACCTCCTTAAATCATTATATATTATTTATAATCCAAAACATTCATCTTTATAAATATTATAAAATTATATTGGGATTATAAAACCACATTTTGTCCATTTTTCAATAAAATAGAAATTTAATGTATTACTCGTGCATACGAACAAATTATCATCTCCACATAGTGTTACAATTTATTTATCATAAACATTATTTGTGGATGGTTATTACAGTGGTTTTAATATATATATATATAATATTATATAATTAATCATTTGGAATGATTATATCAAATATAATTTCTTTCCTTTTAAACAATTGGGAAATGATAACGTCACTTGTGCGTACGTGTAGAATATCACCTCAATAAAAAGATCTGATTCATTTTTCATCAACATTATACATGGATGGTAAATAATATTGATTTAATATATATATATATATACATATTAATCATATGATATAATTATTATTTAAAAATGTGAAATTATTATCTACTTCACTTTTTCCGTCCATTGTAAAGTTAAAATAGTTTCTAGTCATACATATGTCCTTCCATCTCTATGAATGATGTAATTAATTTTTCATTCTATAAATTTTATAGAACAATATATATATATTCACACACACACACACAAAAATATATATATGTATAATGAATTAATTAGATATTTATGTAATGATTAAAATTATGTAAATGATGAAACCATGATCAATGTATAAGGTTGGAGACTGCCAAACTGAGATATAGTACAAAAATGAAGCAGTTATCATCTGGAATAGCGATTTCAATAAATAGTTATTAATAAATAGGTGATAATATGTCGTAAATAATTCACACATGTTATTACATTAAATAATATGGTTTTAATACATATATAATAAATATTTCTTTATTATAAAGTAGGTTTGAATGAGAATGAAGAAAGGAGATACTTTTTGTATGTTTTTTTGATTCAATCATATTTTAATTTGTATTGTGTATGATTGAATTTCTAGGGAGAATCAATTATCCAAATACTTGTGAGAGTCAATACAGAATCCTATTTGTATAGTATATGTATATTTCAATTTCTATTCATTTTTATGCCATTTATTTTGAAGGGGTAAATTCTTTCCCTCTTTAGGATCTAGTCTACAATGTATCAAAAATACGGGGATTTACTGATTGAAGTTTCATTTCTATCATGTGTGGATTATTTTCATTTATTTTTTCCTTTAGATGAGTGCAAGGAAATCCAATTGGGGTTTGGATATTTTTTTGAATCTATAATCATTTTATGTCCATGACTGGATGATTGATTTCATTTTTTCTTCATTTAAAAGTACCTATCCACAACCCAAATTATCGTATATCAATGAATGAATGATTTATTTCAATATTTTTTAAATTAAAAACACATATCTATTGGTGTGGATAAAAAAATTCAATTGAATTTGGTTCTGTGTCACACAAATATCTTTCATGACATTACAACTGTTGTTGGTCTCCCCTTTTAGATGGACAAAGAGACTGAGATGGTGAGGTGTGGGCACAAGGCCATGATTTTTGATGAGGTTTATCTTAGTGAAACTCTCATAGAGATGGTAAATATTTCAACTAAAATAAATGTTATTAATTTTATAAAATAATCAGAAAATTTTACCTTCTATTTTTGTTGAATGTAATTACATTGGTAATTGAATTGAAAAATATAAAAAGAATCATGTTTTTGTGGCTTATTCCTCAAAAGTACATTGTCACAGTGACTATTCCAATAGGTAAACAAAGTGTAATTTGGTGAATAATGGAGATGAGACATTATATTTTGTTAAAAACAATAATGAATTTTCGATTCCATAGTGTCCATTATATATTTCTAAATCCAAACTTCCCCAAGTGGAATCAGTTTTGCCTTTGGGTGTTGAATAGTGTGTTGAAGGGGATATATCGCAACGTTCTAATTAAATTGATATTCATTTTATAACCCAGGTAGGTTATGGTTTCTACTTGTATATGGGATGTCTCTAATCATTCTGAGTATGAATATCTTCTTATTCAACCTTATTAGGGGTTGGTTTCTCCTTCAGCAGAGGTCGGTATCCACTTTGTGTTGTGAAGCTAGATGAACAGGTGTCTTAGGGTATTAATTACCACCAACACATTCAAGAGGCCAAGATAAAAACTGAAATTTATAGTTAATTTGGTGTGTTTTTAGATTTTTATAAACCTAAACAAGTTATTTTGGGAAGTTATATCTTTTGTAAGGCTGGTGTAGATTATGCAATGTCTAATGATGATTTGGGTTTCCCAAAATTTTCACCTTAAAAATATCAGTCTGTGAAAGATTATTCCCACATCAGTCCCTCTTTGAGTAGTAAAATAGATTTTATAGAGAGAATTCCACAGATGAATATATTCATCTTATTTTTATCCGACTATATTTAGGGTTATGAGTATGAGAATTTAAATAAACTTGATTTTTATAATCAATTTATCATTTAATTTTATATATTTCTCTCATCTGTTGAGAGTATGTTTTATTGTCTCCACAATATCATTATTCATCATTTTTAATTTATCTAACTTTTTAATAAATATGGTCTATGGTCCTGTACTTTTTGGTAAAATTATAAAATAATATTTTTAATGAAATATCTAATTCATTTCACTCTTCTGTCAAAAACCCATTTTCTAGATATCAATTTTTTCTACAAAAACATTCATGAATGTTTTGGAAATTATCTTATTATTATTAAATATAATATTTACCTTTGATTTAATTATTATAAAATTTTATAAAATTTTCTTATTTACATTTTCTTAAAATGGTTTTTTTTTACTTTTTAAAAATATTTGAAAGGAATGTTTTTTTAACATAGATGACATGAACGGAATTTCACACTATGAGGAAAACTTATTAATCTAGAGTATCTATTAAATGATTCCATGGTTATTTCGAAATAGAATTATTTATATAATATTATGGAAGATTTCATATTTTAGATATGTGATTTCAAAATGAAATGGGAGTTTTTCTTAAGAAACATTATAGTGATTTTTATAGGAATTTTTAATAATTATAACAAACATTGATATAAATTATGTTTTAATTGGGATATGATACAATGATTATATCATTTTTATTTCCCTGGATGGTTTATTATTATTATTATGTGATTATTATTAATCCAATTTATTTCCACAATTTATACTACATTAAATTAATAATAAAATTGAACACATCGTTATTTTCACATTATAAGATGAGATGATATGATAAATTTTATTATAATCTTATAAAACACATATGTATTCTATTCATTTTGTGATTTTCTATGTCAAAATTTTTATATTCCTTAAATTAATTGGTTAAATATTTATATCTCATGAGATAATTATGTGATGAAATTAATTGTGCTTGATCAACTCCAGGAAACAAGTTGACGTTTTTAATCCACTTTTGGAAAACAGTTGATGTTAAATATCCACTATAGTATGAATGTTTGATTGCAGATCTATAATATTATGAGAAATATATAGGGATACCGCTAGCATTATAACTTTATTGTCTCATTATTTATCATTTACATGTGAAATGTTTCTATACTTATGATAATTCAACACTTTTATGATATGATCTTATAGTTCCTAATTGAGAAGGTTTTATCACTCTTATGATTCATGTATTTTAAAATGATGATATTTCATATAATGGATCATGTTTATGATCAATTCTAAACAAGTAATGTATATTTTTTGTTATGTTCATGATTTAATAAACTTATTATTATGTTATTATTTTATATTATAATCACATTATATCTCCCATATTTATCCTTATTATAATATGATTTCACCTATTCACATTTTTCCATTATACATGTTATAATGATGGTTTAATTTGGGTATGTCTATAAGGGATACGAGGTTAAAATATCTTATGGAAATGAAGAATATTTTCATCAAATAAAAATTTAGTCTAACTAGTCACCAAACACAATAAAACCATTTGATTCTTCATCACGTTTTTGTTAAATGTATTGAATTATCATATCTAAAGATGTAATATTTATATAAGAAATGATGTGGTCACTATAGTTGTTATAAGATGAAATGTTTGGTTAATCAATGTATTTTAGAATTAGATAACATAATTGAAGACCATGGTGTTAAGTCTAGGAAAAGTATAACATCATAATGTTTTTGGTAATGAACCCGGATCACCTAAGTAAGATAAAATTTCTTATTTATTTAATAGAAGTTTTCATTATTTAGAAATAATATTATTTATATTTTATTTTTATATGATAGTACACCAGTTTATTTAATCGCGGTGCACACTATTTTCTTTTTGGTTTTATTCCATGGCTATAAATAGAAGTCATAATTCTATTAATGAACATTATAAAAAAATGAAATGATTATCCACCCAATTAAATAATTTTTATATGATCGTAAATGAATAATCATGTAACTGTTTGATGGAGCCAAGAATGTTCTCTATAGAAATGGAGTATGGTTTTTGTTTGTTTTCAATCCAGATATGTTTGATCATGTAGTTTCGAATATGTGAATGTTTACAGTAAAAATTATTTTACTGATGAAGGTGGCATTGTTTCCCATTGTTTGGAATACCTTTTGGTAGACAATCAGGGGAATAGAGACATGTTTTTTTGGATGTTGAATTTGAAAACAAGGATGAAGAAACATTACAATGTTACATGAAATTTATGTTTCTAGAATATCTCATTCTAATATGTCAAATGAAATAAACTCATAAAGGAATATTTTTTTCATAGAATTATCTTACATGCCAAATGATTCATTAAAACTGAGTTTTACACATGATGATTTTCTGGTTTATCACATAAAAATATTGAAAAGGAATGGGTTCAATAGAAGGATCATACACACTGAATGCAATGTCAAAAACCTGTTTACACACATTGGATATGATGCCCACATAACATGATTGTGGGGTTATCTGGGTCTATAAATATTAGGATCTCCTATTGAATACTTAGAAATGATTCAATGAAGATTCAGTGTCTCTGCCTCTTGAAATACTTACACACACAACAACTACACGTAGAAATACTTAAGAAAAGAATGATCCTTAAGTCAATCAAAGGAAATTTAATCACATGGTTAGGTTGTGTGAATGATAAGGTTTTAGAGAAATAAATCTTCTATGAAAATCCCAAAACATGTGTGATAGAAAATGTTTTACATGCAATTGTGGATTTGAGATACTTTCATGTTTCCAATATATGGTTTGTTTGATCAGTACATTCAAGGGCCTAAATTTATGATTATAAAGAAAGAAGCATCTCATTCTAGATAGGGACATGGATTCAATTCCAATATATTGAGGTGACCTTCATATTGATAAACTATGCGATAAATCACTCAATGTTGTGGTCTTGGGGAGTTAATGGAATGATTTTTAAGGACACAATATGTTGTCCATCAAATATTATAAAAGAAGTGTGGATTGGATAGAGTGACTATGTCTTAAAATCTATATTCAAAAACTAGTGTTGTTTAGTGATTTTGGGTACAATCGACTCTCTTTCAATGTATGCATCATGGACCTGTCCTTAATGGTGAACCATAAAAAATTATTGAATTGTATCATTGCATGTTGGTGATTAAATTAATACACATTATCATTATACAGGATTAAAAGGTTACTACAAACATTGGAACAAGACCCTCACTTTATAAATAAAGTTTACACCATTATTCACCCATCCCCTCTCAGGGTGTTTCAGGGTCCTTCATGTGGAATCAGAATATACAGTTTACTAGAGTTAAATAAATCATCTTTTTCTATCATGGAGAATTTAGTAACTGTCAAAGGAGTCCCCCTCCTTCATAGAATAAAGATCCATATTTTGAAACATAGGATCACATATCATATATGATCTATTGAAATGGACATTCATTTTTCCACTTTATATGACACATAGGTTACTAATCTAATATGACTTTTTATCACTAAAATTGATAGGAAAATACATGATATTGATTTTAAAGAATATTGTTCCCTTAATGAAGATATATCTAATCAAATATATTTTCTTGTGATAAGTTGAAAATCAAATAATTCTATTTGTTGAAAACTATAAAATATATATGCTGGAAAAACAGAAGTAAATAAAAGAAAACTAAAAGCTTTTCAAAATAGGTTTGATGATCTAAAAACGCATCATGATGAAAATTTAGATACATTATTTATTCAAATTACTGAATATATATGGGAAATATGATGAATTTTAGAAGATATAAAAGTCATTGACATTGGGAATTTTTATCTAATACGTCTTCCACCACTCTACAATCCTAAATTACCAGCCCTTGAAGAATGTGATGTATCTAGATTTTCTCTCTATGATCTATTGAAATGTCTCGTGGCTTATGAAATGAGAATCAAACTTGATGATTATACAACTCATGTTGGTGTGGAAACAACATTCAAGGCCATTGAAAACATGAGGTTTCCATAGATTTTATGAATGAAGATAATAAGGAAGGCAAATATTCTTCTCTCATTTCCAAGATATTCAAGAAAGGAAAACGATATTTGAAGTAAGGATGCCTCTAGATTATTTTAAATGTGGTAGATTTGGGAACATTTCCTATCATTTTTCAAGGATTTTCTATGATGAATAATGTGAACATAAAAATATGTATATGCCTAATAATAGGTTTACCAAAAATGGAGACTTCAAATATGGAAATAAATTATAGAGGAATAGTTTTTTATAATGAATATGATGATTACAATTTTTTTTTTGAGGCCAAATAACTAGAGTTTGAATTCAGAACCTAAGAATCCATGATGGATATAGTAGAAAATTAAGAACAATCAAAAGATAAAGCTACATATATTCATTTGATTACTATTTATAAACAAAAATTGTATCATTCGGATTATTTTGGTAATATTAAAAATAAAAAAATAGAAAAGAAAGTAGAGAGCAGCACTAGAATAGTAATCAGAACATGTGGATCGACTAGATAGTGAAATTGTTCAACTGGAAGAAGTCAAAAAATAATATTTAATTACTATTTAACACTGATAATATGGAGTATAATTGAAGATCAACATTTTAAAATTAGAAAAGTTCATCAATGACCTTACATTCAGAGTATAGTATAAGTTCAAAACTATCGAGGGTCTTAAAGAAGAAGTATATACTCTATAAAGTAAATTGGACGTTCATTCAACCTCATAGGAAAATATTTATAACTTTTTGTTTCAGAGATTATCGTATGCAGAACTTTTGGAGAGAGATAAGTGTAGTTCTGAATTATTTGAGAAGGATTTGAATGATCAAAGAACCACATGCACATGAAAATGTGGAATTGGTTGTGATATTAAATCATCAAAGACTTGAAACAATATTTTCCAAATTAATGTAAAGAATAATGTTGGTGTACCACAAAGTCTTATAATGGGAAAAAAGAGAAACCCTCAAGTAAAACTAAAAGAAGAACTGGAAAATATCCACAATTTTACATAAATGATCGTCATCCAAATTATTTTCTTGTTTAAGGGGACATGATGAGGAATGGAAGTGAGAAAAAGTTTCCTCTTTTGAAATGTCAATTTTTTGTTATCTAGGCCATACCATGTCATATTGTGAAGAAGAAAGGGCCTATTTGAATTGGGAAGATCATGGAAGTCAACAAAGGGTAATGAATCTATATCATACATCTTATTGATTAAATATATTTTATGGATATTTTTTTCACTACTCTAATTATGTCCATAATGTTATTGATTTCAAGTAGAGTATAGGTAAGAATATCACGTATAGAATATAGAGAAAATTCAATACTCACCAAACAGATAGAATTTATCTTGGAAACATGTATTCTCTTAAAAAAGTAAAATATGAGTATTATGAACCGCTACACATGGAAAATAGATGGGAAAGGCCATAATTGTTCTTCATTCAATGAAATTATTCCATGCGTGAAAAAATGAAATCAAGAAATCGTATCTTGATGAATTCATTCTAAATATTTCAAAGAATAGTATCACTTGGATTCATTATAGAAGTTTCTCACCGTATGATTGGAAATGAAGATTCCTTAAGTAACATAATGAAACGGGTTTATGGATGAATCGGGTTAACTAATTATGTTTTCTTAATGATAAAAGGTACTGGGAGTACAAAACTAGCACGTGATGAGCTTAAGAATACCGAAGTTCTTTATGTGTATTGTTTGTGTCAAAATCTCTTGAGTGTGATTCAACTCTGTGACTCGAGACATATAGTAAAAAATCAATCAAAATTGGTGAACTATAAAAGTATAGGTAGTGAATTATCTCATGAAGTAATGAAAAAACATATGGAAAGGTATATCAGGATGGCAGTAGAGAGAAAGTTTTCTACCTGACTGTTGAAAAAGAGAAAAACATGTGGTGCAGGTGGTTGGGTCACATTATTCAATAATATATGGATAATATATCTAAGTTGAAGATAGTCATGGATCTCCCCAATCTGATGTGTGAATGGGAAAAGACATATGATGCTTTCATAAGTAGAATATTGGTCAGCAATTCATATCATCCAATTACGAAAATGGAATCCAATATTATTGATCACATTCTAAGATATATATGAGGTATGATAAATATGGTTGTAACATATGGAAATATGTACTTAATGAATTTTATTTATGATTACCGTAGAACGGATTTTGTAATGATTATACACAGGAACCAACAAGTTCTTGATTCAAATAAAAGTTATCATTGAATAGTTGATAATGATACTTGTCGCAAAAATAATATTCTATGATCTGAAAATGTAGGGGAATACACTTCCATTGAGTTTATATATTTTGTTGATAAACATGGAATAAACCATATAGTAGATTTATTGAGAACCCCATAGAAAAATTTATTTATTGATCACAAAAATCGATTGGTGAATAGTAGGGATATAATTTTTCTGATTGAGAGTCGTATCACTCTCAATTAATGGAAAGAGGTTTTTTAAGAGGAAGTGTATAACAGAAACTGAATGGGTATTTATATGGGAGATACTAAGAAAACATATTTGTTTTTTGAAAATAATGAATCCCTATTTTAATTTTTTCATGTTTTTTGTAGTAAATATTCTATCCAAAAATTGAAGGAAATCATGGAAAATATAGTGATGATGAAGAAAATAAAAAATATGGATTATTGGAGAGGAATAAACAGTACAACGAATAGATGAAAATACTAATGCAGAGGAAGTAATGCAGTACACAAAAGGGTAAAAAATGATAATGATTTAGAAGAATAATCAGAAATGGAACCAATGGCTGAAGAAACGTATTCTGAACCACACATGGAAAATAAAAGTGACAAAATTGAAAAATACAACATCAACTGGATTCAACCACACCCACACAGACAAGTAGAAAGTGGAATGATGAATATTCTTCCATCACATAAATTATGGACCCAACTTCAATTTATGAAGTTATAAAGGGAAAATTGTGACATAAATCTATGAATTAAGAACTGGATCATATTGACAAGAAATAGATATTGTATCTTGTTAATTTACCTAAAACACATAATGTGATTAAAAAAATGGATCTTTAAAATCACATTCAATGAGTATGGAAATGTGATTAGAAATATGAAATTCATAGTTTGTAACGGATACACACAGATTGAAGGAATTGATGTCGATGAAATATTTTCTTCAGATGTGAGACTAGAGTCAATAAGGATTTTCCATTCTACGATTATTCAAAGAGGATATAATGTTTATCAGATGGTTGTTAGAAAAGAATTTTCACATTTATTTTTTGAAGAATAAGTCTATGTTGAACAACTAGTGGGTTTTCAAATTTTTTATGATAAAATAATGGTTTTTAAATTGACAATGGAATTCTATTATATGAATAAGGAATACAATGTATGGTATTATCATATATATTATTATATGAATAAAATAAAATTTTAAAAAGGTGGTTTGAGCATAAAAACTCTGTAATAAATCCATGGATGATCAGTTTGAGTTCATAGTGTGCATGTATTATATTATATTTTAGGGAAGTGGATAGAAATCCCTAGAATAAATTTCTAAAATCATGAAAAAATTGACATGTTTTTGAATGATGAACTGAAATTATTATTAGAGTATCAAGTGATTCAAAAGAGGGATTACACTTTCATTTCTGAAGAAACATATGCATAAGAGTTACTGAATAAATTCAATATAGAGGACTGTCACGAACCAAATCTGGTCACCAACGAAACCAGTGCCAAACCTGGACCGTAACAAGGCCCGAAGGGCGTTCCCGATCCCCACGGGCTGGAACAAGTGCCCGGGTATCATAAAATGAGAATTGGGAACGATTTACCCGAGTTTATAAACTTAAAACAACAAAAGAATCCAATAAAACGAATCTGGATTTTTCAAACCAAACAATCATTTACATAAATTCAGAACTGTATTACATAGATTAAAATAATTCAAAAAGTCTATACCAAAGGTACAAAAAAAATGTAATAGCCCAAGAACCCTCATGGCATGGGGCAACTCCCTCAAGCCACCTCCACGACACTCCATCACGATGGACCACTAAAAACCCAAACCAAAGGCATAAAACCTGTACCCAAACCTGTGACATAAAATAAGCAAGTCTACTTACACCCAAAGGTGTAAGTAGGGTGTGAGCGAAATCCCAGTAGGATACCACCTCTATGAGATTCCATGTGATAAACATTTCATGACAAAAAGCATTGCATGTTTTGTAAATAATAAATGCTAGTTACAATTTTCTAAAGGATGAAATAATAAATGAAAACAGTTTTCATGTGAGATAATTTTAAAGGAAAAACAATTTTAAAATAAATGACAAAGCTAATGAATTTTCCAGCCAACAATACCGTATACCGACGGTAAGTACAAAGGATCTAATGAGCACAAGTAATAGGAAATAACCCCTAGGCACTAGCTAGCTGTGGGTCCGAGGTACCTCATATCTCGGTGAGAGTAACCACAAAAAAAATATACATTCTCGTGCACGAGCCACTAGTAGGGATCATACCCATAACCTAGTGGTCCCCAATCATCATCATCATTGTTTAGTTAGAGTTGTAAGCGTCAATCTTGCTAAGTGATACTGAGGCCAAACCCCACGGATTCACTAGCATACTAGTACATGTCCACCCACCTAGATACCCGGGTTTTCCCTTTGTGCTCAAACAAGTTCAACAATCCAAGAAGTATAGTTTTCACATGCAAATATCAATTCCACATCACACATTAACCAAACAGCCCCATGTACATCACACAAGTCACAAATTCCACTATTCATTCAAATGCATTTTGAAATCAAACTCACACCAAAATTTCCTACAACACTTTTCACATTTCTTTAACACTTAAACAAATACTTTAAATGATTTTATAAAACCATTACAAGATATTCAACTCAAAAAACAGCCCACACACATGTCACATAATACCCTTCTCACCTTCACAATTCATTTTATCAATAAACTCACACGAAACATCCCACACCCGTGTTTCGCACACAAAACAAAATTTTGTAAAACATATCGGCAATTTATAAAACATTCTAAAAATGTTTGACATCTCAAATCACCACTTTACCATTAAAAAACACACATTAGGTGAACTCACTCACCCAAACAGTATATATAAACCCTTTCCCAACTTTGTTTAACAAAATAAAACATTTGAAATTTTTATAAAACAAACCCAAGAGGTATAACCATTGTTTGCACTCTAAACCCATTTCAAACCCCTCATTCAAAACCAAAATCATAACAATAACAATCCAAAACAGAATTTTCAGCCCTAAAACAATTATTAAAGCACCCCCAAATGTTATAAAAATACATCAAATAATACCACAAAGATACACATGAAAAACACACGTTTTCATAAATCTCCTTCAAAAAGAACAACACAGTTTTACTACTTAAACACATTCAAAAACCTTGTTTTCAAGGCCCACATGATAATAAGAAATTAACAAAATAGAATTGGCAGCCCCTTTCAAGACTAATAAATCACTTTCATATGTTATAAACTAAATCCAAACATTACCCCAAGAGTCACACATGAAAAGTACCCAATTTCAAGCTAAAATACAACTAAAAATTAAATGTTTAACCAAATTCATCAAAAACAGTTTTCAAACCACACAAGACAGATTATAAACATACTAAATTAAATAAACAAGAAAGCTAACTCATCATAAAATGGTTATACATGGAATCACCTACCTTTTGAGTCAAAACCCTCAAAATTTGGTGTGAAACCTTAAGCGCACCACCGCCGCACCACAAGGAATATAAATCCAGACCTAGACCACGAAAAATTGACCCAAAAGATACCAAATCAGACCTTAGGATATAACCCTAACTTCTGGACATGAGGAACTTCAAGAAATAGGAAATAAAACAAAAAGAGGATGGAGGGAACCAAGAAGGAGTTCCCTTACTTGAAATATCTTGAAGAAATCGGCCCCAATCCACCCAAATATGAATCTCCAAGTACCCAAAACTGGTATGGAGGATCGAAGTGGTAATATTAGGTCATGTGGGAACTGAAATGGGGAAAAAATGATGATAATTGAAGGAGTTATGAAAGATTCATTTTACCTCGTCAAATCTGGTCTATTTGAGAAAGAGTATGCGATATTGCCCTACTTCGCGGCTTTCCTGAGCTCCAAAATTGCGAAACCGATAATGGGGGAAATCCTCGGGGTATTGTCTTTGAGAGGGAGGTGGAATCACGGGAAAACAGTAAAACATGAATGAGATATGAAAATTTTAAAAAAGAAATTTAAAGCAGGAAATGGGCATACGGGCAGGCCCATTTCCTAAATCAAAAACCCAAATCCATCATGATTTTGGATTTATATGTGGACCAATGGGATATGGTGGTTTTAATATATCAGGTTATTCCAATTGGGAAGTGGAATGGGTTTAAAATAGTAAAAATTGAAGGAGTTATAGAAGAAACAAAATTAGTGTTTAAATCTGGAATTGGGCTCGCGGTTTGGCCCAAATTTTCAAAACCCACCATTTTCACCAAAATGAGTGGTAAACCCCCCAAAAAAAATCAGGAATGGAAATTAAATGAAATATTAATATATAAAAAAGTCACATGTGTGACAATTCTCCCCACCATAATACTTTCCGCCCTCGGAAAGCCACATCAAGGAAAAAAAACTCCAAACCCAACCGACAGGAAAAAAAAAATTGACTCATTTTCTAAGCTTTTCCCCCAAAGGCCAAAACACCTCCAGTGATCAATTAAGGAAGGAATACATAACAACAAAAACATACACCTCATTACTGAAATTATCAAGCACATTCAAGATTTTTTTTTCCTAAAATAATACTCCTCAAACACTATCTGAACAAGGCTCAAGAAATTTACCCAAACAAACAAGAACATCGAACAAGGTTACACTTACCTTGATATAACTAAACCATTGAGAAATCTCCAATCCCAACGTTTACTCAAGGAAGATGTATGTGGTTATATAGCTTCGAACGAGACTTCCCACATCCAATCCAAGACCAAGTACAAAAGTGAGTTACTGGTACAAGGATACACAAATGGGCTCCCCAACCATAAGAGACAACTTATTTTTTTTCCGAGAAGAATCAGGACACTAACAGGGGATCCCCGAACAAACTCCCCAGTACAAGGGTTAGAATCCCATTAGGCTTTTTCAAAATAATATACGTGAGACTCATAGTGGTTCTCCCCACCATAAGAACCATCCATCTTAACTGACCAATATGGGCCGGCATAGAAAAACCCCAAAACATAAAGAGTTGGGACGACAACACGGTTAGCCCGCACAGTTTGGGAAACTATGTGCTAACCATGTGGATACTTATACCTACATGGTTTTCTAGGGAACGGTTACTAATAAGTGTTCACTCAACATGACTAGAAATATCTAAAACCTTTCCCCCAAACCCAAAGGGAATCAAAGGGGAAAAAAGTCATTGGGAGATAACATGGGGATGAGGCCCGCCACCTCTTTCCACCGAATGTGAACAAATGAAGAAAGATGACAACAACAAATGTTTAAACTATTCTATTCTCTCATACAAAGAACATTTATTTGTTCAAGGTTAAAAACTGCCCTGGGATTTCCTCTGACTACGTGCCAGCTTCTCTCCGGGACCTATGGTTGGAGCTGGAATGATTGAAGCATCTTCGGCCTCGTAGTTAGGATTTGGAAACCCCCAAATAGAATTTCTTCTTATGATTCTACAAACAACTACACGCAATCCCATATGGGTTCACCCAGACATAACACACTCCAGAACTCACTTTACCCTAACTTTTAAATTCACTGAAATAATGGTTTAGAGGATGCACTCACATCACACCCTGCTTCTTCTGGTGAGAAACAACAGAAATAAAGGACACATATAAACACATTCCTCTAAAATAGATGATGTTGAGATCTCCCAACTGGAAAAACAGTTTTGAAAAAAAAATAGACTCACATAATATTGTACAACTTCACCTTCGACGAATTAGGTAGCTTAAGAAACTAAGGTCTCTTTCAACCATCCACAAGCACTCTTACACAACAAGAGGATCTGAAAAAAAAACCAAGAAAGTAAATGGTGTAGAATCATTCTACAAATCTCATGAAAAGATTCCTTACATTGATCAACTGGAGGATTTTCCAATGGCAAAACAATCCGTGTTGCACTTCAGTTTTGTACTAAATCTTAATGGGGGAGCATCTTATCCAATGAGAGAACCCAAGGACCCAACCAAGCTGGTTCATTGGTAAAAACATGAAACAAAAAAGATCCAAACTCATTAATGGAACCATCTTAATGGTATCCCGAAACATATATCATAGGAGACTACTAACCGGACCTTTTACCTACCTTTCCGACCAAACACAAACCCCAAAAAAAAACAGTTCGAACAGGAAGTGTTCTTAGACTCAAAACATCCCACAACATCAACATTTTCCAAAAATACACAATATACACCATCCCAAACAATTCATCAAGAAAACATGTTTTTCTTTAAAACCATTTCTGAAAAAAAAAACGGTTCAGCGGTGAGCGTATCCACCAATGGTACCCCGTGGGCCTCACACATGCATGTTTTTGTGCCACACCACGCACCCTCCTCATATCTGTCCTGGAACTCATCCAGTCATGCCATCAACCATATATCATCACATATAACCCCATGAATGTGGTCACTCATGGAAATACCAAAGGTCAATGCACTAATTCTTTCCACTTTTCAAAACCAAAACGGTCAACCAACACATCATTACTATCAAAACCGCTAACCAGGAGGTCGAACCCAAATTACCGCATAAAAAAACTTTTCAGAAAGGCACCATCATTCCAATGAAAACTCACATTCAAGTTATTTACATCAATTTCAAAACATCTCATCCCATAAAAAAACATTTTAATAGTTTAGAAAACATTAATGGGAACACTTTTTCAAAACCAACTTCAATATAGTTTCTGCTTTCAAAAGAGGTGTAAGAACACAATTTTCCATTTCAAAATAATTCTGAATATTCAGTTCCACCATTTCATAAATCAAAACATTTCATATTTATTTTAAAATAATTTCACGAAAACATTACACTTCCTAAAACCAAGTCACTTTAAAACCAAAGTTCCAAGATTTCAAAACTAAAGAACACCAGACAATGCGAGAGGAAACTAGTTTCAGTGGGTGACATGGACATATGGTTGGCAGCCATATTCCAATCACTTCACTGTCACAGAGAGTGTTCTAGGGAATGTCCCAGGCTCCACTTGGCTTGCCAGACCCTGCGAGCTCATTGAGACCATTAACCCAACTCTCTTTTCATTTCCCCTAATCATCATCAAACCAAGAAAACCAAAAGACATAGACAAATCCCAACTTCCCCTGGTGACTTGAATCCTGAAATGAGGTGTGGTGATCAAGCACACTACCCATAACCAGAATTACATGTCCCAAAAATCATAACTCTATACTATCCCGACTATTTCCCAAATAACATAACTCCAACGGAGCGAACCTCCTCTGATACCATTTTGTCACGAACCAAATCTGGTCACCAACGAAACCAGTGCCAAACCTAGACCGTAACAAGGCCCGAAGGGCGTTCCCGATCCCCACGGGCTGGCACAAGTGCCCGGGTATCATAAAATGAGAATTGGGAATGATTTACCCGAGTTTATAAACTTAAAACAACAAAAGAATCCAATAAAACGAATCTGGATTTTTCAAACCAAACAATCATTTACATAAATTCAGAACTGAATTACATAGATTAAAATAATTCAAAAAGACTATACCAAAGGTACAAAACAAAAATGTAATAGCCCAAGAACCCTCATGGCATGGGGAAACTCCCTCAAGCCACCTCCACGACACTCCATCACGATGGACCGCTAAAAACCCAAACCAAAGGCATAAAACCTGTACCCAAACCTGTGACATAAAATAAGCAAGTCTACTTACACCCAAAGGTGTAAGTAGGGTGTGATCGAAAGCCCAGTAGGATACCACCTCTATTAGATTCCATGTGATAAACATTTAATGACAAAAAGCATTGCATGTTTTGTAAATAATAAATGCTAGTTACAATTTTCTAAAGGATGAAATAATAAATGAAAACAGTTTTCATGTGAGATAATTTTAAAGGAAAAACAATTTTAAAATAAATGAAAAAGCTACTGAATTTTCCAGCCAACAATACCTTATACCGACGGTAAGTACAAAGGATCTAATGAGCACATGTAATAGGAAATAACCCCTAGGCACTAGCTAGCTGTGGGTCCCAGGTACCTCGTATCTCGGTGAGAGTAACCACAAAAAAAAAATATCCATTCTCGTGCACGATCCACTAGTAGGGATCATACCCATAACCTAGTGGTCCCCAATCATCATCATCATTGTTTAGTTAGAGTTGTAAGCGTCAATCTTGCTAAGTGATACTGAGGCCAAACCCCACGGATTCACTAGCATACTAGTACACGTCCACCCACCTAGATACCCGGGTTTTCCCTTTGTGCTCAAACAAGTTCAACAATCCAAGAAGTATAGTTTTCACATGCAAATATCAATTCCACATCACACATTAACCAAACAGCCCCATGTACATCACACAAGTCACAAATTCCACTATTCATTCAAATGCATTTTGAAATCAAACTCACACCAAAATTTCCTACAACACTTTTCACATTTCATTAACACTTACACAAATCCTTTAAATGATTTTATAAAACCATTACAAGATATTCAACTCAAAAAACAGCCCACACACATGTCACATAATACCCTTCTCACCTTCACAATTCATTTTATCAATAAACTCACACGAAACATCCCACACCCGTGTTTCGCACACAAAACACAATTTAGTAAAACATTTCGGCAATTTATAAAACATTCTAAAAATGTTTGACATCTCAAATCACCACTTTACCATTAAAAACCCACATTAGGTGAACACACTCACCCAAACAGTATATATAAACCCTTTCCCAACTTTTTTTAACAAAATAAAACATTTGAAATTTTTATAAAACAAACCCAAGAGGTATAACCATTGTTTGCACTCTAAACCCATTTCAAACCCCTCATTCAAAACCAAAATCATAACAATAACAATCCAAAACAGAATTTTCAGCCCTAAAATAATTATTAAAGCACCCCCAAATGTTATAAAAATACATCAAATAATACCACAAAGATACACATGAAAAACACACGTTTTCATAAATCTCCTTCAAAAAGAACAACACAGTTTTACAACTTAAACTCATTCAAAAACCCTGTTTTCAAGGCCCACATGATAATAACGAATTAACAAAACAGAATTGGCAGCCCCTTTCAAGACTAATAAATCACTTTCATATGTTATAAACTAAATCCAAACATTACCCCAAGAGTCACACATGAAAAGTACCCAATTTCAAGCTAAAATACAACTAAAAATTAAATGTTTAACCAAATTCATCAAAAACAGTTTTCAAACCACACAAGACAGATTATAAACATACTAAATTAAATAAACAAGCAAGCTAACTCATCATAAAATGGTTACACATGGAATCACCTACCTTTTGAGTCAAAACCCTCAAAATTTGGTGTGAAACCTTAAGCGCACCACCGCCGCACCACAAGGAATATCAATCCAGACCTAGACCACCAAAAATTTACCCAAAAGATACCAAATCAGACCTTATGATATAACCCTAACTTCTGGACATGAGGAACTTCAAGAAATAGGAAATAAAACAAAAAGAGGATGGAGGGAACCAAGAAGGAGTTCCCTTACTTGAAATATCTTGAAGAAATCGGCCCTAATCCACCCAAATATGAATCTCCAAGTACCCAAAACTGGTATGGAGGTTCTAAGTAGTAATATTAGGTCATGTGGGAACTGAAATGGGGAAAAAATGATGAAAATTGAAGGAGTTATGAAAGATTCATTTTACCTCGTCAAATCTGGTCGATTTGAGAAAGAGTATGCGCTATTGCGCTACTTCGCGGCTCTCCTGAGCTCCAAAATTGCGAAACCGATAATGGGGGCAATCCTCGGGGTATTGTCTTTGTGAGAGAGGTGGAATCACGGGAAAACAGTAAAAAATGAATGAGATATGAAAATTTTTAAAAAGAAATTTAAAGCAGGAAATGGGCATACGGGCAGGCCCATTACCTAAATCAAAAACCCAAATCCATCATGATTTTGGATTTATATGTGGACCAATGGGATATGGTGGTTTTAATATATCAGGTTATTCCAATTGTGAAGTGGAATGGGTTTAAAATAGTAATAATTGAAGGAGTTATAGAAGAAACAAAATTAGTGTTTAAATCTGGAATTGGGCTCGCGGTTTGGCCCAAATTTTCAAAACCCACCATTTTCACCAAAATGAGTGGTAAACCCCCCAAAAAAAATCAGGAATGGAAATTAAATGAAATATTAATATATAAAAAAGTCACATGTGTGACAAGGACTCTAAAATAATGTCGATTTCAATTGCATTTAGGATAGAACTTGGAATTCATATGGATGGGTCTTCTATGGATCCCACCATGTATTTAAGAATCATTCTATGATTATTGTTCTTGACTAAGAAATATCTAAATATGATATCTGCAACAATATTGGTGTCTAGATTTCAATTTAATCATAAGGAATTTTTTTCCATTAGTTATAAAAATCCCGATGTATATTCAAGATACACTCTTTTTTTAATTTGTTGTTGTATTGAGATATAATAAACAATTTCCATTTCATGGTGATTAATGGGTTGGATATGTGGTGGATAGAAATTTCACTAGTGGTGTAGAATTATTTATTGGAAATAAATGTGTGGGATAGTTGAGAATGAAATAAGAAATAACATCTATTAGTATCTAAGAATTGTAGTATATCTCTGCTAAAAAGTCATAAACTTTCATATTTTGTGTGAAGAAACATCTAACTGATAAAGCTGATATGGTTAAACCACCAATAGTGATTCACTGAGATAACAAGAGTAAAATTGATATTTGAAGAATCATATTCCGTAGTCTCTAACTAAACAAATTTAAATTAGATATCAATTAATCAGGTGATTATTTAACACAGCCTGATTAAACTGGATAATGTGACAATTGATGTCCAAGTGGTATATATTATGACCATGCAATTGATAGAACATGTATTCTAGAAACATTGGTTGAACATCAATGTTCATCCACATTCCAGTACATAATGATTTTATAGTTTTTCCCATCTACCCATTTGTGTTAACTATTTTAATATGTTTGTGGAAGTGATGTAGGTCAATGGGGGAGATATAATATCGGGGGAGTGTATTTTATGATCTAAAAATTCAAATACAGGTTCATTGGGTTTATTTCCAAATGGGTTTATTAATAAATTCAATTTTTTGAGGTTATATGAAAATCTTGAATGTATAAATTCAATTTTTTGAGGTTATAAGAAAATGATGAATGGGGAAAATCAATGTGATAATGGTTTTCAGATTGTATGGTTTTGAAAAACCATGTAATGCTTCTGTGAGATGATGAGAACTGTGTATTATGAGAAAATACTTTAGGCCATCCAATTCTTCTATGATATGATCAGATATTATCTTTGAAATATTTAAGACTCATATGTTATGGTGAGATATTTCAAGTCATATAGTTATTTTGTGACATGGTCAGAACTTATATTGGAAATATATAAGCATTACAAAACATGAAAACCATATTCATTTTTCCACTCTTTTTTTCTACACTATTATTCACTCATGTAGACTTAGAGTGTCAGATGATATTTTCTCTTATTTTGGGCATTGATAGTGGCTAGTGTTATTTTTTATTTTTATGTAGATTACTATCATACTCAAAGGGTGATATTATTGGTACCAATAATTTTATTTTCATGAAATAGTTTATGGATTGAAGTTTTTTCAATCCAAATTTGGTAGATCAATGAGTTAATAATCTAGGAATTTCTATAGTACTTATGATTTCTGTGATGAAGGTGGTTTTTTTCCATTAGTTTCCTAATTAAAAGTTCAAAAATTAATGGAATGGAGAAATGTGTTTTTGGATAATGAAATTGTGTGAAAGGTTGATGGAATAACTAAATGTTGGATCATATATTTATTTCAGGAAATATTCATCTAAATAATGAAAGGGAATGAATCATGTGAAAGATTAGTTTTTTCATGGAAGAGTCTTGCAAACAAAATATGAAGTCCAAAGTGAGATTAGTGAAAGAGTAGTTTCAGGGATATCACATCAAAATATGAAAATGGAATGGTTGTGGATAGAGATATTATTTTCTGAATGTGATGTAAAATTCAGGCTGACAATCATGGGGGTGGACGTTCAAGTAACATGGTTGTAGGGTCATCTATGCCTATAAATATGTAGCTACCCCATTTGATGATTTTGAACTCTTCCAACAAATTCTCCGCATTTCTACTTCATGAAAGACTAGCATGAAAAGACATAAAAATATTGTATATGGGATGAAAAATTCTCCTTGATTCAATCAATAATATGTTAATTGTTTTGGATGGATACACTAAAGGGAAGGGTTGTGTGAAAGAATCATTTTGTGGAAAACTCAATACATGGATATAAGAACATGTGTTACATGCAATTAATGAGTTGAAATACTTTCATGTTTTCAATATCCAGTTCTTTTAATCAATACATTAATGCGCATCATTACAAGTCTTTATTTAATGAAGGGTCTCATGCAATTTTGGTACAAATAATTCATTGACCAAATATTTAAGCGACCTTCGTGTCAATAAATTGAGTAAGACTTACCTTGAGGTAGTGAGATTGGAAGAGTATATGGAAGTGTTCAGATAAGAACAATGTTCTATCAGTAGAATCTATTAAATGTAATTTTCATAGAAATGGGGGACTATGCCTACACTTCTATATTCCATAAGATATGAATTTTAGTGGTTTTGGTATGACCAACACACTCTTGTCATATGCTCAATGGACTATCACTTAGTGGAGAACCATGTAAAATTGATGTGTTTTCTCTTGGCATGTAAATGTATAAATTAATACACATTACCATTAGATAGGTTTCTTAGGTTCATTCCAATGTGGGAACAAGATCCACCACATTATACAATGTAGTTTAGACATAGATTCACCCCTTCCCTCTCAAGGTGTTCTGGGGTACTTTGCTATTCACACAAAACATTCAAAGTCTATGAATCAAACTGAGATTCCAAACAAACAATGAAGGGAATAATTGATTATTAATTTTTTTATGAGGAAACAACAATCTTATTATAGTGGTCTTTGGATACACTAGTTTCAAAGTGATGGATCAAGACCATTGTTAAAATATTTTCTATTCTTTAGTATATGTAACATAGAAATATTATCATCACCATTTAAAATATGGAAGGTGAAGGTGATAAATGGTGGATTAATATTAAGAAATAAAGACAAGAGGAAGTAATTTAATCAATGGAATGTCATGAGTTTAATAGTAATTTCTTGTTAAGTACCTCCCTATTATTTTATTTACTAACATAATAATTACTTCCATGGTCTAAATCTTATGGATGACTAATAAATTGGTTCTTATAATTAAACTTTTACAATACATGAAAGGTATTGCCCTAGTTTTATCCTACTACATGAATATATTATAGATCAATAGATTGATTCCTTTAATGGAAGTCTCTGAATGGAATTATCAATATGATAATTTAGTACCTATGAAGGAATTTCTCGATGTAATCTTAATGTGTAATTTGAATTTTGAGATTCCCACAATTCCCAAGGATTTCATAAGAAATAGAATATGGTTTTTCATAAAAATTCAAACAAATCACAATGTTAAAATAATTTTCAACCATATAAATGCTAAAAATGTGGGAAAAAATATCAAGGTAATTTCCTTAATGGAACTGGTCGGTACTTTAAATGTGGAAAAGTGAGTAATAAATCTTATGAAAGCCAAAAGGGAATGAATTAAACGGTTAATTAAATAGAATAAAAAATTATTCCAACTAATATACCACCCATGCTTAAATAATTTAAATTCAAGGAGTTTGGTAATTCTGAAAACCAGTGCACAAATATATTGCGTTCCTAGGATTATAGTCATCAACAACATATTAAGAAAACAGATATTGTGAAATTCCTTGCAACTAAAGATGACGAATTGGGTCATGTGAATTACTCGGTGAATGCTACGCATATCATCCACTCTAGAGAAACTAATGTATAATTTAATATTTCCTCTAACTACTCATTTATATATATTGAATTTGAAATGGTTTTCAAATTACCATCTAAATTATTTGATATTGAGTTAAATGGGAAACCACATAATATTATGTTGGTCGTATCTCACATATATAGTTCTTCTACTGTAGAATATTTGGGAATATTCTTTATTGTAGTCTTGTTATTCTCCGGTTAGTTGAATTTTATGTTATTCTAGACATGTTTTTTCTTTCTTCCTATAGAGACCATAAAATTTTTAAAGGAATAGAAGTCATATTTCATTTTCAATAAGAACCAATGATCATTTATTAGTGTGAAGATGAATATGAACTTATAATTATAAATAATTCTATCATGTGGGTCCAAATTATATTCCATGAAGAATATTTAGCATAAATGTTTACAGATAAAGTAAAACAAAAAATACACCTATTATTTTTTAGTTTGTGGATATACATCTGGAGTAATTTCCCTTTCTACCTCTAAATCAAGAAATTGAGTTTTTAATAGAACTCATACCTATTGTTACACATTTTAAAAAGCCTCCATATTGAATAAACATGGTTGAGTTTTAGGAATTTAATATGATACTCTAGTAGAATCATGAAAGGGGATTTCTTCATCCATGTGCATCAAAACGGGGTTCACCTTTTTTTTCTTCTTAAAAATAAGGTTAAATAAATTAAAATATTCAATTATTATCAAGAACATAACATGTTCACAATTAGAAAAATGTGTCATTCACCCTATATTGAAAATTTCATCGATAAAATTAATATATCCCAATAAATTTCTAAGATGAACGTTCATTTTGGATATCAACAATTGAGAATCAATAATGATGACATACATAGTATGAAATTCAGTTAAATGTATGGAAATAATGAATTCGTCAAGATGCCATTTGTATTAAAATATATTTCATTATCTTGATGGATTTAGTTAATATAGTCCTTTTAAATTATATATAATAGTGTTTCGTAGCCTTTATATATAACATTATTATATTTTTTCAGGTAAAGAAAGAGTATTGGCATTATTTAATATTTTTATAAAGACCCTGCTAAAGGTGAAAGATTATGAAACATGTAACATCCCGACCCAGAAGCCACTAAACAGTGCTCTGAGCCAGTTGGTCACAAGCCCTCAAGCATGACTCCGCGTACGCCAGAGGGTGCCCACTAGCAGCGAGGGTCTAGTGTGTCAGTCTTGGGGACACTATACCCTTTATTAATAGAATAAAATACCAGTAGAATTAACCAGTAAATAGTGGAAACACATATAAATATAAAAGTACAATGTCACTAGCATAATAAAAAAACTGGAAATACAATACTCAACTGAAAGATAAAACATGCTATGACTATGCAAGTGCCATGTGTCTACAATGAAACTGAATATAAATTCACAAAGTCTCCAAACGGGTCCCAACCCACATCTGATTCCCTCTTCCATGCTCTAACCCCAAACAACACTCTTACCAGTGCTCTTTCCCTTTCCCTTCCCTTCAACAACAATGTCAATTCGGATTCCAATCAGGTAGCCCGTGTAGGTTGTGAGTACGACTCAGTAGATCACCACCAACAGTGTCAAAAAAATCCAGTAATAAGCAGTGTATGTAGTTTCATTAATAATAATGCAATACAATAGGGAAAACAATTATATTTATCCAATTAACCATTATTTAATGCGTTAAACATCCAGGTTCCAGAGATCACCCAAAACACAATGCCTACTTCGGCCTGTGTAGGAGCCTAAACCATCCCCCCTGTACAATTCATAATTACTATGTCACAAAATTAGGTTTATAAATATCCAAATGAAACCATAGAAAAAATTAAAATAAAGAATTCAGAAATTCATGTCTAGCACACATGTTAGTATTTGGAGCATCAGTCCCTGTCTCACAACCCCATGGGTATTTGGAGCATCAGTCCTTGTCCCATAAAATATCAAATTCATGCATGTCATTGGTTCTATAATGCCATATCTGAAACCTCTGTTGGTATTAGGAGCTTCATTTAGTGTTCTAAAACCCTTTTCCAAAATAAATCACAAATTAACATATACAACCATATTCAAATGTGTAATCATCTTTATCCTTCCATCATAATACTCACCCATATTCAACTAGATCCACAATTCACAATGAACCGCATATCCAAAACAAAAATTAATTATTTAAGCCATGAAATTTATACAACTGCATACAACAAACAAGATGAGACTGTGGGATTGGATTTAGACCACCTACCTCGATTTATTTATTGAAGTTAGCCCAAAAAAATCCCCAAATTCCAAGCGGTAGAACATTGTCAATCATATTCTCGATCAAAATTCTTAAAACCAAAAATAAGATAAAAGGAATTAAGATCTTGCAAAACTAGATCTAGATTCACCTTCCTAGATCTATACCTTAACTCATTCAATAAGATCCATGGAAATGATGGAAATCTCCCATGAAAAGATCAAGGAAGGATAGAGGAAAGAATGGAAGAAACAACAGGATGAAATCTACTTATCAAAAGGAGAGCAGATCTTCAATCCGAGCCTTAAATCTTGAGAAAAGGTGTTTGGATTGACTTATAATCTCTCACAGAGGCTATGGAAACACCTAGAAATTTCCATGCCCATGCCAAGGTCAGAAAATTAGGAAGTCTTGGGGATCTGGTTGTTTTAAAAAGCATTTTCGGAATTAAAAACAGTGCGCACAGTTTCCTGTAAAGTGGCACACGATTTGTAAAATCGTGTGCAATCCGTGCGGACCTCACTGTCCATATTTTCAGGGTCTGCATGGTTTGGTCACAAGTTTTGTCAAACCGTGCGTACCAATCTGTCCACTTCTGCTTTGTTGGCACAGATTGGTCACGCCGTTTGTCAAACTGTGCAAAAAAATGTGCACAACCCACATCCCTTTTGTTTTAATTAAAAGTTCACCGAAACGCACCCCAAGTCACCACTCTAAAACAGAGGTACATAAATTCAACAAAAGTACCTGAAAATGTACACGATATTGACTGAAGAAAAGGCCGAGATCTTACATTTTACCGACCTTATAACATCTTGTCCTCAAGATGTACTCTTGAACTTCTTTACGATTCTGAGCTAAAAAGATCCCTTGACAAGGGTTGGGGTGATACCGTCGTAGTTGTGATACATGGAAAAAATCATTGATAACAATATATTTCTATGGAAGAGCCATTTGGTATGCTACCATATTGACTCTCTTATCAATCTCAAAAGGTCAAAAAAACATGGGTGCCAACTTTCACTGCCTCAATATCCTGCACTTACCCAACCTAGATGACACCCGAAGGAAAACAACATCACCCTCTATAAACTCTAAGGGTCGTCTCTGTCTATCAGTGTATAACCTATTCCTACTTTATGTCATATCCATACTTTTGTGAATCATATGAACCTGATCTGTCATCTCTTATACAAGACATGGTCCCAAAAACTCTTACTCACGTGCTTCCATCTAGCATAGCGGTGATCTGCAGGGCCAACCATAAAGAGCCTTATATAGTCTCATCTGTATAGTTGCCTGATAACTATAATTATATGAAAACTCCACTATATCTAGGTGGTTATCCCATGTACCATTTAAGTAAAGTACACACTCCCTCCACATATCCTCAAGCACTTGTATAGTACGCAATGACTATCAATCTGTTTGCGGATGGAAAGTCATACTCAATAAAAAATGTGTACCAAGTGCCTTCTACAAGACCTTCCAGAAACTCGAATTAAACGATGAATATTGATCCAAAACTATATTTCGTGGCACTCCGTGCAATCAAACTATCTTCTGTAAATATATCTCTCCGAACTTTTCATGAGTAAAAGTTTTCCTTATAGGAACGAAAAGTGACACCTTTGTCAGTAGATCCACAATGACCCAAATAGAATCATTCTTCCTAAGTGATTTTGGAAGACATATCACGAAGTCCATGCTCACATCATCCCACTTCAATTATGGAATGGACAAAGGTCTTATGAAACCTCTAGGTCATTGATGCTACACCTTCAGCTGCTGACAGGTAAAGCAACGTGTCACAAACCCTACTATCTCCTTCTTCATGCCTGACAACCAAAATTTTCGTCGCAGATCACGATACATTTTGGTCACACCAGGGTGCACTGCCCATCATGAGTCATGAAATTCCCACATGATCTCCTCTCACATGATCATTGGAACAAAAACTGTATTATTCATATAAACGATATCATTCTCGTATATCTTCCAGTCTTAAGGTGTCTCCCCACCTTCAATGTTTTTCCTCAAGGCTAAGAATCAAGTGTCCTCATATTTCTTGTCCCTGATCCATCTCAAAATTGTAGACTCCACTGCAACTGACACGAGTTCCATTTCCTCCTATCTCTCCTGAACCACAACGTGCATTTCAGCTAGCAATGACATCATCCTCCACTCATCACTAGATTCCTGATAAATCTCAGTCTGATTCATCTTACTCAAATAATGACCCACATAGTTTCCTTTCCCATGTGTACATACCAACTCAAAATCAGAATATTGCATATACTCAACCTATCTCCGCTATTGAAGATTCTAATTGCGCTGAGAAAAGATGTAATTTATTCTATTGTGGTCAATATAAAATGTAAACCTTTCACCCATGAGGTAGTGTTTCAAACTATTCAAAGCATAAACCACCACTGCCAATTCAATGTCGTTTATTGGATAATTAATTTCATGCTACCTCAGCTATCGTGACCCTTAGGTCAAAATATTATCTCTTTGTATCAACATAGCTCTGTGTCCTATCCCAGAAGCATCAAAATACACCATGTACTATTCAACTGACTCTGGTAGAGCCAAAATTTGTACGGACGTCAAACGCTTTTTTAACTCCTAAAAAGATGTATTACATGCCTCTGACCATTCAAACATTACTACCTTTTTGGTAAAACCTAATAGTGGTGTTTCCAAATGGGAAAAGTCTTGGATAAATATCATGTAATATTCAGATAACTCCAGAAAGCATTAGATATCGAAAATATTATTGGGCTGAAATCACTTCTTGCACATTCTCTCGATCCACTGAAGGACCATTATTTGAGATGGTGTGTCCCAATAAGTGTACCAGATCAATCCAAAATTGACACTTAGATAGCTTGAAGTTTAGACTATGATCGCTCAGTGTACTCAGGATGATGCCAAGATGTTGGGAATGATCGTCATGAGTCTTAGAGTACACCAAGATTTCATCCACAAAAACTACCACAAACTGATCTAGGTACGGAAGAATGATCTTATTCATCATAGCCATAGACACTTATAGTGAATTTTTTATCCCAACTGGCATTAAAAAAACACATAAATCTCATACCTACTCTTGAATGCAGTACTTAGTATATCATAATTTTGAACTCTCAACTGATGATACCCCGATCATAAGTCAATCTTTATGAAAACAGAGGCTCCATTTAACTGGTCAAATAGATCATCAATACACGGTAGAGGATATTAGTTCCTAACAATCATCTTGTTCAACCTCCTATAATCAACACACAAACGTAAACTCCCATCAGCCTTCTTTGAAAATAGCACAGGTGATCCCCAAGGTGACGTACTTGGACGGATAAATCATTTATCCTTCAAGTCTTCCAACTGAGCATTGTTTTCTTGGATCTTTTTCAGGTCCATTATATATTGTGGAATATATACTGGCTCAGCTCTTGGCATGAGATAAATTGTAAATTCAATATCTCTCTTAGGTGGAAGCCCTAAGAAGTCTTCTAGGAATACATCCTGAAACAAATCAACCACTGGTGGAAGGACATCTTGCCTAACACCTTCATCATCCAATAAAAGACTTGAAACTATGGCTGTGATCTCTCCCAGTTTCTGAGTAATTGGCCTTACTCGACATTCCTGGATATCCCACTCCCCATGGTGAATGTAATGGTCACCCACAGGTGACATAAATGTCACCGTCTGATGATAACAATCAATGTGGGCTCAGTATGTGAATAACCAGTCCATACCCAGGATTAGGTCGAAGCCTGTCATATCAAATATATAGAGATCCCACAGGAAACGGTACTCCCTGATATAAATAGAACATCCCATCCACATAAAAATGTCTCTATACTATACCCCCAATGGTGTGTTTATCGTTATAGCCCTGCTGACAAACTGCACCACCAAACTGAACCCATTAACAAGTTTTCTATATATAAATGAATGAGAGGCACCTGTATCAAATAAGGCATCCATTTCAAACAATACCCCCCGCTCGCCCTATCAACAAGAATCATGAAGGCATAATTCTACAAATCCAATCATGCAGTTTAGAAAATAGTTCACAATGTTACCACAATTACACACAAAAAAATTATTCATATAATTTCACAATTATTTCATTCAATTTCAAAATTAGTCACCATTTTCATTTTAATTTCACAAGAAATGAAAAGAAATAGTTTCAGTTCAACAATCTACCCATTATTCATTTTCCCATGCGTGCCTAACATGATGCATGTCACAATAATCCTGAGTGCCTAGAATGATGAATGTAGACGATACAGTCATTCCATTCATTTCCATGAATCAATACTCAAAAAATTCCAGAAATAATAATCACATCACACAACAAGTGCATCACACAAGGTGAAATAATATTCAACTGTAACGACAAATAGAAATAACATCAATCCCACCTTAACTACTTGAGTTTTCCACCGTACATGGGTTTGCAACTCCCACGCACGAGCTCATTATCAAGACCCAAATTTCCCTAAGTCCCTGTCTACCTTCCCCAAATATTATGAAAAAATAATAGGAAAGAAAAACCTTCCTCTGATACAACTTTGTTACATCACGACCCGGGAGCCACATAACGGTGCTTCGAGCTAGTTGGTCACAAGCCATCATGTGCGCCTCCCTATACGCCAGAGGGTGCTGACTAGCAGCGAGGGTCTAGTAAGTCAGACTTGGGGAGACTATAGCCTATGTTAACAGAATAAAATACCAGTGGATGTAACCAAGCCACAAAAGAAACACATATAAATATAACAGTACAATGTCACTAGCATAATACAAGAATGGGAAATACAATACTCAACTGAAAGGTAAACCATTCCATGACTATAAAAGTGACATGTGTATACAATGAAACTAAAAGTAAATAAAATATGACTTCAAATGGGTCTCGACCCACATCGGGTTCCCTCTTCCATGCTCCAACCCCAAACATCACACTAACCAGGGCTCTTTCCCTTTCCCTATCATGCAAGAACGAAGTCTATTTGGGTACCAATCAGGGAGCCCGAGTAGGGTGTGAGTAAGACTCAGTAGATCACCACTAATAGTGTTAAAAAAAATCCATTCATAAGAAGTATATGCAGTTGCATTAATAATAAAAAGTAAAATAGGGAAAACAATTATATTTATCCAATTAACCTTTCTTTAATACGTTAGACATCCAGGTTCTCGAGAATACCAAAAGCACAATGACTGCTTCGGCATGTGTAGAAGACTAAACGATTCCCCATGTTTAATTCACAATTACTATATCACAATATTATGTTTATGAATAGAAAAATGAAACCATAGTAAAAAATGAATGAAAGAGTGCAGAACGTCATGTCTAACACACATGTGAGTATTTGGAGCATTAGTCCATGTCTCACAACCCCATGGGTATTTGGATCATCAGTCCTTGTCCAATAAAATATCAAATTCATGCATGTCATTGGTTCAAGAACACCATATCTAGAACCTCTGTGGGTATTAGAAGAATTAGTCCTTATCCCACAACCCTTTTCCAAGACAAATAAACTATTCACATATACAACCATATTAAAATGTTTAATCAGTTTTATCCTTCCAACGAAACTCTAACCCATATTCAACTAGATCCATAATTCACAAAAAACAGAATAAACAAACCACTAATTAATTATTTAAGCCACAACATTTATAAAACTGCATATTTCTAATAAGACGAGACTGTGGGATTGGATTTAAACCACTTACCTCTATTTTTTATGGAAGTTAGCCCAAGGAAAAACCCCAAAATCCGAGTGGCACAACATTGTCGATAAAGTTCAGGATCTAAATCCGTAAAACCAAAAATAAGATCAAAGGTATTAAGATCTTGAAAAACTAGATCTAGATCCACCATTTTAGATCTATACCTTAACTCATAGGTTTATATCCATGGAAATTATGAAAATAACCAATTAAAAGATCAAGGAAGGATAGAGGAAATAACAGAAGAAACAACAGGATGAAATCTACTTAACAAAAAGAGAGCAGATCTTCAATCTGAGCCATCTATCTTGAGAAAAGGTTTTTGTATCTCCTTGGAATCTCTCCAAGAGGCTTTGGAAACACATATAAATTTCCAATTTTGGTACATGGTTTGAAAATAAGGTAGTCTAGGGGTTCATGTAGTTTCAAAAAGGATTTTCGGAATTAAAAACCGCTAGCACGGTTTCTAGGAAAGTGGAGCACAATTTGTCAAACCATGCACAAACCATTCAGACCTCACTGTCCAGATTTTCATGTTCCACACAGTTTGTCAAACTGTGCGTAAATCGTGCGTACCTATCGATCAAGTTCTACTTGGTTGGCATGGTTTGGTCGCACGATTTTTTATACCGTGCACAAACTATGCACAACCCACTGCCCTTTCGTTATACTTAAAATTTCACCAAAACGCACTCCAAGTCACTACTCCAAAATAGAGGTACTTAAAACATCAAATGTATCTGAAAACGTGCCCGAGTTTGACTCCAGAAAAGGCCTGGATCATACGAAACATTTACTATATCTGAATTCTAATTTGGGAAGGTTTCATTTTTAGGCCATGTAATATCATGTGAGGATATATTTGTCGATCATTTAATGATATTAGTTATTGAATGTTGGACCAGGATAACAATTATGGCTATGATAAAAATATTTCTTATTTTATCTTGATATTATCAGTTCTTTTTGAATAATTTTTCATGAATGTCTAATAAAATCATTAAATTAAATTAAAATTGAGAATTGTTCCTTTTTATAGATGCATGTGAAGAGAATATCAAGGTTTTTATGAGAAGGGTGGTTAGTGAACCTATACTCACACTACCCTAGACTAGAGATTGTTTTTTGATATATATTGATTCATTAATGAATTTATTATGATGTATCATAATGTTTTACAATATGGCGATAGCTTATGCCACATGACAACTGAAGACACATCAGAAAAATTAACAGACATAAGATTTGGAGCTAGAAGTGATTGTTTTTTGAATATGTAGTTGAATTTTCTTTTTAGATATATTTTTTACATATATATATATATATATATTATACATGTTTGATGTGTCTATATAGATCATAATATCATCTATATAAAATTGTTGCAATTGTCTCATGATTATGATTTCTCAACACATTACAACCCAAGTAAATTTAATAATGTGCAAGATGATATTTATTGATAGGATCATGGTAACATATCTACGATGAGTATCATTAATGATCCAATATTTATAGATTTTGAAATTATATTGCTATAATGTTTGAATGAAAGGGATATATCTTATAATTCCATAATGATTTTTCAACCATCTATCCATTTAAGGATTAAATTTTTCCAAAATAAAGAGGTGTAACTATGGGTGATGGCCCTAAATTCTCATGATGTTAACCATGATTATTAGTGAATCATAAGTTTTAAGAATCATGTAATAATTCTATCAATAGAATACCAAAAGGATTTATTGATTAATCTCATAGCCCATCATTATCTATTAATCATGGAAGCATGAATATGTATAGATATCTGAAAGAGAATTTATTAGGAGATAATAAGAAGAGATATATTACATTGTTTTATTATTTGTTCAATGATTATCAATTTGTAATGGTTGTGATATAAAAGTATAAGTTGATGTTACAACCATTATATTGACTAGAATGGAAATGGGGAAACATCACCACAATATATGTTGTTAGACTGCCTGAAATATCATAAGGGAAAATACAATTTGGGTTTTTGTCAATAATCATAAAATGTTTTATCACTTTATTACCATCATAAAATATTTATCACATGATCAAGCCATTAGGTTATATGTTATGTAAGTGACGATTTTACATGGAGTTCCATATTCTATTGTATGTGTCGAGAACAATGGTTTACCTCTATGTTTTAGATAAGTCTTCAGTAGGAACTGGATACAAAGTTGAGTTTCCATAGCTTATACAATCCTTTGATATATTTGTATTCGAAAAGGACCATTAAAACCCTATCAAAAATGATGAGAGATTTATTTATGGAATTTATATGTTCTTTTGACCAACACCATCCATTGATGAAATTTTTATACAATAGTAGGATAAAAAAGATAATTAAAATGGATCATTATGATGACCAATATGAAATAATTTATATAACTCCAACATGTTACGATAAAGCTGGTGAAAGAATAATATTGAGACCTAGTCAAAATAAATAAATGGAATATAATTATAGATCCATTCAGCAACACATTATGGGGGCTTAGTGTTGATAAAAATAATATAATTATAACCCGGAATGAGATCGAGAGTTTAATGTTAGTGAAAATTTATTTCTAACAATATCTCTTTGGAATTGGGTTATGAGGATTTGATAAAATGGAAATATGATACAGATATATATTAATCCACACTAAAGTAATTACTTTAAAATCATGGAATCGTATAGTTTAGATATTCCACTAAATCTCTCTTAATTTTATAATGCATTCCAGGTATCTCTCCTGAAGAATTACATAACTAATAATTATTATATACACAAATTATATATTAAACCATTAGAAAATGATCTATATTTTGATGACAACCTCTGAAGGTTTTGGATCGTGGAGATAATGTGTTGTGGAATAAGACAACACACCTATTAAATGCTTTATGGTGAAACCAAAAATTTGATGAAGCTATGTGGGAACCCAAGGATGTTATGAGGTAGAATAATTAATAAATATTTCTATTATGGTGACATAATTATGATGGTGACATTAATTTTAAATATTTAATAATGACACTCCTTCGGATTTAATGAAATAGATCACTATAAATAATTTTTTTGTTAATATATTGGTTTACAAGGATAAAAAATTTTAGAATAACAACAATATACAATTAATATTTAATTATTTAGTGTAATTTTTATTTCCCTGTCCTTATAATGGATGGTAAAAAAATGACTTAATATATTATAAAAAATAAATCTTTTTAATTTTTGAAAATTAATTTATTGAATAAGAATTAATTAAGAGAAAATAAAAAATCATTTGGAAATAAATAATATGTTATTCTAAAAAACTATTTTTATGGTTGGAATGTATTTTTTATCAATATACTAAATTATCCACTATAGGTGAATGATTTAAATTAAATTTAAATATTACATACTCAAAAGAATGATTTTATCCTTCAACTATTTTGTTTCTATTCATGGGATCATAATAAATCATTTTTTACATGTAAAAATATTTTTTTCTAAATATGATTTTCATACACCTTTTCAGGATATTTAATAATTATTTTATACTACATATATAAATTGAATATTTAAAACTTGGATTCCATATTTTTTTAATTAGGATTTAAAAATTTTGTAAATATTTCCCTTTTAATTTTTGTCAAAATGTGTTGTAACTGTGGAAAAATGTTCCCATCGATAAAGTATAAATTCGGGCAATCTTGGTCAAAACTAATTGTTAAGTTCACAATAATTTATATTAAATAGTATTTTATTGTGGAAATTATACCATTATAAAATTCATGTTAAAATTTATCGTTTAATATGTACGTTTTTGATGAAATTACCTATATAATAATTAATGTAATGTGAAATACAGAATGTCACTATATTATTGTAAAATGTCATTTTATGGGTGCATATAGGGAAAATAGAGAGTTTTAAATGAATACAAATTTACATGTTTAATATAATTTTATTATTATAATTATCTATGTTTACTTATAATATTTATTAAATATATTTTTACCCTAAATTATTATACATCACCGACACAATATTTCTTCAAATAATTATAAATTAAAACAAAAAGATTTTAAAATAATTCAATGTGATATAATATTAATGGTTTATAGTGTTCCATCATATTTTTTAGTGTTAAGAAATATTTAAAAAAATTATATTATAATTTAAGTATATTCATTTTTTCATTTAAATAATATTATATTAAAAATGTCCAAAATCAGAGTTAATGATATTTTATAAAAATAATATATTATTAATTTTAAAAAAAATGACCAGTTGGATAATTTATGTTATAAAATTTCATACCAATTCCATTTTTGATTGAATTATGAACTTATAAGTAATATAATAACCCTTTAAGATTGAAAAACAAGTTTTGGCAATAATGGTTAGATTAAGTAATCTAAGGGGTAATATTAAATATTATTATTAAAAAAATACATAATCCATTCAAAATTTTATTATTATAAGCTATTTAAGCCCCATAACATACAATATTCAAATACCTAAACATTTTTAATCGTTTTTTTAAGATAAGTACATTATAGTTTTTTATTCTTTTAGAAAATCACAAGCCTTCCCCTTCCCTATATTATTAAAGGGAACCCACCCTTTCTCTTATTCACACTTCATTGATCCATATATCTCAAGAAAAAGATAAAAAAAATATTCTAAACACCCTATAAATATTAACTAGTTGTTAGTGTTAAAAAAATTTAACCAATCTGGGGTCCTTAAGACTATATTTAAAGGATTTGTTTCAAAGATGATGTAATCTCATTAACATATAACTACCTTATTATTTCATATTTTACTTCTTCTAAATAAGTTATGTTATGAATAAAATAACATCTTCTGTTTCCTAAATATAATTAAATGTTATTATTATTTTGAAAACACATTTATTCATAACTTTTTCTATCAATTGGGATGTGAAATTATCGCTCCTTTGTACATACGACTTATTGTCACCATATAAAAATACAATATATTATTCAAAAAAATATTCTATTGATGGTTATTATGAGTATTTTAATGTTCATATATTATATTTATGAAATTTTGACGGTTTGTAACGAATATTTCATATATATTTCTTACCTACTAAATAGTTGTAAAATGATAACGTCGCTTGTGTGTATGTGTGGACTACAACATTAACCATGCGTTATTATTGATATTTCATATCTTATTTACATGAATTGAACTAATGTTCAATTAATTTAATACATGTGATTTTAATGATGGTATAATGTTTTTATAATGTTGCATTATTGTTTACCTTCCCTTACATCTTTCAATAAGTGAAAAAAATGTTAATGCATACATATGACCTACCATCTCCATGAATTGTGTAATTGTTTATATATATATATAATTTATTTAAGAACAAGTATATATTTATATATTTAATATATAAAATATTTATATCTTACTATATTCATAGTAAAAGGACTGGGACTACCGAATCAAAACATGCTTAAAAATAAAGTAGTAATAGAACATAATAGTGATTTCGAAAAACAAATCATTAACAAATGGATAATAAGATGTCAAAAACAATTAATTAATAAAATTATATATATAAATATGGTTATACAATACATATATAATAAATCCATATTTATTATACTAGAATTTCTAATCTGAATGAGTAATGGTGAAGCTTGGTGGATGAGATTTATAACTAAATAATATTTTAATTGGTATGGTTTATTTTTGATTTTTTAACGTGGATATTATATAATAATTATCTAATAATTTTAATTTCCTATTCCTCTCATGTAATTAGTTTCTAATTGTATATTTTATCATTTCATTTTCCTAGTAAATGAACTCAATATATCAAAAGAATATTTGTATGGAAATAGTGAATTCATTCCTCTCATTGGTAGAAAATCATTTCATTGACTTCCATATTTTCCAAAACTATTATCATGAATGTTACGAATATCCCAAAATTAATTTTCAGTTCATTTTTACCCAAAATATAAATGTTAAAAAAGGGTTAAAATGAATATCCTTTTCACATTCTAAACAATGTTCTTTTTGACTTTTTACTAAATTGTAAAATATATGTTTTAATTGAAATTATATCGAATGAATGAAATTTACAACCATAATGAGCACTAAATGATTTAAATTATACTTAAAAAAATCAAGATTAATTCTTTCCTTTTTATTTAAAAAAATTATATTTTGAATATTTTATTTTGAAATTAAAAGGGTATCATCCTTACAAAATATTTGTGTGATTATTTTAATGGAATTATCATTAAGGACAACATTATTTAATGATAATTATGTATTACATGAGGTATTATAAAATTAAATAAAACTTATTTTAATTTTTATTTTAATATATTATAATGTTGAGATGTTAATGAAACCCATTTATTTTTATGGGTTTTTTCTATATTAAATTGTTCAAATATTAATGATACGTATTTTATTTTCATGGGTTGTGATGTGATAATACGATTAATAATATTATGATGTTGTAGCACACGTAGGTGTGATTTAAATTATGTGATGGGTGGTACCAAAATTACATATTCCCTAATTAATTAGATAATGTTTTAAATCTCATGAAATAATTCTAGGATGCAAGTCGATTTTCTTCATTCACTATTTGAAACAAGTTAATGTGCCTAATACACTATGGGAAACAAGTCCATGTGATTGATCTACCATCGTATATAGTGGGTGATGCCTAGAATATGATTAATTGGGATACTATTAGGATTTCCATATCAACTATGATTTGATGGTCTCTATAGTTATCCTTTATATAGGAAATTATTTTATTATTATGATGGTGCCACACTTTTATTAAATGAAATTACTATTCTTGATTGATTATTATTTCTCAATATTATGATTCATGTCTTTTGATAACCTTATGTTTTATGGCATGTATCATGTTGATGAGCCATAATATATTGGTTTTATATATTGTATGTTATTTCGATGATCCCATGGCCTTATTATTATATTATTCATTTATAAAATATTTGATTAAAATATTTCATTATTTTTATTTAGAGATCATTTGAGATTACCCACTAGTATGTTTCCTTCCACCATGTCATGATGAATTCCTTATATATTGTATGTAAATTAAGAGTAAAATGTGGAATGATATTATGTTGATGATGAAGATATATCATGAAATTAATGGATTTTATATCGAATATCCATAGAAACTGAAATATTATGACCATCTAAAATGTATTTTTGAAATATATTTAATATAAATCTCTATTGATGTAATAATTATGTATTACCAAATTGGTTTTCTATGTAATTATTTTGGAAACAATCCAAGATCAAATACATTTCATTTCAACCTAATAAAATATTTTGATCACATGATATATTTTTAGGAAACATAATAAATGAAGTTCATGTGATTGGATGAATGAATACTCCTACCAATGAGTACTCTAAAATGAATCCTAAAATATTTTCTCATAATTAATTTACTCAAAAAAGCAGAAGAAGGATTGATATTATTGTATAATCAGAAAGTACATATGAATTCAATCTTATCTGTTCTCCTCAAAGAGGAAGATGAATAGTATGAATTCTAGAATAAATTTTCATATAATTTTCAAAACAAGATGGAAATGATAATAGTAAATCTTGTGAATGTTCTTCTCTTTGAAATATTAAACTAACTTGTTATGGCACAAATTTCCTCAAAACCCCCTTTAGTAGAACCATTTTTTTCTACCCATCCCAGTGATGTCATTAATTAATATTCCTTCACAAATATGTAGGTAGAGGAAAGTTCTTGATTACACATTATATCCATGAATTTCATTTAAATTATGAAAATATTATTTGGGGGAAAAATACAACCTCACTAAACATAATGTTTAATTCACAAAAAATGTTAGTTAACTTATTCAATGTCATTTGACATGTTCACTAGTTTTTTGATCATGTATATATTCATGAATAATGTAATTATATAAAATATTATCAATGAATAACAATAACATAGTTGATTCATGGATTGGGTTACAAGACTACTCCCAAATTATATACTGCATGAATCTAAAACCAAGAGAATGGTTTTTCAAAAATCACAACATGAGTTCCCATCTAAACCAAGACCCTCTAATACAGACCCTGATAAATCCAGATGGTTAATAAATTAGTAAAAGAGAACATTACAATACATATTTTCAGTCGGATAGTGTCTAGTTTCCCCATCACATATATAATAGGGTTTATATCTTTCCAAAAACAATGAAATTAATCATACTGGACATCATATATCTATGTGTCCGGATACATTGATTCTTTATATTAAAATAAGTATAGGACCTCACAAAAATAGTATGATGTAGTAAAACACATATATATTATCCTAGTTTGATTTTCCATTGTCAACACTATGAACTGCTAGAATTACATATCAATGAATTTTCAAGACCTAACAAGTTCTCAATATAAATGGCCAAAACTAAGGCAAACCAGTCAATGATTGAACCAAAAAATACTATACATTTATATCATATCTATAAAATGATAATGAACTATACATAAAAGGGAACACAGTTTCATTATTCATATATGGAAATCCTAATGTTTTAAACACTCATCATTCACGGGTATACGATATTTTTAGAATCAATGATATTCAAGACATGACCCCTCTTAGTAAATGTTACAAGGAATATGATTTAAAACCAATAGATAAGAAAAATTATAGTTATTAAAATATTAAAAATAAAAAATTTCTAGGGAGTCATGTTTAAAGCTATATAGGAAGATCAGGTGTTTGACTTTGATATCATTATGGTATGTTAATATAACATAACTATATCTTGTTGGGAATTATGTTGATTTATTTACTAAAATATGTATTCTCTTTTTATCATCAATGAATATATTTTTTATCAACTAGAATATTAAGTACTTTATAATTTTATTTCCCCTTTTTTTTCTTGTGATCCATAATACATTGAAAAAATATTCCATTACAGGTAATAAAAATTTTCACATAAATAAATTAAACCAAAAATTCAATCATAAATGTATCCATGGTCACTCAGACTAGTCCCTATAATGAATAAAATTTTGTTGTATTTTTACCAATCAATCATGTTATGATATAAATATAAACATAGAAATTAACATTTTATATATGTCTATAGAAAAAATTAGTCAGTATAATTTCTTCACTAATGATCGATATGTAAAAACTTCAAATAATGAGTCATAATTTAAAAAATTACTAAATAATATCTCTTTGTAACTAAGGTGAATTAACAGCAAAAAAATGTTTTCCTATCACAACATAGGTTTTGATAATGTTTATTCAATATATTATTGATATTTTGAAGAGTTTCTTATAAGTGAAACAAGGTTTGGGAACCACTATCATCAGTAACATTGACATTATATGATCTAAAGTATATTCAATAAACTATAAGGATTTAAATGAAAAAAAGGCATTAAACATGTAGTTTATTTTTCTAAAACTTGGGAGGTCCCCCACCAATAATAGAAAAAATTTATTTTTCCATCATGAATGATCTTAAAAAATGTGAATTTATAAAGTTATTAAGACCCATTATGTTTTATAATTATCATAACCATAACCCAAAATGAGAATTATAAATATATAATACTCCACAAGTATCAACATGATATATTTTTATTGAAATGTTTATAAATTTATGGATTATATATGAAAGTGTACATTTATTAGCTTGGTATACCATCAAACCATTGTGGATAAAAATGAGAAAATGGATTCTTTCATCTCACATCATTAGGGTATGAATTAAATTGTATTAACTTATTGTTATGTAATTAATATATGTATTGTATTTTCAAATATGGATGTCTAATAAAGTCTATATAGAGAATAATAATGGGTGAATCATTGTATATATCATCATAAAAGATATTAATTTCCAATTCTAATATTATTTTTCTGTTCTGATTCCAGTAAAATAAATTTGTATATATTTTATGGATACAATTCAATAACTGAATTTCTAATATTGGTATTCGAGGTATGAAAAATATTATATATCCCTCTAATATTGAAGAGGTCATGTCATTTAAAGAACATGTAGGATAAATATTGTTTTCAGGTTATTCCCTTAGATTAATATAATAATGGAACTACATATAAAAGATCAATTCGTACATATTTTAGAGCATGATTGTAAAATACATGGAATTTTAAATTGACCATATAGTGGTTATATCATGATAGAATTTGGACAACTTTTTTATCATTTAGGATTTATTTTTTGATCCTGTTTCACACCATTTAAAGATAACTCTTGAAATGTGCACATTTGAAATGACTTCAATGATATTCATTACAATTGTAATCCATCGTCAGGACATTTAATTCAACCCTAGAAACTAAGGTCAAAATTAACATTATACCTCCTTGTAATCATTATGAATTTGTATAACATCATATATGCCTTATATACATCAAGATATTCATGGAAACCCATTCCTGAACATTTTTTACCTTCCCAAATATTGGGAAAAATAGTTTTACTTCCTACAGGATGCTGATTTAAAATAACAAAATCATTGAGAAAAAGGCACCAATATTCTATATTGAATCCCCATAATTATCCATTTATACTCTTTTTTCCTTGAATAATTTTTCTACAAAAAAAAATTTCATTTAATACATATGATTATTGATACAATACATTAAGTGTTGGTATACCCCGGTCATCAAAAAGTTCGTTGAAATTATTTTTATGATTTAAATTAAGCATCAATACAAACTTCATCGTTTGATTCATTTAATCTCTTTTATTGGTCCATTTAAAAACATATTATATTTCACACATTTACCGAGACATTGAAAATATAGGATTTCATTCAACCATAGTTTAATATTTTTACATTTTCTAAAACATGAAAGAATTACGTGCATTGAAATAGTTTCCTAGAAACACGTCTAAATTTTGAGGAAATAAATTTTTATATTAGGATAATCAATTTTTTTGTCTCATTAGTTAATAAATCCTCTCAAAAAAAGTATATATAATACAATGCCGAATCTCTATTCCCATAAAATAATTATATACAAAATTCAATAATTACTTGAGTTAGTTTAAGGGGGCGTATTTGTATCTACAATTAAATATTACTTACCATAATATTTCATAATTTTTAGGGATTCAATATTAATTAGTCTTAGTACAATTCATTCATTATATGAATGAAATTGGCCTCAATTACATATATCCATGTTGGATATCAAATGAGATTCAAATTTTGTATTTAAGGACATCAATATGTATTATGTAATGAAGGAGTTCATAACACTATTTAAAATACCTAATATTTTCCAAATTATTCCATTAATACAATATTAAACAACATCCCATGATTTTATAATGTTCTTGGAAATTATGCTAACAACTTGTTCTCCATTCTATATGACAAAATTATGTTGAAATTTCTATATTTTATTACGTACTTTTTATTGGTGAATATTTTTATCAATAAGTAATTAATACATATAGATGTCATAAAATCTATATATTTCATTCCATGTATTAATCCTCAAAAAATTATTAGGTAGTAAATTATACGTCCCCAAAATATGACAACATCTAATATATAATAGTTTCCCAAGATCATAATACAAACAAAAAAGATAACCAATCAGAAAAAAAATTTATGAACTATGGAAACTAACAATTAGTAAAAACCCTATATAAATCGGTCTTTGTGGGATCCGTATATTGTGAATTGAAGATAAAAATACATCATATTTATAAAAGTCTTCCATGATAAATCATTTGGTATATAATAGAAACAAACTTATCTATCTCACCAACTCAAGGGACTATTGTTATTTTTTCACTCAATTATATATAGGTGCATAGAATACTTGAATAGTAAAATCATGTCATGTGAACACTAATTTTATCCACCATAAAAAAGAATTATATCATGATAAATGGTATACCTAGACATTTTCCAAACGATTATTTGATGTTGACGGTCCTTACCCTCCAACGAGTGTTTGAAAGTGTTAATTTGTCAACAATACCATTAATTCAACTTACCAAATATCTCTATATATATCATATGAATGTGTTATGGTTAAATTAACTATTATTTCTCTAAAAATAATCATTATCAGTATATTTTGAGTTCCATATAAAGTCATCATGGTTCATGGAGTAATATTTTTTCATTTGAGTTTGAAATAATATATTCAAACAAAAACATCCAATATAATAAATATTATATCAATCACAAGACTAAAAATGAAAAAGTAGAGGTATGAAATATTAATTTAACAAATATATAATAAAATATTCCGGATAAAGAAAATAATACATATCCATATAAAATTCAATGTTTTGTGGGCCGAATATACTACTACACAAAATCATTCATAAAAAACATGTTATCTAATATATGGGTTTTATGTTATATTTTCAAAATAGGATCAATTTCCCTCACTCAATATAATCATTTCTAATCTAGTTATTACATATTAGTTGTCAAAAATTCGACATGAAATGTCTCATTTAATAATTTTTCCATGGAAAATTGGTGTTAGTGTTATGAATTCCCATGAAATTAGGAATGAATCATTCAAATTTAAATCAAATATATAAATGACCACATATCATATAATAAATATTATAAAGTGGTGTAAACTTTTAGAGGATCTAAAAAGGGAATTCTTAATAATCCTATAAATACATGCTTCAAAAATAAATAATTATCCTAAAAATTAACATTTTACTCAATGGTACCTACCTAATAACTTAAAATATATTGTATATGGTTTATACTATGTGATCATTAAAATCTTGGGGTGGTCCATTTGGAATAATATTAAAATTATTTATAGTGTCATAACTTGTTCAACCATAAACCTCATGGGGAGGTCCATATCATATGATATTAAATTTCTTTGAGTGATGCATTACACATGACCTTAAAATGTTGGAATCTTATTATATAAGAAAATGATAAATTTATTAGACTTGTTTTACCTAAATTTTACTTGACCTCAAACTATATGAATCCTCTTTGGGTGGACTATGTAATATGACAATGTTCAATCCTTTTTAGTTTCTTATGTCCAATTGTACTTCTATAACTATAAATGGATTGATTAATGTTACAAGTATATATAGTGATGTTCAAATATAAAATTCTAAGAATTTTATAAATTATTATGTCATTTTCACTTCATAACCTTTTTTTGGAACTTTCTTTTCAATCATTCATAATGGGTCTATGTTTCATCGTCCCTGATATAATTCCCATTAAATATCTAGTAATTGTTTTTTCAAATCTATAAATATATTGAACTTATCCTTGAAGAATACTTAATTATTTTAATTTATCTACTTATAGTTAGTGCTAAATCTTTCCACACCAATCTATTTCCTCATTTCACAATAGAACAATAATTCCCATCATTTCACATATGGTTCAAATCATGGGTATTATAAAATATACTATTTATTGAACCTATATGTATAACATGATTATTTTAATTAAAATATATATAGTGACAACTTAAATTCGTATCCAATCCCAACATGAACCCATTTATCCACTTCAAAATCCTTTTCATACATCTTCCTAGGTCATTATCCATATCAATCCATGTATCGTCCCAACCATAGTTACCCAAAATCAGTGCATTATTACATAAAATTAGCATGATATAATGAATCATGTCCTTAAAGACTCATCGGATTAGTATCCTTTGATGTACTAGATACTTTCATATGCTTTACATTACATCATGAAATAAAAAAAACATTGTGTTCTCTTTGAACACTCTCATATCCCTTATCCTATTCCTGTAGGTTAATCGTAATATACTTCTTTGCATCCTGGGAAAAATAAAACCTAAGAAATGGGTGAGCTCATATGCTCGATAAGGATAACAATATAGAAAAAAATTTCATAAATATGAAAAAACATTTAATGTAATATATAAGACTAGAACACAACACTTTTAAACTGAAACATCATCATAATATGGAAAAATTAAATCAAATAATTCCATTTACTTATTCACATGGTTGTTCTACTAGTCAGATAATCACATGTAATATCATTATCCAATTTCATAATGATGGAATGCATAATGGAAGACTTAATAACCATAGATTCAAGGCCTTATGCCAAGACTACAAAAATGATTTGGTCAAGGTCTTCTACCCAGAAACTAGTTTGTCTCATGAGACCTACCTATGCATCGATGAGCTATAACGGGCTCCACCCATCACATTCTATGTCCAATTAATTCTTCATATGAAAAGGTTTAAACATAACATAAATATTCGTATTAAAAGTAGCATATGAAATTTCAATACTTTATCCATAAAAATGTATGGTATAAAACAACAACCATAATAAAACATATAAAAAACCATCAATACAGTATTAATTATTTGTACCATAATAAATCAAACTCGATAAAGAACAATATCCTATAAAGAAAGTTGATATAGTTGAAAATTATAAGTAAAAATCTCTGAGAAAAATATCCCTTTTCATGAAAATAATTAAAAGTCTCACTATTTATCAAGAAGTTGTTTAAAATAGATTTTTGAATCATAGTATCCCATTCCACATTGAAACATTTAAATGGAATTTAAATTTTAAAACATTAATTTCCATATAAATAAAACCTTAAACCCATTGTTAAAATATTTTCATTATTGAGAATGATTTAGAAGAATAAATTTTTAAAACATTTAAAATGATATTTTATTTAGAGTTCTTAACCAAATGAGTGACACATGAATAAAAATAATAGAGGTTATAAAAACATTTTAATATCATGATAATAAAGGGATTCATGATATACTTTGTCAAATTATAGTATATACACCAAATAAAAGTGAATTGGAACATAACAACAAATAAGTATCAATGGAATATAAGTTGAGATGAATTTCTTTATGAAGACCGTAACCGAAGGTTAAGGAGAAATCAATGACATAATTAAGTGTGAAAAATAGAAATATACTTAATATGATTAAATATTCAGTGTAAATCAATAAGAGTACATTCACACATATTCTTGTAAAAACAACACCAATCACTTGGATGTTTAACTCAACGACTAGAAATTGAGTTAAAATTACTATTATCATGTTTATATCGATGTCTTGGGAATTTATCAACGGAGTGATTATGTGTATCAAAAGTATATAAAAACAAAGGGGAGTGGAAATTACTACATAAGTAAATAAATAGTGATTTCATGCATAATCATGGAGTAAAGTAATCATTAAAGATTGCGTAAAACTGAATTAGTGGAAATTGAAATTTGAAATCCCCTTAAAGATTTGGTAACATTCAAAACATAAACCCCATGAAAGTAGGATCATCTAATGATGATGTAAATACCCATAAATTAATGTATATTATGTAAAAAATATAATCATGGGAATTTAATACACCATAAAAAAGGTAATAGTTCAAAATATAGTATGAATCTCACATGAATAATAGTGAGATGAAAACCCCTTACCTTATTATTTTCCTTAGTATAGAGTAGGTTAACCGCCTGTATATTTGTGAAATAATCTTTATCAAATTATAAAAGAACCAAATACATAAATATGATATCATATATGATCTTCTAATATTTCTTTGTTAATGATATTTCAGTAGTATAATTCTTTTGGTTGTTAATTGACTCATTTTAATTTATATGTTTTGTTACGTAAGTAAGGTTTATTATGTATAGGATGTATTTGTTCATATTTATAATGATAATTAGTTCTTAAAAATTATTTTTTAGCATAAATAAATTATTTTTTAATGATTAAGATAGGGAATGAATCTAATCGCATTCGTGGAGATGGTAATCCGTACGGACGCACGAGCGACAATATAATTATATTGATGGTGGAATAGTATGTAATTGAATTGTATATCATATATACAGAAGCATTAAAATGTTATATTTATTTTTTACATTAGTTATACTCATTATTATACCCATACAAATAATGAAGTGTTTGAATAACAAACAACACCAGGACGTGGAGGTGGTAAGTCATACACACGCACGTATGGAGACATTGTCATTTATATGATTGATAGAGTAACAAATATGATTGTACCATATTTATAATAACATCACAGTATATAGAAGGTAGTTGTTTTATTATCTTGTTGTGTTAACAAAAAAGAAATAGGTAGTGGAAGAAGAAAAGAACACGAAAGAGAGTGGTGAAATTATTATCTCTTCTTCGGGTGTTTTTTTTCAGTTGATCAAAAGAGCTCCATAGGTTGGATTTATGATCAAAGTAAGGCCTCTTTAATTATTTTAAGGAACTTGGTAAGATACTTGGGCTGATTTTGGTAGATCCAAATGGCTTTGGAGGTGTGAAATTAAGAGAAGGGGATGCACCCATTTATAAGAGAGGTGAGGGTCACTTTAGGAAAAGCGTGAAATATTATTTTATAATAAACTCAATTTCGTTTTATTATTTCTTAAAAATGATTTATTTCGAAGATAAGGTGGGTATGTGTATAAATTATCTCAAACAATAGGTTTTATTAAATTTTAGGTTTCTATTTTAACCTAATCATTTATATTTAACTCTAAGTTAAATAGTAAAACTTTTACTGTGTCTTCTTGTATTCTTAAACTATATGGTTAATAAAATTACTCTAAACAATCAAGAGAACCTAAAAAGATTCTTTAATGATATATATAATATTATTTATGCTTTATGGAATAACCTTATATTTTTAGGAATATTATATCAACAAAAAATATAGTATTTGATTTAAGAACTAATTTATGTCAATTTTGACACTACTTGATATTTTTTTCTTGTGAAGGTCATAAAAAATTTATCACCTCAAAAAAATATATAATCAAACCTAACATATTATGTTAACCTAGAAAATTCATTGATGGCATCAAAACTTTTAAATTATGCTTATTTTAATATTATTAATATGAACTATTTTAATATTTCATTAAGAAGGTAATTGCTACATCATTATTTTATAATTAATAAATTTAATTATTTAATTCTTAAAAATTATAAATAAAATTCCATTATGTAGGAAATATTATTATCTTTCTAATTAATATTTATAGATGAATTTATCTTATGTATAACCTTATATTAAAAATGGTTTAGTTAATAAACTTTGAATTTAATACTTTTAACTCTCCTTAAATAAAATAATAAGAAATGTCCTGATCTAATACATGTGGACCTAAAGGATCATATTTCATTCTTAAGGTTTCTTTTTGTCGAATTACAATTATCCAATAGAATTCGGACATTTTTTATAGTAATTATAATATTATTTTTACATTTAATTACCCTATTTACTTTTTACCATGGTAAATAAAAATCAAAAGTTATTATTCATCAAAAATTATTTTCATCTTATTAAACCAAATTTAACTTACTAATATTAACGATGTCTCTCGGATTTTAGAAATTCAATTCAGTGAAGTCATAAAATTATGTTTTATGCAAATTTGATAATATTCCTAGATGGTGGGTAAAAGACTGTAAAAAGTTCAAAAACAATTTATACACCTAATTTGATTATAAAAGTACTTAAATGAGTTAAATTTATCATATATAGATATTATATACTATTTTTACTTAAAAATAAATTTAAATAAAACGTTGGTTTTAAACTATATCACAGTGTATTTACTATTAATCAAAATTGAATGCTTTCTGAAATAATAGAAAAAATTTACCCTAAGCGAATTTTTATATTCTAAATTCAAAAATAAAATCTATTTTACCAAATTCAAGTCATAGAAGTTGCATAAATTAATTTAAAATTAATTCCTATTGTCAAAACTGAAAAGTGTATTTTTAGAAAGTAAAAAACTATTAATATATTGGCATGTGTTTATGTCAAATTTAAATGTGAAATTAATTATAATGACCTATATTTTATTAAATTATAAAACTATAATATAATTATATTTTAAACCATTCAAATGTATAATTTAACAATATAAATTATTTCGACTAAAAAAGTGGTTTTCAATTAAAATTTAGAATTTTTTTACTTTTCATCAAAATATGAAAGTTGTCAGAAAAGAATCAAAGAATTATCCAAAAAAATTGTTTGTCCCGATTATAAAAGTGAATTTAATTTCAATAAATTGAATAAATAAAAGTGTCAAATATTGTTTTTTAAAATGGTTCTCCATTAAAAAGAGTTAATATAGCATTTTTTTGAAAAAAAATTCTTTTATTTGAACAAATGAATTTGTTCTTACATTATGTCTAAGAAACACATAATATGGATACACAAATTTTATGGGGTATATAAAATTCAAAATTCCATAAATACTATTCATAATAGATTTTTGAACGGCTAGTTTGGTATGTTGTGGTGTGCTTGATCTTGGTGTTGCATGTAGTGAAAGCTATTGAATTACATTTAAGAAAATAACTTACTGTGAAATCATGGGGTGTTACATTCTTCCCCCCTTTTGGAAATTGTGTCCTTGCAATTTTAAATTTGGGCTTGGGAACTTCATTGAAAGTCTCACATAGAAAAAAGAGTCAATAAAACTATAACTTTAAAAGAATGAAAGAGAATAGAAAATGTCACCTGAGATAACCCATACGGGGATTCCTTATATGAAAACATGGATATGGAAGATAAAGTAAGTGTTAAGTTCTAATAGAGAGTCATAGAAAACATGATCAAGAGAATGTTAACAACAAGAAAACCACAAACTAGTGATAGATGAAGGGTCATTAGTTTCCTAGTGGGAAAAGTAAAGGGAAAACGTTTTTTGTTTTAAGTACCATTTCTTATTATTGAGGAATTTCATTACGAGATTGACTAGAAACATAAAGAGATATACTTACTTTTTTTGTCGAGTTCCATCCTTTAACAAATTTCTACCATTAACTCATCTTTTCTAAACAATGAGTATTCAAGATGAATTGGTCAAACCTGAAGCGCTAGAATCAACTTATAGAGTATCACATAATCCACAAAGGTTAAAATATATATTTACCTTGTCTTTAGAGATTAACCAAAACCAATATGGTTAGTACAAGATCAGAGGATCCACAAAAAGGATAATACATTAGGGGAAGAAATACTAATATTAATTTCTTAAATTAAACAATAAATACCCAAAGATCAATAAATACCATTGAATAAATTGTTTTCCATAAAGTCCTTCAATATAATCCAGTCTAATATTGAAACCCAAAACATAGAGGGATTTGATTATGTAGTATTACATGTTAAATTATATCTCCAAATAACATCAAATACTCTTAAAGTTACAAATATAAAAGTAATTAACCTAATCACATATTCCCTATGATAGGTTAATAATTTCCATAAATGACCCAAATCCATATAAATCCACAATAAAAACATATATAATAATCCAACATTACTAAAAAAATGATATCTCATAATATTCTATTCTTTTTAGGCATGTATTTTTCCCAACAGAGTGAACATCTTCCAAAATAACATTTTTCACTTAATCACCAAATCATTTTCCTATTATACAGATATCCATTTTATAAGAAATAAGATCTCAAATCAATTTATTATTGATCAATAAAATCATTTAACTAAAAAAATTTAGTCACAATAACCAAGGAATTCAAGTAGTCCAGTGGTAGGTGATAAATCCCAATCGGACTCGGGTTGTGGTTTTGATTCCCGTAGCATTGTCAAACACAATGTGTTGTCACACGGTTTGAGTGTTCTCCTTTTTCAAAAAGTATACTTTATAACATTCCCAAAATGAGATAAATTATTCAAAATAACCATAACATAATTTCACCACAAATGTTATCTCATACCTAGAATTATCATCCCAAAATTTAATAACTTGTAATTGCCTCAAATTCAAGGATCATATAAACCCAAATGGTGATTTATAACTATATAAACAATAGAAAAGATAAATCATCCAAAAAAAGAATTTGAACATAACAAAATTCATGGTTACAAATAAAAGGGAAATTTATTCCTAATTAATTCCATAAAAAAGAGCACTAATACTTTTAAACATTTCTCCATCCACTTATTTCCATATAGGTTCTTCCTTTTCCAAGAGGTTATCCTATTGAATAGGGTATTCACTTGGGTAATGCCTAGGACCCCTACATTTATGGCCAATGACTGTTAATGGATACATGGGATCATTTTTATTTTCTTTCATAGTACTCTTCATTTTTCCCCAAAAATTCCTTCCATAATGTTCTTTATTACCACACATAATGCATTTATTTGTTCCCTTGAGACATTTTCCTAGGTGACTCCTTCCACATTTTCTGCAATATGAAAATTTATCATTCTTTTCTCCATGGTCTCCCTTGCTGTAGCTCTTAACATTATCTGTCTTTCTCTTTATTGTTGAGTCTGGGAGTTGGTTAATATATATGTTGTTGATCATATATTTGGAAAACCGATTAAGCATGAACATGATATCTTTTACACCTATTATCATTTCAATTCTTTGCTCATTTGTACCATTTCTTCCACCCTGTAAATCATGTTCAATGTTATTATGACTTACTTGGAATCCATCCACTGACTTACACAAGATATCTTAGTGTGAGTCATAAAATCAATTAGAGAATATCATAACACATTATTCTCAATCTAAAACACCTTAGGATTAACCACAACTATTTATTCTCATGTTATATTAAAAACCTTCAAATTAGTTTGTAATGAAAAAGTGAATTATCATAAGCATATCTCCCCCGGGAGTATCATAACCAAGAGTGCAGCAAGGCTTGTTTTCGAGTACCAGGACACCCCAGGTCAAGCCCGTAACTCCTTTTCGGATTTTTCACTACTAGGTACATTTATGCCTGAGCTGCCTTAACCTGATTATATCCTGATAGGGATGTATTACATGGAAAACCCATATAATATTTTCATTACCAAAAGTTTTGAATGTTCATCTATACTAATAATCAATGTCTATCTTTGGCTAGTATTTCTTATTCCTGGTTTTTTCTAAATCTAGTTTCCATGGTTTGTACTAAACTTCCTCTAATACAATCTATAACACCCCGACCCCTGTTAAATAGAATCGCAGCATTATTACATAGAATTGTCATGATATAAGGAATAATGTCCAGAATGGCCGATCAATTTAGTATCCTTGGAAGAACTTGATACCTAAATAATTTTTACATTACATCATGAAATAAAAAAAAACATGGTATTTCATTTGAACACTCTTATATCCATTTTCCTAATCCTGTAATTTAATCATAATATACTTTTTTCATCTTGGGAAAAATAAAACATAAGAAAGGGGTGAGCTGAAATTCTTAGTAAGGATAAAAATATAGCAGAAACTATGATAAATAAGAATAAACATTTAAGGCCATGTTTAATACTAGATCACAACCATTCTAAACATAAACATCCACATAATATGGAAAAGATAAATCAAATAATGACATTTACTTATTCACTTGGATATTATACTAGTATAATAATTACATGTAATATAAATATGAAATTTCATAATGATGGATTGCAGAATCCAGACCTCATATCCACAAATTCAAGGACTTGTTCCAAGACTACAAAAAATATTTTTTAAAGGCCTTGTGCCAATACACTAGTTTGTCTCATGAGACCAATTGATGTGTTGAGGAGCTATAGAGGTCTTGACGCATCACTTACTAAGTCCAATTTATTACTCATATGAAAATGTTTAAACATAACATAAACATTACTAATAAACCTAGAAAATGCAATGTCAATACTTTATCCTTAAAAAAGGAAGGGTATAAAAATAACACATTCATAATAAAAGATATCACAAAACCATTAATACTATATAAAATATTTGTATCATAATAAATCAACCTCGATCAAGAATAATATCCCATAAATGATGTTTACATAGTTGAAATTTTTCAGTGAAAATCATTGAGAGAAATATCCCTTTTCATGAAAACCATTAAAAGTCTCAATATTTATCAAGAAGCTGTTTAAAATAGATTTTTGAATCAAAGTGTCCCATAATAATTTGAAACATTTAAAAGGAATAACCATTTGAAAAAATTAATGTCCATATAAATAAAACCTTAAATCGATTTTTAAAACATGGACATTAATGAGAAAGGCTTAGAAGAATAAATTTATAAACATTTAAAATGGTATATTAATTAGAGTTCCTAACCAAATGTGTGACGCTTGAATACAACTAATTGTGGTAATAAAAACATTATAATATAATGATAATAAAGTGATTCCTGATATACTATTTCAAACTACAGCATATAAACCAAATTAAAGTGAATTGACGTATAACAACAAAGAAGTATCAATGGAATGTAAGTTGAGATAGATTCATTTATAAATACTGTACCTTTTTTTAAAGACAATTCAATGACATAATGATCTGTGAAAACTATAAATACAGTCATGATGATTAGATATTCCATCTAAATAAATCAGAGTAAATTCACACATATTATTGTAAAAATTACACCAATGACTTGGATGTTTAACTCAATGAATAGAAATTGAGTTAAAATTACTCTTATCTAGATCATATAGATGACTTGAGAATTTATCAACGGAGTGGTTATGTGTATCAAATATATATCCACAAAAGGGTAGAACATAAAATTGATTACTGGAGAATGGTTGTAGAAATATACTGCATTCATCAATGGGTATCATGATACAAAAGAACATACATTCTATATAATTTGAAATTTATTTTACACCAACCCATTTATTAATAATGATATTTTGTTTGAGATTCCTCAATTATAAGATTAATGATATCATGGTTAAGATGCCTTGATCATGATTTTCTATAATTAAAAATTCTCTTTTGTTATTTTTTTATTATCAATGTGTTTTCTTTTCTTATATTATCCTTGGAGGTGTATTAAAATATTTTTTTTATTTAATTTCAAGTGTTTTTATTATACACTTTTTAATTATGATTATTTCTTATTTAATCAGGATATGTTCCAATCTTAATTACATTATTAGTATGAGAAATCAACCCAAATCATTACATAATCATTTTTTTATTTCAGGAATTATAGTTTATTAAACATTGGGGAAATTTTATGGATTATAGTTTTATGGAATTAATTGACAAATCATAGAAATGATAACCAGATAAAGTGGAAATAACTGAACTGCATCCATTTTTCCTATAATATAAATCTTTTAAAACAAAACATTATTTCTATTGTTGAAAATTCTTCATGAATTTCCACTTGAACTCTTACTTTGTCTTACCCATTATTAAATCCAATTGAATACATTTTAAAATAATGGGATGATCACAAATTTTTTGGTAAGTGACATAAAAAGAATAAAATTTTATTCTAGTGAAAAACAAGATAACTCATGAAAACACATTTCTTAGAAAACATATCTTTTACCGAGAAACTAAATTATAATTCCATTTAAAAAAGTATTTAATTTAGAATTCCAAAAAAAATCCATAAAAATCATTATAATGAATAGAAAATTAATATAGTTACTAGGGGATAAAATATCATAGAACACATATATAACCCTTGTAAATTATTTATAAATTGGAATAATTATTTAATGAATATCCAGTATAATTTATTATAGAACTTAATCATTACCTAATGCCTTGAACTATAATATAAGAACACCCATATTTTTGGCTATAAAGAGCTCATCCAATTATATCATGGAACACCCATTTTATAGAATGTATATGAACCACATCATGAAAAAACATTTTATAATTTGAATATTTTTTAAACACATATAAAATTCAATTTCAGATATTAAAATACCATATTCATTAAAATTCCAATTTCCAATATGAAATAAAATTTACTCTTATAAGAAAATTTCTATAAAATAATCCATAAATGGAGAAGACTGTTTTTCATTCATAAAAACAATAAATCATTCAAAAAAATATATAAACCAAATTACTTACAAGATGTATGTAAATGTTATTGTTGACATATATGTTAATAATACATCATACAATTTTTTGTTTTTTTATACATTCGTTCTAAAACAAATAAAAATATTTAAGTTGAAATAATTTTAAATAAAGTAGAACGTTGTTTTAAAATATAATATTCCTGTATAATAAAATTTTCAAAAATACATTAAAAACATGAATATATAAGGTGAAGAGGGTTTAATGGAAAACATTAAATGATGATTTATTTATAAAAAGGTATATTATTATTTTGTAAATATCGAATTATAATCCCCATGATGGAGTAAAATTAAATTATTAATTAAATAACAATAGAATAGATAAATTAATGATATAACTTTTCAAAGGGGCTCTATATACATCTAATAAAAAATTTAGATTAACAACATCAAAATATGTTTCAATGAAAGGAAATTGAGATGATGTCCCTTACCATGAGTCTATCTTGCTACATGTGTCTCTATCTTATCGAATAATAAAATTACATTAATTATATATTATATTATGAACTATTTTAATGTTTATTATTAATTTTATTCCTTATAATATCATGTTATATACTACTATATAATTAGTTATGTTTAGGGAGCATGTTTTGACCACATTTCTGTTATATGTGAAAAATGAATTCTGTAGGAAGAAAATGGAAAAAATAGAAATTATTTAAACATGTTCAGAATAATAATAATGATTTAATTATCTTATTTACACATAAATTATATTTTTATGAAAAAATTTGAAATATGTTTATTATAAATGAAATAACATTATGGATATGGATATGGTAGGTCATACGTATTCATGAGAAATGTTTACTTTTTTTAATGATCATTACGGAAAGAAAATTATTAATATAATATAATTAAAAAAAGAAAATCATATCATGAGTAAAATATATTTTAATAAAAACTGCTTACATATATCATTCATGTTATGTGGTCATGAAAAAAGGAATCATATCACTTCTTGGAAGTGGTTGTCCACCCATTCCCAAATGACATTATCATTTTCCAGTGAAATAAATAAAATTATATATCAGTATTTAAGAATGATAAATAATTAATAAATATCATAATTATTTAATTTATACCAAATATATTTATTGTCCATACTGTTATTACATTCTATGTAAAAGGTTCGTGATAAAAAATCACATCGTTTCATCAGGAGTTGGTCTGTTTTACACATGAGTGAGGTTATCATATCCCCTATGGAATGGAACATAAAATTTTGCATATGAAATATTGAATCTATATGTATAAAATATTATATCTATCTTCTATATACATTATATCCTTCATGATACCGAATCATGATAGTTGGTAGTAGAAACATGAATGACATCGGTTCACAAGACGGTAGCCTACTATACACATGAATAATGATTTTGTAAACCATTTGATTATAGAATAAATATATTAATGTTAGGACATTAAAATAATAAAATTTTATAATATTTAAAATACTGAGGTTATTATATATGTATGGTTTTAGAATAATTAAATGTGTAGTGAAATTAAATAATTCAAATAATGCATGTTGATTAACATTACCACTTCTTCAGGTATCGTCCTTAGGTGTTCAGGAAAATACTTTATTGGATGGTTTTTATACTATACTAACAATTCTAGGATGAGGGGATTGATGATGGAAAGTTATTAATTTATCAATTTTCAAATAACAAATGTTTTTATTGTGTTATGAATATAGGATATGGGTGACCATTAATAATTGGGAGATATGATACACTTGTTATTTTTGAAAAGAATCAAGATCAAGCACATTTTTTATATGTCAAAAGTGTAAAAAATCCATTTTCAATAATTATTGGTTTATTTGTATAAATATTTCCATAAAATAGTTTTTATTCAATTTCATAGGTAATTTCAACCCATATCAATTAATTTTAACCACTAATAAACACCTTTTCCTTAATCGCGGTAAGTACATTTTACTATTTTTCAATATTAATTTTGGTAAAAAGGATAACCAAATGTTATTACATAATATAAATTATTTATATTTAAAATATGGAATACATTTATTCAAATTCCATTCATGTAATTGGAAAAATTAAATTTAAAATCGGTCTTGCAAATGAGGTGAGAAAGTAATGTTTTTAGTAACAGTATTTTTTTTGAAAAATATGATTGTATATTATCTAAATGAATAAAAATAATTATTGAATGAATTTGAATTAATATTTGATGATATATAATCTAAATTTATTTCATAAAAAATAATCATCATTAGTGATTATTTAAATTAATTAAATGTTCAAGCATTGTTCTTTTTAAAAAATATTTATAGAAAAACCTATTTTAAAACACCAAATAAATCATGTACTAAAAAACAATATAAATAATATTAAAAATAGATCATGTGTATTAAATAAAAGTAATTAATAGTTATTTTATTATAATTAATATTCATAACATATTATCTTATTTTAAATTGACTTGAGTTATTTAAATAAAAAGCATATTTAAAAGAAAATCAGTATTCTTCATTATTCACTCAAAATTCGTATCATACAAAAAAAAACATAAAATATCACTCGATGTAAATATTTATTTGATTAAATAAAAATAATAAAACTTATTTTTTCAAATAAAATTTATATAATTTTTCCATTAAGCTTTTATATAAAAATTTTATAAGAAAATATTATAGTTAAAACAATTGTGTTTTGATTAAAAATTACTTAATATTTTTATAAATAATATAACTGCCTAATTCATGATAAAAATATGAAAATGATTTATTATACCATTAATAGGTTAGTTACATTCATACCACCATGTATAAATTTTTCCCTCTCAATTTTATTTGCTTATTAAACAAGTGGGGATTCCTGTCCCTCATGGCATTTTTAGATTCCCGTGTTTCCTCTTTAACCATATGAGTTTTACATAAAATCTAAACCTGGGGAATCAACTTATTCATAAAAAATTGTCCTCAAGGGAAAATGATATTAATATGTTGATCCATGTATGAAATATTCTCTTTTAACTAAACTACATTCAGGCTCAAACATGAGATGAATACAGCACATATATGCTTAACATTAAACCACGAAATGCATTGTGTACCTAAGATAAACTAAAAGTAAAAGAAACATGGAAAAAACATAACAAAATTTCTCTAGTATTTAATAAGGACCTATAAACATTCATCTTCACTTCACCTTCATACCAATACACATAAAAAGTTTTAATACAGAAATATTTTAGAAGACTAGACCACATATATGGAGAGTAAGATCATTCCTATAATTATCTGTATAACATTTCTACCCAATCCAAGCCATAATAATTTGAAGTGAAATCATATACACATTCCTAGCCATTTAAACTACCAAATATGGTCCAATATACCTCATTTATCCTAATTCTTCTAAAAAAATGAGATATTTTACACCGGTTTTTATATAATGACTACAATGGTTCCATCTATACACTAGAATAAATTTTTTATTATAATAAAAAGGACCAAAGAATGGTTTTCATCCCAATGTTGTTATTTATATATTAAAAATTCAATAATAATAGCTTACATGTTATAAATTGTTTTTTCATACTGCCCAAAATATTGAGGATGATATGTTTTACTTAATGTTAATTTATTACACAATGTCTTTTAAAGTCATCTCCAAAAATTAAATTTATAAATGAGATCATTATATGATACAATGGGGAGAAGAACTCCAATTAATCTTACTATATTGTGTAGATAATGATGAAGAATATGTTCTTAAATTATTGTATATAAATTGGAAAGAAAATTTATTATTTTGTTAATCAATCAACGATAACTCAAATCAGTTTATTACCTCCCGATAACCTTGGGAGTCCCACTATTAAATCAATGGATTTATTTTTCCACTTATACTCTAGAAAAAAAAAATTTGGATACCCTTCAATAATTTTGGTTCTGCTATAACCTTTGGACAAGTCAAAAAATTAGTTTTGAAGTCATCAATAATTATTATCATTACATCCCCCCAATATTACTCTGTGTAGCTTCGATAAATATTACTATTACCCTGATGAATAAAAAATAGAGAATTATGTGCTTTATATAACAAATATTTCCTCATCTTGGAATCATAACGCACGCATAATATTTTTCTAAATCATAAAACACCATCTATAGAAAATTTAAAATAATGAAAATTCCCCTTATTAAAACATTTGACTTTTTCCTACAAATATTTTCTCTTCTTTTGAGCTTTCTTAATTATTTTTGACAAGGTTTACTATAGTATAACCTGATAAAAAATATTGAATCTTCTTACTTCCACAATTTCATGGATAAATGTCATAAAAACATTAAGAGATGGGTCAAATTCCAAATGTATCGTGGCTAATTTAGAATTATTTTTTGACACAAACAATTGGATACTACTTTTCTTCTCTATGATGTGAAGGAATTATGTAGTAAAAATCCTTTATCAGTTCAAACTCTCTTAAATAACATAGGTTCAATTATTTATGTGTGAATATATATATAATACTTTTTTGATTAGTATATATTTCACACTTTTCTCTATACAAATTATTACTCTGAATTTTCAAAGAAAAAAATACATCATTTAATTTCAAATAATGGGTTAGTTAATTTAATCCATGAGGATTCAACAGATGTGAAGCATAATAAATTACCTCATCTATTTGAATTTGGACACAGACAACTCCATTCAATAAATCATCAATAGAGATAATAAATTCCCTATTTCTGGAATAATAATAAAAACTAGAGAATTCAATAATCTTCATTTCAGTTCTTCAAAACAATCATAAATTTTTTTTCATAACAATTAAACTCAATTTCTTGATAAAATAGTTAGTATGAGAGAAAAATGATCAATTTTTTCCCAAACAATTAGAATAATCACATTAATCTATGTAAACTACAAATCTTAGTGATATTTATATGTATTTTCAATTCATGAATAAATTTTGTTTTATTAAGGTCAATTTTAATTACATATTTAAAAAAACATATATAATGAATGTTATTTGTTTAAAAAAATCAATCTTGCTAAATTTCACGAATAATGTTTTTTCATATAATATTTTTAAATAATCCTAAAGTTTCAATTAGAAACCTAGAAAATTTTATAATATACCCAAATTTCATTAATAAACACCAATAGAATCTATTCCAAGAACTTAATAATGATTATATTCATAATGTAGGTAAATATTTCAGGTCTATTTAACTACCTATGAAACATAAGTACGAACTCAAATTTCCCATATATATTCCAAAAATAGTATTTTTAATGTATTCTTCCTTTAATTTCAATTGATGGTACCTTAATCTTATTTTAGCATTTGGAAAATAATAATATCCATAAATATGGTCAAAACAAATCATTGATATAAGTAAATGGATACTTTTTCATAATAGTGAGGTTATTCTAGGATAAATAGTAAGTGATAATTCTATTTTAGTAATTCAATTAAATAATCAAGAATGGGGTGCCCCCTTTTGATGTTCTTTGTTGGATGATACATTTATCAAATAACTCATTAAATTTATTTCTAATTATTAATGTTTCACATGAGCTATTCAAAATTAGGGTTCAGAAATATGAATTGCATAATGTACTATGCCAATAATGTATTAAACCTTCTAATTAGAAATAACACCAAGAAAATCATTCTGAAAATAATTTATGAATTCATTTAGTTCTCACACATTACTAATTTTAATAGTTTATTTATTTTCTAAATTGTGATCTTGATAACATTCCCTTATAACTCCAATCAATTTAACATTATCTTGGTATGTTATAAATGTCATTTAATGATTAAATAAATCATTCATCAAATAGTTGTATATCATATATTTATAACCTTAAAGCCTATATGGATACAAAATGAGATGAAAATCTATTATATATTGTTTAACATGATTTAAGGGAAATACCATCTCATTAATAAACAATAATAATATTCCTACATATCATTGTTTCTTTAATACGTCACCAAATATTTTCAAAAAAATTTCAGTCGTACCTTTATTAGGTGATACTCCCAATTAACATTAAAACTTAATAGAAATTTAAAAAAATAGAGATCCAATGCCAAAAATTGGATGGGCATAATTTGATTAAACTAGTAACATACCTTTCACAACATTCTATGACATCACAAAATCAACTGTAGTAGTGGAAAAATATTTTTCAACTCCCTTTTCCTTATGATATTAAAACTTTCTAGCCCGAGTTAATAAATTTTATAACATGTTATAGTGATGCACCAAAGACTATTTTTAGGTATATTTTACAATGAATTTTCAACCAAAACACTAATTACATTCTTTATCATTGGACTTATAACATTCAAAAAACATCAACTCAACTTCTTCATCACAATGAAAAACTTTCTCAAAGATTTTAATTTCCTTGGAGGCTAAAGCTCTTTATAGACTTGGTTTTAAAAATGAGTAAAATATATAAATTTAAAAATAATTGTATTCCATAATGTTTATAATATACTTGGAAAGTTTTGATATTTTTTCATCATTTAAATCCATAGAATATTTATGTTTTTGCGTTAATTCTTGGATGTTTTCGGATCTATATTTGAACAACCTTGGTTAAATATTTCTCGAGGGTAAGATTATTAAAATTTTCCCATTATTTTTCATCAATATCATCTTTCAATTTGTTTTTAAATACAAAATACCACCATCGATTAGCTTCACCTTAAAAACCATATATTAAAAGTGTTTCCTTTGGAAATTTCAAACATGCAGTAGAATCAAATATCTTTTCCAAAACATTGATCCATCGTTCGGCTACAATTGGTTAAATTGGCCCACTAAAAATATAGTATTTTCCATCATGAAATGTTCCACAACAAACATGTTAACCGTGGTAGACTAGTTTCCTCTCTGGCACGGATACCACCACCCTTTATAATAACGCGCAAATGATACATCACTACAATAAACTTTTTTATTCCTATTATATCCAACATCGTATGATTATTTGGTAAGATATTTTCTTCATGGTTCTTTCCCACTATATCTTGTCAGTTTCCTTTATAGAAATTCTATAGTAATAGATATAGTTTAGATATAGAAAAATGGTTTTCTACAAATTATATATCATTTTAACTTGATCATCAGGTAAAATATTTAAAGGGGAAGATATTAACAATATCATAACCTAAAATGTTATCTAAACCATTATTTTATAACAACTATAAGTACCAAACATTAAAAATTGCTTAATCATGAGTTAAATTCCTGAATTTTATGTTCATTCACTTTTATGATCTTTTATAGTTTAATATTTTAGATAATTTGGTCGTAAATCATATATCAAAAACTATATAATGCAATATGGACACATCTTATCAATATCCACTTTCCTGTCATATAATAATTTTAAAACAAGACATCATTTTTTTAATGAAAACTCTTATCTAATTTCAACTCGAGCTCTTCATTTTCATTAACCATCCTTAAATAATACGAATAACATTTTTAAAATATGGGATAACAGAAAAATATTTGTAAGTGGTGAAAAAATAATGAAACAGATAGATTTTTTAAAATCATTAAAACCCATGAAAACCCTTTTCTTAAAATAATATATCGTTTTACAAATAATTGGAATTATAATTCCTTTGAAAATATCATTAATTTTATCATTTTAAATAAATTAAATCCCTTGGAAACTCATTAGAATTCATAGAAAATTTATATAGGTACCTTGGTAGATTATCTCATAGAACCCATAAAGAACCCTTATAAAACCCTAACAAATTATTGTAAATATACTAATACATTCCAATATAATTATTTTGATAAAATAATAATTACCAATCACTGAAACATGCAGCCGATTGTCGCCTATCGACCGGTCAATGTTCCGGTGCTCTGCTAATGTGTATAGCAGCACTCGGGTCGAATCCTCGGCGATGAAACTTTTAAATAGTCATTTGTTTTTAGTTAATTGTATTCTGATTGGGGGGTTTGTTTGGAGAGCTTATGAAATAATTTATGGATGATGTTTGATTCATCAAATTGATAAAGATTGGGGTGAGTTCATTATTAGGGAGTTAAGCTTGTGATATCCTTGAGCTTTTCTTTATATTGCATTTAAATTAACACCCACTTCACAAGTTGACATCGATTAGAATTCCTAAGTGTTAAAGCTTCAATCCAAGCCTTAACTTAACTAGGATTCTAAAATCAATCATTAATTGTTTATGGTAGTGTATTTATGGTTCCAATAATCTATGGAAACCACATTCTAAACAAAATATGTCAATAATCCATGACATATTAAGTCCAACATACACAATGTTAAATTAACGAATACTCATCGAGAAAATACTCTCAATCACTTAACATCCCTAAATTTTGACTCACCCCAATGAGATATTTACTCAGCCATTTGGGTGTTTAATATTCTGGTTATAATAATTATGATGATAAATTAATAATATAAGAAAAAGAAAGGGATTAGAAAAGAGTGGTACGTCGAACACACACACACGAACAATGATGATAATTAAAAACAGATTTTTGATTGAATGTGGAAGAAAAATAAGGGAAGTATATTTTACGTAATTTAAAATATTTTAAGAAAATTAATATTAGAATACAGAAGGTGGAGGAGAATAAGAGATTTTGAAGAAGAAACTTGCATTAAAACAGAATTACAAAAGAAAGAACTTAAAAAATTACAAAAATGAAGAACACAAAAGTAAGTGAAATCAAAGAGAGGAGGAAAGGTCTCTCAAGTAAAAACTTGAGTATGGAAGGTCCTACAAAGCCTTTTTCAAGGCTTTGGTCGTGAAAATATGTTCTCCTCTCTTCTAAAATGACAACCCCTCTCAAAGAGAGAAGGGGAGAGTATTTATAGCCCATGGAGTGGACTGTTTGTATTCCCAATATGTCCCTCCACTTGCATCGCCAATTTGGCTATTCAGACAGCCGAATCTCCAAATATCTGTTACTTCAAAGTTGTAGACAATAATGTTGGACGACTACTCTCAACATGTTGAGTCATTTGGACTTAAGGATCAAAAAGTATGGCCAGTTTATTAAACAATATTAAACTGTCCATTTCAATCCAGTCTTTTTGAAGTCCATAATGTGAAAGGGTTTTTTAATATAAAGATATCTTCAAATTCGAATGGTTTCTTCAACAATTTCTGCCACATATATCTCCTATTTCACAGTGCAAAAGTTCAGCTCTATTTGATGCTCTAATCAAGAGATATGTCATGCATACTATACTGATTTTAATTATCGTCCAGAATGGTGGGCCGGACTTCAAAGCATTAGTTGGGACCATTGTACTTGGATTTGGGCCTCGAAATTTTTATCCAAGATGAAATTTAGTGTCGAACAAATTATGGTGGAGAGTTAATGTTTTTTTACTTCTGTATTGAGCCCAGTAAATCAATCTTCAAGGCTGGTCCAGTTTGTTCACAGAATCTTTGGTCTTGTTTGTGAGGACCATATGACCCTTCAAATGGTAGAATTGGCTCATGGTACCTTCTAATGAAATGTTTTATATTGAAAGGAGCATCCTAAAAAACACGAACCACACAATAGGGATCATTATAGTGACAGGTATTATTAAAACATTAAACTGACTCAATTGGGCTACTTCTAAAAATGCTCAAAAATTATACTTAATATTAAAACATTAATATTTCACACAAATTAAGCACATTTATATAAAATCAGTAAAGGGGGAATATAATAAGTCATGAAAATATTAATAACATCAACTCCCCCACACATAGTTTTGTGCATGTCCTCATGTGAAACAAATATAAAAACATGACAAAATCATTTTTACTCACCAACAGATATTAAAATTTTGTTTTCTCCAATCAGGGAAGGTTTAGACTATTTCACTCATCCATTTTGAATTCCACCATAAGTTGTTACATAAAGAATGTTCCAAAACTAATTCATTTTTCCATGCTCAAATTTAGAAATGGAAAATGTGGACACTGAAAACTCACACCTCTCAAAATGATAAAATTTATTTGTGGAGGTTCACTCTTTTAGCAACCAAAAGTGAAAATCATAGAGTTTGTAAGAGCTCTCAGCTTCCACTCCCTATCCAAAGTGAACAAGAATAAAGAGGACTTTTTAATGGGTTTTTTGTGTGGCTATGGGATGGTAGGAATATAATGTCCAAGAGAGAGAATAAGAGGGTTAAAATACCAACATACAAAAACAATGCAGAGTTTTTTGAAATAAAACATGGAAGGAAATGAAAACACATATTTACAAGGGAATGATTGTGTGAAGAAAGACACAATAGAGGAAGAAAATATGAAGGGGATGAGAAGATGAAATATTTAAAATCCACCAAACTTCTCCCAATGATATAATAATATAATGCAAGTGTTCTTTTTTTTCCTTTTTTTCTTTGTTTTTTCGAAAGTTGACCTTGAGACAGATCTCACACTCATATCCCAACCCATGTTTGATCTCCTCACGACACTAATTGTAATAGTTATAACAAGATCAAAGTTTGAGGAAGAGTGATTTTCTACCTACCCAAGACACAACCCAGTTGTTTCAATTTATTTTTTTTTTTTTTGATATTTTTTTTGAATTTTTTTTTGAACACTTTTCAATATCATTTGTACAATACGTTCACTGAATGACAACCTCCCCCCCCCCACACTAAAATGGATGCTTTCCCTCATCATATGATAACACACCAGAATGTAAGGCAATGATACCCAAAAATGAAATCCATTCCCCCCCCCCCCACACTTAAATTTCAAAAACATATGCAATGAAAATCCATGTTGATATTGGGTGGGATAAGGTATTGGGCTTGTAATGTGGCTATCAATGAAAAGGTTTTCATAGTCTCTAATGGAATTTCAAAAGGAGGATTAATGTAAGGGAAATGAGTGGCTATTTGGCTATTTTGATTTTCATGTGGTTCAGAAAATGCCTCTATCATATTAATGCACACTAAGGAATGAAATTCAGCTTGAAGGTCCACAAAGTCAAGACTCACAAATGGGGGTGAAAACACACATTTTGAAAAGATGGCCATAGGTGGCCTTGGCATGAAAGAAATTGTTTGTTCTCACGGTTTGGGAAAAGCATTTTCCAAATCAAAAATTGAGCATTCAAAATTTGTTATTTTTGACACAAAATTATTTATCCAAAGTCATGATGAAAATAGAACATTTTTGTGATGAAAACATGTATGTTAACTCCCCAAAATGGTTGGACAAAATTTCAGAACTCGATGGTGAGTAAGCATGACTATTTTTTTGTAATTGTTTTATGTAATTGTGTTTTTTTGGTTTTTTTTTAGTTTTTATGGTTTTTTTAAAACAACACACCCACACAAGAAAGAGAAAAAGAAAGGGTTTGATGAATAAAGTGGTAAAAAATGAAAGAGAGGGGAAGAAGAAGAAAGAGGTAGATAGAGGAAGAGATAGAGATAGTTAAAGGGAAAGAGGTGCCCCCTAGTTTTGATTTTGTGGGTTGCCATCTCCATCTAGTGGTGGGTCGGCTAGAGAATTTGGGGATTAGGTGGAATTCGAGGTGGTTCCAGGACAATGGGAAGTTACCTAAAAAATAAAATTCATTATTCATCTAATGAAAATCTAAAAATAAATTGAAATTTCATAAAAGTAAAAGAAAACATGGGTTTCCTCCAAAGAATTGCTGCATTTATTTGTCTACAGCTGGACAATTGTAGTGGATTACCAATAGTCTGACGGTGGCCATCGTATTTTCTCAACTCCAGTGTGCTTCCAGAAAAACTTTTTCTTTGGGAGGCCTGATGATTCAATGGATAATTTCTTCCCATCCTTGTTGGTGTGCTTGCAATTCAATGGGGTTGGAAAGAGAATATTTCTATCCTCACTTTGGTCTTCAACCTGAGGAATGATTTTATCCATAAAGTGATGGTTTTCTATACTTGGAAATTCAGGAAGATGGCTCAATTATGATGGTTCATTTATGTAAGGATCAGATAACACAAAAGCAGAGTATGAGATCCCAATTGTTTTTGACTCATTTATTTCATCTCTTACCGATGTAAAGTAATGAGGATAAGTCGAGTCATAAGACTGAATAAAATTTTCAATATCCTTTATTTCAATGTTGTTCAACAAATAATGGTCAATTTCAACCTCACCAGTGATCACTTTATTAATTAGGTTACAAATATCACAAACATCACTACCATCAAGACAATATAAACACATTGGTTCAAGGTTCACTTCACATATAACATAATTTTCAGAATCATGGATAGGAAAGGATGAATGTGGGATAATCTGATCTGAATCAACAAATGAGAATTCTAGTTCATTTTCCTCATTACCATCCATGTTGGATAATTGGAGGTCAGAGGTGAGATGAGATTCCAAAGAGTTTTCATGATCCTTTAGATCAATGGAGTTTGCATTTGTAATGTCAACATCAATTTCACCATTAATCACTTGGTTAATGAGGATGCAATATTCACAAACTCCTCTATTAGTAGAACAGGAAGAACATGATGGATTAGTATTCAACACACTCTCAGAGGGAGTTTCAGAAACATGAATTGGGAATGCAGAGTGATCCTTAGATGGGTATCACATGGATTGGAAAATGTTGAACTTGAACAGTTGGTCTCCAAATTCCATGGATAAGATGCCAGCATGGAAATAAATTTTGGTTTTAAATGTCATAAGGATTGGTCTTCCTAGAATTATGATAGATCGACAAGAGTTCATCTCACCTTCCATCTCAAGGACATAGAAATCAGCAGGGAAGATAAGATCATTGACTCGGACAAGGACATCCTCAATTATTCTCTCATGACTGGTTGTGCTTCGATTGGCTAACTGAATGACAACACCCGTTGGGTGGAAGGGACCTAGATCATGGTTGGAGAAGATAGATTTGTGAATCACATTAATTGAGGCTCCTAGGTCTATGAGTGCATCATCAATGTTAGAACATCCAATTTGGCATGGGACTGTAAAGGTCCCTAGATCTTTGCACTTAATGGGTATGGAATGTTGGGTGGAAACATTTTTAAAGGTCCTAAGTTGCCTCTTGTGGGTGCACAATTCCTAAAGAAACTTGGCATACTTAGGAGTTTTTTTATGGCATCTAAGAGGGGAATGTTGACTTCACCACATCTAAACATGTCGATCATTTCAGGATCAGGTTCAAAGGAATTACTTGGTTTAGAAACAGCTTGAGGAAAAGGAATTGGATTCCTAAGTGGAATGGAAGGAGGTGAGGGAATGGATTCAGATTCCTTTTCAATTTTCTTTTTCTTTTCAATTTCTAGGTCACCATTCAAAGGAGGGTTTGAAGATTTATCTTGAGGCATGTCAAGTTTCTTTCCTGATCTAAGTGCAATTGCACTTACATTACCCTTGGGGTTGGGTAATGGTTGAGCTAGGAGTTGGGAAGAATTTCATTGTTGTTACAGGATTAGGTGGGATGCAAGTTGACCTATTTGAGTTTCAATGTTTTTAAGGCTAGAACGGGTGAAGGAGGAAAGATCTTACACTGCACTTTCCCATGGTTTCTTGGAAGAAGAGGCTTGTCCCAGATTGGGATTACCTTGATTTTGGTTCTTGGGAAACTGATTGTATTGGTTTTGGAATTGGGAAGGCTCACTAGGATAATGGAATCCAGGAGGAGGATTATTTCTTTGAGGATGAGGAAAAAAAGGAAAAAGTTGATGGAAGTTACCACCACCTTGACTATATTGAATTTGGTTTGGATTTTGAGGAGGGAATTGACGGGGGTGAGATATGGGATTACCATACCTAAGGCCTTGGTTATAGGAAGAAGAGAAGGGATCAGAGTGAGGTTGGTTAAAGTTTTTAACAAACTGATCTGATATTTGAGGATTGGTGTTCCGATGAGCATATGCTGCATTGAGCTCCATTGGTCTAGATGAATCAGGTTGATCCTCCTGAAGTTGTGGATATGTGTCAGATGGATGAGATGGAGAGTTGCAGATTCCACAGTTTTTGACAGGTCCAGGAAACATTGATTGCGGAGAAGACAAGGTTTGGGATTTGGTAGCCACTGCTAGTTGACGCACAAGACCTGTAAGTTCACTCATCCACTCAGTCATCTTGTTAGGATCTATGGATTTATTATCTTGGGATTGTTTGACTTGAGCATGTGCTCGAGTATGGAATTTTTGTGTGTTTGCAGCCATGTTACTTATGAGATCCCTTGCCGCTGCGGGAGTTTATCAACCAGAGCACCGCCACTTGCGGCAACAATGTGTGTTCTCTCGATAGCCAATAACCCCTCCTAGAATTATTGGATCAAGAGTTGGTCAGGTATTTGATGGTGTGGGCAGGTTGCAACAAGCTTTTTGAACCTCTCCCAGTACTCACAGAGTGATTCATTTAGGAATTGACGGATACCACTTATTTCCTTTCGGATGGAAGCGGTATGAGAAGCATGAAAGAAATTTTCTAGAAAGAGTGTCTTCATGTCATTCCATGTAGTTATGGAACCAGGAGGAAGGTAGTAGATCCATGACTTGGCAGTGTCAGCTAGGGAAAAAGGGAATGCTCGGAGTTTGATTTGTTCTTCAGAAACCCCTTGAGGATTCATGGTAGAGCACACTACTTGTAACTCTTTAAGGTGGAGATTTGGATCCTCACCGGCTAGCCCGTGGAAATGAGGGAGAAGATGAATCAAACCTGATTTGAGTTCAAAGTCAGCCTCTATATTTGGATATTGAATACCAAGAGGTTGGTAAGTCATATCAGGGGCAGCAAGTTCTTTTAGGGTTTGTTCCCTAGGATTGACCATTTCAATTTCAACTGGTTGGAAGAGGACTGGTTCTTGAATTATTTGAGTATCTCTTATGTTCCTCCTAAGTTGGCGAAGTGTTCACTCAATTTTAGTGTAAAAAAAATCCGAGGGATTGTTTGGGAGGATACGGGGCATTCAGATAGATTTTAGAAGAAAGATGAAGACGGGTTTTTCTTTGTATTTTTTTAGTATATGATCTGTAAGAGGAAGACGGGTTTTTCTTTGTGTATATTTTCAATTTTTTTTTAAATTTTTTTTTTGTTTTTTTTTTGACAATAACCAGAATCTAATGACTACTTAAAGCACCACCCCCGGCAACGGTTCCATTTGAAATGCACGGCCGATTGTCTCCTATCGACTGGTCAATGTTCTGGTGCTCTGCTAATTTGTATAGCAGCACTCGGGTCGAATCCTCGGCGATGATACTTTGAAATAGTCGTTTGTTTTTAGTTAATTGTATTCTGATTGGGGGGTTTGTTTGCAGATCTTATGAAATAATTTATGGATGATGTTTGATTCAACAAATTGATAAATATTGGGGTGAGATCATTATTAGGGAGTTAAGATTGTGATATCCTTGAGCTTTGCTTTATATTGCATTTAAATTAACACCCACTTCACAAGTTGACATCGATTAGAATTCCTAAGTGTTAAAGCTTTAATCCAAGCCTTAACTTAACTAGGATTCTAAAATCAATCAGTAATTGTTTATGGTAGTGTATTTATGGTTCCAATAATCCATGGAAACCACATGCTAAACAAAATATGTCAATAATCCATGACATATTAAGTCCAACATACACAATGTTAAATTAACGAATACTCATCGAGAAAATACTCTCAATCACTTAACATCACTAAATTTTGACTCACCCCAATGAGATATTTACTCAGCCATTTGGGTGTTTAATATTATGGTTATAATAATTATGATGATAAATTAAGAATAGAAGAAAAATAAAGGGATTACAAAAGAGTGGTATGTCGAACACACACACACGAACAATGGTGATAATTAAAAATAGATTTTTGATTGGATGTGGAAGAAAAATAAGGGAAGGAAATTTAACTAAATTTAAACTATTTTGAGAAAATTAATATTATAATATTGAAGGTGGAGGATAATAAGAGATATTGAAGAAGAAACATGCATTAAAACAGAATTACAAAAGAAAGAACTTACAAAATTACAAAAATGAAGAACACAAAAGTAAGTTAAAACAAAGAGAGGAGGAAAGGTCTCTCAAGTAAAAACACGAGTATGGAAGGTCATACCAAGACTTTTTCAAGGCCTTGTTCTTGAAAATATGTTTTCCTCTCTTCTGAAATGCCAACCCCTCTCAAGGAGAGAAGGGGAGAGTATTTATAGCCCACGGAGTGGACTGTTTGCATTCGCAATATGTCCATCCACTTGCATCGCCAATTTGGCTATTCAGACAACCGAATCTCTAAATATCTCCTTCTTCACAGTTGTAGAAAATACATTTTTCCGACTACTCGCAAAAGTCTGAGTCATTTGGACTTAAGGATCAAATGTTATAGCCGGTTTAATAAACAAACCTAAACTGTCCATTTCAATCCAGTCGTTTTGATGTCCATAATGTGAAAGGGTTTTTGAATATCAAGATTCCTTCAAATACGAATGTATTCTTCAACAACGTCAGCCGCCTATATCTCCTCTTTCACACTGCAAATTCTCAACTCGATTGGATTCATACATCATGAGATATGTCATGCATACTATACTGATTTTAATTCTCGGCCAGAATGGTGGGCCGGACTTCAAATCTTTATTTGGGCCCCTTGTACTTGGATTTGGGCCTTGAAATTTTTATCCAAGATGAAATTTAGTGTCCCCAGAATAATGTTGGAGATTTAAGGTTTTTGGACTTCTGTATTGATCCCAGTAAATCAATCTTCATGGCTGGTCCAGTTTGTTCACAGAATCTTTGGTCTTGTTTGTGAGGATCATATGACCCTTCAAATGGCCGAATTGGCTCATGGTACCTTATAATGAAATGTTGTATAGTGAAAGGAGAGTCCTAAAAAACAATAACCACACAAGTTGGATCATTATAGTGACATGTATTATTAAAACATTAAACTGACTCAATTGGACTACTTCTAAAAATGATCAAAAATTATACTTAATATTAAAACATTAATATTTCACACAAATTATGCACATTTCATATAAAATCAGTAAAGGGGGAATATAATAAGTCATGAAAATATTAATAACATCAGTCACATTGTACTACTATATATTATCTCTCATCATTTAAGTTAAAATGGGCTCACATGATGCTATATAGGCCAACCCATAATATATAATTTCCATGAATCACAACATGGAAATAAAATTACTATCTAGAAATGTTTTTTAAACTCATCTAAAAATCACAATCAGATATTAAAATTACATTTTCAATCAAAATTACCTTTTAAATATGAAATAAATTTCTATTTTGGAAAAAAATCAATTCCATAAACACCCAAAAATTGATATTTTTTTCATTCCATAAATCATGAAATCATTTCAAGAAATGAAAAAATAAAATAATTGCCTTCGAAGTTGATAAAGTCATTGTAATCTTGTTTATTAAGAATAGAACATTTATTTTTACATTTTTCAAAATATTAGATTTAAAAACCCTAAAAGTATTCCTTATAAAAACCATAAAAATAAAATAAAATGAAATTTATAAATATTTTATGTCAATAAATAACATTTTAAAAAAGTAAAACATGAACATTGAAGGGAATTTTTGTTTAAAGGAAAACTGAAAATCAGTATTTATTAAGAAGAAAATATCCTCACAACATTATAAATTTTGATTCAAAATCCCCATTAAGAAATAAAATTTAAAAATAAACAAAATTTCATTAAAATAGATAAATTAAATATATTGAAAGTGGTGAGCTCAGATGCTCAGTAAGGATAAAAATTTAGCGGAAGCTTTCATAAATAAACATAAACATTTAAGATAATGTATAACTAAAACAAAAGCCTTGTAAACTTGAACTTAAACATAATATGGAAAAGTAAAATGAGATAATACCATTTACTTCTTCACATTGATATTCTATTGGTCGAATAATCACATGCAATATCAATAACCACTTTCATAATGGTGGAATGCATAATTCCAGACTATCATAACCACGTAGCCAAGGCCTCATGCCAAGACTAAAAATAATATTTTTTCCAAGCCTCGTGCAAAGACACTAGATTGTCTTATGAGACCTGCTGATGCATCGAGGAGCTATAGCAGGCTCCACCCATTACTTATTAAGTCCAATGCATTCCTCATATGAACAGGTTTAACAATATCATAAACCATATCATAATCATATCTCATAAAACATTCATAAAGGAAACATAACATTTCCAAATTTCAATCACAAGATATCAATAGAAAATTTGATATAATAAAGACATTTTCAAAACCATTTTCAATACCAAAATAAAAGAAAATTAAAACTTTGTATTTATTTTTCATTTAAAAAAAGTTATGGCTTGTAGAGGAAGCTGAAACTCAAATAATGGTCACGGTGGCAGAGAATTCATTGTCTCCACATACATATAACAAAAAAAACATTCCTTTTTGTAATTTACTAAAACGCTTCGTATAAAAATATTCCTTTTGAATAAACGTAAAAGTAAAAGGACTTTATACACAGTATAAAAGAATATTGTGTATAAAAAAAAATATGCCTTAATTAAAGGAGATTTAGACGAAGTCCTTACAAAGATATTTTTTTTAAATAAAATAGATCTATTATGTGTATTCACTATAAGTACACATAATGAAAGTACAAATACAAGATATGACATAATAATATCATGACATAATTTGAAAGTAGGAGATTAGCCCAAAGAATGGAAATTGGGCTAAGAAGTTCCCTTACAAAGATCATTTTTTAAATAAAATAGATCTATTATTTGTATTCACTATAACTACACATAAATAAAGTACAAATACAAGATATGAAGTTATAATATCATGACATAATTTGAAAGTAGGAGATTGACCCAATAAACGGAAATTGGGTTAAGAATTTCCCTTACAAAGATCATATTTTAAATAAAATAGATCTATTATGTGTATTCAATATAAGTACACATAAATAATGTAAAAATACAAGATAGTACATAATAATATCATGTCATAATTCGAAAGAAGTAGATTAACCCGATGAACGGAAATTTGGTTAAGAAGTTCCCGTAACTCAAGTCCGACTTGACTCGATCGTTCTTTAATATCATGAATAATAAACTAGAGTTAATTTCTATTTGCTTAAGAACATTTTTCATCTTCATTATTCCTTTTATATCACTTATTACCATGTTATGAACATTATGTAATTATTTAAGTTAATAACAGTCATTTTGTCGATCTATGGTACTTGAGTCAAAAATAAACTTCTTATAATTACAAGTTGTTCATGTGGTGAAATATCCATTATATCCAGAATTATATTCATGATGTAGATATCCTATATATCATATATATCCAGTATATACATGCATTTATAATATTACATCACATTTAGAGATAATAAATGAAATGCACTGTTCATGGAGACGGTAAGTTGTACGTACGCATGAACACAACTTTCATTACTATTTCATATTTAATGGAATGGAATTATAATTATATAAAGGTATACTATAATTACAGTATAATATAATTTATATTACCATTTACTCCATCCTTTATACATCCCACATATGGCATTAACGATTCAAATCACTTTGAGGGGGTTGTAGTCCGCACTTCCTAAAATGAAATTATCGCGTTTACTCATAATGGAAATCATAAAGGTATGACATAAATGAGAAATACAGAAGCATAAGGAAAACATAAACATAATATATATCATATATAAAAATAGTGACATCTTAATGGCCACCATTAGAGGTGTTAAAAGAATATTGAACAATCATCATTTCGTGAGGCAGAAATTCACCAACCACAGAACTAGTATGTTCTTTAACCATTGGACGAAGGTGTGTGTAAGTTTAAATCAAATCATTCTAATAAAACATCCTAATATATTTATGATACTGGTTTTGTTACAAAAATAAAGAAATAATATGAGTTTAAGGGGTTGGAGAAGCAAAATAAAACAAAATAACATAAGAGAAGACATTACCTTAAAATCAGGTAACTCTTTTTAATTTGACCCAAAGGCTTCCTTGGGAAGAATTCTGCCCAAAGTGAGGCTTCTCTAAGTAATAGAGTGAAGTTGAAAGAGTATTTGGGCAGATTTTGGACGAGCCAAATGGATTGGAAGGTGTGAATAAGGTGGTAGTGGTGGGGGCCTTTTATAAGAGGAGAGGAGGGGCACTCTTGGAAAGTTATGAAATGTTACTTTATTATATAATGAATTTCGGATTTTAAAGGTCCCAAACTTATATATTTCGAGAATAAGGTGATAAGGGTTCGAAATATACTCATCCAATAGGTTTTTGACAAGTTTACGTCTTATATTTTACATTTTATTTCCATTTTATTTAAATCGTTAATTAATGAGTTAATCACTGCATCATCATGGGTTAATAAAATATTTAATTTATTTAATGTCTAAAAATTATAAATCAATATAATGATGTAGGAATTATTTTTGTCTTTTCAATTAATATTTATAGTCTAAATGTTAACTTATATCACCCCATGTAATAATTGTTTCAGTAAAACAAATCATGTTTGTGAATATTTTATTTTTACTTTAAATAAAAAGTTATTATTGTCATTGTTTTACCCAAGTGGCTACAAGGGGTCCCCAAGGTGACCCATGGATTGTCTTGGTCGTAAATGACTCATCCAATAAGTTTAGGACAAGTGTCGAGGTCATTTCATATTATTATAACATTATCTTTACCTTAAATTTCACTAATTACCTTTAATCGCGATTAATTAAACTTAAAAGTTACTATTCACCAAAAAATTATTTTAATCTCATTGAACCACATTTTACTTCTTAATGAAAACCATGTATTTTTGATTTTTGAAAATCAAATCACAGAAGTGGTAATGTATCATTTAAATGAAAAATCAGTTTTTTAACTACTACTTAGTGGTTTCACTATTCATCAATAATTGAAGTTTTTCATAACAATGCCAAAATTTCACCCTAAGCTATAATCGATATTCCGAATTCAAAAATGATGTCTATTTTACAAAATTAAAAACATATAAGTTTCATTAAGTAATTTTATAATTAATTCCCGTTGTCACAACAAATAGCGTGTTTTTAAGAAACAGTATATATCAAAAGATTGACAATTGTTTATGTCCAATTTAAAAGTGAAATTAATTCTAATGACCACCATTTAATAAAATGGTAAAAATATATTCTATTTACACTTTAAAACCACTCAATAGAATAATTTATCACTATAAATTATTTTTATTAAAAAAATATGTTTTTAAGTATTTTTCACTATTCATAAAAAATTGGAAGTTCTCAGAGAAATACCAAAAATTCAATATAGGCTAATTTCGAAATTACTGATCCTAAAATTAAGTCCATTTTGAAATATAAAATATATATAATTACAAAATGTGGGTATTAATATTCATAATGGCTATTTTGATTTTTCACAGTGTGTTAGAATCACAAACTTGCGTACAATGCAAGCTATTGCATTATTGAAAGAGAAGTGTATAATGGAAGCTCGGGGTATTACATTCTTCCCGCCTTCAATAAATTGCGTCCTCGTAATTTGAAAATTTTCTTTCAAAATAAAAGGTTGAAAATAGAAAATAAATTTGTGGAAAACCCACATCGGAAATAAGGTTAATAAAAATATAACTTTAAAAGAAAGAAAGATAAGTACAAAGATCACCCGAGATAGACAATACTAGAATTCTATGAAAATATGGATATGGAAGAAAAAAACCATCAAGGTCTGATGGAGAGTTGTATAAAACTGGATTATGAGAATGTTAACCACAAAGAAAATCAGAAACTTGTGATTGGTTAAACGGTCATTGAATCACAAGTTGGAAAAGTTAACTGGCAACGTTTTTGTTTTAAGATACCTTCTATAAAGTTGAGGAATTTATTTAAGAGATTTACTAAGAATGCAAGGGTATATACATACTTGTCATGTATACTTTCATTCTTTCATAAATTTTTACCACAAACCCATCATTCACTATAAAAGGTAATAGAACTAAAAAATATTCTATTTATCATAATTGTATAAGGTTCCAAATATTAACACATACCATTTATATTAGGAAATTGTTTTTGTAATAACGAGGGACTTCATGTAGGCTAGTGGTAGGTAATAAAGGCATGTCGCACTATGGTTGTGGAATCGATTCCTGCAGCTTTGTCTGACGTGATGGGTTATCCCCCAACCTGCAGGTTGTCTTTTTCCTAAAACTATAGAATTATAATATTCCAAAAATAATCTACATAAATGTTTTAACCTTAAAAAATACTATCCAAAGTTTAACTTAATCTATTCCTACCCTTATAGTTATCCAAAATACTTCTGTCCAACTCACAATCAAAAATTTATAAGGAAGGTTAATATAATGAAGATCCTTTTTTCCGTATAACAACATGTGAACACCTTCATCATGTATTCTTTTAAAACACTGCAACATCCAGAATTACCGTAAATCCTTATTTATTACATTCATGATCCCTTATTCCTTATATAATACTAGATATACTCCTTCTATCCAAAAATGTATAAAAATCATTATTCAGTTTTAAGGAAGTTATGAATATCCAATATAATTTATCCAAATCAATCATGTATTACTCAAAAATCACTATCTCGGTATCAGAATCATATTATGGTTTATCGTTCTCTCAACCATATATTTTCCAAAAATTTAACCAACTTTGGAGTCACTTTTCTTAGTTCCACACAATCTCATGTCCTTGATGAAATAGTACTGCAGTACAATCCTTATATACTCCATAATTATTATAACCAGTATATCATTGATACAACACTAAAATGACAAAATTCATTAATTACAACATAATAACTCTAATCATTACTCCTCATCTGTGGTAGTATCATAACATGATTATTATCCAATAACATCATTCGGGGTATACTCTGGTGATTTGAACATTTGTTTGCGTAGTGTCCCCACTCCGTGCAGATGAAGCATTGTACATTTGAAAACTTTTTCTTACCCTTGCAGTCACGCACTTTGTGTCCTTTTTCTCCACACTTATTACAAACCCCCATTCCCTTCAGGTAAGTCCCAAGGTGTTTCTTCCCATTGTTATCATATATTGGAAAAATATTCTTTTCCCTCTTCCATTTATCCATCTTTCTTTTTTCCATCATTTTCTTCTCTTTCTTCCCTTCAAAACCATAGGACTCAGAAAATTCTTTACTTATCTTATTAACACATGATACTATTTATTCATATGTTGAGAATACATGGGAGACTATTTCCCATCTAAATGTTGTCTTAATACCATGAAAGATATGATCTTTCTTACTCTTTGTATCATACGTATTGTTGGAGTTCACAATCCTTCTACTGGGCGCCATTTCTATACAATGGCATAAACTAGGCCAGCTTATGAATTGTAGTGAATAATTACAAACTTGTAAAATACTTAACGTAAAATTAACGGTTTATGGATATAATCCATAATAATAAAGATTTTTCTTCGATAAAGTATATACTCATAACCCTTCATAGTGTTTTTTAAAGAAAATGAGAATTATGCTAAGCATATCCCTCGAGAGTGTATTAACCAAGAGTGCAGCAAGGCCCGTTGTCATGCACCAGTTCCCGTTCGAGTCTAGCTCAAAGCGGTGTGTTCGGGTTTTACCCCTAAGTACATCTGTGCCAGAGCCGCCTCTACCTGCTCGTATCAAGACAGGGATGTATTTCTCGGAAAACTCAGAAAAAATCTCTATAATACCAGAATTCTAGGAAGTTATTCTATACTAATACTCAATGTCTATCTTAGGGATATGTGCTCTAATCAGAGTTTATCTGAATCTAGCTTCCAAGGATAGTACTGAACTGCCTATAATACCAACTGTAATGCCCCGACCACAGTTACCCAGAGTCGGTGCATTATTTCCTAACATTGGCATGATCACAAAAGATCATATATCGAAAGACCAATTAGTTTAGTAACATTGGAAACACTAGATACATTCATAAATGTTACATTACATCATAAAGGGAAAAATCACAATAACATAGTCTCCATAGTCCATACTTCAATCCCCTTCAGACTATCCCTGCATGTCAGTCATAAAATATTTCTTCACATCCTGAAAAAATAAAACATTGAAAGGGGTGAGCTCAGATGCTCAGTAAGGATAACAATTTATTAGAAGCTTTTATAAATATACACAAACATTTAAGATAATGTATAACTAAAACAAAATCCTTTTAAACATGAACTTAAAAATAATATGGCAAAAGTAAAATGAGATAATACCATTTACTACTTCACATGGATATTCTACTGGTCGAATAATCACATGTAATATCAATAACCACTTTCATAACGATTGAATGCATAATTACAGACTATCATAACCATGAAACCAAGGCCTTGTTCCAAGACTAAAAATAATATTTTGTCAAGGCCTCATGCCAAAACAGTAGTTTGTATCATGAGACCTGCCGATGCATCGAGGAGCTATAATGGGCTCCACCTGTCACTTATTACGTCCAATGCATTTCTCATATGAACAGGTTTAAATATATCATAAACCATAAAATAATCATATCTCATAAAACATGCATAAAGGAAACATAACATTTCCACATTTCAATCACAAGATATCAATAAAAAAATTGATATAATAAAGACATTTTCAAAACCATTTTCAATACCAATATAAAAGAAAATTAAAACTTTGTATTTATTCTTCATTTAAAAAAAGTTATGGCTTGTAGAGGAAGCCGAAAATCAAATAATGGTCACGGTGGCGGATAAGTCATTGTCTCCGCATACATACAACAAAAAAACATTCCTTTTTGTCGTTTAGTAAAATTCTTCGTATAAAAATATTCCTTTTGAATAAACGTAAAAGTCAAAGGGGTTTATTCACATTATAAAAGAATGTTTTGTATAAAAAAATATGCCTCAATGAATGGATATTGAGACGAAGTCCTTACAAAGATATGTTTTTAAATAAAATAGATCTATTATGTCTATTCACTATAAGTACACATAAAGAAAGTACAAATACAAGATAAGACATAATAATATCATGAAATAATTTGAAAGTATAAGATTAACCCAAAGAATAGAAATTGGGTTAAGAAGTTCCCTTACAATGATCATTTTTAAATAAAATAGATATATTATTTGTATTCACTATAGTTACACATAAATATAGTACAAATACTAGATAGGACATAATAATATCATGACATAATTTAAATGTAGGAGATTAACCCAATGAATGGAAATTGGGTTAAGAATTTCCCTTAAAGAGATCATTTTAATAAATAGATCTATTATGTGTATTAAATATAATTACACATAAATAAAGTAAAAATACAAGATAGGACACAATAATATCATGACATAATTTTAAAGTAGGAGATTAACCCAATGAACGGAAATTAGGTTAAGAAGTTCCCTTACCTCGTGTCCGACTTGACTTGATCATTTTTTAATCTCCTGAATAATAATCTAGAGTTAATTTATATTTGAATAAGAATAATTTTCACGTTCATTATTCCTTTTATATCACTTATTACCATGTTATGAACATTATGTAAATATTTAAGTCAATAACAGTCATTTTGTTGATCTATGGTACTCGAGTCAAATATAATCATCTTATAATTACATGTTGTTCATGTGGTGAAATATCCATTATATCTAGAATTATATTCATGATGTAGATATAATATATATAATATATATCTAGTATATACATGCATTTATAATATTACATAACATTTAGATGTAAGAAATTAAATGCACTGTTCATGGAGACGGTAAGTCGTACGTACAAATGAACGCTACATTCATTTATATTTTGTATTTAATGGAATGAAATTATAATTATATAAAGGTATACTATAATTAATGTATAATATAATGTACAGTACCATTTAATCCATCCTTTATACATCCCACATATGGCATTAACGATTCAAATCACTTTGAAGGGGCGGTAGTCTGCACTTCCTAAAATGAAATTATCGCGTTTACCCATAATGGAAATCATAAAGGTATGATGTAAATGAGAAATAAAGAAGCATAAGGAAAACCTAAACATAATAAATATCATATATAAATATAGTTACATCTTAATGGCCACTATTAGTGGTGTTTAAAGAATATTTAACAATCATCATTTCGTGAGGCAGAAATTCGCCAACCACAGAAACAATATGTTCTTTAACCATTAGACGAAGGTTTGTGTAAGTGTAAATAAAATACTTCTCCTAAAAACATTGTAATATATTTAAGATACTGGTATTGTTACAAAAAAAAGAAATAAAAAGAGTTTAAGGGGTTGGAGAAGAAAAATAGAACAAAATAACATAAGAGAAGACATTACCTTAAAATTGTGTAACTCTTTTTGATTTGAGACAAAGGCTTCTTTGGGAAGAATTCTTCCCAAATTGAGGCTTATTGGAATAAGAGAGGGAAGTTGGGAGAATATTTGGTCATAGGTTTTCCAAGCCAAATGGCTTGGAATGTGTGAATAATGTGGTAGTGGTGGGGGCCATTTATAAGAGGAGAAGAGGGGCACTCTTGGAAAGTCATGACATGTTACTTTATTATATAATGATTTAGGGATTTTAAAGGTCCCAAACTTATATATTTAAAGAATAAGGTGATAAGGGTTCGAAATATACTCATAAAATAGGTTTTTGACAATTTTAAGTCTTAGAGTTTACATTATATTTTCATTTTATTTAAATCGTTAATTAATGAGGCAATCGCAGCATCATCATAGTGTCATAAAATATTTAATTTATTTAATGTCTAAAAATTATAAAAAAAATATCATTATGTAGGAAATCTTTTTTTTCTTTTCAATGAATATTTATAGTCAAAATGTTAAATTATTTCATCCCATGTAATAATTATTTTAGTAAAACAAATCATGTTTGTGACAATTTTATTTTTACTTTAAATAAATAGTTATTATTGTCATTTTCTTACCCAAGTGGCTCCATGGGGTCCCCAAGTTGACCCATTGATTTTATTGGTCGGACATGACTCATCCAATAAGTGTAGGACAAGTTTCAAGGTCATTTCATATTATTATAACATTATCATTACCTTATATTTCACTAATTACCTTTAATCGCGATTAATTAAACTTAAAAGTTACTTTTCACAAAAATTATTTTAATCCCATTGAACCAAATTTTACTTATTAATGACAACCATGTATGTTGGATTTTTTAAAATCAAATCACAGAAGTGGTAATGTGTCATTAAAATGAAAAATAAGTTTTTTAACTACCACTTAGTGGTTTCACTATTCATCAAAAATTGAAGTTTTTCAGAACAATGCAAAAATTTCACCCTAAGATATAATTGATATTCCTAATTCAAAAGTGATTTCTATATTACAAAATTCCAAAAATATAAGTTGAATTATTTAATTTTATAATTAATTCCCATTGTCACAACAAATAGCGTGTTGTTAAGAAACAATATATATAAAAAGATTGACAATTGTTTATGTCCAATTTCACTGTGAAATAAATTCTAATGACCACCATTGAATAAAATGGTAAAAATATATTCTAATTACAATTTGAAACCACTCAATAGTATAATTTATCACTATAAATTATTTTTATTAAAAAAGTTTTTTTTAAGTATTTTTCACTATTCATAAAAAACTAGGAAGTTCTCAGAAAAATAACAAAAATTCAACATAGGCTAATTTCAATATTCCGAATCCTTAAATGAAGTCCATTTTGAAATATAAAATATATATAATTTCAAAAAGTGGGTATTACTATTCATAATGGCTATTTTCATTGGTCGCGGTGTGTTAGAATCTCGGACTTGCGTACAATGAAAGCTATTGCATTATTAAAAGAGAGGTGTATCGTGGAAGCTCGGGGTGTTACATTCTCCCCTCCTTCAATAAATTGCGTCCTCGCAATTTGAAAATTTTCTTTGAAAATAAAAGGTCGAAAATAGAAAATACCTTTGTGGAAAACCAACATCGAAAATAAAGTTAATAAAAATATAACTTTAAAAGAAAGAAAGATAAGTACAAAGCTCACTCGAGATAGCCCATAATAGGATTCTATGAAAATATGGATATGGAAGAAAAATAAACCATCATGTTCTGATGGAGAGTTGTAGAAAACTGGATTAGGAGAAAGATAACCACATGAAAATCACAAACTTGTGATTGGTTAAACGGTCATTAAATCCCATGTTGGAAAAGTTAACCGGCAACGTTTTTGTTTTAAGATAACTTTTATAAAGTTGAGTAATTTATTTAGGAGATTTAAAATGAATGTAAGGGAATATACATACTTGTCATGTAGACTTTCATTCTTTAATATATTTTTACCACAAACCCATCTTTCACTCTAAAAGTTAATAGAACTCAAAAATAATCTATTTATCATAATTGTATAAAGGTCCAAATATTAACACTTACCATTTAGATTAGGAAAACTTTTTTGTAATAACCAGGGGCTTCCTGTTGGCTAGTGGTAGGTAATAAAGGCCTGTCGCACTATGGTTGTGGGTTTGATTCTTGTAGCTTTGTCCGACGCGACGGGTTATCGCCCGACCTGCATGTTGTCTTTTTCCTAAAACTATAGTATGATAATATTCCAAAAATAATATTCATAAATGTTTTAACTTTAAACAATACTATCCAATGTTAATCTTAATATATTCCAAACTTTATAGTTATCCAAAATACTTCTGTCCAACACACAATCCAAATTTTATAAGGAAGGTAAACAAAATGAAGATCCTTTTTTCTGCATAACAACATGTGAAAACCTTCATCATGTATTCTTTTAAAACACTACAACATCCTAAATTACCATAAATCCTTATTTATTACATTCATGATCCCTTATTCCTTATAGAATACTAGATATACTCCTTCTATCCAATAAATGTATACAAATCATTATTCAGTTTTAAGGAAGTTAAGAATATACAATATAATTTATCCAAATCAATCATGTATTATTCCAAAATCACTATCTCGGTATGAGAAAAATATTGTGGTTTATCTTTCTCTCAACCATATATTCTCGGAAAATTTAACCTACTGTGGAGTCACTTTTCTTGGTTCCACACAATCTCAAGTCCTTGATGAAATAGTACTGCAGTACAATACTTATATATTCTATAATTATTATAACCACTACATCATTGATACAACACTCAAATGACAAAATTATTTAATAACAACATAAGAACTCTAATCATTCCTCCTCATCTGTGGTAGTATCATAACTTGATTATTATCCAATAACATTATTTGGGGTATACTCTGATGATTTTAACATTTATTTGCATAGTGTCCCCACTCATTGCAGATGAAGTATTGTAAATTTGAAAACTTTTTCTTACCCTTGCAGTCACGCACTTGGTGTCCTTCTTCTCCACACTTATAACAAACTCTCATTCCCTTCAGGAAAGACCCAAGGTGTTTCTTCCAATAGTTATCACATATTGGAAAAATCTTCTTTTCCCTCTTCCCTTTATCCATCATTCTCTTTTCCATCCTTTTCTTCTCTTGCTTCCCTTCAAATCCATAGGACTCAAATAATTCTTTACTTATCTTATTAACACATGATATTATTTCTTCATATGTTGAGAATACAAGGGAGATTATTTCCCTTTTAAATTTTGGCTTAATACCAGGAAATATATTATCCTTCTTACTCTTTGGATCATACGTATTGCTGGAGTTCACAATCCTTCTACTGGGCGCCATTTCTATACAATGGCATAAACTAGGTCAGTTTATGAATTGCAATGAATAATTCCAAACATGTAAAATACTTAACGTAAATTGAACGGTTTATGGATATAATCCATAATAATAAGGAATTTCCTTTGATGAAGTATATACTCACAACCCTTCATAGTGGTTTGTAATGAAAATGAGATTTATCCTAAGAATATCTCTCGGGAGTGTCGTAACCAAGAGTGCAGCAAGGCCCGTTGTCGCGCACTAGTTCCCGTTCGAGTCTAGCTCAAAGCAGTGTTTTCGGGTTTTACACCTAGGTACATCTGTGCCAGAGCCACCTCTACCTGCTCGTATCCAGACATTGATATATTGCTCAGAAAACTCACAAAATCTCTATAATACCAGAATTCTTGGAAGTAATTCTATACTAATCCTCAAAGTCTATCTTAGTGATATGTGATGTAATCAGAGTTTATCTAAATCTGGCATCCAAGGTTAGTACTAAACTTCCTCTGATACCAACTGTAACACCTCGACCCCAGTTACCCAGAGTCGGTGCATTATTGCGTAACATTGGCATGATCACAAAAGATCAAGTCTCGAAAGACCGATTAGTTTAGTAGCCTTGGAAACACTAGATACATTCATAAATGTTAAATTATGTCATAAAGTGAAAAATCACAATAACATACTCTCCATAGTCATCACTTCTATCCCCTTCAGACTATCCCTGCATGTTAGTCATAAAATATTTCTTCACATCCTGAGAAAAATAAAACATTGAAATGGGTGAGCTCAGATGCTCAGTAAGGATAACAATTTAGCAGAAGCTTTCATAAATATACATAATCATTTAAGATAATGTATAACTAAAAAAATCTTTTTAAACTTGAACTTAATCATAATATGGAAAAAGTAAAATGAGATAATGTCATTTACTTCTTCACATGGATATTCTACTTGTCGAATAATCACATGCAATATAAATAACCACTTTCATAATGATGGAATGCATAATTCCAGACTATCATAACCATGTATCCAAGGCCTCGTGCCAAGACTAAAAATAATATTATGTCAAGGCCTCGTTCCAAGACCCTAGTTTTTCTCATGAGACCTGCTGATGCATCAAGGAGCTATAGCGGGCTCCACCCGTCACTTATTTAGTCCAATGCATTCCTCATTTGAACAGGTTTAAACATATCATAAACCATAACATAATCATATCTCATAAAACATGCATAAAGGAAACATAACATTTCCACATTTCAATCACAAGATATCAATACAGAAATTGATATAATAAAGACATTTTCAAAACAATTTGCAATACCAAAATAAAAGAAAATTCAAATATTGTATTTATTTTTCATTTCAAAAAAGTTATGGCATGTAGAGGAATCCGAAACTGAAATAATGGTCACAGCGGAAGAGAATTCATTGTCTCCGCATAAATACAACAACAAAAACATTCTTTTTTGTCGTTTAGTAAAACGCTTCGTATAAAAAGATTCCTTTTTAATAAACGTACACTTCAAAGGGGTTTATACACAGTATAAAAGAAGGTTGTGTATAAAACAAAATATGCCTCAATGAAAGGAGATTGAGACGAAGTCCTTACAAAGATAATTTTTTAAATAAAATAGATCTATTATGTCTATTCACTATAAGTACACATAAAGAAAGTACAAATACAAGGTAGGATATAATAATATCATGACATAATTTGAAAGTAGGAGATTTACCCAAAGAACAGAAATTGGGTTAAGAATCTCCCATACAAAGAACATTTTTTAAATAAAATAGATCTATTATGTGTATTCACTATAAGTACACATAAATAAAGTACAAATACGAGATAGGACATAATAATATCATGACATAATTTGAAAGTAGGAGATTAACTCAATGAACGGAAATTGGGTTAAGAAGTTCCCTTAAAAAGATAATTTTTTAAATAAAATAATTCTATTATGTGTATTCACTATAAGTACACATAAATAAAGTTCAAATACAAGATAGGATATAATAATACCATCACATAATTTTAAAGTAGGAGATTAACCCAATGAACCAAAATTGGGTTAAGAAGTTCCCTTACCCCGTGTCGGACTTGACTCGATCGTTCTTTAATCTCCTAAATAATAAACTAGAGTTAATTTCTACTTTCTTAAGAACCTTTTTCATGTTCATTATTCCTTTTATATCACTTGTTACCATGTTATGAACATTATGTAATTATTTATGTTAATAATGGTCATTTTGTCGATCTATGGTACTTGAGTCAAAAATAATTGTCTTATAATTACAAGTTATTAATGTGGTGAAATATACATTATATCCAGAATTATATTCATGAGGTAGATAACATATATTATATATATATTTAGTATATACATGAATTTATAATATTACATAACATTTAGAGGTAAGAAGTGAAATGCACTGTTCATGGTGACGGTAAGCCGAACGTACACATGAATGCTACTTTCATTTCTATTTCGTATTTAATGGAATGAAATTATAATTATATAAAGGTATACTATAATTATAGTATAATATAATTTATATTACCATTTACCCCATCCTTTATACATCCCACATATGGCATTAACGATTCAAATCATTTTGAGGGGGCGGTAGTCCGCACTTCCTAAAATGAAATTATCGCGTTTACCAATAATGGAAATCATAAAGGTATGCCATAAATGAAAAATACAGAAGCATAAGGAAAACAATATAATATATATCAGATATAAATATAGTGACATCTTAATGGCCACCATTAGAGGTGTTAAAAGAATATTTAACCATCATCATTCCGTGAGGCAGAAATTCACCAACCACAGAAATAGTATGTTCTTTAGCCATTAGATGAAGGTGTGTGTATGTGTAAATCAAATAATTCGCATAAAAACATCCTAATATATTGAAGATACTGGTTTGGTTACAAAATAAAGAAATAAAAAGAGTTTATGTGGATGGAAAAGAAAAATAAAAAAATAACATAAGAGAAGACATTACCTTAAAATCGGGTAACTCTTTTTGATTTGAGCCAAAGGCTTAATTGGGAAGAATTATGCCCAAAGCGAGTCTTCTTGGAGTAAGAGAGTAATGTTTGGAGAGTATTTGGGCAGAGTTTGGCCGAGCCAAATGGATTGGAATGTGCGAATAAGGTTGTAGTGGTGGGGGCCTTTTATAAGAGGAGAGGAGGGGCACTCTTAGAATGTCATGAAATGATACTTTATTATATAATTATTTTCGGATTTTAAAGGCCCCACACTTATATATTTATAGGATAAGGTGATAAGGGTTATAAATATACTCATCCAATAGGTTTTTGACAAGTTTATGTCTTAGATTTTACATTATCTTTTCATTTTATTTAAATCGTTAATTAATGAGGTAATCGCTACATCATCATGGTTTCATAACATATTTAATTTATTTAATGTCTAAAAATTAAAAAAAAATCATGATGTAGGAAATATTTTTGTCTTTACAATGAATATTTAAGGTTTAAAAGTTACCTTATATCACCCCATGTAATAATTTTTTTATTAAAACAAATCATGTTTGTGACAATTTTACTTTTACTTTAAATAAAAAGTTATTATTGTCATGTTCTTACCCATGTGGCTCCATGGGGTCCCCAAGTTGACCCATGTATTTTCTTGGTCGGCCATGACTCATACAATAAGTTTAGGACAAGTGTCAAGGTCATTTCATAGTATTATAACATTATCTTTATCTTAAATTTCACTAATTACCTTTAATCGCGATTAATTAAACTTAAAAGTTACTATTCACCAAAAAATTCTTTTAATCCCATTGAACCACATTTTACTTCCTAATGATAACCATGTTTGTTGTATTTTTGAAAATCAAATTACATAAGTGGTAATGTTTTATTTAAACGAAAAATAAGTTTTTTAACTACCACTTAGTGGTTTCACTATTAAACAAAAATTGAAGTTTTTTAGAACAATGCCAAAATTTCACCCTAAGCTATAATTGATATTCTGAATTCAAAAATGATATCTATTTTATAAAATTCCAAAAATATAATTTGGATTATTTAATTTTATAATTAATTCCCATTTTCACAACAAATAGCATGTTTTGAAAAAACAATATATATCAAAAGATTGACAATTGTTTATATCCAATTTCAAAGTGAAATTAATTATAATGACCACCATTGAATAAAATGGTAATAATATATTATAATTACAATTTAAAACCACTAAATATTATAATTTATCACTATAAATTATTTTTATTAAAAAATTTGTTTTTAAGTATTTTTCACTATTAATAAAAAAATTGGAAGTTCTCAGAAAAATACCAAAAATTCAACATAGGGTAATTTAGATATTCCGAATCCAAAAATGAAGTCCATTTTGAAATATAAAATATATATAATTTCAAAAATTGGGTATTACTATTCATAATGCCTATTTTGATTGGTCACAGTGTGTTAGAATCTCGAACTTGCATACAATGCAAGCTATTGCATTATTGAAAGAGAAGCGTATCATGGAAGCTTGGCGTGTTACAAATAATTAAATTATGACTTTTCAATAAAAGATATAAGACCAACTTTTTCTAACATAACCAAAAACTATAATATTATTCATATCATTCTATGAGATTACACTTATTTTATTTTTTTGGTAAAAATAATGAACATATATCTTCAATAATACCACCAAAAGTTTTTTTTAAATTTTATTTTAAAATGACACTATGTTTTACAGCATTCACCACACCAAACCTTAATCTTAAGAGAACACCAAAATAATATAATTTAATAATAGTTTTAAAACCTAGCCATTTGGTCATAATATACGAATTGGAAAATCCCTATTATGAAATATATCAAAAAAAATCTTTTGATATTGAAATGTATAATAAATTATACATTTATTATTATTGTTTTAAAATGATTATAAAAATAGTTGATGTTAAAAGAGAAATTGTATTAGAATTGTTTTTACCTTTCTAATGATTTTTTATATCAATAGACTAAATTAATTTTTGTATTAAATTGTTCTAAAAAAATATGATTATTATATCTCAAATTTATTTAGATAAAATTTATTTAATTTTTTTATTCTCAATGTAGTGAGAATAATGTAATTTTAGTCATCAAAAATACATTTTCAAAAAATATAATTTTTTACATATATTTCATTACTATTCTGATAAGTTTATAACTTCTTTTATATTTTATTTGAAAAAATAGTTATATTTTTAAAATAATAAATTCAAGATATCATAGTGTGAAATTGTGGAGATATTTTAGAAATAGTTTATTTTTTGGATATTTTTGAATATACTGATATTTTTAAAATAGTTTCACATTTGAAAATATTATTTCACAAAGAAAAATCAATAAAATTAATTTATTTTTGTATTGGAATAATTTTTATTTAATGTTTTAAATATTTTATATTAAAAAATATTTTTTAATTAGGAACTCAATGATGACATTTTGGATAACATATTATATTTTAATAAAATTATAATCTAGTTTTTTGTCATTGTACTTAACAGGAGGGTTTAAAGTATACATCTGGTATTGTCTTAATAAACAAAATTCTAAAATACACCCTTTTTATCTTTTTAAACTAATAAAATTTTATTAAATCACCTCTTTACAGCATTTCACCTGAAAACTATTTTTATACTTAAACCATTTATCTTCCCTAAAATTGTTTTTCATGTGTTTTGTGTTCTTATATTAGACACATCATTGGATTCCTATTGAATTATAATATGAAATAAAATTCAATTAATGGAATATTAATATATAATTTTTCTTCTGATTTCACTTTTACTTTTTTACATAAATATTTAATCATGGTAAAATTTATGTCATCACAGACATGGATAAATTTGGTTTAAAGGGTTTTAATTGGGGAATATATAATAAAATTTCTTCCAATTATTTAATAATATGGTTTAGTGAATCTTTTGGAACCCTATAAAAACTCTTATATTACTTTGGAATACCTATGGGGTACATGACCATGAATAAAACCTTTTATTATTTTTAAAATGTTTAATTATTATAAGCATATCACTCCCCTAACATAAAAAATAGAATAAATTATCCTCTTTTATGAACACCAATTGAACCATTTATCTCATCCAATACCTACAAAAATCCCTCCTTAATATTCATATGTGTGAACTAGAGCCCATTCTATCATAAAATAAAATCCTATAACGATGAATGTGTAATGGAAACGTAATGTTTTGAAAAATATCTATAACTCATTATAGATTATTTTCATTTTATTTCTTATTATACCTTCGTGAAATATAATAAAACCAATATATTATAATAAATTAATTATCTTACATATAACAAACTATTTTTACAAAGGATTCACATCACTTATTAATCACCTTTACATCCTACTGAAAATAGAATCTTTTCTCATGTGTTCGTATAACGTACCATCTCCACGTAACAGTGTAATTTTTTTTCATCACGTTACATGGATGGTTATATATGTTAAATTTCATATATATATATATATATATATAATATTGTTTAATAATGAATAATTCAATAAATATATGATATCATCAACCTTTTAACCCTTCTATCATTTGAACAATTATAGTACCACTCATGTGTATGCATGAACTACCACCTTAATGGAGTGATGTGATCCTCTTTTCTAATATCACCAGGATTCGTGGATTCTAATATTTTATATAATAAATAATTATTATATTTATGAATATATTATTATCATAGTCATAATTGGACCAATCCATGATTCCATTAATCACAATCAATATACCAATGTAATTTTGGAGAATTTCACTAAAAAAAATATGTGGTTCAAAAAAGAAAAATTATACAGTGAATGGATTAAAGAGTATTACAAAAGGAAAAAATGGAACATAGATGCTATATTTTTGTAACAATTTAAATTAAAAATTTAAATTATATATATATATGAGTATCAAAAATGTATGGATAGGTTGAATCTGAAGGTAGGTGTTTCTTTTTGTACTTTTATTTTTTGGATACATATGAAATATTCATCAATTGATTCATTTTCGTGATGTATATGATTTGTTAAGATAGATAATAATTCTTATTTTTACAAATTTTATGGTTATTTAAAATTATATATAGGTTTGTATTCTATATCAAGAATGTTTTCATAGATTACCAATTCTGTATGGGAAATTTTTACTCATTCCACAACAATGAGGCATTTTTATATTATGCACATAATATCAATTATATGGGTTATATACTTCCCCTTTTACATATTATACAATGATTTAAAATTCATTCTTCATATTGATGGATCATAGTGGGTTTGATAGAGACATTATTAATGTTATAAGGGATTTATATTACAATGCCATGTTTTTTCATGATTTTTTATATTCAAAATTTAATGTGAGAAAATAATTTCTCCTTTCTTATCATCTAGTTATGTTTTCTACATATTTATATTAAATTTTTTATCTTATTTGATCAAGGATGAAAAAATAAGTAACATTTATGTGTTTTTCTTTGAACTCTTTTTTCAATTGTTTCAAACTATTTATCCCCCATATCTATCATCTTTTCAAATTTTAATGAATCGTCTTTTATACATGCTAATAATTATTTTATGATAATTTCAAATATATTTTACTTTCACATATATTTATAAAAAATTAATCTACTATTTTTTTATAAATGTGGTAAATTTTGAAATTATGTAAAATGTTTTAAGGAATTTTTTATTTTAATATATCAAGAGAAAATGATATTATTATCTTTATTTTATAAGAAAAATTAAACTAATTTATTACTCTATGTTTACATATAGTTTCTTGAAAGTTAGTTTTAATTTTTTTCTTAAAATTTATTTTCTAAATAATTGGTTTTAATAAAAGACAATCATTTATGATGAATATATGTTCTTTTATAATCCTCTACATATATTAGGTCATAACTTATTATTACATCATTAAATTTATTTTGATCAGGTTCTCCCTCACTCTCAATTATTCAATGTAAATTATTTTATACTTCATGTCCATCTTATTAATATCATGGATAAATTCAATACCATTAACATTTCTTGGATGATGATTCAATTGTATACCATTTCTGTATAGGGTATCAGTTGAAGGAATAAATTGACTTCATTGATTGGGGAAATATTTCAAATTCTTTATTTAGTATCGGTAAAAATTGATTTAAAAGGAATTTTTAGAACTAACTGTATTTTTAAATCAATATATATATATGAAGAAATTATTGAACATGAATGTGATTGGAGGCCTTGTTATAAATATCTCATTGATGCACTGATAATCCACGTGATTGAAAACCATAGGTGTTCCACATAAGATAGTTATTTTTTCTACACCATCCCATATATTAATATTGAATGATTAGTTGAGATTATTTGATGGTAATATTCATGATATCTTGGTTGAGAGCCCCTAATGTAATGTTCATGAATTTACAAATTTTTAAACTTTATTTTTGAAGAATTTAGTTTCTATTATCCATATTATTTATATATTAATATTAGCCATGCTTTTTGTTAATCTAAAATTGTGGATTGAATTAAGTGTATTTAAATTATCCACTCTACAATATTGAATATGAATTAATTATTATTAATATATTATTTTTCATATAACATTTTATGATCCTATGAGCTCAACCTTTTTTCATTTCCCCAATATATGAATAAGGATATTATAAATGATCTCACTAATGGAATAATGTTTTTATGCTATGTGTGTAAAAACCCGATGTTTTATCAATGGAATTCCATTCATATAATTATTATTTATAGTATTATCTTAGTGGGAATCATAGTAAAATATCATTATATTAAATACTATGTGTCCATTAAACATAATTCTTCCACTTCTATGTTTCAAATTTATAAAATCTAACAGACACGATTACGCTCAGTAAGATGTTTGGAGTCATATAGGGAAAACATATTTTTTATAGAATATTAACATGACCTTATGAATTGAAATAACACCCTTATGAATAAAAAATCTTCCGAAAAAATAGTTACCTTACCTAAGAATGATTAAATAAAATTGGAGCATCCTATAGTGACAATTTGACCATAGTAAAAGTATATGTAGGTTTGCAAGTCATAAATAAGTAATTAAAATTAAATAATTAATTTTTATTAAAATTTATTTTCCTAAAACTTAATCCTAAATTCAAAATTCTATATATTAAGGTTTTACGATAATTTTATAAGACCTTATGTAATTTATTGAAGCATTATAAAATCCATTTATTTGAAAAGCTATATTTTTCAAGTATATTATGAATTTAATTAAAAATTAAATTAATAATATATAGAAAAGTAATTTTTTAAAATATAATTCCTATTTAAATTGTATAATAAAAAATGGATGGGGTAAATGTTTTTGTAATTTTCTGAAATACATGAATATTTTATAAATAGTGAAATACGATTAATTACCAAATAAGTTAACTTATTGAATTATATATTTATGGGTGATGTTCTGCTACTGTAAGAACATATTATTCGGATTCACATGATAAAATTGCTTTATTTTGTCTTGGAATACTCTCTATTCATTGTCTTGCGGAGAAATATTAAATTAATGAATATAATATTGAAAAAAACCCTCTTGCCTCCACTATAAATACAACCCTACACACCCTCATTTCCTCGCACCTCTCATGAAACAGTCCTTATCTAAAATATGCCTAGAAATCATCCCTACCCCACCCCCACCATCCTAGAGCTTCTGGTCTCATCAAAAGGCCAATCCAAGGTGGCTGGAGGAGGATCTCAAGAGGATAACTCAAGAGGTAATTCCCCTCTCTCTTTTCCTTTAATTTCCATTCAATTTCAAGTTCGTTTCATAATCTCTTAGCACCTAACCTCATCCACATGGTATGGTAAATCTATTATCTCACATATAATGTAATTTTATGATACTAATGGGATAATATATCATACAATTCCCTTTTACTCTTCTTTTTATTTTAGAAAAGAAAACATTGTTTGGGAGGTGTTAATTCATCACCTTTAAGAACGACATGTTCTTTTTTCCTTTACTTACTTCAGATCTCTTTATGAAAACATTTTTATTTTTGAACCAGATTATGTTATATGTGTTACATCATTTTTAATGTTCTTTAACTAACTTATTTACACAATACTAAATGATTAATCAAAATACATTTGTTGTCATCGAAAAAACGCCCGAATTAACCCAACAAACCATCATTAAATTTTAAATTATTATTCATCCACATGGTATATAACATAATTATATATAATATCATTTAAACTCATGTAATATCATTAGTAAAAAGTTATATCAGTTCCTGATGTTTATCCATGTTCTACATGAGCTTCCATTCTTAAATACAAGTGACCCATTCAAGAAACCCATAAAAATGAACATTCTCGAACAATGGACTTAAACTATGTAAATCATACAAAATACCATTAAAGAACATAAAAACATTAATGAATATTATGAATCTATAAAAACCTCTTTAATTTTTAATTAATTATTCTAATGTGTTTATACAGAACATTAATGTGAAGAATGAAGTCAGATAAAAGGTTAGGGGAAATTTTCAAACCCAAATTTCATTCTTTGGCTTCTCCCTCTTTCACTCCATTTTGTTATGGTTACTCCATAAAAATTATTTTTTCATCACTATATTACCTATTATAGGATATAATGTTCTCCATTGGATTTTTTTCTAACATAGTGGTTTCTAAGAGAACTCTTCTTTCAAGAACACACTTTTTACTTCTCACGCAAGCTTGATGGTTCTTGTATCATGTATATTACAACCACTTTTTTTGGATCTCAAAGGTTATTAATGTGTTATTATGAGTTGAAACCCATTAAATTTGTCGGTATTGATTTATATCTATTCTATGTTCCATGAATGATAATTGAAATGTTATGATGTGATGGGTGCACCCAGAATTATATAGTGCAATATGGATGTTTGAATGTGACAGGTGTGCCAGGAATAATACATCACACTAATGAATTGGGTAAAGTAATGAACCTAATGAGTTAAAGTGAAATGATTTGTGAACATTATGGTATTTTTAGTTTCTATCTATGAGTGTTAGATTAATGAAAAGATATGATTTTTATTTTTTTTGCATTGCCACATTACATGTCTTTTATGAAAGTTTCCTCTCATGATTTTGATAATCATGTTATGATTATGCTCACCCCAAGCTATTTTGTTCTTATATATCCTCTTACTAGGTTTTTATCTCACCCATTTTTGATTTACATCATCAGGTGAGTACATGTACTAATGTGATGTCAAGTGACAATAAAAGTTAGAGAAGAATGTATTAAATAAATGTTTAGCATTATTGTTATAAATGCCATGTTTGGTATTAGTTATCCGAAGACACTAATATTATAGATACTCATAGTGTAATATTAATTTTTTTTATATTTATAATGATGTAATAGTTATGTTAGAAAAGTAAGGGTCTCTATAGTTTGTATCAAAGGAAATGTTTAGTTATCTTGGGAAATAGGATATGTGAACCCTAGATAAAACCACTAGCATGAGACTGTGTACAAATATGCAAACAACGAACATTACATAGAGATCCCATAAGATATTATTTTAGATTAAATCATACAAATGAATGTGTTATTAAAAATTTTTGACTTCTGTTTTGTTCAACCTTTTCGATTTTATTAAATGGTGGGAACCATGAGAAACCAATCCTAAAACTCATGTGAGGTCCGATGGAACAATTGCCCGAATGACATCCCCAATGCTTTGGGAGGTGGAGTTCAAACCATCATGGTTAGGCTTATCCAAATATCATAGGTTATTAATTATAAACATAATAATGGGTAACGTCCTCCTTCACCAAAGGAGTAGAAACTGTATATCGAGTGTTTTATGCTACAACGACCACATACATTTAGTATATCTTAAGATCTAGTAGTCGTAGAAACGTTTTTTAAATAAATGTAGAATATATTATCTGTGAATCACTATTCTAAGATGGGGATGGTGACATTAGCTATTTATCATCGAGATAGAGTGGCCAATAAATGGTTATCTTTGATTAAGTACTCTATGCCAATAGAAAAAAGTGAAGAGATTGAATTGGAAGACTTCAAGATCATGTTTCATAACAAGTATTTCCCATGAACTCTTCATACGAAGATGGAGATAGAATTCATATAGCTCATGAAAAAGGAATTATAATCTATCACAACCTAGGAATATAATTTCACAAGGATTGAAAGGTACTCTTTGGGTTTTGTTATCAACAAATGATTGTAAAATTGGTATATTCATTAGTGGAGTAAAACCACACCTTCTAAAGGCTCTTGTAAATCGATACTTTGGGATTTATGAATAAGATGTTTGATGTTCTCTCAATGCGGAGATGGAGTTTAGAGAATGTTTCCATGTATATGGGGTTAATAAATGAAGGATGGAGTTTCAAGCAAAACATTGTAACGATAAATGTGGAAGAAAAATCAGTGACCCCCATGCCAAAAATATAAGAAGTTACATGATGAGAACTTCCTAAAAGGGATAGGGAAAAGCATTATGTTTGGGAAAGAAGGACATCTTTCTTAAGAGTGTCGAAAATATATGATAATGAAGGATAATGTAGTGGATTAATGGGGATCCCCACCTATGGTTCAATTCTACAATTGTAGAGATAAAAGGCACTATACAAGCTAGTGCATTAAACCCCGAGTCCTCATGGGTAATCAGCATCAGCAGCAACCTAAACCAAAGGAACAAGTGATGTATTATGCCATCACTACTATGGAAGTGGACTAAGATAATTATGTTGTACAAGGTACACATCCTATTTACTCATGAAGGGAATAATATTTATTTTATTCTACTTCTACGCATTCCATTATGTCATGCAATTAGTCTTGAATTATAGAATCGACGCCCAGAATCCTTGAAGTCGGGATATAGTTAAAAATACCTAGCTGTGAAATCATTATAATCCAAGAGTTTGAATATTCTCTTTTTTGGATATGTGGGGAGATTCTTCTAATGAATCTCGTAATACATACCTTGGTGGATTTCAATGCTGTAATGGGAATGAATTGGCTATCATTATATAGAGTACATATCAACTGTCAGGAAAAGGAAATATCTTTTCATGTTTCGAACCATCCCATACTCATCTACAAATTCTAGGAATATAATTAATCTCCATTGAATAATCCTTTAATTTTCTGGGTGTTGATAGCCAATGAAAAATCATACCTCACCCAAATCGTTGAATCAATGGAAAGTGAAAACAATAGAGAAATATCAATCATGAAGGAATACATTGACATATTTCATGAAGAGTTTCTAGGAATTCCCCAGGTTGTGATGTGGTGTTCTCCATAGAACTTATACCCAGATCTACTCCTATCTCATAGTGTCCCCATAGGATAGCTCATATCAATCTAGAAGCGTTAATAAAGTAGCAACAACTAAATTTAGATAAAGGGTCTATATACCCTAGTGCATCACCTTGGGTTGTTCTAAAGCTCTTTATAAAGAAGAAGGATAGAAAAATGCAACTGTGTATTTATTATCATAAACTCAAAAAGATCACCATAAGGAAAAAGTATCATCTCCCAAGGATTTATGACTTGTACGATCAGTTAAGAGGATATCAATAACTTTCAAAGGTGGATCTTTATTATGGATATCATCAGCTAATGGTGAATAATGATGATTTTTAGAACACTTCTTTCAGTACATGGTATGGACACTATGTGTTTATTTTGATGCCCTTCATACTTACTAATTCCCTTAAAATATTTATATATTTGATGAATATATTTTTTAGACATCACCTTCCAAAAAATTTGGTAGTGTTTATTGATGATGTTCTCATAAACACCATGATCAAGGAGGAACATAAAGAACGTCTAACACTTGTGATTGAAACATTGACAAAGGATGAGCTGTTCTTCAAGTTTAGAAAGTGTAACTTTTGGATGATTCAAGTCTCATTCATGGGACATGTGATCAAAAATGAGGGAATTTATGTGGACCCTTAAAAAACAATGGTGGTTGTAGAATGGACAAGGCACCCTAGTTTCATAGAAATTCGTAGTTTTATTGGATTAACAGGGCACTACCGACATATTGTGATAAATTTCCCATGATTGTTAAGCCTAATAATTATATTAATAAGGAATGTGGTAATGTATTTCTGGATGGAAGAATGTGATTTAAGCTTTATGGAGCTAAAGACAAGGATGATCACTACACCTATAAACACATTACTGATAAGTGGTGATTGTTTTATAATATACTTTGATGCTTCAAAGAAAATCATGGGTTTCATTCTCATGAAAAATGATAATGTGATAGACTACGTCTCACAGTAGATGAATATCCATGAGTAAAACTACAAGATTCATGACCTAGAGATGGCATATATGATTTTTTCCTTGAAATCTGGCAGTACATCCTTTATTGTGAGAAGTGTTCCACATACACTGACCAAAAAATCTTAATATATATTTTCACACAAAACGAGATCAACATTCATCACAGGATATGGTTAGAGATAAACAAGGATTATGATTTCTCTATTCACTGTCATCTGGGAAAGGTGAACAAGGTACCTGATTCCCTAAGTAGAAATGAACCTGCTACTATATCCATGCTGTAGATTATGAAAGACCCTATCTTCATGGATATAAAAAGGATGGATTCATAAATCATAACGGTATGGGATACATCCTAAATTGACCAAATTTTTTCAAAAATCGATTCAATATATGATTAAAGAGGCATAAAGGGATGGTATGGAGTTACAAAAGAAGGTGAATGCAGCAATGCAAGGAAAGTTTCATGAGATCCATATCGATGATGATGGTGTGATTCAGTTTGGAACATTGATTTGGGTGACATCATCACCAGGGATAAAGAAGGAGAAATTGGATAATGCACACACCTCAACATTCTCAATACATCATGGTAGAATAAAGATGTATTGTGATCACAGATAACACTTTTTGTGCGATTACAAGAAGATAGAAATTGTGGAATATATCTCAAGGTTCATAGTATGTCGGAAAGGTAAAGAAGAGTGATAAAAGTACAAAGGGATTATACAGAAATTTCATATACCCATATGAAAATGGGAGAATGTTTCTATGGATTTTTCCATGGGTCTCGTGAAGATGTCGAAGGGAAATAATGTGATATAGGTTATGGTAGACCTACTCACCAAGGCAGTTTATTTTATCACTATTCAAGAATTCCCCTCACTTGAAACACTTGAAATGATATACATAAACAAAGTGGTGAGACTTCAAGGTGTTCCACTCACAATTTTCTCTGATTATTATCCAATGTTCACATAGAAATTTTGGAGGAGTCATCAATGTGATTTGAGTAAATAATTAAATTTCAGCATCGCCTTTCACCCCCAAATTGTTAGCCAATCTGAAAGGACAATGCAGACACATGAAGTCAGGATAAGAAACTTCTCACTAGAATTAAACAGTGGGTGAGATCATCATATCCCATTGTTTGAATTCTCATACTAAAATAGCTTCCATTCGAGTATTCATATGGATCCATATGACGCTTTGTATGTAAAGCGATTTCGAATGCCAGCCTGTTGGGATAAAGATGGATAAAAACACTACATGGACCCGATCTTGTGCAAGAGATGAAAGAGAGGGTTCAAGTCATCCAAAAACACATCTAATCTTCCTAGAGTCGAATAAAGATCTACACTAACAAATGTCGAAGGGACATGGAGTTTGACATTGGAGATAAAGTCTTTTTTTAAATAACACCATGGAAGAGAGCCCGGAGGTTTGGAAATGGAGGGAATCCAATCCCAATGTATATTGGTCCCTTTGAGATACATGAACACATAATATTTTTGGCATATCATCTTGGACATCAACCAAATATGGATCATGTTCATGATGTGTTTCACCTATCACTCCTAAGAAAGTAGATACCAGATACCTCACATGTACTGAACTCAGAGGCGGTACAACTCGAGGATGATCACTCTTATGAAGGGAATCCAGTAATGATTCTGGAATGAAGAGACAAGGTTCTACACAACCATAAAACCCACCATGTCAATGTGTTGTGTAGGAACTATATTATTGAGGAATCTACTAGGGAACTAGAATAGGCGATGAAGGAGATGTATCTGCACATATTTTTTTTAAAATGAAATTTTGATGGAAAATTTTCATTAGGGGGGGAGAATGTAATAAACCAATGTATTGCAATGAAATTCAATTCATATAATTATTACATATATTATAATAACATTGGAAATAATAATGACATATCATGATACTAAATACTATGTGACCATTAAACATTATTTTTCCACTTCTTTATTTTGAATTTCAAAAATCTAACATACACGATTGTGATTAGTATGATGTTTGGATTCCGATAAGGTAAACATAATTGTTTTTCAATAGTAAATAACCCTTATGAAATGTAATATGACCTTATGAATAGTAAATCATCCAAAATAATAGTAACCTTACCCATGAATGATTAAATAAAATTTAGGCATCTTATTAAGTAAAAATTCGACCATTGTAAAAGTTTTGGTAGTTTTGAAAGTCATAAATAATTAATTATAAATAAATAATTAATTTAAAATAAAATTTATTTTTTAATAAAATTTTTCATAAATTAAAAATTCTATATCTTCAGGTTTTAAGAGATCTTTTATAAGACGTTATGAAATTTTTGAATGCTTTATAAAATCTGTTGAAATTTTAAAAACAGTATTTTTCAGGTAGATTATATTTTAAAAAAATATTATATTATATTATATTTAAAAAATTAATTTTTAAAAATGGACTTATTATTTGGATTCTACTTGTTTAAAAATTTTTGGGGTGAATTTTTGGGATTTTTCTAAAATACATGAATTTTTTATGAATAGTGAAATACGGTAAATTACAACCTAAGTTAAATTCATGAATTATAGAGTAATGGGTGATGTTATACTATTGAAATCACATATGATTAGGAATAACATGATAAAAATATAGTTTCTAGTCTTTTAATACTATCTATTCCTTGTCTTGTGATGAAATAATAAATTAAAAAATATATATTGGGAAAACATCTCTCCCCTACACTATAAATACCACCCTTCACACCCTGATTTCCTCACACCTCTAAAGCTTCAATCCTTTACTAAACTCTACCCAAACTTCTTTCCTTTCCCATCCCCCACATACAAGAGATTCTGGCCTCATAAAAAGGCCATTCCAAGGTTCCTTGAAGAGTATCTCAAGATGATAACTCAAGAGGTAATTCCCCTCTCTATTTTCGTTTAATTTATTTTCAATTTCATGTTCTTTTATTATTCTCCTCCCACCTATCCTAATTAAAATGGTATGTTAACTCTATTATATCACAAATAATATAATTTTATGATACTAATAGGGTAATATATCATCCAACACCCTTCTAATCTTCTTTTTATTTTATAAATGAAAATGGTGTTCGTTAGTTATTAATTCATCACCTTCAAGAATGACATGTTTTCATTTTTACATTACCACCATCAGATCTTGTCATGAAACCATTTTTATGGTTTAACCATGTTATGTTATATGTTTCATATCTTATTTAATGTTCTAGAACAAAATTATTTACATATTTCTAAATGATAAAAAACAAGCTTGTTATGGTCGAAAAAACGCCTGAATTAACACAAACGATCATCATTAACCTTTAACTAATGAATCATCCACATGGTATAAGACATATTGAATTATATGATAATATAATCTAATTTGATATCATTTATAACATGTAATATTAGTTATTTATTTTTATACATGTTCTACATGAACATCTATTCCTAAATACAAGTGAACCGTTCAACAAAACCATAAAAACGAACATTCCCGAACAATGGATTTATAATATATAACTAATCCAAAATCTCATAAATGAACTTAAAAAATCATAATGAATTTTATTAATGTATAAAATGTTCTTGAATTTATAATTAATGAATATAATATGGTTATATAGGAATTTAATGTAAATAATTCATTCAGATAAAAGGTAAGGGGAAATTCTCTAACCAAACATTCATTCTTTGGGTTCACCAAGTTTCACTCCATTTTTGGTATTTTGACACCCTAAAAACCATGTTTTAATCGTTATCTGACATTTTTGGTATTTTGACACCCTAAAAACCATGTTTTAATCATTATATGACCTGTTCTGGGATATACATGTTCTCCACTAGATTCTATGTCAAAAACAATGTTTTCCAAAAGTACTCTTCTTTCCAGAACAAACTATTTTCTTCTCACTCATTGTTTATGGTTCATGTATCAAATATGATATCCTCTCTTTCATTTATGAACCCAAATTTTATGAACGTGTTCTTATGATTTGAAACCCAGTACTTTAAACAGTTATGAGTGATTTATGTTATATTTGGCATTCATGATAATGAAAATGTTATGATATCAAAGGTGTTCCCAAAATTATATGCAGCATTATGAATGTCTGAATCTGACGGGTGGGCCCAGAATTATATAGCGCTCCAATGCATTGGTTAAAGTGATTTATCTCGAGAGTTTAAGTGAATTGATATGTGAAAATGATTTTATCATTGTTCATAACTATGTGTGGTAGATTACCACTAATACATGATGAAACATTTTTATGGATTTCCACATTTCAAGTCTTTTATTAATGTTCCCACTCAAAATTTTGATGATGATGTTATGATTATGATCACCCTAGGATATATTTTTATTATCTAACCCATTAATGGTATTTTATCTCACCACTATTTAAAGTACATCTTCAGGTGACTACATGTACTAAGGATAGGTTAGTTTCCAATAAGAAACTATAGAAGATGGAATTAAATAAATTTCTATTCTTGATGTTTTAAATGTTATATTTGGTCCTAGTTTTCCCAGGACACTAATAATTTGGATCCTCATTGTGTAATACTATTATTTTGTTTATATTTATAATGATTAAATAGTTATGTAAGAAAATATAGGGTCACTATAATATTTTTATTCTTCCAATGTATTTCATGAATTGAGTATGGATCTAGTTTTTTAGGTCAACTAAATTGATTAATCATATATAGTTGGTCCCTTTTCCCCTACCAATGTAACACATTAGTACTGTATCATGGTTAATGTAGTCGGAGTGTTACATCTAGTATAAAAATATGTTTAGTAAGAACAATATGAACAATATTTTATAACAACACAGCTAAAACAAGTATTATGATAATCCTTTTAAATATTTGAGACCTGTTAACTTCATAGATAATTTTATTCCATAGAGAAATACCTATGTTAAATTTTGGATAATTAAATCACAGTCATTGTATAGGTTTGGTTACTGGATATTATAAATAAATCAACTCCCATGGTCAATATATGGATTAGCCAATTGAGAAAATCCAAAACAATAGGGGTTGTAACTATGAAGTTCCTAAATATATTTGAGAAACTAACTCGGGTTATGATTAATATCATTTCTGGTATAGACTTAACAAACTAGATATAACATACATTTAATGATATTTTTAATATTCATAGCCATACTATGTTATAATATAAAGTCTAAACCCTGCAAATATTCTAAAAAATTATAGAAAAGTAATATTTCTTGAATGATCAGGTGATAAATATTATGGATGGGAAAAAATATTCAATACCAAATTTTTCATGAATGTGGGGTGAAGAACCATTTTAAATTATTAATGGGAATAGGATTTTGTTAGTAGTGCGGTGAATAATTTGATCATTCACACCATATTAATAGAATTAATGAATGTATTAAATTTCTGTGAATTATCTTCAAGGAGATAGGGAATTATTGAAACAAATGCCTCAAGAATCATGGAAGACCAAAATAATTTTTTAATGATTATATTGTTAATATAATCTAAATATTAAAAACTTTATTATGATTTGTTTTTTGTATCTAACACTATTTTTTATATTTTACAAATATAAATTATATGTTCAATGTTAGTGAGAGTTTGGGACCATTTTTAGTGTCTTTGGGGATTTTATACAAGAGAATGAGTGTTTCTAAATTTGTAAAATCTGTGACACATTGGTAGGAAACCATACACACTGGGAGATCAGAAAAAGCGAAGATGCACAAGCGACACACTGTTTGTTCAAACTATGAGGCTACCTAGTTGGAACCGTGCGAATTCAAAAAATGGATGAGGTCATTTTATGGTATATTTTTCGACACAATTGGGGCATGATTTGGAGACCATATGATATTAATTTTGATGAACATATTTAAGGAAGTGGATAACTCACAATTAGCACATGATTTTCCTCACCGGGTGATTACATTGTGTGTGGGTCAAAACCACCACCTTTAAAATTGGATCTCACTTAGTATTCGCATTAAACCATACTTTTTTCCTCTTATACTTCACTCACTAAGTATTTGTCTTTATAAAAGGTCAATGATGGTTTTTTCATCGATCCGGAGGCGATTTAAAGGATTAATTAGGTGATTAGGGGTTGATTACTCACTGTATGTGGCAATTATTTTTCATTCTTGATGTTTCTCTTCGATCTACATCTTCATCTCTCACGGTTTCCAGGATATAAAGTCTTTATGGGTAGATATATGGTTATTAATATCAAAAACATTTAAATTTGGTTATATTTATGACATGGGAAGTGATCTATGGAAGGTATATGGAGATTTAACCTAGTTTTGTGACATTTTCAATGACATTTATCATTTTCAACAAAAAAATCGATGAAGGTGGCTTCTTTATTGACTCTTCTATATTAGAACAGGAATTCATAGTCCTGAATTAATTTGTTTTATTGAATTTTATTATTAATTGGATATGATATAACATTTCAAACCCCCTTGTGAGAAGGTTTATGGTAATTAAGAAATTTGTGTTTTATTGGAATGTGTTTTGATAACAAGATTTTTAAAATGTTGATTTTAAAATATTTGTTTTTTCTACATAGAAGAAAATTGGTTTCCAGTAAAAAAAGAAATATGTTTTATTGAATGGTTTGAACACTATTGGATTTGTTATGAGTTTTCATGTTTTTGTGGTGGGTGTTAATATGAATTGGGATTGATAAGGGCATAAAGTACCCCCTTCAAAAGGTTAGTATGGATATGGTCATGAATTACCCCCATCAAAGTGGTCCACTAAGTGGTGAAATAGGTGAATGATGACTAACCACTCACTAGTATATGGGGGTATGTGGTTTTCTTGAATGTTTGGATGTTTGGTTATGTGTAATGTAAGGGGTTATGCAAAAACTGACTGATAAATTATTTAATGAATTATTATGATATTTCCTTGAAATATTGTTTGAAATGGATTTGGATTATATATTTATAGACTATTTAATAAATTGATTTATATAAATTTTTTTACATAAACATTTATAACATGTTATATACTAGTGGTGTGAGTAGGTGTTTCATTGGGGAAACCTATTGAGTTTTAGTCCACACACCAACCATAGAACATTGGGGATTTTAATGATATCATTTATCGAGACATGGGAAAAGTAAAAGTATAACACTATTTTATAACTACTTCATGATACTCGGGTTTGTTGGTGATGTTGGAGGATAGAGATTGTGGATCATGGAGTCTTTTGGTTGTCATGAAGTGTTATTAGATTACCTTCTTCTATTTTATTACTTGTTACATTATTACATTGTGACACCATTTTTAGTATGATTTTTATAAATAGAATTCTTATTAACATTCCAATGTTATTATGCATGATATAGTGGCTGTTTTATTGTTTATTATTTGGTTAGTGGTTTTATTCGTAAAGTTTAAATCAACCCCCACCTATATTAAAACCCTTTGGCATTTATTTTCGGCCATTGGAAACTTGCAGATTCGTTTAAGGACTAGAAATGTCTCACTAGCCACTCAAGCCAATGAGAATGGATGTGAAGTTAAAAATTGGGCATGATAATCATTTGAGAATAATTTATGATTATTTTATAGGAAATTTAGTTATGGGAGAAATTTATTTATTGTGAATGTTGATTTCAATATTTTTTTTTCAAATATTGTCTCCATAGATATATGATCTATGGAACATTATTTGACAGAAGGAAATTATATTATATCCCTCCTAGATAAATTTATACATTAAGGATTTGATTATAGGGTAATTTACATTAAATGATATAATATATGATTATAATGTAACAGTATTGATGAATGGTTGTTTGGAATCAGTATTAAGAGAAAGAATCCCTATTTTTAAAAAAAACATTCAATTGTTTATAGAATATATGATATGTGTATTATGGAAACATATTTGGAATGGTATCACTCTACATGAAATGTGATTATATAAAAACATTCTTAAAAAATTATATAGATGCCCTTGGAGGTTATTGTGTGATATAACGAGGAGATCCTCGGTGAAATTTAAAATATTTTTATATTTGGTAAAAAATATAATACATCATATATATATTCGGGTGAAAAGGGTTTTTTGTGCTAAAAAATTGATTAGATGATTTTCAAATATTATATGATCAATCCTTTATAATTTTTATATTCAATGTTAATGAATTATACTTTAGAATATATTAATTTTTCATTGGTTGTTATTATAATTATGGGGAATGATTTTGATAATGCTTTATTCATATTAGTTATTATTTACCCTTGTGATATCCATTTAGATTTTAGATAAGTGTAATTACTTTTCATGTTTTTTCAACCATATATTCTTGTAAAAGTTGATTTTATAGCATCAGGAATAAAAAATTCATCATCATCATCATGATACACAAAAAAAGATAAAAAAAATTATTATATAATGATATAAAATATAGTATGTAAATTTTATCATATTTTCTACCCAGTAGTAATAAAATTAAGCATGCTCAATAAAGATAAAGGTCAATAAATCATTTCTTAAATGGAAATAATCATTAAAATAACAATTTTTTTGAGAAAATCATTTTCATTTATAATACTTATAGTGGTATGTGAAAAAACGTTTTTCATATTTATAACATAGAACATAATGATCGGGATAAAATATATATGATATTAATACTATGTAATGATATATTATATTTAGAAAAGTATAATTAAAATTATAAGGTTGAAATTTAAATAACTAGTATAGAATTTAATGTAATGAATTTTTTTATGATTTATTTTAATGGACATTAGTTTTGATAGTGTACACCACACGCAACCCCGGGCTTAAATAAACTGTGAGGTAATTTTATCTAAATGTGAATTTTATAAACTAGGAATTTGTATGATAGGAATGAATAGAAAAAACATATTATTGAATATATTTTACAAATTATCATTATAAAAATTAATAATCAATCAATCATTGTTTATTAATTGGTTGGAAATAAAGAAAATATCTTTTTTATTATAAAAGTAAAATTTTTCATAAAAATGTTATTCAATGTGTGCAATGTATTTTAATATAAATAGATGGAATTAAATGCTATTGAAATTTGTTTCTATTTATTTATTTATATTATATATCATATTTAATGATATATCATTCAATTAATTATTTCTAATAGGAATGTAATGAAAAAAACCAGTTTATGCTTCCAAAATACATTTTCATCAACAATAGTCACTATTTCAATTTTTTTCATGGAAGTTATAATTATGTCATAACAATTTTATAAATTTTATTTTAAAAATTAATATCATTTTAAAATCATATTTTCAAAACTAAAAGTCTTATTTTGTTATAATTTTTCATAATAGTTCATTTTTTGTTGAATATAAAAAACACTAATTTTCCAAAATACGTTTACTTTTATGAAATTATTATGATGTAATAATAAATTAAGAATTATTTAAAGCTCTTACTGAAAGTAATATGTGTGTGAGGAGTTATATAATTTATTTTAAATAGTTATAATTAATTTTCTAACCCCAGCATGACTTATGTGAACATGAATATTGTTTTAGTCGAATTAAAAACTAGTTTTGGGTCATTTCATTTAATGGTATAGTAGGAAGGTTCCCATACACATTAGGTTTATCTAAGGATTTAAATGCATTTATATATTTATTAAATAATTAATAATTTTTTTAAAACAATTTTTTACATGATTTAAATTTAGAATCCGTTTTACGGATAAATCGAGTATTTTTTTAAATGGGTTTTCGTGTGTTTTGTGTTATAATATTAAATGTTATTTATAATTGCTAAAAATTAATAATATATCAAAAAATATTCCATATTATCAATAATAATGTCTAAATAAATTAATTATTTCCCATGTATTTTTGGTTACAATAAAGGGTATCATGGTAAAAATTATAGTATCACGATTAATGTTAAATTGGGTTTAATGGGGTTTAACAAGAATATAAGGCTTAAAATGTATCCAAAAATTGTATAAATTTTATTTTATTAGTTTCTTAAAACCCTATGAAATATTATCTGTTATTTTTGGGTTCCTCGTGTCCACTTTCCAAAGAATAGTAAATTTTAATATTTTAAAACATTAAATAATTACAAGTGTGACACTACCCTTACATGTAAAATGGGAACAAATTGTCCTATCTTTTTCACACATATTGATTTACTAAAATAAAAAAATACCTACCCAAATACCTTTCAAAAATCTCCCCACATGACCTAGAGGCTTTTTGGCTCATCATTATCAACCTAAAATTCTAAATTTGTAAGTCAAAGTGGATTTTCAAAGAAGTGGATTAGCTCCAGACCAATTGTTTTCATTTTATTTTTTCTTATAAATACTTAGAATACTATATAACCATTGAAAAATAATAATCTCAGTATTTTAAAAATAATTTAAGCTATTATTATATAGTATCTTCCCATATTAACCGCCATTCCATCCTATAAAAAATGAAAACAGCGCTTGTGCATTCGAACAACGTATCGTATCCTCGTAGTTGTGTAATTAGTTATTCATAAACTATTTAAACCTGATGATTTATAAGATTAAATAATTAATATATATTCTTATATTAAAAAATTATTATTCTAAAAATATATTATATCATTGGCCCTACTACCCTTCTATTGATTAGAAAATTGTAATGTTGCATGGGCATACGTGTGGACAACAACCAACATAAAGAAATGTTATTTGATTTTCTATTATGACCATGCATGAAAGAATCTAAAATTCAATATTAAGGAAAAATTATGCTGATTTAATAATTAATAAATTGGTCAGGATACAACCATTCCCTGACTACTTTGACCATTATCAATAAACCAATGAAATATGAAATAATTTGACCGAAAAACTAGAAGAGGTTGATGTAAACTAAAAATATATTATTAATGATTTTGAAATTATAATAAAATTTCAACAAAATAGAATATTGATAAAAAAATTTCTTAATAAATTATTTAATATATTTTAATTAATTATACAGATTTATGAAATACATATGACTTAGTGGAGACACTATGTAAAGGTTTCTCATCTGACATTTTTTGTGATGCATATGTCTTATTAATTACTTATTTATATTATGTGGTGTATATATTTTCAATGAATTAATTTCAGTAATATTTTTAGGGAGATTATTGTAATTTTATAGTAATTATAAGGATCACCTGTTTATGAATTTTTGATTCATATATTACCAAATGTATGTCGGTCATTATTTCCCACTTCCACTTCATTGAGAAATGTTAATATAATGGAAATAATATCACATATATAGTATATATACTTTACCTTTGACACATTATATCCTAAATTACTATTTATTTATGGTATTTAAGTATTAAATTAAATTTTATTATTCTATGTGGTTTTTATTAAAAGGATAGTAATGTCATATGGTATTCATTTTATAATCTCATTTTATATGGTGATATTTTATGTATCACTTTCCACTTGAAATATTTTTGGTCCAAATCCCTTAAATAGAATCGCTTTTATATAAAAAATTTATGTTTTAGTTTAACATATTTATATTCAATGTCTTATTAACATCATTCCTGTAAAAACTAGTTAGTTGTATGTTGGGGATGTTAATTTAAAATATTTACTTAAATATTTTAAAATCTTTCACCAAAATATCACTGTTATTTTAAAATTTTCAATAATGTATGTATTTTAATACCAATGATTATTTAATTTCCTTTTAATAATATTATACTAATTTTTTAATATAGTTTTAAATTAATCTTCCATTAGTTTTCCCAATAAAAGTATTTTCGTATTTTTTATAATATTATGAAAGGATTAGTTATTATCTTTTTCCATGAGAAACAAATTACCCAATGTCATGACTATTTATTTAATTAAATCATCATTTAAAATATCTCTACATTATTTAAAAATAAAATATATACTCAATAATATTTTTTTTTACCTAATGAAAAGGTTATTATTTTCCTAATGTAATATCAAAAATTTTAAAGGTTATTTGTAAATCTATTATTACACAATGTTAAAAGTATTTTATATTTAATATTTTTCTTAAAATATTTATCAAATAAAATTTATTTAGTTTTAAAACATTGTTTTTATGAAATTATGATCTTCTATCAACCTTTACTAGAAATGGATTACACATTATTTTGAGATTATTCACTTTATAGTGATCATGTTATCTGTCACTATCCATTATTATTTATACATTATTTTTATCATTTATTCTTATATTTTTTATCTTAAGGTATAATTCAATATCATTTCTATTATATTGATTATGTTAAATCTCGATACCATTTCAACATATATTATAATTTGAAGGATGAAAGTTATTTCATTTACTATGGAAATATTTCATTTTTTTATTCAATATTGATAATTGATTACTAATATCGAATTTTTAGAGTGAAATATATTTATCACTTCTTATATATGTTTCATTAATTTCATGAGAATGTGAAGAGTGGGTCATAGTTATAAATTGTCCCTTGATTCATTGACTATACTCATGAGAGGAAAAAAAGGCATTCTACAGTAGTATGGTATTTGGTATATACCGACCCATTTATTAAAAATGATTTCTGGGTTATAGGTATTGGTGGTTATATTAAAGATAACATGGTTTATAGTTCTTGATGAAAATATCATCAATGCCCAGATTGATGCATTTTATTTATTATGAATTTAGTTTCTTTTTTCCATGATATTTGTTTGTCTAAATAATTCATGGATATTTGTTAGACTAATTTTATTGATTGAATGACATGTGTTTTCTTTATCCATTCCTCTATATTGGATACTAATTATTTAATAATGATATATTCCTCTGTAAGTAACCCCTATTGAGCATCTAATATCAACCACTATATAATTTCATTTCCACATGTTATGATTAATGATATTTTGAATACATTCATGGAAACCAAAATGTTTCTCATTCATTATTTTTATTGTTCTAATGTATCATGGCTATCCATTATATACCTAGTTATCCAATCAACTATGTAGATCAATCGTACTTTGTCTAATCCCATGTATCTTTTACTAATGTTATTAAGTAAACCCTGGTGGTAGGATTCTAGAGTTATGGTGTTACAGTTTGTATCAGTGAGATTTTTTTACAATCCTCGATAATAGGATTTTAGAATGCCAGAGATGACATTATAATTATTATAACGAATTATAAAAATTGATAAATTTTACATTCATAAGTATTTCTATTCCACGGATAAATATTCTAGATTAATGTGGTGTAACAGAGTGACACACATTATATAGGAATGGAATTTTAAGTAACGAATGAAATTAATACCCATAATAAATAACTCTAGATCCTTATTGAGAATGAAAATAATTCATTTCATGGATCTAGGAAGATAATTAATATATTAGTTCAACTGACATTGGTAATGATTAGTATCTTTTCTGGTACGAAGAATCCAAATAAAGGCAACATTGGATTTAAGGATCTTTTTTTTATGTCTAACAAACTGTAGTTGTGAATAAAAATCTAGACATAAAAAAATTTATTAACAATAGGATAAAAATCTAGTTTTATAAAATACTATAGAAGAAGATTGATTCTACATACAACAGGTCAAGAATGTGGGAAGAATTAGTTGATAAATTCTTAAAGTGAATGGAAATATGATAATTGTGTGTAGAAAAATGCTACCATGGTCATAATTATAACTAAAAGAAATAATCTTTTAATAAATAATGGTTTTACCATAAGAATATATATCTTTTTGAAAACCAATGTGCCATGTATCAATTTGGACCCTGATAATTTTATTTACAAATGATATCTTGAATATACTATAAATATTATGACGATAATGAAAATCACTTTAGGAATATTCCAAATGATTTCCCAGAGTTAGTGGTTACTTTATTAAATTATCATAAGATACAGGGAATCACATCCTGAAGGAATAAATAATTAAGTATTCATGGTAACTAGATACCCACTTTAATAAAATTTTACAAACGGAAACAAAATATTCAATAAAGTGCTTTCTTCAAGTTAATCAGTATTTCCTCTATAATAACCATGAATATCGCTCATAATACCCACCTTGGAATCTTTTGGAAAGAAATATAATAAATGGGTGAGATAAATGTATTAGTAATGGTATGAATATTGAAGACTCTATGAATAAATATAGCGTAGTATATATAGAAAGTCAAATAAATGAAACACATACCATTAAAATATTATCTTCAGAATAACATTTAAGGAATAAATAAAGATCAAATAATGTCATATATATAATCACGTGATCTTAAAACGTTTCCATAGATGTTATAACTGTTAGAATAATTTCATGGATATCAATTAATTATATCGTAATGTTCGAATACATAATATTGGACATCATAACCATAAATTAAATTCCTCACTCTAATACATGTTACATAAATTGGTAAGGCCTCATCCAAAAACCCAAGCTATTTTGTCTGAGAAGACCTACCAATGCATCGAGGGTCTATAGAGAGTATCTCCCATTACATAATAGTCTATTGAATTCCCCATACGAAATAGTTGAACAATAATCAACATATTCATTCATATATAATAACTAACTTAGAAATTAATTATAATTATCCAAATCAATAAAAATAATCATAAAGCATTCAAAGAATACATGGAATAGTATCAAATTTGTACATCCCAATATAACATATCATAAAACATCCTGAGAAATAATAACCATTTTATCATTATATTATGTTTTGATTAATGCTTCTGTAACATAAATTTATGTCATTATAGATATAAAATGATTTTAAAGATATCTTAGAATATTTCATGAAAAAAATAACCATTCATAGTAAATTAAATTTTCCAAAACTAGAAAATAAATAAAATAATTTTGAAATTAATTTAATTAAAAATATCCTTTGAAAAATTTAAATTAATTTTGCAAGAAAATAACAATCATAGCGTAAAAAATTCTTTTCATGTCATACAAGTAAAATTAAAATATTTCTTTCACACAGGTACAAATCTAAGAGTTTCCATAATCAAAAATTAAAAAGATTTTTCCTTTAAAAATATTAAAATATGAAACATGGGTAAACGTTTTGTAATAAATAATTTTTTTAATTTTAAATCATTGTTTTAAAAATTATTAGGAAACATAGAAATTTAAAAAATGGGTTTTCGACAAAAGAGATAAATAATGACAATTTTTCGTTAGGAAATTATTTAGAATTATTGAGTATATAATGATTTACAAATGAACAAGAAAAAATTTATTTTAATGACATTAACAGAGGAGAATAAAATTAATTATTCTGTTGAGATATGGGTTGTAATATTTCACAATTGGATACAAATATATAAACAATACCGATAAATCATGTGATTATATCTTAAAACCATTACCACTATGGTAATAATGAATCGTAAGGCCCATGATAGAATGCCATTAAATAAAGTTTAATGTTTAATAATTATAAATAACCCCATGATAATAAATTTCAAATGGTATTTATATACACCTCATAGAGGAATATTGGTTCATAACATGACATATACCTTAATAAAGTCAAATTGAGACAAAAATACCATACCTTAGGAATGACTTCATTCATACATGTTTTAGAATCCTAGATAAAAAATATCGGGTTATAGTAAATCCATTATAGAACTATAATCATATATGTAATACCATAAATGATATATTTAGAGTCTTTTTTACACATTCTTTTGAAAAATTATTTGTTATAATCCCTTTTCTGGTGAAAATTACTTAGTTTTTCATGTATGTTATTGTTTGGTAATTTCATTCTTTTAAAATTTATAGTGGTTAAATAATAGTATTAATTTTAACCATGATATAAATATAATACATATTAATTAAATATTTATATTTATATATAAATCATATAGATAGAAAATGGATTATACAATTCATACTAATGGTAGGTCGTACGTACTCATGAATGTTTCCTTGTTTTTCTTATTAGATGGAGTTAATTGTATGTAAATAATATATATATTTTCAATATTAATTATGATTTCATATATAACACATATATAATTTATATTTATCCACATTTTCCTTCCATGTAATGCATATGTGATAAAAAATTCACATCACTACATGAGGAGGTAGTTCGTCTTACAATGATCTATATTATCGTATTTCCCCATAATTGAATGTAAGAATTTATATGTGATATTATGATCCCATAAAAATATTTTTTTCATAAAAATATTATAAATTTGTTAAATTCATAAGTATATCCATCCTTGAGATATTGTTATGGAAAATGATATATATCGGTTCACAGAGCTATAGTCTTCTACACACACGATCGACGGCTTCGTTACCCATTTGATAAAAGTGTAGATGGATATAAGTTTTTCCATTAAAATAATAACAACATAGTATATGGGATATAACGTTTCTATTATATCATCATATTTTAATTTTATTTTAAGTAGTTTGGAAAAATAAATAATACAAGACCCGTGTTTAAGAATTTTTCCTCCTCTTCTGAGAGCCTCTTTAGGATTATACCTATTGCCTTCATTGGTCGGTTTCATTATAAATATATTTCATCTAGTGTGAGTGGAGGAATGTTTGGAATATATTTTAGTAGGTAAACTCCGATCCAAATGGATTTTTGAGTGTTAAGATGAGACGATATGGGTGTCCTTTTCAATGTGAGGTAGAGGACACATATGGATGTTTTGAAAATAGTTTTTACCCATGTTTTTCACATCCCACAAGGCTAAAAAAATAATTATAAATAATTAGTAATTATAAGATTAACAAATGGTTATAAAATAAGAATTTTAGAAATATTTTGGTCTATTTAACCCTTATAATTTTACTTCAGCCCCTAGTAAATATGTTTTTTCCTAAATCACGGTTGTAGATATTTATAGTTTTTAATATTTATTATGGTAAAAACCTAAGTTTATATTATTAGATAAATTTTAATTTTATTATTACAAATATGGAATAAATTTTATCAAATTCAATTAAGTTAATTGGATGAATTTCAGTTAATATTAATCATGTAGACACATCGAGAAAGTGGGGTTTTCCAAAGAAAACTATAAAACGTTTAAAAAAGGCATTATGAACTAATTAAATATTAAATTGACTCCAATTACCTATATTAGTTAAAGTGTAAAGTATTTTTTTACTTTAATAACAATATATAATTTAATATTTTATATAATTTAAATGAAATGTATGTTTTCAATAAAAAAACCAACAATTTCACTATTTATAAAAAAGATATTATTTTCTAGAAATAATCAAATATTATAAAAAATATATTTTTGACATTTATATTACAAAAATGATGTTATTTTTTATCATATAATGTTTTATAAAATTGTTCAAAATATATTTAATATTATGTTTGAAAATTCTGAATAAATAGCCTTTAAGAGAAATATAATTTTTCAGAAAAGATTTATTTTTCATTTCAATAATTCATAGATTATTTCTAAGAAATTTATAACCATTTATTTTATTTTTTACATGTGTAAAACATATAATTTAAAAAATTGTGTGATTCATATTCATACCCACTAATAAAATAGTTACCTATTAATGTTCATTTTTAAATAATAATAATTTAATTGAGTATAGAGTTTCATTTAAACATGACATTGTGTGCATCAAAATTTATGAAAGAGATTTTATTTATTTTAAAAAAACATGTAGTAATATTTCGGGGTGTTACATTCACTTCTATTCTTGGTGTTGCATGTTATATATTCTATCGAAGATGATGTTCTTCTTTTAAAATATTGGTGTGTTGCAATATGATTATTATGTAGTAGTATTTATCAATTTTAGTATGGTATGAGGATTAAGTGAAACGATCCATATATTATTCTAATAATAAATGTTAAAATTTAAAAATATCATGTATTGAATCATATGATAAATGGTATCAATCATTATTAAAAGTGTTTTTTATGAAATAATTATTTGAATAATGTATATATGAATTTTAAGGTTATTATGTGATATCAAAATGTGATTATTGGTAATGATTACTATTTTCTATTGTTTGTTTATTTGTGAAAAAAATATATTATGTAATATAAATATTTGATTAATATAGTATGTTTCCGGATTATGAAAAATTAACATGATGCTTTTGGAAGAATGGAGATATAACTTTTATATCTTCTATGTTCAAATATAATCAATCATATTGGAGGGGATTTAAAATTTTAATTGTTAATGATATATATTTTTGGTATTGTTTCATATAATGGTTTTCTATATTGGTTATTATTTTGGCTTTTGAAAAGAATTTTCCCATTAAAAAAGAGCACCACCATCAATTTTGTATAGAACTTGTAGTGTATTTAATATGGGTTTTAGTTCCTTAGTAATGTAAATTTTACCATGATCATGATTAAGCACATGTAGTGACTAAATAATTATTATATAATGGGTACAAATCTAGTGTACAAATTTTATCTTATTTTCCATCTCAGTAGTAAATGAATTTCTAAAACTCAATAAAACTAAACATATATATATTGAGTCTGATTTGGAAACAATCCCTCTACTACCAAGGTATATATTACAAACTCATCTTCATGTATGGTTATAAAAATCATATATAGATAATATTCGTCCTAGTTATTTACTACAAATTAATGTTATGATTAAATCGTTACCCAATTTTGTTACTCTATTATGATTTATTTAGCTTATAAAAAACAAGTAAATTTATTTAATGAAATAAATTTAATGAGTAGTGAATATAATACATCAAAATTTTATTATATATTTTATTTTAATAAAATACAATTTTTGACAATGTACACCACACGTAACTTAGAACTTGAACGAACAAAAAAATAATATTATTTAAATATGACTATAGTAACATAGCTCTTAGGGTGGGAGGTTTAGTTAATAATAATTGTATTAAAAATTATATCTATAAATTATTAACATTATTAAATTTAATAATAATTAAACCATTGATTATTAATTGGTTTGGAAGGAAGATAAAATCAATTGAATTTAAAAGATATAGTTTTTGTAAAATTAATTTTTATGTGAAAAATATATATTAATCATGTAAGATATAATTATTTCAAATTGATCAATAATAATAATAAAATATTTATACTATAAATTTAATTAAATAAATTATCATTTATTTAATTACGGTTATTATGAATTTCTTCAGAATAATGTCATTGTAATCATCAAAAATACATTTTCCTATAAATGTGTTTCAATATTATTCTCTATGTGGTTATAAATATAATATTCTATTTAAAAATTATTAAATTATTTTTATTAAAAAAAATTCTAATTCCTTAAATCAAAATTATATTATGGCCAATTTTTTAGATTTTTTTGAAATAGCTGATTTCTAAATGAATAGTGAAAATAAGAATTTTTTAAATAACACCCATCATTATGAAATTATTAGGATTAATGAATGAATTATTAAATTATTCAACAATTTTATTAAATAATAATTTTTAAGGAGTTGAATAATGTATTTTGATATAATATTTTTAACCTAGGAACCCAAGCAGGACTTATCTAATTAACATTATATTTTCTTCAAATTTAAACATATTTTTTCATTATATTCAATGGTATGAATGGAAGATTCGATTATATTTTTTATTGATGAAAGAGCCTAAAAGACTAAATTTTTATTAAATAAAAAAATCCTAGAAATTATATTTTACTATATTTTAATGAAATTTTTTTATGCACAAATTTATTATTCCTCTAAAACTTATTTTCCTTGGATTTTTATTCTTATATTAAAAGTAATTTAAATTATATTATGAAAAATAATTTTCTAAAAATGATTCCATATTTTGAATATTCGTATACATAGAAATGTATAATTCCACTTTTTTGTTACATTAATATGTTTTCATTATAATTTTTTTTTGTTATCATTATTAATTTTAAATTTTGTTTAAAAAGTTTAACTAAGAGATATTTATTAATATATCACTATTAGTTTTATTAATTTGTTTGTATTGGTTATTTTCTTTATATATCTATATAATCATGTCGGATTCCTTAATGTCACCAAACAATGAATAAGACATTATAAAATTTTAAATATTTTAATAATTACATGATTACACCTCTACTAACATAAATAGGGAACCACTTATACTCTATTATTCACAACACATATGCCACATAAATTGAATAATCCTTTCCAAAATCCTATCCCAACATTCTTCTCAATTAGATAGTGTCCCCAATCCTATGGAAATACCAACCAAAAGCAAAATGTGGTTTTCTGATCAAGATGTATAACTCATAATTGAATATTTTATTTTTATTTCTTTCTCAATCCCAATAAAATACTCTATAAACATTATAATGTATTAAAAATACTATCCCAAATAAAATTAAATATTATTATTCGGTTGGAACAAACCTTATCCATCTCCTCTATATACTAAGAAAAATAATAACAGTACATGTGCGTACGTACAAACTACACTCTCGACATAGTGGAGTAATTAATTTGGTATTACCTCATTATATGGATGTTTGTAATGGTTTTTTGTGAATATATATTTTATTTATAAATTTTATTTTATTTTAAATTAATATAACTTCTATATTCATACACTTAAATCATTTATAATATGATAACGTAGCTCATGTGACCATGATAACTACAACAACCCTGAAGTGATAATATAAATATTTTTATTAAATCCATCTATGGATGACAATATAATTGAATAAAATGAAAATAAAAAATTCATGAAATTATAAAAATTTTAGAAATTATTTTACAATTCCATGATTAATTTACCAATTATCAATATAATGATGTAATATTGGATAATTTAACAGAATAATCCTCAGTGGTCAGTGTAACATAGAACTATTAAAGGAATGGATATCAAATTATTGTAAAAGGGAATTAAAATTTGTAAAACATATGAATTTTTTTCCAATAATTAACTAATAAAATCAATTAAAATATATAGGAGTATTAAAGATGTACAACTAAGTAGGGTCAAAGTGTAATAGTTTTTTTATCTTCCTTTTATTTATGAGCGGTATATTCCATATTTACCTTTTATTTATATTTTGTGGTGTATAACCATAAAATAAATTATTATTATTTTTATTTTCTTTGAAATTAAGGTGATTCTTAAATACAAATGAGTTCCTCAATTTTTTTATGATGCATTTACTAAGATATTTTTGATGTTATAGGGGTAATTTTGTCTTAATTTAAAAACAATGTTAAATGTAGATATTATGCATCAAATTTAATTTATATGGTGTGTATTCTAACCCATTTAACTATTATATCATGTGGTCTTATTAATTCAGGATAATTAAATATTAAACTCATTTTTAATATTTTAAAGGGTTTATATTAAAAATATATTAATGATGTATAGAACATCTATTACATTATCATTTTATTTAGGGATTTTTAATCATTAGATATCCTCTAGGAATATTATATAACACTAATATATTAAAACCAATATACATTATTCTTCTATAGATATGTTTTTTGTTTATATTTTTATATTAGATTTTCCCATTTTATATCATGAAACAGCAAGTTAGTTACATGTCATTAACTCAATTTCAAAACATTATTGTAAAATTATAAATTTTTTCTCATCCATTTAGTGTTCATTAAAAGTATTCATGAATGATATTATTTACACACTAAATATTATTTAAATTCATTATTATCCTTATTTAACATTTTTACAATTTTTTAAAGGAATATTCAATTAATTCTACAAACAAGGTACTTTTGTAATTATTAAAAAAAGTTTGAATCGATTATTTTATTAATATTTACAACGTTGAAAAAATATTCCACCATTATGACCGTAATTTTATTTAATATTTGATTACTAAATTTAATGGATATTTACAATGAAAATATCCTAATGAAAATTCTATAAATTTATTTATTAAATATAAAAAAATATAAGGTTATTACTTTTATTAAGGAATGAAAGTATTTTTATTGTGATTTATTAGACCATTCAAAATAAAGGTACAAGTAAATTATATTTTAGGTTATTATTATATTTTTTCTTCTAAATGTTTGGTTTTATAAATACCTCTTAATTCATGATGACTAAAATTTATTCTTTCATCTTTTATTGGAAATGTATTATATCATTTTATTAGATAATTCAAATTATTATAATCAGGTTATCTATAACTCCTCATCATTCATTGGTCATTATTTTATTCCTTTATATCCATATTTTCAATATCAAAGATGAATTAAATGTTATTTGTTTTACATTGATGATGTCTAAAAAAATAAACACACTTTATATGGTATCATTCGATGGAGTAAATTTATTCCTTAACAGGTTAAATATTTTATATTATTTATTGAGTATATATAATTGATAATTTATAATGATTTTTTAGAGTGAATATTTATTTTTCACTCAATATATTTAAGGAAATTATTGTTTGTTCAAGAGATGGTTGGGTCCTAGATAAAAATATCTACACAATTTATAAATATATATCATGAGGGAAACCTACTAGAAATCCATTTTACATGGGTTCTTAGTTTACAAAATCTAATTTATGAAGAATTATGTACATATTTATGTGAAATTATAGTAATATTAGTTATATCATGGTCGAGTGTGATGGAAATTCTCTTGAAAATCTATATTTTTTCATTTCTTTTATTGAGAATTTAGTTTCCATCATCCATTTGATTAAAGTTTTGATATTACACATGGATTATTATTGAAATAATATTATTGTTTGAATTTAATGTGGTATGATTATCCACTCCCCTATATTGATTATGAGTTATTTAATCATACTTGATTATGATATATGTTATCTTTATTAAGCATATGGGATAACCCATTATTTTTTTTACTAGAAAAATGAATAAGAATTTTATAAATGATTTTTGGGTTTCATTATTGTTACTTATGCTATGTATTTATATTTCAAACATAAAATCATAATTAGGAATATATCTATTTTAACATAGTTAGTTCAGAATAATAGAAAGTAACACAAGAGGGGGGTGAATTGAATCTTTTCAATAATCGTCAACAATTATTCTTTTTAAAACACTTAGAAACTTATACAAATATGTAGTGTCCTTCTATATAGAAATTATAACCAATTTATTAAAAATTAAAGAACACCACCAATTTATAGCGGCTCTGGGCACAAAGATCTCCTTCTCCACTCCACCAACACTCTCTCTGTGATGTTGGTGTATTTCACTATAGTTGCCCTATACTCATAGGACCACAAATCCAAAACTAATTGTAGGTAGTTGATTCAATTAAAACAAGGATAAATAGAGCCTAATGGTTCTTTAATAGGGAATAGATTATCCCTTTCATAATGTAAGAATCATTTACTTTATCACAACAGAGTATGCGTAGTTGATACTCCAATAAATTAAAATAGTTTGACTTGTTGATGGTTCAGGGTGATCGTTATAGTTTATTCATGAGAATATAAAAGTAGATTGATATTATTTTTTAGAAACGAATTTCATCAAGAGATATTAATTATCCAGTGATCTTGGATTCAAATTATCATTATAGAAATATAAACAACATGTAGCAGCAATAATCTTATATTAGTAAGAGATTGAACATGTATGTCCCCAAAGTGTATTCTCTTCTACAAATACTAGTTTTGATCGATTTTAAAAGCAAATCACTAAATGATATTTAATATAATATAGTATTATGTATATTAATATTATATCATCCATATCATACCAATATATGATATAAAAATACACCATTTATATAACTACATTCCATTTGTTCGAACAGATCTTAAAAACTCACCGGATAGATCATAGGTATTCAAATTCATAACATTCAAGGGGAGTCATAACTTCTCTTGAGAACATGACTAAATTTATCTATTTAATATGATTCATTTAATCAATATTATCAATCTTTGAATAAATAATAAATGAGATTCAAATCAAACATGAATTATGTCAAGACCATTGGAAAAATCTTTGAAAAATTTATGAATTTAAATCTTTAATGATGAAAAGTCAAATGTAGGTTTCTATAACGAAATTAAATATAAAAAAACAATATGTAGGGTTAAACTATATAGAATTAATTTTCTTATCATATGGTTTAAAATTTATGATAGATCATAAAACTTTGGTTGATGATTCATACATTTCTCCCTCAAATGTAGGGTTCCCTACTTATATAGGATTCTTTATCTATACATTCTTGTCATGAAAAACAGAAGGTTCTTTAAAAACATAATGTTATTTTACCATAAATTTCTAATAAAATGGTATTGATTATCCATACTTACTATTATAAATGTAGGTTTCATTCCTTACATGTTTTTCAAAGTGTAGAGATTATTCCTTATGTTATGTTTATCAACTTAGGGTATGAACAATGTGCCCAAAATATATTAAAAAATGATTTGAATGCTTTAGAAAATATTCCTTGCGAATTAGAATCTTGAATATAATTCCATAATAAGTATTGTACTAGATAATAATTTAATTACATATAGTTAAATTAATATCATTATTTAAAAAATGGGGTTATTTTTTAGCATCACTTGAATTAAGATTCATAGTGTATTGTGGAGACAATAGATGACCAACTATCTCCACATTTTTTATAATCACAACACCCATAAATTAAGTAACATAAAATATAGTACTTCTTAAACACATATAACATTATCAAAAACAATATTTCAATTTCATAGATAAAATTTGAATAAAAATATATTTAGTTGAAATGTTATTTTTACCCAATTTTCTCCCCCTTTTTGTGATATCAAAAAACAATGTATATTAAAAGTGATTAAAATACATTCAAATTTTACAGAATAATAATTGAGTGTTTATAATGTACTTTTTAGATAAAGAAGTCATTGATTTCGGTAGTAGAGATAAATAATAAATAAATAAATGAAAAATCAAGAAAAGAAGAAAATATATGAATATAAGATTTATTATAATAAACTATAAAAATATAGTAGTGGTTTTTCCGTGAGGAAATGGATTAAAAATTAGGTATAGTAAAATGGGAAAGGGTTTTTTTAGGAGAAGTCTGTGGTTCAGGTTCTACTAGAGCCTGATCTACCTAAAAAACTCTTTTAAAAATAGCCATTTATGCTTCTATCTTTTATTCATGATCATATTCCATCTTCATGATCACAATACATGAATATTGATTGGATATGGATTTTTAATAAAATAGAAATTCAAAATTTTATTCAAATTATAATCTATCTTCAAATATATATACAACTTTTCACTGAACTAATTGATTAGTTTTTGTATGAAGGGTTCACTTGAAGTGAGTTTCTCAAAATATATATCTAATTGTCCAACCAATCTGATAAGGGTGGACTATTACATTGATGATTCTGAAGCCTTTCATCCATATCATCAACAAATTATGTGATATCTTTAAGAATTCACATTAAATCTAGTGATGTTTTAGTTTTATAGGTAGAAGCACTAACTTGATGGATACTCCCCTTGACTAATTCCAATTGGCTTCACTGGTACCCTTTCAAATCAGAAAAATATATCTTATAAAAATATTACAATTTACACATCCCAATACTATCCAATATCTCACTATTAAATGCATCAAAATATTATTTTTAAATAGAATAATCATTCATTTCATGGTTAAGAGTCATAAAAGTCTATAGTTTAATTATTGGAGAAGATGAATTCCTTAAATCATTAAAATATGTCCATAATTATTCTCACTCCTATCAAGGAACTAAACTCTTTTCCTAAACATTACAATATTTATCAACAAGAACATCAATAAGATTTTTCACTGAATCATATGGGTCTTCATCAAGAATATTTATTGAGTATAAACATTTACAAATAGACAAGTAATTAATGAATGACTTTTCCATGGCTCTCCCACTTGAATAATAAATACAATCTGGGACCTCAATCCTTTTTAGTAACATTTTCAGGACTTTATGTTGTAGACACATCCTAAACCTCAGTAGTCATAGAGACTAAATATTAAAGACGATGATATTTTGGAGTAGCTAATTTATGGATAATTGGTTGAGAAACAGTATGATGTTCTTGGTCTTGCATATCTTCTTATTGATCCTTCACTTGATCTATTTATTACAAGTTGACTGAATGTGTTAATTCTCAAAATCCTAACTCTAGTTACTCAATATATGGTTTTCATTGGACCCCTTTCCTTAAAACATGTTACTTATAAACTTCTTGTTATTCTTCAGCAAGGTTTGCAGTATCATCAAATCATTGTTTTCTCTTGATAGATATTACAATAACATCGATTATAGATTCTCTAACTCTTTCATTACTTAAATAAATTTTCTCCCCTTAAGAAAAAGAACATGACATTTTTCTTTCATTATCACTAAAATTTATCAAGATTCCTCTTATTGTACTCTAGTAAAAAAATAATTTACATAGAGTTCTGACACTAATAACATTTTTTATGACATATTACTCTATAATCAAAAACACAAAAGATATTATTTAAAAAAATGTATGAACCTTCTATATGGTTAAAACGACATTTATGCTTATGAAATTAAATAATAATTTAAATATTTCCACATATAACTAGGAATTTTAAAAAAAAATCCATGATAAATAATAATATAATATACCTATCTATGTATAAAATCTTATTCATTTTAGTAACTCTCGGAGCAATTTCTTTTTGAATAAAAATTACTAACACATATTTAAGCTGTTTCAAAATCCATTAAAGACATCATTCTTATGAGAATTGAAATTAATATAAAAGACAAAATTTCTTTAGATATTTGGTGTTAATTTCCAATATAATGAATATGAATTTGAACGGAACCTTCGTGTGGATATTTAAGAAACCGACCGATCTCTACCAGCGAGATTGAAATTTCTTTATCTTCTATTCTAGAGCATATCAAATCATCTATTTCACCAAAACTACATTGAATATTTATGAAAATTTGATTTAATTCTTCCTCATAAATAAAATATTTATTTTCATCATGGAAAATAAACTCCATGCCTTGAAAAACAAAGGATTGTTTGAGTTGAACGTTTTTCTAATACAATCACTAAAATCAACCATCTTTCCTTTAAGAATAATTTTGGCGGGAATTCACCTACAATTAAAATCAATTTTTCTTTATCATTTCTATGAATTATAAGGTTGAAGGTTATTGGATAATATGGTTTATGAAAAATAAGAGGGTTTTGGGAGGTTAAATGATTTATAAATGAAAAAGACAAAGAAATTTTAAGGTTTGTATGATTGATTATGACACGATATGTTTTATCATGCCGATTATGTAAGGTAATAATTAATTTTGAGTTTTTGAAAATAAATGTTTTAAAAATAAAAAAAGAAAAATTTATTTAAGGAAATAAATTATATATTAATTTTACAGTAAAATTAATTTAAAATAAGAAAGAAAATAATAAAATATTACCAAAGTAAATCCAATGAAATTAAATATAAATTTAATAGGTGTAATAAACTGGTAATCACTTATTTAATATTAAATAAACATTAGTACAACTTAATAAAATCATAACCTACATTGGGAAGTGGTTTAGTGAAAATATAAAATTATTGACATTCTGTATTATTAATTTCAACGATATATCCTTTTCAACAACATGATCTCTTAGAAAATGATTCTTTATATAGATAGGATAACTTCTATAATTACTTATAGGATTTTAAGAAATATTTCTAGCACTAATATTAATACATTAAATAGGTATATGATTAATATTTTTTCCAAAGTCTGAAAGATTATTATTTTTCCACAATACTAGGGCACAATAAATTCTATGAGGAATATATTCTACCTTGGTTCTTGAAAGGGAATCTCAGTGTTGTTTCATACTTGAAATTTTTACTAATTATTTTCCTAAAAAGTAAAAGGTTCCTATTTTATTTTTTCTATCTAATCTACATCCTCCAATATCAGTATTTTAATATGAAATTAATATAAAATCATATTTTTTTTGGTAATCACTAGATTGAAAAATAGTTCCATTTAAATATATGAAAATTATTTTCACAACAGTAATATGGGATTGTATTTGATTTGATTGAACTCTAGAAAATAAATATATAAAAGTCATAATTTCTACAAACTTAGAATTAAAATATAATAATAATCCAATAATACTTCTATATAACTTTTTTTTCAATTCGTTTTCCATCTTCATTTAATCACATTTTGTATTAGTACACATAGGAGTTGTGTATGTCATGTTGTTCCTAAGTCCCAAATTTTTCAACAAATCAATATTATGTTTATATTTACTTAAAACATTTATATAATCATTTTGATAAATTTTAAATTCTTAAAATAAATTTAATCCTCCCATAATACTCATTTAAGATTCATTTATCCTTAGTTTTGAAAAATCATTACAAATATTTTTATTTGAAGAACCAATCAAACATCATCAAAATAAATATGTAATAATAAAATATTAAAACAAAGAATTTTCATGAAAATATTTGGATCTAATAATCACATAGTAAATCAATTTTTTTTAAAATTAAAATATTTTATTCTTTCATACAAATCGCTTGTTTCTTATCTAAGGTTATAAAGATTTGTAGTAGGTTTAAAAATATAATTTTTGTTTTTAGGGTTTTCAAAACTATGAGTTTTTTCAATATAATCTTCCCCCATTAAATATACATTTTAAAAGGCATATTTAACATCCAAATTATATAATTTAATGATAATTTTTTATTCATGTGATAAATGGATTCTAATGGATTCTATTCTAGATACATTGATAATTGTTTCTTTATAATATGTACCTTCTTCCAGATTATATCAATTTTTTACTAATCTATCTTTGCTTCTGGTTATGAACCTTTGACCATCCTGTTTATTTAAAAAGACCCATTTGGTTCCTAAAATTGGATACATTTATTATCTTTCAACTAAATCCTAAACATTATTTAATTTGAATTTGTTAATTTCATCCAGCATTGATAACATCAAACATTCATCTTATATGGATTCTTCAATAATCAATAGTTCTTACTGAGTTAGAATGGGAAAAAATTAAACTAGGTTACCTATATTTCATATAGTTCTAATTCCTATATCTAAATCTCCTATAATAGATTCCAAACTATGGTTTTATAGGGTTCTATAAAATCTATGAAAGACAAATTCGTGTTCTTATGTTCCATGTTCTTCAGATGTGGACTGAATATCATTTATATCTTTTTTTAAAATCATCTATATGTATTTCATGTCTCTTGTTTTAAAATGTCTTAGTAATTTCATCAGTTTGATATTTATTTTTAATGAAATTTTATGTTTTATCAAATATTCCATGAACTGGTTCATCCAAATTCAACTATTTTTTATTAAATAATTTATAGTCTTTAAATATAGCATAGTATCATAAAGAAACTATTTCAGTAACTTTTGAGTGAGACTTAACAAAATTTTCCTTAGTACTCAAGATATGAATATTGCATCTAAGAATGTTAATGTACAATAATTTAGGTTTTCTATTATTCTATTGTTCATAGGGTTTCCGTATAGAAATAGGCCTTATTAAAACTATGTTGATTACATAGCAGTTTGTGCCAATATATTCTTCCCAAAAATAAGTAGGAAGAATGTATTCATTTTTTATAGTCCTTCCCATTTTTTGAATTCTTATATTTCTTTTTTTAGAAATTGTATTTTGTTGAGGTGTTCTTGGTGAAGATAATGTGTATTTAATACCATGATTTGAAAAAAAACAATTGAATTCGTGATTCCCAATATAACCACCATTATCAATTCATAATGAAATTATTTTCAAAATAATTTCATTTTGAAAATTTTTAAAAATAATTCAAAAATAGTGAGTACTTCAATTTGGATTTTTAGGAAATATACCCTAGTAAATTGAGAATAATAATCTACTAAAACATAGAAATATTATTCACAAGCTAAAGAGGCTACATATGATGGTCTAAACAAATCCATTTGGATAAGTTCTAATTGTTTAGATGTAGAAATTATTTTAATTGATTTGAAAAAATATTTTTGATTTTTTCCAATTTGGCATGTATCATAGAATCTATCGTTCTAAAATTTATGTCAAGGTAAATCAGAAACTAATAATTTCTTAGATAAGTTATGTAACACATATAAATTAAAATGACCAAGAATAATTTTATAGATCCATGAATCATTTGTCTAAGCTGATTAACAATTCATTTTATTTTTGCAAAATGAATTCAAATCCAAAGTATAATCATAATTTGTTCTCATTTATCTAAATATAAGAAATTAATCTTTAAACAAAGCGTTGGAATTGTCATAAAAATAAACATAAACTATATCATCAAAAAATTTGATAAATACTTATTGTGTTCTATTTTCGTCCTTACACAAATATTTCTTTTTTTATTGAGATAGTATTTGGATCTCCAACACTTCAGACCCAAAAAATGTTTCTTTTTGAATAATCACCAAAAAGTGACTAGACCTCCATCTAATTTTGATAATAGAAATAAGTTTGTTGAGTCTCTAATCATGTGTCTGGAACAAACACTATCTATATAACATAAGTATTTTCTATTTCTTGTGGAATTTTTATAGAAAAAGAAATTAAAAATGTGTTTGTATTGGTACCCATATTTTAATGGGTCCTGTAGTTCATGTAGGTAGTGGTCTAGGAATCAACATTTTCCTGATTTAGCCATATTATACATCATTTTATTCAGTGATATTTTTAAATATAAATTCATTTTTAACAACATTGATTTGTGGATTTTTTAAATATTAGTTGTTAATTAAATTACCAAGTAATTAATTGTCCCATAGGGGCCGTTGTTTTTATTACCCCAAGCCCTCCTCCAAGAGGCTAGGGGATAGTGACTAGCACCGAGAAGGCATATCCGAAAAATGGGAGGAATTATCCTAATGTACCTATACGCAGGCATACACCTCCATGAAACAAATAAAAAAACTTAAAAAAAAGTTGAAGTTAACCATGAATGCAAATAACTCTAACCCACAACTGAAGTACAACATTGAATGTGCAAGAATGTAAACCAGGCCAAAATACAATTCAAACAAAAAAAATTGTCTATAAAAAAGTTCTTGAAACTCATTTGTAGAATTCCCTACCTGTCCAGCCTGGAGGTATGGTACTAGGGCTACTTCCTGAAGCCGTATGAACATAACTGTCTATCTGATATCACAAGGATCCATAATATCCTAGTCTACCTTGGACACCTCTAAAAAGACTCTCATCTGCACAAGACATGACATGTGCATACAAAGACCGTGTAGGGGTGTGTATAATAATACTTATTATGATACCCTAAAAACCCAAAACAAAATGAAACGTAAATGTACAGTCAACTCTACACAAGTATATGTCCGTATCATATAAGAATAATATCCAAATTTACTCAACCCATACCACACATCCTAGGGTTAGACATAACCATTGTATACAAACACTAGAGATTCAGTTCGAAGCATCCATGTTGAACACATCCCAGAGAACGTAGTCCTCAGTCTGATAGCACTAATGACAAAATTATTATAAGTATCATTCACCAGGAACTAATATGGGATATATATATATATAGTGAATTATTTGAAGAGAGATACAATACACATAGAAGGATCATTTCCAGGGCCTTGTGGTGAAATAAGTAACTTTATATGGACTAACCCTCTATGTAGAGGATCAATGACCGACGAAGCTTATCATGTTAATACTGACGTCTCTATCTAGGGAACATAGTTGAATAAAGGACCTCGAACCGGGCCTCTTAAAGGATTCCAAAAACTCAATCCATGACATTTTGTTGAAGGGACCAAACTCATAAGGGTAGTAAACAATACCAACTAACAATCAGGTTAGAGAAAAGGTGAATTTACAGTAAAAAAACACAACCAAGATCAGATGGAAGAGGGAACTAACCCATGTATAATATGAGTTTGCACGATTAGTAGTATTAATCACACCAATCACATCCCCTAACCATAGGTACTGCCCATGTCACAATAATTATGTCAATGCTAAAACCCTTCATAGGTCTTAATAGAACCATATCATCATTAGGTTATCAAAATTGATGATGTCTCATCAATTGAATGTATGGTTTGAATGGTATGGGGGTTTGGAAATTCATAAATTGGTTTACTGGGTCATTGATAGACTTGGGTTGGACCCATTCGGCCTAACTCGTTCTATCAGACCCAACCGTCTCTGGCCCACTCAGGCCTACTCTGGTCCACATTCTCTACTACATATAGGGCTTTTAAAAGTGCTAAAAACCACCTTTAACAACACTAGAAAAGCAATGTTAATCACAATGAATATAATGGGGGGTCCCCATTAACAGTGTTAAAATAGCACTCATAAAGGGTTCCCTTTATCGAAGCTAAAAAACGCACTGATAAAGGTTCCCCTTTATCAGTGCATTGTTTTCATAGATAAAGGGGTCCTTTATCAGTGCCTTTTTGAGCACTCATAAAGGACCCCTTTATCAGCGCTGTTTTGAGCACTGATAATGGACCCCATTATTAGGGTAATTTTGAGCACTGATAAAGTACTACTTTATCAGCGCAATTATGAGTACAGATAAATGAGTCCATTATCAGCACTATTTTGATCGCTGATAAAGGGGGGCTTTATCAGCACTGATAAAGACCATGTTTCCTTAGTAAACCCAGATCCTTCATAGAACCTGCACACCTGAGACAACACCAGCACACACAACACCAAATTGAACATGCACAAAAAATAGCTGTACAAAACAACACCTACACACAAACAATGCATATAAAAACAAAATAGTCTGCACATGAGTTTCGCAAGCAGTGCTATATACATTTACTTGAAATCATGAATACAAATAAAAACAAACTTCTATATACATTTCAATCAGTTTTTTATATGGTTTAAATTACAATTATCCAACATATAGTTAAAAACATTAATGTTTCACCCATTTTGCATATGCGATGCCCTCTCAAAAATTTACTTCTATGGTGTTAGTTGCCAAAAAAATCAACCCAACTCAGGAAAACATTCCACCTATATAAGAAAACAATTATTATGTTATTAATACAATAATTAAATTAACAAAAAACATATAAGATATAATACATTAATAAAATGTCAATTTTTATTAAAAATTACACATTTGGGTAGGTAGGGGGCCATAAAACTATACGATACTTGATACCTGGCCTTGATATGGGTTGGTAAGAAGCCATGATAATCTACTATAGTAATGAAAAGGAAAAAAGACCACAAAGTACAACAATTAATGATTTTTAGAGGTTTCTTAGTGTATGGACTTTCCCACATTCTCTTCTTAGTCCTCTTTGAAGAAGGAACTTTTAAATATATTGTGTGGTCCCAAAGGTGGTGTTGATGGGGCCCAAATAGTGTTTCCATTTGATAATAAAACCACATCCATGTGCTCAATTTGACTAGGACAACCCTGATCATCAGCCACTCAGTCACCTTTTGAGCCATCTTTGGCCATTGTGTCCCTGCAAAAGTAATCTAGAGAGGTGAGATGTGACCAAATTTTACTAGCCTCTTGAAATATTCTAGAGAAAAGGGATAAAGGCTTCTCCCCTACGATGATGGTGACGGCTGAGCCGGTCTCTCCCACACTAGAGGGACAGGGAGCTCTATCATCTTTTAAAATAGGGATGGACTCTTTATCCCATTCTCCAGATCTAATCTCCTTCTACCTTTCCCGTAGATCTTCCTATGACTGAAAGTTCATGATCACTATACCAGGAGCCCTAATTTTTCATTATCGATCTCAAAGTTCAACGATGCCTCAGAGATCCTTAATAAGAAACTGATATTTCACTTTTCTTACAGAGAAGACCATATGGGGACTCATTTTATGGGTGTTTTTCAGTTATTAGTATCTACAAAAGTGGTTGATGGTGGGTCTTCATGACAAAGGATGCATTTTGATCTTTTTCATTTCGGAGGATGACCTAGTCAAAGAATTGTCTTGTGCGACATGTAGCTGTAATGGGTATTTCTTCTTCCTCAAAATATTTTCTTGTGATTTTTTTATGAAGTGGTACACCATTTTGGTGGTGATATGGTGATTTTCCCTAATATCTCCATTCCTTTTTAAAATCCATTCATCAGTAGGATTTTTTGGAACCTCATAGGGAGTTATTTATCCTCTGATCAATGAACCATTGTTATGTTCCATCTGGTTAATCATCCTGTGTGGAAGGGTTTGGATTCTTTGAGGAAGCATCTTGAGTTCATTTGGATTACCATAGCAGAAGAATATAGGTGGATACAGCAGGTCATGTATGATTCATGGGATGACTTTTTTTCCTGGTTGCAAGCAATTGGGACACTCGTCAGTGACATATAGACTCGATTCTGGACACCAAATTTCTGGTAAGCACAATATGATCCAAGGTGAGGTTTTTCTTCATAACAACCCCTCATGGGTCTATTTCAGTGGCCAAAATGAAGAGGGGAAATTGGATACTTCTGATCAATCTCAGTTACAAGGTACCGAGAGTATAGGATTGAGGGAGGCAGGCAGGGGGTGTCCATGCAAGGAGTGGGGAACCCTATCAGCACATAGGATTTTGTGTGTGTTTAAGGGGATTCAGAGGATGGCTATGAATGTGCTTCTAACCTTAATGTAGTTGTAGAGAGCTCAGATACTCAGTCTCCCTCTCAAGGTGGGGATGTCCCATGAGATATAAATCATAATTCAGTTGGGGAACACATTATTTCTCCTGTTTAAAAGCTTATAGGTGAATAAGTCATGGATCCAATGCCATATTTGTTTTCTTAGAGAAGTAGGTCCACATGGACACTACAATGATGTTGCACAGTGAGGAGGCTAACCCTCTGGGAATCATATTCCTGGAATTGGCCTTGATGACTTCTGTGGTGCATCCACATAACAAAGGGAGACTTGAGGTGGGGAGTGTGGCCAAGCCTCGAAAAATGTAGGAGGTGCACCTGTAATCTGTATCAGTGATTCCATTTGAAAATGGGGGTCTAGATGAGAGGAGTTTCTTCGTACCCTTGTACCCAATCATTTTCTATTCAAAACCTTAATCCTATCTAAAGGATGCGTGTATTGGGAAGAATAGGTAGGTCCCCAGTGACTTGGGAAACTATTTTGGGTGAGGCCCCCACTAAAGGCCCAGTGGTGGAGTTGAGGAACCATTTTGATAGTCTGGATATTAAAGATCAAGAATTGTATTGTGAGGATGATGATTCATGTGATGATAGTTATTGCCAACTCTCAGTGGACAGTTGGGACGTTATTGATGGGAAAGGTCCAAACAACCCTCGGAGGAAGAAGATAATAAAAGGGAAGCATGACCCCAGGAAATTCATTGTGGTCCAGGGGAAAATCCAAGGGATTTAAATACTATTATCACTTTCCCAAACCAATGGAAACAAGTTAATCCATGAAAGGTGGGAGGAAAAAATTCATATACCTACAAGATGGGGAAATTGGTTATCCATGTAGAGATCCAAATGTGATGGAAAAATAGATAGGGGAGTGCATGAAACTCATATTCCACTCCATGGAAGAAATTATTGAAAAATTCCTTCAGCCTAACACCTCAAATGATGAGATTTTAAGAATTTATCTTTATCAAAGTGAGGGGTGTGTAATGGTCATGGACATTGAAATAATGAATCAACACACTATATTCTTGGAGAAGTGATTTGACTTTAATGGAAAGTTGTTCATAGATGATTCCATTTAGAGCGATCACAATCCCAAATCCCTCTAGATCTATTTCCACTTGACACAACACTCTACGGACTTCTATGTTCAATGTATTCCTCATCTAGTTGTCCTAGTATAGGAATAGGATAAAAAAAACCACCATAATTAGGAGAGATCCCCCACCGACCGCAACTACATTCACTGCAATCCCGTACACTGTTACCAAATCCATTAGCACCGTCATTGTTGATTATGTTGGATATAAGTTCCCCATTTTCTTCTAAGACATCTAGATATATGGGGGTCTTCTAGAAGATGTTTTTTTATCTGAAATATATCTTTTTGATGATGCAAGATCCCCTGTATTGGGGAGGAGTGGGGAATTTTATCTAATTGCACTGAAAAGTCTCCCAAAGTGGTAAAATTCATACCACTCGTTAGTTAATAAATATGGATAAAACAACCTCACCTATGGATAAAAGATAGGCTTAGGCTACAGAATCACCCATTACATTATTAATAATTTTATAGGTTGGTGTTCCGTATGGTATACAAAAACTGATCATAATGGGCGACTTTTCTGTTGATGTTGTAGTTCCTAAGTATGATTAGCCAGACCCCACTAATACTTTATAGTAATTACTTGAATTGGTAACATGGAATGTTGTGAGTATTAATTAACTCATATCAGGCAATTTGGTCCCCCATACAACCCCACCGAAGATAGAAGGTTCTGAATTTACACATTATACTTGTCTCTTAAAATCATCACACCATAGATCATCTTAATATCCTATATACTGATGTCGAACTGACCATACATAAAACGATATGTCTTCATTTATTGACTCTATATACCGAACAAGTATCCTATCAGAATTTTGTTGCAATAAGTAAAGGATTGGTAAGCCTAAATAGATTCATAAAAGCCTATCCTTTTCAACTCAACCACAAACTCTGTGGAAGTACACAGAACCATGAAGGGACAACCCCATTTCATCCCAAAACATCCACCTAATCGAATAACATAGCCAAATAACCACCCAAAATTCTAATTTGTTTTAGAATTCGACATTTTTATCTATAAATATGGGTTTTAAGCTTGTAATCGTGTTAAAACCCTTTACAATCAATTTACATAGGCTTCAAAATTATGTTCATGACTTGTTCAAATTCATGTGATCACATGACCATTATAGGATCATGTGATCCAATGACCCTAGGAGATATATACGATTTCACAACCCTTGAATCATTGTGTGATCATGTAAACAAGACAAGAATACCTGAATCATAGTTCAAGTGAATTTATTTGATTATGTGATGTGTTTATGTGATTTGATCATGTGCTGACATCACATGATCAGTTCACAAGAAGCATTCATTCAAAGGAGATTATGTGACACAATAAAATAAAGAGACTTATTTGAAGTAGATAAAAAACCTAACAGTTCTTGTAGAGCTATGAAATATTAAGTCATTAGTGAAATATTTTTCCCATTACTCTCTTATCAATTAAAAATTTCATGGAATATCAGGACTATCATAGAATACTAAAAGAAAAATAGAAGGCCCAATGATTTAGTCTGGTATTCACTTCCTTATAAAAATGACTTTTTTTCTTCTTCTGTATATTGTTTGTGAGTTGTGTATGCATCTGAGCATTAATGTGATGCAGGTTCTATATGAGGTTCATCGACACACAAATTTTGATGGGAATGCATATATATATATATATATGATGCGGGTTTATTTGATCAATTGATGAGATGAAATATCTATGCACAATTATTTTAATGAGAAAACATCATGATTACCTCGATGATTGAGTAGACACATCCTCGTTGCCCGTCATATGAAGGCGTGTCACATGGACATAAATCTTCTAAAATAATCTAACCCTACAAGGAATAATGAAAATAAAATTAACATTTCATCATATAAATTCCCTTTAAAATAGACATATTATATCAGAATACTGCCTTTATATCATTCCAAATGTATTTTTTGGTCAAAATATAAGATAATAACATAACTAATTATTCATTTTTCACCTTAATACAGTCGGTTAACTACCGCTTAGCATAGAATCTAATATAAACATCCGATCTCGTGCCCCCATGATGCTCTCATCTGACACCATATCTTGGATATCATTATTTTGCGTTAACATTTCCTTCTCTTCCTACCCCAATCTACCTAGTAAATGGGTGCAAGAGGAGAATGAAAAGTGAATGTAGATTGATGATATCATAGAGATGGTGTCAGATTAAAGAATCAAGGGGATGCCAGATCATAAGTTTAGATTAGATTCTATGTTATGCGGTAGTTATCCAACAATGTGAATAATCTTTATTTTTCTTACAAAATTTTTGAGTGGTGCACAACCAATATTCCTCCAACACACTGCATCAGTAGAAACATTTTCAAAAATGACCAAAATAAAAAATATTAATGATCCATTCCATAATAGTTTAGGTCCACTGCTTTGGGAAACATGGAAACATAATGAACTAGTTAATTAGATTCTCCCATTATGTTATGTTTTACTATAAAGACAACTTATTTCTAAAACAATTCATCAAAATATAAGGATATAAAAAGAATAATGGGTGATCATATGTTCTCAATATGTTTAAAAATCGATATATTAATGATCTTATAAGGATAACTTAAGTAGTAGGAATTCACCTTCATCCTATTTGTATACAATCTTCTAACAGGTATGATACCAATTCATTTCTAAAAACATTTATATCATCTTGTGAATATTATTTATTGTGAAAGTTATGGTAGTACTAGAAAAATATAAATACAAAAAGTATTAATAAATATTTTAAATGAACATGTAATTATTTTTTGAAAATATCTCTTCAGGGATGATATCCTGTTGATGAAATATGATCTCCTTCATAAATTAAAAAACATAATAACCATAGTCTTTTATGTTTGTTTTTTTGGACACTTCAGAAACATCGAGAAAAATAAGTAATTTGTTTTTATATTTGTTTGGATAGTGTAATGTTATTATATATACCAGGATACTTTAACATTTGTAGACCAAGTAGGATTTCTTGTCCTTAGGCCCTGGATTCATCCGATGAAGTAAACGATATTGATACATCAACCAATCATAACAGAATTCTCATTAAAAGATAATATAAATTATATAAATAGATTTTTATCTCTAAAATGTTGGATCTAGTGTATTAAAAATTAAAAAATTCCATCATGCATGGTCGGTTTGTTGAATATGCATGCATTGAATCTAGAAAATAAATCTTTAGAGTATCTAAATTGACTGCAAACAGCATCCAATGCTACCAAAAAAAAGTATAAGTAATGAAAGATATGAAAATATTGTTGACATGATTAAATTGTACAGTTTTTCCCTTTCATCACTGGTATTAAAAAGATTATGTCATTCGTAATTTTGTATTCCAACGATTTGAGTAGGGATGACATTATTTCAACCTATTTATTAAAATATATTTCTTCTTTTTAAGAGGTGGTGTTAGGAATAACAAGTCCAAAAAATCATGGGGAAATCCCTTCCATTATATTTCATATAAACCCCTGCAAAAAATATGAAATATATTTAGTAATAATTATCATAGTATATCAGCTTTTGAAAAATGAAATCATGAAGACATACCTCATGTATACATTTATAACTAAGGTGCCTAGCCATTCATAATTATGGATTTCATTTAAATTTTGAGCACTAATAAAATTTTATTTTACCTCTCCATACATATTTTTTTTTCAAAATCAACTGTGTGAGCATTTTCGTCTATCAACATTGTATCCACATGAGTCGGAAATGATATTAAATGTTGATATAGAACTATCGGGGTGAAGGTGCTCTCAGTATACTAATTCAATCGGTTGGTTGATCCTTGAGATTATTTTTAGTGGATATATTGTTTCACCCCCTTCTCAATTTCGTTCTATAATAATATTCATCAGTTCAGACCATTCTTCATTAAATGTAACTGGATTAGATTGAAAAATAAATGGGAAATGGATAACTCCTTGTCGAAATGTTTTTTACATGAATTGACGGTCACGTGATGATTGATTCAACAGATTTTTAGACTTTATGATTATTGTAATCGTCATTTGGAATAGGTAGATTGGCACTCGGCTCATTAGCTACATTAATAAACACTCTGATATGATCTGTCAAAAGTTGTCTGTTGTGTAGCATGTCATTCTGCATATGCATCTCTGTAGTAATCACTACAAGGTGATATGTGGGAGTTGATAGATATAAATAAAATTCATTTTAACTCTGTAGAATATTAGTACATGGAAGTTATCAGGGTCTATGTGATTCACATTTCATAGAAAAAACTAATATAACATTGATTATCTCAGCTAAGAATGGTTTTTTAGTTGAATGGATTGCCTCAAAGTTGGGGGTGGGGTGGGATCTTTACAAACGAGTTCATGTTGAGTTGTTAATTCTCTTTTCCTCTCCCATAAAACATTCTATCATATCTCTTTTGAATTTTAATTCTTCTTGAAATATATCTATTGTGTCATTTAACTTTTTCATTTCCTCAGCTTAATCCTCCAATTTTTTTTCCTTCTAAAGTTATGTTTGGGGTGTCACCAAAAAACCTAAACCTCTGACGTGGCCATACTGATCTAGCTGCTTCATGTCTGTTGTAAGTATGTCTAAATCTGGTGTAGGAGTTATTGATTCATGTGACAATGTTAGATATAAAATATAGGAAAATAAGTAGTCATTGTTATATAATTTTGATTTAAAGAAAAACAAATTTATTATATTTCATACTTATACATGTTTCCCACACTTTTTGTGTGTTTTCTTCTATCTATATCACCTATTTATTTACCTGATCCTCCTTCCATAGCACATAGAGTTGGATGGAATTGGATTTCTATTTTGATTCATCAATCTGCATATAAACAAAGTAACATATTTATGGTGTTGTTTTATGTCACATAAAAGTGTTATGGTAGATTTAAAATACGTAGCAATTTTTTCTCAAGTTAAGCATACCCCCATCCTGGATCTACAGTAGGGGTAAGCTGGTTTTGATTCCCATTCATTATTTTCAACACTCAGTTGTTGTTTCATAAATAAAAAACTGCCAATCAATGTGATGGATACATGCAACATTAAACAACATATTACCAGAAACAATGTTCCAGAAAAGCCTTCTCCCTATGACTGTTATTAAATGAATCCCTCACTCTTTGGGATATCAAGTGTGCATTAATAGGAGGTGGGTGCGGCTTGATTTTCCCTTCATCATCATTAGGATGATATTTTGATAAAATTGTGATGTAGCCTCAATGAATCCTTCCCGAAACTCATAATACATATTCCTTGTGCGAGATATCTACTATAAATACACTATGAAATGGATGATAGAGAGTAAGTTAATGTTTTAGTATTTTATTTTAATAAATTAATTTAATGATATAATAATGTTACCGTAATCTCTTCCCAGATTAGTGTCTTAATCCCAGGTTCAACAATTTCCCACGACATTACATCAATTAGCACATATTTCTGAGTGACGATTTCAATATATCTACTAAAGATTCATTTGTTGGGGTTAACATATTGGCCTCTCTTATTCTATCCCACCTCATATTGGATGCCTTTTTCTTTTATCATTACGGAGTTTGGCTAACACTGTCAAACTACAACCCTCTTGTTTTTTTGTGTCGTCAGGGATACATTTCCTTCTATATCAATAGAAGAATCATCATTATGTTCCTATGGAGCACTAGCATCGACACTATGACCAGCGGAAATAGGTTTAGAAATCTGTTGAACCTCAGCACTGGGACCAGCATCAACTATTTGAGAAACATGTTGTTGCTCTGCACTGGGAGTAGTAGTAGCAGGATAAGAGACCTGTTGTGCCTTGGGATTGGGTGCATCAGCTAGTGTAGAAGTCATTATCAGCATAAGAAGGTTAACATTTAATTTAGATTACATAAAAGTAGTTGGGAATTGATAATATATCAACATAACTTAATGTATCTTACAATAATAAAATCACCTAATTATTGAACTCTTTTCATAAAGGTTGAAGAGAATTAACCCCTCTTTCGACTATGTAAATCCCTTCATTGTGGTCTCCTCTGACATAAAATTTTTTTCTACTTTGGGAACACTGTAAAATTATTGCAAAGTCCCAATGAATGGGTCATCCTCTATTGAAAATTCATTAAACCCTTCAGTTTTTTTCATTGATAAATGAACAATTGACCAGTTTCGGTTTGTGGGATCTAGAACATAAAACACATGCACTGTCTATAATGCCATTATAAATGGTTCTTCATTCTCCCCTTCCTTACAGAAATCTACTTTCCTGAATCCTAGTTAATCTATTTATATTTCACACCTATTATCAACCCACAATCACTGAAAAATCATCACATGAAATTTCATATATTCTAACTACCATATTTGTTTAATGATGCCAAAGAATGACATATTCACATAAATTAGATTTCTATCCTTAGCAACAGAAATAAGCATTGATTCAGCCAGAACTATAACCCAACTATTCTGCATGGTACTTTCTTCATCAAGTTCATTAGTATAGAATGTAAAACCATTTACTACATAATCAATTTTAGATAATACTTACACACTTTGTCCACCAGCTAGCCATCGAAGTTGTTCTGAAATTAAGTAAGGATTTTCATCTAACTTCTTAAAAATATGGTCCCGAAACCATCATGTAAACTATCGATTATGTGTATATGATATCCAATTTTTATCCTTCGATGGATTCAAATTCTAAAATTTCTTTGTGGGTTTTAACATATTGGTCAGCATCGATGCTTTTATGAAAAATGAAAAGGTGGGGATGCTGCTGATCTGTAATATTAACTATGACCACCAATCTTTTGGAAATTTTTTCACCCTCAAGCCGCTAAGTGCGACGAGATTTAAGTAGGCCAATTATTTCCTCACCAGAAAGGTATTCAGTTCCAAATTCAACAGCTTCCTAAACAATATATTTCTTCAGAATACATCCCTCATGCCGACTTCGATTTTTGACACACCCTTTCAATATATTCACATCCCATTCAATGGGGTATGTCCATCTATAATGTAATAGACTGCACAGTCAAATCTCTCTCATCAAATGAACCATCAAATAAACCATCCAATTCTTTGAAGAAAAACATAGCTTTGTCAATTTATAGTAGTCATTCTTGGGAAAAATGCAACATAAATCTATGGGAATAATATCATGCATCAAAATATGGGAATCATGTAATTTCATACCATTTAAGATTAAATCAGTCATTGACACAATGTTCTTGATATGAAATTAATACCCCTATAGAACCTTTTCAATATTTAAGAAGTTGAAAAACTAATATCTCTCCTTCCTGGAAAGATTATAAGCCGCAAAATGAAGAAATTTCTGTTTTTTACCATTCATTGGTTCCAACTCTTCCCATATTCACATATCGAACATGTCCAATAAAACCTTAATTCCATCATTTGTTTTACTGGGAGAATTTAAAAATGTGTCGATGAAATTTTCACAAAAAAAAATTCAACATGTATAACATCAATAAAATTTATAACATACTGTTAATTCCAGTATGGTAATTCGTAAAAAAATGATCTCTTTTTCCAACTTATTTTTGTATGGTTTTGTAGAAATAGTTTACCAAAATTATTGTCCATATCATTTACATTCTCTAACAATTGATGATTTGTTAGTGTAGACGATTATGTACGTTCTACTGAACTTCCATTGAATGATGTTATATAATATCGGTACTTATGTCGTCGGGGTATAAATTTGTGATTTCCTAGAAACATGGTTTTTGATGAATGATTCAACATAATTGACTGTTTACTTTGTTCGCAAAAGGGACACCCTTGAGTTCCTTTAATTATATATCCTAAAAAATTTCAATAAAGAGGAAAATTATTTATCATCCTGTACAACATGGCTCTCAAATTGAAATCTTCATTTTTATAGGCATTATACAACATAACACCTGAATCCCCTAATAATTTTAAATTCTCAGTTAATGGAGCCAAATAAACCTCAATATCATTACTCGGTTGTTTTGGTCTAGATATAAGAATAGATAACATGATGTATTTTCGTTTCATGTATAACCACGGTGGTATGATATAATTTACCAACATAACCCTCCATGTATTGTGTCAATTTCTTTGAAAACCAAAAGGATTCACTCCATCAGTAGATAATGCAAGATGAATGTTTTTCAGCTCGTTTCCAAATTCTGGATACTCATGATCAATTCTCTTCCACATAATAGAGTCTGCTGGGTGATGTAGTTTTCCATATTTAAATCTTATATCTGCATGCCATGCCAATTTTCTTTCATTATCCTCACTTCTGTATAGGCACCTAAATCATTGAATGATTGGAATGTACCATTCAACTTCCATTGTAATGGATTCATCTTTCTTGTATCATGATCACCACATTTTTTTCCTTATTTAAGTGATTTTGTGGTCCTTTTGAAATGTCAAACAGTCATTCGAGCAGGCATGCATTCGTTCAGAGATCATTCCCACTAATCATAGAATTAATTTGGCATTGTATGTTCGGCTCGGGAGCTCATTCTATTATGGGAACATGTCATTCAGGAGAGAAAGTAGTTTCCTAAAATGGGCGTCACTCAACCCATTGCCTGATTTCAAGTTATACAACATCAGTATGGATGAAAATGCTGTATATTTAGTGCAACCATCATACACTGGTGTCTTTGAAAAACTATTTAACTTCTTATATAATTTTGTTCAATCACGAATTTCATCTTCAACTATCCATGTAAGGTCCTCAATATGATCTTCATCATAATTTCCATTTTTATCACATTCTCCATCGGATTTTCATCATTTTTCACACTTGTAATCATATCAAATGATCTGTAAAACCCAGTGCAATCCCAGCCTCTACCATCATTTTCCCCATGTTTATTCCAACTTTTGTGACTTCGATTTATTCCGTGATATATCAGGTGTTCTTCCAAAACCTCTAGAATAATTTTTCATGAATAATGACATGATAAAAACATAAAACGGATTTTAGAAGGTTCATATTCATGATCTTTTGAAAACATGATAAACTTTTTCACGCTATCTTCATTCTCTTTTTTCAACTGATGGGAATTCATCCATTCATTATTCATATTCATCCTATTTTATATAGTAATATTAATATTTAGAAAAGTAATTACACAAAAGATGATCAACTATGGTAATAATCCAACTATAGTCAAGGGAACTAGCTATGGTAAAAAATTAGTTTACCTCTCCATGCATTAAGCAAGACTAAAGTCGATCCCATTCATCTTCCCAACCACATGATCAATGGAACTAGCATTGAGAATCCCTTGGACTTGAATTTTTTAGTATCCCACTTATTATCTATATGAATTGCTGTGAACTTGTTTTTTAGTGTTTCTCTATAAACATAATGTTTCTTGTCAAGAACTATGGTACTAAACTATTAGATGGTTTGATTTTGAATAGAGTTCTTGTGGATGGAAGGATTTATTACATGTGTTATTATTGTTATTTGACTAGGGTGTCTATAATGTGTCTCATAGAGTCCTCTAGTGAAGTGATTTTCTATGATTTAATGGAATTGCACTAGTAACAAAGTGATGGTTCCATTGAAATGGGTAATTTTTGGATTGATATTCAATGGTGGAAGAACTAAATCATGAAAAAAATGGAATTCCCATCATTCCAACAACCACAACCCATATAAACACAAAATCATGCTCACAATCACTATATCATACAAACCAAACAATCCCAATTCCATATATTACAATGAAACCCTTATTAAATATGGTTTGTTAATTCAGGTGTTATCATAGAAGTTTTATCATCCTTGGGAATTCTTATATTAGTCAGTATATGTATATTACCAATTTTTATATTCGAATGTTCAAGGGGAACCAACCAACATGCAATTAATTTAGTGCGCAAACAAGGACCACCATTGGTAACGATTTTCAACAGGGTGCTTATCCTGTACATTTCACAAAATTAAAATCTAAATAAAATAGTAATAACATGTGAACAAGAGGAAGCCAAAGAGTATAAGGAGGAAACTCGATGTGAAAGTGTCGTTCAGTACGGAGAAGAGGTGTGTTCACCGTAGAGGAGAGGCATGTGGTAGAGGAGATTTCCAAGTGAAAAGAAAATATAAAATTAGAACAAACATGTTAAAAAATTATATTGGTTAATAGATGGATTTTATTTTCTATCTATGATATCTACTTCATATTTATTTATTTTTTTGGGAATCTAATATTTTCCTATAATTTCAACTTATGAATGAGAAATGTTTTCTTTTGAGGAGAAATATCATTTTTAATTTACTCTAATTAAGGGTAAAATATCCCACATCAATTGTATTTTTTCTCCGGGGATCATTTTTATCCCGTAGGGATCAAGAACTCCTCTTAGGTTAGTGGAAAGTTAGGTCAGTTATTCGGTATGATACCAGTCTAAGCCGTATCATTATATTTCTAATTGTAATTGACCCATGTCCATTTAAATATAGGATTTTCTGGGGGGGGGGTCAGACACTAATTTAAAGAAGGAATAATATAGCTAAGAATTATCCTATTCTCTCCAATATATGTGAGGAAAGATGAAACATACACCGAGTGAGGGAGAACCACCCAAGAGGATAATAGTGGGAATTTGGCATTGCACGGAGGGATTATAAACTTATGTTTTTTATTTATTACTACATATATGCTTTTATCTCATAGATAATGACTGATTATTGATGATTGATCACTATTGAGAATGTTTTTTACATGTATACATGTAGCCTAATTTTCCTAAGAGTGAATATCCTCCACTAACTCTATATTCTTTCTACCTCCCAAAACAATTGTTCACCTTGTTTAATATCATAATGCATTAGAGTAGACTTTTGCAATTATTTTTCATGAATTGGGTGGGAAGATCTATGAGGACCAAATTGAAAGTATTTCATTTTAATAAATAATGAAAATGATGTTCATAAGAAAAAACAACTATAGAGGTATAGGTCGAGGCGTGATAACTTTTATCTCTAGGGAAATTATTAAAGGAGTGTTAAGAACAACTCCTTTATAGCCAACACATGAACTACATTGACAACTCATGAAATCTATCCATATAATTTCCCATCAATAATTTTTTATGGCTTCACTCTAAAGATGAATTGTTTTACACTAGAGTAATTTCTATTACCTTATAATTTTTTTGAACATACAATACATAGGAAAGGTAAATGGGGTTAGTCGATATTTGATCTCTAGTTGGGTTGCCTAATTAAAATACCACACCCGAGAATACTTTTAAGGAAAAATGTTATAAGTATTGAAAATAATATTCTTAAAATAAATTCTAAACTATCATATATTGGATCTCCCTGATTATATAGAAAACAACACATGTCATTGTTTCTCCTTCAATTCCTAATAAATGAAATTATCCTATGAATGAATACAAAAAATATCCTAGGATATATATGGATCCTCATAATCACCAAACAAAAAGATCCATCCCTAATCTATAGCTACCAGAAATAAGATAATAAACAATGGAATTAAATGTTACTTTATACCAAGAATCAAAATAAAAAAACCATGAAATCCTCAAACCATACCTCTTTCATCTAATTAGGTATATTTACCTCATAATTATATAAGAACTAATGTTGATACTCACAAAATGATTCCTCTTAGAGTTATCCTACATAGGGATCACCCATATATAGTTAGTTGAAGCATCCTAGCCAATGAGCTCGTACCCGAGTGGTAAGGGCTCCTGCTTGGAATCCAGGTGACCCGGGTTCAAAACCGAGTGAGGGAGAATTTACGGTGTACTGTAGCAGTAATATAGAAGTACTATAGAAGTTATTGTAGTAGTTACTGTTCAGTACAGTAGAAAACGGAACTAATCACCCAATTTGGGCCTTTGGGCCACCGGATTGGGCCTATGGGTCTCCAGGGCCTTCGGGTCATCAAAGGCCTTTGGGACATTGGGCCTCAGGTCACGTAGACCATGGAGTAGCCCAGTTAACATAGAACAGGCCCCAGAAGAGGATCAGAGCAACAGTAGTAGAAGCCACCAGATGTATAGCTAACCGGATTGGAAGATTTAGAGGGTATGGCAGCTGCCATTGGGACCAGGCACTGTGAAACTTTGTACAGGGAAATGCTAGTCGGTCAGCAATGTAAGGTGTGATGATAGAAGATAAATGACACAAAAAGCTGGGAGGGGCAGTTCAAGTGGGCTGGGCCTATGGGTCATATATTGGGAATTGTATGCCTCTGGGCCTTCGGGTCATGTATTGTGGGTCTGTCGAGCCTTGGGCCTTAGGCCGACGGGTCATGTAAGGGTTCCCCTTCAACCCTTAAAAGTGGGATTGTCCATAATAAAATAAAAAAAAGAAGAACTTCAGGACATTCAGGCATTTGAAGCATCCTAAATCACCGCACCCAACTCAACCACAAGAATAATCCACTTACCCTAAAACTACATATCACAATTCATTAAGCAATACATAAAACATTGGTAATGGTTTGAAACCACCATCCTCAAAGTGGAGGAAGATGATTCGGTGGTCGGGGAGGTGGAGGAGGAAGATGAAGGAATGGTAGGGGAAGACGAGGAGAAGGAGGGTCACGGTAGAGGATGGATCATGGCGGAGGAGGATGAGAAGGCATCAGCGACATAGGGGGTGGAGGATAGTTGCATCAGAGGAGGGATCACAGCAGAGGAGAAGGAGAAGGTAGCGATGGTGGTGGCACCAGCAGAGGAGGAGGAGGAGGAGGAGGAAGAGTGGAGTAGGGTTTACCTTCCACGATGGATTGAACGCGTGTGATAAAAAAAGGGTCCTGTTAGGGTTATTTTATAAAAAATGCCATTAAATTTCTCAGCGCTTGTTAAAATCACAAATAAATGTAGGTTTTATCAGGGATAAAATTAATTTCTTGAAAAAATATACCTTTATGAGTGCTAAATTTATAGCACTAATAAATAGGTATTCTATCAGTGATTTTTTAGCACTACTAAAGGTATATATTTTTTAGAGCTAAAATTATAGCACTAATAAATACTTATTTCAGTAATCCTTTTTAATTATATATATTTTTTAAAAATTATTTTATAATTGTAATAAAACAAAAATATTTAATACATTAAATATATTAAATATACCAAATATAATAAATACAATGAAATAATCTAATAAATCTAATAAATCTAAAATAAACATTATTTTTAAATTTAAATGTAATAAATTTATATAAATTATTAATAAAAACATTTATCATTGCTAATAATATTGCTGATAAATGTACACATTATCAATGCTATAAAAATATCTGATAAAGGGTCACATATATTATCCCTTGTTTAAGCTCTAATAAAATCTAAATTTATTAACTCTTTTAGCTAGTTCTGATAAAGGACCACCCTTTATCATCTCTATCTACATAGCGCTGATAAAGGGTTGTGCTTCCCATGCCCTATTTTGTGGTTGTGTTGGCCTGCTCCAGCTTGCTCTGGCCCACCAGGCCTGTCTGACCACACACCGCTAGCCTGCTCTGGCCGTCTGTGTCTTGCCAACTCTACTAGCCTAGAACCCACATGCTTTCCCTCTCACATACTGTGTCCCATCTGTGCCCCAAGGCGATGTCACCATAAGTTTTCTCCCACCACATCTAATTCTACCTCAACATCACCCACAACTTGACCACTCTGTCCTCACGGCTCCAGCCTCCACCTGTTGTCACCTATATCCACTAATTTCCACCACTAGCTCACCTCGCCAGACAACCGCACAACACCCACATTGGTGGTCTGTTTCGCAGGCCCCCAGGCCACAACTAGTGTCCAAAAACCAAAAAGGTTGTAGATATGGGTTCCTCGGGACCTGATCAATATAGATTCAACCTTCGTTCTCAGTTTACCACCAATCTGGGGTCGAATCACTTTGGAAACCACCCATAAGGTCATATTATGGTGACGAGGGTCCAACGAAAAATGCATGAAGAAAGGGGGAGTTAAATCACAAGGAACACCCAAGGAATGAACCTTGGAATTTGTTCGTTTTGGCCTCGATTCATTCTTGTTAGAAGGATGAACAAGGAGAAAACAATTCCATCTAATTTAATCCAACCCACGACACATGTATCAATTTGTGTTCATTTAATTACTCCAAATCCATCCTTTATTAAGAACTGGATGTAAAATCATAAAAATAAAGTAAATTGTTAATTTATTTTATTCATTAAATCATCCAAACCTATATTTAACAATAGACCCACACCAGTTGATGTTAGTCCTAGACTATGGTAAACTTCATGTTTAGAACATATTGGTGCCCCCATAATTATGATACAGTCACCCATGTAGATGTTATTCAACTTTTTCATGGGAACTAATCCATTGTATTATTTCAAGTTTAATATTTTTTGTACATTTATTAATAGAACATCGGGCCTTGGAATCGCACATCATCTATGGGATTAATATCAAAATAAATCCATATAATATTTAAAATAATAATACTTTAAAAAATGTCGGACAATACATTCTCCCAAACTTTGGCCTTTACCACCCCAAAAAAGAAAAAACCAGTTGCTACTCAAAAAGATGCGGGTACGGTGAACGAATCAAAGCCATCACTCCCACATACTCTCTTCGAGATTATAATTCTACCACTCAACACACACCAAGGGAATATGTTTCCCAAAATGGATCCACTTTTATAGATCTTTGATCTCCACTGGGTACTCAGAAAATGTCTCTCCATCCTCAACCACCGGCTTTCCCCAATCGATGACATGTGACTGGTCATGCAAATACCTCCTTAGTTGTGACACATGGAAGACAGCATGTGCCTGATTGAAGTATGGGGTTAGATCTAGGTGGTATGAAACCTCTCTATCTCTACAGTGTATCTATAATGGGATGATGATCAATGGATATAACCTACCTCCCCAAACAAATCTCTGAAACTCACTTCGAGGTGAGACCCAAAGGAACACATGGTCTCCATCCACTCACTCCAAGGGTCTCTGTATCCTGTTGGCATATGAATTTGGCTTTCTCTACATATAATTGTTCTACTCCTGGATAATCTTCACTTTCTTAGTTGTAAATAAAACCAACATTAATCCCATTAACACTTACTATACATGGTTTGTCCAGGAAAGTGGAAACCTGTAGGGTTTCTCATACAGAGTCTCAAATGGATCCATCCAAATGGTAGAGTGTAATCTATTGTTGTTTTCCAAATACACCAGTGGTATGTGACTCTCCCTACTATGATCAAATTCCATGATTTAGGACCACATCATGTCCTCCAAAACCTAAATGGTCCTCTATATTTGGCCATCCACCTGGGAATGAAATGTTGTCCTCAAGAGTATCTAAGTCCCAAAAGACTCCTGTAATCGCTTCCACAACTTTTATTTGAAATGAGAATCATGGTCTGAAATAATCCTCGATATAACTCTGTGTAGCCGATATATCTCTTACACATAAACGATCCCTAATCTTTCTAAATAAATCTGCTCCTAGATAGGTAGGAAGTGGGCCGACTAGGTGTCTTAATCAACAATAACCCAAATGGTACCATGTCACATGGATGTGAATGGTAAACCTATCATGAATTCCATCAACATCCTAGCCCACTTCAACTCTATTACCTCATGGTGTTGGACCAAACCCATGGGAATTGGGTGCTAAGGATTCACTTACTGACAATAAAGGCACCGAGAAATGATCTCTAAAACTCCCATCATCATTTCAAGCCACCGAATTTGATTTTAGAGGTTGAAGTACATCTTAAGAACACCTAGATGCACCACTAATGATGATGAATGAATTTCCCTCAAAACATCATTCGAAACACAATTGGTACAATAATGCATCCATGAAAAAGAATTATGTGCTCCCTACCTTTCGAATCACCATCCAGAGCATATCCTATGGATCACTGAGCATGTAAAGTCTCATAGTCATTATCCCCATGTTGCGCCTCTCTAACTCTTTATAAGAGTGTAGGGTAACAATTGTAACCTAGAGGTAAGATTCTCTATTTCTGTTTACAAAGGATAACTTCAATGTGGAAAACTGCTCTGATGCCTCATTTAATAACTGCGAAATCAATCTCAACCTAAGAGCATGTGCAACCACATTCCCCTTCCCAAGAGTACAGAAAATCTCAACATTGCAATCCAGTAGGATATCTATCCATAGCATGTGTCTCATGTTTATATCCTTTTATGAGAAGATATAATTGAGAATCATGTGATCATGGTTGTTGATAAACAACATTACAATCAGTTAGATTCACCAAATCTCAAATTCAAATACTACCACTCCCAACTCAGGATCGGGGGTCACATAGTTCTACTCATGTGTTATGAACTAGAAAAAACTATTAGCAATTAATGATTGACTCTACATAGGATGCATCCAAGACTTGTTCCTGATGCATCGAAGAACACTATGTACTCAAAACAGTCCTTTGGAAATCTCAATATTGAGAGGCACATCAAACACTCCATCAATTTCATGAAATACTTCTGGCATTTATCTATCCACACAAAAGGATTTCCATTTTGAGTCAAGGCTATTATAGGTGATGACATCCAAGAGAAATTAGGTATGAATCTCCGGTAGTATCCATCCATTTCATGGAAGCTCCACAACTCCATCCTTATCCTAGGTTTCTCCCATGCTAACACTTCCTTGACCTTGGCCATGTCAACTACCACTCCATCGGTTCAAATTAAATATCCAAGAAAGTGGACCTCTAGAATCCAAAAATGGAACATCAAGAGTATCCAAAAAATTCGGTTCACTTAGATCACGTCTAGTACAATCCTTATGTGTATCACATCCTCCTCCATGGATGACGAGATCACAAGGTTATCATCGATGAGGTCTATGATGAACAAGTCTATATAGGGATAAAACATCTAATTAATCAGTCCAATGAAAACTATTGGTTCATTCGTCATGCCAGTGGGAAACACCAAGAACTCATAATGAATGTTGCATCATCTTAAACACATATTTGGTATATCCTCTTCCTGTACTGGTATCTGGTGATATCTTGATCGAAGGTCATACTTCAAGAACCGTTGTGACCCTATAAAATGGTCAAAGAGTTCATCGATCCTTTGTATTATATACTTTTCCTTCATGGTCACCACGTTCAGGTTCCAATAATCCACACAAACCTCAAGGTCCCATTTACATTTTTTTGAAAATAACACTACGGAAACCCATGGTGTAACGTTGGGTCTGACAAATCGCTTTCTCTAAAAATAAACCAATTTCACCCTTATCTCACAAATCTCTATGAGAGCCATCTGATATGATGGTGAGGATATGGGTTCCATCCAAGTTGAAAAGTAGATTTAGAATTTAATCTCTCGGAAGGGAGGTAATAATGAGAAAACGTCCTAGATGATTTCCCCATACACCGTTACTACTTCTGGGAACTGGAAGCGCATTACATATTCATCACTGAGGGTCAGTTTTGACAACATGTGAGTGATTGGGTACACCATCTTATGAATGAGTCCATCATATGTTGAATGGGTTTCCTTTTCATCAAAAAATGAAAATATATTTCCATCACTACGGACACACCACACCCCATCATCTAAAACAATCTATCTAGGAAATGACGTAATATAACCAATCCATACCATGAATGATGTTGTAAGGCCTCAACGCTACGACAAAGAGGTCCTAACGGAAACTCTCACCTCCAAGTGTAATTTCCCATTATCATCACAGGTGTTTGTTCACCGAGTATCCTCATGTATGTGTCTACAAGTGTAAGGTTCTAGTCAATGGTTCAAATAGAATCTCACAGTCTCATGAAATATATTTAAACAGAAATAAATGACTAGAAACTCTATCTAGTAGTACGAAAACAATTTTTTAAAAGACATAGATATTACCTCGAATACCTTTTAGGCACATGGGTCATAAAAATGACCACATGTAGCTTTTCATGCCCCTTTCCTCAAGCTATGTATGCCTGGCACAAACCACCTGGTGGTGGTGGTGTTGGTAGAATGTGAAAACATATACCACCCCCTGATGATCTCTTAACTCCTCTTCCATGTCGTCCACCCAACGAATATACCTACTACGACCTCTGCCTCTACCTCATTGGTGCATCCACTATCTCCCAGCTAGCAACATGGCTGGTTGGAATCTCTTTTGAGAGATTTCCCCAGCTGTCACATGAGTAGAACTGCCTCTCTCCAAGATGATTGGAACATCCATTTAAAACATAAACAACATATCCTCTTTCCTTAGACCTCCTCCTAAAACTTGTCATATGTTCATATCCAAAAGGGTGGCTTCAGTGCCCTACTGTTATGGTCTCTACTTCTTCCTATCCTCTACTGACTGTCACTAGCTGTCTCTGCACATCAAAAAATCATACGGCCACCAAAGCCCACTGAAGAACTCTAGTAGAAATAGGGATTCATATGGGATTAATACTGGCTCGGATGACTTTGTGAAGACCTCACCCGAAGGACCAATCCTAGAAGTACTAATATATTCCCATATACATCGAGTGCCTACAAAGGATGGTGACACATGATGAATAATATGTTATTATCATACTAAACTTTTGGAGTTGAATAACCTCTTTTATAAACACAGATCAAAGAGTAACTACTGAAAACTCCTCTATGAAGAGACTCTTGGACCCTATCTGTAAGAGCATCACCTTTTTGTGAATTTAGGTAGCGAAACTCAACCATCGACCAACTATTACCTATAAATTGATCACTTTCATGTCCACCATTTGATCTGATGGTGTCCAGACTATATGGAAAATTTGGGTCACCACCTCAAGTCAGTCTATATCCTCCTAAGGGATGGTCTCACCTCAGTTCCTGATGGGTATATATCTATGAAACACATGGAGCGCCCTCACCCTATGCTCCTTGTCTAAAGGTACTACAGTATCCTTGGGTATCTCCACAAGGGGAATTATAGCTGGTGCACCACCTGGAGACCACATATGAGAAACCTGTACTACTAATGATTCCTCCACATTGAGGTTTACATATTCATGATAGAACAACTATGTCCACGATGGTATGAATCTTAGATGCATCATGTAAGGAAACAAGATGTACTATAGTCAATGAATATTTCTAGATTGCTTACTCAAGAATGACATGGAAACCACAACACATTCCAATATGATGCATTCAAAATTAATTTCCCTGGAAATAGTGTTCTCATGTATCGAGTCAAAAAGAATGTTATCAGAGTCCCAGAGTATGGATATGTCAGTTGCTACACCTACACTAGATTCCATAACATCAAAGACTAACTCTAAAGACTTAACACTATTTCCCCAAACCAATCTCATAGAATTGCAGTCCTATGGTAGAACTGACCAGCTCTGATACAACTCTATCACAAACCATCGTAGAGGTGAACATGACGTGACTACCCAAATCAGATATCCAATATACCTGAGTCTGGTGACTATCACTAAGTAGACATATTAGAAAAATGTGAGGCATTATCTTAAAGTACATGTATTCACACACACATCTCCAAGCTACAAATAATGAAATGTTAAAAAAATATGTAATCCACACATGCAAACTAATATAAACCACAACCAGAGTATAGTAGTGAATGTGATTTAAAGTATCCATGTAATGAATACAGGCCCCCCAAAAATTGAATCTATATACAAGTTGTTGTAACTCATCCACAAAAATCCCTACCTAATTGAACATGATGGTAAGGTATTTAGGCTACTATATTAAGCTGTAGGAACACCATAATCTCTCAGATCTTGCAATGATCCACCTGGTCCTAGTCTACCATGGACTCTGTCAAAATGCTACACATTTATACAAGATACAACACATGCGAAAAAAGACTCTGTAGGAGTGAGTATAGAAATACTGAGTTGGACACCCTGAAACCACAAATCAAAACACAAAGTAAAGGTACATTCAACACTACAAAAGTTTATATATACAATATATAACAAGAATATATAGATATACTCAAACCATACCACATAGTCTTGTGTATGTCTGAACCACTACATAATAACACTGGGGATTCAGTTAGAAGATTCCACAATGCACAAATCTGGGAGAACACCTTCCAGAGATAGATATCACTGATGAAATTTGTCTTAGAATTATCATTCATCAAGAACCATCATGAGAGAGAGATACAATGAATGATCTAAAGATAGATATGATACATATCAGAGGATAACTTCCTGGGCCATGTGGTCATACCAGAAAATCCATCTATATTAACCTAAAAAGTAGTGTTTCCATGCTCAGTGACATTTCTCACTTCAATACAGAAGACATACCTAGGGAATGAGGATGATTAGAGGATCATATATCAGGCCTCTCGAGGTATTCCAAAAATTCTATCTAGGATATTCTTCTGAAGGGATCATACACTTGTGAGTAAGAAATGGTTCTAACTAACCTTTAGGGAAGAGATAAAGAGAATGTACTAAAAAAACTCAAACATGCTATGTTGGATGAGAGAAGCAACCCACATAGAAAATAAGGGTTCACAATGAGTAATAATATTCACACATACCATATCTCGTGACCTCATGTATTGCCTATGGAAACAGATAATGTCTCTAAAATTATGTTCAAGCTCCAAACCACCGATGGACTCAAAAGGACATTCTTATCTTCAGCATCCCAATTCAACAGTCATCTCATCAACTGGACATATGGTTTGAATGATATGGGGGTTTGATGATTTAAAAGGTGGGTTTACTGGTACGTGGACTAACCTGGGTCCAACCCATTTAGCCTAGCCCTATCTGCCTATCCCAAACCACTCTAGCTGGGCCTCCTCCAGCACACTCCAACCCTCTTTTACTGCTCCAGCCCACGTAGCCCGCGCTAGCTTACTTCGTCCTGCCTACCCTGCTCTAGACAGCCTAACCTGCCTGGTCGCACCATGTTGGCAAGCTCCGGGCCTCTACTTACAGCCTAATCCACTAGCGCACGTCCCATCCAAACACCCCCACCGCATCCCATATCCTATTGAATCCCTAAGATCAACACACCACATCGCTCGTCATGACACATATGCTCTAGACTATACATCCCATGTGGCTTCAACATGACTCCACCACTCCATCCATGTGGATCCAACCATCGATAATTATCACAGTATGCCTCCACCTCAACTCGCTGAAATACCACACATGTAGTCCTTTCCATAGACCAACGGGCCTCCTCTAGTCTCCAAAAACCAAAATGGTTGCATATCTAGGTTCTTCAAGATCTAATTTCTATAGATATGATATTCGTTCACTTTTTCCACCAATTCAGGGGGTCTGATCTCATTCTGAACTACCAAGATAGTCGAATCGTGGCCATGATGGTCCCACATTAAATGTTCAGACAACAAGAGAGTGTAAATTAAAAAAAATGTCGATGTATTGAACATCGAAATTTGTTCATGTTAGACTCAATTCATTCTCGTTTGAAGGATGAAAGATAAGAAAACAATTACATATAATTTATTCCTTTCGAAGAAGAATGTATCAATTCATATAAATTGAATTTATTCGCATTTTTTCATGATTAAGAACGGTATGGAAAATCATAAAATAAATGTCCTACTAGGATTTAGGATTGATCGTTGATGAAGAACAGTTGTGTCATCATCGTTGAAGGGGTCATTCATCTCCATTGGCGTGACGATCCACGATCTGCTCGATCGGTCGTCATCATTTATTCTTTCATTATAATTCATATCATTTATAGTGTTATGTAGATATCACTAAATTCTCAGACAATATTAAATAAAAATTAAACGTGTCATTTCTTCGTTGTGTAATGATAAAATAAAATAAATATTTAACTTAATATATCCATTAAAATGTCCAAAATCTATCATTCACAGCACCCCCCACACCGACCAATTTTAGGACATGCCTACTATAAACTCAATGTTCTAAACATAGTGGTTCCCTTAGATTTCGGATCTAGGTATCTATTTAGATGTTTTTATCACTTTTTTAGGGAAACTACTTGTGCATTCTATTTAATGTTAAATATTATTCAATATTTTATTCAACCCAACCCTGGACTCATAATTGAAAAATTTCATAGCACCTGGTCTCGAAATAATTCCATATAAATTTTAAAACAATACATCATAAATTCTAGGACATTACAGACCTATTTTTCCCCAATAAGAGTAGGTAGAATTTTTTGAATTTGGAACATTGTAAATCTTATATAGTTTTGATATTCCACCCTTGCTTTCTATTACAATTTGTTTTCGTTTAATTGCATTATTTCCAAGAATCTAATTTAAAAATTTATATCTTTTAGTAAAAATAATTGTAGTAAATTAAAATTATTCTAATTCATCCGAAAATTATTTTGTTAAATAATATTATTTCACTTTATACAATGAATAATATGTATGCAATTATTCATATAAGAAACTATTTTAGTTATAATAATAATAATAATAATATGATATAACTCTTATTCTTCGATAACTATAAATGCCATATTGTCTTTGAGATTTTGTGTTAATTTCTCTTAATCAGATATTGAGGAGATGTTGTAGTAAATAAATACACTCCAAGTATATTTCATTTCACTATTTCCTTTATTCTCACAGTTATCAATTTTTGGATATTAATTTTCTATCATTCTTAATTCTGCTTTCAATGGAGGGAAATCATGTCTGATATCACAAAAAAATTTTCATTCATAGCATTAAACTTCTCTAGGTTCTTTTTTATCCTTCGTGAAGGTATTTCAGAATTGTTTTTCTTTATTAGAATATTCCAAACATTTTGGATATTTGAGCTACTTCCTTTTTAGAATCCTAGAAATCTAAATTTTCCTCTATTTTGGCTTATTGCTATGCTTATGAGATGTTATTGTCAAGGTAGGGTTTTCCCTATTTGCGAAAATCATATGATATTCAACTTTTGTTTTCATTTATTCTTCATACATCATCAATTTTCAAGTTAGTTACTTCATTATCATATTGTTGAAGGGTTATGACTAATCAATATTAACAAATATTCTATTCCACTTAGAGGGAAGTACATTGAGTAATTTTAGCGCTTGATCAAAGGAACTTATGGGTTCAATCATGGGATGAATATCATTAAAAATCTCTATTAAACTTTCATTCATTTGTGTGATGCTTTCACCATCAAGAATTATAAAGTTATCAACCATCATTTTAGTAGTATAATTTCTCTTCTTGTATTATATTGTGTGTTCCTTCATAAAAACTATAATAGTTTTCAACATATCATAGTGTGTAGGACATAATGAGACACGATTAAACTGATCATAAAAATTTCCATTGATAAAAACATCCATTTCATTCGACTTAATGTCATATTCAACTTCTGTTTAAGTATTCCAAGTATTAGGTTTTTCAAGAATCACATAAGGATTGATGTTCTTTGAATTAATATTAAACCCATGATTCTTCTAGTAGATGATCATATGAGATTTCCAGCATCTATAGTTATCACCATTAATGTATGGATAATAAACCATATATATGAATTCTCTAGGATTATCCATTTCTATCCTTTTTTTGTAGACCATATTATTTTTATATTTTTATAGCATTAATCCAAAATCTCTTATCTTATATAAATTTTTATGACATAATTATAGAATGTAACATAAGAGGGGGTTGAATTGGTTCTTTTCAATAATCTTCATTGATGATGCCTTTTGAATCCATTTCTGATGTATAGATATATGCAATTTTCCCTTCCTTAAAAATTATATTCAACATATAGATAGAACAAAATAACATTGAAAATTTATACTAGTTCAGGGTACAATGGTCCCCTTGTCCACTCTACCTACACATTCTAGACGATCGTAGTGAATTTCACTAGAATGATCCTCTTATCGTAACTCCACAAATCCAATGATTAGTGTAGGAAGTTGATGCATTTACAACCAGGCTAAAAAGGCCCTTCTGGTTCATTAACATGGACCCAATTATCCATTACTTAATGCAAGAAATTTTCACTTCACCACAACAGGGTATGAACTGTTGATACACTAATAAATCAAAAGAGCTTTATTTTTGTATTATTCGGGTTGATCATCATAGGTGTAGCAGCTGCAAATGAGAGTAGATAGATATTCTTATTCAGAAATTATAGTATTCATGATATAGTAATTATGAAGTGATACTAATTGCATATGATCTTCAAATGAAACCCAGCATTAATCCACATCAGCAATCATATACCAGTAAGAGAATGAACATATACGTATTCAATATATATTCTCTTCTATGAGTAATAGTTTTGATCTATTTTTCCAGCATATCTATAAAATATATTTACAAGAATGTATTCTAATGTATATGAATCATGTATCATCCTTATCTTATGTATATATGATTTTAACATACTCTATTAATATAAATTGATTCCATTCGGTCTAACATATCCAAGAAAATATCTTGTTATATTGTAGATATTACAAATATTAAAGGTCTAGGGGTATCATTTAATACCTAGAGAATATTAGTTAATTAATATATTTAATAAGATCCTTTGAATAATTCATATAGAGCATTGAATTTGTCATAAATGTGATTTCATTCAGCCTATAATTCTGTCATGACCATTGCAGAAATCGTACATAAAATCGCAAATTTAAAACTCCAATGTTGAAAAGTCAAACATAGGATTCCTTTACAAAATGAAAAAAATACCAATCATAGAGTTCAACTACATAGCATTCATTTTCCTATTCTATGTTGGACAACATAAGGATGATTAAAAATTAAAGATTATGATCCATTTGTTTGCCTCTCAAACATAGGGTTCCTTACATACGTTGGTTTCTTTGGTGATACATTCATGTCCTGAAAAATATAATGTTTCTTTCAAAACAAGTTAATTTAACCATAAATTTTTGATTTCATTGTTTGGTGATCCATATATACTATTTTAACTGTATAGTCCATTCCTTATGTGTTTTTCAGTGCATTTTTTTTTTCATATGTTATGTTTATCACTGTAGGGCATGAATAGTCTTTCAAGAATATATTAAAACACATTTCAAGCACTTTAATGAATATTCCATGAGAATTAAAAATTGAATATAATTCAAAAAAATTTATTGAAATAAATAATTATTTCTAGAAATACACTTAATGTAATATCGTTATTAAAACAAACAAGGGTATTTGTGAGCATCAAAATAAATAATGATTAATAGCGTATTTTTAAGAAAATACAAGGCAAAAAAAACATGACTACTAAATAGATTAATGGTATGTGGTGTCTCTCTTATATCAGGTAACATTATTTTAATGTGAACACATTCTCTATGTTATTGGATTATTGCAATTTTGTCATCCATATTCTTCCCCACATGTATAGATTCATGCCTCTTATTTTGTGTGGACTTATATACACCAAATAATTATTATTCTATTTAGTCAAACCATGATACAATGGATTTTAATTCCTCCTAGTTATAATTTAATTCAAACAAATAGCAACAGTAGTTCTTTTCTCTTCAATGTTTTAATTGAAAATAATTATTTCATAATTTTCATATATTATTGGTTCCACTTCTTGACACATAGATTATATTACCAGGGCAATGGTTTCGATCAACTCTCACAATTTTTCATCAGAGACAGATGAATTACTAAAGTTGGATCAATTTAATTCCACTATAGTTTATAGACATGCATATCCTTATATTATTATAAATAATTTCCCATTTAAGGAAATATTTTGTTATCATTCATTTAATTCATTCCAAAAATTAAAAATACATAAACACCACATTGGCCTGATTATTCATCAAATTTTTTGTGGTTGTTTCATGTATTATATTTTCAGCATAAGACTATCTATAGACCATAAAATCCATCATTAAATATATTCCTTGATCATGATGAACATATCATGATATTTGTTTTCATTTTAAATCATCAATATTGCATTTGAATAAACATTTATCCTCCTAAAATACTCATCGAAAACGTAAATTGGTATGGTGAAGCTCACTATTTCCCATAGAAAACATCCCATCTATAATTTCTTTTCCACAATATATGAAAAAATATTAGATTTTTTATCTATACCAAGACATTGTTTTCTAATATTTTACATAATTTATTTATATTTTAGAACAGATTTAAATCTATATATTCTTTCTTTATAATCACTTCCAATATCACTGTTAAAAAACCTTAGGATATATAATTTCATCAATGAAAAATTAAACACACGTAATCCAACTCAATGAGATATTGAATATTTTAAAAATTTTATTTTATATATAATTATGATTTTTTTATTAAACATGATTTTTTTTAAAATATTGGTATATATCCAACACCCTAATATGGAGCTTGTTTATTAAAAAGGAGGATCACCCTTTTGTAGCTCACACAGAACCTTATGATAAACTGTAAGGATTTTCTATGAGATATATTAATGAAGAAATAGTTACAGATAGAATTCATCGTGTCTTTTATGATAACCAATTAACAGTATGAATTTATATTTCCATTCAATTTTAAATAGATATTCAATCTACAATGATATTCAGGATTTACCGTATGACTAATCTGGCCATGACGATTAACCATGTGAATAAAACTTGAATGGATTGAACATTATTAATAAAAGTGACTATAAAATGATTTACTAGTTGAAATATGTATAATTAATTTATATATAAACCCTTATTATATCCTTAACATTATTTCCATGATCTTTCAGAATGAAACTGATCTCAATTAAATTATAATATTGATCATATGATTTCGGTCAAGGTTCCATAATGATTAGAGAAACCATAAATTGAATTGAGGTATAATTTAATTTATTCATCATCCTTTCATCTTGTCACATGCCTAATGAAATATATGTGTATTATTAAAAGATAAGCATTACCAAATGATAACATTTCATCCTAAATTTTTATTAAAATAGGTTTGGAACTTGTCTATAAAACAAGATGGTTCATAATTGTGGCAATGGTACCTACATAGATGCTATTGCTCGACCCTATTATCTCATGTCACCATTCACATTTGAGTCTATGAACCCTTTACCCAATTATCCCTGATCCATACTATAATTGTTTTAACTATATAGCTAATAGGCTCCCTCTATTTCATTCCCATTTCCCTTCTCTTAATATTTTATAGTTTTATATAATGGTTGGTTGTATGAGTGGGTTAGATTGAGGAATGTCTATATTTTTTTCTTATCTCATAATTTACTACTTAATAGAAATCGACAATGAAGTATTATATTAGGAAAAAGAACTGTACTTTTCATCAAATTTACCTTTCGTCATTTTTAATTGAGACTTCATTATTAATATCCAAGAAATATATTTTTTTCATAAAAAATATTGATGTAACATCAATTATTCAAAAATATATTACCATTAATATGAATGAATCTTATGTTAATTCTAAAGGAATGTTCTTCTTTAAAAAATTTATTAAATCCTATTTCTGAAATGTTCCTCTAAAATTTATTTCACAGTAAATAGAAAGACCAGTTTATTTTTGATCACTTCATCTCAACCTTCATGGGATCTACAATCAACTTCCAACCAATTGTTCTTCCATATTATTCCACTATCTTTTCTATTGACATCAAGATTCATTGAATTCTCTATATTCAATCACAAACATTTATAAAAAATACAACACAAGAATATTTGGTTTAACAAATTCCCACTTTATATTAACATTCAATACCTATTAAAATGATGTGTAACTATAAAAACATTATTCTCTCCTCATTTCTCTTCACATACCTTCTTAACCTTTTTCATTTTTTATTTCTATCCCACTTCACATTAATCATGAAATTTTACATTCTGTCTCACTTATTATCAATTAATAATAATATTTTTGGAGCAGATGGTATAAATTCTATCATAACAAATTTCAATCTACCATTACACTCAATTTCTACATGATACATGATCAATGTAAATCAAAGTGTATTTTTTTAGGAAAAAAAATTCACACTGCCAAGAAATATGATACAAATTGAAATAATACTACTAAAAAATTATATTCATGTTTTATCAGTAAATTCACATGATTTTTCAATGAAAATAATCAATCACATTTCAGAATATTTTAATTTTCATGCAATACATATTTCAGATGAATTTTCATTATTTTACCCCACTCATATCGATAGTCAATTAAATATTCGAAATAGAATAATTATATCAATGATAAATTAAATGATATTTTATTTTAAGAATATAGAAAAATGGATTTTCAACCTCTGGCTATGTAGACTTAAAAACATGGAAAACATGACCATTGGTATCTCACTTATCCTTTAAAAAGTAATTAACGAAAATAAAAAAAATTATTAGTGGTGGATACAACCAATTCATTTGTTATGATATCCAAACCCTATACTTAAGTAATCCCTTAAATAACTTGCATCACATTCAATTACCTATATTATTAAGAATAATAATAAATCACAAATAATATAGAATGAGGTGGATCTTCACGATCCAAAGTGTAAATTACATGGTTGTAATGATTTTTACAACCATGATTTTCCATTATTCCGGATTCCACATATATATTAAATTTTTTTTGGGAAACCGAGAACTCTACACATATTCAACTTATTTATTTAGTGAACCATTTTTTTAACAGTCTTTCATTCTTAGCACACAAATTATTTCATTTTAGTATTCCTCTTGTAATAGAATAATTTTTAGAGATGATTTAATATTATGATCAGATTTCTTATATATTATACACACTTATTTATTAAAATTGTTTTAATTTTATTAAAAATCACTCATGAAATTAAACATCAATATTTGAAGAATCTTCTTTACCTTCATCATTATAATTTACTTTTCCTTGGTCCATAAATCATACTCTCCCCAAATTTTGTGGCCCTATCAATAAAATATATTTGGAAAAATTAAATTATTTCTTAAAGTCTCATCATGGAATATTTTGACAGATATTTTTCATAATAGTACATTTCAATGTATCACACTCGTTGAACATCCCAGGTTTATCACCCAAGAATTATTCAAATATACTATTAAATAGTTTTTTAGAGAATTATGACTTATTAATTCCTAATATTTATTTCCCATAGTTTCTTATTCTTAGTCATTAATTATTATGGTCATCTCTTCCATCATAGTTTTAATACTTACAAATGATTAAATGAATTGATATCATCATCGTTCCCCTTGAAAACACCAGATAAATCTTCATGTTCACTGATTTTTTTGTTTGATAGATTATTTTTAATATATAGATATTAAATCCTCATAGGATCTAACCCCCTTGAAAATTTATTCCTCTAGAATTCCCGAATTGGAGTATGGTACAAGAAAATATATTGTACAATGCCTACATTTGTTACAACACCATCATATCCCAAGAAAACATTATCAACACATCTCCAATACATGATGTTAAAATTTTCCATCCCCTTGATCTTTGTGATTTAGAAATATCTCCATTTCTTATTTTGTTTTCCTCGTAAAATAATGTTTCATAAACAATAAGTTTTCCACCATAGACTTGATGATAGGATCCTATGAATTTTTCTTCACCAATAAATCTAAATATTTTTATTTCAAACATACTCCATCCAAAAAAAATTAAATAATTATATATATATATATGGATGATATCTTCTTTATTGATCATTTGGAGGATTGATCATCAAATAGACTCATAATTTTTATTTAACTAGTTAGGGTTCTTCTTTAACAAGAATATCTTCATTGATGTTTTTATGGAAGCATCAACATTTCCCATAGTCATTTTGTGAATATATGGCATGCGTTGTTTTCATATTACCTAATTTTATTTCCATTATTTCTCATACTAGGAATATTCATTTCATAATCAAAATCCTTTACTCAATACATTTTCTTTAATAAAATTTCCACCTTCTAATTCATTCTAATTATTCCTTTTTTTTAAGAAAAGTGTTTTATTACGTGATTTTATTATGATAGACAGTAATATTTACATTATTTTCATAATTTATGTTTTTTATATTATTTTCATGTTCATCCATATTATATTCAACTTACTTATTGATCTAATTCTTCTGTTGACTTTATCAAAAAAATTATTAGTAGAATTTAGGTTTAATATCCTTATTCGTTGCTCCAATTGACCAAATGCGGTTAGAGATATTCGTATCGGATAATACCATTTGTTGTGATCCATTGACCAAATTTTAAGAACCCTTCTCAATAAATAGACCAATTACCATATGTTTTTAAATATCCCATTAAATTTATATGTTTCAATATAAATAAAATAAAATATATCACATAACAAATCAACTAATATTTCTTGAAATATTATAGATAAATAATAATCAATATTATTACTCAGATATTCTCTTTTTTGGATTTTTATGATATAATTTTCACATACCATTGGATCACTTGAATCATTTTATTTTCAAGAGGTTGAAATATTTTAAATTTATTTCATGGTATTTTGAACCACCTTCCCCTACCATTTAATATAATATATATCTTTAACAATATTATTTCAGCGAGGAAATTAACAAACGGCTTCCTAGAATGAGATGGAATCCTTTTTTAATCATCTCTTTTATATTTTTCAATTTTCTTCATAATATTAATTGAAACTAAATTCTGATTCGAAAAATAATTATCATAATTATAAATTAGGTATGAAACAAAAAATACTAAAAAATAACAACATTCAAATAAGGAGTATCCAATTAATGTTTTACATAATATAATACCAATTGAATGGTTTGACCTAATATATATAATAGAATGAGAGGGTGGGTGAATTAGTGTTGGTGTAATTCTATTCATCTTATATTTGTATCCTTTTTAATTTTTACCTCTGTCACATTTTAAGATGAATGATTCTATCATTATAATTTCCCAACATTCATCATCACACCTAAAAAGATACATACGCACACAGGAGATAGTGACATATATGGATCCCCATTCAATATTAATGTATAATACATTCTTATAATAAGGTAAATGAATAATAACATGACTCATTAGTAATAATCCATTGAGCAATAAATGGGTTGGGTATATGCTTGAAATTCACAATTTAACTAGAGTCTCCAAACAGTGCTTTAGTGATTCATGCACACAAATATATTCCATCATATAAAATTAAATATAGTGTGATAATTGAGTATTATATTCTTCTTTTATTACTCACAAAATCATATGTAATGACCTCATTTCCATTTTTTCATTTATACATATTAGTTCACAGGAAAACATTCCTTCTACATTAAAAAATAAAAAAAAGTATGATAGTTTAATCATAATTAAAAGACCTCTTCCTCGTAAAAAATAAAAAATATACCTTCATCTTGTTTATGAGATGATTGGTGTAGAAAGATTCTTTTTCTTTCAACAAAAAATTATTTACATTGAGCTATTCCCAATTCTTCTTCATTTTTTTAGGTGCAAGCCTATCCATTTTTCCAAACTGATTTTCATAGAACCCTTCATCATATATTTATTGAAATAATTTTTTTTTTATGTTTCTTCTTCCTATTTATTCATTGATGAACAATAAACAAATTTTTTCCCTTATCTAATCTCCATTCATAGATACTCGTTATTTCAAAATTATGATGCAATATCGCTCTCTCTTCTTGAAACATATATTATATTTTATGGACAATAGTATAGAACTCCAATACCACTTTTAGATAGTCTAGAAATATATATTTATATGAGGTACAAAATCATCAAATTACTCTTCCTATTACTCTCAAATTATTCATTACATAGTGGGAATACATAGTTTATAATTTTCAATATTTTAATAAATTAAAGACCCCTTATAATCATGATCATCAAAACTCCTCGAATCTCCCATGTAGACTTAGTATATTTTCACTGTAATTTGGAATCATCTACATAATTATCTTATTCTAAATTGATCCATAATATATAATAATATCATATTTTATTACATTTAATTCATTCCTCCAAAAACCATATATTAAAACAAAACATATGCATTTAGAATAAATAAATTCATAGTTGTGGTTTCAACTCAAATAATTGATGTTAAAGACTCTCCACAAATCCTTCATTCCATCATTAAAAATATGTTCATGTCATTATGATCATTTCATGTTATTTTTTTCCATTTAATATCGTAATACCTATGATTTACTGAATCACCATCCCACCAAAACACAAATTTAAAATGAACAACATCATGGTGAATCTTATTGTTTCCCACATACATGAATTCATGCCCAAATTAGTTTCTCCATAACATTGGAATAAAGCATAAGAATTTTATTCATCACGCAACATAGTTTTATGTTTATCCAGTGTAGTATATTCATATTTCAAGAAATAATTAAAATTATGAATTTCGTATTCATAATCATTTCCCATATCATTATTAAATAGTATTAAGAAATATCATATCACCGAAATATTATTCAACATTCATAATCTGAATCAATTAGATATTAAATATCTATAAATTTATTTTCTGCATCATTATTAAAATTATTGTAAACGTTAATGAGTTTTACAAAATTGTTTTTTTTTAAATTGTTATGCATCAATTTCCCTTGTGGAGTTGATGTTTATGAAAATAGATAATCAAACCTATGTATCTCATACTAATCTAAAATATCAACCATGAGGATAAAATATGAGAAATATGCATCAATTGACCATTAAAATTTGGATTTATAAAACATTTTAGAATAGTTATTTGATCTTATGATGTAATCGTTTATTTTGAACCCACATAAAGACTCAATCATCCATGATTTTTAGGATCAACTATATGAAAAAATGACTGGAAAGATAGTCCATGTGAAGTGACATTCAATGGAAATACCAGTATATAGAAATATAACCAGTAATAGATTATCCACTAGAATAATTTGTAATCTTCCATGATCTCCAATCTCAATCCAGCTCTCTATTTCTTCCAACAAACTCACATAATCAAACATATGTTATTAGAGTACGCTATGTGGGCATAGTGGATTTGAAGATGTTATTTGATGCATTTAGAAACCCTACAATGGATGGAGGTAGCATATGATATGCTAGTTGTTTCTTCTAGGTTATCATATTATGAAATTTTTATATATTTTAACACATTAATTGTTACCAAATAAAATAGGACATCTTGCATCGATTTTTAACTAGGAGTGGTGTTAGTCAATTACACATGAGAACCCCAAAAAATATAATGTAATCGACATGTGTGTCGGTTCTCACCCTTGGTCTCTCATTCTACCTTTAATGAGATACTCTAAGCACCCTTCACCCAATTATATTCTAGATATTAATTATCCCATAGTCTAAAATAACACTAATAACTCATCATCAAATAACATTCCAACGGTGACAATACCTCAAACATGTATTATATTTAAAAATATAATATAAACCTTCCAAAATATCATTACTAAACTAAAAATATAATAACATAATTCCTTAAGTGGGTATATGGTACTTTGAGTTAATGAACACCCACAAAAGTTTTATCACATATTGCTACCTAAAATTGTTTAATAATCCTCGTCTAACTACATCGCTACCACTAAGGATGTCTAAACACTACTCTGATACCAATTATTAAATATTGAACATAATTTCCCCACAATTAGACGTTTCCCTAAAATAATAAAATTTATGGAAACACAATTCAATTATGCTTTAGAGTTTTAAATATTTTGATGTATACATTTCATAAGAAAAATCATTACTTTTTCAAATAAATAAATATTTTCCCACAAATCCAATATCTTTAATTATGTAATTTCATAATTCTAAGGAGAATCCATTATTTTTTACACTTTTATAATATCAACACCTCCTCATGAACTATAAAAATATTTGAAAATTATGGATAAGGATATACATCTATATAAGGTTTATAAAATAATAAAGAAACGCCATTATTCCCTTAAATAAACATAATTTCTGTGAAATGTATTTCAATTAAATAATAACAATGGACTTGTAAAATATATTAAATTTACATTCAAACAACATATAAAATTATTTTCTCAGTTTATTCCATAAGAAAAAATCATAAAAAAATAGGAAATATAAAAATCATGAATGTTTCACGAAAAAAATGTGAAACTTGTGAAACACATTTTCCTTGGAAAATGTAAACTTTATCTTATAAAATACAATAAAATTACTTTCAAATATTAAATAAACATCTTATATAATCAAGTAAAAATATTTTAATTAAATATTATAATGGTTCCCTAATGGTTTTATGGGCTATTAAATTCATATCATGCTTACTAATCACCATTATAATGGAATAACCATTCCAGTTACATCCAGTATATCATATCATAAAAATAATTCATTACCAAATGAGTTAGGGGAAAATATCATTGGCCTACACATAATCATAAATAATATTCAAGAACTATAGGATGAACAAAACAATTATAATATATATTTCAACTGAAAATGATGAAAAATCATAAAAAATGAATTTTAACTTATAAAATCATGAATTTAGCTTAAATCATAAAAGAAGATTTAATTTCATTAAAATGAGTTTTATAATTATCTTTTGAAACTATAATAGAATAAAATTATATAATATTCTTGAACATCAATGATAATAGATGGAAATTTAATATAATATTTTGGGGAGAGTGTCAATATGAATATGTATAGCTTATATGTAAATGTTTTGAAGAAAATACAATTTCTAATGCACTAAATTTCTTTGTATGTATATTAACTTTCAAAATAATAAAATTATATAAATTAATCACTGTGATCCAAAATTTTTTCACATTTATCATATATTATTAGAAATTATTCATTACTTCGATCAATTTCTATTGTGTGAGTCATTTTTAGGTTTTCTAGTCCATCCTGCCATAAGGTATTTTTTATAATGGATGTGGTCAAAATTTCTGATTCATTTTTTCCATATTCTTGAGAAGAAAAAGAAAATGTGTTCATTGGTTCATTAGATTGTGATACATTTATTGATTATATTTTATTTCATTATTATATTAAATTTATTTAATTTTAATATAACAGATTAAGTAATTTATATATAGAATATATGTATAATATTAATGTTCTTTTGTTAAATAATAATTCTTTTTAACAAAATGGAGTAACATCATTCTTGTATTCATTTAAACTAGACAAAAATGAACCAAAAATAAGGATTTATTATATAATATTATATTTTTTATTATTATACACTTATTATAGAATTATATTGTTATTAATTTCATTTCATTAATGTCATAAATTTTTTTATGAAGAGGTATAGGATGAAATTTTATAAAATATACAATGAAGTAGATTATAATTAAGTTGTAGAGATGAATATTTCATTAAAACTCTCCATTTTAATTAATCCTTAAGAAGCACATACTAATAGCAAATGTTATTGTAGATGTATATTATTTCTAGGAGATGGAATATTTTATATATAGAGATTAGAATCCAATATAAAAACTCATAAAGAGCTGTATTAATATTATTTTTTTAAGAAACACTTGATGAAATATATTAAAATGTTGGTTGTCTATGATTTATGAATCTATCATTTCAAAAAACAATTTTCTCAAGAATAATTTCATATGAACCTTATATTGACATTTTAGAAGAATTTGTTTTAAATTTTACATGTAATATATCATTGAAGGTTATTCAGATGAATTATCTTAGAAATATAATTTATTACTTTCGATTTCTATCTACAGAGCTCATATATAACCTAATTACATATAAAACATATCCAAAAAATCATTTTAATACCATTCAGTTTGAATTACCCGTGACTAAAAAAATTAAATTAATCCTATTTTATAAAAACATCCAGATCGTTATTTAATTTTTATCTTACTATGATAACATAAGTTGGATAATTTCTTTTATACTTCTTTAGTTACACTAATAATAAAAAAAAATTTCCATAAATATCATAAAATTTATTTTACATTTATGGACTTATTTTAATATGTCATATTATTTTGTAAGATATATTTAATATTTTTATATAGTATCACATTTCATTTTAAAAATATATATATTAAAAGAAAATAAAATTTGATAAACATTTAACTTTTCTTTATTAACTTTTTCGATCAATTTGTTTTCTTCATTATGTTAATTTTTATGTTTATATTAAAATAAATTGAATCATTTGTTTAATAATTTCAATGTAAATTCAAAAATATATGGGTAAAAATAATTATAAATTTGACACAACTGAGATATTTTTAATTAATTCAATTTGAATATAAATTTTTATAATTAAAACTTTTGGGGATTTTTATATATATGAATAAAACCATGGTAGTTATGGTAGGGTCAGAATAAAATAATAGAATTGACAACTACATAAGGATAGAAATATAGTTTTAAAGATTCTTTAAGAATAAGTACAGTTATTGGGATGCTGGTTTGGGTGAAAATTGATTTTATAAAATAGGTGATAGAATATTTAAATAATAAACTAGCCTTTATAAGAATAAGAGGGTGCGAGACTACTTTGAATACAATTAACCCAGCGATGTGAGTTCTAATTTAGGATTTAAATTAAGACTCATCGGATTAAACTAACACATTCATGAGTTAAATTGGGTAAATATGAGAACTAAATGAGATTATATATATATTCACGTATTCATGGGCCTTTAGAGATGTGTCCCATATATGATTAGGTATGTACTATAATCATATTAGCGAATAGTGGAAGAAAAAATTAACATAATCCATTTTCATAAGTATCCCCTTTTAGTGTTTTCGTGTTTTTTTATTGATGAAAATTTTAATGGAACTTCCATAGTATCATAAAATATTAGGAATAATACTATACAATTTTTTAAAGGAGTTATAGATGTTAAATTTATCGGACTAGAATCACATTGGGACATCCCTAATAACTATAAAAACTGATATTTTGATAAATTAAATTCATTTAGGGATAAATATATTCTGGATTATGTAATTTTGTTATAAAAAAATTCGCTCAATTTGTTTTGATATTTTGGATTTTTATAAAATATTACCATATTATGCGTATTGGTCATAATGACTATTATGTGTCATGGTGATTGGTAATATATAATTTATATAGAGACTGTATATATTAGTATATAATAATGTTTATAATAAAATCTAATTTATATAGAATGAAGAAGTGATGGCCTCAACTTGTAAGACCTTACCCTGTTAGGATAATTTATGAAATTTTCTGTGCGATATCATATCATTGGGATTTTCCATTTTCCATGAATAAGATGAGATTCAATTACTGAAACTCAATCAATACCGGTTATGGGATTTTTCCAATCTTATAAAGATCACCACCCAAACTATTTTCACTAAAACAACCCAAATAAATAACAACCATCACACACAACACCCTTAAGGTGTATGATACTATAATATGGAGTTATGTATCATGACCTATGTAGAATGAGTTTGTGTTATGTGATTTTAATTATTAAATAATGGTTATATTAGTTCATTTATATTATTATTTTATAAACAATATTTTTGAATTAGTTTGAAAAAATACATTCAAATATATATAAAAAATAATATATATTTTGGAAAATAAATATTTTGAATTAAAATACTACTTTAGGATAAACTCTTGAATTTGAAATAAATTTTATTCTCAAGAAATAGTATTATTATATAATATTTAAATATATATAAATGCCCCATCGTTGGTGGTGGGATGGTAAGGGTTTGGGGGGTGAGGGGCAGGCCGCGGGGTCAAGTCCCTGGGCTTGCAATTTAATGTAGTTTTCTTCCTTGTGTCGTGTTCCACTTTCGCGGTTGTACCCAATTATTTTCTAAATATATATAAATTACAATATATTCTAATGTTGTCTGGTGTAATATTTATAAGGTTCATAAAGTTATTTGTGTCGTAAAAACAAGAATTTTCCAATAAATAATGATTTATTATTAAATTTTTAAATTTCTATATTTATAAAAAAAATTATGTGAAATAAATATATTTTTTAAATAAATATTTTGAAATTATCCAAAGGTTAATTTTTAGTAATTTCTAAAAAAATAAAATTATTTGGTAAAACAATATTATAGTATATATATATGGTTGTTATTATGGGATCATAATATACCAAAATAGATATAATAAATACTACAATTTATTTCAAGATAAAAAATATGGTGCCCTTTAAAATAATGTTTTCTTTAAATTAATTTTGTTAATATTACAAACATATAATGAGTCCTCCAAAGCATATACTATATTATATGTTTTTGTAAAAATATTATCTGTGAACATGAAACACTTCCACATCATGAATGGTATTATTTTAATTTTATTGATCCTTATCCTAATATAATATTGGAATCCAATACTCTTTGTAAGAAACCATGTTAAAAAACCATGAGATATTTTATTATTATTATTATTTCATTATAGAGTGTCTAGAAATTATTTTTATAATGTTTTAATGAATTACTGTATCTTTTTATATAAATACCCAAAAACCCTTCATTTCATATTTAATAAATTCATTAATAAATAATTTAGTCTCTATAACGCTCTATAAATACTTCAAATTTTTTTCAATCTCTTAAGAAACTCATCCCAATCATTTGAAATCAATCTCTCAAATAAGGGGTTCTCTACCTGTTCCTATTTATTTAAGTAATTTATTTGTATTGAGATTTTTTAATTCTTATTTTTCATTTACACATATAGTATTAAAAAAACCATTCACAATACTTATTATTCCAACATAATGATAACCCACCTTTCACTCCCATTAATCCATTCCATAAACTATTATGTACACCACTTATTCTTCTCAAATTATTCCATGATTTTTATGTTGAACCATTGGATTCTGAATAACCATCCTTATTTAGAATCAATGGAATTCACTAGGATACACATACCATTCCTAGATCTTATAAATTATTATATTAAACCCACACTATTTTATCATGGGATTAAAATTTATGAATGATTTTCTTATGTTTCATGATCTATATGGCCTAAAAATTCATAGACATTATATAAATATAATTGGTGGGCATGAAATATATATAGCCCTCTAAAAATGTGCAATTATATTATTTCATGTGATAACATGTATTTTTAATGGGTTGTTAGCCTATGAAAAATATTTAATGAATTCATGTATTATGTTTTTTCATATTCTTATTAATCCTTGATGTCATTATCATATGCCTTCTATTGATGTTCATGATTATAATTCTCACCTATTTATTTCATAATGTTATGCCTCTTGACACACATGCACTACATTAAATTATGTAATTCCATGATTACTCCCTTAAAAGGATTTATATATCACCACTTTCTTATATATTTCCCCAATTTATCCCAGGTAGTATTGGAAGATTAATAAAATTTAAGGGCATGTCATGGTTTTTAAAAAAATATCAATGTATCCTTATTTTAATTTATTGTTGTTTGTATGTAATTTAATGAATATCACTATATGTATCAATATTCTAGTTTTTTGTTATGTGTATATTTATATAATAAATAATGAGAAAAATATTATAGAGGATATGGTAGGTACATTTCTAATCTAAGGTAAGGACAAGTTATTTAGGTTTAATGTGATTGTAAACCCTTAGTGAAAACCTTATGGATATAGAAAACCATAGTATAACACCCCTGAATATTGGAAGATTGTTTTTTTCAATAAACTATATCCCAATGAGTATATATATAGTTGTATATGATAATAGAATTTAGTACTTATGGCTAATCACTCTTAATGGTCTTATTGGTTATTAACTCCACCTATTCCCATTGAAAAACAATGAGTCTTGAGACTACTTGAAAATTCATATTGAAAATATGATTTTTGTAAATTATGGAAACTGGGGTCATAATGATATTAAATTAAATGAAATGAATTAAAAAAATTATCCAATGATTCATCTATAAATATATGTGTCATAATTCAAAATAATGTCCCAACTATTAAGGAAACCTCTCATATTAGGGTCATGGGGAGAGTTCAAAGAATGTAAAATTATTGAAGATTTATTTTTATTTTACCAATGTTATGGTGTTATTTATTTTCATTATAACCAAAATTTAGTTAATTATTTATTTTATTATATTTCATAGTTCTATTTTATTTCATTCATGTATTCTTATAATGATTCAGGAAGGGCTACATATATCCCCTAAATGAACTGAAAGGTCCTATGAGAGAAAAAAAGGTTTATGGGACATTATATTATCCAAGAGATAATAGAGAAGGATTAAACCCTTAAATATCATAAAAAATCTAAAATAATTTTATAAAAATAGTATTTAGAAATTAATCGACGAGTCCTAAAGAAAGAGTTCACACATAAGGTTCCCCTTTTATTATTCTTTAAAGGAAATTCTTGATTTTTGGGAAGAAGTGAAAAGGCATTCTTGGAAATGCCTTCCCCATTTAGATACTTAATCCCATATGAGATTAAAATATCTATTAGAAACCCATACTAAAATTTATCAATACCAATATTTGTTACTTGTATCTCTATCATGAATGTATATACTAAACCCCTCAAATTTTCTTAATCTAGATGTGATATATTTATAGAATGATCTTTCTTTTGAGAAGTAGGCTATGAAGATGTTAGAAATTAGAGAAAATGAACGATGAAACAATAAATCTCATCTATTAAAATTATTTTGGTGGAACCATATGTCTGAGGTAGTGACATTAGAACCAAAAGAGGAGAGAAAAAATAATTAACCTCATTTATTTTAGTGTATAAAATGAAATTTTGGGGGTTATGCTTTTTAATCGGGGGAGGATATAATTAATAAAAATTTTATAAATAAAATAAAATTATTTCTCAATATATGTATTGTTATGTAAAAGTTTATAAAAAACATATACAATATATTAAATATTTTATTTTGGACAACAAAAACATTTTTCTTTAATATGTATGTTCTTCATGATGACTATTAAAGAAAATTACATTTTGTAATATTGGATTTATAACGAGTCGACAAGGAATAGTATATATTATGGTTTATAATGAAATATAACTGATATATATGGAATATGTGATAGCCTTAAACAATGGGACCCTACCTCATTGGGATCATTTATCAGAGCTTCAAAGGGATATCATATCAATGGGATTTCACCTTGTCTATGTCTCATATGAGTATCAAAAACTGAACTTGATCAAAACTGTTTACAAGTGAATTTCATGATTATAGATATAATCATTTAAACTATATTCATCGAAACACCCAATATATGTACTACCATAATATATCACACCATTATAGAGTACAATTTTATAATTAGAGGTAATGTATATTTACCTAAGTAGTAGAAAAATTTTTATTATCTTTTTAATGATAAGATTATTGTGATATTGATTCAATTTGAATTATTATTTTATTTAAAATATTATAGAATGAGTTTTATGATACATAGATATTGATAAAAATAAAAAAACTTGTATTTTTAGAAAATATATATATTCAATTAACTAAATTTTTTAAGATTATCTAATGAATTTGAATGAAAATTCACCTTCAGGAAAAAATCTTATTAAATAACATTTCACCATATAATAATTATAATATAACTTAATCATGTCCCATTTTATTTTTATGAGTGTGATAATGTTTTTTATTTTGTTCAAACTAGTATTTTCCAGAAACAAAATATAGATATATATTTAAAATTAAATCCAATGATATTTTTAAAAATAAATCACTAAAATAAGTTTAATTTGTGAAATGAACATGTTGGACTTATCCTAAAGATAAGCCTTTATAATTATTTAAGAAAGTTATTTTTCTGTAAAATTAAATAAAATATAAACATATGATGTGTATTACGACATCATAATATCCCAAATACAATGTAATAAATTTTATAATATGAATGCATTACCAACAATAGGGTTTGACTTTAAAATAATTTGTTTTTTATGTTCTTTTACAAATTTCATAAACCTATAATGATTCTTATGAATCATTTTTTAGATCATAAGGTCTTAAAAGTTATTTTTATGAAAATGAATCACTTCCAAATCTTAAAAGATATTATTTTATTGATTTTCATTTTAAAAATATTAAAATATATATAATCACGCCTATTTAGATTAAACCATTTACAAAAACCATGGTAATGTTTTTGTTTTTGATTATTTTTTTATTAGAGCCCAAAACATAAATTTGAAATTAACCAATATTTCCCACCTCATTTTCTATAAATAAACAACCATTCTCCCTTCCCTATTCACTAAAACCCTGAAATTATGAATTTAGCCTCTCTAAATATCTCAAAATACCTCCCAAGGTGTTCCAAATCAATTTAGAAGCTCCTAACATAATTTTAAATGTATCATATCAAGTAAGGTATTCTCTTACTCTTTATATACATTCTATTATCTTCTAGGAATTGTTAATTATTAATTTTAATTGATCATATATAAATTTTATTTTACACATAAATTTAGTTTATCTATCATACTTATCATATTCCACCTTTAAACTTTATTAATTCATTCCATGAACTATTTGTTACACCTATTATATTGATAAAATTATCCTCGGGGTTTTTCCACCACACATGTGTTTTAAAATAAGGTCATCATTTCCACTCAATTGAAACGCCCAATGTTTTTAGGAATTATTATTATTTCGAATAAATTAATTTCATTTTATGTATTTCATTTCCTGAATCAATATGTTATTCTTACACTATACATAACTTAGTTTTTTTCTTGTGTTATTGGAGACATCAAATTTTTACAAAACTATGATATATTATTAGTATAATTATATAAAATCAACTTTTATAACCTATAATTAATCGTCGAGATATTAATAGTAATAAATAATTTTTAAATATTAAAAAAAATATTTTTATATAATGAAAACATATTGATAATAAAATAAATAATTTTTTCCTAGATTCTTTATCTGATTCAAAATACTATTTTCTCCTGAAAATTACCATTTATAACATTTTGTGAACAATACAAAAATTGAAAATGTTATAAAACTAATTTGATAAAATAAAATTCATATATTATATCATAGATTCAAAATTATCTTATGGTGTTATTTGGGTATTTACTAGTAGGATTCACATGTTTATGAATACTGAAAAAATAATTATTTTCTTTATTGAAAACAACCACTTTAATTAATTTATTTTTAAGGTTATGTTATATTTTAATTTTTTTTACAATTAATTAGTAATATTTTAAATCTATGAATAATATTTAGTTCATTTGAATGAATTTCATATTGAAATTTTATGTAAAAAAATTCCAATATTTTGATCTCTTTTCCTATAAAATCTGACATTTTCATCATGTTTGAAGGATTAATTTTATATTAATTTGTTCACCATATTTGAATAAAATTTTAAAAAATGGATTCTATAATTTGATTCAAACTAATTTCTAATTTCTGATTATTTAAAATTACAGTATCGACCTGATCTCGAACAACCACCTAAACTGTGCTAAACGGTTATAGAGTTTCTACCTTAGGTGCATCTCCTAGAATGCCAAAGGCTACTTACTACCAAAGAGGGTCAGAATCAGTATATTAGGGAGTCTATACCCTCTCAAAAGATAATAATGGTACTGGTCTTTGAAATAATATTTACCATGATGTGCAGATAAACGATTCAGTCGAATTGAACTAGAACCAAAGATTAAAAGCATATCCAATATCAATAATCATCGGCGACGATATATGAAGAAGTACAACGGAAAGTAAACACAACAGCATTTTGAATCACTTGTAGAAACTAATAAAAAACCTAGCATGCATCAATGGCAGGTCAGTACATAGAAGGGTGCCAATGGCTAACCAACAATATCTAAAATAAATAAGGAGACATGATGATACATGAAAGAAATAAAAACAATGAAAAATATATCTAGGAAGGACCTCGAGGTCCATAACATCTCCATGAAATATCTAAATCAATCCATCTCCAAAAGTCGGTCTCTTTCCTGCACATTAATCCATAAAGTCTACAAGCATCCTGAAGGGCCCATGCTAGGTGTGAGGTGAATCTTAGTAGGATACCATCCAATGGTGCATACTTAAAATAAGTCCTTAAATAGGAATTAATTTATTTGGAATGTAGTAAATAATATGATGCATAGATAAACATACACACCATAGGTTCTTAGCAGCCACCATGAAGTGTCGCCTGATTCAGCCAATGCTAAAATCCCTATCAAGTAACCTTGCACCATGTGTCACTTGACACCTTTTTTCCCAAGTATCGACATTAAAAATACATTCCCAAGTAGTAGTAACCCAGAAGAACAAAGATGTATGGATTCAAATAAGTAACTAGAGGGATAGCAAATTCTAGCCTCAAATTAAGTAACCGGAGGAAGAGCGGTGTATGCCCTCAATTCAAGTAATAGGAGGAATATCGATTTCTTCCCTCAAATCACGGAATGCCTCTGCCCTAAAGCTGATATCTACAATGATATCCCCGGAAGGATCCTCACCATCCTTGTGGCTTCCTATGGCAAGAACCCCCAATCCAAATAGTATCCAAACCACATTTAATGGGGCCCTCTACTTGCTTGAGTAGTCAAAACCACCACATCAAAGAGTCACTCTCTTGGCACACTACTCCATGTTTCTGGGTGAACAGTAGTGACCAAAATAGTACACAAACCACTACATCTCTGACAACTCATGTCCCTATGACTATTCCAATCAAGTCTGATTGCGTCACCATCTCTATAACCTGGGACATGCCCAACCTGACCGTCACACTACCTCAAGCCGACATCCGTGATGCCCAATCCCGTGGTTAGAACCACTCAATTTAACCCAGTCCATGCCCCACATGTGATCAGAATCACTCAAAAATATGAAGAACAACTCGAAGGTTCCAGTATATGCAATATCACACATTATATATATATAAATCAAAAGGAATATTTTAAATAGGCAAGATGAACTAAACATTTTAATTGCACAAGATTTGTGTTGTCCCATACCAACACCAAAGTCATGGAAGCCTCTAACAATTCATATCATGCTTTAACAAAATGAACTCAGCAGTTTACCTGAAATAAATTCATCTTATACCATTTTTGAACCCCATCCAAAATTCCCCAAATGAGAGATGACCCATCGCCTTCCCTGCTCAAACAAAACAAGTATAGGGAATACCCAAAGGTCACCAATAGGTCTAATAAGAAGTTTAATAGGAAATAGGAGATAATACAGGGTCTCACTCAATATAAATAAATACATGCCTTAATATGAACCCCCAAAAGTCCTCAAAAACCCAAAAAGTAGTATGCACCACTAACCCGAGACTCATAGACGTAGGCACATCCAATATTGAGCTCCAATTCGAAGCTGATCTTCGTAGATCTAAGTTTCCGTCAAATTATGGATATTCCACTCAGATGGAATCTAAAGTGAGTGAGGAAAAGAAACTAGAATGAAATGGGGTGTGTGGGTTTACCCTTGCTGTTGTGATCCATCATCAACTGATGAATTAAAGTGTAATGGCCCATACCTCTCTGGTCTATTCCTTTGCGAAAATCAGGTGTAGGAGGTGATTTGGGAGGTAAAGGTGACTTATCCCCAACAATTTTCCAATTTTCCATCGGTGAACAGTTTTATCAGTAACCTCTAATGGTAACCTCCCTTTCAATTTCCAAATTTTCAATTATATGAATAGTCTCATCGGTGAACAGTTCTATCGGTAAACTTTAACGGTAACCTCTCTTTCCTTTTCCAATTTTCTGATTCTATGAACAGTTTCATCAGTGAACAATTCTTTCGGTAACCTCTAATTCCCTTTCCAAATTTCCAATTCTATGAACAATTCCATCGGTAAACAGTTCTATCGATTACATCTATCGGTAACCTCTATTTTCCTTTTCCAAATTTTGAGTTCGTGAACAGTGTTTCTAGAACGGTGTGGACCATTGGTAACCTCAATTTCCTTTTCCAAATTTTGATTTCATGAACAATGTTTCTAGAATTGTGATGTCAATCGGTAACCTCTATCTGTAACATTTATTTCCTTTGTCAAATTTTGAGGTCCTGAATAGTGTTTCCAGCTTCCTACAGTATCACACCTTTAATGTTTCCTTTGACGTAAAATGCATTTAAAACTTTATTTTGAGGATTCTAAGGCCAATTCAAAGGCTGTAACTCCCATATTAATTTATCCTAAGTCTCAAGACATTTTTACTTAGTCAAACCACATGTTTTAATGAGAACCACTTTTAATGGAAAACCTAGAGTATCTTAAACCACCACATCGCTAAATCTTCTAAAAGGATGAGAAATATTCCTCCCTGGTTCTCCCTCCTTTTAATCTGGTGCGAGATGCTCGAACCTTTCCTTTCTTCCCGTTGGAATCATGAGATCAAACTTCTCCCCTTGGATTGGTTTCCTCAACGTCCTTCTTACAGCAAGTGAACCCCCTATTTCGGTGCTACCAAGAAGTATCCATCAATCATTGATATCTGGTATGGTTTATCTTCATTATTTTGGGGTTCATGTTCCCCTGTTTCTCCTTTCCATGTTATAGCATGTGATCTCAATGCTTCTAATTGAGATTTCTGGGGTTATGGTTGGTGCGGTCGTACCGTTGCATCCTCGGGTGGATGTAGTTGTCGCAAGAGGAGTCAATAATGATATATTGTGTGGATTGTTCTCGTATAAATAATGTCAAGAACTATTTGAGGTAGGGGATTCGTTGCTTCTCTCTTCTTTTAGGTTCAACTATATTGATATCATGTTTTATCCAACTGAATGACAATGGAATTGACATAATAAATATTTGAACTGGATAAATAAATCGATATGGATCTTATGTTTTTTCCTCTTGTTTTTATAGATTTTGTGATATCTATGCTAGATTTTCTTAGCTATTCTCCCTTGATATAAATCATTAAAAACATAAACTGGGATTAATTGATAATTGATTTTCTTAAGATAAATATGAGTGTAAATGAATCTAGTTCTTATTGTAAATTGATGTTAATCAAATTGGTGTAGTAAGCATGTTTAATTATTTGTGATAACATACTAATTAGGATTCCCGAATTTGGAACCTCTAAATAATAATCTGTTAACCCAAGATGGATTAATGGACTTGTTGTTTGATAAAAGATAATTCCTTGGAGGTTTCTGAGTTAGCCTCTTCATTGTTGAAGGGCCAAGAGCCAAATTGTTAAGATGTTTGTTCTCCTACTTCTTATATTGAGATGTGAGCCTGGATGGCTATTGTGATTTGTGGGGGAATGAATGCCATTTGGTTGTGGCATAAAATGACACCTAGGGTAGAAGGATGCATCAGTTTATGCATATGGTTTGTTGGGGAGGACTCCTGAGATGATGGAATGTGCTGGATGTGATTGTTGGATGCTTGCTATGTAACGCCCCGACCCCAGCTACCCAGAGTCGGTGCATTACTTCGTAACATTGGCATGATCACAAAGGATCAAGTCTCGAAAGACCGATTAGTTTAGTAGCCTTGGAAACACTAGATACATTCATAAGTCTTTCATTACATCAAAAAGTGAAAAACTACAATAACAAAGTCTCCATAGTCCACACTCATATCCTCTTCTGACTATCCCTGCAGGTCATTCATAAAATACTTCTTCACATCCTGGAAAATATTAAAACATTGAAAGGGGTGAGCTCAAATGCTCAGTAAGGATAACAATAATGCGGAAGCTTTCATAAATAAACATTAACATTTAAGGCAATGTATAACTAAAACAAAAGCCTTTTAAACATGAACTTCAACATAATATGGCAAAAGTAAAATGAGATAATGCCATTTACTTCTTCACATGGATATTCTACTGGTCGAATAATCACATGCAATATCAATAACCACTTTCATAATGATGGAATGCATAATGCCAGACTATCATAACCACGTAGTCAAGGCCTCGTGCCAAGACCACAAATAAGATTTTGTCAAGGCCTTGTGCCAAGACACTAGTTTGTCTCATGAGACCTGCCGATGCATCGAGGAGCTATAGCGGGCTCCACCCGTCACTTATTAAGTCCAATGCATTCCTCATATGAATAGGTTTAAACATATCATAAACCATAACATAATCGTATCACATAAAACATGCATAAAGGAAACATAACATTTCCATATTTCAATCACAAGATATCAATACAACACATTGATATAATAAAAATTCTTTCAAAACCATTTTCAATACCAAAATAAAAGAATGTTAAAACATTGTATTTATTTTTCATTAAAAAAAATGATGGCTTGTAGAGGAAGCCGAAACTCAAATAATGTTCACGGCGGCGGAGAAGTCGTTGTCGCCGCATAAGTACGGAAAGAAAAACATTCCCTTTTTGTCGTTTAGTAAAATGCTTCGTATAAAAAGATTCCTTTTGAATAAACTTAAAAGTCAAAGGGGTTTATACACCGTATAAAAGAAAGTTGTGTTTAAAACCAAATATGCCTCAATGAAAGGAGATTGAGACGAAGTCCTTAAAAAGATCATTTTTAAAATAAAATAGATATATTATGTGTATTCACTATAGGTACACATAAAGAAAGTAAAAATACAAAATAAGACATAATAATATCATGACATAATTTGAAAGTAGGAGATTAACCCAAAGAATGGAAGTTGGGTTAAGAAGTTCCCTTACAAAGATCATTTTAAATAAAATATATCTATTATGTGTATTCACTATAATTACACATAAAGAAATTACAAATACAAGATATGACATAACAATATCATGACATAATTTGAAAGTAGGAGATTAACCCAAAGAATAGAAATTGGGTTAAGAAGTTCCCTTACCTCGTGTCTGACTTGACTCAACCGTTCTTTAACCTCCTGAATAATAAACTAGAGTTAATATATACCTTATTAAGAACCATTTTCAACTTCATTATCCTTATTATATCACTTATTACAATGATATGAACATTATGTAATTATTTAAGTTAATAACGGTCGTTTTGTCGATCTTTGGTACTTGAGTCAACAATAAGCTTCTTATAATTACAAGTTGTTTATGTGGTGAAATATCCATTATATCCAGAATTATATTCATGATTTAGATGTTATATATATCTTATATATCCAGTATATACATTCATTTATAATATTACGTAACATTTAGAGGTAAGAAATGAAATGCACCGTTCATGGAGACGGTAAGCCGTACGTACGCATGAACGCTACTTTCATTTCAATTTCATATTTAATGGAACTAAAATCATAATGATATAAATGTATAATATAATTCCAGTATAATATAGTGTATAATACCATTTACTCCATCCTTTATACATCCCACATATGGCATTAACGATTCAAATCACTTTGAGGGGGCGGTAGTCCGCACTTCCTAAAATGAAATTATCGCGTTTTACCCATAATGGAAATCATAAAGTAAGCCATAAATGATAAATACAGAAGCATAAGTAAAACATAAACACATTATATATCATATATAAATATAGTGACATCTTAATGGCCACCTTTGAAGGTGTTATATGAGTGTTGAACAATCATCGTTTCGGGAGGCAGAATTTCGCCATCCACGGAAACCTTATGTTCTTTAACCATTTGATGTAGTTGTGTGGAAGTGTAGCTCAAATAAATCTTATAACAAAATCCTAGTATATTTATGATACTGGTGTTGTTACAAAAGAAGTAAATAAAAAGAGTTTAGGGGGTTGGAGAAGCAAAATAAAACAAAAGAACATGAGAGAATGAATTACCTTAAAAAGTGTAACTCCTTTTGAGTTGAGCCTAAAGGCTTCCTTTGAAAGGATTCTGCCCAAAGGGAATCCTCTAGGATGAGGAGAGGGATGTGGAGAGAGCAAATGGGCAGGGGTTGGCCGAGCCAATGGCTTGAAGAGTGTGTGAAATGAGGTAGAGGTGGGGGCCTTTTATAAGAGGAGAGGAGGGGCACTTTTGGAAAGTAAAGGAACATTACATTATTTGAAAATGTGTTTCGGTTTTAAAAGGTCCCACATTGATAGAATTCGTGGATAAGGTGATAAGGCATCGAAATCCACTCATCCAATTGGTTTTGGCCATGTGTAGTTCATAGATTTTATATTATCTTTCCATTTTATTTAAATCGTCAAATAATGATGTCATCGCTGCATCATTATTATGTCATAAATAATTAAATTTATTTAATGTCTAAAAATTATAAAAAAAATACTATGATATAGGAAATCCTTTTATCTTTCCAATGACTATTTATAATCAAAATTTGGACTTGTGTAACCCTACTTAAAAATTGTTTTAGTAAAACACTTTATGTTAGTGTCATTTTCACTTTAACATTAAATAAAAAGTAATTTATGTTATTTCCCAACAAAAGTGGATCCATGGGGTCCCCAAGTTAGGCCATGGCTTGTCTTGGTCGGCCATGACACAACCAATGAGGTTGGGACATGTGTCTAGGTCATTTAATATTATTAAAGTATTATTTATACCTTAAACTACCCTAATTACCACTAATCGCGATTAAGAACTTAATAAGTTACTATTCACCAAAAAATTATTTTTATCCCATTGAACCACATTTTACTTCTTAATGACAACCATGTATGTCGGATTTTTGAAAATCAAATCACAGAAGTGGTAATATTTCATTTAAACGAAAAATCAGTTATTTAACAACCACTTAGTGGTTTCACTATTCATCAAAAATTGAAGTTTTTCAGAATAAGGCCAAAATTTCACCCTAAGCTATAATTGATATTCCGAATTCAAAAATGATGTCTATTTTACAAAATTCCAAACATATTAGTTGCATTAATTAATTTTATAATTAATTCCCGCTGTCACAACAAATAGCGTGTTTTTTAGAAACAATTTATATCAAAAGATTGGCAATTGTTTATGTCCAATTTCAATGTTAAATTAATTCTAATGACCACCGTCGGATAAAATGGTAAAAATATATTCTAATTATACTTTAAAACCACCAAATATTATAATTTATCACTATAAATTATTTTTATTAAAAAAGTTGTTTTAAGTATTTTTCACTATTCATAAAAATTTTGAAGTTCTCAGAAAATTACAAAAAATTCAACATAGGCTAATTTCAATATTAGGAATTCAAAAATGAAGTCCATTTTGAAATATAAAATCTCTATAATTTTAAAAAGTGTTTATTACTATTCATAACGGCTACTTTGATTTGTCGCGATGTTTTAGAACTCGAAGTTGCGTACAATGCAAGCTATTGCATTATTGAATGAGAAGCGTATCGTGGAAGCTCGGGGTGTTACATTCTCCCCTCCTTCAATAAATTGCGTCCTCGCAATTTGAAATTTTTCTTGGAAAATAAAAGGTTGAAAATAGAAAATACCTTTGTGGAAAACCCACATCGGAAATAAGGTTAATAGAATTTAGTCTTAATAAGAGGGAAATGGAAATAAGAAAGTCACCACCAAATCATGATCTCGATAAGGAGAACATTGGTGGCAATTAGAGACATATAATTTGAGGAAAAACGTAAATATTTGTAGGGATTGATTGAGGTCATCAATCACAATCAACTGTCAAATTGAGGGCCTCAAAGCCTTCAATCTATGTTGATTTAAAATATCATCAGTTCAACAAAACATAAGTTATTAGGATAACACATTTTTTTTGTTTTAATATCCCTTTACTAAAGTTTAAGAATTAATTTATTCATTGAATAAGAGATAGGTATATATATATATATGTGTTTGACATTAGAGTTTCAACCTTCAACTCATCTTTCACTCAAAAGATAATAGAACTCAAAAATATTATACTTATCCTAATTGTATAAGGTTCCAAATGTTAACACATACCATTTAGATTAGTAAAATTATTTTGTAATAACCGGGGACTTCCTGTAGGCTAGTGGTAGGAAATAAAGGCCTGTCGCACTATGATTGTGGGTTCGATTCCTGCAGCTTTGTCCGACGCGACGGGTTATGCCCCACCCTGCAGGTTGTCCTTTTCCTAAAACTATAGTATCATAATATTTGAAAAATAATCTTCATAAATTTTTTAACCTTAAACAATACTATCCATGGTTCAACTTAATCCATTCCAACCTTAATAGTTATCCAAAATACATCTGTCCAACTCACAGTCCAAATTTTATAAGGAAGGTAAACATAATGAAGATCCTTTATCCCACGTAACAACATGTGAGCACCTTCATCATGTATTCTTTTTAAACATACTGAATTACCATGATCCCTTATTCCTTATAGAATACTAGATATACTCCTTCTATCCAAAAATGTATACAAAACATCAATCAGTTTCAAGGAAGTTAAGTATATCCAATATAATTTATCCAAATCAATCACGTCTTATTCCAAAATCACAATCTCAGTATCAAAACCATATTATGGTTTATCTTTCTCTCAACCATATATTTTCCAAAAATTTAACCTACTGTGGAGTCACTTTTCTTGGTTCCACACAATCTCAAGTCCTTGATGAAATAGTACTGCAGTACAATCCTTATATACTCCATAATTATTATAACCAGTACATCATTGATACAACACTCAAATTAAAAAAAAAATCTTTAATAACAACATAAGAACTCTAATCATTACTCCTCATCTGTGGTAGTATCATAACTTGATTATTATCCAATAACATCATTTGGGGCATGCTCTGATGATTTGGACATTGGTTTGCGTAGTGTCCCCAATCCTTGCAGAAGAAGCATTGTACATTTGAAACCATTTTCTTACCCTTGCAGTCACGCACTTTGTGTCCTTTTTCTCTACACTTATAACAAACTCCCATTCCCTTTAGGCAAGTTCCATGATGTTTCTTCCCACAATTACCACATATTGGAAAATTCTTCTTTCCCCTCATCCCTTTATCCATCATTCTCTCTTCCATCCCTTTCATCTCTTGCTTCGCTTCAAAGCCATAGGACTCAGAGAATTCTTTACTTATCCTATTAACACATGATACTATTTCTTCATATGTTGAGAACACATGGGAGACTATTTCCCTTCGAAATGTTGGCTTAATACCGTGAAAGATACTATCCTTCTTACTCTTTGGATCATACGTACCGCTGGAGTTCACATTCCTTCTACTGGGCGCCATTTCTATACAACGGCATAAACTAGGTTAGTTTATGAATCAAAATACATAATTCCATACTTGTAAAACACTTTACATAAATTGAACTATTTATGGATATAATCCATAATCATAAAAAGAAATGTTTTCTTTGAGGAAGTATGTACTCATAACCCTTCATAGTGGTTTGTAAAGAAAATGAGAATTATCCTAAGCATATCCCCCGGGAGTGTCGTAACCAAGAGTGCAGCAAGGCCCGTTTTCGTGCACCAGTTCCCGTTCGAGTCTAGCTCAAAGCGGTGTTTTCGGGTTTTACCCCTAGGTACATCTGTGCCAGAGCCGCCTCTACCTGCTCGTATCCAGACAGGGATGTATTGCTCGGAAAACTCATATCATCTCTATAATACCAAAATTCTAGGAAGTTCTTCTATACTAATCCTCGAAGCCTATCTTTGGGCTATGCGTTCTAATCAGAGTTTATCTAAATCTAGCTTCCAAGGTTAGTACTAAACTGCCTCTGATACCAACTGTAACGCCCCGACCCCAGCTACCCAGAGTCGGTGCATTACTTCGTAACATTGGCATGATCACAAAGGATCAAGTCTCGAAAGACCGATTAGTTTAGTAGCCTTGGAAACACTAGATACATTCATAAGTCGTTCATTACATCAAAAAGTGAAAAACTACAATAACAAAGTCTCCATAGTCCACACTCATATCCTCTTCTGACTATCCCTGCAGGTCATTCATAAAATACTTCTTCACATCCTGGAAAATATTAAAACATTGAAAGGGGTGAGCTCAAATGCTCAGTAAGGATAACAATAATGCGGAAGCTTTCATAAATAAACATTAACATTTAAGGCAATGTATAACTAAAACAAAAGCCTTTTAAACATGAACTTCAACATAATATGGCAAAAGTAAAATGAGATAATGCCATTTACTTCTTCACATGGATATTCTACTGGTCGAATAATCACATGCAATATCAATAACCACTTTCATAATGATGGAATGCATAATGCCAGACTATCATAACCACGTAGTCAAGGCCTCGTGCCAAGACCACAAATAAGATTTTGTCAAGGCCTTGTGCCAAGACACTAGTTTGTCTCATGAGACCTGCCGATGCATCGAGGAGCTATAGCGGGCTCCACCCGTCACTTATTAAGTCCAATGCATTCCTCATATGAATAGGTTTAAACATATCATAAACCATAACATAATCGTATCACATAAAACATGCATAAAGGAAACATAACATTTCCATATTTCAATCACAAGATATCAATACAACACATTGATATAATAAAAATTCTTTCAAAACCATTTTCAATACCAAAATAAAAGAATGTTAAAACATTGTATTTATTTTTCATTAAAAAAAATGATGGCTTGTAGAGGAAGCCGAAACTCAAATAATGTTCACGGCGGCGGAGAAGTCGTTGTCGCCGCATAAGTACGGAAAGAAAAACATTCCCTTTTTGTCGTTTAGTAAAATGCTTCGTATAAAAAGATTCCTTTTGAATAAACTTAAAAGTCAAAGGGGTTTATACACCGTATAAAAGAAAGTTGTGTTTAAAACCAAATATGCCTCAATGAAAGGAGATTGAGACGAAGTCCTTAAAAAGATCATTTTTAAAATAAAATAGATATATTATGTGTATTCACTATAGGTACACATAAAGAAAGTAAAAATACAAAATAAGACATAACAATATCATGACATAATTTGAAAGTAGGAGATTAACCCAAAGAATGGAAGTTGGGTTAAGAAGTTCCCTTACAAAGATCATTTTAAATAAAATATATCTATTATGTGTATTCACTATAATTACACATAAAGAAAGTACAAATACAAGATATGACATAACAATATCATGACATAATTTGAAAGTAGGAGATTAACCCAAAGAATAGAAATTGGGTTAAGAAGTTCCCTTACCTCGTGTCTGACTTGACTCAACCGTTCTTTAACCTCCTGAATAATAAAATAAAGTTAATATATACCTTATTAAGAACCATTTTCAACTTCATTATCCTTATTATATCACTTATTACAATGATATGAACATTATGTAATTATTTAAGTTAATAACGGTCGTTTTGTCGATCTTTGGTACTTGAGTCAACAATAAGCTTCTTATAATTACAAGTTGTTTATGTGGTGAAATATCCATTATATCCAGAATTATATTCATGATTTAGATGTTATATATATCTTATATATCCAGTATATACATTCATTTATAATATTACGTAACATTTAGAGGTAAGAAATGAAATGCACCGTTCATGGAGACGGTAAGCCGTACGTACGCATGAACGCTACTTTCATTTCAATTTCATATTTAATGGAACTAAAATCATAATGATATAAATGTATAATATAATTCCAGTATAATATAGTGTATAATACCATTTACTCCATCCTTTATACATCCCACATATGGCATTAACGATTCAAATCACTTTGAGGGGGCGGTAGTCCGCACTTCCTAAAATGAAATTATCGCGTTTTACCCATAATGGAAATCATAAAGTAAGCCATAAATGATAAATACAGAAGCATAAGTAAAACATAAACACATTATATATCATATATAAATATAGTGACATCTTAATGGCCACCTTTGAAGGTGTTATATGAGTGTTGAACAATCATCGTTTCGGGAGGCAGAATTTCGCCATCCACGGAAACCTTATGTTCTTTAACCATTTGATGTAGTTGTGTGGAAGTGTAGCTCAAATAAATCTTATAACAAAATCCTAGTATATTTATTATACTGGTGTTGTTACAAAAGAAGTAAATAAAAAGAGTTTAGGGGGTTGGAGAAGCAAAATAAAACAAAAGAACATGAGAGAATGAATTACCTTAAAAAGTGTAACTCCTTTTGAGTTGAGCCTAAAGGCTTCCTTTGAAAGGATTCTGCCCAAAGGGAATCCTCTAGGATGAGGAGAGGGATGTGGAGAGAGCAAATGGGCAGGGGTTGGCCGAGCCAATGGCTTGAAGAGTGTGTGAAATGAGGTAGAGGTGGGGGCCTTTTATAAGAGGAGAGGAGGGGCACTTTTGGAAAGTAAAGGAACATTACATTATTTGAAAATGTGTTTCGGTTTTAAAAGGTCCCACATTGATAGAATTCGTGGATAAGGTGATAAGGCATCGAAATCCACTCATCCAATTGGTTTTGGCCATGTGTAGTTCATAGATTTTATATTATCTTTCCATTTTATTTAAATCGTCAAATAATGATGTCATCGCTGCATCATTATTATGTCATAAATAATTAAATTTATTTAATGTCTAAAAATTATAAAAAAAATACTATGATATAGGAAATCCTTTTATCTTTCCAATGACTATTTATAATCAAAATTTGGACTTGTGTAACCCTACTTAAAAATTGTTTTAGTAAAACACTTTATGTTAGTGTCATTTTCACTTTAACATTAAATAAAAAGTAATTTATGTTATTTCCCAACAAAAGTGGATCCATGGGGTCCCCAAGTTAGGCCATGGCTTGTCTTGGTCGGCCATGACACAACCAATGAGGTTGGGACATGTGTCTATGTCATTTAATATTATTAAAGTATTATTTATACCTTAAACTACCCTAATTACCACTAATCGCGATTAAGAACTTAATAAGTTACTATTCACCAAAAAATTATTTTTATCCCATTGAACCACATTTTACTTCTTAATGACAACCATGTATGTCGGATTTTTGAAAATCAAATCACAGAAGTGGTAATATTTCATTTAAACGAAAAATCAGTTATTTAACAACCACTTAGTGGTTTCACTATTCATCAAAAATTGAAGTTTTTCAGAATAAGGCCAAAATTTCACCCTAAGCTATAATTGATATTCCGAATTCAAAAATGATGTCTATTTTAAAAAATTCCAAACATATTAGTTGCATTAATTAATTTTATAATTAATTCCCGCTGTCACAACAAATAGCGTGTTTTTTAGAAACAATTTATATCAAAAGATTGGCAATTGTTTATGTCCAATTTCAATGTTAAATTAATTCTAATGACCACCGTCGGATAAAATGGTAAAAATATATTCTAATTATACTTTAAAACCACCAAATATTATAATTTATCACTATAAATTATTTTTATTAAAAAAGTTGTTTTAAGTATTTTTCACTATTCATAAAAATTTTGAAGTTCTCAGAAAATTACAAAAAATTCAACATAGGCTAATTTCAATATTAGGAATTCAAAAATGAAGTCCATTTTGAAATATAAAATCTCTATAATTTTAAAAAGTGGTTATTACTATTCATAACGGCTACTTTGATTTGTCGCGATGTTTTAGAACTCGAAGTTGCGTACAATGCAAGCTATTGCATTATTGAATGAGAAGCGTATCGTGGAAGCTCGGGGTGTTACATTCTCCCCTCCTTCAATAAATTGCGTCCTCGCAATTTGAAATTTTTCTTGGAAAATAAAAGGTTGAAAATAGAAAATACCTTTGTGGAAAACCCACATCGGAAATAAGGTTAATAGAATTTAGTCTTAATAAGAGGGAAATGGAAATAAGAAAGTCACCACCAAATCATGATCTCGATAAGGAGAACATTGGTGGCAATTAGAGACATATAATTTGAGGAAAAACGTAAATATTTGTAGGGATTGATTGAGGTCATCAATCACAATCAACTGTCAAATTGAGGGCCTCAAAGCCTTCAATCTATGTTGATTTAAAATATCATCAGTTCAACAAAACATAAGTTATTAGGATAACACATTTTTTTTGTTTTAATATCCCTTTACTAAAGTTTAAGAATTAATTTATTCATTGAATAAGAGATAGGTATATATATATATATGTGTTTGACATTAGAGTTTCAACCTTCAACTCATCTTTCACTCAAAAGATAATAGAACTCAAAAATATTATACTTATCCTAATTGTATAAGGTTCCAAATGTTAACACATACCATTTAGATTAGTAAAATTATTTTGTAATAACCGGGGACTTCCTGTAGGCTAGTGGTAGGAAATAAAGGCCTGTCGCACTATGATTGTGGGTTCGATTCCTGCAGCTTTGTCCGACGCGACGGGTTATGCCCCACCCTGCAGGTTGTCCTTTTCCTAAAACTATAGTATCATAATATTCGAAAAATAATCTTCATAAATTTTTTAACCTTAAACAATACTATCCATGGTTCAACTTAATCCATTCCAACCTTAATAGTTATCCAAAATACATCTGTCCAACTCACAGTCCAAATTTTATAAGGAAGGTAAACATAATGAAGATCCTTTATCCCACGTAACAACATGTGAGCACCTTCATCATGTATTCTTTTTAAACATACTGAATTACCATGATCCCTTATTCCTTATAGAATACTAGATATACTCCTTCTATCCAAAAATGTATACAAAACATCAATCAGTTTCAAGGAAGTTAAGTATATCCAATATAATTTATCCAAATCAATCACGTCTTATTCCAAAATCACAATCTCAGTATCAAAACCATATTATGGTTTATCTTTCTCTCAACCATATATTTTCCAAAAATTTAACCTACTGTGGAGTCACTTTTCTTGGTTCCACACAATCTCAAGTCCTTGATGAAATAGTACTGCAGTACAATCCTTATATACTCCATAATTATTATAACCAGTACATCATTGATACAACACTCAAATTAAAAAAAAAATCTTTAATAACAACATAAGAACTCTAATCATTACTCCTCATCTGTGGTAGTATCATAACTTGATTATTATCCAATAACATCATTTGGGGCATGCTCTGATGATTTGGACATTGGTTTGCGTAGTGTCCCCAATCCTTGCAGAAGAAGCATTGTACATTTGAAACCATTTTCTTACCCTTGCAGTCACGCACTTTGTGTCCTTTTTCTCTACACTTATAACAAACTCCCATTCCCTTTAGGCAAGTTCCATGATGTTTCTTCCCACAATTACCACATATTGGAAAATTCTTCTTTCCCCTCATCCCTTTATCCATCATTCTCTCTTCCATCCCTTTCATCTCTTGCTTCGCTTCAAAGCCATAGGACTCAGAGAATTCTTTACTTATCCTATTAACACATGATACTATTTCTTCATATGTTGAGAACACATGGGAGACTATTTCCCTTCGAAATGTTGGCTTAATACCGTGAAAGATACTATCCTTCTTACTCTTTGGATCATACGTACCGCTGGAGTTCACATTCCTTCTACTGGGCGCCATTTCTATACAACGGCATAAACTAGGTTAGTTTATGAATCAAAATACATAATTCCATACTTGTAAAACACTTTACATAAATTGAACTATTTATGGATATAATCCATAATCATAAAAAGAAATGTTTTCTTTGAGGAAGTATGTACTCATAACCCTTCATAGTGGTTTGTAAAGAAAATGAGAATTATCCTAAGCATATCCCCCGGGAGTGTCGTAACCAAGAGTGCAGCAAGGCCCGTTTTCGTGCACCAGTTCCCGTTCGAGTCTAGCTCAAAGCGGTGTTTTCGGGTTTTACCCCTAGGTACATCTGTGCCAGAGCCGCCTCTACCTGCTCGTATCCAGACAGGGATGTATTGCTCGGAAAACTCATATCATCTCTATAATACCAAAATTCTAGGAAGTTCTTCTATACTAATCCTCGAAGCCTATCTTTGGGCTATGCGTTCTAATCAGAGTTTATCTAAATCTAGCTTCCAAGGTTAGTACTAAACTGCCTCTGATACCAACTGTAACGCCCCGACCCCAGCTACCCAGAGTCGGTGCATTACTTCGTAACATTGGCATGATCACAAAGGATCAAGTCTCGAAAGACCGATTAGTTTAGTAGCCTTGGAAACACTAGATACATTCATAAGTCGTTCATTACATCAAAAAGTGAAAAACTACAATAACAAAGTCTCCATAGTCCACACTCATATCCTCTTCTGACTATCCCTGCAGGTCATTCATAAAATACTTCTTCACATCCTGGAAAATATTAAAACATTGAAAGGGGTGAGCTCAAATTCTCAGTAAGGATAACAATAATGCGGAAGCTTTCATAAATAAATATTAACATTTAAGGCAATGTATAACTAAAACAAAAGCCTTTTAAACATGAACTTCAACATAATATGGCAAAAGTAAAATGAGATAATGCCATTTACTTCTTCACATGGATATTCTACTGGTCGAATAATCACATGCAATATCAATAACCACTTTCATAATGATGGAATGCATAATGCCAGACTATCATAACCACGTAGTCAAGGCCTCGTGCCAAGACCACAAATAAGATTTTGTCAAGGCCTTGTGCCAAGACACTAGTTTGTCTCATGAGACCTGCCGATGCATCGAGGAGCTATAGCGGGCTCCACCCGTCACTTATTAAGTCCAATGCATTCCTCATATGAATAGGTTTAAACATATCATAAACCATAACATAATCGTATCACATAAAACATGCATAAAGGAAACATAACATTTCCATATTTCAATCACAAGATATCAATACAACACATTGATATAATAAAAATTCTTTCAAAACCATTTTCAATACCAAAATAAAAGAATGTTAAAACATTGTATTTATTTTTCATTAAAAAAAATGATGGCTTGTAGAGGAAGCCGAAACTCAAATAATGTTCACGGCGGCGGAGAAGTCGTTGTCGCCGCATAAGTACGGAAAGAAAAACATTCCCTTTTTGTCGTTTAGTAAAATGCTTCGTATAAAAAGATTCCTTTTGAATAAACTTAAAAGTCAAAGGGGTTTATACACCGTATAAAAGAAAGTTGTGTTTAAAACCAAATATGCCTCAATGAAAGGAGATTGAGACGAAGTCCTTAAAAAGATCATTTTTAAAATAAAATAGATATATTATGTGTATTCACTATAGGTACACATAAAGAAAGTAAAAATACAAAATAAGACATAATAATATCATGACATAATTTGAAAGTAGGAGATTAACCCAAAGAATGGAAGTTGGGTTAAGAAGTTCCCTTACAAAGATCATTTTAAATAAAATATATCTATTATGTGTATTCACTATAATTACACATAAAGAAAGTACAAATACAAGATATGACATAACAATATCATGACATAATTTGAAAGTAGGAGATTAACCCAAAGAATAGAAATTGGGTTAAGAAGTTCCCTTACCTCGTGTCTGACTTGACTCAACCGTTCTTTAACCTCCTGAATAATAAACTAGAGTTAATATATACCTTATTAAGAACCATTTTCAACTTCATTATCCTTATTATATCACTTATTACAATGATATGAACATTATGTAATTATTTAAGTTAATAACGGTCGTTTTGTCGATCTTTGGTACTTGAGTCAACAATAAGCTTCTTATAATTACAAGTTGTTTATGTGGTGAAATATCCATTATATCCAGAATTATATTCATGATTTAGATGTTATATATATCTTATATATCCAGTATATACATTCATTTATAATATTACGTAACATTTAGAGGTAAGAAATGAAATGCACCGTTCATGGAGACGGTAAGCCGTACGTACGCATGAACGCTACTTTCATATCAATTTCATATTTAATGGAACTAAAATCATAATGATATAAATGTATAATATAATTCCAGTATAATATAGTGTATAATACCATTTACTCCATCCTTTATACATCCCACATATGGCATTAACGATTCAAATCACTTTGAGGGGGCGGTAGTCCGCACTTCCTAAAATGAAATTATCGCGTTTTACCCATAATGGAAATCATAAAGTAAGTCATAAATGATAAATACAGAAGCATAAGTAAAACATAAACACATTATATATCATATATAAATATAGTGACATCTTAATGGCCACCTTTGAAGGTGTTATATGAGTGTTGAACAATCATCGTTTCGGGAGGCAGAATTTCGCCATCCACGGAAACCTTATGTTCTTTAACCATTTGATGTAGTTGTGTGGAAGTGTAGCTCAAATAAATCTTATAACAAAATCCTAGTATATTTAAGATACTGGTGTTGTTACAAAAGAAGTAAATAAAAAGAGTTTAGGGGGTTGGAGAAGCAAAATAAAACAAAAGAACATGAGAGAATGAATTACCTTAAAAAGTGTAACTCCTTTTGAGTTGAGCCTAAAGGCTTCCTTTGAAAGGATTCTGCCCAAAGGGAATCCTCTAGGATGAGGAGAGGGATGTGGAGAGAGCAAATGGGCAGGGGTTGGCCGAGCCAATGGCTTGAAGAGTGTGTGAAATGAGGTAGAGGTGGGGGCCTTTTATAAGAGGAGAGGAGGGGCACTTTTGGAAAGTAAAGGAACATTACATTATTTGAAAATGTGTTTCGGTTTTAAAAGGTCCCACATTGATAGAATTCGTGGATAAGGTGATAAGGCATCGAAATCCACTCATCAAATTGGTTTTGGCCATGTGTAGTTCATAGATTTTATATTATCTTTCCATTTTATTTAAATCGTCAAATAATGATGTCATCGCTGCATCATTATTATGTCATAAATAATTAAATTTATTTAATGTCTAAAAATTATAAAAAAAATACTATGATATAGGAAATCTTTTTATCTTTCCAATGACTATTTATAATCAAAATTTGGACTTGTGTAACCCTACTTAAAAATTGTTTTAGTAAAACACTTTATGTTAGTGTCATTTTCACTTTAACATTAAATAAAAAGTAATTTATGTTATTTCCCAACAAAAGTGGATCCATGGGGTCCCCAAGTTAGGCCATGGCTTGTCTTGGTCGGCCATGACACAACCAATGAGGTTGGGACATGTGTCTAGGTCATTTAATATTATTAAAGTATTATTTATACCTTAAACTACCCTAATTACCACTAATCGCGATTAAGAACTTAATAAGTTACTATTCACCAAAAAATTATTTTTATCCCATTGAACCACATTTTACTTCTTAATGACAACCATGTATGTCGGATTTTTGAAAATCAAATCACAGAAGTGGTAATATTTCATTTAAACGAAAAATCAGTTATTTAACAACCACTTAGTGGTTTCACTATTCATCAAAAATTGAAGTTTTTCAGAATAAGGCCAAAATTTCACCCTAATCTATAATTGATATTCCGAATTCAAAAATGATGTCTATTTTACAAAATTCCAAACATATTAGTTGCATTAATTAATTTTATAATTAATTCCCGCTGTCACAACAAATAGCGTGTTTTTTAGAAACAATTTATATCAAAAGATTGGCAATTGTTTATGTCCAATTTCAATGTTAAATTAATTCTAATGACCACCGTCGGATAAAATGGTAAAAATATATTCTAATTATACTTTAAAACCACCAAATATTATAATTTATCACTATAAATTATTTTTATTAAAAAAGTTGTTTTAAGTATTTTTCACTATTCATAAAAATTTTGAAGTTCTCAGAAAATTACAAAAAATTCAACATAGGCTAATTTCAATATTAGGAATTCAAAAATGAAGTCCATTTTGAAATATAAAATCTCTATAATTTTAAAAAGTGGTTATTACTATTCATAACGGCTACTTTGATTTGTCGCGATGTTTTAGAACTCGAAGTTGCGTACAATGCAAGCTATTGCATTATTGAATGAGAAGCGTATCGTGGAAGCTCGGGGTGTTACATGCTATTTCATTTTGGTTGATTATCTTATTTACTTTTCCCCACTACCTAAGGAACCTCTTCTCCAAAAGAGCCAATGATGCATGGGGTATGCCACTTGCTTTCTGTTTTTACCTTCTCAAGGGATGATGGGTCTACTCTCCTTATAGAGGCTGCAAGACTCGACAGGTTGTACACCTACTCACCGTGTTGATCCCCCATTTGTTTAGTAGCATAGAATGTTTTTGTAGAATTCTTGGGAATGTGAAAAAGTAATTATGTAATGAATAATTGAATAAATGGTGTTAACCCATGGGTTTGGAGTTTGTTGGAACATAATGATGAGGTTGTAATTTAAAGGGAGAGTGGACTCTGGGTGTGATTCTAAGGAAATTAAATTTGGAATTGTAAATGGTTAATTCATGTTCAAAGAATTAATTATCATAATGTGGAAATGATAAAAAGGGAGTGAAGTAAGGAAATAAATCTTTTTAAATGGGTGTGTGCTTATAGGATACCTAGTCTTAGAAGTGACAGCCAGGAGTCCGAGAGACATTAGCTGTAGTTGCGTCAAATACTAGTTTATTCCCATAGTTTGGTTTTGAGATATAGTATATTATATAATTTTTGTGATTAATTAGGCTACTCCACCCTATTAGTAAGGGAAACTGACACCCTGGGTATTCTATGCCCCGTGGGGGTGTTTTCCCCAACAATCTTGTGGGACGATAGATGACTTGACTACCAATTTTGGCCCCACTCTCTTCTCTTGGTAGTTACATGTGTTGGTAGGCGTAGCAGTTAGTTTTCCCCATATATTTTTGTAAAAGGATTTAATGGCTTGTGGTTATTCACAAACATATATTCTGAATATAGTTTTATATAGACTACTATTGGTTTAACATTTATAAGTTGTGATGGATTGAAGATCCTTACTTGGTGTATGGGCTGTAATGTCTTGAGGTTTAATACCCAACATATGATACACATTATGCGAGCTTTGGGGGCTCCCAAAAACTACCCAGTTACATTCTATCATGGAAGTGGAGGTTTTTTTGCACGAGGTGGATATTGTGGTGCTTCACTCAGGTGTCTGTGGGCAAGCCTTTTTGGAGAGAGAGGTTTAGGACGTACAACTTTGGGAACAAGTAAACAACCAATGGGGAAGTAATAGAGGGAAACCCTTGATCTTCATTATTATATTATATACTCTTGTATGCGTTACTTGGTGACAGTATCCATGGTGAGGTTCTGAACTTAGTATACCTATTTAGCTGACATGTTAGTTTCATTTGTTGTTCCCTGTGCTTTAGCATGCTTTCTTTACATTTGCGCGAGAGGCTTCAGGGGGGATCCTACTGAGCATACTATTATACTCACCCTATTTGTATAAAAACTATCTTTTAGGTCACTTGGAGATGGATTAAGATCAAGCTGGTTTCTACTAGCTTGGGGTTGCAGGAGATTTTCGAGCTTGTGGTTGCTGATTTTTTTACATTATTTTGGGTACTGTAAGTTTTCCTCTTCTAGTTCTAGTAGTTTTCCATGAAATTACATATGTGCACATGGTTTTTCTTTTAAATTTCAATTCTGAGTTGGAGTTGGTTGGTTTCTATCTTATCTCTCTCTCGTGCATGTGTTCCCTTAGAGGGTAATTCCACCAATTTGTGTGTTTACTATACCCTCAGTGCTAGTCGCCAACCCAGGGCCTACTAGAGGTGAGACTCGGGGGTCATTATCTCTGTTCATACATTGTCGGCCTAGGATAGGTACACTTTTTGGGAGGGGGTTGTGACAGTGTGGTATCAGAGTTCTAGTTGAGAGATACGATGGAGTTTGGAGTTAGGCACAGGTGAGGTTGCATGGGTTAGTATGGAAACAGTTTCAATCATCTTTAGAAAGTAATGTAAACACTGGAGACCAGCTGAGACACAGGTGTTTAGTGCCCCCAATGATCTGATGTATGGACCTTTATGTTTACAATGGCTACTAAAAAAGGTGATAATAGTTGCAGGGTAGAGTTCTAGGAAAGGATCAGGCATCATTCTTTTTTGTGCCTGTGTTTGAATAAGATGAACTTGGGATAAGTTAACCGAAAATCAATAAAAGTAAAAAATTAATTATTTAATTTTGAGTCTTCTATATTCCAGGTTTAGGATCCCTGACTATTTTTTATTTTATAGGTATGGCTCTAGGTCGACGTCCTCTTCAGGATTAGATAGAATATGTAAAGCAGGATGTTCCAGCATATCGTCGTAGGGTAGAGGTTTAAAACAATGAAACATTGAGGAAGACACTCTGAGAGATTAAACACTAGAGTCTGAAAAAGAATGAGGGCTTTGTTTCAGATGCAGTCACAGAAGACTAGTTATAGGAGGTCGATATCATCTCCAGCTCGATCCGTGCTCAGAAGGAGTACTGGGTATCTATCATTGTGATGATATTGAATGAAGCATATAGGGAATGGTGGTTCTCTTTCATCAGGGATCGCGAAGAGTTATTTATTTCATGGGAGGAGTTTTGGGACATGTTTATGGGCGAGTTTTATTCATCGACCGCGAAGGCGTCCAGTCACCTGGAGCATCTTAACCTTTGACAGGGGAGCTCCAATGTGTATGATTTTGGAATCCATTTCAAGAACCATTTACAATATGCTTCGGACCAGTTACCATTTGATGAGGCCTCATCGATGCATTTAGAGGAGGCTTTGCATCCATAGATCCAGTTCCAGGACACCCCATTTATACTGAAGACATATCTTAAGGTTCTGGTGAGGGAAGAGGTTGTCGCGAAGACTTTTTCTAGAACTGTATCATCATGAGAGGGGAGTCATCATGATTCCTCACGAATCATTTTTGTGGTCTGGGGTTCCTAATTTTTATGTCAGAAGAGTTTCTGTTCAGCCGGTGGTTGGTCTAAGCCCTGCGCATCTAATTTATCTGGAGGCAACAACTCTCTGGATAATTACAGGGGATTAGGAACTTGTTTTTCTTGTGGTGGTGAAGTTCATCAGTAGAGGGAGTTCCCGACCTTTCAGATTTTTCATCATGCACCAGGTGCTCTACTCCAGGTTCCTCCATTGAGGTAGTTTCAACAGAGGCAGCAGCTACAGGTAGCACCAGCAATAGATCAGCAGAAGGTAAATGGGGTAGGTAGAGGATAGCCTTGTGATGATCCCCATCCTAAGAGAGCGTAGTGAGTCCCTGATGGTGGTCGTCATCAGGGTCATATAGGTCGTGGAGGATGTTATAGTAAGCTTCATGCACTAGTGTTGCCATATTCAGGAGATCCAGACATCGTTTGAGGTACCCTTTTCTTGTCTTCTACCTTGTTTTATGCCTTGTTTGATTCATGAGCAAAACACTCCTCCATATCACATACCCTTGTCCATGACTAGGAACATGAGGTAGAGAGGCTTCTAGTTCCATTGGTGTTGACTACGCCAGTTGGAGGATGAGCTGACTTGTTTGAAGTATATAGAAACTATGAGCTAGTGTTGGGGAAGCACCGCTCTTGGTGAGATTTCCTATGTTTATGAATACAATCATATGATGTCTTCCTCGGCATGGACTGGTTGTATTTGTTGCAGGCTATTGTGGCTTGCTTTAGGAATAAGGTCATTTTCTTTGGTGCAGATAGAGAGATGGTGGTGTTTCTGCCAAGCGAGATCCTCGGATGGGTCATAGGCGCATTCCATCCTTATCACCCATGATGGCTGTGATGATGATGAGTTCTTCAGAGGTTCAGTAGTTTGCATTTCCAAGGGTCGTATAAGAGACCTTGGTGTGTTTCCGGAAGAAGTTGTAGCATTACCCCCTCGACGAGAGATTGAGTTTTGGAATGATCTACAACCAAAAGCGTCTCCTATCACTATGTATCCATATAGGATGGCCCCTTTTGAGTTACGAGAGCTATGTATATAGCTTGATGGTCTATTATAGTGTTGTTTTGTTCGGCCAAGTGTGTCACCATGCGGTGCACCAGTTTTTTCGCGAGGAAGGACGAAAACTGTTTGCGGTTGTATGTTGATTATCATTGCATAAACAAATTGACAATAAAGAATCTCTATATTGATGATTTATTCTATCTACTAAAGCATGTAAGTTTGTTCTTAAAGATCGAATTTCAGTCAGGATATCATCAAATGCATTTGAAGGATGAGGATATCCCAAAGACTGCTTTCCATTGTCATCATTGGAATTATTAGTTTGTTGTAATGTCATTCTCCATGACAAATTCCCCAGTTGTGTTCATGGGATTGATGAATTTTGTGTTCCATGAGTTAATGGACAAGTTCATGGTAGTTTTCATCGATGTCATCCTTGTGTACTCCACATCTGAGGAGGAGCATGCAGTGCACCTACATGTTGTTTTAGGAGTTCTTTGTCAACATCATCTGTTTGGTATGTAGTTAAATTGTGAGTTTTGGGTTCGAGATGTCCATTTCTTGGGGAATGTTGTGTCCCAACAGGGAGTATCTATAGATCCATCTAAGAAAAAAGAATATGTGTCTTGGGATGCCCCTTATATGGTGTTGGATGTGTGAAGTTTCTATGGTCTCGTAGGCTACTACACGAGGTACATAGTCGATATTCATGAGTTGCGACTCCTCTGACAGCTTTGACCAAGAAGGATCAGGCATTCATATGAACTGATCAGTGTCAGGTAACTTTTGAGTATCTAAATGAGAAGTTAGTAAGTGGTCTAGTTCTTTGTCTTCCAGATGAGGGAGTTCGATTTGATGATTTCTACGATGCTTCGCATCTGGGGTTGGAATGTGTTCTAATGGAGAAAAGATCAGTTTATTTTTATGGGTATCAGCATTTAAGACTCCATGAATGTAACTATTCTACTCACGTTCTTGAGTTGTCATCTGTGGTGTTTTATCTGAAGTTGTGGATACATTACCTCATTGGTGAGCGCTTTTTGGTTTTCACCGATCTTAAGAGTTTGAGGTGTGTTTACTCCTACAGTGACTTGAAAATATGACAACGTCCTTGGATGGAGTTCTTTTATGAATAAGACTTCAAAATATCATATACATCAAGAAAGGGGAATGTTGTAGCTGATGCGTTGAGTCAGAAGTCAGGTAGTAATGCAATGCGTGAATCTGGTGACTCCTTGAGAGTAATGGAAGAACTGTCAGCATTACATATTGATATGGGAGAAGTAGGGGGAAGGGTTGTCTTTTTCAGTTGATGGTGTAGTCATCTCTCGTAAAGCAAGTGGAATATTCCAAGTTGGGAAATCTTGAGGTGGAGGTGTGGAGAGATAGAGTTGTTTGTAGGGAGGCCCCTGATGGTAGGTCGGAGGTTGAACAACACCGAGTGTTGTATCTAGGAGGGATTTTTCTTCCTTTGACGATGCGCGAGATGGTTCTCAGAGAGTTTCATAGTTTTCCTTTATTAGTTAATCCTGAAATGACAAAGATGTACAAAGCCTTGAGGATCCAATTTTGGTGGCAATGGCAAATGCATGCAGTTGCGGTGCCTCTGTCTCGATGTTTGGTCTGCCAGAAGGTGAAGGTCGAACACCGTGTTCCTGGTGGTCTGCTCCAGCCATAAGAAATTACCCAATGGAAGTGGGAGGACATCTCAAGGGACTTTGTTACTGGATTACCTTGAGCTCTGGGAGGATATGATGCTATTTGGGTGGTAGTGGATCGTTTAGAAAAATAATTCAACTTTATATCAATCAAGGAGTCGAGCTCAGTGGAATTTTTGTCGAGGCAGTATCTAGAGGAGGTGGTGAGACTTCATGGAGTCCCAAGGATGATCATTTATGACTGAGATCATCACCTTACCTCTAGGGTGTAGAGAGGTCTCCAGCTTGATTTTTCTTCTAAGTTATACCTTAGCACTAATTTTCATCCTTAGATGGATGGTCAGATAGAGCGGACCATCCAGTCTCTTGAAGACATGTTATGATCTTGTGTCCTAGATTTTGGAGGTTCGTGGATGAGGAACTTACCCTTGGTGGAGATCACTTACAATAATAGTTTTCACTCCACCATCGGAATGGATCCTTTTGAAGCCTTGTATGGCTGACCTCACCGCTCTCCACTGTGTTGGACTGGGGTTGGAGAGTCAGCAATTCTCAGACCAGAAGTAGTACAAAATAAAATAGAGATGGTTCTGATGATTCACAAGAGGATGAAGACAGCCCAAGATCATCTGAAATCACAGGCCGATCAAAGGAAGAGTCCCATAGTGTTGGATTTTTATTACCATGTGTTTCTAAAAGTGACTCCCCATCGTAGGAAGGGAAGGTTTGGTCATGTAATAAAGCATTATCCTCGGTGTGTTGGGCCTATCGAGGTGTTATCTCGTGTTGGATTTGTGGCATATCGAGTAGCACACCCCCCTTAGATGAGATGGACACATGATATTTTCCATGAATCACAACTCCGTTGTTATCTTCATGATGACTCTCATATCATTGATTGGAGAGAGATCGATGTTGATGATGATGCGACCATAGATGAGCGACCTGTAGAGATCCAAGACAACAAAGAGATGGTGTTGCACGGGTGTTCTATCCTATTGGATCATGTCTTGTGGCGATACAGTGGCATGAATGAGAGTACCTGGGAACGCGAGTCACAGATACGTGCTCAGTACCCAGAGTTGTATGATGTTTAACTCTATTCATTTAACAATTCCCCCTTGGTTTTTATATACCTTTCATGTTTATATTTTGGTTTTCTATTGTTTCTTCTTATGGATTCCTCTCTTTTGAGAGGTATCTTGATTGGTAGTTGTTCAGACCCCGTTTCGTTTTCCCTTTAGGTAGGTTTTGAATTCTTAAGGATGAGAATGTTTTGAGAGGTTTCTGATGTAATGCCCCAGACCTCTCTAGTCCATTCCTTTGTGAAAATCAGGTGTATGAGGTGATTCAGGAGGTCAAGTTGACTTATCCCCAACACTTTTCCACTTTTCCTTCGGTGAACAGTTCTATCGGTAACCTATAACATTAACCTCTCTTTCCATTTCCAAATTTCCAATTCTATGAGTAGTTCCATCGGAGAAAAGTTCTATCGATAACCTCTAATAGTAAACTCTCTTTCCTTTTCCAAATTTACAATTCTATTAACAGTTCCATCAGTTAACAGTTCTATTTGGTAACCTCTAATAGTAACCTCTCATTCCTTTTCAAAATTTCCAATTCTATGAACAGTTCTATCAGTGAACAGTTCTATTTGTATCCTCTATTGGTAACCTCTATTTTCCTTTTCCAAATTTCTAGTTCGTAAATAGTTTTTCCAGAATGGTGAGGTTTACCGGTAACATCTATTTCCTTTTCCATGTTTTGAGTTTGTGAACAGTGATTGATGAATGGGGAGGTCTACCGGTAACCTATATCAGATAATCTTTTTCCTTTTCCATAATTTGAGTTCATGAATAGGGTTTCTAGAATGGTGATGTCTGTCGGTAACCTCTATCGGTAACCTCTATCGGTAACCTCTATCGGTAACCTCGATCACTACTAGGAAAACAGGTATTTGCGACGGGGCATTTGCGACGGGATCCTGTCGCAACAACACTTATTTGCGACGGGCCGGTCGCTAAAGCCTTTTTTTGCGACGGTCATTCTCCCCGTCGCAAATAGTATTCCGTATTTTTGTAAAAAAACTATTTTTTTAAAAAAAATAAAAAACTACTAATAATACTAGTATTTGCGACGGGCATAGTATCCCGTCGCAAAAACTATTTTTGAAAAAAAATAAAAAACTATTAATAATACTAGTATTTGCGACGGGCATAGTATCCCGTCGCAAATACTATAAAAAAATAAAAATAAATAAATTATTAATAAATTATTTTAATTAATATAATAATAGAATTATAATTCACAAATAAAAATAATTAATTATTTTAATTAATATAATAATAATAGAATTATAATTCAAAAATAAAAAATAATAGAATATTAATAAATGATTTAATTAATATAATAATATTAGAATTATAATTCATAAATAGAAAAAATATTAATAAGTTATTTTAATTAATATAAAAATAATAGAATTATTTTACATTCAAATATTAAAATAATTCAAGTATTACAAAAAATATAATTAAATTAAAATATTATAAAATTTTAATATATATATATATATTTTAATATTATAAAATATAAATAATATTATTATTCATATTAATATTGTTATTTAAAAATATAATATTATTAATATTTTATAATGAGACAAAAACTAAGAATAGAAAAAAAAATATTTTGATTTCCCAAATTTTATAACATAAATACAAACTCTAATCTGATGGAGGGTGAGGTGGGGAATCTGCAGATGGTGGTGGAGGAAACTACATCCCTAAAGTATGAGTGAGTCGACGCATGTACTCCATCTGCTCTTGATGCTGCTGCTGCCACTGACTCGTCTGCTCCTCGTGCAACTGCTGCTGGCGTCGACGCACCTCCTCATGCTGCTGACGCATCTGCTCCTGCTCCTGTCGGAGACTCTCTATCTGTGCAGTCTGATATCGCAACTGATCCTCATACTGTGTAGTAGAATAAGATGCACGATCTCCTCTCGAGATGGACGCCGACATCGCAGCACTGCCATAATAATCTCCGGGAGTCAGTCGAGAGCCGATACCAACTACCCGGCCCTTCTCGAAGGCATACTGGGTGGCCTGCATCCATTCCGCCTCATCAAACTGACGGGCCGTGGTCTGATCTGATGACGCGGCCTGACTCTCAGGCCAGGCCTGTGACACTGCGGCCTCATATGACTCCTATAGTTGCAATTTAAAATTAAAATTGTGAATATATTATATGCAGTTAATTTTTAAACTTGAAAACAAATAATACTGACCACGATGTCATGCTGACGATCACCTCTGAGCTCCCCAGTAGCAGGATCACTATACATCCTCCGATATAAGTCGTACTATGTAATATCGGGGTGCTCGACAGCCTATAAGAATAAAAAATAAACTGTTAATATTTATAGTTATATAAAATATTTATAAATAATGTACGTACCAGATGCTGTCTATGAGTACTGAAAGAACGACTCCCAGCTCGATGAGTCACCTCCTATCTCCCCCGATTCTGCCTCCCCACCGATGATCTCCTCTGAAAGGCACCACTCAACCAGTGCGCACATAATCCATCCCATACATGGGATGAAATATACTCTGGTCGGTGTGCTCTACATGACTCCTCAAAATCTAACACTCCTACTTTCTTCATCACAGCTTTTCTTAAATTATGCAAAAAACTGACGAAGGCCATCACGAATGGCCACCTCCCATGCCTCGTGGATGGCGTCACGCATGGTATCCTCGATCGGATACCATAAACCCTACAAATAAATCAAAATATCAAGTTAGAAATGAAATAATTTTCAAAATAAAAATTATTTATTTACGTACGTACCAACCAATGGCCGAACATGGCCTGCTGCACATCAATGGGAATCTTCTCCCATGTGGTCCACGGCTGAGAGAAATAGTTGCGCAAAATAGCGCTACCCTGTCTGACTGCTATATGCGGAAAACTGAAAAAATAATAAACATTTATTATGTGAATAGATTAATGAAATCTTAGTCAAATCCATAGGTTATCACACAGGTTATCACACCTCCGTGTGTGTGGATCAAACCCAAGACGTGGACGTCGCTCGGGGACGGGGTCAGGAATCATCAATCGTGCAAGACCGCGCCCCCTCCGCGTACTCCCTGGAGCGCCTGCAGGCTGAGGGTCATCTCTCAGCAACGCATCCGCATCGAAAGTCAGGTCAGCATCCGCCAACTCACGAAATGTGGCCTCGTCCATCTGAAACAGAAAATGTTAATGTTAGCAAATAATTGATAATTACTATTATATATACATATATACATATATACATATTATGATTGTATATAAATACCATGGAATGCTATCAGTGTTCATCTTCATCATCATCTTCATATATGTCAATGTCATCTTCATATTCCTCCTCAACATCATCGATATCCATTCGAGTTACAGTTGCTTCATCTCTTACCATTTCAAATTCATATGTGACATCATTAACATCATCGTCATCACCGACTCTTAAATTTGGGGTGTCGTCATCGATACACATGTCTCTTTGTAAAAAAGATTGATTTTGAGTACTCTCTTGAAAAACTTCAATTCTTTGCACATCAGTGAAAGCACATTCACTTTGACTAAACTGATTGTCTCGAATTTTGATTTTTATTATACTCCACCAATCAGTCAAGTCTCTTGATGTTGCACCGTACTTTGCATAATAAAATTGATATGCCTGTTGAGCCAATAAGAACGATTCATTTACTGCGAGAACACTTTTACATTTAATATCGATGATTCCATGAGTCGGATGAACACACACGCCTCTCTCTGTATCCAACCACCGACATTTGAACATGGTTATGTAATGTTGTCCAAGATAACAGAGTTCAATGATTTCATCAAGTATGCCATAAAAGGCAACTTCATTTTTTCGATGATGAGATCCACTCAAGCTAACTCCACTGTTCATTGTTTTTTTCGATTCCCCATATGCATGTGTGTGGAATCAAAATCCATTCACCACATATGCATTATAAGTTTTAACAAGTTTGGAAGGTGGGTTACTCAATACACACAGCCGTTTGTCAATTTTATCTGAATGTCGAGACACCTGAAAATTTGTGAAATAATTATCAATATAGTAACCTATACATTGAATGAGTTTCTAAAAGATAAAGAATTTATGTTACCAGTTTTTGAAACCACTGAGAGAAATTTTTCAGTCGACGTTCTTCGAGAGCAGCTGCTGTAATTTGTGGAATTTGTTTCTTGATATGATTATCATACAACCTATAAAAACCAAAGTTATTTACTATAACATAAATGATAGAATAAGTGATATAAACACTTACAGTATAACTGATGTCATCTCTTTACAGTTGAGCAGAACATACGTATGAGCTCTCTGATGTTCATCATCTGAAAGCCAGCGTTCATAAACTCCACCAAAACCAAAATCTGACTCGTTGAAAATAGATAATTGACTGTCGATTTCATCAATATTCCTCTCATTCCATCCCATTCGGTTGTGTTTTTAAGGATAATCAGATTCAAAATAATGGGAGTAGAAAAAAGATATTTCCTCTTGCAAATAACCTTCTGCAATAGATCCTTCAACAGATTCTTTGTTACGTACTTTTCTTTTCAATTTTTGCATGCATCTTTCAAATGGGTACATCCATCGAAACTGTACTGGACCTCCACATTTGGCTTCATATGGAAAATGTAACATCAAATGTTCCATTGAGTCGAAGAAAGACGGCGGAAATATTTTTTCCAGTTTACATATAATTACAACAACATCTTTTTCAAGTTTGCCTAGAGCATCATAATCTGCCGTAGCCGCACAAATTTCCCGAAAAAAATGAGACATGTCTGTTATGGAATCCCAAATCACAGAATTCAACAGACCTCTTAATCCAATGGGTAGAAGTCTCTCCATTATAACATGACAATCATGACTTTTTAATCCAGTAATATGACCATTCTTTACACATCTACCCAAATTAGAAGCACAACCATCTAGAAGTCTCAAATCTGCAATCCACTGACAAAATAATAAACGGTTTTCTTTAGACATTGTATAAGCTGCTTTTGGTTTCAGTAACCTTTCTGTTCTGACATTCTCAAATATTTCCAATTCTGGACGCCTGCAAATTTGGGCAAGATCTAAACGTGCATTTACATTGTCTTTGCTCTTTCCTAGCGTATCCAAAACCGTATGAAACAAATTATCAAAACATTTCTTCTCAATATGCATGACATCTAACATGTGTCGGACCAACAGATCAGACCAATATGGAAAATCCCAAAATATGCTACGTTTAATCCAATTGTGTTCTTTCCCAAAACCAGAAATTTTCTGTTGTTTTATTGTGGGACCAAAAGTGATGGGAGGTAATGAAAATACAACTGATTTTAACTCCGAACCTGATAGCATTTTTGGAGGTCCATCCCTTTCAACTGTTCCTTTTCTGAAATTAGATCTGTTTCTGCGAAAAGGATTATCAGCTGGAAGAAATCTGCGATGACAGTCAAAATAACAAGGTTTCTTTCCATGAATGAGCATAAATGCTTTGTTCTCTCCCATACAGTAAGGACATGATTTCTGACCATGTGTACTCCAGCCAGATAACATCCCATAAGCCGGGAAGTCACTTATTGTCCACATAAATGCTGCTCTCAGTATGAAATTCTGTTTCGTTGCAACATCATATGTACTGACACCAGTACTCCACAATAAATTTAATTCATCAATCAATGGCTTCAAATAAACATCAATATTTTTCTTCGGATTTCCTGGAATTAGTAAAGTAAAAAAGATATATGGCTCCTTCATCAACATCCATGGAGGTAAACTGTACGGAGTTAAAAAAACAGGCCAACATGAATATTGACTACCATAAGATCCAAACGGATAGAAACCATCAGTGGAAAGGCCCGGTCGAACATTTCTAGCTTCTAAAGCAAAGGATGGATGCACTATATCAAAATGTTTCTATGAATCACCATCGGCTGGATGATTCAAGCTTTTATCGGTTGAAATATTCTCTTTATGCCATGACATCATTGTCGCTGTATTCTTAGACATGAATAAACATTGAAGTCTAGATGTAAGCGGAAAATATCTCAACTGTTTTACAGGAATCAAACCAGACTTCCCGTGTTGTCCTTCTTTATATCTCAGTTGCCCACATGTAGGACAACTATCCAACGACTCATTTTTCCCAGAATATAAAATGCAGTCATTTGAACATGCATGAATCTTCTGACAAGTAAGTCCCAAATTTCGAACCAGCATCTTACTCTCATAGTAATTTGCAGGTAAAACATTTCCTTCGGGTAACAGTGTTTTCAGCAAAGAAAATATCTGGTCAAAACAGGTGTTTGACATTCCATTATCTGATTTGATAGCCATAAATTTTTCAACTGCTTCTAATTTTCTCATCTTGCAGCCAGGATATAATGCATCCTCAGCAGATTTCAACAACTCATAAAATTCAGATGGTGCCAACTCAGGATTTGAAGCTATATCAGTCGGAGTTTCTGTATGTTGAACAGATGAACCTGCAACATCATGTACTAAATCTTGAAACCGAGATGGATCCAGAATCAAGTTGGTATCACCTGCTCTGGAACTGCATTCACCGTGTTGATACCAAAAAACATAATCTGGTTGAAAACCAAAACGCAAGAGATGTTCTCCCACTTTGTCAAACGTGTCAAACGTTCTCAATGCACATTTTCTGCAAGGGCATTTTATTTTTCCTTCTGAAGCAAATTCTAAATTTGATGCCACAAATGATAAAAAAGTCTCCACACCCTCAACATATACTGGATTTAAACCAGAACCGTTTGGATTTCTACGTTGATTTATCCATATGCGGTCACCTAATAATGATTGTTGATGACCTCGTTGTTCCATATTTCTCTATAAAATATAAAAGAATGACTGGTTTTGAATAATTTTTTAGAAAAAACACTCAAGTAAAGACTGAATATATTGAGAATAAAGCAAAAAATGTTACAAATATTGATAATTTTAATATTATATTGATTTTTTATTATTTTAATAATACTAATATAATTTTTTCATAAACATTAATTAAATAATAATAACATTATTACATTATTATTATATTTTATTACTAATATTAAAATAACATAATTTTTTATATTATATACAATTCTCCTTTCATCTGTGTGTTTAACATTCTGTCTCCACATGTAATATTTGCATTCACTTTCACCTCTCCATTGGCGAGTAGGTTGATAATTTTGAAAAAGAATGCGAATATTACATGTGGAGACAGAAAACACACAGATGAAAAGAGAATTGTATATAATATAGAAAATTATATTATTTTAATATTAATAATAAAATATACAAATAATGTACTAATGTTATTATTCGTAAATATTGGTAATTATTCCAAATTATTGGTAATTATTTCTAATTATTGGTAATTATTTCTAATTATTGGTAATTATTTCTAATTATTGGTAATTATTTCTAATTATTGGTAAATATTGGTAAATATGGGTAATTATTGGTAATTATTGGTAAATATTGGTAACTATTGGTAATTATTGGTAACTATTGGTAATTATTACTAATTATTGGTAATTATTACTAATTATTGGTAATTATTACTAATTATTGGTAATTATAACTAATTATTGGTAATTATTACTAATTATTGGTAATTATTACTAATTATTGGTAATTATTACTAATTATTGGTAATTATTACTAATTATTGGTAATTATTACTAATTATTGGTAATTATTGGTAATTATTGGTAAGTATTGTTAATTATTGGTAATTATTGGTAATTATTACTAATAATTACGAATTATTGGTAATTATTACTAATTATTACTAATTATTGGTAATTATTACTAATTATTAGTAATTATTACTAATTATTGGTAATTAATACTAATTATTGGTAATTAATACTAATTATTGGTAATTAATACTAATTATTGGTAATTAATACAAATTATTGGTAATTATTACTAATTATTGGTAATTATTACTAATTATTGTTAATTATTACTAATTATTGTTAATTATTACTAAATATTGGTAATTATTACTAATTATTGGTAATTATTACTAATTATTGGTAATTATTACTAATTATTGGTAATTATTACTAATTATTACTAATTATTGGTAATTTTTACTAATTATTACTAATTATTGGTAATTATTACCAATTATTGGTAATTATTACCAATTATTGGTAATTATTACCAATTATTGTTAATTATTACATATTATTGGTAATTAATACCAATTATTGGTAATTATTGGTAATTATTGGTAATTATTGGTAATTATTGGTAATTATTGGTAAATATTTTTAATTATTACTAATTATTGGTAATTATTACTAATTATTGGTAATTAATACTAATTATTGGTAATTAATACCAATTATTGGTAATTAATAATAATTATTACTAATTATTGGTAATTATTACTAATTATTGGTAATTATTACTAATTATTGTTAATTAATACTAATTATTGGTAATTAATACTAATTATTCCTAATTATTACTAATTATTACTAATTATTACTAATTATTAGTAATTATTGTTATTTATTGTTAATTATTACTAATTATTACTAATTATTAGTAATTATTACTAATTATTAGTAATTATTACTAATTATTAGTAATTATTACTAATTAATATTAATTATTACTAATTATTAGTAATTATTACTAATTATTAGTAATTATTACTAATTATGAGTAATTATTACTAATTATTAATAATTATTACTAATTATTGGTAATTATTAATATTTATTATTAATTATTACTAATTATTGGGAATTATTAGTAATTATTACCAATTATTGGTAATTATTGGCAATTATTACTAATTATTGGCAATTATTACTAATTATTGGCAATTATTGGTAATTATTGGGAATTATTGTTAATTATTACTAATTATTGGTAATTATTGGCAATTATTGGTAATTATTGGCAATTATTGTTAATTATTACTAATTATTGGTAATTATTGGTAATTATTACTAATTATTGTTAATTATTACTAATTATTACTAATTATTGGTAATTATTACTAATCATTGGTAATTATTACTAATTATTACTAATTATTGGTAATTATTATTAATTATTGGTAATTATTCCTAATTATTAATAATTATTTGTAAATATTACTAATTATTGGTAATTAATACTAATTATTGGTAATTAATACTAATTATAGGTAATTATTACTAATTATTGGTAATTAATACTAATTATTGGTAATTAATACTAATTATTACTAATTATTACTAATTATTGGTAATTATTCCTAATTTTTCCTAATTTTTCCTAATTTTTCCTAATTTTTGGTAATTATTGCTAATTATTACTAATTATTGATAATTATTGGTAATTATTGGTTATTATTGGTAATTATTGGTAATTATTGGTAATTATTGGTAATTATTCCTAATTATTCCTAATTATTCCTAATTATTACTAATTATTCCTAATTATTCCTAATTATTACTACTTATTACTAATTATTACTAATTATTACTAATTATTAATAATTATTACTAATTATTACTAATTATTACTAATTATTCCTAACTATTACTAATTATTCCTAATTATTACTAATTATTCCTAATTATTACTAATTATTACTAATTATTGGTAATTATTGTTAATTATTACTAATTATTACTAATTATTGGTAATTATTGGAAATTATTACTAATTATTACTAATTATTGTTAATTATTGGTAATTATTCCAAATTATTGGTAAGTATTACTAATTATTGGTAATTATTACTACTTATTGGTAATTATTACTAATTATTGGTAATTATTACTAATTATTGATAATTATTACTAATTATTACTAATTATTGGTAATTATTACTAATTATTACTAATTATTCTTAATTATTGATAATTATTGATAATTGTTCCTAATTATTTGTAATTAAATGAATAATTATCAATAATTATGAATAGTTACCAATAATTACAAATAATAACATTATTAATATATTTTATTATTAATATTAAAATAATATAATTTTCTTATTTATATACAATTCTCCTTTCATCTGTGCGTTTTCTATCTCCACATACAAATAATACATGTGAAGACATCAAACCCACAGATGAAAAGAGAATTGTATATATATAAAAAATTATATTATTTTAATATTAATACTAAAATAGACTAATAATGTAATAATGTTATTATTCCTAATTATTGGTATTTATTACTAATTATTAATATTTATTCTTAATTATTAAAAATTATTAGTAATTATTCCTAATTACCATTAACTATGAACAATACTAATAATTTAAATTTATTAAGTAATAAAACAATGTAAACATAATTAAATTACAACTAATTAAGAATAATTGAAACTAATAAAAAATTAAAAATGAATATTAAATTAAAATGAACATAAATACCTTGAAAATTGATCTGCTCTGATCGTTCTTCTAAACTTTAATATCTGCTCCGGAGAAAAAAATTAAACTGGAAAAAAACTGAACTCTAGAAATATAATTTTGAGAGAAGGAGAAGATAGAGAATGAGAATGAAATGAAAAAAACGGATGGGGGTATTTATAGGTTAGATTATTTGCGACGGGCCCATTTGCGACGGGTATCCCATCGCAACTAGTATTATTTGCGACAGTACCCGTCGCAAATACCTTAGCCAACATTTATTACGGTCAACGGGTAAATAGTTATTTGCGACGGGACCCGTCGCAAATAACCACCTGCCAACATACTATTTGCGACGGGGGAATATTCCCGTCGCAAATACCTTTTACCGCCGCCGGTTATTTGCGACGAGAATATTCCCCCGTCGCAAATAAGTTTCCCGCGATTTGGCGCGCAAACCGCGCCAGTCCTTTTGCGATGGGGAAAGCTGTCCCCTCGCAAAAGGCTACTTATTTGCGACGGGCAAATAACCTCGTCGCAAATAAGGTTTTAACAGGACAATTCGCGACGGGAATAAATCTCATCGCAAATAACCCGTCGCAAATGCCTTTTTTTCCCGTAGTGGATTTCCTTTTCCAAACTTTGAGGTCATGAACAATTTTTCCAGCTTCATATAATTTCACCCCTTTAATGTTTCATTTGATGTAAAATGATTTTAAAGCCGTTTTTTGAGGACTCTAAGGCCAATTTAAAGACCATAAATTTTATATTAATTTATCTTAAGGCTAGGGACATTTTTACTTGGTCAAACCGCATGGTTTATTGAGATCCTCTTTTAACAGAAAACCTAGGGTATCTTAAACCACTACTCTGTTGAATCTTATAAAAGGATGGGATATCTTCCTCCTTTGTTCTTCCTCCTCGTTCTCTGGTGCGAGATGCTCGATCCTTTCCTTCATACCAAAAGAATCATGAGATAAAACTATTCCCCACAGATTTTTTTCCTCGACGATCTTCTTGCTACAAGTGGACCCCCTATCTCGGGGCAACCAACAAGTATCCATCAATATTCTATATAAGGTATATTTTATCATCATTCTTTTTGGGCTAATCTTCTCATGTTTCTCCTTTTAATATTATATAAAGTGATCCCCATGATTCTAATGGTGGTTTCATGGGTTTTGGTCGGTGTCGTCGTACCTTGGCATCCTCGGGGGGATACAATTGTTGCGAGAGGTGGCGATCATGATCTGATGTGTGGACTGTTATTGCATAATGAAATTCAAGAACTATTTGAGGTAGGGGATTCATTGATTCTGACTTCTTTTAGGATAAACTATATCATTATCATTTTTACCCCACTAGATGACAATGTAAATAACATAATAAATATTTGAACCTGATAAAAAAATTGATATAGATCATCTGTTTTTGCCTCTTGTTTTTCTAGATAGTGTGATATCTATGCTTTCTTTGTAGAAATGTTCATCCTTAACAAAAATCAGAAAATACTGTAAACCAGGATTAATTGATAATTGTTTTCCTTAAGAAAAAGTGGCATGTAAATGAATCATGTTCTTGTTTAAATTTGATGTTAATCAAATTGGCGCAGTAAGCATGAATAATTATTTCTGAAAACATACTAATTAGGATTCTCGAATATGGAACCTGCGAATAATAATCAGTTAACCCAAGATGGATTAAAGAACTAGTTGTTGGATAAAAGATAATTCTAGTAGGGTTCTGAGTTACCCTCTTGATTGTTAAAGGGACAAGAGCCAAATTATTAAGATATTGGTTTTCCTGCTACTTGTATTGTGATGTGAGGATAGATGGATTTTGGGATATGTAAGAGCATGGAGGCCTTTTGGTTGTTGTAAAAAATGATGCCTAGGGTGGTGATATGCATTGTTTTATGCATGTGGGTGTCAGGGAGGACACCGGGGATGATGGAATGGGAAGGATGTGATTGTTGGATGCTTGCTATTTCTTTTTGGTTCAATTTTATGTTTTACTTTTCCCCACTACCTAATGCAGCTAGTTTTACGTACCCTTCTTCTGAAAGAGTTGAATATGTGCTGGGTATGCGACGTGATTTCCATGTTTAGCTTCTCAAGGGTGGATGGGTCTATTCTCTTGCTATAGGCGGCAAATATTCTACAGTTAGTACATCTACTCACCATGTTTATCCCCCTTTGTTTAGTATCATTTAATGTCTTTATAGAATTCCTGGGAATGTTGGAAAGTAATTCTGTAATAAATAATTTAACAAATGTTGTGAACCCATCGGGTTGTAGTTTGCTAGAACATAATGATGAGGTTGTAATTTTAAAGGGAAAGTGGACTTTTTGTGTGATGATAATGAAATTTAATGTAAAATTGTAAATGGTTAATTAATATTTAAAGAATTAATTAACGTAAATTAGGACTGATAAAACCGAAATTAAGTAAGGAAATAAATAATTTTAAATGGTTGTGTGCTTATAGGATACCTAGTATTAGAAATGGAAGTCAGGAGTTCTAGAGACGTTAGTTGTAGTACAGTCTAAGACTAGGTTATGCCCATATTGGGGTTGTGAGCTATAATATATTCTATAATATTTTTGTTTCTATATGATACATCATCCCGCCAGTAAGGGAAACTGACACCCTGGGGTTTCGTTGCCCTGGGTGATGTTTTCCCCTACATTCTGGTGTGAGGATGGATGGCTGACTACCCCCTTTGGCCCTACTCTGTTATCTTGGTAGTTACTTGTCCTGGTAGGCGCAACGGTTAGTTTTTCCCTTAAATGTGTGTATATGGATGTAATGGCTTGTGGTTATTAACACAAATATATTCTGGATATAGTTTCCTATGGACTACTATAGGTGTAACCTGTATAGGCTGTGATGGCTTGAGGATCCTTACTCAGTGTATAGGATATAATGGCTTGAGGTATAATACCTAACGTATGATACACATTATGCGAGCCATGGTGGGGCCCGAAAACAAACTGGTTACTTTCTTGTGTGGGCGTGGTGGTTTCGTTTCACAAGGTGTATATTGTGGTGCTTCGCCCAGGTGTCTGCGGGCAAGTCTTTTTGGAGAGAGATGCTTAGGATGTACGATGTTTGGGAAAATAGGCAGACCAGTGGGGAAGTAGTAGTGGGGTACCCTTGATATTCATTATTATATTATATACTATTGTATGTGTCACATGGTGAGAGTAGAAATGGTGAGGTTGCAAACTTAGTATACTTTTTTAGGTGACGAGTCAGTTTCACTTGTTGTTTACTGTGCTTTAGCATGATTTATTTACTTTCTCATGAGAGGATTCGTGGAAGATACTATTGAGTATACTGTTATACTCACCCTATGTATATATAAACTTTTTTTCAGGTCACTTGGAGAAGGATGGATAACAATATATTTTCTACAAGCTTGGGGTTGCAGGAGCTGTTTGGGATTGTTGTTGCAGCTGTTTTTACATTCTTTTGGGTATTTTCAATTTTCCCATTCTAGTTGTAGTATTTTTGCATGAAATTACATATCTTCACATGGGTTTTATTTTCTATTTCAGTTCTGAGATGGAGTTGGTTGGTGTCTATATTATCTCGCTCTTCCACATGTGTTCTCTTAGAAGACAATGCCTCCCATTTGTGTGTTTACTATACCCTCGGTGCTAGTCTCATACCCGGGGCTTATTGGAGGTGGGACTCGGGGGTCATTATCTCATTTATCACATTGCCGGCCCTGGAGGGGTATACATTGTGGGGAGGGGGTCATGACATAACGAATGGATGTCAGATTATGATTCTAGGGTAGGAAATGTTCTTTGGAATTTCAGAACGGACCTGTTCCCAAGTTGGTGAAGAATAAGGTATTTTCCAAAATAAGACGTCACACTCTTTCATTTAAGTGAATAAAATAAAAATACACAATGTGTATAAAATACTACACACAGTGTAGTATTCTTTTTAATACTATGGCTTAAGAAGAGGTAGCCACACATCTTGGATGTGCCACACAATTCAACAAATGGTTAGATCTCAACTGGTACGCAAAAAATAAAACACACTTCATGACAAGAAAAACTACACAAAATGTAGTAAAAAATTCTTACACGGTCATCACACATCATGTTCTCAGAAAACATGTGGCCCGTACATGCCTAACACATACATGACATGTAATCTTGAAATTTCTAGAACATCCCATATTTTCCCAGTTTTCTCAGAATGAAGTCAATTTTTCAAACTTGGTGGGGATTTTGATCCATTCTAAATAAGCCGAGTTCCTACAATCTCCCCAACATAACATATCTCATCCCCAAGAAATTATATGAAACTCAGAAATGGAACTAAACATAACACTCCGATACAAGTTTCCCAGACTACTCCAGTCTCAACGGTTCGGGCTATATTCCTAAAGGGCTCCCAAACATAGGATATTCCTAACTCGATCTCAACCTGGAAAAACTCAAACCGCGCAAAGGATCACTAAACTGTTTCTGGATGCATGGTCCTATCGTGACACATCATCACTCCAACACCTCACGGGTGCTCCTGGGTCATTTCTGACACCAAAACTTATCCCACAATACTTTGGTATTCTCCTCCACGAGGTCCTACATCCCAAGGATGCTCAAAATGATCTTAGTTCCTAGCATGTCAATTTACATGCGTACTTGATGCCCTGATGCCCATGAGAACTCAAGTAAACCACATCCTAAATTCCCCTAATGTCACGCATCTCATTCATATATAAATATATCAAACACCAGATATGGTGTCAATCCCACTTAACATCATCTAGATAGTCCAAATAAATCATATGCATCTTGTGCACTCAAAGCGGACATGCCCCTACAGGCCATGCCAAAACAATTAAAACCATAACAGATCTTGGCCACACCCGTGGTGTACCTCTAACCATCATCGGCTCACCATCTAGCCTAGGCCTTGGAAGCTCCACGACATGAAAATGGCATTATGTACGACTACCAAATGCCTGACCTCCTGACGGTGCTGCTCCAGTCACTAGCCACTGGACCCTCAGTTAGGTCCCACTATCTCTATCACATCATCCATGTGCAGTTGTAACCTATATACCCTCTCCTAGTACCAAACCTGAACCAAATCCAAATTCCACAGTATACCATGGTCACCGTATTCCATCTTCCTAAGATGGTTGCCAGCCGAGCATCTCCAGATGCCCGACCTGTCCAAAGGCCTAGAACTCCTTTGGAGGTTGATCACACTGAGTCTGAACATGTCCTGGCAGACCACATTAAACACAAACCACTACTGAACTTCTAAGAGGTGGTCTAGCTGAGTCCTTTTCCAAATTGACCTACTGGAAGTCATCTAATCCATGCTTCCTGGTATCCAAACAATCACCTAAAGCTGTCGAATGGCCAAATTGGGGTTTATCCCTCTGGTTACCCTCCACTATGAGCACCTGATTCACTACCTCGGCGAATAAACCCATCCTAATGATATTCACCTGGATCCGAATGGGGTTTCGTAATCCATCCTCGAAGCGACTCCCCCTTACTGTGTAATCCCTTACCATAATAGGTGAAAAGCAAGAAAACTCAGTGAATGTGGATGCATAGTCTATGATGGAAGTCTATCCATGCTGAAGGCTCAAGAACTATTGATCACTCTCTTCCCTCAGTTTCTCTGGGTAAAATTTCTTAAAGAACTTGTCCTCGATGTCTTTCCAAACTTTTCCCTCATGTCTGCAACCCTGAACCTGCACATCCAACCAGTGCTTTGCCAGTCCTCACAGCATGTACTTTGTTATCTAGACCCTCCACACAGATGTGTCTCGAGCTACTCAAATATCATCTACATGCTCTCTATCCAGTACTCACCTACCTCAATATCACCCTCACCTTGAAAAAAGCGGTGGGTGCTACGACTGGGACTCACGCTTTAGATATGCCATAGATGGATCTATACCTTGTGCACCTCTATCGATCCCCTACAAAACAGGTACCAGGCTAACTCGATGTTGACCATTGAGCCATGGTCTGAACGCTAACAAAACAAATGGTTTCCATACCATCATTTGATCCTGGACATGTTCCTTTCCCTGAGCCTGTAGCTGCAGCTCATGCACTGCCTGCACTAGATCCTACATCTGATCCTGCTCTTGTGGAACTGTACCGTCTCCCGCCTAACTCTCCACCTAAGTCTCTAAAAGGAACCAACTGACTACCATAAATGGTCATAAATTCCATATATATATATATGTAATATATTCACGCATATTAGAAAATAAGTACAAGGCAGAACATATCTAATACCCTTTCTATCCCCCAACGAAACCCTCGCTCAGAGCATCCCAGCCTCATGTGTAACGCCCCAACCCCAGTTACCAAGAGTTAGTGCATTATTACATAACATTGGAATGATACAAGGAATCATGTCCTAAAAGATCGATCAGTTTAGTTTCATTAGATGTACTAGACACATTCATAAGTTTTATATTACACCATGAAATAATAATATCAAGAACATTTTCCCCCTTTTTAACACACTTGTATCCTTAACCTATCATTGCAGGTTAACTGTAATTCTTCACATACTGGGAAAAATAAAACATAGAAGGGGGTGAGATCAAATGCTCATTAAGGATAACAATATAGTACAATATTTCATAAATAAGCATAAACATTTAAGGCAATGTATAAGACTAAAACGAAATCATATTAAACTTAGACATCAGCATAATATATAAATGATAAAATCGAATAATTCCATTTACTTATTCACATGGATATTCTACTAGTCGAATAATCCCATGCAATATCAGCAGCCACATTCATAATGATGGAATGAAAAAATCCAAACACCAAAACCACATAGTCAAGGCCTTGTGCCAAGACTACAAATAAGATTTTTTAAGGCCTTCTTACAAGACACTAGTTTGTCTCATGAGACCTACCGATGCATCTTGGAGATATAGCAGGCTCCACCCATCCCTTAATATGTCCAATGCATTCCACATATGAAATGGTTTAGACATAACATAAACATTCGTATTAAAAATAGCATATAAAATGTCAATACTTTATCCATAAACCATGAATGGTGTAAAAATAACACATCTGCAGTCATACAAATAACAAAACCTTCAATACAATAGTTATGTTTTGTATCATAAGAAATCAACTTCAAACAAGCTTAAAATCCATCTAATGATGTTGACATTGATGAAATCAAAACTTTTTTATATAAATATCTCTTTCTATTTTGAAATAATTTAAAATTATTATTATTAAAAAAGAAAATATTTATTTGGAAAGTATCCTTTTAAGCTAGTTTGGGATGATTTTCCAATGATATAACATCAGAATATTTCCACACCCACTGTATAAGTTAAGAAAGGCATTCTTACCTTAATTTTGTCGAAAATTTAAAAAAATACCTTGTTTGGAAATCGACGGAAAGAATCCTTTCCAAACATATATTCTCAAAAATGGTATAAATGATTTCAAACCATAGTATATTAAATAGTAAGAATGTTTTGAATTAAATTTTTAAGGAAAAACGTATGGGGATGATGAAGAGGTCAAATAAGATACATACATGAAAACAACCTTAGATAATAATGAAATTGTTAAATTAACAATTACCCTGTACATTTCCTTAGTCGATGGTATATTAACCTCCTGTATAAAAGTTAAAAAAATTATTATTAAATTATACAAGAATTATATACATTAATATGATATCATATATGATCCTCTAATATTACTTTGTTAATAATATTTCAGTAGTATCATTGTTTCGTGTGTTAACTGATCAGTTTCTCTTTATATGCTCGGTTACGTAAGGGTTGTTTGTTTTGAATATGATGTATTTTATTCATATCAAGAATGATATTAAGTTCTTAAACATTATTTTTATTCATAAAATGAAATTATTCTTGAATGATAATGATGGAGAATGAATCTCATCGCGTTCGTGGAGACGGTAATCCGTACATACGCACGAGCGACAATATCATTATATTGACTGTGAAATTGTATGTAATTATATGTTATATCATATATAAATAATAATTAAAATTTTATACATAATATTTACATTAGTTATACTCATTATTATACCCATCCAAATAAGGAAGTGTTTGAATAATAAACTACACCATGATGTGGAGACAGTAAGCCGTATGTACGCACGAATGGTGACTTTGTCATTCATATGATGGATAGAATAATGAATATGGTTGTATAATTCTTATAATAATATCCCAGTATATAGAATATACTGGAATTAATTTTTTAGAATGGAAACAACAAATTAATAGGAAGTGGAAGAAGACCATAACATGAAAGAGGGTGGTGAAATTATTACCTCTTCTTCTGGTGTTTCCTTTAGAGTTGATAAATGGGATCCTTTGTTTGACTTTTTGATCAAAATAAAACCTCTAGGTTGAAGTGAGGTAAATTGGGAAGATATTCGAGCAGGGTTTGGTATATCCATATGGATTGGGATGGGTGATTTTGATAGAAGGGGACGTTTCCATTTATACGAGAGGTGAGGGGCACATTAGGAAAAGATTGAAATATTATTTTATAATAAATTTATTTTCATTTTATAATGTCTCCAAAATTATTTATTTCAAGGATAAGGTGGGTATGGGTCGTAAACCTCTCAAACAATAGGTTTTATACAAGTTTTTTTACCATATTAACCTTATCGTTCAGATTTAACTATTAGTTAAATAGTTTGACTTTTACCATGTATTCTTGTATCATTATAATAATTGGTTAAGAAACATACTATAAATTGCCAATAAAACCTCAAGTGGTTCATTAATGATATAATTATAATTATATATGTTCTTAGGCATAACCTTATATTTTGAAGACTATTATATAATTTAATAATATAATATTTTTTTTGAAAACTCATTTATGTTAATTTTGACACTATTTAGTATTTCGATTTGGTGAATGTTATCACAACTTTATTACATAGAACCAAATACATTGAATCAACCCTAAAATGTATTATTCACCTTGAAAATTCTTTTATTTCATAAAAACATTGAAATTATATTTATTATAATATTTATAATACCATTTGATATAATCTTTGATTAATACTGTAATTACTGCATCACCATTGTGTCATAAATAAATTTAATTATTTAATGTCTAAAAATTATAAATAAACAGACATTATGTATGAAATTTTTTTATTATTCAAATGAGTATTTATAGTCTAAAATATAACTTATATAACTACATTTAAAAAATATTTTACAAAAAGATATATGTTTATGTCATTTTTGTCATTACATTAAATTAATTAATATAAAATGTCATTATCACTCTCAAGTGGCTCCAAGGTGTTCCACAATCTACCCAAGGATGCCCATGGCCAGACATGTATCAAAAAATAGGAATAGAATGCATGTTAGGTTAATTTAATATTATTATAATATTATTTTTTACCCTTATTTACCAGATTTACCATTTAACCATTTTAAATATAAAATTTACCGAAGTAATTATTCAAAATATCTAAAAATAAAAGTTACCTATTTAGAAAATTTGTAGCTTTTGATTCCAAATATGGAATCCATTTTTCATATTAAAAAAACATAAGTGGTATAAATTAATTTTAAATTATTTCTCATTGTCAAAACAAAAGCATGTTTTTAAGAAATAATAACTATCAAAAGATTGACACTTGTTTTTGTCCACTTTAATTCTGATATTACATACAATGACATAAATTATATTAAATGATAAAAATATAATATAATGATGATTTAAAACCACTAAAATGTATAATTTAACACTAAAAATTATTTTTATTAAAAAAGTTGTTTTTAATTAAAATTTAGTTTTTTTACTATTCATCAAAAATATAATGTTTTCAAAAAACTTCAAAAAATTCACCCTACGCTAATTTAGATATTCAAAATTTAAAAATGAAGTCCATTTTTTAAAATAAAATTTATAAAATTTGAAAAAGTGGTTATTACTATTTATAACGGCAAGTTCGATTGGTTGTGGTGTGTTAAAACTCCATGTTGCATACAACGAAAGCTACTGCATTATTCAAAGGGAAACATATCATGGATGCTTGGGGTGTTACATTGTCCCATCCTTAAAATAATTTCATCCTCAAAATTTCTAGAATATTACTGAATAAAAAGATTTGGTTGGTTCTTCATCATATGTTCTTCGGGTTCCCAGGTTTCCCCTTCCATCATATGGTTTCTCTATAGAACTTTTACCAGATGAGTCATCCAGTTTCTCAACGCTTGTTTTCTGGTATCAAGAATTCTTAGTCGCTCTTAACAATAAGATAGACCGGGTTCCAATTAAATTTATTCCTAGTTGAGTTCATGTGTTGGGTAAGGCATGTATTTTCTCAACAGTGATACGTGGAACACATCATGAACTTTGAAGAGACTTGGAGGCATTACCAAATGATAATCTATAACACTAGTTCATTCTACAATTTTGAAATGTTTGATGTACCTACGACTCAATTTACCATTCTTATTGAAACATATAATACCCTTCCATGTAGATACTTTCAACAAAACATGATCTCCAACATTAAATTCAAAATCAGTCCTTCGATTATCGGCACAGATCTTTTCCCCACATTGAACTAATTTGATTTGGGTTTTGATAATCATCCCTTTTTAAATTGTTTCCTCAACAAGCTCTGGGCCTCCGAGTTTTCTTTTACCAACATCATCTGAACATGTGGGTGTACAACATCTCTTTCTGTTTAATGCATTATATAGTGCCATCTGAATACATGAATGGAAGCTATTATTATAGGAAAATTCAACCAGAGGTAAATATTGATCCCACATACCTTGAAAGTCATGTGATAAAAATATCAAAAAGTATTCTAAGGATTGAATAGTCTGTTCCAATTGTCCATCAGTTTTATGGTGGTAGGCCGTGCTCAAACGACGTTTAGTATCCAGTGATTTCTGAAGAATTTTCTAGAATCTTGATGTAAAACTGGGATCACAATCAGAAACAATCAATAGGGGTACTCCATGATGTCTTAAAATAACATTAGTATATAGTCTTTCAAAATATTCAAGTGGAAAATCTACTCTTATATAAAAAAAATGTGCTGACTCGGTAATACGATCAACAATGACCCATATTGTATCATTCCTTCAAGGAGTCTTTGGTAGCCCTATGTCAAATTCCATCATAAAATTATCTCATTTCCACTCAGGTATGAGAATATGTTGAATGACTCCTCTAGGATATTTCCTTCCAACATTTACTTGTTGAAAAACCACAAATCTTGACACAAAATCAACAATCGCCCTCCTCATGTTCTCCCACCGAAAATGTTCTTTCAAATCTCTATACATCTTGGTGCTCCCAGGGTGTATATAGAAATTGTAGCTATGAACATCATCCAACAATTCCATTTTTAGATCAAGTATTTTAGGAACACAAAGTCTCTTCACAAATTTCAAAATTCCATCTTCATATATGAAGTCACTTAATCTACAATCATTCACACATTTAATCTTCTTCTGAAACACCTCACCATCGGTCTAAGAAATCTTAATCATTTCTAATAAAGATCTTTTGGAAAACATTTTAAAAAGTATTGATGTTTCACCTTACATGGTTATTCCCATATTGATCTTTATTATATCCATGAAAATTTGATCCCTTTAAACTCTCATCTTGTTCAAAAATCCATGATCCTTTCTACTTGAAGCACCTACCACCTTATTTTCCTTCCACGGAAGGTATTTTATAGTGCAATAACAATCCTTGAGTAGTTCAATATATCGTCTTTTCCTCATGTTGAGTTCTTTCTATGAGAAAATATACTTCAAACTCTTGTGATCAGTATAAATCACACATTTATCACCATAGAGATAGTGTCTCAAAATATTTGGAGAAATGATTACAACTTCTAAATCAAGATCATGTGTAGGATAGTTTTGCTCATGAATTTTTAGTTGTCGTGATGCATAGGGAATAACTTTACCATTCTCCATAAGGACACAACCAAGTCCTTTCTTTGAAGCATCACTATAAATAACAACCCCATCAATCCCCAATGGTACAGTCAAGATATTAGAATTAACTAATCTTATCTTGTGTTCATCAAAACATTCTTCACAATCTTTTGTCAAAACAAATTTAACCCATTTATGAGTTCAAAATTCTGGAAAAAATGCCAATAACAACCTACTAAACCAATAAAACGGAGTGCCTAAGATATACTCGTTGGTGCTGGCCATTCTCGGATTGCCTTAGTCTTTGAAGGATAAAAAATGATTCCATCCTTACATACAATATTCCCAAAAAAATATCATTAAGCCATAATTCACAATTGCTAAATTTTCCATATAATTCATTTCTTATAAGAGTCATTAGTATAATGTACAAGTGATTCTCATGATCTTCATAGCTTTTTGAGTATACCAAAATATCATTAATAAATACCACTACAAAGTCATCATGATATTCCTTGAAAACTCTATTCATTATATCCATAAAGACAAAGGGTGTAATAGTCAATCCAAAAGGCATTACACTAAACTCGTAATTCATGTACCTAGTATGAAATGCTGTTTTCGGAATGCCTTCCTTCTTCACAAAAAACTGATGATATCCATATCGAAGGTCAATATTTTAAAAATAATTAGCTCCATGAAGTTGGTCGAATAAATCATCAATATGAGGTAGGGGATACTTGTTATTTATTGTTATGGCATTGATCTCCCTGTAGTCAATGCACAACCTCATAGATCCATCTTTCTTCTTAAGACCAACTCCTTTCTAGCAAACACATGAACTACATTGACAACTCATTAAATCTATCCATATACTTTCCCATCAATAATTTTTTATGGCTTCACTCTAAAGATGAATTGTTTTAAACCAGAGTAATATCTATTTCCTTATAATTTTTTTGAACATACAATACATAGGAAAATTTAATGGGGTGAGTCGATTTTTTATCTCTATTTAGGTTGCCTAATGAAAATACCACACCCGAGAATCCTTTTAAATAAAAATGTTAGATATATTGAAAATAATATTCATAAAATAAATTCTAAACTGTCATATATTGGATCTCCATGATTAGATAGAAAACAACACATGTCATTGTTTGTCCTTCAATTCTGATTAAATGAAATTATCCAATGAATGACTACAAAAAATCTCCCATGATATATCTGGAACCTTATAATCACCAAACAAAAAGATCCATCCCTAATGTATAACTACCAGAAATAAGATAATAAAGAATGGAATTAAATGTTACTTTATATAATGAATCAAAATAAAAAAACCTAGAAATCCTCAAACCATACCTATTTCATCTAATTAGGTATATTTACCTCATTATTAAATAATAACTAATGTTTATACTGACAAAATGTATTCCTCTTAGAGTTATCCTACTTAGGGATCACCCTTATACAGTCAGTTGAAGCATCCTAGCCAACGAGCCCCTACCCGAGTGGTATGGGCACCTGCTTGGAATCCAAGTGACACGGGTTCAAAACCGAGTGAAAGAGAATTTACGGGGTACTTTAGTAGTACTGTAGAAGTACTATAGTAGTTACTGTATCAGTTACTGTTTAGTACTGTAGCAACCAGAACTAATCACCCGATTTGGGCCTTTGGGCCACCGGATTTGGCCTACAGGTCTCCAGGGCCTTCGGGTCATCAAAGGGATTCAGGCCATAGGGTTGTCGGGTCATGTAGACCATGGAGTAGCCTAGTTAACATAGAACAGGCCCCAGAAGAGGATCATAGGAACAAGAGTAGCAACCCCCAGATGTAGAGCTAACCGGATTGGAAGACTGAGATGGTATGGCAGCCGCCATTGCGACCAAGCACCTTGCAGCTTTGTACAGGGAAATTCTAGCCGATTAGCAATGCAAGGTGTGATTCTAGGAGATAAATGACGCAGAAAGCTAGGGATGTGTAGTTCATGTGGGCTGGGCCTACGGGTCATGTATTGGGCATGGTATGCCTTTGGGCCTTCGGGTCATGTATTGCGGGTTTGTCGAGCCTCGGGCCTTGGCCTATGGGTCATGTACGGGTTCGCCTTCAACCATTAAAAGGGGTATTATCAATAATAAAATAAAAAAAATAAGACCTTCAGGCCATTCAGGCATTTGAAGCATCCTAAATCACCACACCCAACTCAACCACAATAATAATCCACTTTCCCTAAAACTACATATCACAATTCATTATATAATACATAAAACATTGGTAATTGTTTGAAACCACGATCCTCAAAGTGTAGGAGGATAATTCGGTGGTCGGGAAGGGGGAGGGGGAGGATGAAGAGGAGGAGATGGTAGGGGAAGATGAGGAGAAGCAGGGTAATGGTAGAGGATGGATCATGGTGGAGGAGGTTGAGAAGGCAGTAGCGACATAGGGGGTGGAGGACAGTTGCATCAGAGGAGGGATCGTAGTAGAGGAGAAGGAGAAGGTAGTGATGGTGGTGGCACTGGCAGAGGAGGAGGAGGAGGAGGAGGAAGAGTGGAGCATGGTTTACCTTCCCGGTGGATTGAACGTGTGTGATAAAAGAGGGTCATGTTAGTGTTATTTTATAAAAAAATGCCGTTACATTTCTCAACACTTGTTAAAATCATAGAAAAATTTAGGTTTTATCAGGGCTAAAATTAATGTCTAGATAAAATAGACCTTTATCAGTGCTAAAATTATAGCACTAATAAATAGGTATTCTATCTGTGATTTTTTAGCACTGCTAAAGGAATATATTTTTCAGCGCTAAAATTATAGCACAAATAAATACTTATTTCAGCAATCCTTTTTAATTATATATTTATTTTAAAAATTATTTTATAATTGTAATAAAACAAATATATTTAATATATTTAATATATTAAATATAACAAATATAATAAATACAATGAATTAATCTATTGAATATAATAAATCTATAATAAATATTATTTTTAAATTTAAATGTAATAATTTTATATAAATTATTAATAAAAACCTTTATCATCGCTAATAATATCACTGATAAATGTACACATTATCAGCGCTATAAAAAGCAATGCTAAAGGGTCACATATATTAGCCCTTGTTTTAGCACTAATAAAATCTACATTTATTAGATCTTTCAGCTAGTTCTGATAAAGGCCCACCCTTTATCATCCCTATCTATATAGCACTGATAAAGGGTTGTGCTTCCCATGCCCTGTTTTGTGGTAGTGTTGGCCTGATCCAGCCAGCTCTGGCCCACCAGGCCTGTTTGACCACACACCGCTAGCCTGCTCTGGCCGTCTGTGTCTTGAAAATGATATTATCCTATAACCCACACGGTCTCCCTCTCACATATTGTGTCCCATCTATGCCCCATGGCCACATCACCATAAGTTTCCACCCACCACATCTACTTCGGACTCAACATCCCCCATAACTTCACCACTCCATCCACACAGCTCCAGCCTCCACTGGTTGTCAGCTATATCCACTAATTTCTACCACTAGCTCACCTCTCCAGATAACCGCACTAGACCCACATTGGTGGTCTGTTCCGCAGGCCACCAGGCCACAACTAGTGTCAAAAAACCAAAAAGGTTGTAGATATGGGTTCCTCAGGACCTGATCAACATAGATTCGACCTTCATTCTCAGTTTACCACCAATCTGGGGGTCCAATCACTTTGGAAACCACCCAGAAGGTCAAATGATGGTGACGAGGGTCCAATGGAAAATGCATGAAGAAAGGGGGAGTTAAATCACAAGGAACACCCAAGGAATGAATCTTGTCGTTTGTTCGTTTTGGCCTCGATTCGTTGTTGTTAGAAGGATGAACAAGGAGAAAACAATTCCATATAATTTAATCCAACCCACAACACATGTATCAATTCATGTTCATTTAATTCTTCCAAATCGATCCTTGATTAAGAACTGGATGTAAAATCATAAAAATAAAGTAAATCATTAATTTCTTTTATTCATTAAATCATCCAAACCTATCTTTAACAATAGACCCACACCAGTTGATGTTAGTCCTAGTCTATGGTGAACTCCATGTTTAGAACATATTAGTGCCCCCATAATTATGATACACTCACCCATGTAGATGTTATTCAACTTTTTCATGGGAACTAATCCATTGTATTATTTCATGTTTAATATTTTTTATACATTTATTAATAGAACATCAAGCCTTGGAATTGCACATATTCTAAGGTATTAATCTCAAAATAAATCCATATAATATTTAAAATAATAATACTTTAAAAAATTTGGGACAATACATTCTCCCAAACATTGGCCTTTACCACCCCAAAAAATAAAAAAAATAGTTGCTACTCATAAAGATGTGGGTACGGTGAACGAATAAAATCCATCAATCCCACATGCTACCTTCGAGATTATCATTCTACCACTCGACACACAACAAGGGAATATGTTTCCCAAAATGGATCCACTCCTATAGATCATTGATCTCCGCTGGGTACTCAGGAAATGTCCCCCCATCATCAACCACCAGTTTTCCCCATTCGACGACATGTGACTGGTCATGAAAATACCTCATTAGTTGTGACACATGGAAGACAGCATGGGCCTGATTGATGTATGGGGTTAGATCTATGTGGTATGAAACCTCTCTATCTCTACAGTGTATCTATAATGGGATGATGATCAATGGAGATAACCTACCACCCCAGCCAAATCTCTGAAACTCACTTCGAGGTGAGACCCAAAGGAACACATGGTCTCCATCCACACACTCCAAGGTTCTCTGTATCTTGTGGGCATACGAATTTGTTTTTCTCTATATAGAATTTTCTACTCTTGAATGATCTTCACTTTCTTAATTGTAAATAAAACCCACATTAATCCCATTAATACTTACTATACATGGTTAGTCCAGGAAAGTGGAAACCTGTAGGGTTTCTCATACAAATTCTCAAATGGATCCATCCAAATGATAGAGTGTAAGCTATTGTTGTATTACAAATACACCAGTGGTATGTGACTCTCCCTACTACGATCGAATTCCATGATTCAGAACCACAACATGTCCTCCAAAACATAAATGGTCCTCTATATTTGACCATTCACCTACAAATGAAATGTTTTCCTCAATATTATCTAAGTCCCAAAAGACTCCTGTAATCGCCTCCAAAACATGTATTTGAAATGAGAATCATGGTCTGAAATAATCCTTGATATCACTCTGTGTAGCCGATATATCTCTTTCACATAAACGATCCCTAAAATTTCTAAAGAAATCTGCTCCTAGATAGGTAGGAAGTTGTCCGACTAGGTGTCTTAATCAACGATAACCCAAATTGTACCATGTCACCTGGATGTAAATGGTAAACCCATCATGAATTCCATCAATATCCCAGCCCACTTCCTCTCTATTACCTCATGGTTCTGAACCAAACCCATGGGAATCAGGTACTAAGGATTCACTTACTGACAATAAAGGCACCAAGAAATGAACTCTAAAACTCACATCATCATTTCAAGCCACCGAATATGATTTTAAAGGTTGAAGTACATCTTAAACACACTTGGATGCACCACTAAAGATGATGAATGAATTACCCTCAAAACATCCACTCGAAACACAATTGGTACAATAATGTATCCATTAAAAAGAATGATGAGCTCCCTACCATTCAAATCTCCATCAAGAGCATGTATTATGGATCACTGAGCATGTAAAGTCTCATAGTCATTATCCCCAAGTTGCGCCTCCATAACTCTTTATAAGAGTGCAGGGTAAAAATTGTATCCTAGACGTAAGCTTCCCTATATCGATTTAAAAAGGATAACTTTAATGTGGAAAACTGATCTGATGCCTCGTCCAATAACTGAGAAATCAATATCAACCTAAGAGCATGTGCAACCACATTCCCCTTCCCAAGAGTATAGAAAATCACAATGTTGCCATATTTTAGGATATATATCCATAGCATGTGTCTCATTTTTATATCCTTTTATGAGAAGATATAATTGAGAATCATGTGATCATGGTTGCTGATAAACCACATTTCAATCAGTTAGACTCACCAAATCTCCAATTCAAAGACTACCACTCCCAAATCATGATCGGGGGTCACATAGTTATACTCATGTGTTATCAAATAGAAAAAACTATTAGAAATTAATGATTGACTCTACATAGGATGAATCCAATCCTCATTCATGATGCACCGAAGAACACTATGTACTCAAAACAGTCCTCTAGAAATCTCAATATTGAGAGGCACATAAAACACTCAATCAATTACTAGAAATACTTCTGGCATTTCTCTATCCACACAAATGGCTTCCCATTTTGAGTCAAGGATATTATAGGTGATGACATCCAATAGAAATTAGGTATGAATCTCCAGTAGTATCCATCCATTTCATGGAAGCTCCACAACTCCATCATGATCCTAGGTTTCTCCCATGCTAAAAATTCCTTTTCCTTGGCCATGTCAACTACCACTCCATCGGTTCAAATTACATATCCTAGAATGTGGACCTATGGAATCAAAAAATGGAACATCAAGAGTATCCAACAAATTTGGTGCTCTCAAATCATGTCTAGTACGATCCTTATGTGTATCACTTCCTCCTCCACAGATGGCGGGATCACAAGGATATCATTGATGAGGTCTATGATGATCAAGTATATGTAGGGATAAAAGATCTAATTCATCAGTCCAATGAAAACTATTGGTTCATTCGTCATGCCAATGGGAAACACCAAGAATGCATAATTAATGTAGCATCATCTTAAACACATATTTGGTATATCCTCTTCCTGTACTGGTATCTGGTGATATCTTGATCGAAGGTCATACTTCGAGAACCATTGTGCCCCTATCAAATGGTCGAAGAGTTCATCGATCCTTTGTACTGGATACTTTTCCTTCATGGTCACCATGTTCAGGTTCTAATAATCCACAAAAACCTAAATCTCCCATTTACCTTTTTTTTAAAATAACACTAGGGAAACCCATGGTGTAACGTTGGGTCTGACAAAGCCCTTTCTCTAAAAATAAACCAATTTCACCCTTATCTCACAAATCTCTATGAGATCCATCTGATATGCTGGTGAGGATATGGGTTCCATCCAAGGTGAAAAGTAGATTTAGAAGATAATCTCTCGGAAGGGAGGTAATAATGAAAAAAAATTCCTGGATGATTTCCCCATACACTGTTACTACTTCTGGGAACTGGAAGCGCTTTACATATTCATCATTGAGGGTCAGTTTTGACAACAGGTGAGTGACTGGGTACACCCTCCTATGAATGAGTCCATCATATGCTGCATGGGTTTCCTTTTCATCAAAAAATGAAAATATATTTCCATCACAACAGACAAACCACACCCAATCATCTAAAACAATCTATCTAGGAAATGACGTAATACAACCAATTCATACCATGAATGATGTCCTAAAGCCTCAATGCTACCACCAAGAGGTCCTAATGGAAACTCTCACCTCCAAGTGTAATTTCCCATTATCATCACAGGTGTTTGTTCATCGAGTATCCTCTTATATGTGTCTCCAAGTGTAAGGTTCTAGTCAATGGTTCAACTAGAATCTCACAAGCTCATACAATATATTTAGAGAGAAAGGACTGACTAGAACCTCAATATATTATTACAAAAACCAGTGTATAAAATACATAGATATTACCTCAAATAATTTTTCGGGAAGATGGGTCAAAAACATGACCACATGTAGCCTTTCATGCCCCTTTCTTCAAGCTATGGCTTCCTGGCACAAACCCCATGGTGGTGGTGGTGTTGGTATAATGTCAAAACATATACCACCTCCTGATGCTCTCCTAACTCCTCTTCCATATCTTCCACCCAACGAATCTACCTACTACGACCTCTGCCTCTACCTCATTGGTGCATCCACTATCTCCCAGCTAGCAACATGGCTGGTTGGAATCTCTATCGAGTGATTTCCCCAGCCGTCACATGAGTATAACCACCTCTCTCTTGGATGACTAGAAAATCCATTTAAAACCTAAACAACATATCCTCTCTCCTTGGAACTCCTCATAAAACTTGTCATATGTTCGGATCCCAAAGGGTGGCTTCAGTGCCCTAATTCTAAGGTCTCTACATCTTCCTCTCCTCTATTGACTATCAATAGCTATCTCAGCACATCAAAACATCATTCGACCACCAAATCCCACTCATGAACTCCAGTAGAAATAGGGATGCATATATGATAAATACTGGCTCGGATGACTTTGTGAAGACCTCACCCGAAGGACCAATCCCAGAAGTACTAATATATTACCATATCCATCGAGTGCCTACATGGGATGGTGACACACAATGAATAATAAGTTATTATCATACTAAACTTTTGGAGTTGAATAACCTCATTTATACACACAGATCAAAGAGCAAATACTAAAAACTCCTCTCTGAAGAGACGCTTGGACTCTATCCATGAGAGCATCACCTTTTTGTGAATGTAGGTAGCCAAACTCAACCATCGACCAAATATGACCTATAAATGGCTCACTTCCAAGACCACCATCTGATCTGATGGTGTCCAGACTATATGGAAAATTTGGGTCACCACCTCAAGCCAGTCTATATCCTCCTAAGGGATGGGCTCACCTCAGTTCCAGATGGGTATCTATCTCTAAAACACAAGGAGCGCCCTCACCCTATGCTCCTTGTCTAAAGGTACTACAGTAACCGTGGGTAGCTCCACAAGGGGAATTATAGCTGGTGCACCACCTGGAGACAATATATGAGAAACATGTACTACTACAGATTCCTCCACATTGAGGTTTTTATCTTCATGATAGAACTACTATGTCCAAAATGGTATGAATCTTAGATGCATCATGTAAGGAAACAAGATGTACCATAGTCAATGAGTATTTCTAGATTGCTTACTCAAGAATGACATGGAAACCACAACACATTCCAATATGATGAATTTAAAATTACTTTCCATGGAACTAGTGTTCTCATGTACCGAGTCAAAAAGAATGTTATCAGGGTACCAGAGTATGGATATGTCAGTTGCTACACCTACACTAGATTCCATTACATCAAATACTAACTCTAAAGACATAACACTATTTCCCCAAACAAATCTCATTGAATCGCAGTCCTATGGTAGAACTGAACAGCTCTGATACAACTCTATCTCAACCCATCGTAGAGGTGAATGTGATGTGACTACCCAAATTTGATATCCAATATGCCTGAGTCTGGTGACTAGGACTAAGTAGAAATATTAGAAAAATGTGAGGCATTATCTTAAAGTACATGTATGCACACACACATCTACAAGCTACAAATAATGAAATGTAAAAAAACACTATGTAATCCACACATGACAACTAATATAAACCAAAACCAGAGTGTAGTAGTGAATGTGATTGAAAGTAACCATGTAAAGAATATAGGCCCCCCAAAAAGTGAGTCTATATACAATTTATTGTAACTAAACCACAAGAATCCCTACCTAATTGAACCTGATGGTAAGGTATTTAGGCTACTTTTTGAAGTTGTAGGAACACCATGATCTCTCAGATCTTGAAAGGGTCTGCCTGGTCCTGCTCCACCGTGGACTCTGTCAAAAGGCTACACATTTAGACAAGATACAACACGTGCGAGAAAAGACTCTGTTGGAGTGAGTATAGAAATACTGAGTTCGACAGCCTGAAACCACAAATCAAAACACAAAGTAAAGGTACATTCAACACTACAAGAGTTTATATCTACAATATATAACATGAATATCTAGATATACTCAAACCATACCACATAGTCTAGGGTAAGTCCGAACCACTGCATAATAACACTGGGGATTCAGTTAGAAGATTCCACAATGCACAAATCTGGGAGAACACGTTCCAGAGTTAGATATCACTGATGACATTTGTCTGAGAATTATCATTCATCAAGAACCATCATAAGAGATAGATACACAGAATGATTTGAAGATAGATATGATATATATCATAGGATAACTTACAGGGCCATGTGGTCATACCAGAAAATCCATCTATATTAACCTAAAAAGCAGTGCTTCAATGCTCAGTGATATTTCTCACTTCAACACCGAAGACACTACCTAGGGAATGAGGATGATTAGAGGATCCTATATCAGGCCTCTTGAGGGATTCCAAAAATTCTATCTAGGATATTCTTCTGAAGGTATCATACACTTGTGAGTAGGAAACAGTTCTAACTAACCTTTAGGGAAGAGATAAAGAGAATGTACCAAAAAAAACTCAAACATGCTATGTTGGATGAGAGAATCAACCCACATAGAAAATAAGGTTTCACAATGAGTACTAATATTCACACATGCCATATCCCTTGACCTCATGTATTTTTCATGTAAACAGATAATGTCACTAAAATTATGTTCAAGCTCCAAACCACCGAAGGACTCAAAAGAACATTCTTATCTTCAGCATCCCAATTCAACAGTCATCTCATCAATTGGACATATGGTTTGAATGATATAGGGGTTTGATGATATAAAATGTGGGTTTAGTGGTACGTCGACTAACCCGAGTCCAACCCATTTAGCCTATCCACATATGCCTATCCCAAACCACTCTAGTTGGGCCTCCTATAGCACGCTCCAACCCACTTTTCCTACTCCAGCCCACGTAGCCCACGCTAGCTTACTTCGTCCCGCCTAACCTGCTCTAGACAGCCTGACCTGCCTGGTCACACCATGTTGGCAAGCTCTGGGCCTCTGCTTCCAGCCTGATCCACTAGCCCACGTCCCATCTAGACACCCCACCGCATCCCATGTCCTAACGAATCCCTAAGATCATCACACCACATGGCTCATCATTCCACATATGCTATAGACTTTACATCCCCCGTGGCTTCAACATGACTCCATCACTCCATCCATATGGCTCCAACCATCAATACTTATCACATTATGCCTCCACCTCACCTCGCTGAAATACCACAGAAGTAGTCTTTTCTATAGACCATCGGGCCTCCTCTAGTCTCCAAAAACCAAAATTGTTGCATATCAAGGTTCTTCAGGATCTAATTTCTGTAGATATAATATTCGTTCTCTTTTTCCACAAATTCAGGTGGTCTGATCTCATTCTGAACCACCAAGATAGTTGAACCATAGCCATGAGGGTCCCACACTAAATGTTCAGACAACAAGGGAGTGTAAATTAAAAAAAATGCTGAAGGATTGAACATCGACATTTGTTCATGTTAGACTCAATTCATTCTCATTTGAAGGATGAAAGATAAGAAAACAATTACATATAATTTATTCCTTTCGACGAAGCATGTATCAATTCATATAAATTGAATTGATTCGCATTTTTTCATGATTAAGAACGGGATGTAAAATCATAAAATAAATGTCCTACCAGGATTTTGGATTTATCGTTGATGAAGAACAGTTGTGTCATCATCGTTGACAGGGTCATTCATCTCTATTGGAAGATGATCCATGATCTGCTCGATCAGTCATCATCAATTTTTGAGAGGGTTCTTTCATTATAATTCATATCATTTATAGTGTTATGTAGATAACACTAAATTATCAGACAATATTAAATAAAAATTAAACGTTTCATTTCATCATTGTTTCATTTTAAAATAAAATAAATCATTAACTTAATATATCCATTAAAATGTACAAAAGCTATCTTTCACATCTCCCCCCACACCGACCAATTTTAGGACATGCCTACAATAAACTCAAAGTCCTGAATATAGTGGTTCCCTTAGATTTCTGATCTTGGTATCTATTTAGATGTTTTTTCACTTTTTTATGGAAACTACTTGTGCATGCTATTTAATGTTAAATATTATTCAATCATTCATTCAAGCCAACCCTGGACTCATAATTTCACACTGTCATAGCACCTGGTCTCGAAATAATTCCATGAAATTTTTAAAACAATACATCATAAATTCTAGGACATTACAGACCTATTTTTCCCCAATAAGAGTAGGTAGAATTTTTTGAATTTGGAACATTGTAAATCTTGTATTGTTTGGATATTCCACCCTTGCTTCTTAATCCAATTTTTTTTCGTTTAATTGCATTATTTCCAAGATTCTCATTTAAAAAATTATATCTTTTAGTAAAAATAAATGTAGTAACTTAAAATTATTCTAATTCTTCTCACAATTATTTTGTTAAATAATCTTATTTCACTTCTTACAATGAATAATATGCATGCAATTATTCATATAAGAAACTATTTGAGTTATAATAATAATTATAATAATAATATATACATATTATTCTTCGATAACTATAAATCCCATATTGTCTTTGAGATTTTGTGTTATTTTATATTAATCAGATATTGATGAGATGATGTAGTCAATAAATACACTCCAAGTATATTTCATTTCACTATTTCCTTTATTCTCACTGTCATCAATTTTTTGATATTAATTTTCTATCATTCTTAATTCATATTTCAATGGAGGGAAATCATGTCTGATATCACACAATTTTTTTCATTCATAGCATTAAACATCTCTAGGTTCCTCTTTATCCTTCATAAAGGTATTTCAAAATTTTTTTTCTTTATTTTAATATTCCCAACATTTTGGATATTTGAGCTACTTCCTTTTTAGAATCCTAGGAATCTAAATTTTCCTCTATTTTGTATTATTGCTATGCTTATGAGATGTTATTGTCAAGGTAGGGTTTTCCCTATTCTGGAAAATCATATGATATTCAACTTTTGTTTTCATTTATTCTTCATACATCATCAATGTTCTAGTTAGTTCTTTCATTATCATATTGTTGAAGGGTTATGAGTGATCAATATTAACAATTATTCGATTCCACATAGAGTGAAGTACATTGAGTACTTTTCATGCTTGATCAAAGGAACTTATGGGTTCTCTCATGGTATGAATATAATTAACAATTTCTATTAACCTTCCATTCATTTGTGTGATACTTTCACCATCAAAAATTATAAAGTTATCAACCATCATTTTAGTAGTATAATTTATCATCTTGTATTATATTGTGTGTTCCTTCATAAAAAACTATAATTGTTTTCAACATATCATAGGGTGTAGGACATTATGAGACACGATTAAACTGATCAGAAATATTTCAATTGATAAAAGAATCCATTAATTTCGACTTAATGTCATATTCAACTTCTTTTTAAGTAATCCAAGTATTTGGTATTTCAGGAATCATGTAAGGAGTGAAGTTCTTTGAATTAATATTAAACCCACGATTCTTCTAGTAGATGATCATGTGAGATTTCATGAATCCATAGTTATCACCATTAATGTGTGGATAATAAACCATAGATATTCCTTCTCTAGGATTAGCCATTTTTATCCTTTTTTGTAGACCATATTATTATTATATTTTTATAGCATTAATCCAAAATCTCTTATCTAATATCAATTTTTATAACAGAATTATACAATATAACACAAGAGGGGGTTGAATTGGGTCTTTTCAATAATCTTCATTGATTATGCCTTTTTAATCCATTTCTGATGTATAGATATATGCAATTTTCCCTTCTATAAAATGTATATTCAACATATAGATAGAAAAAAATAACATAGGAACTTTATAGTAGTTCATGGTACAATGGTCCCCTTGTCCACTCTACCTACACTCCTTATAGGATCTTAGTGAATTTCACTAGAATGATCCTCTTATCGTAAGACCCCAAATTGACAGATTAGTATAGGCAGTTGATGCATTTACAACTAGGCTAAAAAGGCCCTTCTGGTTCATTAACATGGACCCAATTATCCATAACTTAATGCAAGAAATTGTCACTTCACCACAACAAGTTATGAACTGTTGATACACTAATAAATCAAAAGAGTTTAAATTTTGTATTGTTCGGGTTGATCATCATAGTTGTAGCAGCAGTAACTGAGAGTAGATAGATATTCTTATTCAGAAATGACAGTATTCATGAAATAGTAATTATGAAGTGATACTAATTGCATATTATCTTCAAATAAAACCCTGCATTAATCCACATACACAATCATATACCAGTAGGAGAATGAACATGTATGTATTCAATATGTATTCTCTTCTACGAGTAATATTTTTGATATATTTTTCCAGCATATCTATAAAATTTATTTACAAGAATGTAATCTTATGTATATGAATCATGTATCGTCCTTATCTTATGTATATATGATTTTAACATGCTCTATTAATATAAATAGCTTCCATTCGGTCTAACATATCCATAAAAATATCTTGATATATCATAGATATTAAAAATATTAAAGGTCTCAGGGTATCATATAATATATAGAGAATATTAGTTAATTAATATATTTAATAAGATCCTTTGAATCATTCATATGGAGCGTTGAATTGGCCATAAATGTGATTTCATTCAGCCTTTAATTCTGTCATGACCATTGCCGAAATCGTATATAAAATCGCAAAATTAAATCTCCAATGTTGAAAAGTCAATCTTAGGATTCCTTTACAAAATGAAAAAAATACCAATCATAGAGTTAAACTACATAGCATTCATTTTCCAACTGTATGGTTGAGAACATAAGGATGATAAAGAATTAAGGATTATTATCCATTTGTTTTCCTCTCAAACATAGGGTTCCTTACATACGTTGGTTTCATTAGTGATACGTTCATGTCCTAAAAAACGTAATGTTTCTTCCAAAAAAATTTAATTTAACCATAAATTTTTGATTTCATTGTTTGGTGATCCATATGTACTATTTTTAATGTATATCACATTCCTTATGTGTTGTTCAGTGCATTTGTTTTATTTCATTTGTTATGTTTATCAATGTAGGGCATGAATATTGTTTCTAGAATATATTAAAACACATTCCAAACATTTTAATGAATATTCCATGAGAATTATAAATTGAATATAATTAAAAAATTTATATTGAAATAAATAATTATTTCTAGAAATACACTTAATGTAATATCATTATTAAAACAAACAAGGGTATTTGTGAGCATCAAAATAAATAATGATTAATAGTGTATTTTTTAGAAAATGCAATCCAAATCAAACATGACTACTAAATAGATTATTGGTATGTGGTGTCTCCCTTATATCAAGTAACATTATTTTAATGTGAACACATTCTATATGTTATTAGATTGTTTTAATTTTGTTATCCATTTTCTTCCCCACTTGTATAAGTTCATGCCTCTTATATTGTGTGGACTTATATACACCAAATAATTATTATTCTATTTAGTAAAACCATGATACAATGGATTTTAATTCCTCCTATTTATAATTTAATTCAAACAAATAGCAACAATAGTTCTTTTCTCTTCAATGTTTTAATTGAAAATATTTGTTTCATAATTTTCATATATTATTGGTTCTACTTCTTGACACATAGATTATATTACTAGGGCAATGGTTTCGATCAACTATCACACTTTTTTATCAGAAAAAAATGAATGACTCAAGTTGGATCAATTTAATTCCACTATAGTTTATAGACATGCATATCCTTATATTATTATAAATAATTTCCAATTTAAGGAAATATTTTGTTTTCATACATTTAATTCATTTCAAAAATTAAAAATACATAAACACCACATAGGCCTAAATATTCATCAAATTTTTTGTGGTTGTTTCATGTATTATATTTTCAGCATAAGACTATCTGTAGACCATGCATTCCGTCATTAAATACATTCCTTAATCATGATGAACATATCATGATATTTGTTTTCATTTTAAATCATCAATATTGCATTTGAATAAACTTTTATCCTCCTAAAATACTCATCGAACAAGTAAATTGGTATGGTGAAGCTCACTATTTCCCATAGAAAACATCCCATCGATAATTTCATTTCCACAATATAAGAAAAAATATTAGATTTTTTATCTATAACAATACATTGTTTTCTAATATTTTACATAATTTATTTATATTTTATAGTAGATTTAAATCTATATATTCCTTCTTTATAATCACTTCCAATATCACTGTTAAAAAACCTCAGGATATATAATGTCATCTATGAAAAATTAAACACACGTAATCCAATTCAATGAGATGTTAAATATTTTAATATTTTATTTTATATATAATTATGATTTTTTGATTAACAATGAATGTTTTTTTAAATATTGGTATATATCCCTCACCCTAATATAGAGGTTGTTTATTAAAATGGAGGATCACCCTTTTGTATCTCACACAGAACCTTATGATGAACTATATGGATTTTCTATGAGGTAGATTAAGGAATAAATAGTTATAGATAGAATTCATTGTGTCTTTTATGATAACAAATTAACAGTATGAATTTATATTTCCATTCAATTTTAAATAGATATTCAATTTACCATGATATTCAGGATTTAACGTATGACTAATCTAGCCATGAATATTTACCTTGTGAAGAAACCTTGAATGGATTGAACATTATGAATACAAGTGACTATGAAATGATTGACTAGTTGAAATATGTATCATTAATTTATATATAAACCCTTATTATATCATTAACATTATTTCCATGATCTTTCATAATGAAACTTATCTCAATTAAATTATAATATTGATCATAAGATTCCGGTCAAGGTTCCATATTGAATAGAGAAACCAAAAAATTAATTGAGGTATAATTAAATTGATTCATCTTCCTTTCATCTAGTCACATGTATAATGAAATATATGTGTATTCTTAAAAGATAAAAATTACCAAATGATAAAATATCATCCTAAATTGTTATTTAAATAGGTTTGGAACTTTTCTATTAAACAAGATGGTTCATAAGTGTGTCAATGGTACCTACATCGGTGCTATTGCTCGACCCTAGTATCTCATGTCACCATTCACATTTGATTTTATGAACCCTTTACCCAATAATCCCTGATCTATACTATAATTTTTTTAACTACATAGCTAATAGGCTCCCACGATTTCATTCCCATTTCCCTTCTCATAATATTTTTTTTGGTTTATATAATGGTTGGTTGTATGACTGGGTTAGATTGAGGAATGTCTATATTTCTTTTCTTATATCATAATTTACTAATTAATAGAAATCGACAATGAAGTATTATATTAGGAAAAAGAACTGTACTTTTCATCAAATTTACCTTTCTTCATTTTTAATTGAGACTTCATTATTAATATCCAAGAAATATATATTTTTTCATAAAAAAAATTGATGTAACGGTAAATATTCAAAAATATATTACCATTAATATGAATGAATCTTATGTTACTTTCTAAAGGAATGTTCTTCTTTCAAAAATTTATTAAATCCTATTTCTTAAATATTCCTCTAAAATCCATTTCACAGTAAATAGAAAGAGAAATTTATTTTGGATCACTTCATCTCAACCGTCATGGGATCTACAATCAACTTCCTACCAATTATTCTTCCATATTATTCCACTATCTTCTCTATTGACATCAAGATTCATTGAATTCTCTTTATTCATTAACAAACATTTATAAAAAATACAACACAAAATTTTTTGGATTAACAAATTCCCCCTTTATAATTCCATTCAATACCTATTAAAATAATGTGTCGATATAAAAAAATTATTCTCTCCTCCTTTCACTTCACATCCCTTATTAACCTTTTTCATTTTTTATTTCTATCCCACATCACATTAATCATGAAATTTTACATTCTCTCTCACTTATTAACAATTAATAATAATATTTTGGGAGCGGATGGTATAAATTATATCACAAAAAATTTCAATCTACCATTTTACTCAATTTATAAATGATACATGATCAATGTAAATAAAAGTCTATTTTTTAGGAAAAAAAATTCACATTACCAAGAAATATGATACAAATTGAAATAAAACTACTAAAAAATTATATTCATGTTTTATCCATCAATTCATATGATTTTCAATTAAAATAATCAATCACATTTCAGAATATTTTAATTTTCATGCAATAAATATTTTAGATGCATTTTCATTATTTTCCCCCACTCATATCGATAGTCAATTAAATATTCCAAATAGAATAAATATATCAATGATAAATTAAATGATATTTTATTTTAAGAATATAGAAAAATGGATTTTCATCCTCTGTCTATGTAGACTTGAAAACATAGACAACATGACCATTGGGATCTCACTTCTCCTTTAGAAATTAATTAAAGAAAATAAAAAAATTTATTAGTGGTGGATACAACCAATTCATAGGTTATGATACCAAAACCCTATAATTAGGTAATCCCTTAAATAACATGCATCACATTCAATTACCTATATTATTAAGAACAATAATAAATCACAAATAATATAGATTGAGGTGGATCTTCACGATCCAAAGTGTAAATTACATGCTTGTAATGATTTTCACAACCATGATTTTCCATTATTCAGGATTCCACATATATATTTAATTTTTTTTGGGAAACCGAGAACTCTACACATATTCAACTTCTTTATTTAGTGGACCATTATTATGACAGTCTTTTGTTCTTAACACACACATTATTTCATTTTAGGATTCCTATTATAATAGAATAATTGTTAGACATGATTTAACATTATGATCAGATTTCGTATATATTATACACACTTATTTATTAAAATTGTTTTAATTTTATTAAAAATCACTAATGAAATTAAACATCAATATTTGAAGAATTTTCTTTACCTTTAGCATTATAATTTACTTTTTCTTGGTCCATAAATCATACTCTCCCCAAATTTTGTGGCCCTGTCAATAAAATATATTTGGGAACATTAAATTATTTCTTAAATTCTCATCATGGAATATTTTGACAGATATTTTTTTAATGGTATATTTCAATGTATCACACTCGTCGAACATCCCAGGTTTATCACCCAAGAATTATTCAAATATACTATTAAATTGTTTTTTAGAGAATTATGACTTATTAATTCCTTATATTTATTTCCCATGGTTGTTTCTTCTTAGTCATTAATTATTATGATCATCTCTTCCAACATAGTTTTAATACTTACAAATGTTTAAATGAATTGATATCATCACCATTCCTCTTGAAAACACCAGATAAATCTTCATGTTCATTGATTTTTTTGTTTGATAGATTCTTCTTAATTTATAGATATTACATACTCAATGGATCTAACCCCCTTGAAAAGTTATTCCTCTATAATTCTCGAATTGGAGTATGGTACAAGAAAATATATTGTACAATGCCTACATTTGTTACAACACTATCATATCCCAATAAAACATTATCAACACATCTCCAATACATGATGTTAAAAATATCCAACCCCTTGATCTTATTGATTTAGAAATATCTCCATTACTTATTTTGTTTTCCATTTAAAATAAAGTTTTATAAACAATATGTTTTCCACCATAGACATGATGATAGGATCCTATCAATTTTTCTTCACCAATACATCTAAATATTTTTATTTCATACATACTCCTTCCAACAAAAATTAAACAATTATATATATATATATATATAGATTATAACTTCTTTATTGATCATTTGGAGGATTGATCATCAAATAGACTCATGCTTTTTAATTAACGAGTTAGGGTTCTTCTTTAACAAGAATATCTTCATTGATGTTTGTATGGAAGCATCAACATTTCCCCTAGTTTTTTTGTGAATATATGGCATGAGTTGTTTTCATATTACCTAATTTTATTTCCATTATTTCTCATACTATGAATATTCATTTCATAATCAAAATCCATTACTCAATCCACTTTCCTTCATAATATTTCCACCATCTAATTCATTCTAATTATTCCTTTTTTTAAGAAAAGTGTTTTATTACGTGATTTTTTTATGATAAACAGTAATATTTACATTCTTTTCATCATTTATGTTTTTTATATTATTTTCATGTTCATCGATATTATATTCAACATACTTATTGACCTCATTCTTATATTGACTTTCTCAAAAAAAATTATTAGTAGAATTTAGCTTTAATATCCATGTTCTTTTCTCCAATTGACCAAATATGGTTAGAGATATTCATATAGGATAATACCATTTCTTGTGATCCATTGACCAAATTTTATGAACCCTTCTCAATAAATAGACCAATTCCCATATGTTTTTAAATATCCCATTAAATTTATATGTTCCATTACGAATAAAATACAAGATATCCCATAACAAATCAACTAATATTTCTTGAAATACTATAGATAAATAATAATCAATATTTTTACTTAGATATTCTCTTTTTTGGATTTTTATGAAATAATTTTCACATACCTTTGGATCACTTGAATCCTTTGATGTTCACAAGGTTTAAATATTTTAAATGTATTTCATGGTATTTTGAACCACCTTCCCCTGCCATTTAATATAATATATATCTTAAACAATATTATTTCAGCGAGGAAATTAACAAACCGCTTCCTAGAATGAGGTGGAATCCTTCTTTAATCATCTCTTTTATTTTTTTTCAATTTTCTTCATAATATTATTTTAAACTAAATTCTGATTCAAGAAATAATTATCATAATTATAAGTTAGGTATGAAATAGAAAATACTAAAAAATAACAAAATTCAAATAATGAGTATCCAATTAATGTTTTACATAATGTAATAACAATTGAATGGGTTGACCTAATATATATAACATAATGAGAGGGTGGGTGAATTAGTGTTGGTGGAATTATATTCATCTTATATTTTTATCCTTTTTAATTTTTACCTCTGTCACATTTTAAGATGAATGGTTCTATCATTATAATTTCCCAACATTCATTTCACCCCTAAACAGACACACACACACATGAGATAGTGACATATATGGTTCCCCATTCAATATTAATGTATAATACATTCTTATAATAAAGGAAATTAATAATAACACGACTCATTAGTAATAATCCATTGATAAATAAATGGGTTGGGTATATGCTTGAAATTCACAATTTAACTAGAGTCTCCTAACAGTGCTTTAGTAATTCATGCACACAAATATCTTGCATCATATAAAATTAAATATGGTGTGATAATTGAGTATTATAGTCATATTTTATTACTCACACAATCATATGTAATGACCTCTTTTCCATTTTTTTCATTTATACGTATTAGTTCACATAACAACTTTCCTTCTACATTAAAAAAGAAAAAAAGCATGACAGTTTAATCATATTTAAAAGTCCTCTTCCTCTTGAAAAATAAAAAATATACCTTCCTCTTGTTTATGAGATGATTGGTGTAGAATGATTTTTTTTTGTTCAATAATAAATTGTTTACATTAAGATCTTCCCAATTCTTCTTCAGTTTTTGAGGTGCAAGACTATCCATTTTTACAAACTGAATTTCATAGAACCCTTTATCATCTATTTATTTAAATAAAAACATTTTTATATTTCTTATTACTATTTATTCATTGATGAACAAAAAACAAATTTTTTCCCTTATCTACTCTCCATTCATAGATACTCGTTATTTCAAAAATATGATTAAATATCGCTCTCTCTTCTTGAAACATATATTATCTTTTATGAGTATAGAACTCCCATACCACTTTTACCTAATCTAGAAGTATATATTTATGTGAGTTACAAAATCATCAAATTACTCTTAATTTTACTCTCAAATTATTCATTACACAGTGGGAATACATAGTTTATAATTTACAATATTTTAAGAAATTAAAGACCCCTTATAATCATGATTATGAAAACTCCTCGAATCTCACATGTAGACTTAGTATATTTTCACTGTAATTGGGAAACATCTATATAATTATCATACTCTAAATGGATCCATAATAAATAATTATATATTATTTTATTACCTTTAATTCATTCCTCCAAAAATCATATATTAAAACAAAACATATTCATTAAGAATAAGGAAATTCATTATTGTGGTTTCTACTCCAATCGTTGATGTTAAAGACTATCCACAAATCCTTCATTCCATCATTAAAAATATTTTCAAGTCATTATGATCATTTCGTGTTATTTATTTCCATTTAATATCGTAATACCTATGATTTACTGAATCACCATCCCACCAAAACACAAATGTAAAAGGAACAATGTCATGGTGAATCTTGTTGTTTCCCACGTACATGAATTCATACCAAATTATTTTCTCCATAACATTGGAATAACGCATTATCATTTTATTCATCACGCAACATAATTTTATGTTTATCCAGTGTCGTAGATTCATATTTCAAGAAATAATTAAAATTATGAATTTCGTATTCATAATCATTTCCCATATCATTATTAAATAGTTTTAAGAAATATCATATCACCGAAATATTATTCAACATTCATAATCTGAATCAATTAGATATTAAATATCTATAAATTTATTTTCTGCATCATTATGAATATTATTGTAAACATTAATGTGTTTTACAAAAATATTTTTTTTGAAAATTGTTATACATCAATCTCTATTGTGGATATGATGTATGTGAAAATAAAGGATCACACGTATGTAGCTTATAATAATATAAAATATCAACCATGAGGATAAAATATGAGAAATATGCATGAATTGACCATTAAATTTTGGATTTATTATACATTTTAGAATAGCTATTTGATCTTATGATGTAACCATTTATTTTGAACCCACATAAAGACTCAATCATCCATGATTTTTAGGATAAACCATATGAAAAAATGACTGGGAAGATAGTCCATGTGAAGTGACATTCAATGGAAATACCACTATATAGAAACATAACTAGGAATACATTATCCACTTGAATAATTTATAATCTTCCATGATCTCCAATATCAATCCAACTCTCTATTTCATCCAACAAACTCACATAATCAAACATATCTTATTCGCGTACGCTATGTGGGCATAGTGGATTTGATGATGTTATATGATGCATTTAGAAACCCTACAATGGATGGAGGTATCAGATGATATGCTATTTGTTTCTTCTAGGTTCTCATATTAGGAAATTTTTATATATTTTAACACATTAATAGTTACCAAATAAAATAGGACATCTCGCATCGCTTTTTAACTAGGAGTGGTGTTAGTTAATTATACATGAGAACCCCAAAAACAATAATGAAATCTACATGTGTGTTGTTGCTCACCCTAGGTCTATCATTCTACCTTGAATGAGATACTCTAAGCACCCTTCACCAAATTATATTCTAGATATTAATTAACCCATAGTCTCAAATAATACTAATAAATCATCATCAAATAACATTTCAACCATAAAAATACCTCAAACATGTATTATATTTAAAAATATAATATAAACCTTCCAAAATATCATTAATAAACTAAAAATATAATAACATAATTCCTTAAGTGGGTATATGGTACTTTGAGTTAATGAACACCCACAAAATTTTTTTCACATATTGCTACCTAAAATTGTTTAATAATCCTCAACTAATTACATCGCTACAAATAAGGATGTCTAAACCCTACTCTGATACCTGTAGGATCGAAATAATGATTTAGATGCTCAATATATAAGAGGGGGGGTGAATTGTATACTTTAAAAATTCCTTTAAAAAAAGGAAATACCTAAGTTTAAAAAAGTTAAACTAAGGAAATTTACAACACCTATAACACCAATTGAAAACATGAAAATGGAATGAAGTTATAAACTTCAAGTCCTATGAACTTCCTTAATACTGGAAAGAGATTCCGAAAGTAGGTTCTGGAAATATGGTTCCGGAAATTGAAACCTAACAAAAGATTACAATATGAGATTCTACCTTAAAGCGTATAGAATCTAAATAAAACAGAGTACAAGTAAGAAAGTATAAGAATGTTATACTTTCCTTATAATACAAAATGCAGCAGAAAGAAACAAGTAGTAAAACTACAAGTAACAAGATATAAGTCTTTTAACCCAAAGAGAAGGGTATCCAACAACCATTGATAAAGGTCCCTTGATTTATACTTTCAAGGAAGTCTGTCTTACCCACACCAGGGTAATCCCTCGATACGAATATCGGAGTCTCTATCTTGCTATCCCCGCAAGCCCTCAAATTCAAGGTAGTTGGAACCTCTATCTTCCTCAGCAAGGAAGCCCTCGAACATCAAGGTAGTCGGCACCTCTGTCTTCCTATCCCTAGAAGTCCTCGAATGTAATCACCAACATTCAGAGTTTCACAAAGAAAAAACTGAACGAGCGGTTCAGTACGCACAAGGCATGAAAAGATTTCTCTCTCTAGAAATCACCTTAGTAGCATGTGGTCTCTAGATCGATCAACTTCTATGTTGTTGTGTCTATTGTATTTTGAGCCCTTTAAAATGAGCTCCTATTTATAGGAAAATTTCCAACGGTCAGCTACCTCCTCCAATGGTCATATTTTCCATGAAACTTGTAGGGACCTATACACGTGTAACTCAACCAACGGTTAGTTAAAAACTGAATAGACGACATCATTTTATAACAAACTATGTATAACCGAATGCACGACATCGTTTTGAAACAAAGAATATGTGAGTAAAATCTAATTAATAGTTCGGAGTGTAAGCAAGTCAAAAGTTTGGAGTCTAACCAAAATGAAGTTCGGGGTCTATGTTAAGAAATGTTCAGATTCTGTTTTATAGGAATTCAGAGTCTGGTTTCACCAGAGATCGGATTCTGAACCTGTAGAGTTCAGAGTCGAACTGCTTAAAAGTTCAGAGTCGAACTTCTTAAGTGTTCGGCGTCGAACTGCTTAAAAGTTCGGAGTCTAACTTCTTAAAAGTTCGGAGTCGAACTACTAAAGAGTTCAGATTCGAACTGCTTAAGAGTTCAGAATCGAACTGCCTCAGAGTTCGGAGTCAAACTTCTTCAGATTTCGGAGTCAAAATTCTTTAGAGTTCAGAGTCAAACTTCTTCAGAGTTCGAAGTCGAACTTATTTAGTGTTCGGAGTCGAACTTCTTCAGAGTTCGGAGTCCAGAATTCAGATTAGAACTATATTACAGATCACATCCAGAATTCAGATCCTAAAAACAGAATGCTCCAAAACATTTCATTTTATGACTCCAGAAATTTGGTCATGAATCCTGTTTTTGAATTTAAGAATAATATTACTATGTATAAGAAAATCTAGGTTAAGATAAATTTCCTTAAAGATGTAAATTTTCCTCATGGGGGTAAAAATGTTTGCTTAAGTATAAGGTGTTTGTGATTTTCAAAACAAGAAGGAATGGAAAAGTCATAAGGAAAAACCTTATTGACTCAACAATCTCCCCAATTTGGAATGCACATACATCCTTTTGAAAAAGCATATAAGGATTTTGAACATTTTCATTAGACTTTGAAAATTAAATTTATCTCTCTTTGTTCATGGATAGAAATGAATACAACTAACTCCCCCTTAGGCATTGAAACTCTAAGGATTGTATTCTGTGTTTCCGGATTGGAGTTTTCAATAATATATGAGTGAAAACTTTGTAGTGGGAAACTCCCCCTTTCATTAAGGATATTTCTCTTAGAAATTTTTCCCTTTCTCCTCCTTAGGAGTAGTTCTTTTCCCTTCTCCCCCTTTGTGATTTTCAAAAAGAATTGAAGGGAATGGAAAATAATGTATGGTACCTGAAACATTAGTATATACCATTATACAAACCAACCAGATAATCATTTCATTTGAGTTGAGAAAAAAATACAAGGAAACACAACTACAATAAAAGATCGGAGTGGGTTCATTTGTCTTCATTTTCCTTCAGATTGAGCTGATTCAACAATGCTTTGAGTTTTTTCAAGTCTCTTTGATCTTACTCTCGTTGTCTCTCCAAGGATTTTACCTTTTCTTCTTAAGCTTTTAAAGTATCTTCCTGAGCCTCCAAGGATTCTTTCTGCAACTTCAACAACTCATCTTGATTTTCCATATTTTTCTGAAACTCAAACTGGAAATCTCTTTCAGTTTTCCAATTTTGAGATACTGAGTAAAGCTTCCCATTCAGATCCCTGACCTGTTGATTCCGGAAATTTTGCTCTTGGGTCAACATCTCAGAATTCACATTAACCTTTTTATCCTCCATTTCAAAAGATTTTTGAACTTCAACCTGAAAATTCTCAAATTGAACGAAATCTTCATCAACTCTCTTAGACCACTTGGTTACTTTACTGCAGGACTTCCTATGCATGTCATTATCGATCAGAAAACTTTTCTGTTCAGCTTCCAACTTCACAAACTTATCCATTACCATGGATAACGAATATGATTTTTGATTCATAGATTGTTGTAGCAACTGGCATCTAGAATCTATTATTGGAAGAATCAGAATTGTGTCCACCAAATTTCTCAAAGATTGAACCACAAAATCATTCCCGTGAGATGATGATTCTGAATCAGAAACTTCTTTTTGAGATTCCTCTTCTTCAACTGGCATCGGCTTCCTTCTAGAGGTACCACCAACCTCTTTCCTTCTGATGACATCTGTAATGGGTGTCTCCATTAGAGTTTTCTTCCCTTTATCATATTTCGGAATGGATCGTACATTAGGAGATACTTCCTCAGATTCAAAAACTTGAACAATCTGATCCTCATCTGGTTTCGGTCTTTCTTGACCTTTCTCAAGAAAATTCCTCTCATAGGATTCTTCTTCATCATACAACACATTTTCTTATTCTTCTGTATGTAGCTTGCTAGATTTTTCATCTCCCTTGCATGAGGTAACTATCATTGCGGATTCAGCCTTATCTTTGTAGTTTTGTACTTGCTTGATCAAGGTATCCATATCATCACTCTCCTCTTCTTCTTCTTCATTTTATTTTTTGAAGGATCTGGAGATACTTTTTCAGCTGTTTCAAATTCCTCCACGGATAGGGGGTAAAATTCTCCGGACTCACTAGAAAATCCCATCTTCATTATTTTTAGCGTATCATCACTGACAAGCATGAGCTTGCAATTTCGGATCTTTGATTTGGAGGCAACCTTGAACGATTATAAGCATCGAACAATCAACATAGATAGTAAGGCAAGAAACTTCATAATCTGAGCTCTCAGATTTCATTCTTTGATATTCTTGATCGTAACCAAGACATGCCTTATCAGATTTATCATTCTTAGATTTACCAAAAAAATCTAAGACATAGATATCACTCTTCTTCATATTGTCTTTATCTCCTCTTCTCTGAACGAAAAAACCTCGCACCTATAGTTGAAGTATTCTATTATTCAGAGTGAGCCGAGCAATCTTAGTTGTTGAATTATCCTTAAGCCCAAGAAACTTCAGTGCCTTCTCCTTATTGAAACTTCCTTGCACATCGGGAATTTTGTGAGAACAGAATTCAGCTTCTCCCTCAAATGCTATACCAACCAGGCTTGCTGCCTTGGTGTAAGAAAGTTTGTAAGTCTTCCCATAATACATGAAAGAAAACCTTTCTCTGCCATCTTCCACCAGGAAGGAAACAGACTCATAAAACTCTATCAACAATTCAGTATAAACTGGATCCTGTTTATCTAGTTTTTCTATGCATACATCTTCCCATCCATTCAGTCTAATATTCTTCGAAATAAGAGAATCAAGCTTATAAAAATCCGGATGAACTAACCTTTCCCTATAAACTAACCACTTTGAAATTGTTTTTATAGTTGACATATCTTGAGAGGGTGCTTCAATAGACATTCATAATTAAATAAACTGTAAGATTCAGATCGGCTTCACATGGTTTGGAACCGGCCTTAAGAGGATCATCAGAGCTTCGAGACGCAAAAGCTTGAAAAACCGATGTGGGATGAGTCTCGGGGTCCCCTTTATATAGGCAAATAATTTGACCGTTGGTCTTCCAAAATCCATCTAACGGTTGAAAAAGCTCTGATCTGATCTGACGTTTGAGAACAATCCCTCATAGAAAATTTGACTCCGATCTTTTGAGGTTTTTAAGAAAAACATTCAGATTTGAGAAAAAAAAACTAGAATCCGAACTTTTTAAAAACAAGGAAAATACCAGTAAGAAAAATTTGATTACAAAACTATCAGTAAGAAAATCACGACTTACGGATTAACAAGAAATATTATTCGTAATTGGTAATATTCTTCTTGAAAGAAAAAAAACTTCATTACGAAAGTTGCAGTACGAAAACCTCGTTACGAAAACCCCAGTCCGAAAATATCCATTCCGGAAATCTCATTACGAAATTATTAGTTAGAAAATTCCATTTTGGAAGTCTTTAGTATGAAGACTTTCATTCTAGAAGTTCTGATTTTGAGAATTTCAGTCATGAAAATTTTAGTTTCAGGAATTCCCATTCCGGAAAGTTTAGTTTCAGAAATTTCCATTCCGGAAGTTCAGTTCCGAATGTTTTTAAAAAAAAACTCTAACAACCAAATGTACTCCCTCTATGAAGAGGAGTTTATTACTGTTTGGAGAATTTTTCAACAAGAATTTAATTAAGAATGATTACATTACAATTATCATTCCTAACTTTTGTTTAATGTATTCAAATCTATCGGAGGGTAATGATTTTGTGAAGATATCAGCAAATTGATCTTGTGTTCCGATAAACTGAAGAATAATATCTCCTTTTTGTGTGTGATCCCTAAGAAAGTGATTCCTAATATCTATGTGTTTTGCATGGGAGTGATGTGCATGGTTCTTACTTAAGGCAATAGCACTTGTGTTATCACACAAAATTTGAGTTTTAGTAAAGCTCAAGCCATAGTTTATGAGTGTGTGTTCCATCCAAAATACTAGAACACAACATCTTCTAGCTGATACATATTCGGCTTCAGCAGTCTAAAGTGCTACATAATGTTGCTTCTTATTGGACCAAGAAACTAATGAATCTCCTAAGAAATGACAAGTTCTGGGTGTACTTTTTCTATCCATTCTACATCCACCAATTTCCGCATCAGAAAATCTTTTTAGAATAAAATCATCTCTAGAAGTATAAAACAATCCTAGATCCATGGTTCCCTTAAGGTAGCAAAAAATTATTTTTACTGCCTTTAAATGAGATTCCTTAGGTTTGGATTGATATCTTTCACATAAGCATACTGAGAACATTAAGTCTGGTCGACTAGCTATCAAGTAATGTAAACTTCCTATCATACCTCTAAAAGATGTTTGATCTTTTGGTTTCCCAGCTTCATCAAGATCTAAAGAGTTTGAGGTACCAATAGGAGTACTTATACTCTTTGTATTGTCATAACCATACTTTTTGAGACGATCTTTAATATACATATGTTGAGATATGTAGGTTCATTATGGTTTTTGAGAAATTTGGAAACTAAGGAAAAATGTTAACTCACCCATCATACTCATTTCAAACTCAGATTTCATTAGAATTGCAAAGGAGTCGGTTAAAGATTGCTGAGTTGAACCAAATATGATGTCATCAACATAAATTTGAACAATCAAAACATTTTTCTTATCTTTATTTATAAAAAGAGTTGGATCTTCATTTCCCTTAACATAGTTATTTTGAAACAGAAATCCAGTTAGTCTATCATACCCGGCTCGTGGGGCTTGTTCAAGACCATACAAAGCTTTGGTAAGTCTAAAAACATGATTAGGATGTTTTGTATCATCAAAGACAGGAGGTTGTTCAACAAAAACATCCTCTTGGACATAACCGTTAAGAAAAGCAAATTTCACATCCATTTGGAAAAGTTTGAAATTAAAGAATGCTGCAAAGGCAAGTAGAATACGGATAGATTCATGTCTAGCTATAGGAGCATAGGTTTCTTCATAGTCTATTCCCTCTTGATGATTATAGCCTTTTGCAACAAGTCTAGCTTTATTTCTTACTATGACTCCATTTTCAACACATTTGTTTCTGAAGACCCACTTTACTCCAATAACAGAAGTTTCCTGAGGTCTTTCAACCAAGATCCAGACTTTGTTCCTTTAAAATTCATTTAGTTCATCTTGCATAGCTTTGATCTAATCATCATCACCTAAGACTTCATCATTGCTTTTTGGTTATAATTGGGAAAGAAATGCTAGATGTACTATTTCATTTCTTAAGGAACTTCTAGTTATTACAGGTTGATTTACATCACCAATGATACTATCACTAGGATGATTCTTAAGAAACACCTGATTTGGGTTTTGTAAAACCTGTTCATCAACATAGGGTATAAAATCTTATGGGGTAAATGTTTCAGAAGTATCTTCTTGAACATTTCCCTTATCAGAAGGTTCTTCTATCAAAGTTTGATAATCAGTTTTTGAAAACACATCTGAGGATATAGGTTGGGATGGTTTAAAAACAAAAGGATCTGACTCATCAAATTTTACATGCACTGTTTCTTCAACAATACAAGTATTTTTATTGAAAACTCTATATGCCTTAGAAGTTGTGGAGTATCCTAGGAAAATCCCTTCATTAGATTTTGGTGCGAATTTATGTAAGTTATCATTAGTATTCAGATTGAATACTTTGCAACCAAAAACCATGAAGTAGGAAAGTCTTGGTTTTCTACCGTTCCATAACTCATAAGGAGTGTTATTAAGAAAAGGTCTAATCAAAACTCGATTTATAGTGTAGCAAGAAGTACTTACAGCTTCAGCCCAGAAATGTATAGCTATAGAATATTCACTCAACATGGTTCTAGTTATCTCTTGAAGAATTCTATTTCTTCTTTCAACTACACCATTCTGCTGAGGAGTTCTAGGTGCTGAAAAATTGTGATTAATACCTTTTTTACTACAAAAAGTTTCAAAATCAGAATTTTGAAATTCTCCTCCATGATCACTATGAATAGTTTTCAAAGGAATGTTTTTCTCATTTTTAACTTGAGCTCTGAAACTTTTGAAATATGAAAAAGCTTCAGAGTTCTTTGATAAAAAATAGACCCAATTAAATCTAGTGTAATCATCAACTAGAACAAACACATATTATTTTCCTCCAATACTTCCAGTTTGTGTTGGACCAAAAAGATCCATGTTCACTAACTATAATGCATCCGTTTTCAAGACTTCACTGATTGATTTAAAACTATATTTGTGTTTCTTGCCATATTTAAAAGGATCACAAACATTAGAAGAATCAAATCTAAGCCCCGGTATATCCTTAACTGGTTTCTTCTTAGAGAGTTTGCATAAGTTCCTAAGATTACAGTGACCTAGTCTTCTATTCCATAACCAGGAATGATCTTCCATTGCAATTAGGCAAGGTAAATCTTGACTCCTGAGGTCTTCTAGGTTCAAATTGTAGAAATTCTCTTGCCTATTGGATGAGAGAATAAATTCTTCCTTGGAATTGTGAACTAAACACTCATCATTCCTAAAATTCACAAGGTATCCTTCATCACATAACTGACTTATGCTAATGAGGTTGTGCTTAAGACCCTTAACAAACAGAACATTTGAAATTAAGGTTTTACCAAGAAGAACAACATTACTAATACCAACAATTTCTCCCATATCATTATCTCCGAAAGTTACCTTTCCTCCTTTCGTTTTGATAATATTTTCAAAATAGATTTTGTTACCAGTCATGTGCCGGGAACATCCACTATCCATTTACCACATGTTGTTGTTGGTATTCTCTTTATTTTCCTGAAAACAATAAGAGAATTAGACTTTCAGAATCCAATCATGCTTGGATCCGAGATTTCCAGACAACAAAATTTTAGGAACCCACATCTTCTTTGAGAAATAAGATTTATGAAAACCTAATGATTGGGTTTTTTTATGGAACAATTCTTTGCCCAATGACCACCACATTGACACTTGGTAAAAAATTTGGCACTTTGAGGAACAAAATAATTGTTACTAAAAATAGGATTTGCATGGGTATAACCAAATCCGGATTTATTTCTTAAAGGTCGTATTTGGGAATACATTTTATCAAAAATTTTCGTTACCATGGGTAATGTTTGATAAACACTTCTTTGAGGAAAAAATTTTGGACTTGAGTTTTATAACGAAGTTTTATCTGGAAAATCATTAGATTTAGAACTAGAGCTAGGCTCGAAAACATTTCTCTTAGAAATTACTTTTTCTAACTCTTTAGCAAGTTTATTTTCTCAGAACATACTTCCTCAAGATTTTTTGAGATACTTTCAAAATCATCATTTTTCCTATCAAGATCTTTAGAAATATTTTATATTTCTTTTGTAGGAATATAATTCCTAGAGTTTTCTTTATCAAGTTTTTTATTGAGTTTAGAATTCTCAATCTCAAGAAGTTTAGCAAACCTCAAAACTTCTTCATAAGTAGGTAAAGTATTTTCTTCATCAGAAGAGGATTCTTCATCAGAAGAGTTATAATACATACTATCATTAGAATTTAAAGATACATTGGTCAATGATTCAGCATTTCATACCTTATCCATAAAACAATGATTATCATTAGGTAATCTGGCTATAAGACACAGATTCTTCTGTCTTGAAGAATCATAATCAGAATATTCATCTAAAGATTCACCACCACTGGCACTCCAGGTATCATTAGTTTTCAAAACATTATTAGCTTTGGTTTTATAATACATCTTTCTGTTCCTGTCTTAATGCCTTTCTTTCCTTTATTTCTTTTTAAGCAAAGGGCAGTCTAGCCTAATATGTCCAACTCTCTTGCATTCATAACAAGTGACTTCTCCATCTTTTCTATAATTCCTTTCCTTTTTCTTATACTTGGATTGGAAAATTCTTTGGCCAGCTATCTTGTTCATCCTTCAAGCAAGATTTGCTAAATCATTTTCAGAGATCTCACTCTTAGTAGATTCAGATTGGAAAATAACTTTCTTAGACTTGGATCTGGTTACTCTCTCTGGAGTCTTAGTTTTCATCTGATTTGATGTTGTTGTTAAAGCAACAGTACCATTCCCATTCTTCTTTTTGATGTTTTCAGCATCTCTCCTCATTCTTGCCTCATGTTGTAGAAGAGTTCCAAATATCTCATCAAGAGAAATTTGAGTAACCTTTATGTTCTCATCTATAGCAGTTCCTTTGGATTCCCACTCATTGGGCATAATATCAATTATCCTATCCTCAAGTGCTTCATCATGTAAACCTTTTTCTCCCATAGACTGTAAGTTGTTGACAATAGTCATAAATCTCTGTTGAACTTTACAAATTGGTTCACCATACGGAAAGTTGAAGCCCTGATAATCAGCTCTAAGCATAGCTCTCCCACTCTCAAAAACTTTAGAATTTCCAAAGTGTGTGACCTCTAACTTATTCCAAATACAATTAGATATTTCACAAGAAGAAATTTCGCTATATATATTTCTAGTCATTAAACACAGTAGAGTATTGTGTACCTTATAATTTAGTTGATACTCTTGCTTTTCCTGGTTAGTGAATGTTCTAACTTCCTTATCATGAATTTTATAATCACCAGTAACCATAAAAAAAGTTGTCCACTCCAGTATTGATTACAAAAGTCTTCATTCGATCTCTGTAGTACTCATAGTCATTACCATCAAAGATTGGTGGTCTTGTAGGATTTAGATTATCAATGGAACCAACATTGATTCCTTCCATACTTAAAACAACCTTCGGTACACAAACTTGTTAGTAGCAAAAGTTCGTAATCACAATGTTTGGAATTGGAAAGTTCCGAATGACAAAGTTTTTTATGATAAAGTTAGGAATGACAAATTTCGGAATGACAATGTTCAGAATGAAAAAGTTCAGAATGTCAAAGTTCAGAATGAGAAATGGGAAAAAAATTAAGAAAAACTTATACGTGAGTATAAGTATTTCAGAGACCTGCTCCGATACCAATTGTAGGATCAAAATAATGATGTAGATTCTCAATATACAAGACGTGGGGGGGGGGTGAATTGTATACTTTATGAATTCATTTAAATAAAGGAAAGAGATATGTTTAACAAAGTTATACTAAGAAAATTTACAACACCTCTAACACCAATTGAAAACATGAAAAAGGAATGAAGTTATAATCTTCAAGTCCTATGAACTTCCTTAAGACTGGAAAGAGATTCCGAAAGTAGGTACCAGAAATATGGTTCCGGAAATTGAAACATAACAAAAGATTACAATATGAGATTATACATTAAAGCATATAGAATCTAAATAAAATAGAGTACATGTAAGGAAGTATAAGAAAGTTTTACTTTCCTTATAATACAAAATGCAGCGGAAAGAAACAAGTAGTAAAACTACAAGTAACAAGATATAAGTCTTTTAACCCAATGAGAAGGGTATCCAATAACCTTGGATAAAGGTCCCTTGATTTATACTTTCAAGCAAGTCTGTCTTACCCACACCAGGGTAAGCCCTCGATATGATGATCGGAGTCTCTGTCTTGCAATCCCCGCAAGCCCTCAACTTCATGGTAGTTGGAACCTCTGTCTTCTTCAACAAGGAAGCCCTCGAACTTCAAGGTAGTCGGCACCTCTGTCATCCTATCCCCGGAAGTCCTCGAATGTAATCACCAAAATTCGGAGTCGTACGAAGAAAAAAACTGAATGAGCGGTTCAGTACGCACAAGGAATTAAAATCTTTCTCTCTTTAGAAATCTCTTTAGCAGCTTTTGGTCTCTAGATCGATCAACTTCTATGTTGTTGTGTCTATTGTATTTTGAGCACTTTCAAATGATCTCCTATTTATAGGAAAATTTCCAACGGTCAGCTCCCTCCTCCAATGGTCATATTTTCCATGAAACATGGAGGGACCTGTACACGTGTAACTCAACCAACGGTTAGTTAGAAAAAGAATAGACGACATCATTTTATAACAAACTATGTATAACTGAATTCATGACATCTTTTTGAAACAAAGAATATGTGAGTAAAATCTAATTAATAGTTCGGAGTGTAAGCAAGTCAAAAGTTCAGAGTCTAACTAAAATGAAGTTCGGAGTCTATGTTAAGAAATGTTCGGATTCTGTTTTATAGGAATTCGGAGTCTGGTTTCACCAGATATTGGATTCTGAACGTATAGAGTTCGGATTCAAACTTCTTAAGAGTTCGGAGTTGAACTGCTTAAAAGTTCGGAGTCAAACTTCTTATGAGTTCAGAGTCAGACTGCTTAAAAGTTCGGAGTCGATCTTCTTAAGAGTTCGGAGTCGAACTACTAAAGAGTTCAGAGTCGAACTGCTTAAGAGTTCGGAATCGAACTGCCTCAGAGTTCAGAGTCGAACTTCTTCAGATTTCGGAGTCCAGAATTCGGATTAGAACTACATTACAAATCACATCCATAATTCAGATCCTAAAAATAGAATGCTCCAAATCTTTTCATTATATGACTCCGGAAATTTGTTTATGAATCCGGTTTTTGAATTTAAGAATAACATTTCTATGTATACGAAAATCTAGGTTAAGGTAAATTTCCTTAAAGAAGTAAATTTTCCTTATGGGGGTAAAAACAATTTTCTTAAGTATAAGGTGTTTGTGATTTTCAGAACAAGATGGACTGGAAAATTCATAAGGAAAAACCTTATTGACTCAACAATACGAACTGTTAAATTTTGAACATAATTACCCCATAATTAAATGTTTCCCTAAAATAATAAAATTTATGGAAACACAATTCAATTATTCTTTAGAGTTTTAAATATTTTGATATATCCATTGCATAAGAAAAATCATTACTTTTTCAAATAAATCAATCTTTTTCCACAAATCCAATATCATTATTTATGTAATTTCATAATTCAAAGGAGAATCCATTATTTTTTACACTTTTATAATATCAAAACCTCCTCATGAACTATAAAAAATTTGAAAATTATGGATACGGATATACATCTATATAAGGTTTATAAAATAATAAAGAAACACCATTATTCCCTTAAATAAACTTAATTCCTGTGAAATTTATTTCAATTAAATAATAACAATGGACTTGTAAAATATATTAAATTTACATTCAAACAACATATAAAATTATTTTCTCAATTTATTCCATAAGAAAAAATCATAAAAAAATAGGAAATATAAAAATCATGAATGTTTCATGAAAAAAAATGTGAAACTTGTGAAACACATTTTCCTTGGAAAATGTAAAATTTATCTTAAAAAATACAATAAAATTACTCTCAAACATTAAATAAAAAATCTTATATAATCATGTAAAAATATTTTAATTAAATATTATAATGGTTCCATAAAGTTTTTACGGGTTATAAAATTCATATCATGATTACTAATCACCATTATAATGGAATCACCATTCCAGTTACATCCAGTATATCATATCATGAAAATAAATCATTACCAAATGAGTTAGAGGGAAATATCATAGGCCTACACATCATCATAAATAATATTCAAGAACTATAGGATAAAAAAACAATTATAATATATATTTCAACTGAAAATGAAGAAAAATCATAAAAAATGCATTTAAACATATAAAATCATGACTTTAGCTTAAACCCTAAAAGAATATTTAATTTCATTAAAATTTGTTTTATAATTATCTCTTGAAACTATAATGGAATAAAATTTTATAATATTTTTGAACATCAATGATAATAGGCAGAAATTTAATATATTATTTTTGGGAGAGTGTCAATATGAATAAGTATAGCTTATATGAATTTTTTTGAAGAAAATACAATTTCTAATGCACTAAAATTCATTGTAAGTATATTAACTTTTAAAATAATAAAATTATATAAATTAATCACTGTGTTCCAAAACCTTTTCACATTTATCCTATATTATTACAAATTATTCATTACATAGATCAATTTCTGTTGTGTGAGTCATTTTTAGGTTTTCACGTCCTTAGTGCCATAAGGGATTTTGTATAATGGATGTGGTCAAAAATTCTGATTCATTGTTTCTATATTCTTGAGAATGAAATTGAAAACGTGTTCCTTGGTTTATTATATTGTCATACATTTATTGATTATATTTTATTTAAGTATTATGTTAGATTTATTTAATTATAGTATAATAGATTAAGTAATTTCTATATAGAATATATGTATAATATTAATGTTCTTTTGTTAAATAATAATTCGTTTTAACAAAATGGAGTAACTTCATTCTTGTATTCATTTAAACTAGACAAAAATGAACCACAAATAAGGATTTATTATATAATATTCTATTTTTTATTATTATACACTTATTATAGAATTATATTGATATTAATTCCATTTCATTAATGTAATAAATTTTTTTATGAAGAGGTATAGAATGAAATTTTATAAAATAAACAATGAAGAAGATTATACTTAAGTTGTAGAGTTCAATATTTCACTAAAACTCTCTATTTTAATTAAGCCTTTAGAAACAGATACTAATAGCAAATGGAATTGTAGATGTATATTATTTCTAGGATATGGAATAATTTATATATAGAGATTGGAAACCAATATAAAAACTCATACAGAGGTGTATTAATATTCTTTCTTTAATAAACACTTGATGAAATCTCTAAAAATGTTGGTTGTCTATGATTTCTGAATCTATCATTTCAAAAAACAAGTTTCTCAAGAATAATTTCATATGAACCATATATTGACATTTTAGAAGAATTAGTTTTACATTTTAAATGTAATATATCATTGAAGGTTATTCAGATGAATTATCTTGGAAATATAATTTATTACTTTCAATTCCTATCTATAGATCTCATATATAACCCTATTACATATAAAACATATCCACAAAAGAATTTTAATACCTTTCAGTTTGAATTACCCATGACTAAATAAATTAAATTAATCCTATTTTATAACCACATCCATATCATTATTTAATTTTTATCTTACTATAATAACATACATATGATAATGTCATTGATACTTCTTTAGTTACACTAAAAATAAAAAAATGTTTCCATAAATATCATAAAATTTATTTTACATTTATGGACTGCTTATAATATGATATATTATTATGTAAGATATATTGAATATTTTTATATAGTATCACATTAATTTTAAAAATATATATATTAAAAGAAAATAAAATTTGATAAACATTTAACTTTTCTTTTTTAACTTTGTCGGTCAATTTTTTTCTTCATTATGTTAATTTTTATGTTTATTTTAAAATAAATTGAATCATTTTTTTTAATAATTTCAATGTAAATTGAAAAATATATGGATAAACATAATTATAAATTTGACACGAATGAGATATGTTTAATTAATTCAATTTAAATAGATATTTTTATAATTAAATTTTTTGGATTTTTATATATATAAATAAAACCATGGTAGTTATGGTAGGGTCAGAATAACATAATAGAATTGACAACTACATAAGGATTGAAATATAGTTTTAAAGATTCTTTAAGAATAAGTACAGTTATTGGGATGTTGGTTTGGGTGAAAATTGATTTTATGAAATAGGTGATAAAATATTTAAATCGTTAATTAGCCTTTATATGAATAAGAGGGTTCGAGACTAGTTTGAATACAATTAACCCAGTGACGTGAGTTCTTATTTTGGATTTAAACTAAGACACATCGGATTAAACTAACACATTCATGAGTTAAATTTGGTAAAGATGGGAACTAAATGAGATTATATATATATATATATTCATGTATTCTTGGGACTTTAGAGATGTGTCCGACATATGATAAGGTATGTTCTATAATCATATTAACGAATAGTGGAAGAAAAAATTAATATAATCCATTTTCATAAGTATCACCTTTTAGTATTTTCTTTTTTTTTGATGAAAATATTAATGGAACTTCCATAGTATCATAAAATATTAGTAATAATACTATACGATTTTTGAAAGGAGTTGTTGATATTAAATTTATAGGACTAGAATCACATTTGGACATCCCTGGTAAATATAGAAACTTATATTTTGATAAATTAAATTCATTTAGGGATAAATATATTCTGGATTATGTAATTTTGTTATAGAAACAAAATTCCCTCAATTAGTTTTGATATTTTGGATTGTTATAAAATATTACCATATTATGTGTATTGGTCATAATGACTATTATGTTTCATGGTGACTGTTAATATATCATTTATATAGAGACTGTATATAATAGTATATAATAATGTTTATAATAAAATCTAATTTTTTTAGAATGAAGAATTGATGGCCTCAATTTGTAAGACCTTACCTTGTTAGGTTAATTTATCAGATCTTCTGTGGGATATCATATCATTGGGATTTTCCATTGAACACGAATAAGATGAGATTTAATAACTGAAACTCAATCAATACCTGTTATGGGATTTTTCCAATCTTATAAGGATCACCACCGAAACTATTTTCACCAAAACAATCCAAATAAATAACAACCATCACACACAACACCCTTAGGGTGTATGATACTATAATATGGAGTTACGTATCATGACCTATGTAGAATGAGTTCGTGTTATGTGATTTTAATTATTAAATAATGGTTATATTAGTTCATTTATATTATTATTTTATAAACATTATTTTTGAATCAGTTTGAAAAAAATTACATTCAAATATATATATAAAAATATATATTTTGGAAAATATATATTTTCAATTAAAATACTACTTTAGGATAAACTCTTGAATTTGAAATAAAATTTATTCTCAAGAAATAGTATTATTATATAATATTTAAATATATATAAATGCCCAACCATTGGTGGTGGGATGGTAAGGGTTTGGGGGTGAGGGGCAGGTCGCGGGGTCAAGTCCCCAGGCTTGAAATTTAATGTATTTTTCTTCCTTGTGTCATGTGCCACTTTCATGGTTGTACCCAATTTTTTTCTAAATATATATAAATTACAATATATTTTTATGTAGTCTGGTGTAATATTTATAAGGTTCATAAAGTTTGTTGGGTCGTAAAAACTAGTATTTTCTAATAAATAATGATTTATTATTAAATGTTTAAATTTCTATATTTATAAAAATTTATATGTGAAAGAAATATATTTTTTAAATAAATATTTTGAAATTATCCAAAGGTTAATTTTTATTAATTTCTAAAAAAATCAAATTATTTGGTAAAACAATATTATAGAATAAATATATGGTTTTTATTATGGGATCAAAATATACCAAAACAGATATAATAAATACTACAATTTATTTCAAGATAAAAAATATGGTGCCCTTTAAAATAATGTTTTCATTAAATTAAGTTTATTAATTTTAAAAACATATAAAGATTCCTCCAAAGCATATACTATATTATAATTTTTTAAAAAAACATTATCAGTGAACATGAAATACTTCCACATCATGAATGGTATTATTTTAATTTTATTGATCCTTATCCTAATATAATATTGGAATCCAATACTCTTTGTAAGTAACCATGTAAAAAACCATGAGATGTTTTATGATTATTTTTCTTTCATTACAGAGTGTCTAGAAACTATTTTTATAATTTTTTAATGAATTAATATATCTTTTGATATAAATACCAAAAAAACCCTTCATTTCATATTCAATAAATTCATTAATAATTAATTTAGTCTCTATAATGCTCTATAAATACTTCCCATTTTTTCAAACTCTTAATAAACTCATCCCAATCATTTGAAATCAATCTCTCAAATAAGGGGTTCTCTACCTGTTCCTATACATTTAAGAACTTTCTTTGTGTTGAGGTTTTTTAATTCTAATTTTTCATTTACACATATGTTATTAAAAAACCATTCACAATCCTTATTATTCCAACATAATGATAACCCACCTTTCACTCCCATTAATCCATTCCCTAAACCATTATGTACACCACATATTCTGCTCAAATTATCCCATGATTTCTATGTTGACCCATTGGGTTATGAATAACCATCCATATTTTGAATCAATAGAATTCACTAGGATATACCTACCATTCCTAGATCATATAAATTATTATATTAAACCCACACTATTTTATAATGGGATTAAAATTTATGAATGGTTTTCTTATGTTTCATGATCTATATGGCCTACAAATTCATGGACATTATATAAATATAATTAGTGGGCATGAATTATATATAGCCCTCTAATAATGTGTAATTATATTATTTCATGTGATAACATGTATTTTTAATGGGATGTTATCCTAAAAACAATATTTAATGATTTCATGTCTTATGTTTTTTTCATATTCATATGAATCCTTGATGTCGTCATCATATGCCTTCTATTGATATTCATGATTATAATTCTCACCTATTTATTTCATAATGTTATGCCTATTGACTCACATGTACTACATTAAATTATGGAATTACATGATTACTCCCTTAAAAGGATTTATATATCACCACTTTCTTATATATTTCCCTAATTTATCCCAGGTAGTATTGGAGGATTAATAAAATTTAAGGGAATGTCATGGTTTTTAAAAAAATATCAATGTATCACTATTTTAATTTATTGTTATTTGTATGTAATTTAATTAATATCACTATATGTCTCAATATTATAGTTTTGTGTTATGTGTATATTTATATAATAAATAATGAGAAAATTTTATAGAGGATATAGTAGTGATAGTTCGAAGCCAAGGTAAGGAGAAGTTATTTAGGTGTAATGTGATTGTAAAACCTTAGTGAAAACCTTATGGATAAATAAAACCATAGTATAACACCCCTGAATATTGGAAGAGTGTTTTTTTATAAACTATATCCCAATGAGGATACATATAATTTGATATGATAATAGAATATATGTACCTATGACTAATCACTCTTAATGGTCTTCTTGGTTATTAACACAACCTATTCCTATTGAAAACAATGAGTCTTGAGACTACTTGAACATTCATATCGAAAATATGACTTTTGTAAATTATGGAAAATGGGGTCATAATGATATTAAAATAAATGAAATGAATTAAACAAATTTAATCCAATGATTCATCTATAAATATATGGGTAATAATCCAAAATAATATCCCAAGTATGAAGAGAACCTCCCATATTGGGGTCATGCGGGAGAGTTCAATGAATGTAAAATTATTTAAGATTAATTTTATTTTACCAATGTTAAGGTGGTATTTATTTTCATTATAACCTAAATTTAGTTAATTATTTATTTTATTCTATTTCATAGTTCTCTTTTATATCATTCATGTCTTTGTATAATGATTCATGAAGGGCTATATATATCCCCTAAATGAATTGAATGGTCCTATGAGAGAAAAAAACGTTTATGGGACATTATATTATCCCAGAGATAATAGAGAAGGATTAAACCCTTAAATTTCATAAAAAATATAAAATAATTTTGTAGAAATAGTATTTAGAAATTCGTCGACGAGTCTTAAAGAAAGTGTTCACACATAAGGTTTCCTTTTATTATTCTCTAAAGGAAATTCTTGATTTTTGGGAAGAAGTGAAAAGACATTCTTGGAAATGTCTTCCCCATTTAAATCCTTAATCCCATATGAGATTTAGAATATCTATTAGAAACCCATACTATAATTTATCAATAACAATATTTGTTACTTGTATCACTATCATGAAAGTATATACTAAATCCATCAAATGTTATTAATCAAGATGTGATACATTTATAGAATGATCTTTCTTTTGAGAAGTAGGAGGTGAAGATATTAGAAATTACGGAAAATGAACTTTGAAACAATAAAACTCATCTATGAAAATTATTTTGGTGAAACCGTATGTCTGAGGTAGTGACATTAGAACCAGAAGAGGAGATAAAAAAAATTACCCTCATTTATTTTAGTTTATAAAATGAAATTTTGGGGGTGATACTTTTTAATCTGGGGAGGATATAAGTTAACAAATTTTTATAAATAAAATAACATTATTTATGAATATATGTATTGTTAAGTAAAAGGTTATAAAAAACATATACAATATATTTAATATTTAATTTTGGACCACAAAAACATTTTTCTTTTATATGTATGTTGTTTGTGACGACTATTAAAGAAAATTACATTTTTTAATATTGGATTTATACCGTGTCGACAAGGAATAGTATATATTATGGTTTATAATAAAATCTAACTGATATATAAAGAATAAGTGATAGCCTCAAACAATGGGACCCTACCTCATTGGGATCATTTATTAGAGCTTCCAAGGGATATCACATCAATGGGATTTCACCTTGTCTATGTTAGATATGAGTATCAAAAACTGAACTTGATCAAAACTGTTTACAAGTGAATTTCATGATTATAGATATCATCATTGAAACTATATTCATCAAAACACCCAATGAATGTACTACAATCATATATCATACCATTAGAGAGTACACTTTTATAATTAGGGGTAATGTATATTTACCTAAGTAGTAGAAAAACTTTTATTATCTTTTTAATGATAAGATAATTGTGATATTGATTCAATTTGAATTATTATTTTATTTAAAATATTTTATAATGAGTTTGATGATACATATATATTGATAAGAATAAAAAAATTGTATTTTTAGAAAATATATATATTCAATTAAATAAATTTTTTAAGTTTCTCTAAATAATTTGAATGAAAATTCACCTTCAGGAAATAATCTTATTAAATAACATTTTACTATATATAAATTATAATATAACTTAATCATGTACCATTTTATTTGTATGAGTATGATAATGTTTTTTGTTTTTTTCAAACTAGTATTTTCCAAAAACAAAATATATATATATTTAAAATTAAATCCGATGATATTTTTAAAAATAAATCACTAAAATATGTCTAATTTGTGAAATGAACATGTTGGAATTATCCAAAAGATAATCCTTTATAATTATTTAAGATAGTTATTTTTTTTGTAAAATTAAATGAAATATAAATATATGATGTGTATTACGACATCATAATATTCCAAATACAATGCAATAAATTTTATAATATGAATACATAACAAATAATAGGGTTTGACTTTAAAATAATTTTTCTTATGTTATTTTACAAATTTCATAAACCTCTAATGATTCTTATGAATCATTTTTTAGATCATAAGGTCATAAATGTTATTTTTATGAAAATGAATCACTTCGAAATCTTAAAAGATATTATTTTATTGATTTTTATTTTAAAAACATTAAAATATATATAATCACGCCTATTTATATTAAACCATTTACAAAAACCATGGTAATGTTTTTGTTTTTGATTATTTTTTTTGTGCCCAAAACCTAAATTTGAAATTAACCAATATTTCCCACCTCGTTTTCTATAAATAAACACCCATAATCCCTTCCATATTCACTAAAACCCTGAAATTATGAATTTAGCCTCTCTATATATCTAAAAATCACTCCCAAGGTGTTCCAAATAAATTTAAAAGCTCCTACCATAATTTTAGAAGTATCATATCAAGTAATGGATTCTCTTACTCTTCATCTACTTTCTATTATCTTCTAGGAATTGTTAATTATTAATTTTAATTGATCATATATAAATTTTATTTTATACATAAATTTAGTTTATTTATCATACTTATCATATTCCACCTTTAAACATCATTATTTCTGTCCATGAACTATTTGTTACACCTGTTATATTGATAAAATTATCCATGGGGGTTTTACACCACACATATGTGTTTTAAAATAAGTTCATCATTTCGACTCAATTGAAACGCCCAATGTTTTTAGGAATTTTTTTTGAATAAATTAATTTCATTTTATGTATTTCATTTCCCGAATCAATATGTTACTCTTACACTATACATATCTTAGTTTTTTTCTAGTGTTATTGGAGACATAGAATTTTTACAAAACTATGATATATTATTAATATAATTATATAAAATCAACTGTTATAACCTATAATTTAATCTTTGAGATATTAATAGTAATACATAATTTTTAAATATTAAAAATAATATTTTTATATAATGAAAAAATATTTATAATAAAATAAATAATTTTATGATAAATTCATTATCTGATTAAAAATACTATTTTCTCATGACAATTACTGTTTATAACATTTTGTGAACAATACAAACATTGAAAATTTTATACAACTAATTTGATAAAATATAATTCATATATTATATCATAGATTCAACATTCTCTTATGGTGTTATTTGGGTATTTCCTAGTAGGATTCATATGTTTATGAATACTAAAAAAATAATGATTTTTTATTGGAAACAACCTATTTAATTTATTTATTTATAAGGTTATGTTATATTTTAATTTTTTTACAATTAAATAGTTATATTTTAAATCTATTAATAATATTTAGTTCATTTGAATGAATTTCATATTGAAATTCTATGTAAAAACATTCTAATATTTTGATCTCTTCTCCTATAAAATCCCACATTTTCATCATGTTTGAAGGATTAATTTTATATTAATATGTTCACTATATTTGAATAAAATTTTAAAAAATGGATTCTATAATTTGATTCAAACTAATTTCTAATTTCTAATAATTTAACATTAATGTATCGACCCGAACCCGAACAACCACCTGAACTGGGCTAAATGGTTATAGAGTTTCTACCTTAGGTGCATCTCCCAGAACGCCAAAGGCTACCGACTACCAATGAGTGTTGGTATCGGTATAGTGGGGAGTCTATACCCTCTCGGAAGATAATAATGGTACTGGTCTTTGATATAATATTTACCATGATGTGCAGATAAACGATTCAGTCGAATTGAACTAGACCCACATAGAAAAAGCATATCCAATATCAATAAACATCGGCGCCAATATATGAAGAAGTACAGCGGGAAGTAAAAACAACAGCATTTTGAATCACTTGTAGCAACTACTAAAAAACCTAGCATGCATCAATGGCAGGTCAGTACATAAAAGGGTGCTAATGGCTAACCAACAATATCTAAAATAAATAAGGAGACATGATGATACATGAAAGAAAGAAAAACAATAAAAATCTATCTAGGAAAGACCTCGAGGTCCATAACATCGCCATGAAATACCTAAATCAATCCATCTCCAAAAGCTGGTCTGTTTCCTGCACATAAATCCATAAATTTTACAAGCGTCCTGAAGGGCCCGTGCTAGGTGTGAGGTGAATCCTAGTAGGATACCATCTAATGGTGCATACTTAGTATTAGTCTTTAAGTAGGAATTCATTTATTTGGAATTTAGTAAATAATATGATGCATAGATAAACATAAACACCACCGGTTCTTAGCAGCCTCCATGAAGGGTCTCCTGATTCGGCCAATGCTGAAATCCCTATCAAGTAACCTTGCACCATGTGTCACTTGACACCTTTTGTCCCACGAATCGACTTTATAAAGGAATTCCCAAGTAGTAGTAACCCGGAAAACAATGATGTATGGATTCAAATAAGTAACTAGAGGGATAGTGAATTCTAACTTCAAATTAAGTAATCGAAGGAAGAGCGATGTATGCCCTCAATTCAAGTAAGAGGAGGAACATCGATGTCTTCCCTCAAATCATGGCATGCCTCTGCCCCCCAAGCTAATCTCCACAATGATATCCCCTGAAGGCTCCTCACCATTCTTGTGGCTTCCTATGGCAAGAACCCCCAATCCAAATAGAAGCTAAACCACATTTAATGGGGCCCTCTACCCGCATGATTAGTCAAAACCACCACATCAAAGAGTCACTCTCTTGGCACACTACTCTATGTTTCTATGTGAACAGTAGTCACCAAAATAGTACCCAAGCCACTACATATCTGACAACTCATGTCCCTGTGACTATGCCACTCAAGTCTGATGGACTCACCATCTCTATAACCTGGGACATGCCCAACCTGACTGTCACACTACCTCAAGCCGACTTTTGTGATGCCCAATCCCGTGGTTAGAACCACTAAATTTAACCCAGTCCAGGCCCCACATGTGATCAGAATCACTCAACAATACGAAGCACAACTCGAAGGTTCCAATATATGCAATATCACACATTACATATATATAAATCAAAAGGAATATTTTAAACAGGCAAGATGAACTAAACATTTGAATTGCACAAGATTTGTGTTGTCCCATACCAACACCAAAGTCATTGAAGCCTCTAACAATTCATATCATGATTTAACAAAATAAACTCATCATTTTACCTGAAATAAATTCAAATTATACCATTTTGGAACCCCATCCAAAATGACCCAAATGAGAGACAACCCATCACCTTCCATGCTCAAACAAAACAAGTATAGGGAATACCCAAAGGCCTCCCATAGGTCTAATAAGCAGTTTAATAAGAAATAACAGATAAAACAGGGTCTCAATCAATATACCTAAATACACGCCTTAATCCGCACCCCCCTAAAGTCCTCGAAAACCCAAAATATAGTATGCACCACTAACCTGGGACTCATAGACGTAGGCACATCCGATATTGAGCATCAATTCGAAGCTGATCTTCTTAGATCTATGTTTCCATAAAATTATGGATATTCCACTTGGATGGAATCTAAAGTGACTGAGGCAAAGAAAATAGAATGAAATGGGGTGTGTGGGTTTACACTTGCTGATGTGATCTAGCATCCACCGATGAATTAATGTGTAATGGCCCATACCTCTCTGGTCCATTCTTTTACAAAAATCAGGTGTAGGAGGTGATTTGGGAGGTCAAGGTAACTTATCCCCAACACTTTTCCTATTATCCATTTGTGAACAGTTCTATCGGTAACCTCTAACGTTAACCTCCCTTCCAATTTCCAAATTTCCAATTCTATGAATAGTCCCATAGGTGAACAGTTCTATCGGTAAACGTTAATGGTAACCTCTCTTTCCATTGCCAATTTTCAAATTCTATGAACAGTTCCATCAGTGAACAATTCTTTTAGTAACCTCTAACGGTAACCTCTCATTCCTTTTACAAATTTCCAATTCTATGAACAATTCCATCGGTGAATAGTTAAATCGATTACATCTATCGGTAACCTCTATTTTCTTTTTACAAGTTTTGAATTTGTGAACAGTGTTTCTATAATGGTGTGGACCATTGGTAACCTCAATTTCATTTTCCAAATTTTGAGTTTGTGAACAGTGTTTCCACAATGGTGAGGTTTATCGGTAACCTCTATCAGTAAACTCTATTTACTTTTGCAAATTTTGATTTCATGAACAATGTTTCCAAAATTGTGAGGTCAATCGGCAACCTCTATCGGTAACTTTTATTTCTTTTGTCAAATTTTGAGGTCTTGAATAGTGTTTCCAGCTTCCTACATTATCACACCTTTAATGTTTCCTTTGACATAAAATGCATTTAAAACTTTATTTTTAGGATTCTAAGTCTGATTCAAAGGCTGTAACTCCTATATTAATTTATCCTATGGCTCAGGACATTTTTACTTGGTCAAACCATGTGTTTTAATGAGAACCACTTTTAATGGAAAACCTAGAGTATCTTAAACCACCACATCACTAAATCGTCTAAAAGGACGAGAAATATTCCTTTCTGGTTCTCCCTCCTTGTAATCTGGTGCGAGATGCTTGAACCTTTCCTTTATTCCCATTGGAATCATGAGATCAAACTTATCCGCTTAGATTGGTTTCCTAAGCGTCCTTCTTGCTGCAAGTGCACCCCCTATTTCTGCGCTACCAAGAAGTATCCATCAATCATTGATATCTGGTATGTTTTATCTTCATTCTTTTGGGGTTCATCTTCCACTTATTTCTCTTTTCCATGTTATAGCATGTGATCTCAATGCTTCTAATTGAGATTTCATGGGTTTTGGTTGGTGTGGTCGTACGGTTGCATCCTTAGGTGGATGTAGTTGTCGCAAGAGTAGTCAATAGTGATATGTTGTGTGGATTGTTCTCGTACAAAGAATGTCAAGAACTATTTTAGGTAGGGGATTCATTGCTTCTCTCTTCTTTTAGGTTCAACTATATTGATAGCATGTTTTATCCAACTGAATGACAATGGAATTGACATAATAAATATTTGAACTAGATAAATAAATCGATATGGATCTTATGTTTTTGCCTCTTGTTTTTATAGATTGTGTGATATCTATGCTTTCTTTTTTTAGCTATTCGCCCTTGATATAAATTATTAAAAAACATAAACTGGGATTAATTGATAATTGTTTTTTTTAAGATAAATATGTGTGTAAACGAATGTAGTTCTTGTTGTAAATTGATGTTAATCAAATTGTTGTAGTAAGCATGTTTAATTATTTGTGATAACATACAAATTGGGATTCCAGAATTTTGAACCTCTAAATAATCATCGGTTAACCCAAAATGGATTAATGGAATTGTTTTTTGATAAAAGATAATTCCTTGTAGGTTTCTGAGTTAGCCTCTTCATTGTTAAAGGGCCAAGAGCCAAATTGTTAAGATGTTTTTTTCCTACTGCTTATGATGTGATGTGATCCTGGATGGCTGTTGTGATTTATGGGGGAATGATGGCCTTTTGGTTGTGGCATAAAATGACACCTAGGGTAGAAAGATGAATCAATTTATGAATGTGGTTGTTGGGGAGGACTCCTGAGATGATGGAATGTGCTGGATGTGATGGTTGGATGCTTGCTATTTCATTTTGGTTGATTATCTGATTTACTTTTCCCCACTGCCTAAGGAACCTCTTCTCCGAAAGAGGAAAATAAGTACGGGGTATGCCACTTGCTTTCCGTGTTTACCATCTCAAGTAAGGATGGGTCTACTCTCTTTCTAGAGGCTGCAAGACTCGACAGGTAGTACACCAACTCACCGTGTTGATCCCCCTTGTGTTTAGTAGCATAGAATGTTTCTCTAGAATTCTTGGGAATGTGTAAAAGTAATTATGTAATGAATAATTGAATAAATTGTGTTAACCCATGGGGTTGGAGTTTGTTGGAACATAATGATGAGGTTGTAATTTAAAGTGAGAGTGGACTCTGGGTGTGATTCTAATGAAATTTAATGCGGAATTGTAAATGGTTAATTCATGTTTAAAGAATTAATTATCATAAAGTGGAAATGATAAAAACAGAATGAAGTAAGGAAATAAATCTTATTAAATGGGTGTGTGCTTATAGGATACCTAGTCTTAGAAGTGACATCCAGGATTCCGAGAGACATTAGTTGTAGTTGCGTCAAATACTAGTTTATTCCCATAGTGTGGTTGTGAGATATAGTATATTATATAATTTTTGAGATTCTATATGCTACTCCACCCTGTTAGTAAGGGAAACTGACACCTTGGGGGTTTTGAGCCCCGTGGGGGTGTTTTACCCAACAATCTTGTGGGAGGATAGATGACGTGACATTTTGGCCCCACTCTCTTCTCTTGGTAGTTACTTGTGCTTGTAGGGGCAGAAAATAGTTTTTCCCATATATGTTTGTAGAAGGATGTAATGGCTTGTGGTTATTCACAAACATATATTCTGCATATAGTTTCTTATAGACTAATATTGGTGTAACATTTATAGGTTGTGATGGCTTGAGGATCCTTAGTCTGTGTATGGGCTGTAATTTCATGAGGTATAATACCTGATATATGATACACATTATGCGAGGTGTGGTGGATCCCAGAAACTACCTGGTTACATTCTTTCATGGACGTGGAGTTTTCGTTGCATGAGGTGGATATTGTGGTGCTTCACCCTGGTGTCTGTGGGAAATCCTTTTTGGAGAGAGAGGTTTAGGACGTATGACTTTTGGAAAAAGTATACAACCAGTGGGGAAGTAATAGAGGGAAACCCTTGATCTTCATTATTATATTATATACTCTTGTATGCGTTACTTGGTGACAGTATCCATGGTGAGGTTCTGAACTTAGTATAACTATTAAGCTGACATGTTAGTTTCATTTGTTTTTCACTGTGCTTTAGCATGCTTTCTTTACATTTTCACGAGAGGCTTCAGGGAGGATCCTACTGAGTATACTGTTATACTCACCATATTTATATAAAAACTTTCATTCAGGTCACTTGGAACTGGATTAATATCATGCTGGTTTCTACGAGCTTGGGGTTGCAGGAGATGTTCGGGCTTGTGGTTGCTGATGTTTTTACATTCTTTTGGGTACTATATTTTTTCCTCTTCTAGTTTTAGTAGTTTTCCATGAAATTACATATGTGCACATGGGTTTTATTTTAAATATCAATTATGATTTGGATTTGGTTGGTTTCTATCTTATCTCTCTCTTGTGCATGTGTTACCTTAGAGGGTAATGCCTCCAATTTTTGTGTTTACTATACCCTGGGTCCTAGTCGCCAACCCGGGGCCTACTAGAGGTGAGACTCGGGGGGTCATTATATCCGTTCACACATTGTTGGCCTAGGATAGGTACACATTTTTGGGAGGGGGTCATGACAGTGTGGTATCAGAGTTCTGGTTGAGAGATAGGATAGAGTTTGGAGTTAGGCACAGGTGAGGTTGCATGGGTGGGTAGGGAAATTGAGTCACTCATCTTTAGAAAGTGATGTAAACACTGGAGACCGGCTGAGACACAGGTGTTTAGTGCCCCCCATGATTTGATGTATGGACCTTTATGTTTACAATGGCTACTAAACAAGGTGATACTAGTTGCAGGGTAGAGACCTAGGAAAGGATCAGTTTTCATTCTTCTTTGTGCCTATGTTTGAATGGGTTGACCTTGGGATATGTTTACCTAAAATCAATAAAAGAAAAAAAAATAATTAATTAATTTTGAGTCTTCTATATTCTCAATTTAGGATCCCTAAATATTTTTTATTTAATAGGTATAGCTCCAGGTCGACGTCCTCTTCAGGATCAGATAGAATATGTAAAGAAGGTTGTTCCAGCAGATCGCTGTAGGGTAGAGGTTGACAACAATGAAACATTGAGGAAGACACTCATAGAGATGCAATGCTAGAGTCTAAAAAAGAATGAGGGCTTCGTTTCAGATGCAGTCACAGAAGACTGGTTATATGAGGTCGATATCATCTTCAGCTCGATCCGTGCTCAGAATGAGTACTGGGTATCTATCGTTGTGACGATGCTGAATGAAGCATCGATGAAATGGTGGTTCATGTTCATCAGGGATCGCGAGGAGTTAGTTATTTCATGGGAGGAGTTTTGAGAAATGTTTATGGGCGAGTTTCATTCTTCGACCGCGAAGGCGTCCAGTTGCCCAGAGCATCTTAACCTTTGATAGGGGAGCTCCAATGTGTATGATTTTGGAATCCATTTTAGGATAAATTTACAATATTCTTCGGACCAGTTACCCTTTGATGAGGCCACAACAATGCATTTCGAGGAGGCTTTGCATCCATAGATCCAGTGCGAGGACACCCCATTAATACTGAAGACATATCTTAAGGTGATTGTGAGGGAAGAGGTTGTCGAGAAGACTTTGTCCAAAATTGGATCATCATGAGAGGGGAGTCATCATGATTCCTCACAAAGCATTGTTTTGGTATAGGGTTCCTGATTTTTAGGTCAGAAGATTTTCTGTTCAGCCGATGGTTAGTCTAATCCTTGCACAACTAATTTATCTGGAGGCAAAAACTCTTTGGACATTTCTAAGGGATTCGAAACTTGTTTTTCTTGTGGTGGGCATGTTCATCAGCAGCGGGAGTGCCCGACCTTTCAGATTTTTCATCGTGCACAAGGTGCTCCACTCCAGGTTCCTCCGTTGAGGCAGTTCCAACAGAGGCAGAAGCTATAGGTAGCACCAGCATTAGATCAATTGAAGGTAAATGGGGGAGGTAGAAGATAGCCATGTGATGCTCCCCATCCTAAGAGAGCATAGTGTGTCCCTGATGGTGGTCGTCATCAGGGTCATAGAGGTAGTGGAGGATGTTATAGTCAGCTTCATGCACTAGCATTTCCATCTCTAGACGATCCAGACATCGTTTGAGGTACCCTTTTCTTGTCTTCTACCTTGTTTTATGCCTTTTTTGATTCAAGAGAAAAACACTCCTTCATATCACATACCTTTTTCCATGATTTGGAACATGAGGTAGAGAGGATTCCAGTGCCATTTGTGTTGACTATGCCAGTTGGAGGACGATCTAACTTGTTTGAAGTATATCGAAACTATGAGCTATTGTTGGAGCAGCACCGATCTTGGTGAGATTTCCTATTTTTATGAATACAATCATATTATTCCATCCTCTCCATGGACTGGTTGTTTTCATTACAGTCTACTGTGGGTTTCTTCAGGAATAAGGTCATTTTCTTTGGTGCGGATAGAGAGATGGTGGTGTTTATGGCGAGCGAGATCCTCGGATGGGTCATAGGCGTGTTCCATCCTTATCATCCATGATGGCTGAGAAGTTGATGAATTCTTTAGAGGTTCAGTAGTTGGCATTTCCAAGGGTCGTAGAAGAGTACCCTGACGTGTTTCCAGAAGAGGTTGCAGCATTACCCCCATGACGAGAGATTGAGTTTGGGAATTCTCTACAACCAAATGTGTCTCCTACCACTATGTATCCATATACGATGTCCCCTTATGAGTAAAGATAGCTATGTATAAAGCTTAATGGTCTATTATAGTGTTGTTCTGTTCGGCGAAGTGTGTCACCATGGGGTGCACCAGTTTTTTCGGGAAGAAGGATGACAACAGTTTGCGGTTGTATGTCGATTATCATTTCTTAAAAAAATTGACAATAAAAAATCTCTATCCTCTTTGACATATTGATTATTTATTCTATCAAATAATGCAAGTAAGCTAGTTGTCACAGATCGAATTTCGGTCAGGATATCATCAAATGCGTTTGAAGGATGAGGATATCCCGAAGACTGCTTTCCATTTTCGTCATGGGAATTATGAGTTTGCTGTAATGTCATTTGGCGTGACAAATTCCCCAGTTGTGTTCATGGGATTGATGAATGTTGTGTTCTGTGAGTTAATGGACAACTTCATGGTAGTTTTCATCGATGCCATCCTTGTGTACTCCACGTCTGAGGACGAGCATGCAAAGCACCTACATGCTGTTTTGGGAGTTCTTTGTCAACATCATCTATTTGGGATGTAGTTAAAGTGTGATTTTTGGGTTCAATATGTCTGTTTCATGGGGAATATTGTGTCCTAACATAGAGTATCAATGGATCCATCAAAGAAAAAAGAAGTTGTGTCTTGGGATGCCCCATATATGGTGTTGGATGTGTGAAGTTTCTATGGTCTCTCAGGCTACTACATGAGGTACATAGCCGATTTTCATGAGTTGCGACTCCTCTGACTGCTTTGACCAAGAAGGATCAGGAATTCATATGGACTGATCAGTGTCTGGTAGCTTTTGAGTATCTAAATGAGAAGTTAGTAAGTTCTCTAGTTCTTTGTCTTCCAGATGATGGAGTTTGATTTGATTTTTTTGCGATGCTTCGCATCTGGGGTTTGGAATGTGTTCTGATGGAGAAAAGATTAGTTGAGTTTTATGGGTATTAGTAGTTAAGTCCCCATGAACGTAACTATTCCACTCACGGTCTTGAGTTGTCATCTGTGGTGTTTTATCTGAAGTTGTGGATACATTACCTCATTGGTGAGTGCTTTTTGGTTTTGACCGATCTTAAGAGTTTGAGGTATGTTTACTCGTAGAGTGACTTGAAATTATGACAACATCAGTGGATGGAGTTCTTATATGAATACAAATACTAAATATCATATATAGCTAGAAAGGGGAATGTTGTAGCTGATGCATTGATTTGGAATTTAGGTAGTGATGCTGTGCGTGAATCTGGTGACTCCTTGAGAGTAATGGAAGAATTGTCAGCATTACATCTTGATATGGGAGAAGTAGGAGGTAGAGGTAGTCTTTTTCAGATGATGGTGTAGTCATCTCTCGTAAAGCAAGTGGAATATTCCCAGTTGGGAAATCTTGAGGTGGAGGTGTGGAGAGACAGAGTTGTTTGTGGTGAGTCCCCTGATGGTTGGTCAGAGGTTGAACAACACCAAGTGTTGTATCTAGGAAGGCTTTTTCTTCCTTTGATGATGCGTGAGATGGTTCTCAGAGAGTTTCATAGTTCGCTTTTATCAGTGAATCCTGGCATGAAAAAGATGTACCGAGCCTTGAGGATCCAATATTGGTGGCCTGGGCTGATGAAAGGAGTTCCAGTACTTCTGTCTCGATATTTGGTCTGCCAGAAGGTGATGGTCGAACACCGTGTTCCTGGTGGTCTTCTCCATCCATACGAAATTCCCCAATGGAAGTGGGAGGACATCCCAAGGGTCATTGTTACTAGTTTACCTTGAGCTCTGAGAGGACATGATGCTATTTGGGTGGTAGTGCATCGTTTAGAAAAATAATTCAACATTATAGAAATAAAGGAGTCGAGATCAGTGGAAGTTTCGTCGAGGCAGTATCTAGAGGAGGTGGTGAGACTTCATAGAGTCCCAAGGATGATCATTTATGAACGAGATCCTCACTTTACCTCTAGGGTGTAGAGAGGTCTCCAGGTTGATTTTTATTCTCAGTTATGCCTTAGCACTGCTTTTCATCCTTAGATGGACGGTCAGATAGAGCGGACCATCTAGTCTCTTAAAGACATGTTATGATCTTGTGTCCTAGATTTTGGAGGTTCATGGATTAGGCACTTACCCTTGGTGGAGTTCACTTACAATAATAGTTTTCACTCCACCATCGTAATTTATCCTTTTGAAGCCTTGTATGGCTGACCTTACCGCTCTCTACTGTGCTGGACTGGGGTTGGATAGTCAGGAATTCTTAGACCAAAAGTTGTGCAGAATACAATAGAGATGGTTCTGATGATTTGCAAGAGGATGAAGACAGCGTAAGATCATCCGAGATCATAGGCCAATCAAAGGAAGATTCCCATATTGTTTGATGTTGATAACCATGTGTTTCTGAAAGTGACTCCCCATCATGGGCAGGGAAGGTTTGGTTATTTAATAAAGCATTATCCTCGGTGTGTTGGGCCTATCGAGGTGTTATCTCATGTTGGAGTTGTGGCATATCGAGTAGCACACCCCCCTCAGATGAGTTGGATACATGATGTTTTCGATGAATCACATATCCGTTGTTATCTTCATGATGACTCTCACATCATTGATTGGAGATAGATCGATGTTGATGATGATGCGACCATCGATGAGCGACCTGTAGAGATCCAACACAACAAAGAGATGGTATTGCGCAGGTGTTCTATCCCCTTGGATCGTGTCTTGTGGAGATAGTGTGTCATGAATGAGTGTACCCGGGAATGTGAGTAAAAGATACGTGCGTAGTACCCAGAGTTGTATGATGTTTAACTCTATTCATTTAACAATGTTTCCTTGGTGTTTATAGACCTTTCGTGTTTATAGTTTGGTTCTCTATTGTTGCTTCTTGTGGCTTCCTCTCTTTTGAGAGGTATCTCTATGGGTAGTTGTTCGGACCCCATTTCATTTTTCCTTTAGATAGGTTTTGAGTTATGAAGGACGATAATGTTTTGAGAGGTTTCTGATGTAATTCCCCAGACCTATCTAGTCCATTCCTTTGCAAAAATCAGGTTTATGAGGTGATTCGGGAGGTCAAAGTGACTTATCCCCAACACTTTGCCAATTCTCCTTCGGTGAATAGTTCTATCGGTAACCTCTAACAGTAACCTATCTTTCCTTTTCCAATTTTCCAATTCTATGAGCAGTTCCATCGGTGAAAAGTTCTATCGATAACCTCTAATAGTAAACTCTCTTTCCTATTCCAAATTTCCAATTCTATTAACAGTTCCATCGGTGAACAGTTCTATTTGGTAACCTCTAATAGTAACCTCTCATTCCTTTTCCAAATTTCTAATTCTATGAACAATTCTATCAGTGAACAGTTCTATCTGTAACCTCTATCGGTAACCTCTATTTTCCTTTGCCAAATTTTTAGTTCGTAAATAGTTTTTCCAGAATGGTGAGGTATATCGGAAACATCTATTTCCTTTTCAAAATTTAGAGTTTGTGAATAGTGATTGAAGAATAGTGAGGTATATCGGTATCCTATATCAGTAATCTCTATTTCCTTTTCCATATTTTGAGTTCATGAATAGGGTTTCCAGAATGGTTATGTCTGTCGGTAACCTCTATCGGTAACCTCGATTTCCTTTTCCAAACATTGAGGTCAAGAATAAATTTTTCCAGCTTCATATAATTTCACCCCATTAATGTTTCATTTGATGTAAAATGATTTGAAAACAATTTTTAAGGATACTAATGAATATTTAAAGACCATAACTTTTATATTAATTTATCTTAAGGCTCGAGACATTTTTACTTGGTCAAACCGTGTGGTTTATTGAGATCCTCTTTTAACAAAAAACCTAGCGTATCATAAACCACTACTCTGTTAAATCTTTTAAAAGGATGGGATATCTTCCACCCTAGTTCTTCCTCCTCATTCTCTAGTGCGAGATTTTTGATCCTTTCCTTCCTACCAAAGGAATCATGAGATAAAACTATTCCCCATGGATTGGTTTCCTCGACGTCCTTCTTACTGCAAGTGGACCCCCTATCTCGCTGCAACCAAGAAGTATCCATCAATATTATATATAAGGTATATTTTACCATCATTATTTTTGGGCTAATAATCTAATGTTTCTCCTTTTAATATTATATAATGTGATCCCCATGATTCTAATGGAGTTTTCTTGTGTTTCGGTTGGTGTCGTCGTACCATGGAATCCTCTGGGGGATACAATTGTTACGAGAGGTGGCGATCATGATCTACTGTGTGGACTGTTATTGTATAATGAAAGTCAAGAACTATTTGAGGTAGGGGAATCATTGATTCTAACTTTTTTTAGGTTAAACGATATCATTATCATTTTTACCCCACTGGATGACAATGGAATTGACATAATAAATATTTGAACCTGATAAATAAATTGATATAGATCATCTGTTTTTGCCTCTTGTTTTTATAGATAGTGTGATATCTATGATTTCGTTGCAGAAATGTTCATCCTTAATAAAAATCACTAAAAATGTAAACCAAGATTAATTTATAATTGTTTGCCTTAAGAAAAAGAGGCTTTTAAATGAATCTGGTTCTTGTTTTAATTTGATGTTAATCAAATTGACGCAGTAACCATGAATAATTATTTCTAAAAACATACTGATTAGGATTCCCGAATATGGAACCTATGAATAATAATCGGTTAACCCAATATGGATTAAAGAACTAGTTGTTTGATAAAAGATAATTCTAGTAGGGTTCCGAGTTACCCTCTTGATTGTTAAAGGGACAAGAGCCAAATTATTAAGATATTGGTTTTCCTGCTACTTGTGTTGTGATGTGAGCATATATGGATGTTGGGATATGTAAGATCATGGAGGCCTTTTTGTTGTGGCAGAAAATGATGCATAGGGTGGTGAGATGCATCGTTTTATGCATGTGGGTGTCAGGGAGGACACCGGGGATGATGGAATGGGAAGGCTATGATTGTTGGATGCTTGCTGTTTTTTTGGTTGAATTTTATGTTTTACTTTTCCCTACTACCTAATGTAGCAAGATTTATGTAACCTTATTTTGAAATAGTTGAATATGTGCGGGGTATGCGACATACTTTCCATGTTTAGCATCTCAAGGGTGGATGGGTCTATGCTCTTGCTATAGGCGGAAAAGATTCTACAGTTAGTACATCTAGTCACCATGTTGAGCCCCCTTGGGTTTAATAGCATTTAATGACTTTCTAGAATTCATGGAATTTTGGAAAGTAATTCTGTAATAAATAATTTAACAAATGTTGTTAACCCATCGGGTTGGAGTTTGCTGGAAAATAATGATGAGGTTGTAATTTTAAAGGGACAGTGGACATTGTGTGTGATGCTAATGAAATTTAATGTATTATTGTAAATGGTTAATTAATGTTTAAATAATTAATTAACGTAAAGTGGGACTGATAAAAAGGGAATTAAGTAAGGAAATAAATAATTTTAAATTGTTGTGTGCTTATAGGATACCTAGTATTAGAATTGGCAGTCGGGAGTCCGAGAGACGTTAGTTGTTGTACAGTCTAAGACTAGGTTATGCCCATAGTGTGGTTGTGAGCTATAGTATATTTTGTACTATTTTTGTTTCTATATGCTACATCACCCCGTTATTAAGGGAAACTAACACCCTGGGGATTATTAGCCCTGGGGGATGTTTTCCCCTACATTCTGGTGGGAGGATTGATGGCTGACTACCCCCTTTGGCCCTACTCTGTTCTCTTGGTAGTTACTTGTGCTGGTAGGTGCAACGGTTAGTTTTCCTCTTATATGTGTGTATATGGCTGTAATGGATTGTGGTTATTAACACACATATATTCTGGATATAGTTTCTTATGGACTACTATATGTGTAACCTGTATAGGCTGTGATGGCTTGAGGATCCTTACTCAGTGTATGGGTTGTAATGGCTTGAGGTATAATACCTAACGTATGATACACATTATGCGAGCCATGGTGGGTCCCGAAAACTACCTGGTTACATTCTTGTGTGGGTGTGGTGGTTTCATTGCACAATGTGCATATTGTGGTGCTTCACCCAGGTGTCTGCGGGCAAGCCTTTTTGGAGAGAGATGCTTAGGAAGTACGATGTTGGGGAAAAGAGGCAAACCAGCGGGGAAGTAGTAGTGGGGTACCCTTGATATTCATTATTATATTATATATTGTGGTATGTGTCACAGGGTGAGAGTAGAAATGGTGAGGTTGTGAACTTAGTATACTTGTTTAGGTGATGAGTCAGTTTCACTTGTTGTTCACTGTGATTTAGCATGATTTATTTACTTCCGCATAAGAGGATTCGTGGAGGATCCTATTGAGTATACCGTTATACACACCGTATGTATATATAAACTTTTTTTCAGGTCACTTGGAGAAGGTTGGATAACAAGCTATTTTCTACTAGATTGGGGTTACCGGAGCTGTTTGGGATTGTGGTTGCTGCTATTTTTACTTTCTTTTGGGTACTTTCAGTTTTCCCCTTCTAGGTGTAGTAGTTTTTCATGAAATTACATATGCGCACATGGGTTTTATATTATATTTCAGTTATGATATGGAGTGGGTTGGTGTATATATTATCTCGCTCTTCCACATGTGTTCTCTTAGAGGGAAATACCTCCCATTTGTGTGTGTACTGTACCCTCGGTGCTAGTCTCATACCTAGGGCCTATTGTAGGTGGGACTCAGGGGTCATTATCTCATTTATCACATTGCTGGCCCAGGAGGGGTACACATTGTCAGGAGGGGGTCGTGATATAATGAATGGATTTCAAATTATGATTCTAGGGTAGGAAATGTTCTTTGGAATTTCTGAACGGACTTGTTCCCAAGTTGGTGAAGAATAAGGTATTTTCCAAAATAAGATGTCACACTCTTTTATTTAAGGGAAAAAAATAAAAATACATAGTGTGTATAAAATACTACACACCGTGTAGTATTATTTTCAATACTATGCCTTAAGAGGAGGTAGCCACATAGCTTGGATGTGCCACACAGGTCAACAAACGGTTAGATCTCAGCTGGTACGCGAAAAATAAAATACACTTCATGTCAAGAAAAACTACACACTGTGTAGTAGAAAATTCTTACACGGTCATCACAATTCATGTTCTCAAAAAGAACATGGCCCGTACAGGCCTAACACATACATGACATGTAATCTAGAAATTTCCAGAACATCCCATATTTTCCCAGTTTTCTCATAACCCAGTCAATTTTTCAGACATGGTGGGGATTTTGATCCGTTCTAAATAACCCGGGTTCCTACAATCTCCCCACCATAACATAGCTCATCCCCAAGAAATTATATGAAACTAAAAAATGGCCCTGAACATAACACTCCGATAAATGTAACCAAGACTACTCCAGTCTCAATAGTTCATGCTATATTCCTAAAGGGATCCCGAACATAGGATATTCCTAACTTGATCTCAACCTGGAAAAACTCAAATCATGCAAAGGTTCACTAACCTTTTTCTGGACGCATGGTCCTCTCGTGACACATCTTCACTCCAACACCTCACGGGTGCTCCTAGGTCATTTCTGACACCAAAATGTATCCCGCACTACTTTGGTGTTCTCCTCCACGAGGTCCTGCATCCCAAGGATGCTCAAAATGATATTGGTGCCTAGCATTTCAATTTACATGCGTCCTTGATTCCATGATGCACATGAGAACTAAAGTAACCCACATCCTCAATTCCACTAATTTCACACATCTCATTCATATATAAATATATCAAACACCTGATATGGTGTCAATCCCACTGAACATCATCTAGTCAGTCCAAATAAATCATATGCAGCTTGTGCACTCAAAGCAGACATGCCCCTGCAGGCCATTCCAAAACAAGTAAAACCATAATAGATATCAGCCACACCCATGGTGTACCTTTAACTGTCATCGGCTCACCATCTATCCTAGGCCTTGGAATCTCCACAGCATGAAAATGGCTTTATGTACGACTGCCTAATGCCTAACCTCCCGACGGTGCTGCTCCAGTCACTAGCCACTGGACCCTCAGTTAGGTCCCACTATCTCTATCACATAATCCATGTGCAGTTGAAACCTGTCTACCCTCTCCTAGTACAAAACCTGAACCAACTCCAAATTCCACAGTATACCCTGGTCACCGTATTCCAGCTGCCTAAGATGGTTGCCATCCGAGCATCTCTAGATGCCCGACCTGTCCACATGCCCGGCACTCCTTTGGATGTTGATCACACTGATTCTGAACATGTCCTTGCAGCCCACATTAAACAAAAACCACTGTCGAACTTCTAAGAGGTGGTCTAGCCGAGTCCTTGTCCAAATTGACCAGCTGAAAGTCATCTCATCCAAGCTTCCTGGTATCTGAACTATCACCTGAAGCTATTGACTGGCCAACTTGGGGCTTATCCCTCTGGTTACCCTCCACTATGAGAACCCGATTCACTACCTCAGAGAATGAACCTAGCCTAATGATATTCACCTGGATCCGAATGGGGTTTCGTAATCCATCCTTGAAGCGACTCCCCCTTATTGAGTCATTGCTTACCATAATGGGTGAAAAGCAGGAAAACTCAGTGAATGTGGATGCATAGTCCATGATGGACCTCTCTCCCTGCTGAAGGGTCAATAACTATTGATCACTCTCTTCCCTCAGTTTCTCTGGGTAAAATTTCTTGAAGAACTTTTCCTCGATGTCTTTCCAAACTTTTCCCTCATGTCTACATCCCTGAACCTGCACATCCAACTAGTGCTTTTCCAGTCCTCGTAGCATGTAATTATTTATCTTGAACCACCACCCAGATGTGTCTCGAGCTTCTTGAAGATCATCTACATTCTCTCTATCCAGTTTTCACCCGCCTCAATACCAACCTCACCTTGAAAAAAGAGGTGGGTGCTGCGACTGGGACTACGGCTTCAGATATTCTATAGATGGCTCTATACCTTATGCACCTCTATCGATCCCCTGCAAGAAAGGTACGAGGCTAACTCGATGTTTACCATCTAACCATGGTCGGAACTCTAACAAAACCAATTGTTTCCATACCATCATTTGATCATGGACATGTTCCTTTCCCTGATCCTGTAGCTGCAGCTCATGCACTGCCTGCACCAGATCCTACATCTGATCCCGCTTTTGTGGAACTGTACCATCTCCCACCTAACGCTCCACCTAAGTCTCTAAAGGGAACCAACTAAATACCATAAATGGTCATAAATCCCATATATATGTATATATATAAAAATTTATTCACGTATATTAGAAAATAAGTACAAGGAAGAACATATCTAATACCCTTTCTATCCTCCTACGAAACCCATGCTCACAGCATCCCAGCCTCATGTGTAATTCCCCGACCCCAGTTACCTAGAGTTAGTGCATTATTACATAACATTGGAATGATACAAGGAATCATGTCCTAAAATACCGATTAGTTTAGTTGCATTGGTTGTACTAGATACATTCATAAGTTTTACATTAAACCATGAAATAATAACATCAAGATCATTTTTCCCCTTTTCAACACACTTATATCCTTATCATATCATTGCAGGTTAACCGTAAAATAATTCTTCACATACTAGGAAAAATAATACATAGAAGGGGGTGAGCTCAGATGCTCATTAAGGATAACAATATAGCAGAATATTTCATGAATAAGCATAAACATTTAATGTAATGTATAAGACTAAAACAAAATCATATTAAACATAGAAATCAGCATAATATATCAGTGATGAAATAGAATAACGCAATTTACATAATCACATGGATATTATACAAGTCGAATAATCCCATGCAATATCAGTAGCCACTTTCATAATGATGGAATGAAAAACGCCAAACACCAAAACCACATAGTCAAGGCCTTGTGCCAAGACTACAAATATGATTTTGTTAAGGCCTTCTTCCAAGACAGTACTTTGTATCATGAGACCTACCGATGCATCTTGGAGCTATAGCAGGCTCCACCCATCCCTTATTAAGTCCAATGCATTCCACATATGAAAAGGTTTAGACATAACATAAACATTCGTATTAAAAATAGAATATGAAATGCCAATACATTATCTATAAACCCCGAATGGTGTAAAAATAACACATCTACAATCATACATATCACAAAAACTTCAATACAATAGTGATGTTTTGTATCATAAGAAATCAACTTCAAACAAGCTTAAAATCCATCTAAAGATGATGACATAGATGAAATCAAAACTTTTTAAGAGAAATATCTCTTTCTAATTTGAAATAATTTAAAATTCTTATTATTAAAAAAGAAAACATTTATTTTGAAAGAATCATTTTATGCTAGTATGGGATGCTTTTCCAATGATATAACATCGGAATATTTCCACAACCACCGTATAAGTTAAGAAAGAAATTCTTACCTTAATTTTTTCGAAAAGTTCATAAAATACCTTGTTTCGAAATCGACGGAAAGAATCCTTTCAAAACATATATTGTTAAAAATGGTATAAATGATTTCAAACCATAGTATATTAAATAGTAAAAATGTTTTGAATTAAATTTTTAAGGAAACAAGGATGGGGATGATGAAGAGGTCATAGTAGATACACAAGTGAAAACAACCTCAGATATTAAAGAAATTATTAAATTAACAATTACCCTATACATTTCCTTAGTCGATGGTAAGTTAACCTCCTGTATAATAGTTAAAACATTATTATTAAATTATAAAATAACTATATACATTAATATGATATCATATATGATCCTCTAATATTACTTTGTTAATAATACTTCAGTAGTATCATTGTTTCGGGTGTTAACTAATCAGTTTTCCTTTATATGCTCGGTTACGTAAGCCATGTTTGTTTTGAATATTATGTATTTTATTCATATCAATAATGATATTAAGTTCATAAACATTATTTTTATTCATAAAATGAAATTATTCTTTAATTATAACGATGGAGAATGAATCTCATCGCGTTCGTGGAGACGGTAATCCGTACATACGCACGAGCGACAATATCATTATATTGGCAGGGAAATCGTATGTAATTATATGGTATATCATATATAAATAATAATTCGCATTTTATAGAAAATATTTACATTAGTTATACTCATTATTATACCCATAAAAACAAGGAAGTGTTTGAATAATAAACTACACCATGATGTGGAGACAGTAAGCCGTATATACACACGAATGGTGACTTTTTCATTCATATGATGGATATAATAATGAATATGGTTGTACCATTCTTATAATAACATCCCAGTATATAGAATATACTGGAATTAATTTTTTAGAATGGAAACAACAATTTAAGTGGATGTGGAAGAAGAACATAACTTGAAAGAGGGTGGTGAAATTATTACCTCTTCTTCTGGTGTTTCTTTTTGAGTTGATAAAAGGGATCCATAGTTTGACTTTATGATCAAAATAAAACCTCTAGGTTGAATTGAGGTAAATAGGGAAGATATTTGGGCAGGGTTTGGCCGATCTATATGGATTGGGATGGGTGATTTTGAGAGAAGGGGACGTTTCCTTTTATAAGAGAGTTGAGGGGAACCTTAGGAAAAGATTGAAATATTATTTTATAATAAAATTATTTTCAGTTTATAATGGCTCCAAAATTATTTATTTCAAGGATAAGGTGGGTATGGGTCATAATCCTCTCAACCAATATGTTTTATACAAGTTTTTTTCACCATATTAACCTTATCGTTCAGGTTTAACTCTTAGTTAAATAGTTTGACTTTTACCATGTATTCTTTTATCATTATAATAATTGGTTAAGAAACATACTATAAATTGCCAATAAAACCTCAAGTGGTTCATTAATGATATAATTATAATTATATATGTTCTTCGGAATAACCTTATATTTTTAGTAATATTATATAATTTAATAATATTATATTTGTTTTAAAAACTCATTTATATTAATTTTGACACTATTTAGTATTTGGATTTGGTGAAAGTTATCACAACTTGATTACATAGAAACAAATACATTGAATCAACCCTAACATGTCTCATTCGCCTTGAAAATTATTTTATTTCATAAAAACATTGAACTTATATTTATGATAATATTTATAATATCATTTGATAGATTCTTTGATTAATAAGGTAATTACCACATCACCATTGCATCATAAATAAAATTAATTATCTAATGTCTAAAAATTATAAATAAAAAATAATTATTTATGAAATATTTTTGTCATTAAAATGATTATTTATAGTCGAAAATATAACTTATATAACAATATTTAAAAAATATTTTACAAAAAGATTTATGTTTATGTCATTTTTTCATTACATTAAATTAATTAATATAATGTGTCATTATCACTCTCAAGTTGCTTCAGGGTGTCCCAAAATCGACCCAAGGATGACCATGGTTGGACATTTATAAAAAAATTGGAATAGAACACATTTTAGGTTAATTTAATATTATTATAATATTATTTTTTACCCTTATTTACCAGATTTACCATTTAACCATTTTAAATAAAAAATTTACCGAAGTAATTATTCATAATATCTAAAAATAAAAGTTACCTATTTAGACAATTTGTACATTTTGATTCCAAATATGGAATCCATTTTTCCATATTAAAAAAACAGAAGTGGTATAAATTAATTTTAAATTAATTCCTGTTGTCAAAACATAATAATGTTTTTTAGAAATAATAACTATCAAAAGAATAACACTTGTTTATGTCCAGTTTAATTGTGAAATTACATACAATGTCATAAAATATATTAAATGATAAAAATTTAATATAATGATGATTTAAAACCACTAAAATGTATAATTTAACACTAAAAATTAATTTGATTAAAAAAGATGTTATTAATGAAAATTTAGTTTTTTTAATATTCATAAAAATTTTAATGTTTTCAAAAAATTTCCAAAAAATCACCCTAAGCTAATTTCGATTTTCAAAATTCAAAAATGAAGTAAATTTTTAATAATAAAATTTATAAAATTTGAAAAAGTGGTTATTACTATTTATAACGGCTAGTTAGATTGGTCGTGGTGTGTTAAAACTCCATGTTGCATACAACGAAAGCTACTGCATTATTCAAAGGGAAACATGTCATGGATGTTGGGGGTGTTACATTCTCCCATACTTAAAATAATTTCATCCTCAAAATTTCTAGAATATTACTGAATAAAAATATTTGGTTGGTACTTCATCATATGTTCTTCGGGTTCGCACGTTTTCTCTTCCATCTTATGGTTTCTCCATAGAACTTTTACCAGATGAGTCATCCAGTTTCTCAATGCGTGTTTTCTGGTATCAAGAATTTTCACTGGCTCTTAACAATAAGATAGATCGGGTTCCAATTAAATTTCCTCCTAACTGAGTACATGTGTTGGGTCAGGCATGTATTTTCTCAACAGTGATATGTGGAACACATCATGAACTTTGAAGAGACTTGGAGGCATTACCAAATGATAATCTATAACTCCAGTTCATTCTAGAATTTTGAAATGTCTGATGTACCTTCAAATCAATTTACCATTCTTATTGAAACATATAAAACCCTTCCATGTAGATACTTTCAACCAAGCATGATCTCCAACATGAAATTCAAAATCTATCCTTTGGTTATCGGCACAACTCTTTTCCCTACATTTAACTGTTTTTATGTGGGTTTGGATAATCAACCATTTTTAATTTGTTTCCTCAACAAGCTCTGGGACTCCGAGTTTTCTTTTACCAACATCATCCGAACATGTGGGTGTGCAACATCTCTTTCTATTTAATGCTTTATATAGTGCCATTTGAATACTTGAATGGAAGCTATTATTATAGGAAAATTCAACCAGAGGTAAATATTGATCCCACATACCTTGAATGTCATGTGAGAAAAATCTCAAAATGTCTTCTAAGGATTTAATAGTCTATTCCAATTTTCCATCGGTTTTATGGTGGTAGGCATTGCTCAAACGAAGTTCAGTATCTAGTGATTTCTGATGAATTTTCTAGAATTTTGATGTAAAACGGGGATCACAATCAGAAACAATAAATAGGAGTACTCCATGATGTCTTAAAAAATCATTAATATATAGTCGTTCCAAATATTCAAGTGGTAAATCTTCTCTTATATCAAAAAAATGTGCTGACTCAGTAACATGATCAACAATGACCCATATTGTATCATTCCTTCAAGGAGTGTTTGTTAGCCCTATGTCAAAGTCCATCGTAAAATTATCTCATTTCCACTCACGTATGGGAAGAGGTTGAATGACTCTTCTAGGCTATTTCCTTCCAACATTTACTTGTTTAAAACCCACAAATCTTGACACAAAATCAACAATCTCCCTCTTCATGTTCTCCCACCAAAAATGTTCTTTCAAATCTCTATACATCTTTGTGCTCCCAGGGTGTTTATAGAAATTGTAGCTATGATCATCATCCAACAATTCCATTTTTAGATCAAGTAAGTTAGTAACACAAGGTCTCTTCCCGAATTTAAAAATTCCATCTTTATATATGAAGTCACTTAATCTCCAATCATTCACAGCTTTAATCTTCTTCAGAAACTCCTCATCATCGGTCTGAAAACTCTTAATCATTTATAGTAAAGTTTTTTTGGAATCCATTTTAAAAAGTGTTGATGTTTCACCTTCCATGGTTATTCCCATATCCATCTTTATTATATCCATGAAAATTGGATCCCTTTAAACTCTCCTCTTGTTCATAAATCCATGATCCTTTCTACTCAAAGAACCTACCACCTTATTTTCCTTCCATGGAAGGTATTGTATAGTGAAATAATAATCCTTTAGTAGTTCAATCTATCGTATTTGCCTCATGTTGAGTTCTTTTTGTGAGAAAATATACTTCAAACTCTTGTGATCAGTATAAATATCACATTTATCACCATAGAGAGATGTCTCAAAATATTCGGAGAAATGGTTACAACTTCTAAATCAGGATCATGTGTAGGATAGTTTTTATCATGAATTTTTAGTTGTCGTGATGCATAAGCAATCACTTTACCATTCTTCATAAGGACACAACCAAGACCTTTCTTTGAATCATCACTATAAATAACAACCCCATCATTCCCCAATGGTACAATCAAGATATAAGAATTAACTAATCTTATCTTCTGTTCATCAAAACATTCTTCACACTCTTTTGTCAAAACAAATTTAACCCATTTACGAGTTCAAAATTCGGGAAAAAACGCCAATAATAACCTACTAAACAAATAAAATGGAGTACCTAAGATATACTCGCCGGTGATGGCCATTCTCGGATTGCCTTAGTCTTTTAAGGATAAAGAATGATTCCATCCTTACATACAATATTTCCAAAAAAAAGAAATCTCATTAAGACATAATTCACACTTGCTAAATTTTCCGTATAATTCATTTCTTATAAGAGTCATTAGGATAATGCGCAAGTGATTCTCATGATCTTCATAGATTTTTGAGTATACAAAAATTTCATCAATAAATACGACTACAAATTCATCATGATATTCCTTGAAAACTCTATTCATTATATCCATGAAGACAAAGGGTGTAATATTCAATCCAAAAGGAATTACACTAAACTCATAATGCATGAACCTAGTATGAAATGCTCTTTTTGGAATACCTTATTTCTTCACAGACAACTGATGATATCTATATCGAAGGTCAATCATTTGAAAATAATTAGATCCATGAAGTTGGTCGAATAAATCATCAATATGAGGTAGGGGATACTTGTTCTTTATTATTATGTCATTGATCTCCATGTAGTCAATGCACAACCTCATAGATCCATCTTTCTTCATAACAAAAATAAAAGGGTCTCCCCATAAAGAAACACTTGGGTGAATAAATCCCCGATTACTCAATTCCCCTAGTTGTTTCATTAGTTCCTCTAATTCAATAGTGTCCATTCTATAAGTGGCCTTCGATATGGGCCTTGAAACATGAATTAAATCAATGGAATATCAATATCTCGCTCTAGAAGATGTCTAGGAAAATCATAAAAAAATGTCAACATATTATTGCACAATAGATATGTCTTGTATTTGAACATTATTTTCCTCACCCATAGTTATTTCATTCTCTTCCTCCACAATAATTGAATTTGTTAGAGCTAATGGGGTTGGATCTAGATAAGAATCAGGTGGTGATGTTTCTTCACTAAAGATAAGTGTGATGACTCAGCCCTAGAACACCCAGTGTCGGTGCTTTCAGAACATGATGTGTACATTTTAACAAAACATGGACATATAAATTACACATCATGTTCCATCCATGGAGGATCAAATTCGTTTTAGGTTCTGGGAAACCAGCCTCTCCTATAATACTTCTTTTAGCTCAAGATGAAACCTGAAAATTCATTTCAAAAACGCAATATGAGCATGTGAATGCCTAGAAACAAGTTTTAAAAACAATCCAATATAATTTTTATAAATATTTATTTAACACTTTTCATAAAACTACTTTCTTTTAAGAAAAGATATAACAAGGGTAACATAACATAAAAGTGCTCAACTAAAATAACAAGCTAACAGAAATAATAGGATACATGGTTCAATTTAGACATTCCCATTTGGTGTAATAAGTAAAAGACATTTTAAAACATGTATGACAAATGGTTATGTAATATTAGGTTTAAAATAGAATATTCAGAGTTACGCATAAAGATAATAACTTGAATTACATAAATAGAATGCTAATTAAACATATGTCATGCCATAAGCTTTTACTTTTCTGATACTCATAGGTACTGGATCTTAACCATGGATACATTACTAATCAAATATCCATTTGGTCACATAATTATCATACACAAAATGAGGGAATGTATAATTCTGTACTTCTGTGCCAGGGCCTTGTGCCAAGACCTAAGGGCTAACTGTGACTGGACCATATCCCGGAGGGCTTACTTTTACTGGTCCCCATTCCAGAGAACATACTTTTACAGGTCTCTAACCTGGGGAGCTTACTTTTACCAGTATCCAACCATGGGAGATTACTTTCACTAGTCTTCAACCCGAAACATACTAGTCCAATACATTCCTCATATGTCAGATCGGGTTGTGTATTCATGATGTCCCATACCACCTTTAATAATTACATTTATATCATGTTACTCAAGGTGTCCCGTACCACTTTGAGTAACTTGATTTCCTTATCTTATTATCATGTTAATCCCCTTGCATGAATCAATGAGTGAAACTATACAAAGGAAAATGAAACCATTTAAACCATAAATACATAATATGAAATTCATTCTTAAAAAGGCAGTAAGAGTTTACCGAAGGAATACATGGCTCATTACTTTATTTGAACAAATGATAATTACTAAACCATATCACATAGTGGGTGAGAATGTTTTTACCACATTAGATGTTAAAATAATGATTATTCAATAAATAATTCATATAAACGGGTTTATATGTTATTTAATACATTTCTAAGAAGTGTCAGTGACCAAGTAAATAAATTATGACTCAACTTACAAAAATCATTGTAGTTTATAAAACCTCAAGTGTGCATAACCTGGTTTAATGGTTTAATACATCCTTTGAACCATTAAATATATTTTGGACTAAAAATAGTTTATCTTTTCATAAATCTTAAAACATTGCAGGGCCATTCATGCAATATTTTTGAATCCTAGAATCATCACACAATAATTCATTAACTGAACAAGTTTGACATACTTTTATGGATTATGACCCTCACCATTACGTAAATACTTCATGGTTTGGCCTTCATGGAAGCCAAAATTTTTTAATGTTTTACAGTTATTACATTCATCAGTTAATTAATTATCTTCTAATGATCCATTCATATGATTAGGGTGTTTGAAACTCTATCCGCCTATATACCATAAATTAATCGCCAACTTTTGAGCCAAGTTTGTTAATTTCTAATTGGTAGTAGATACTGAAAACATTTTTATTTCACCTTCATTAAAAAAAAAACCAGGTTAGTTTATGTTATAGGTGACCGTGTAAACTCATCTAAAAGTTATTCACATATGGTTGATGTATGGGGATAAATATTAGTTCATCATTCTTGCATAACGCAAAGGCCCAAAGGACATAAATCGTGTATTTGAGGTTGACCATACATGCTTAAATAAATTAAATTTACAAAAAAAGCTTGAATATATATATAGTTCTTATGTTACAATGGATATAAAACAACTAAATTTTTTTATTCTAATGTAATTACATTTGAAAGAAAAATTTTATTCACCCCCAAAACATTATTTGTAGATTTCAAATAAAATCCTTAATAACATAAAATAGTAGTAGATGTGGATGTGTATATATGTATGAATGTACTTTAGGTTTATATTTGGTTTTGCAAAACTAAAATTTTTTTTTTGAAAGAACCACAAAAAAAACATCCAATTTAAGAAATATTAGTGCATACACAATTTTTAACCTTTGGGACATCCAGATTAACCATAGATAGGTTATATATATATATATCGGTTTGAATGTATGGTCATACACATACCCATATATATATATATATAATGCCTGAATAGAAGATTTTTCATAAGGAAAGAAAATCATGATGAACCCTTAGAAGAATCAGATTCACTTCAGAGAGTATGTATATATATATAGGTGTGAGTATATCAACATACCCATATATATACATATGTAAAAGGTAGGTATGTATATATATTGGATATTCCACCAGAAAAGAATATGAAACATAAAACCATTATAAGACTCAGATTCACCTTAGAGAGTATATATACATATAGGTGTAGGAGTATGAACATATACAAACCCATATATATATGTAAATAGTATATATATATAGGACTTCTAATGAGAAAAAAAAACAGAAAAAACCCTTACCTATATCCGAGGAGAATAAGATCATCAAGGATGACTTGGCTGAGGATTGCTAGAGGTCTGAGAGGAGAAAACCCCGAGGGGTTCAACCAGTTTATACAATATATAAAATATATAATAATAATCCAAACAATAATCACCACCGTTGGGAAGATCCAAGTCCAACCGGTCCATTTATTGTCCGGGGAAGACTTATGGGAAAGGGGGAACATGGAGGGTCCACCTGGTTTGAAGAAGGGAGAAAAGCAATGGTGTAAAAGAGTAGGGTTGGGTGATGCATGTGATGCGGGAAGAAGATGATGATGTAGTAGGGGTGTTACCCTGAGAAAAAGGGCGGCCAAGATTTAATCGTGGATTGATCCGACGGTCGGGATACCACCAGGGTTTACAAAAGCGATGGATGGCTTGGATTGGTCCTAGATGAGATCGGCGGCTCGCGATCATCACGACATTTTAAAAAAAACATAGACATCCATGATTGGATCATGCCAAATCATGCAGTCTATGAAAAATGTGAAAGGGTTTCACGCCTTCATGGGATCGATCCCCAGATTGAAATCAACGGTGTAGATTGTGCGCAGGGTGATCTAATGGCCCAGATTTCATCCCAGATGAAAATTATTGTCCCACATTGAATTGGTGAGTGTTTTATGGGTTCATTATTACCTCGACCCCCCCTCAACACCAGCAATAACAAATCACACACCAGGTATCCTTACACATGGGAACCCTCCTTCCCCTGCAGGCTTCGGCCTACCCCCGCTCGCAGTGACCGTACGCCCATTGTGGAACGCCCGCGCTCTCCTAATATCGTGCACCCTTTGGGGAAGCTCTACCTATGTCTTGGGGCCATCCATGGCATGGGATGAGGGTTAGGCTTAGACAATTTTTGTGAGCTACCTTCCTTATCCCATCCTTAAAGGGTTGGGCCAAGCTGGCCCATATTTTTTTTAAAATACCTATCTTACAAAGATATTAAGCCTTAAGGATAAAATAACATATTTATTAAAACCATATAAAAATTATCTTTTTCTACTTCCATTTAATCATTATAAGACTAAAGAATATAAATTGGAAGTTGTCTTATAAATATTTCTAAAAAAAAATTAATTATCAACACATTCTTTTTAACATAGGAGTAATAAATTGAGATTTAATAACCCATATGATAACTCTTAAACTAGTATTATGGAAAACATAGTTTAATTAAAAACATAATTTGATTTGAAGATATTAAACATAATTTGTAACACCGTTTAACAAATGAAAACTCTTTACAATATAATTGAAATGTTCACAAAGTGTTTTTAAATTCTTTATTATGTTTCAAAACATAATTCAAAGTATTATATTGTACTTAGGGTTTACTTTTCAATTCCTAACGTAAATTTATACTCAATTGTTCTTTAGTTAAAACGCCACAAGGATAATGGTTATAATTATAGCCATTTGAGTTTCCAAGGATCATCCAAGGTAACGGTCAAGCTGAAGACATATAAAACTAGGTCTTAGGGTGTCCCATATTTTAAGATAAGAAGAAGAGGATGAGGAAGAAGAAGATGGTTCTTTCCATACTGTTGATGCTCAGCACAATTTTCATGACCATGATTGTGTTATTCTTTGTTTTCATTAACCCGAAGGATATCCATTATTTACCATGTCTTGTTGTAATTTTAGGGGGCCTTCCCTTAGTTCTGTTAGGGTTTTTAGTAGGTATCTTTAGTTAGCATGATTACCCTTTTAATCATGGTGTATTGTAAACACTATTGTGTTCATATTTAAGTGGAAGTGACTTGTGCTCATTTTTGTGATTTACTTGGTTGTATTCTAATAAAAATTAAAACCATATTATTAATTTCTTATGAGAAGCAAGATTTGTTTAGTTGTTATGAAATTGAATAAAAACATAAACATAAACATATCAGTATTTGAGAGTCAAGTTTCGGGGTGTTACAATAAGGTACTTGTTATCATCATTGAAAATTGTTACCTCCTTCTTCTTACAGTAATTTTTCACATCATGGTCTGAAATCCAATCCATACCGAGGATTATATCAAATTCAATCTTGGGTATGATGATGAGATCAGTAGATAAAGAACATTTATATGCTCTAATGGGAACTGATTCACAAAACATTTTTGCGATGATACTTATTTTAGGTGTTTTGACTAACAAATCCCTTATTAAGTCAAATTGAAAATAACTATTTTTCATTTCAAACTGGGATGATATGAAACAATGCAATGATCCTGATCAAATAAATGATTGTTTAAACTTGAGGAAACCATTAAATTACCTGCCACCATGTCTTTCGAAGTTTCAACCTTATCTGTAGTGATCGAATAAGCTTGGCCCTGCTCCCTTGGCCTTTTCTGAGGATATTTCCCTCGGCGCTTAGGAAATTCATTTTACCAATTCCCCTTTTCTCTAAAATTATAGCATTCAACTTTGAAATATTCTTTCTTCCCTTTGCAATCATGATCTTGGTGGTCATTTTCACCACACGTTTAACATACTCTCATTACCTTCAGGGAAGTATCATGATGTTTCTTCCCACATTTACGATAGGTTGAATATTCAAAATTTCCCTTCTTCCCCTTATTTCCATTTCTAGAGTGTTCTGCAGATCTCTTCTTCTCTTACATGGCTTTGAATTTATAAGACATTGAAAATTCCTTTTCTTTCTTGATAACGCATGAGATAATATCTTCGTATGATGAGAATATTGTGAGTCTAATGATCATTGGAGAAATAGCTTTAACCCATAAATGAATCGATCAATCTTACTCTTTGGGTTATGTATATAATCAGGTGCATTCCTTGATAACCTTGTAAATATAGCCTCATACATTGCGACATTCTCATTCTCCTTTTTCCTCCGACTCAGAAATTGTCTTTCCATATCCTTTATATGGTCATGAGGAAAGTATTTTTCTATGAAAATATCATTAAAATCCCTCACTTCCTTGTTTGATACTTCTTCATCTTCCTTTTTTTTGGATTAATGACTATCATTGATCTGCATCTCCTATGAGGCGATAAACTGCCCTGACAACCTTTTAACCTTTCAGTTAATCTCGAAGCATGAAATATTTCTTCTAAGGAACTTATCCATTGTTTAGCAACTAATGAATTTTTACTCCCATTGAATGTTGTTGGTTGTTTCCCCCTGATTCATTCTATAATTGATCCTCTACATTGTGGATCAAGGTTTATCATACAGGTAAAGTTATTATTCATAACCATAGTGACTTGTTCTAGTATGATGATAAGTTGATCAGCACCAGTTGCATCACTAACTCCACTATAATTATCTTCATTGGGAGGGAAATCCCTACATGGATTACCTGGGTTGATATAGTTTCCATTCCTTCAACTATTTGCCATTTCTATACAATGGTATACAATTGATTAGTTTATGAATCACAATACATAATTCTAAACATGTTAAATAGTTAACATAAATTGGAGATTTTATGGATGTCAAACATAATCATAAAAATGTTTTCTTTAAGGGAGTATATACTCATAAATCCTTCTTAATTGTTTGTAATTAAAATGAGAATTATCCTAAACATATCCCCTAGGAGTGTCGTAACCAGGAGTGCAGCAAGGACAATTGTCATGCAACTGTTCCCATTGGAGTCCAGCTCAAACCAGTATTTTTTGGTTTTACCCCAAGGAACATTTGTGAATGATCTGCCTCTACATGATCGTATCCAGACATGGATGTAATGCATGGAAAGATCACAAAATCACTACATTACCAAATTATTAGGAAGTTCTTCTATACTAATCCTTAAATTATATCTTTAGGTAATGTTCTTTAATCAAAGGTTTTCTAAATCTAGCTTCCATGGTTTGTAGTAAACTTATTCTGATTCCAACTATAATGCCCCGACCCTAGTTACACATATTTTGAGTAGTATTACATAACATTGGCATGATACAAGGAATATTTTCCCGAATGACTGATCAGTTTAGTGACCTTGGAAGTCCTATATACATTCATATGTTTTACATTACATCATGAAATAAAAACATCAACAACATTTTCCCACTTTTGTACACACTTATATCCTTAGCCTATCCTTTCAGGTCATCCATAAAATACTTCTTCACAGCCTGGTAAAAATAAAACATTGAAAGGGGTGAGCTCAGATGCTTAGTAAGGATATCAATATAGCCGAATCTTTCATAAATTAGAATAAACATTTAAGGCAATGTATAACTGTAAAAAAGCATTTTAATATTAAACATAATCATAATATGGAAACGATAAAATCAAATAAATATATTTAATTAATAACATTGATATTCTACTAGTTGTATAATCACATGCAATATCAACAGCCACTTTCATAATGATGGAATGAATAATGCTAGAAATAATAACTACATAGTCAAGGCCTTGTGCCAATACTACAAATAAAATTTTTTCAACGCGTTGTTCTAATAAACTAGTCTGTCTCATGAGACCTACCAATTCATCGAGGAGCTATAGTGGGCGCCCATCATATTCTATATCCAATAAATTCCTCATATGAAAAGGTTTAAACATAACATAAACATTCATATTGAAACTAGCATACGAAATGTCAATACTTTATCCATAAAACCCAAATGGTGTAAAAATAACACATGCATAGTTAAACATATCACAAAACCTTCAATACAGTATGTAAGTTTTTTATCAAAATAAATCAACTTCAAAAAAGCTAAAATCCATCAAAGGATATTGACATATATGAAATCAAAATTTTTTCAGGGAAATATATTTTCTATTTTGTAATCATTTAAAAGACATATAATTATAAAACAAAACATTTATTTTGAAAATATTATTATACGATTGTATGGGATGCCTTTATGATGATATAACGGTAGAAAATATCCACACCCATCTTATAAGTTATAAAATAATTTCATCCCTTAATTTTGTCGAAATGGTCATAAAGTACCTTGTTTGGAAAATGAAGGAAAGATTACTTTCAAAACATATATGGTCATATAAGGGTATAAATGACTTTATCCCATAGTATAGTAACTAGTAAAAAAATTTGAATTATATTTTTAATAAAACACAGATTTGGATTATAAAGAGGTCCCAGTAGATACTTTCATAAAAACAACCTCAGATAATAAAGAGATTGTGAAATTAACCATTACCTTGTACTTTTCCTCATTAAATGGTATGTTAACCAACTATATAATAGTAAAAATTTGTTATTAAACAATATAATTACTATATATATAAATATAATATGATATATGATCATCAAATATTTCTTTCTTGATAGTATTTCAGTAGTATCATCGTTTCAGGTGTTAACTGATCTGTTTTCATTTATATGATCGGTTATGTAAGCCATGTTTGTTTTGGATAGGATGTATTTCATTCATATCCATAATTATATTAAGGTCTTAAAAATTATTTTCAATCATAAAATGAAATTATTCCTGAATGATAATGATGGATAATGAATCTCATCGTGTTCGTGGAGACGGTAATCAGTACGTACGCACGAGTAACAATATCATTATATTGACTGTGAAATCATATGTAATTATATGCTATATCATATATAATGAATTATTAAGATGTTATATTTATTATTTAAATAAGTTATACTAATTATTATACCCATCCAAATAATGATGTGTTTGAAAAACAAACTACTCCATGATGTGGAGACAGTAAGTCATACATACGTGGATATGGTGACTTTTCCATTCATATGATAGACAGAATAATGAATATGGTTGAACAATTTTTATAATAAAAAAAATTATATAGAAGATACTGGATTTAATTTTTATATTGGAAACTACAATGAAAGATGAAGTGGAAGAAGAAAAGAATTTGAAAGAGGGTGGGGAAAGTATCATCTCTTCTTTGGGTGTTTGCTTTTGAGTTGATCAAAAGGGCTCCATAGGTTGGCTTTCTGATCAAACTAAGGCCTCTAAGTTGAAGTGGGGGAAACTGGGATGATATTTTGGTAGGGGATGACCGAGCCAAATGGATTTGGAGGTGTGATTTTGAGGCAAGGGGAAGTGCCTTTTTATAAGAGAGGTGGGGGAACCTTAGTAAAAGATTGAAATATTAATTTATAATTAAACCATTTTCAGTTTCTAATGGATCCAAAATGATTTATTTCAATGATAAGGTGGGAATGGGTAGAAAATCTATCAACCAATAGGTTTTCGATAGGGTTGGGTCACTATATTAACACTATCTTTTATATTTAACTCTTATTTAAATATTTAATCTTTTATAATGTATTCTTGTATTATTATAATATTTGGTTAATAAAATTACTATAAAATTCCATGCGAACCTCAAGTGGATTATTAATTATATAAATATCATTATATAAGTTATTTGTCCGAACCTTAGATTTTTAGGACAATTATACAATTAAATAATATAATATTTTTTTTAAAAAAAACTCATTTATGTCAATTTTGATACTGTTTAGTATTTGGTTTTTTTGGAAGTCCTCACTACATTATTAATTCGAACCAAATACATTGAAACTACCCTAACATTTCATATTAACCTAGAAAATACTTTTGTGTTATAAAAATGATGAAAATTTATTTATTTTAATATTTATATTACCATTTATTTGATTATTTCCTTGATAAGGTAATTACAACGTCACCATTGTGTCATATATAAATTTAATTATAAAATGTTTAAAATTTATAAATAAAATAAAATAATGTAGGAAATACTTTTATATTTATAATGAGTACTTATAGTGGAAATTATAACTTATATAACCCCATTTAAAAATTATGTTACTATGTGATATAAGTTTATGTTATTTTTTTCATTACATTAAATTAATTAATATAAACTGCCATTATATCTTTCAAATGGCTCCTTGGAGTCCCAATATTGTCCCAAGGATTCTCCTGGTTGGATATTTATCAACAAATAGGAATTGGACACATGTTAGTGTAATTTAATATTATTATAATATTATTCGGTTACCCTTATTTACCAGATTTACCCTTTAACCACGGTATATAAAATAATCACCGAAACAACTATTCATAATTTCAAAAAATATATTTTACCTATTTACACAATATAGATCTATGGATTCCAAATATGGAATTTATTTATCCAAATTCAAAGCCCAGAAGTGGCATAATTTAATTTAAAATTAATTCTCGTTGTCAAAATAAAAAACATGTTTTTAAGAAATAATAACTATCAAGAGATTAACACTTTTTTATGTCTAGTTTAAATGTCAAATTACATACAATGACATAAATTATATTAAATGATAACAACATAATATAACGATACTTTAAAACCACTCAAATGTATAATTTAACACTATATATTATTTTGATTAAAAATGTTGTTTTTCATTAAAATTTTGTATTTTTTACTATTCATCACAAATTGAAAGTTTTCAAAAAAGTACCAAAAACTCACCCTAAACTAATTTCGATATTCCAAATTCAAAAAAAAAGTCCATTTTAAAAAATAAAATTTATAAAATTTCAAAAAGTGCTTATTACTATTTATAACAACAAGTTAGATTGGTCATGGTGTGTTAAAACTCCATATTGTGTACAACGCAAGCTACTGCATTATTCAAAGGGAAACATATCATGGAAGATTGGGTTGTTACATAATGGCCTCCTTAACCACCATAAACCTAGCCATGTATCAGTGTACCTCAGTCTATGCCCATCATGATAACCAATGTTGCCTCAAATCGACGATCGACTCTCCCAATCCTGATGATCAAAATCAACTCAACCATATTACATTCCTGATCTTATAAGATCCATACAAAAATACCCTACCATGTGAAATTCTATAATATATAAATAATGGCATAAGACATTGTAATAAAAAAGATATTGTATCATTAATTTCACTGTTTTCACATTTCAAAGCATACAAGGCATGACAATTGATATTATTCACATGGAATTATCACTTCACAATGCATATGTGCAGTTATGAAATTGAAATATCCGAAAAATGTGTCTATCAAAATACAAAAAATTACACCTTTCCATACCAAGCCAAGACCCAATTCTCCCTTACCGCACTGGGTTAATGTTTACATATCACAATCAATAACATCACACACCATGTGAGCCACTGAGGTGGAAATCTTATAAACTGTAATTTGAGATAAAAGAAAATGGCAATTCCCACTCGTGGATACTTGGTCCTTCACTCATACATGGGGCTACAGACACCCAAGAAGAAGCTAGAAACCTAGTTCCAAAAATAACCTATCTTCAGTCTTCCATATCCCAAAAAGTAAAACTAGAAGAAATAATAGATAATTATCAAACTCATCAGTATAAAAAAAACACTGCTACTAAATCCATATCAAGAACTCCTCTGGTACTACATTATAACGACCCGAACTCGAACAACCACCCGAACATTGCTAAAGTGGGTCAGGTGTTACTACCTAAGGCGCACCTCCCCAAATTCTAAAGGATGTCAACTAGTAGCGAGGGTATGAATTGGTATAGTGGGGAGGCTATACCCTCTCAAAGGATAATAATTATACTGGTCTGAGTAATAATATATAACATGCTATGGAGATAAATGATTCTACATACTCGTACCAGACCTGCAGAGCGGAAGCATATCCAATATCAATAAACAACAGAATCAATATATGAACATGTATAATGGAAAGAAAACACATCATCATGTTGAACCACATGTGGAAACTACTAAACCACCAATCATGCATCCACGACAGTTCAGTACATAGAGGGGCACTAACAGATAATAAGCAGTTTCTACAATAAACAAGGAGAAATGATGATATAGTAATTAAAGAAAAACAATGTAAACTATAGCTAAGAAATACCTTGAGGTTCATACCATCTCCATACAATAGATTAATTAGTCAAGCGCCAGAAGCTAGTCTCTTTCCTATATGTAAATCTATAAAGTCTACACGCGTCTCGAAGGGCCCATGTAGGGTGTGGAATGAATCTCAGTAAGATTCCACCCAATGGTGTGTACCTAATATAAGTATTTGAGTAGGAATACATTTATAAGGAAGAAAGTAAAAGATATGATTCAAAAATAATCATAAACTCCACTGGTGCTCAACAGCCACCATGAAGAGTCACCTACAATGGCCATTGGTGGAATATCTGTCATTTAACCCGGCACCATGTGTCACCTAACACCTCGTTTCCCAAGTACGGACGTCCCAAAGGGAGGCCCAAAATGTATAAAGCTGTAGGAACAATGATGTCTATCATAAAATATGTAACTGGAGGGACATCAATTTCTTCCCTCAAATCTAGTAACCGGATGAACAATATTGTCTTCCCTCAATTCAAGTAACCGGAAGAACAGTGATGCCTTCCCTCAAATAATGGCGAGTGTCTTCCCCCAACCTGATAGCTTCAATACTATCCCCTAAAGGCTCCTCACCTTCCACGTGGTTTCATACGGAAATCACTGCCAAACCAAATAGTATCCGAACTGCAACTAACAGGGTCTTCTACCCACACGAATGGTCAAAACCACCTCATCACAGAGTTTCTCTATGTGCGCACTACTCAATGTTTTCAGGTGAGCGGTAATAAACAAAATATTACCCCAGCCACAATATCTCTAACACCTCATGTCCCTGTGGCCATGCTGCTCAAATCTGATGGCCTCGCCGTCTAAGTAAACTGAGCCATGCCCAACTTGACAATCACACTACCTCAAGCTGATGTCCATGATGCCCAATCCCTTGGTCAGAACCACTCAATGTGACCTCAGCTAGGACCAACCAGGGATCAAAATCACTCAACAATACAAAGCACAACCTGAAGGTTTCAACATATGCAATATCACACATTACATATATAAAAATCAAATGGAATTTTTTAAACATGAAAGATGAACTAAATGGTTGAGTTGTACAAGCTCTGTGATGTCTCGTACCAACACCAATGTCTTGGAAGCCTCTAACTAATCATATCATGTTTTATCACATTAAACTCATCAGTTTACTTGAAAAAAATTCATCTTATACCATTTTGGCACCCCCAACCCAAATTCCCAAAATGAGCAACGACCCATCACCGAGACCCGCTCAAGAAAAACATGTAAAGGAAATTCCCAAAGGCATCCCACAAGTCTAATAGGTAGTTTAATATGAAATAGTAGATAAAATAGAGTATCTTTCAAAATAACCAAGTACCCGCCTTAAGTCGCAAAAAAAATAGGTGAAATTAGAAAAAAAGATATGCACCACCTACCTAAGACTCATAGACATAGGTATGTCCGAAATCAATCTCCAATTTGAAGCTGATATTCATAGTTCTATATTTCCATCCAATCCCAGCAATTCTGATCGGATGGAATATGTGGTGGGTGAGGCAAGGAAAATGGAATGAATATGGAGTGCTGGTTTATCCTTGATGATGTGATCAAGTAACCACTGATAGATTAATGAACAGATTTCGGATGATGATTCTAGGATAGGTTGCGTTCTTTGGAATTTTGGAACGGACCTGTTCTGAAGAAGGGGAAGAAGAATGGGTTTTCTATAATAATTTGTGGTGCTCTTCCATTTATGTGAATAAAAATTAAAATACATGGCGTGAATAAATGATAATGTTCCGTGTATTATCCTTTTTCGTACTCCAACATAAGTGGAGGTAGCAACATGGCTTGGATGTGCCACACGGGTTGACACACGGCTAGAACTCAGCCAGTACATGGAAAAGAAAATACACAATGTGTCAAGAAAAACTACACGCCGGGTAGTAGGAAATTCTTACACAGTTATCACATGTCATGTACTAAGTGAGAATGTGGTGGGTATATGCCTAACCCATACAGGATATGAACTATGGAGTACAAGGTGTGTAATCTGGAAATTTCCAGAACATCCCAGATTTTCCTAGTTTTCTCAGAACCCGGTTAAAATTAAAAACATGGTCGGGATTTTGATCCGTTCTAAAAACCCGGGTTCTTACGATTAATTTTTATTCATAAATGAGTACTTATTATAACAAAACATAATTATTGTGGTTAAAGTACAAATTGGGTTTTTAGGGTGGCACTTAACCAATCAGAGTGAAGATGACCTTAAATATTATTTCAAGTATATTGAATGAGTTTAGTTAAACTTTAACCATAACAGTCTTGTAAATATTGAAATTCCTTTTAAGTTTCCTTTCAATATGAACCATATAATAAGTACAGTAAAGAAAACACAAACAAAATACTTTTCTATCATTTAAATTCTCTAAAGATTTCAAATAAAAAAATAGGTTTATTTATACTTAATATTTGGAAAAATAAATAATATTTTTTCATGGTAATTTTTATTTAATTTTTATATATAAATTAATAACATAAAATGATTAAGAAAGACCAACTGACTTGTTAATTAGTAATATGATACAAAAATAAATGATTCTTAAATTTTTTTAATAGAACTACATTTAATGAATTATTATATTCCATTAATTTTTAGATGAATATATCATTTGAAATGGTTGTTAACATAATATGTTTTACTTCCATAATTATCTAAATATTTTTTAATTCAAATAAAGTAATTAATGTTAAAAATTTAATAAATGTAATTTTATAATAAATGATATTTTAAAAAAGGATTTAAAATTTATAAAAATACTATCTGCATCAAATATATTTTTAAATTATAATAAATTAAAAATATACTCCATTAAACAAGTCATTTATATTTTTTAATGACCATATTGACCCTTAAACAGTAAAAACACTATTAGTATAGTTAAGGTTAATTTGGTGTTTTTGCATGTTATATGTGCTTCTAATAAAATTAATTTACAACATATATAGATTTAAATATTGTAAATCATACATAAAATGTTGAATTAGTGTGAGAAAATGAGATAATAAATCTCAATTTAATTTACTCTTAAAAGATAAATTACCTTGGGTATAAAACTTTTTTTCATTGTTAGAAACAAAAATTAAATAAATATTGGTTCAAGGAAGATAAGGGGGAATGGTTAAAAACTGTTTAAATTTGATTTAGATGTATTTACAGACCATTTCATCTACCAATTTTTTAATTCTAATATTTTGAGCCACATAAGGTATGATTGACTACCGAATAGTGAATAATTTTTAGTATTTACAATAATTTCTCTTCTCCTCAACTATAAAATTGCAGTCACTCTCCCCAATTATTAACACATATAAAGACATTTTTCTTGATAGTCACTACCTAAATAACTTTCCAAATTCAACCACCTTATCCTATAATACATAGTTTTGATATAAATCCAAGAATGCCTGGTTTTTGTACAATTATAATGAGGATACTCAAAGAATTGGTAATGTTTATTAATGGGTGTTTTCATTTAATTTATTCCACAAAACCCATATAATATTATTAGTCCATGATAATGTAATAACATAAATATCTAACATAATATGAGATGTTTTTATGTTAAAAATATTTTCAAAAAACTCACACACTTCCATAAAATGGGTCATCAAATCATCATCATGGGTACGGTGGGCTACCTCATTGCGAACCGATATGATTATTTTTAAAATTACCACCTTTAATGGTTGTAAATAATAATGAATTTATAGTTTATATATTATATAAATGATATTTATAATGTTTTTTACTTATTTAATTTTTATATCACACATACCTTCATGCATTCCATTTTGTGGGAATATGATAATGTCGTTCGTGTGTACGATGAACTACCGCTTTGTGATTTGAAGTGATTTGTTAACAGCTTACATAGAATATATTAAGTATTTTTATAACAAAAATATATGATATACATGATGTAACAATCCATTGTTTTAAAAATAAATACTTTTTATAATCTATCCATTAAACACAATTTTTCATCTACTATGTTCTGAATTTTAAAAAACTGTAATCTAGAGTTGTGACCAATATTTCATTTGGTGTCTGATAGAACAAACGTTATTTTTTTGTGCATAGTAACATACCATTATGAATATTAATATGAACCTTATGAATAGTAAATAATGATATTATTATGTTTTTATATGGTAATAATATAATGAGATTTTAATTAAATTTTCAATGTGATATAAAACTAATTATACCTTAAAATTGTTATTTCGAAAATTAACTATGATTTTTTTCTAAAAACATATAATAATATTTATAAATTTATTTTTGAAAAATGGATATTATTTTTTAAATCTACACATTGAAAAATGGTAGGTGTGGGTATTTGGGATTTTTCAAAATTACACGAATATTTTTTGAATAGAAAAAATATAGTTTAGAGTTTTGGTAATATAATGACATCATAATGGCATAATAATTAAAATAAAAGGGCTGGTCAACATTTTTATATTACTATAATATATTAGGTGTCCTATATGGCTAATACCCTGGGACAATACGATGGACAAGCACAAGGTTTTACAAAAACCACTAATAAGGTGTCTTTTTAAATTAATAAATAATTATTTCTTTTGCTATAAATACACAATTATCCATTCGTTCTATTTCATTAAAAAACCCAAATCCTCTAATATAGTGTGTTTTTACCTTTATAAGTTTTCTCCCAAGGAGTCCTTAAATCCCTAATGTCCCAACCTTCATGTTCTAGGAGATACACTACATGTTAAGGGAATCCTTCACCCTCCTCTTTTTGTCGACACTTCTTTTATGTTATCTCTTTGAATTTCCATTATCATATGTTGGGGTTTATATTATGTATTCCTCTTACTATAATTTTAGTTTCTATATTATTAAATTCCATTTTCTCCCACCAATTAATATTATGAACTTTTAAGAAATGTCCTTAGGTTGCCAAATTTTCATAAGGAATCTCTATACTGTTCTTTTATTTTCAAGTTCATCTATTTTATTTTTTTCTCTCCACACCTCCTATATCAAAATGAAAATGATTAATCAACTATAATCTATATACTAGAATTATATATTGTGAATGAAATAACAATCATCAATATTCCTACTCCCTCCCTATTATTTTTATAAACGAAATCAACGTCCATGATGTTCAAATTTATAACCATCGTGGAAAACGATGATTCGCTCCTCATTTTGTCCTTCAGTACTGGTCATGAAACCATTTAGATAGTTTCACCAGACAACAAATTATTTATTATAACCTTATTAATATTCAAGAACCAGTATATGTACATAATATTAATTTATATAACAAATCTAGTTCACAATAATCCTAATACAGCCAAATAATCAAAGTGGTTATAATCTAATGATTCATCATCTTTCCATTTAACCAAATGATAAAAATGAACATTAACAATTATAGATGTCCCTACATAATATTTAATTTCCATTCAGTATATTTAAAACCATTCCACATGAATTCCTTTACATAAAAACAAGTGGACCGATTATGAAATTCATGAAAATAATCACTCTAGAACGACAAAACTACATATCATAACTCATCAACAAGAATATAATTGAACTAAATAGAAATATGATAAACTAAATGAATGACTACTGGGTTATTAAATAATTTATTAATTAGTAAAATTTAATATTCAATTATCTTATGTTCAAGAGCGGAACACGTTCAGACTAAAGGTAAGTGTTTTCCACCATAACTTCTATTTTCATTAGGGTTACTTTTATTGTCTAATTACCCCAATAAAACTATAGTGTATTATTAGTTACTACTAAAATATTATGTGATTGGATTATATATATGTTTAATAAAAATAATAATTCCTAATTTTATGGATGGTTACATGTTTTAAAAAGAACATACAAAATAGTTTTTGAAGTACAAGCTCGATCTAAGGGAATTTCTCTAAATCATACATATTTTCAAGGGCACTTTATAATATATTTTTATAAAATTTTATATTTATAATATCAATTAATTTATAATGAAAATAATATTTTACTTCACTTCATGTTTTATACAAATATTTTTCCAAATTAACTCTTTTTTAATGGTTAATGAGTATATATCTCATGATTTACTCGATGGTTTTATAAGAGTAAATTCATCTATTCTGACACTCATGTTGATTCTTATGTATTATAGGGATTATTATTCCATGTTATCATTTACCATATTTAATTTAATGGTTTATGATTATTTTTTATATGGATTTTCTATCTTAAAACCATTCATCAATTTACTCTAAATGGTCAGTGTTTATGTTTAATGTTCGGGGATGGTTATTTGAATTTCATATATTAATTTCAATATGAATTTATATGTTGTATATGTTTTCACAATTCATATGATGAATTAAATGGACATAGTATGTGTTGGGTGGGGCCCTTTATAGCTCCTCGATGCATTGGTAGGTATAATGAGAAAAACTATGATCTAGGCAGAAGGGCTTGATAAAAAGAGTAATTATTGTCCTGGAATGAGGCATTGACGGTATGGTTATGTTGTCCCGCATAATTAATTCCCTCACTATAAAAATTATATTAATGGTTCATGCGGTTATTCGACTAGTAGTATACCAATGATTATGTTATGTTATGGAAATATTTACTCAACTCATATTTCTGCCATATTATGTTCAATTTTATTTTTAAGGGCATGTGTTTTCAATTATTCATCAAATGTAACGTTTATATTATCTTCTGATGTATTGAATACCCTTACTAAGATTTTGAGATCACCCCTTTCATATGTTTCAATTTCTCAGGACATGAATAATTTTATGATGAATGTCATGCAAATATAACATTGGAGTTGTGGAAGTCTCTAAAGAGTTTCTATATTGTTTTTCAATTCAAGTGGTAATGTTGAACATATGTATGTATCTTTTTTCCAATAATACCAAAGCAATAGGTCCTTCATGATTCGTATTTCTTGTTTGTATGCCAATGTAATCAAACAAGTCACCGAATCCGGGAAAATGGGTTCGGGTCCTAACAGTTGGTATCAAAGGATGTTTAGTAGAAAACTTGGAAAAAAGATGTAGAAAACATTGATTATGGACGATTCCCTAAGATAGTATTTGGGGGTAAACATTCAAGAATGTACATGTATTTTGGTAAAGAATATATTATGTGGATCTTTCAAGAAATGCATCCATGTCTGGAAATGAGTTTGTGGAGGCACTCTGGAACAAATATACCTTAGAGTGAATGCTCTAGCAAAGAGTTTCGGGAATGACCCAGGGTATCCTGGTACATGACAACGGACCGTGATTCACGATTGGTTACGACATTCCAGGGGATATGCATAGGATAATTCACATTCTAATTACAAGCCTCTATGAAGGATTAAAATGTAATTTTTTCTCAAAGATACCATGTTTATCATTAAGAAATTAGCTATGAGTAGAAATTTGATTTATGCTAAGTATTTCTCTACATTGAGATTATACATTATGATTCATACCATAATCTAGTGTATGCCATTATTTATAAATGGCGGCTAATGGATGGAATTGAAACCACATTAATGTGCATGCCCCATTTAGGGATTACTCTTCAATGAATGAAAATAACGTTTGATCTATTGATGTGACTGGTGATGAGAAACTTATAAATATATTGGGACAACTTACCCAGGTTATGAAGAATATCCTTATCCGTATGGAGAATCTGGATCCACAATGTGGAGGATCTATGTTAGATATCCTCATACGAAAACAACCACCATCATTCAATGGGAATATAAACCCATTTGTATCTATGAAGTGGATGTGTTCCCTAGAAAAGATATTTCTCACTTTGGGGTGTAACTAAAGAGAGAAGGTCATTATGGTAGTTTATCATCTATCGGGTGATGCGGATCAGTGGTGGTCATTAATCCAAAACCCAAAGGTGTAGGAATAGATAGAAGAGATGTAATGGGGGTATTTAAGGAAAACTTCATTGATAAATATTTTCCCCATGAACAGTATGCTAATATAGAATGGATGTTTCAGAATTAGAAGAAAAAGGAAGATTATGATATTGAAAAGTATGAATCTAACTTCACAAGGTTAAAAAGGCATGATGTTGACTACATATGAAATCTGAGGAGAAAAATTGAATAATTCTTTTATGTTTTGAAACCATTCCTCTAAATGTCTCTAGTCTTCCGAAATTTCTCATCATATAAAGATATAGTTTCATTTTCTATCAAGAGTAAAAAGAAATTCTATAAGTCATCTGACTTTAAGGGAATGCAATAGAAGAAGAGGGCTGCTGAAAACTCTAGGAATGGAAATAAGGAAATGGGGATGAAGGGAATAGTTGACTTTACATCATGAAGTAATTTTGGGAAGAAACACCAGGCCACTTTCCTAAGGGGAATGGGAGTCTGTTACAAGTAGGGAGAAAGAGTCCACAAATCTCAGGATTATAAGGGGAAGAAAGAAGCTACTAATGTTCTGTGGTATAATTGCAGGTAGATGGTACATTATGCACATAAATGTCCTAAGCTTCAGGCAAATTTTCACAAAAGAAGACCAAAGGAGAAAGGTCAATCTTATGTCGTCTCAACCATGAAGTTTGAAGTTCCTAACAAAGTTGTGGTAGGTACATTTTCATTTCATCAAACATAGCTAATGCATTACTTGAATCTAGATCATTGCATTAAATTATATATTCCTAGTATTCCATGAAAATTATATATGAACTATTCGATTTAATTAAGGAGTTACTTGTCAAAACCCCTTCTAGATGTATCATTGTAACAAAGGCGTGTCAATTTTCCCCCCTTTTGACACATAAACATGCTTTAGTTTCTGTCCTTATCAGCATACCAAAGACTGAATTTTATATAGTTATCGATATGAATTTGCTGTCAAATTATGATGTGAATATATATTGAATGAATAATTAAGTTACAACTTTTGAGAATGGTGTGTAATCCCTTATCATTAAGGAAAAAACATCACAATCTGACCCTCATCTAGATCCACCCCAGTAGCACTACTAAATTCAATTATTGGGGAGGAAGAGAATGCAAAAACTATCGGTGAGGAAAAGAATGTTCAAATTGATGATGTACATGTTGTGAAACAATATATTGACGTCTTTCCGGAGGATTTTCCTGGACATCCTCTTGAGCGGGAAATTGAGTTTTCCATTTACTTAATTCCTGGTCCAGGGCCCATATCAACAACCCCATATATAGTGTCCACTATGGATTTAGTGGAACTAAAGAAACAACTAAAGGAATTGAGTGATAAAGGATTTATTTAAACTATCGTTTCTCCATGGGGATCCCATGTCATCTTTGTCAAGAAGAAAGATGCATCTATTATGATATGCATTGATTACATGGAAATCAATGCTATTACAATAAATCATAAGTATCATATACCATGAATTGATGATTTATTTGATGAAATTCATGGAGCCCAATATTTTTCTAAAATTGATAATTGATCTGGATATCATCAGTTTCTTGTGAGGAAGGAAGAAATTCCAAAAACAACATTTCGAAATAGGTACAAGCATTACATGTTTATTGTAATGCCTTTTTGAGTAACTAATGCGCCATCTGTTTTCATGGATCTAATGAGTAGAGTTTTAAAGGAATACCAAGATGACACTGTAGTGGTGTTTATTAATGATATCCTAGTATAATCTAAAATATATGAAGATCATTAAAATCTCTTGTGCACTATTCTGAATACACTAAGAAGAAATGAATAATATGGGATGTTTATAAAGTTGGATTTTGGTTTCAATCAGTTTCTTTTTTGGCCCACAATGACTCTAAGGATGGGAAATCTATAGATTATGCAAAGAAAAAGGCTATGAAAGAATGTCCTACTCTAATGAACATAACAGATGTACGTAGTTTCATTTGTTTAGCAGGTTATTATAAACGTTTCATTCAGAACATTGCCAGTTTAACCAACCCAATGACCATGCTCACATGAAAAATGGTTATGTTCATTTGAAAAAACAAATGTTAATAATGTTTTGATGAAATGTAGAGGAGGTTAGTGAATTCTTCTATCCTAACCCTACCATTATGGAATGACTAGTTTGTTATCTATTGTGATGCATCAAAGAAAGGACTTGGTTGTGTCATTATGTAGAACGATTAACTGATTGCCTATGCATCAAGGTAGTTACAAATTAATGAAAAATGATCCAAATCAAGATCTTGAGTTGGCAGCTATAATCATTTCATTGAAGATATAGATACTCTATATCTATGTTAAAAAATGTGAGATATATACTGATCAAAAGAGTTTGAAGAATATTTTCTCACAGAAAGAACTCATCATGAGGCAAACATGATGTCTTGAACTACTCAAGGATTATGATTGCACTGTACAGTACCACCGCTGGAGGCAAATAATGTATTAAATTCTTTTAGTATAAAGGAAAACATAATTTAGAAAAAGATAAGAGTTTAAAGGTATCCTATGTTCATGGATATAGTAAATATGTATTTGGGATTTATCACGGAAGTTAACACATCACTAATTTTTCATATGGTTCCCAAAAATTTGAAACTGGAATGGATAAAAACTTCTAAGGCTAATTATGAGGAGTTTCAAAAGCGAATTAAAGTAGTAAATGATGGTAAGTAGACTGACTTAGTATTTGAAGGTGGTATTTGAAAATTTGGAACGAGGGGTTGTGTTCTTGTTATTCTTGTGATACAGAAGGAACTATTGGATGATGCTCATAACTCTAATTTCTCAATACAACATTCTATCAAAAATATTTATATAGACTTAAAGGAACATTTTTTGATGGAGAACTTGAAGAGGGATATTTTTGATTACATGTTGAGATGTTTGGTTTTTCAACAGCTGAAGTCAGGAAGACAACAACTTGGTGGAATCATACAACCCCCTTCCTATACCAATGTGGAAATGGGAAGATAATACGATGTACATTTTCAGGGGTCCAGTAACGACTCCAAGATTTAATGACAAAATATGGGTCATTGTTGGCTATCTTACAAAATCTGCTCTTTTTCATGCTAAAAGAGAAGATTTACCACTTGAACATTTAGCAAGACTATATATTAGTGATGTTGTAAGACAACATGGTGTACCCTTATCATTTTTCTATGTTCATTATCCATGTATTAAATAACAATTCTTGAAAAATCTTCAGAAGGCCTTAGATACTAATCTTTGTTTGAGCACCGCTTACCGCCCACAAACTGATGGAAATCTGATCGGACTATTCCAACTATGTAACACAAGATGAAGTCTTTCTCACATGAATTTAAAGGCATGTGGGATATGTATTTACCTCTCATCAATTTTTCCTATAACAATAGCTATTATTCTAGAATTTATATGACACCATATGAACTGTTGTATGTAAATAGATGTCGTACAATAACTTGTTGGGATGATATTATTGAAAGAATGCTCTTAGGCCCAGAACTTGTTAAGAAACCAATTGAAAAGGTGAATAATATCAAAACCCATATAAAAAAACTCAAATTAGGAAAAATTACTATGTTAATAAATGGAGGAAATATTACAAATTTCAAGAAGGAGATCTGGTTTTCAAAAAAGTATCTCCATGGAAGCGTATTATGTGATTCGGTAAAAAGGAAAAATTAAGTCCCAGGTACAATGGACCTTTTAAAATTATTGATCTAATAGAAGTCATATCTTACCATTTGGAAATGCCACCAAGTCTCTTCAATGTTCACAATGTGTTCCACGTATCAATTTTAAGGAAATACATGCCATACCAAACACATGTACTCACTTATGAAGAAATAAAACTTGAGACCGATCTGTCTTATTGTGAAGATCCTATCAAGATTCTTGATACTAGAGAACAATTATTGAGAAATCATACGACTTTTCTGGTAAAGTTTCATTGGAGGAAGCATAATATGGATAAAGAACCATGGGATCTTGAGGAGATTATGTTGAGTTCATACCCAAATATTTTTAGGTACCATTTTGTGAAATTTTGGGCATGTAATATTTGTATGGAAGGGAGAATGTAACACCCCAGGGTTTTGAAAATAAATTAATTATATAATCAAGCCACTAAACATAAATTTTCCTCTAATATGTTTTGAATTTCAAGAAACAGTCATCTATAGTTGTGACCAGTATGTTATTTGGAGTTTGATAGAAAAAAGATTATTTTTTGTGAATAGTAACATACCCTTATGAATAGTAATATGACCTTTATTAATAGTAAATAATGATATTATTTTATTTTTTAAAGGTGATAATATATTGATATCTTAATTAATTTTTCAATGTGATATAAAACTAATTATACCTTGAAATTGTAATTTTTCGAAATAACTATGATTTTATTTAAAAATTAATCAAATAATATTTAGGAATTTATTTTTGAAAAATACAGTCCAGTTATTATTTCGATGTGTTGAAAAATTTTAGGCATGAATTTTTCGGATTTTTCTAAAATACTAGAATTTTTCGTGAATAGTAAAAATAGATTTTGGAGTTTTCGGACATTTAATGGCATCATAATGAAATAATAATTAAAATTCATGGTATGGACAACTTGAGTACATTAAAATAATATATTAGTTGTCCCAAGTGGGTAATACCATGTGAAAATACCATGGGAAAACCTTGTTTTTATAAAAACCACTAATGAGGTATCTTTTTAAATTACCAAAAGAACACTCTCTTTTACTATAAATACCCTCTCATCCATTCATTTTAATTAATTCCAATTCTCTCATCCTAGATGATCTGGTGGTTTTACCTCCCAAGGATTCCTCCCAAGGTGTCCTTAAGTCCTCAAGGTCCCAAAATTCGCATTCTAGGAGTTACTCTACAAGGTAATGGAATCCTTCACCCTCCTCCTTTAGTCGACACTTCTTTTTTGTTATCTCTCTTAAATTCCATTCTCATATGTTGGTGTTGATAATATATATTCCTCTTAATTTCAATTTTATTTTCATATGTTGAGATACCCTTTTTTATCTCATCAATTAATTTTACTATTTTTTATGCGATGTCGTTATGCCGCGGAATCTTCATAAGTAATCTCTCAACTTTTCTTTTATTTTCATGTTAATCTATTTTCATTTTTATCTCCTCACCTCCACATTCCTAATTACCATGATAACTCTAGTATCATATATATACACTAATTATATCATGTGAATGGAAGAACCATCATGAATATTCCTTCCCCCTCCATTTTATTTTTATAAATGAAATCAACATCCATGAGGTTCCTATTTATAACCATCGTGGACTACGATGTTTCATTCCTAATTATATCCTTCAATACTGGTCATGATACCATTTATATGATTGAACAAGACTATAATATATTTATTATGTACTAATTAATATTTGGGAGCCAGTATATGTGCATATTTTTAATTTATACAACAAAACATGTTCATAATAATCTTAATACCACCATATTATCAAAGTGGTTATCATCAAATGATTAATCAAATTTCCTTGTAACCAAATTATAGAAATTATCATTAGAAATTATGTAAGTTCATAAATAATATTTAATTTAAATTCTGGGGATATAAAACCATTCCACATGAATTCTACTACTTATAAACAAGTGAACTTATTATTAAAATCAAGAAAAAAAACTCCGTAAAGACATAATTCTATATTATAACTTATCAATAAGAACATAAATTATCTAAAAATAATTATAATAAACAAAACAAAATTTTACTAGGTTCTGAAATAATTTATTAATAATTCTAATTTCAAATTCTGGGAGCTTATGTTCAAGAGCGGAACACGTTCGGAATTAAGGTATGGGTTTTTCACCCAAACATCAATTTTCATTCGGGTTACTTTAATTGTCTAATTTCCCCAATGAAACATTTGTGTATTATTATGTACTCCAAAAAACTTAGGTGTGTGGGTTACATATATCTTTACCAACTAGTAGATTTACTTATTTTATGGATGGTTACACATTTTAAAAGGAACTTACGAAATTATTTCTGAAGTACAAGCCCGATCCTAGGGAATTCCTCTAATTATTATCTATTATCAAGGGAACACTATAATTTGTTTATTGTAAACCATTATCTTTATAAAGTCACTAATGTTATTATGAAAATACAATCTTGCTTCAATTATGGTTTAATACATATATTTTTCCAAAATAACTCTTCTTTTCAACGTAAAAGAGTATTTATCTAATGATTTACTCGAAGATTTTATAAGAGTCTCTTCTTATATTTCAATACACTTGTTGATTATTACGTATTATAGGGATTAGTATTCCTTGTTATTAACTAAAATATTTAATTTATTGGTTTATGATTATTTTGGATGTGGATGCTCTATCCTAAAACCATTCACTAATTTACTCTGAATGGTTAGTGTTTATGCTTAATGTTTGGGGAAGGTTATTTTCATTTCATATATTAATTTAAATATGAAGTTATATGAAATTTATCTATATCTTCATTCATATGAGGAATTCATTGGACGTAGTAAGTGTTTGGTTGGGCCTTCTATATCCCCTCAGTGCATCAATAGGACTTATGAGACATACAATGGCCTTGGCACAAGGCCGTGACAATAAGATTATTTATGGTCTTTGCACAAGGCCATGATAGTATCGTTATGTTTTCCCACATTATGAATTCCTTCATTATGAAAATATTATTGATGGTTAATGTGGTTATTTGACTAGTAGAATACCCATGATTATGTTATGTGATGAAAATATTTACTCGGATCATATTTCTGCCATATTATGATTGTGGCATCCCCTGTAAATGAAGAATAAGACATATTTCATATTTATAAATATTTTTGAATTAAATATTAATTTTACTTTAATGGGATTTCTATGTTCGATAGCGTACCCGATACACAATAATGGGGTTTTTTTGGAATCTTACGTTGCACACTATTAATATAATATTATTATTTTAAATGATAGTTAAATCTTAGCCATTTTATTGGAGGGAATGAATGAAACTAACTACTATATGATTATACATGTTTTTTAAATTTATTTACCTTATCCATAAAAAGATAGAGTATTAAAATGTGAATGAATATAATTTTGAGCATAATTTACATTAAAAGGATGATTTACCACATTTTAATGAAGAATCATTTTAAATCTAGTTTTGGTCACTTTAATAAATTCTATGTGACCAAATAAACTCTATATTTAGAATGGGGACATCAAATTTTACTTTTTGTAAATTTTTGGAATTTTTCCGATAATGTTCTTTTTTTATTGAATAGTGAAAATATTGTATTCTAATTCATAACTATGTTTTAATCTAATTTATTTATATGGATAGATTATCTTTTTAATTGGTTTTAAACTGTAATTAGAATATATTTTTACAATTTAATCCAATTTTGGTCATTGGAAGCAATTTCACTTTGAAATTGGACTTAATCATCTATCCATCTTTTGATATTTATTAATTCTTAAAAACATGCTCTTTGTTTTGATAACGGGAATTAATTTTAAAATTAATTAATGTCACATCTATGTTTTGAATTTTTAAAAATATGCATCGTTTTTTAATTCGGAATGTCAAATATAGATTAGGCTGAAATTTTGGTTTTTCTCTGAAAAACATCAATTTTTGATGAATAGTGAAACCACTTAGTGGTAGTTAAAAAAACTGATTTTTTCATTTAAATGAAATTTTACCACTTCTGTCAATTTAATTTCGAAAATTTGAAATACATGGTTGCAATAAAAAAGGAAAATTTGGTTCAATAAGATGAAAATAATTTTTGGTGAATAGTAACTTTTTTACTTTTATTTACCACGGTTAAAGGTAAATAGGGTAATTCAAGGTAAAAAGAATATTATAATAATTTTAAATTAACATAACACTAGTCCAAACATTATTGGTTGAGTCATTAATGACCATTGGCATCTTTGGGTCGATTTTGGGACTCCATTGAGCTACTTGGGAGTGAAAATAACGATTTAGATTAATTAATTTAATGTGAAGACAAAATTGACATTAACAAAACTCAGTTAGTAATTAATTTTTATATGTTGTTATATAAGTCTTATTTTTGACTAAAAATATTATTTAGAAAGTAAAAATGATTTCCTACATCATGATATTTTTTTATAATTTTTAGACATAAGATAAATTAAATTATTTATGACACAATAATGATGTAGTATTTACCTCATTAATAAATGATTTAAATAAATGAGATTATAATGATTAGATTATTATCCAAAACATGTCCAATTCTGATTGGATGATTTTATTTAGAATATTAGTCATCTTATCTTCTACCTTAATTATTTTTGGACAATTAGAAACCGAATTTCTTTATATAATAAAATAATGTTTTCACACTTTCCTAAAGAGCCCCCCTCTCCCTTATAAAAGGAGACCACTTCGATCCATTTCCTCAAATCTCTGAAGCCCTTTAGCTCATCCACACATTGCCATATTACAATCCATACATCCCTCTCCTTATCCTAGAAGCATTACCTTAGGCATAAGGCACTTCAAGAAGTCCTTTGGTTGAAACCAAAGGGAGTAACCCAAATTAAAGGTAACCGTTTCTCTTAAATTGTTTTCTTTTATTTTACTTCTCCAACCACTATACTCTTTTTATTACTTTATTTTTTAACAACACCAGTATACTCAATATACTAGGATGTTGTTATAAGAAGGATTCGAACTAAACTTACACACACGTCCATCTAATGGATGATGAACATAATGTTTCTGTGGATTGAAAACTAACGCCTCACGAAACGATGATTATTCAATTACATATTACTGCCTCTCTTGGTAGCCATTATGATGGATGTGTATTTATATATGATATATATTTTTTTTATGGTTTTAAAATGCTTATGTACTTCCAAATTATATCAAACCATTAAGGTTTCCATAGTGGGTAAATACGATAATCTAATTTGAGGAAGTGCGGACTACCGCCCCCTCAAAGAGATGTGACTCGTTAATTCCTTATCTAGGACATATAAAGGATAGTGTTAATGATATTATATATGATATTATACTGTAATTATAATATATCTATGTATCATTATGTTTTAATTCTATTAAAATAATTAATAGAAATGAAAGTAGTGTTCATGCGTACGTACGACTAACTGTCTCCACGAATGGTGCATTTCATTTCTCACCTCCAAATGTTATGTACTACTAAAAATAATTTTATATACTGGATATATATGATATATATGATATCTAAATCATGAATACTATTCTGTATATAATGGAATATTGACCACATTGACAACTTTTATATATAAGGTGTTCATTTTTGACTCACGTACCAAATATCGACAAAATGAATGTTATTAACTTAATGATTACATAATGTTTATAACAAGGTAATAAGTTATATAAAAGGAATAATAAACGTGAAAAATGATCTTAAGAAAGTATAAATTATCTTTAGTTTATTATTCTGGAGATTAATGAACGATCGAGTCAAGTCGGACGTGAGGTAAGGGACTTCGTCTCAATATCCTTTTATTGAGGTATATGTTGTTTTAATACAGGACTTCCTTTTATATGCTGTATAAATACCCTTAAAATTTCAAAGGGAATATTATTAATCGAAGCATTTTACTAAACAAGAAAAATGAATGTTTCTCTTAATGTATGCAGTGACAACAACCTTTCCGCCACCACGAGTATTATTTGATCTTTGACTTCCTCAAAAAGAGGTAATGTTTTTAAAAGAAAATAAATACCATATAATCTTTTATGTATTTTTTTATTGAAAATTTTTTTGATCATGGATTTGTTTAATCAATATATTTAAGTGATATATTGTGATTGAAATGTGGAAATGTTTTCTTTCCTTTATATTTGTTCATGTCATATGATTTTATAATGGTACTTGGACATTTGAAAGGTGGTTACATGATAAACCAAATGACGGGTGGTTCCGTGAATACCAGGACAGGTGGTTACTTTATAACCTCCAATGAATTGAGTATGTAAGTCGGCCGTATGGCTATTCCATTTAGTGATATGTGTGTAAGTCGACCGTATGGTTATTCCATTTAAGTGTGTTTATGTCCCAAGTTACCTTTATATGTTATGTGTTATTTATATTGGTTTTATGGTAATATTTTGTTTACAAAAGGGTAAGTAATTATCTTTTATTCATTGAAGAGTATTTACTACTTCATAAAGGTGAAAAATATTACATATGTTAAATTATTGATGGTTTACTTGTTGTTATGAAAAAACTAACTATTTTCCATCTTTGTGTACTCCTTACAGAGCTTTTTATGCTCATCCAAAGTTTTTGAAATGTTTTTCACAGGATATAATGTGTAATAGGGTCAAGGATGGGATCAAGGAAAAGTCATGCTATCAGAAACCTGGAACTAGACATGACTTTTTTTTCAAGAGTTTTTTATTTTTGTTAAAAAATAGAAACTGTGTTGAAGTGTCTACTTTGTAAATCATTTGAGATGTAATAGTTATGTCCTAAATCTATAAAACTATAAACTTGGGAAGATCCTCAATGTGAATTTTTCATTTAATTCAATATTAACCAAGGTATAAGGATGGGTCCTTATAGTTGGTATCAGAGGTCGGTTTATATAACTTTAGGAGTTAGGGTATTGTTAAATTAATATCCATAAAGTAATATTGATATCATATAGTATTTAAAAATTACTGTGTTGCTTCGCCTAAGATATTTCCGTGTTAAGAATTGTTTTTCATAGATGAACGAGGAAACTATGCTGGGAAGGCATACATAGAGAAATGACCTTCCAAAGAAGTCTCCTGAGATGGTCAGAATCAGAATTGAATAGTTTGCTGCATTGATGGATCGGATGATTCAGCTGATAAATGGTGGTTATGTTCATTGATGATATTTTGGTTTATTCAAAAAGTAAGGAGGAACATTAAATTCATTTAAGGGTCATCATGCAAACCATAAAAGAAAATAAACTTTATGGGACATTCACCAAGTGTGAGTTTTGGTTACAACAAATTTCTTTCCATGGTCACATTGATTCAAAAATCGCATAATTTTTGATCCTGCTAAAACAAAAGTTATTGAAGAGTGGACAAGGCCAACAAATATAACCGAGATTAATTGTTTTCTTGGTTTGGATGGTTATTACTGGAGATTTGTTGAAAGATTTTCACTGTTAACTAGTCCAATGACTAAGTTAACATGGAAAGTTGTTAAGTTCATCTGGACAAAAGAATGTGATGATTGTTTTCAGGAATTGAAAAGATGATTGGTGAATGATCCGGTTTTGGCATTGACATCCAGAAATGGAGAGTTTGTTATCTACATTGATGCTTCATTGAAAGGATTGGTTTGTGACCTAATGCAAAATGATCGGATAATTTCTTATGCATCATGTTAGTTGAAACCATGTGATTTAAATTATCCTACTCAAGATTTGAAATTATGTACTATTGTTTTTGATTTAAAAAATTGGGGACATCATTTGTATGGAGTGAAGTGTGAAATATATACTGACCATAAAACTTTTAAGTATATATTCACTGAGAATGAATTGAACATGAGACAGAGGAGATGGTTGGAATTAATCGAGGATTATGATTTCACTATCCTTTATCATCCGGGAAAATAAAATAAAGTGGCTGACGATTTGAGTCGAAAAAGTAATACATCATTAACCATGTTAGGTTTGGAATGAGATCTTTTGGTTTTTTATTTGATGAATTTTGGCATAGAAGTTGTTGGTGTAGGAAATCCTTCTGCATGGTTTCAGGTTTCAGTGAAATCATCTCTATCAGATCAAATAAAGAAATCGCAGTGAGTTGTTGAAAAAGGTAGAGTTGGATCCGAAGGGTATGCTTCCTGAATTTAACATTGATAATGATTGTGTTTTGAGGCTCGTAATGTGATTATGTGTGCCTTGTGATTCACAGTTGAAGAATGAGTTGTTATGTGACGCTCATAGTTCTCCGTTTTCAGTTCATCCTGGCAGTACTAAGATATAAATATATCCTCAATAATATTACTGGTGGGATGGAATGAAAAGAGATATTTCTGATTGTACTGCGATGTGTTTGACTTGACAGCAGGTTAAAGTCGAGCGACAATTACCGAAAGGAATGTATCAAACTTTATCGGTGCCAGAGTGGAAATAGGAAAATATATCCATGGACTTTGTTGTGGGATTACCAAAGACATCTCGTGGTAAAAATGCAATCTGGGTTATCGTTGATCGATTAACTAAATCTTCTCATTTCCTTCCTATTCAAGATACTTTTTCTCTAGTTGAACTTTCTCGGTTGTATGTTAAAGAGATAGTCAGGTTTCATGGAGTTCCCCTCTACACTGTATCAGACCGTGTTCCCAGTTTTACTTCTAACTTTTGGAAAGGCCATCAGAAGTCATTGGGTACTGAAATAAATTTTATTACTCCTTTTCATCCTCAATCAGATGGGCAATCAGAATGAACAATTCAGACATTGGAAGATATGTTACGTGCTTGCTCAATGTATTACTAGGGAAGATGGGAACAACATCTTTATTTGGTTTAATTTTCATATAATAATATTTTTTATTCCAGTATAAAGATGGATCTATTTGAGGAATTATATGGAAAGCATTATCAAACTGCAGCTTTTTGGGAAGAAGTAGGCGAAAGGAAGTTGATGGGACCAGAATTGGTAGAAGAGATGGTAGAGAAAGTTCTGTTGATTCAGAAGAACATGACAACTGCTCAGAGAAGACAGAAAAGTTATGCAGATAACCTGAGGAAGGATTTTTCTTTTGAGGTAGATGATCATGTCTTTCTCAAAGTTTCTTCATGGAAAAGTGTGATGTGTTTTGTTAAGAAGGGAAATTTGAGTCCGAGGTTCATTAGACCTTATGAAATTCTAGAGAAATTTGGATCAGTTTCATATAGAGTGGGTTTACCTCCATGTTTATACTAGTTACACAATTTTTTTCATGTTTCGATGTTGAGAAAGTATATTCCAGATCCATCTCATGTTTTGAGCCCAGAGGTATTTCAGTTGGAAGAGAATCTCTCTTATGAAGAACAACCAGTCCAGATTCTTGACCGTAGAGAGAAGGTGTTGCAGAATAAGGTAATTCACCAGTTAATGGTTTTATGGAAAACTATATGGTTGAAGAGGCAATGTAAGAATATGCAAATTCTATGAGGGATAAATACCCCCCAATTATTTTTATAAGTGAATAAAAATTATGAGGACGCAATTTCCAAAAGGGGGAAAGATGTAACATCCCAGGTAAATGAGGAATAAGATATATTTTATATTTATTAATATTTGTGAATTAAATATTAATTTTACTTTAAAGTGGTTTCTATGTTCTATAGCGTCCCTGATATGCAACAATGGGTTTCGTTGTAATCATACAATGCACACAAATAATGTAATATTATTATTTTAAATGGTAGTTAACTCCTAGCTATTGTATTGGTGGGAATTAATGAAACTAACTACAATATGATTATACATGTTTGTTAAATGTATTTACATTATCCAATAAAAATTTAGAGGCTTAAAATTTGAATGGATCTAATTTTAAGCATAATGTACATTAAAAGGATGATTTATCGCCTTTTAATGGTGAATCCTTTTTAAATCTAAGTTTTGGTAACTTTAATACATTCTATATGACCAAATAAAATCCTTATTTAGAATGGGGACATCAAATTTTACTTTGTGTAATTTTTTGGAATTTTTCCGATAAAGTTCATTTTTTATTGAATAGTGAAAACATTGTATTTTAATTCATAACTATGTTTTAATATAATCTTTGTATATGGTTATATTATCTTATTAAATGGCTTTAAAGTTTAATTATAATATATTTTTAATTTTTAATCCAATGTTGGTCATTGGAAGCAATTTCACTTTGAAATTGGACTTAATCAACTATCCATCTTCTGATAGTTATTAATTCATAAAAACACGCTCTTTGTTTTGATAACGGGAATTAATTTTAAAATTAATTAATTCCACTTCTATTATTTGAATTTTTCAAAATAGATATCATTTTTTAATTCGGAATATCAAATATTGCTCAGGCTGAATTTTTTGTATTTTTTTGCTAAACTTCAATTTTTGATGAATAGTGAAACCACTTAGTGGTAGTTAAAAAAACTGACTTTTTCATTTAAATGAAATTTTACCACTTCTGTGAATTGAATTTCTAAAATCTAAAAAAAATGGTTGTTATCAAGAAGTAATATTTGGTTCAATAAGATCAAAATAATTTTTGGTGAATAGTAACTTTTGACTTTTATTTACTGAGGTTAAAGGTAAATATCATAATTCATGGTAAAAAGAATATTATAATAATTTAAATTACCTTAACACTTGTCCAAACCTTATTGGTTGATTCATTAACGACCATTTAGATATTTGGGTCGATTTTGAGACCCCATTGAGCCACTTGGTATTGAAAATGACAAATTAGATTAATTAATTTAATGTGAAGACAAAATTGACATTAACAAAAATCTTTTAGTTATTAATTTTTATATGGTGTTATATGAGTCCTATTTTCGTCTAAAAATATTATTTGTAAATATAAAACTAATCCCTACATCATGGTATTTTTTTAATAATTTTTAGACCACAAATAAATTAAATTATTTATGACACAATAATGATGTAGTATTTATCTCATTAATAATGGATTTAAATAAATAAGATTAAATGATTAAATTATAATCCAAAACATTTCTAATTCTGATTGGATGATTTTATTTAGAATATTATCCATCATATCTTCGACCATAATGATTTTTGGACCATTATTAGCTGAATATATTTATATAATAAAATAATGTTTTCACACTTTCCAAAAGAGCCCCTCCTCTCCCTTATAAAAAGAGTCCACTTCTAAACAATTACTCACACCTCTCAAGCCATTTTCCTAGTCCAATATATACCCAGTTACACTCCATACATCCCTCTCCTCATCCTAGAATCCGTACCTTAGGCAGAAGGCACTTCAAGAAGTCCTTTGGTTCAAACCAAAGGGAGTTATCCAAATTAAAGGTAACATCTTCTCTTAAATTGTTTTCTTTTATTTTACTTCTCCAACCACTAAGATATTTTTATTCCTTTCTTTTGTAACAGAAATAGTATCCTAAATATACTAGGATGTTTTTATAAGAAGGAATCGAGCTACACTTACACACACCTTCATTTAATGGAAGAAGAACATAATTTTTCTGTGGATGGAAAACAAACGCCTCACGACACGATGATTGTTCAATTACTTCATACCACCTCTCATGGTGGCCATTATGATGGAACTATATTTATATATGATATATATTATGTTTATGAATTATTTATACTTCTGTACTTCCCAATTATATCAAAACATTATGGTTTCCATAGTGGGTAAATATGATAATCTCATTTGAGGAAGTGCGGACTACCGCCCCCTCAATGTGATCTGACTCGTTAATGCCTTATGTGATATGTATAAAGGATATAGTTAATGATATTATATATTATATTATATTTGAATTATAATCTATCTATGTATCATTATGTTTTAATTCCATTATAATAATAAATAGAAATGAAAGTAGCGATCATGCGTGCGTACGACTTACCGTCTCCATGAACTGTGCTTTTCATTTCTCACCACCAAATGTTATGTACTATTATAAATACATGTATATAATGGATATATATGATATATATGAAATATAAATCATGAATAACATTATTTATATAATGGAATATTGACCACATGGAAAACTTTTAAATATAAGGTGTTCATTTTTGACTCAAGTACCAAATATCGACAAAATGAACGTTATTAACTTAAATGATTACATAATGTTTATAACATTGTAATAAGTTATATAAAATGAATAATAAACTTTAAAAAGGTTTTTAAGAAAGTAGAAATTAACTTTAGTTTATTATTCAGGAGATTAAAGAACGATCGATTCATGTCGGAGGTGAGGTAAGGGACATCCTCTCAATCTCCATTCATTGAGGCATATTTTGTTTTAATACACAACTTCATTTTATACACTATATAAACACCCTTGAATTTTCAAAGGGAATATTATTCAACAAAGAATTTTACTAAATGACAAAAAGTAATTTTTCTTTTAATGTATTGAGTGACAATGATCCTTCCACCACCGTGAGTATTATTTTATCTCTGGCTTCCTCAACAAGACGTAATGTTTTTAAAAGATAATAAATACCATATAATATTTTATGTATTTTGGTATTGAAAATGGTTTTGATAATAGATTTGTTATGTCAATATATTTATGTGATATATTGTGATTGAAATGTGTAAATGATATATTTCCTTAATATTTGTTTCATGTCTTATGATTTTATAATGGTACTTGGACATTTGAAAGGTGGTTACGTTATAAACCAAATGACGGGTGGTTCTGTGAGTACCAGGACGAGTGGCTACGTTATAACCTCCAATTCATTGGGTTTGGAAGTCGGTCGTATAGCTATTATATTTAGTGATGTGTGTGGAAGTCGACCTTATGGTTATTCCATTTTAGTATGTTTATGTCTCAAGTTACTTTTATATGTTATGTGTTCTTTATATGGGTTTTATGGTAAAAGTTTTATTACAAAAGGGTATGTAATGATCTTTTATTCAATGAATATTATTTACTACTTCATAAAGGTGAAAATTATTACTTATGTTAAAGTATTCATGGTTTACATGTTGTTTGAAAAAACAAACTATTTTCCTTATTTGTCTACCCCTTACTGAGCTTTTTATGCTCATCCCAAGTTTTTGAAATGTTTTTGACATGACATAATGTGGAAGAGGGTCAAGGATAGGATCAAGGAAAAGTCATGCTATCTTAAACATGGAACTATTCATGACTCTTTTTTTCAAGGTTTTTTTATTTTTGTGAAAAAATGGAAACCATGTAGAAGTGTCTACTTTGAAAATCTTTTGAGATGTAATAGTTATGTCCTAACTCTATAAAACTATAAACTTGAAAAGATCCTCAGTGTGAATTATTCATTTAATTCAATATTAATCAAGGTCTAAGGTCGGGTCCTTATAATGATCAAATATATTTTTAAAGGCATGGGTTTTTAATTAATCACCCTGTCTAACATTTTTGTTATCTTCCGCTGTATTTCTTACCCTTGATGAGCGTTTGAGCCCACCCCTTTCTTATGTTTCAATTTAATAGGACATGAATAATTTTATTGTGTATGACATGATGAGATAACATATTATTTATTGAAGTTTCTAATGATTTTATATGTTGTTTTTCATTTTAAGTGGTAACGTTGAACTTATGTATGTATCTTGCATCCAATAATACTAAACTACTCAGTCCTTCAGGATGCTTATTCCTTGTTTGTATGACAATGTTATCAAATAAGGCACAGGAACTAGGAAACTAGGTTCAGGTCCCTACACATGAAATGAAAATACTACTATAATTATAACATATATATCATTTACTTTTTATTTATGTAAATATGTTATAAAAATGGAGACAGTGCCCTTGTTTATATATGACTTATCAAATCTATAAATACTGTATTTTTTCCCATAACTAAATATTATAGATTATAATAAATAAATATATAATTAATATACATGTTTTTATATCTTTTTATCATTAATTATTTGATTAAATTAGGATCAATTTTATAGGACTACAAATACATCCAATTAAAACTACAAAAAACAAAGAGGTTATTAACCAAACATAACATTAACATAGAAATATTAATAAATTTTTAATAAAATGTAACATGAAAGCAATATATGGTATGATATATTTGTATAATTTTGTAAAATATATATAGTGTAATTATATTTATTATAATGTATTATTTTATGACAATGATGGAAGTCAGTATAAAAGGTATTGGATTTCAAAGTCACTTTTTACTCTCTGTGGCACTTTTCATGTTCACCAACTATTTATTTAATTAGGACTATATATTTCTAATGATTTTCTATTATTATTCTTTTAATTATAAATATTTCTTGTTTAAATATTAATTTTACGATCTCCATTTCATGGGGATTACAGTTCAATAGTTAAAAAATCACTAAGGGATTTTTGTCTCATTTTTACTACATTGCGACGTAAGTTATGTTACAAACATATATTATTACCAGAGGTGTATTTATATATCCATTAACATGTAATATCATGAATAAATTCAACATAATTATATGTTAATATTTATTTCCTATTATCCCGTCAATTTTTTAATGAATATGTGTTTATAAAATGGTAAATATTTATTGTTACAATCTCATTGTTTATTTGGATTGTTTATGATTAGGATTTAGATGATAGAATATCATTATTTATATCTCAAAAAATATCATGTATTTTATTATCCTATGATTATTTATGATATCCTCACCAAATGGTTCAATTTTTTCACTATTGGTTACATAAGATAACTGAGAAAAAAAATTAAGAAAATATGATTTTTTTCCTCCCTTCGGTAAGAAATATGATATATTTGAAAACAATCTTTTCTAAAAATGATTTCAAGAATGTTATTAAATGGTATTTTAAGAATATTTTCATCTAAATTGTTTTTGAAAGGTTATTATGTTAATCAAAATGTTTTAAATTATTATCAATGCTTCTTTTATAATATTATATGGATATTTTCAAACAAAAGTCATCGGAAATGTTTCATGTTTAAAAAGTTATAAAAATGGTTTTCAAATTATCCATTATATTTTTTTAATGATATTTTACAATAATTGTTTTTTCAAATTATTTGATGTTTTAAAAATAATTTTTCATAACAAAAAGTATATTTTCCTCCACAAATACTTTAAATGATCAATAAAAATCATTTTCCATCTATGGTCATATTATTTTGTGTTACTTATTCCTTTTGGGGACATTATCCAAGGATTCCATTCATATTCTTCATCAGAATGGTTTATTTGTTGATGTAATGATTTTTATCAAACCTATTTTTGTTACATTGGTAATACCATGATTAAATACATATCAAAGCCCACTTATTTTCATGGGTTATGCTCGGATGAATTGATTTTGAAACCTATCTCATGCACACAGGTTATGATATGATGAACTTTTTATGATACCACTCTGAATTCATGGTTTCTGATATGATTAATGTTTCTGATTTTGTACCACACATAAATATGGGTTCCATTATGTGACTAGTGGGACCAATATCTACCACAGATGCATTGGATAGTGATTTATATCTTATTTTATAGATAACGTATCACCCCATGGTGAGAATATATATTTCTTTTAGAATAAATTTATTTTTTTTGATATTTAGTAATTTGTGAAAAACTATTTTAGCTTATGTAAAACACAATATATACCTTCCTTGAAATATTACATTACACATAGGACAATTCTTTAAATACAATAACATATTATTAAAATATATTTTTTAATATAATAAGAGATAACATAGCTATTAAATTTTAAGTTACGAACAATATTAACCACATTTTGAATTTATATATATTCTATATAATTGTAATATTAATATTATATGTTTTAAAGACATGATATAAGAGTAAATCCTATTTTTTCTCATATAAAGAAGATTTAAAAAAATATAAATTTTAAAAAAATTTAATGAGGAACCCATATTAAATATAATTTATGTCACCTTTAGAATATATTGATTAAAAAAATATTATTTTTTAATTTATAAAATATAAATTATCTTAGGGTGATTAATATTATTTTTATGAGAAGATTTATTTTTTGATAAAAATGAAAAATACAACGTGGTTGTAAAAAACTAACGCTTGTTTAAATAATAATTAAAAAATTAAATTGATTCTAAGGTCAAAATAGAACAATTATAAATACATTAATTCAATTTAGGACATTAGAATCATGTTTATATTAAAATTTGATATAAAACCTATTTAACTTTTAAACATTTCCATTTACCAGCCTTCTTACCAAATCTATAGTATTAGTGTTATGCTTAATTTAGTTATGAGTATAATAGGATCAACATATATGATAGAAACCATGAATGAAAGAAGATACTAATTGTAGTATCTAATGATTTTGATGATCAATATAAAAGAGGGGGTGGTGAATTGTATACTTAAAAAAAATTGGAACTTTTAATGTTGGTATAAAAACTTTCGTTTTTTACCCACAACCAAAACTATGTTTAACACTGTTAAACAAGGTAAATTCAAAAGACCGCAAAGTTCCACAAAAATGCATGATTCCAGAAAAGAGGTTTCAGAAATGAAACATAACAAAACTTTACAAAGATAAATATTATACCTTAAAGCATATAGAATCTCACTAATCTGAGTACAAGTATAAGAAAGTATAAGATAGTTATACTTTCCTCAATAATCAAAAAGCAGAAGAAAACATGAAACAAAACAAGTAACTAGTAGTAAATCTTTCAACCCAAAGAGTAGGGTATCCAACAACCTTGGCTAAATGTCTATTGATTTATACATTCAAGAAAGTCTGTCCTACCCACACCAGGATAAGCCCTCGATACAATGATTGAAGTATGTCTTACTATACCTGCAAGCCCTCAACTGAAAGGTAGTCGGCACCTCTGTCTTCCATAGTAAGGAATCCCTCAACTTCAAGGTAGTCGGTACATCTATCTTCCTATCCCTGGAATCCCTCAAATGTACTTAGAAACATTCTTATCCGTACAATGCAATTATGAACAAGGTGTTTAGTACAAAAAAATAATGAGAGTCTCTCTCTAGAAATAAATTCAACATCATGTAATATCTAGAGTCATAGAACAGCTCATCAAGGTTACGACCTCTTTAAAATGAGCTCCTATTTGTAGGCACAACTCCAATGGTCAGCTCCCTCCTCTAACATTCATATTTCTCCTTGAATTTCAGAGGTACATGTACATGTGTCACTCAAACAAACCATAGTTAGTAATATAAATAATGACATCGTTTCACTACTATATTAAGGATAATCAAAATAACGTTTCTTGAAAAAAATTCATTTTTCAGTGTCTAAGAAAAAAATGAATGTTCGGAGTCTAATAAAAAACTATTAAGAGTCTATAATATTTGGTTATTCAGATTCTGTTTATCAAGTAATTCGGGGTTATAAGTATATATAATTTAGAGTATGAATTTCACGGAAATTCGGAATCTGAATTCAGCAGAGTTCGGTGTCTGATTTCATAAAATAATAGAGTCTGAGTTCTTAGGAAATCGAATTCTGAGTTCATAGGAATTCGGAGTCTGAACTCATAAAATTTCGGAGTCTGAATTCATAGGAATTTAGTGTCTGAACTAATAAGATTTCGGAGTCTGAATTCAGAGAACTCAGAACCTAAAGTCACAAGATTTTGGAGTCTGAATTCAAAGAAATCAGAACCTAAACTCACAAGAGTTCGGATACTGAATTCACAGAACTCGGAACCTGAACTCACAAGAGTTCGGAGTCTGAATTCATAGAACTCGGAACCTGAATTCACATCCTAAACACAAAATTCTTTATATCATAGAGTATATATGATTATGAGTTTTTGGATAAAAAAGATAATCGTACACTCAGATTATAAACAATGAAAATATAGGAAGGATACATTTCCTCGGGGAAGGAAATTTTACTTATAAAAAAGAATATTAAAGAAAATGAAATTTTCCTTAAGATAAGGTGTTTGTGATTTTCAAAACATGAAGGAATGGAAAAGTAATAAAGAAACCTTACTGTCTCAACAATCTCCCACTTTTTGGAATACATAAACCTCCTTCCGAAAAATATTATAAGGACTTAGAAAAATATTTTTCTGGTTCTTGAATGTAAAACTTATCTCTCACAACATATGGAAATGATGTATATGACTAACTCCCCCTTAGGATTTGAAAACATTATGGATTGAATTATTGATTTCAAGAATGAGATTTTTCATTATCTTGAATATGGAAATCTTTGTCATGAAAACTCCCCCTTAGATGAACTCTCCCATACATAGGCTTAGTATTTTTTTGACATTCCTTTATCCCCCTTTTTTATTTTAAAAAAGGATTAAAGGGAATGGAAAAGAAATTATGGTACCAGAAATATTAGTACTAAACAACCAAAAGAAAATAAACCAAAAAGTTTCATTAGGATTGGAAAAATTTGTACTAGGAAGAAATACAACAAAATATCGGAATTGAAAATGGTTTATCCTTCCTTCTCCTTGGGAATCAGATTATTCACTATTGTTTTAATCTTTTTGAGCTCCATGTGATCTTCCTCTGCTATCTTAGGAATCTAATCTTTGTCTTCTACTTTCTTCTCTAACGCTTTGATTTTATCTTCCTGAGTTTTGAGAGATTCGGCCTGGCCCTTCAGATCTTCTTCTTGTTTGGAAATATTCTCTTATATCTCTATCCTGAGATCTATTTCTCTCTTCCAACTTTGAAAAACTGAATACAGATTTCCATTCAGATATTTTAATTCTTGCATCCATGAATTGTGTTCCAGAGTTAGATTTTTATCAAAATTATTTCTGAGATTCTTGATCTTATTATCTTCAGTGTCAAAGGCATCCTTGAAATTTTCTTGAAATTCATCATGAATCCTCATATCTTCAACAGTATTACCTTACAGGATAGTAATATTTTTGCATGACTTTTTATAGGATTCATAGTTGATAAGGAATTATTTGATGTCTGCCCCGTGTTTAACAAACTTATACATCACCACCGATACTGAATCCAATTTCTGATTTAGTGTGTTTTGAAGCATCTTGAATCAAGTATCTATGCTTAGAAAAATCTGAATGGTCCCAACAAGATTCTTCAAGATTGGACTAAAAAATCATGTCCTAGGGATGATGATTCCGAATCTGAGACTTTCCTTGGTGAAGGCTATTTCTCTAACTCAGCAGCTTTCCTCTTTGATGATCCACCGGTTTCCTTCTTCTTCACATCATCTTTACTAGGTCTATCAACAACCACCTATTTTCCATTATCAAGCTTTGGAATAACTTCCTCTTGGTTAGGGGATATATGTTCACTATCAGATAGTTGAATAATTTTATCTTCATCTACTTGTTCCTTCTTAGCTCCTACCTCAGCATCCTTAGGGTGAATAAAATCATGATTAGAACTTTCTTCTTCAGACAGCTTATTCACTTCTTCTTCAACCTTATCATTCTCACCTTTCTCATCTTTCCCAGGGGTAGAATGCTTTGAATATTATGCTTCAGAAGTTCGTATTGAGAGCTTCTCAGATGGAAATTCCTTTTCATGAAAATATTCCACATTCTTAATTTGATCTTCAGAATCACCAGTTCATTCTTCTTCTTCTTCTAATTCTTCTACTTATTTTTCTTTGGATTTTTCCGGAGTAACATACTTCTTTCCAAGTAACTATGGTAAAGCTTTAACCAAGAAGGATTCTGGTACCACATTATTTTTTGGAAGCTCTCTCAAAATCCTTCAGAAGTGATTGAAATATTTCAGCCTCAAACATCTTTTTATTTTTTTTCTTTTCTTTTTCTTTCTTCTCAAGCTCATAAGCAATCTTTTCCCTTAAGGATTTTTCTTCAGAAGGATCCAAACCAAAGCTAGGATCCCCTTATTTGTTATTCTTATTTTCTTCCCTCCACTTAGCTAATACCTCATCTGGATATGCTTTTTGATTCTTATGTTTTTTGAGGTGAGGATTGGATTTCCTTAGGCTTTGGGGATTTCCTTTCTCTTCTACTTCCTTCAGCTTCATCATCCTTCCAACCTTTTGAGAGGGCTTAGCCACTTACTATTTCTTCATAATAACTTCCACTTCCTCTTCTGGAAAATCATATAATTCTCCGAATTCCTTAGAGAAACATACTTTCATCCTCTTCGAGGTATCATCACTAACTAGCATGACTTTTCAATTCCTTGGCTTTGAAATACAAGGGATTTTGAAGGACTCTAAGCACCGAACAATCAATTTTGAAAGGATGGATGGATGCATAATGATCTAAGCCTTTATATTTTAATTATTTATATTATCAATTGTGATATGAATATTCTTAACAAGGTTAATCTTCCTAATATTCACCTAGAAATTCTAGATATACATGTCACTCTTATTCAAAGTATCCTTGTCTCTTTTTCTCTGAATTATGAAACCTTGAACCCACAATTCAATAATCCGATAATTTTTAGATAGATGAGCAATATTTGATGTCTTTACATCAGAAAGTCCATGAAAAGCCATAATCATAATCTTATAGAAACTTCCTTGATTATCAGGTTGCTTATGAGAACAAAAATCATCATCTTCTTCATACGGAATAACATCCATGCTACCGGCCTTAGTGTATGAAGGAGCATAAGTCTTCCCATATCACTTGAAATAGAACATGTCTCTGCCTTTTTCCTTGAAAAAACATATTGTATCATAAAATTCAACTAGAAAATATGGATATACAAAATCATGAGTTCATAGCTTCGATACAGAAACATTCTCACATCCATTCATCTTGATGTTATTTGGGATGATGGAATCATACTTGGCGAAGAAGTTTGGATGCACCATACTTTCCCTATAAACTTACCACTCTAATATTGGCTTGAAATTTTACATGTCTTTATGAAAAGATTTTTCGACAGAAATTCAAATTTGAGAAAAATATGAGAAGTTCGGAACGAGATTAAGTAGAAGGGAAGAACTTCAGCACGCGATGGTTTGAGCTTCGATGTGGGACAACCATTAGGGGTCCTTTATATAGGTGTTTCATGCGAAAGATCATCTTACAAACTCAATCCGATAGTTGAAAAATAAATATGATCATATTTGACAGTCTAGATGATTGTCGTAAGGAGAATTTTATTGAATCTGATCTTTTGAGGTTTTAATGAAAAACATTTGGATATAAGGAAATGAGAATCTGAAAAATTTAAATAACAAAAAAGAAAATACAAGCAAGTAAAATACGCTTCTGAATATTCATGAAAGGAAACATAACTTTCGGATTTCTAGGTTGATTATTTGTAAGGACGAAAATTCATCTTAAAAAACTTTAGATTCCAAAAAATATGATTACAAAATGATTGCAAATCTAACTACGAAAATTTTAGAAAATTTTCATTATGAATAATTTAGAAAATATTCATTAAAAAAATATAGGAAATATTCATTACAAAAATTTTAAAAATCTTCATTACGATAATTTTTAAAATCTTCATTAAGAATTTTTTGAAAATTTTCATCACGAAAATTTGGAAAATTTTCATTATGAAAATTTGGAAAATCAAAATTATGAAAATTTTGATAATCATCATTACGAAAATTTGGAAATTATTAATTATGAAAATTTGGAAAATCTTCATTATGAAAATTTGGAAAATATTTATTATGAAAATTTAGAAAATAAAAAAAAGTTTGACAACGAAAAAATTTAGACTACAAAAAAAAATTTACAACGAAAAATTTTAATCTACGAATATATTTTGACAATGAGAGAATAAAATAAATTTGACTATGGAAATCATTTAGACATCTATAAAAAAATGTACTCCCCCTATGAAAAGGAGTTCTTTACTGTAAAGAGATTAGTATCAACAGGAAGTTAATAAGGATTATTAACTTAAGCTTATTATTCCTAACTTCTGTTTAATGTATTCAAATATATCTGAAGGTAAATATTTTGTGAAAATATCATAATGTTGATCATGTGTTCCGATAAATTGAAGTATGATATATTCTTTCGTCTTGATAATGTTTTCAAAGTAGTCTTTGTTACCAGTTATATGCTAGGAACATCTCCTATCCATGTACCATGTTTTTCTATTGTTACTATATTTATTTTCTTGAAAATAGGAGTGTCAGAATTTCAGAATCTGAAAATTCTTGGATCTGGAAACATCAAAAAAAGAAAATCTTAGGAATCCACATTTTCTTTGAAAAATATTCCTTATGAAATCCTAATGATTTGGTTTTTTAGAGAACAATTTCTTACACAGTGCCCACCACCGTTAAACTTAGTAGAGAAAGGAGCACTTTGTGGAACAAAATAATTGTTACAAAGAATATGTTTCGAACTAGTATAACCAAAACCAGAATTATTCTTTAGAGGTTGGAATTGAGAATACATCTTATCAAAATATTCCTTACCTAATATAATGTTTTACAAAAACATACTCAAGGAAAATATTTGAGATTTTAGTTTGTTAACTAAGTTCTTATCTTCCAAAAATAATTAATATAGAGTTAGGCCCAAAAACATTTTTATTTGAAATTACTTTTTCTAGATCCATAGAATGTTTATCCTTCTCAGAATTTACTTTCTCAGGGTTTTTTGAAATACATTCAAAATAAAAAACATTGTTATCAAGATCATTAAAAAGATACGATATTTCCTTAGTAATAATACTATTTATAGAATTTTCTTTATCAAGCTTTTTCTAGAGTTTTGAATTCTCATTATAAAGGTGTTTATCAAACCTAAAAACTTCTTCATTGGAAGGTAAAGTATTATCTTCCTCAGAAGAATATTCTTCATCCGAATATTTATAATATTTTCTATCACTATAATTAGAATTCAAAGACACATTGGTCATGGATTCAACATTGTGCACCTTAGATATTAAGCAATGATCTTCAATAGGTAGTCTGGATATTAAACCAAGATTCATCTGTCCAGACTATTTGTAATCTAAGGATTCATCTGAAGAGTCTCCACCACTGCCAATCCAGGTGTCATTAGCTTTCAGAACCTTTTTATCATTAACATTATAGTACTTCTTTATACTCCTCTCAAAATGCTTTTCCTTTATTTACTTTCTCTTAAGCACATGATAGTCTGGTTTTATATGTCCAGCACTCTTGCATTCATAACAAGTGACTTCTGAGTATTTCTTATCTTTCCTTTAATACTTCTTATAACTAGATTGAAACTTCTTCTGTCCAAAAATCTCATTCATCCTTCAAGAAATATTGGATAATTCATTTTATGAAGATTTAATTCCACTAGATTCGGATTGAATAACTACCTTCTTAGATTTGGATCTTGTAACTCTATCAGGAGTCATGGCTTTCAAATGATTTGAAGTAGTTGTAAAATAAACAATACCATTTCCATTCTTCTTCTTTATGTTATCAGCATCATTCTTCATTCTAGTCTCATATTGAAGTAGAGTTCCAAAAAGTTCATCAAGAGAAGTCTGTGTATGTTTTATATTCTCATCTATAGCAGTCCTTCTAGATTCCCACTCATTGGACAAGATGTCTCTGATTTTTTTCCACAAGAGCTTCATTATCTAATCCTTTTCACCCATAGATTGTAAACTATTAAAAATAGTAAGGAATATATTTTTCACCATACAGATGGGTTCTATATAAGTAATGAAAAAACAATGATATTCAGCTCTAAGCATGGATCTTCTAGTTTCAATAACTTTTGATGTTCCAAAGTGAGAAACTTCAAGCTTCTTCCAAACACAATTTGATGCTTCACAAGATGAAATATGGCTATATATAATTCTAGTCATAGAACAAATCAATGAATTGCGTACATTATAATTCAATTGTTATTCATTCTTTTAATGGTTGGTGAAAGTACTAACCTATTTTTCATATATTTCATAACCTCAAATAAGAATAAAAAAATAATCTACTCTAGTATTGATAATAAATGTCTTCATGTTATCTCTCAAATATTCGTAATCATTTCCATCAAAAATAGGTGGTCTAGTTGGATTCATGTTTTCTATGGAACCATCATTTATTCCGGACATCTAAAGAAAACTTTCCACACAAACATGTTAGTAATTAAAGTTTGTAAAGAAGGAAAATATTATAAAGAAATAAACATATAGAAGAATGAAAAATTGATCACGAAATCTTATATACGAATATAAGTATTTCAGTGACCTCCTCTGATACCAATTGAAGGACTGAAACAATGAATTAAAGAAGATACTAATTGTAGTATCTAATGATGTAGATGATCAATATACTAGAGGGGGATTAATTTTATACATTAAAAATTCTTTTGGAACTTTTAAAGTTGTTATAATAAATTTTTTTTTTAACCTTAACAAAAACTACATTTAACAAAGTTAAACAAGTTAAATTCACAAGACCACTATGTTCTAAAAACATGCTTGATTCCGGAATAGTTATTCCAGAAATTAAACTTTACAAATGTTTATAAAGATAAAGATTTTACCTTAAAACTTACAGAAACTCACTAATTAGAGTATAAGTATATGAAATTGTAAGATAGATATACTTTCCTAAAAAGTCAAAATGTAGTGGGAAACTTGAAATGAAACAAGTAAGAACTATTAAATACTTTATCCCAAAGAGTATGGTATCCAAAAACCTTAGATAAATTTCCCTTGATTTATAATTTCAAGATAGTCTATCTTACACACATTAGGTTAAGCCCTCGATATGATGATCAGAGTCTGTCTTGATATCCTTGCAAGCCCTCAACATCAATGTAGTCAGCACCTCTGTCTTCCTCAGTAATAAATCCCTCAACTTCAATGTAGTCGGCACCTCTGTCTTTTTATCTGCAGAAGCCCTCAAATGTACTCAAAAACATTTGGAGTCTCACAAAGCAATTATGAACAAGGTGTTCAGTACGCACAAAGCATGATATTCTCTCTCTAGAAATCACCTCAACAACATGTAATCTCTAGAGTCATAGAACAGTTTATTAAAGTAATGAGCTCTTTCAAATGAGCTCCTATTTATAGGAACAGCTCTAACAGTAGGCTCCCTCCTCCAACGGTCATATTTTTCCTTGAATTTCCGAGGGACCTGTACACATGTCACTCAAAAAAGGGTTTGTTAGTAACAAAAAACATGACATTGTTTTCAGACTATATCAAGTATAATCAAAATAATGGTGCTAGAACTATTTCATTTTTTGGAGTAGAAGAAAATAAATGATTGTTTGGAGTCAAACCAAAAACTATTCAGACACTCTAATATATGAATATTCAGTTTCTATTTATCAAGGAATTCGGAGAATGAATTTCAAGGAAATTTGGAGTCTAAAATCGGTAGAGTTCGGAGTCTGAATTAATAAAATTTAGAGTCTCAGTTTATAAGAAATCAGAGTCTGAGTTCATAGAAACTCGGAGTCTGAACTCATAATAGTTCGGGTTCTGAATTCATAGGAATTCAGAGTCTAAAATCAGAAATCTCTAAACCTGAACTCACAAGAGTTTAGAGTTTAAATACAGAGAACTTAGAACCTGAACTCACAATATTTCGGAGTCTGAATTCAATGAACTCGAAACCTGAACACACAAGAGTTTGGAGTCTGAATTTAGAGAACTCGGAACCTGAAGTCACAAGAGTTCATAGTTTTCATTCAGAGAACTCAGAACCTGAACTCACAAGAGTTCAGAGTCTGAATTCAGAGAACTCAGAACCAAAATTCATATTCGAAAAACAGAATTCTTTATATATAAGTATATATATGATTCTAAGGTTTGGGATATGAAACTGAATTTTACACTTATAGTATGAACAATGAAAACATGGTGAGGATAAATTTCCTTGGGGAAGGAAAATTCCCTTATGAAAAATAATTTTAATGAAATTGAAATTTTCTTTAAGATATGCTGTTTATGATTTTAAAACCACGAATGAATGGAAAATTCATAAGAAAATCTTACTGACTCAACACAACATACATTTTCTGGATATTTGAAATGTTAACTTTAGTGAAAAATATATTTACCCTGGTTAAGGGAAAATCTAGTAAATAAAGGTAAATATAATTATTTCATATTATAAATTTATCCTAACAGTTGTTCCAATTTAATTGGATAAGAGGGGTTTCACCAAAATCATCCTTAGGCCAAAATGATAATCATTTTATTCCTCTTGGGTATGATTATAACATTTATAATATTTAATTTGAAGATAAGTTCAAAATCTCACAGTCATATTTTTAATAAGTTTTTCATTTTCAGTACATGGTTATAAAGAAGATAAATTTGGAAAAAAATATTTATTCCAAATCTAATAAACTTATCTTCATCATGGTAATTTAATTTTAGTTTTTGGAGAATAAATAATTTAATTAAATTCATATATATTAATTATGGAATAATTGTTTAATTACTGGAAATATCAAATAAATGATATGAATCATTTTAAAATGAATACAATTTGATTTAATTAATGTAATCCACAAGTTATATAGTCATCATATATGTGTTTTTGATGTATTAGAAGTGTTGTTTCGAAGTTATCATATTTTTATGATATTTTTTTAAAATAATAATAATGAATAGTATCAAAATTTAAATAAATGACCCATTAAATTAAAAATTAATTTTTTAAATGATATAAAATTCATAATGATATAGAATTTGTGTAAATAAATTGTTTATGGTTATTTATTTAATCAATGATCCATTGTGGGTTCATTTTTCATTTAATATTAACTATATTAACCCAAAAGAGTAAAAAGCCATGTGGTCACGGTAAGAGTTAAAGGGTTTAACATAGGTTTACAGCCAAAATTAATGGTTATTATTGTGGCCTAAAAATGCCTAAATTTTTTTTGAGGAAATTATATACATAATTATCTTATTAATCAACAAAAACCATCCCATTTAACATATACACCTCCATATAAACATTTTAGAGGTGATGATATTCTACGAATACCAACCCTAGTGTCCGTAACATGATATCCAAATGTGGTTTTCTAAAGAATAGGTAATCACCCTTAACCAATCCTTCAAAATTACTTATTCTCTTAATTCCACATCACACGTTTTTTAAATTATAAAATAATAACTCAAGTATCATTTATATATTCTGATAGGTTATTGGGATTATGATAAAACCAAATTCCTTCTATTATCTTTTGTATGAAAAACAATTGTACTATATGTGCATATGTTTGGCATACCGTCTCCACAATGTGGTGTAATTTTGTTTTTTATAACCACTATATTTGGATTGATATAATGATTAATTTATTGGATATAAGTAATAAATATCACATGATATTAATTCTATTTGACTAATATTCCATCCAACTCCTTAACACTTTACCACCATTAAGGGAATGATATTGTCACTCATACCAACGTATGACATATCATCCCCCAACGTACTGAGATTCATTCTCCACATTGAAAATTTAATAGTGATTATATAAAAGTGTATGACTAGTGAATATAATATTTAAGAGCTTAATTTCCTTCTGAATATGAATAATATATATCTCATTCATGATAAAAATATATAAATGACAAAACAAACATAGGAAAATAAAGCAGATAACACCTGAAACAATGGTAAAAATGATGTATTATTATTAAATGAGATAAGAGGATCAAATATGATATCATAACTTTGGATATGGTTATGGTATACTTTAATATAATTATTTAACCATTATACCTGAGGTTAAAGGGAGGTGTCTTCCGATACCCTTGATCATGTTGAGGCACTTCGGGGTGATCAGGAGCAGGGGTCTCCTAGTCAAACTGGGGTGGGATTGTCCCGTCTTTATAATGCTTCAGCGGTGGATCCTAATGGCTCGAGGAGGGCGAGCCCTGCAGGTCCAGTATTGACGGATGCATCAAAGGTCTCGGGACCTCAGGTGGAGGCAGTGTTTGATCGTCTTAGGAGGGATTTGGGGGGATTCCAGGCGGCCAGCAGCATGGGAAAAGTGAGTCAGGGCCATGTGGATGGGGCTTTGGAGAGGTTATCTCTCCATACAAGTGAGCCTTCCAGACCTGAGGCTTCCTGTGTTCTGATCAGTGGCTGGGAGGATTAGAATCCTCAGCCTCAATATATGGGCAGGGGTTTCGATCAACCTGCTTTCCATGAGGGTTCAGGGGAAGAGGAAGCTTTTGGTAAGGGGAAGGAAGGCGTCAGTGGGGTAGGGCTTGTGCTGGGCAGCATCCCTAGTCAACTGAAAGAGAATATCTTGGAGGTGTAGGCTCGGACCAGTCTTGGAGATGCAGGGGGTTCGGGCTCTGGCATTCTGCCAGGGGTTGTTTCTTCAACCTAGACCCCAGTCGTCTTCAGCAACAGGTTTGAAGGAATGGATGAGGTTGAATCGAGAGATGATTCATCTACCCTGGTTAAGGAAGGTAAAGACAGTAGGAGGAGTATCGATGGCTTCTTTTTGGAAGGTCGGATCATGGGGCATGTTTTCATAGAGTGTGCTTTCGGTGGAGGGGTGGCTGAACTTGATGAGGTCTGTAGGCTGAAGAAGAGCCAGTTTCGAGGTGCAACAGGAGTAATAGGAGGAGGAAGGGTAGGAAGGATTATTCCTCCTTGCCTCCTACTATGAGGACCTGGTCAGCAAAGAATCTAATGGTTTAGAAGCTGGACAAGGATGCCAGGTGTCATCTAAAATCGCCTGGATAGCCTGAACTTTCATCGGATTCAGTTTTAAGTTTGGACTATGTGGCGACTGAGAAGGTGTTATATGTCAATTCCTCAGAAGAGGATGCAGCCATGATGATGGTTCGGAATCTTGAAGGGGACCTAAATGAAGAGCAATATATTTGGGTTGACAAACAGGACACAATCCTGGTTGGAGGCGTCTATAAGGGGATGATCATACTTGAGGAGTACATTCAGGTCTGGAATAAACTGACTTCTTTTTTTGAAGAACTGATAAGGGGGGATCCGCTTTCATATGTATCTAATATATCCTGGAAGCTGTTTAGGGATACAGACTCTGGTGGAATTCAAGTGGTTTTCAGTGATTCTTCTTACTCCTTTCCTAACTAATGCTTTGTTGAGTTACCGCCCTTGTTGTGTGTGGAAATGTTGGAGGGTCAGATCGGCTCAGATGGGCTAGCGCACGCTGCTTCTTCTTCTGTAGGTAATTTGGGATGTGGCTAACTCAGAGGGATGGCTTGCCATTGGGAGGGACCATTCGTGAATAGGATCGCTGAGTGGTCCTTCATTTGAGTTAGCGGTTGCTGCTTATGCTTGGAAGAGGTTTTATTTGGTTTTCTATTTGGCGTTGTTTGGTGTTTGCTGGAACTTATGGTTTCTCAATTTTCCATCAAAAGTGTCTTTCTTAATAAAAATTAATTTTCAGTCAGATACAATCTACAATATTCTATTGAATGATTTTATGATATTTTTGAAAAATTATGTTCTATTTCGATACCATTCATGGTTTATGGTTACTATATTAATATTTCATATGAGATTTTGAATACCAATGGTATGTTTTGTTATGGTTCACACTATTCAAATCAGGAATGAATTAGACATAGTAAGTGAAGGGTGTGATTCACTCTATCCCCTCAATGAATCATTATTTGTTTTTATAAAAACTAGTTTTAGTATTGGCCAATATCTTACTCATTTCTATACCGTGTATTGGTAGAAACCTTGACGACATGTTTATGATTCTCAATATTATTCATTCCCTTGTAATGATATTAGTTAAAGATATTACAATTGATTATTACACTAATAGAATATCAATTGTTATGTGTATTTCTCATTGGGGTATTTGTATAGTTTTATTTGACCATCTTATATCCCTTTCATATTATGCTCAAGATTATGTTTTAATGCAATGTGTTTCTTGTTATTCAGCTTTCCTTATTGTCAATGTTTATTTAAGATATCTTATATTTTATCATTTACCCTTACTAATCACCCGATCTCATCCCTTAATTATGTCTCATTTTTCTTTTGGATATGAATATATATATTATGACTGACTTTTAGGGATAATAAACGTTAATAAGAGTATTTTCCAGGGAGTTACTAGGTTTTTTTTTGTTTCAATATTTTATAGGGATTTCAAAACTTGTAAAATAATTAGTCCTTTGGCATTAAAATCATGTTTCTATGAAAATATAATAATGTAAGGCACCAAATTTGGCCATTGGGGTTGGGGTTATTAAAATTGGTATCAATGAAATTTTAGAAGAAAACATGGAAACTACATTTAGAAAATGAAGACTATCGAACATAACTCTAAGATATAATTAGTGGATAATTATAAAAGAACATCCTATAATTTGGATAATGTAGAGACTATGTGAGTATTCCAATGAATGTGTAATTTTCTTCAAACTTCATATGGATGTTGTTCTAGCACATATGTACCTAGGAGTAACAACTATAACAAGGTATGTTGATCCTAACTCGGTGTAACCAGGTACATCAAAACGATCCGCACTGCGCACTTGGTTTGACCCTCCTGAGGGATATGCATATGATAATTAAAATTTTAAATTAAAAATATTATGAATTATTTAAATTTAATTATGTCCCAAATGAAATCATTTTAATTTATGAAATTTTCTATGCATAAATTATCAATTTCTTCTCAGTGTTTTCTTAGTGTGAAATTATGAATTATGATTCATAACATAATCGTTTGTATGTCAATGTTTATAAATGGTTTGTATTAGAAGTAATGGAATCTTTATCAATGAATGTAATCCATTAAAGGATTTACCTCCTATGAAAGACAATTTCCTTGGATCTGGAACTATAATTGGTTTTCTAAAACTTATAACTATTCTAGGGAAGATGACTCATGTTGTAAACAATATCCTTACCCATATAGGGAACCTTAATCCACAATATGGAGGACCAATTTAATATTTATTAATGGGGAAATATCTCCATTATTCAATGGGACTGAAAATCCATTTGTTGTTAAGCAATGGATAATTGCCTTAGTGAAGATATTTCAATCTTCCGGAAGTAATGAAAGGTGAAGGTTTTCATGCTAATTTTTTTTATCTCTTAGGATATACAGATAAATAGTGGTCATTAATTCAAAATAATAAGGTCGATGAATAAATAGAAACATGTAACGGAAGGAATTATAATAAATTTTCTTATAAAAATACTTTTTCATGAATAGTGAGTAGATATAGAGATGAATGTTTTGAGGTTGAGACCAAAGGAATATAAAAATGATTCCATTTATGATTCTAAATTCCCAAGGATATAAATTAATGATTCATATTATGTTCATAATAAATTGAGTAAGATTGATCAATTTTTTATAGGTAGAAACCGTTTCTAAAATGGGAACTAGTCTCCCAAATATTCACATCACATGATGATATAGTGTCGTGTGCTATAAAGACAAAATAAAAATTCTATAAGCCATATGAATTTAATGAAAAGAAATAGAATAATAGTTTTATTGAAAACACTAAAAAAGTAAATAAGCTAAATGGGAAGAAGATAAGATTCGACTATCCATGTAGAAATAATTATGGGAAGAAACACCCTGGTACTTACCTGAAGGTGACGAGAGTATGTTAAAAGTGTGTTGAAAAATGCCACCAAGAACATAATGGTAAGGGTCAAGAATAAGCTACCAATGTTCAATGAAAAATTTATAATTAAATTAGACATTATGAAAATTATTTTTCAATGTTTCAAGCAAATTCCATTTAGAAAATACCAAGGGATAAATTTTATTCTTATGTGATCAAATTTGATGAGTTTGATGTTCCTAATGATGTGGTGGAAAGTACTTTAATCATCTCATCAAACATAGCCACTAATTTATTTGATTATTTATCAAATAATCGTTTTATATCTTTCTATTTATATAATAAAATTATATATCTCCCTTTTTTTAATAGGGGTGTTTTTGTTTAAAACTACTAAGGTTTTTATCATTGAAAAATATGTGTTTCATTCATCCCCTTTATGAAGCACAGGTGTTCATTAGTTGGTGAAATATTTATAAAACATGTGGTTTAATTTGATATAATACTTGGTATGGATTTTATTTCAATATATAATGAAAAAAATTATTACAATAAGAAGGAAATTTAGATTTGTGATGAAGAAGAAGAATCCCATATCTTCGAAGAAGGAACATAATCATCTGATTCTTTTCTATATCCACCACAAGTAGTTATACTAAATGAAATTCATGGGGAGGAAGAGAATATAACAACTATAGATGAATAAGGGAATCATAAATATTAGGATGTACGTATTGTGTAGGAATACATTGATGTATTTATAGGGGAATTTTCTGGACATCCATTAATGTTTGACGTTGAATTTCTAATTGATTTTATCCCTTATTCAAGGACAACACCAAATACTACCTATAGAATGTCCCTTGTGGAATCGGTGGAGTTCCGGAAAAAACTAGATGATTTTGGTAATAATGGATTCATTCGTCCCCAATGTTTCATAATGGGGAACCCCTATTATATTCATAAAGGATAAAGATGGATCAATGAGGCCGTGTAATGATTATAGGGAAATAAATATGATTACAATAATGAACAAGCATCCTCTACATTTCATTGATGACTTGTTTCATCCAATTTATGGAGTCCAACATTTATCAATGATTTCACATTGTTTTGGGAATCGCTAATTGTGAGTAATGAATGAATAAATTCCAAATACTTTTTTTATTGAGTTATGGACATTAAAAGTTTATAGTAATTCCATTTGGATTGATTAATGCAACCTCGATTTTTATAGACCTAATGAACATGGTATTCAAGGAATATCTTGTTGATTTTGTGGTAGTATTCAATGATTATTTTGGATTTTTTAAAAAAGATATTAAGATCATGAGAATCATCTGTGGATTATTTTTAAGACTTGAATATGAGAAGAGCTATATCAGAAATTTAGTGAGTGAATTTTATGGAATCAGTAAATTACATTTCTTAGCTATATTTTTTCCATGGATAGAATATCAGTTAATCCTATACATAAAAAGTATTCTATAAAATGTATTATACCAATAATCATAACTAACATACATAGTTTTATTGGTTTTGTAGGTTATTATCAGTGGTTCAATAGGAATTTTTCTCAATTGGTTAACCCTTTAAACAATATTACTCATAATGGGGTTGTATTTTTTTGAAAATATGTGTGTGAAGAATGTTTCGATGAACTAAATAGATTATTAGTCAATTCTTTTATTTTTACTCTACTATATAGAAGTGATGGGATTGTAATACATAGTGATGAATGAAAGTGGGTAATTGGTTGATTCCAAATGAAAAATTATAAATTTATCACATATGTATCAATTAAATTGCTTACTTGATAATAGAACTATCCACCCTAGGATATATAGAAAAAGATATAATCTTGGTGTCGAAAATATAGATACATTTTCTCTATGGTGAAAGATGTCACATAAACTGATCATAAAACACTACAATACATATTACTATATAAAGTGACCAAAATGATATATAGGTGATAGCTCAAGCTACACAAGGATTATGATAGCTCAATACACCCACACTCAAGGAAGGTATATAAGGTAGAAGATGCGTTGAGTATGATGGGTAATGGAGTTCTGAACCAACTAAGGAATAAGAGGGATCTAATGTTCATAAACCTAGTAAATATGGATATGGAAATTTCATTGGAAGGTGATACATTAATATTCCTTCAAAAGATTGAAATACCATCAGTATTAGGGAAGATAATCTCAATATATTGATGAGGAATTTCAAAAGAATATTAAAAGTGAGAATGGAGAAAAAAATTAGACTTTGTCTCTCAGGATGGTGTTGCAAAATTCAGGAATATTCAATGTCTTCTATATATACTTGATAAAAAATATATTTCTGAATTATTCTCAAAGATCAAATTATTCTATACACCTAGGTAACTTAAAGATGTATAGGAAATTGAAAAAAAATGTTTTTTTGGGATAAAATGAAGTGGGAATGTAATGATTGTTTGTCCAGATGATTGGTTTTTCCTTAAGTTAATGAAGCGAGGAAACATCTGAAAGAGTACTGTCATAAATTCCTATTACTATGTGAAAATGGTATGTAATTACTATGTATTGTTTCTGGGGACTTCCAAAGAATCCTCAGAATAATGATATAATAAGGGTTATCATTGATCTCTTAACCAAATATGTACATTTCCTTACTGTAAGAGAATACCATCTTCTTGAGTATTCCACTAGACTCAATATTAATGAATTTGTAAGACTTAATGGAATATCTCAATTGATTTTTTCTAATCTTGATCCCCGTTTTCATAAAAATTATAGATAATTATTTAGAAGGTCCTAGAGACTGAGATTCATTTGTGAACTGACCTAAATCCTCAAACTAATTGGCAGCCTGGAAGAACAATTTAAATAATGGAAGGAATTTTTATGTCATGATCACTCAACTTTCTAGGAATTTGGGATCAGTACATACTTTTTGTGTACTTTTCCTACTACAATAGTTTCCATTAATGTATTAAAACGGTGTCATATGAAGCATTATATGGAAACATATGTCATATTTAATATTTTTGGATTGACGTTGGTGAATGTAAACTCCTAGGCCTTAAACCTTTTGATAAAAAAATCTTCATGGTAACGGCTATTCAGGATCACATTAAAGTTTCTCAATGTACGTAGAAGAGTTATGTTGATAATCAAAAGCAGGATTTTTAATTTCATGTGGGAGATAATGTTTTCCAGAAGGTATCTCCATGGAATGGTGTTATATGGTTTGGTAAGAAAAGGAAATTGAGTACCATGTACATTGTACCCTTTTATATTCTTGAAAGTGTGGGAGTATTTCTTAACATTTCAAAATTCCAGATATCATCTCCAAAGTACACAATGTGTTTCATATATCAATACCTAGGAAGTACATGCCTGACACAATGCATGTTCTCACCATTAATGAATTAGAGTTGGATCTTAAACTTTATTACTATGAATAACCTTTCCAAATTATTTATACTATAGATAATATACTGAGGAATTAGATGACTCATCTTGTAATGGTAATTTGGATAAATCACAAAATTGATGAAGCAATATGGGAACTAGAGGATTCAATGAAGAAGAATAATCCACATAATTTATAGAAGGTAACACCCCAATAATTTTGAGGAATAAATTAATATTGGGTGAATATTTTTCCACCACAAGTTATTATCATATTTTCCTTTTATAATAAATTAATATTTTGTTATATCTTCTAATACATGAAAACTATATTTTACAAACAAAATATATGATTGAAATACTATTATTTAATTTAATATGATATAAATTAGAAATAAAATTAGTTGTTATGAATATTATCATATATAGTATAAAATTTATATATATTACATATAATTTTCAAATTCAACATATGTATTTTCTAGACATGATATAATAACTAATCTAATTATTTCGCATTAAAAGTAGTATTTTAAAAAAAATTGTAATTTTACCACCTTTTAATTGTGAACCCATTTTAAATATAATTTTGACACATTTATAAATTTTATATTACATTACAATCTTGTTATTTGATGTCGTATTGTCAAAATTATCTTATTCTGAATTTTTATTATTTTTATAAGAAGTTTCTTTATTTGATGAATAGTGAAAAATGTTGCATTGTTGTTAAAAAAAATTTAATTTAAATAATTATTATAGTTTAAATAGATTTTTTATGTCCTAATAGATCAATTATAAATATAATAATTCAATTTAGGATATTAGAATAACTTTTAAATTTAAATTAGATATTAAAAACAATTAAACATTTGAACGTTTCCTTTTACCCGCATTCTCACCACATCTGCATCATTAGTGTTGAAATAATTTAGATTCTTCATTGAATTGTATTTATAAAAAAATATACTCCTCTATAATAATAATTATTTTTAGAGTTTAATATGATCAAATTAATTGTTTTGGATATTATTAATAGTAATTTGTTTTTACCATAGTTATGGGTAAATCAAGTAACTAAAGGTAAAAAAGAATTTTTTAAAATTAAAAAACTACACTAAAAATTTACCCAATTACATTTGATAAGTGTGTTTAGACAAAAAGTCACCTTATGATGAAATTTGAATCTTTTTAAGCCACTTGGTTATGAATATTACATTGGTAATATTTTGTTTAGAGATAAGTTCAAAATGTCATACACAGGTTTTTAAATTAGTAATAAATATTTAAAACATTAATAAATATAATATAAACTTGAATATAAATATTAATTTGAATGATAATAAACTTATTGTTACCACAATAATTTAATTAATGTGCTTCATAACAATGATTCGGTAATTATTTAATTAATTGAAATATTAAATAAATGATATTAAAAATATTAAAATAAATATAATTTGGCATTATTAATTAAATAAAATAATTTTATATATAACATAGACATGTTATTTATATATTATATGTTTTTTTCGATGTTATAATACTGTTAGAATATTTCTAATAAGAATAATAATGAATTGTATCATAATTAACATAAATGATACAACAAAATAAATAAAATTTTCTTAATTGATATAAAATTAATAAAAATATAAAATTTGTCAACATAGATATAATAAGAAAATATATCTCATTAATGATCCATTTGGGGTTCTTCTATAAAATTATTTTAACTATATTATCTCTAATTGCTAAAAACTCATGTTTTCATGATAAGACATAAAAGGTTTAGATAAGGGTTAACTCTAAATTATGAAGTTATTATTATGACCTAAACATGTCTAAAAATATTTTTGAGAATATTTTGACTCATATTCATCTTATATTTGAAATAAATAATTTTGGATCTATATTAAATTTGAATGTCAATTTATAATAATTTTATATTTTAAAGGATTACTAGAGTGCCCCTCCACTATCTTATAAAAAGGCAAATCCTCCCTCAATTACTAATAACTCTTTGATCCTTATTTCTCGACCAAATGAAAACCATTCACCTTCTCAGCTTCTCTATCCACATCTTATATGTGTTGGGATTCAAAAAATACCAACCCTAGTGTCCCAATGAGTATATCTGAAAGAGGTTTTCTAAAGAATATGTGATTGACTTCAGGGACTCCTTCAAAATTGTTTCTTCTTATACTTCCCCTTCACACAATGTTTCCATTATAATATAATAACTATATAATAATTTATATTCTAATATGTTATTATGATTATGAAGGCACGAACTTTCATAGTGGGGCATGTGTCATGACTCCCCATGCCCACCTCCAATAGGCCATTGGATGGTGACTAGATCTGAGTAGGAATGTCACTAAAATGGGAAGCAATTCCAAATTACATATCTACACACCCACATCTCCAAGACCATATAATTCTAAAATGTAAAAAAATTATAAAAACAGTGTATTCATACCATTAAATCATAATACCATAGTTTGATAAGAAGTAAAGAGAGTTAACAAATCCAAAAACAAGCCCACCATAAAAGAGTCAATAACAAAAGTCCAACCTAAAAGTAATGCTACAAGGAATATTTTCTGAAAGTTGAATGAACATATCCCGATCTCTCTAGTCTCACATTACACTGTCTAGTCTAGGTTTTATGTGGAATTTCTAAAAAGGTAAACCCTCAACATAAGAAAATACAAGTTTTGGTAAAGCTCATGCATGGGGGAGTATAACAGTACTTATAAGGATACCCCAAAAAATAATACAATAAAGGAATGTATAGTAATACCTAAAAAGGAATATTTCGAAAGAATATATAATATGAATATCCCAATATAAACCACAAGGACAACCAATATAGAAATAATCCATAACCACCGTATACCATCCCCTAGATTTCAGCTTGAAGAATTCACAAAGCACTCATTTTGGAGATCATAATCACTAGTCTGATAGAACTGATGATGTAATTCAGAGTGTTATTGGACGCCTGGTCTCATTATGATAAATAATGCACTACCAGTCCGAAGATATATGAAACAACAAATGAGGATCGCCACTAAGGGAAGGGTTGATACTAAAAACTCAATCTAGATTAACCTGCTATGTATATGATATGCAAACACATAGTTTTGGTCACATAAATACCCAGAACTGCACTAGTAAATCATGATTATTATATGATCTAACTATTTTCCTCTTTAAATGATTCCAATGATTCTATCAAATAATTCTTGCTAAAGGTATGGTTTTCTGTGGTGTAGAAAATGATACTATACCAACATTCAGGGAAAGGATAATGGGAATGAACCATAAGGAAACATGTCCATGTCACTAAGTAAAACGGCTCTAAACCATGTTATAAATAGTACATGGTGTGTAGAAAGGTTACAATTGATGTCCCATGACCCCAGGTCATGACCATGTAAATAGAACGTTTCATTAAACCATGTTCGTGTAGTAGTACACATTGTACAGGCATCCCATGTAGTCTACCCATATGCCAGTACATAGATTCAGCTCGTGTTCCCATTTTCGTGTAACATTATATGTGTTAGCTGATGTACTTGGTGTATCCTGTGTCATGTGGGGGAGTAAACATTATGTTGAAAACCTGTGTACTCTACACCAGGGCTACATACATCCCAATATACACGTTGAGTATCTAGGTATAGACAACACTCCGTGTAGGCCATGCCACATGTTGTGTGATACATAACTTATTCTAGAGCCCAAGTCACCACTCAGGGGGGGACATGGCATGTAGATTTGGTTAACATGCCGTACGGTTTGGTGTTTTCAAGAATCACAGATATGTTGTCCATGCTGGATCTAGAACATCTGACTATTGTTCCATTGATCGTATCAGCTAAAAAATATGCAACCTTGTCTAAGTTTTTCCTTCATCGAACAATAAGATTCATCATCTAGTATTTTCATAATGTGATCAAATATTCATTCTTCTATGTGTTCTGAATAATTCAAAGGAATGTGAATCTAGTTAATCTCAACCCTTCAATTTGCAATATATCCATTTTTTCACCTACGTCATATCATGCTGATCCCAAATCTATTATATCACATCATTGCACTATAAAATGGGTACATAGTGAACAATTTATTAGTATAGGTCGATTCATGGTCCAAATGAATAATTTCCATGATGAATGTTGAACGGTTGGAAGAAATAAATAATCAAAAATGTACCTCGAATGATTTTTATTTTGATATCAATAAATTTTTCATATAATTAAAAATGAAGAAATAAATAAACATAAGTAATTCTCCCTTCAACTATGAAATCATACCCATCCTGCCAGAACATTAAAATGTGGATCAATATATTCATTTATTGGTCCACATTCAGTTTAGAGATCAAGAAATGGGAATAAAAAAGTCAAAACAAGTTCCCCACCTCAATTTGATTTGATCACTTATAATGAATGATGTTTATTCTTTGTCGATGACATGACCAATAAAATATGAGGTTCATTAATCATTTATCTAATATCCTTCATTGATCTCCTAAGAGAGAATCCAAAATTATATCTCTAATATCCCTCCAAAAAATTCCAAAATTTTATGTGCGCATGCTATTGAAGAAATTTAATATATCTCATACATTGTTTCCAAGGACACCGAGCCTGGGAATCACATGCCATCTCAATGCCTGGTATTGAAAATAACTTGTATAATATCAAAAAATAATACATGGAAAATCCAAAACCTTACATTCTCCCCACAATGGGGATTTACATCCATGAAAATCCAAAACAAGGGCTACCCAAAAAGATGATGGTAAAAAGAAAAATCAAAGCATGCCACTCCCATGTGCTCTCCTGATTATTCTCATGCTTCCATCAAACACATGCCACATAATGCTATAGCCCATGAAGGTTCATATCCTATCAATTTTCAACCTCTATTGGGTACTAATAAAATTTTATCCATCCAATATTTCCAACTCTCCCTAGTCGATAAAGTGTGGTGGTTCGTCCACCATCCTCCCCACCTGCGACATGTGGAAGATGTCATGTACCCAGTCTAACATTGGAGGTAGAGATAATAGTTTATCCGCATCACCAACACAACAATGTATATAGAAATGACTAATTAACCTCATATATAGCATGCCACATCAGCCAAATCTCTAGAATCTATTTTGAGGTGAAACCCATAGAAAATCATGCTCTCATTTAATGAACTCAAAAGGCCTTCATCTCCTATCATCATATGAAATCTACAAGATTTGTGAAGCTTTCAACTACTTCTATAGGATCTGAACCTTCTCAGACATTTCTCGCACTAGCTTTCAGCCCATGAGTGTTGAATCTCTTATCTTGGTCCAACAACGTGGTGGCCTATAGGGTCACCCAAAACAATGCCTATAATGGCTCCATACCGATGGATGAATTGCATATATTGTTATACACAAACTCCAATAGTGGTAGGTAATCCTCCGAACTATATCCAATGTCCATCATTCAATTTTGGTTCGTGTCCCCCTTTACCTGAATGGATCTCTCTATCTGAAGATCATGTTGGGGGTTTAATATATGATCAAGAGTAATTGGGTCCCAAAAGCCTACTCTAATCCCTTCTAAAATTAGGATATAAAGAGTGAATAATGACCAAAAACAATCATTGATGGAACTCTATGGAGTCAAAATAAATCTTGTACATAGTAGCATCCCAATCTCTCTACTAAGCATTACTCTTGTATAACTAGGAAGTGGGATGACATGGTGAGTCGATCTATGATCACAAAGATGGTGTCATGTCCCTTGGAAAAACATGGAAATCTTACCATAAAGTACATGGATATCCTACCCCACATCCATTATCCTACCTTAAAGATTTCAGTTAACTGGATGGAACATGGTGGTCAACTTTCACTTGCTGGAAATTTAGGCATTGGGAGACAAACTCGGAAACACCGTTCTTTATCATTGGCCACGAAAACTGATGTTAGTGGACCTAGTGCATATTTTCCACACATATATATGCTGCTAAATGAGACCAATGGAACACTATTACTACCATCTCCAACAACATCATTTCAACCATTATACATCATGTGAAAATCATAACGTGTTCACCACCATTAGAATATCCATCACGAGCATTCCTTATGTATATCTGAGCATGTAAGGTTTCACAGTAAGTATCCCAAAGTTGTACCTCTATGACCCACTACAAGAGAGGAGTGGTAATAACTATTGAATACAGATAAGACTCTCCATCTCAAAATTCAAAAGATAACTAAAATTAGGCTAACTACTCAGACACCTCATTCAGAAACTCTGAATAAGATCTCCTACAGAGAGAGTCTTCTACAACATTCCCTATCCTAATAATCTATCCAATTTAGAACTCATAGGATTAGTGGTACTCCATCCATCACCTCTTTCTCATGTTATGATATTTTTCTGAGAATATGTACGTGGGACTCTTATAATTTGAATAGAAAACACACCACTCACTCATCTGGTAGTGTCACCACATATTTAGTGTGAAGGATTCTAATTCTAAATAAATATCATGGGTCATGTAGTTCTAAAAATGATGTCTCAATTTTAATGAACCATTTCTAATCAACAGTCACATCTTCATTAGAATAAATACAATCTCAGTTTCTGATGCATCATAGAACAATACATACTCAACAGTATTCTCAATAAGTCACAAGAAGGGATAATTCCTAAAACCATTTGACAATTACTAAAAATTCTGAAGTCACTTCACTTTCCACATTAATGGTTGTCCGTTTCATGTGGAATTTGTCAAGGGTATTGATATCCTAGAGAAATTAGGAATGAATCTCTGTTAATATCCTTCCATACAGAGGAATTTTTTTATCCTTTATCACGCACTTGGGTGAATCCCAAGGTAACACCACCACAACATTGGTCGAGTCCACTACCTCTCCATCCATTGAGATAACATGTCATAAAAAGTGGACCACATAAATATAGAATAGGTACTTCCAGATATTTTCCAAAATAATGTTCTCTCGTATTACATCTAGAATAATCCTTAACTGTCTCACATGAACCTCCTTGAATGCTGAGTACAGAAGGATATCTTCGATGAGAACGACCATGAACTGATATTTGTAAGGCTAAATGATCTAATGTATAAGTCCCATGAACAGTACTATGGAGTTCATCACACCAATGGTAGTCACGAAGAACTCCTAGTGACCATAGAAAAATCTGAATGTCATCTTTAGTATATTTTCATCTTGTACTTGCACCTGGTGGTATCCTGATCTGAGCTCAGCCTTTGAGAACTATCACACCCGACTCAATACTACAAAGAGGTCAAATATTCTTGGTAGTGGATAATTATTCTCCACATTCACCTGATTCCAGCACCAGTAGTCCACAGTCAACCTGAATCACTCATTTTCCTTTTAGAAAAATAAAATTAGGCTGACCAGGGTGAAGCATTGGTTCTAACAAATCCATTTCCCAAAAATTCACTGAGCTATATCCTCGATTCCTGAAGAACCAAGATTGACATTTGATATTCTCGTGAAAACATTAGAGTTAGTCCGGGTAGATGGTCAATGTAGAATTATATCTCTTGATTGGTAGGTAAATTAGGAACATATTTGTGGAAGATATCCTTATATACATACACCATAGTAGGATACTAGTAACTCATAACATCCATAGAAAAAATGGCCAGGCTATCCAACTAATGATAAATAGGCTTTACCCTTCTACATGTGATTCCATCCAGCACTATCTCGTTTTCCTTTTCAAAAACAATGGAAACCTGGTTCTATAACTGCAGACACACCAAACACATCACCTAAAACTGTCAATATGGGAATGCAATGTTGATAACCGGTCCATACAAATTCTTATGTCGTAAGTCATCAATGTTTCTACCAAGATATCCCAATAGAAACTCTTTCCTACAAGTGTTATGTGACACTATCAGTGCATGTTCTTCATCTCTATGTCCTCTCATGTATTATTCTCCAAGCACATGGGTCATTCCAATGGCTCAACTGTAATCTCTATGTCTCAAAACATATTTTAGGTAAGAAATAAATAAGTATCATATGTCCCTATTATTGTTGTAGATAATGTAGAAAAATACATAGATCATACCTCGAATCATTCCCAGATCCTCGGGTTCATAAGCATCGAACACTTATAGCTATATGTTCCCCTATCATTTATATCCCTCAGTCTGGAGTGGAAAAATGGGGGTGCGCATGTTGACATGTCAAAAATTAGACCACCTCATACTACTCTCTCAACTACTCTTACTTTCAGAATTCCCTACTCCTGCGACAACCTCAACCACGGTGGCCTGTCTACAGTTTCTCTCTCCGTTTTATTGCTGATAGGGGAATGTTCGGAAATATGTCTCATGTCATCACATGAGTAACACCATCTATCATTAAGCTGATAGAACCCATATAGGGAGACTAAAACATCGTATCATCTATCTTGGTACCCCCTCCTAAAACATATCACACATCCAGGTCCATAGGACTGACGTTAGGTCCCTTCTACTACATTCTCTGCTCCTACATTCCTACCACTGACAATTTCCAGTTTCCTCCTCCCATCCAAGAAACTATAAACCACCATTGGTCTCTCTAGCACCCCTGCATACGTGGTAATGTATAGAGGGATAACATGATCTTGGCTATTTGTACACAGACCCCACTCAAATTTTTCAGACCTAAGAACATATCTCAAACAATATCCATAAAATAACTAGAGAGGTAGGTAAACGTCGATGAATACTCTTCTAATTTCATGATTCCCTTCTTGATCTGCAGAATATCTCATATACATAAAATCCAATTCATAGCTGTGATACCTACTATCTTGTAAGGATATAAAACTTTTCCTTGAATGAGTCACCTCATCATAAGATACGGTGTATAGACCCAGATTTTACTTGTAATTTTTTTTAATTTTAAGTAATTTTTAAGAGTATGAAAAAATTTACGGTGCGTGTATCCAAGGCCAGGTGTGCCGGGATTGAATATTTGAACTTCTTTTAAGGTACGTTCATTAAACGCATGGGAAGAATTTTCCATCTTTTGACGAGTGCTTGGATTAAAAATCTAAGGGCACCGTTGAATCTGCAGTGCTTGGACTCTTTTTTGGGAGTCATCACATTGAACATAGAATGTCTAGAAAAAAATATAGATTTTGGACTCTTAAAAAGAAAATTTTAATAACATTATTATTTTATTTATTTATTTCCTTTCCTCTAATGGAAAAGCGGCAGTGGCAGTGCCAACGACTTGTCTAGAAGATAATGGATTGAATCCTCAAATCAATTGTAATAGTTCCAATGGAATTAAGAAGGTTTCTATAAAATGTTACACCATTAATACTATGGGTGTTACTCATACTCCCTCAATCCTATTTATATAGAGCTTGGGGAGAAGTATCGACATGAGTTCACCAAGCGATGAAGTTCTGATAAAGTGTCGCGACACCAATTACATGGAGGATGGTGTCGGACCCAACGAGCGGTGACGCGCGACACTGAATCACAAACTGAAGGATGATGTTTGAGTGGAACCATTGGTGGCTTGTTACGGGGATGTCATACATCAAATATTCTTCAATCACAGGAGTTATCCAATGATCTTGAGGTAGGGGGTTTGTTTAATGTTCATCTTTGATCTTTTCCATGATTCCATTCATAATCATATTAACGCAGAGTGTGCAGCCCAATCAAACCCGGACCAGAACCCCCGCCGCTCAGTTTTTGTTTCATTCTTTAGGGATTTTTTCCTCAGAGTTATGACAGGGAGAAGACGATGATTGGACTGAAGAAATCACCAATCCACCGGTGGCCAGGTCGGTGGCGGTTGGGTTGGCCAGAGAAGACCCACGACAACCGGCCATGGGTGGTAGAATGTTGTGCACGACATCCCATCGTAGAGTCCAAAGGAATCATACCCGAGATAGCTGCATGAGACAAGGCGTGGTACCCATAGGCATCACCGGCAGCTACAACTGCAACCAGAGGGCCATGACATGTGGAGAGTGGTGCAGCCCGCACCGCAACAGGATGGCGGACCACAGGTCATCCAAAACAGTTGACCGTTACACGGGGGAGGGGGGTGCCCCACTGGCTGGCTGAAATGGCCCCACACCCACAGGGCCAGGTGGGATGATCGGTCCACCTTCTGGTGGACCGAGCTGGACGTGGGCCAGCTAAGCGGGTCAGACCCACCCATTGGACCAGACCCATCTAGTGGGACAAGCCGAACCCATGGCTCAATGAGCCAATGCGGGTGGGCCGATCCCCATCCGATGGGCCAGGAAAACAATGGCCCAAGCCCACGAACCGAACTGAGCCAACCCCAATGGGCGAGATCCGAGCAGGATCAGGTAGACCCCATGACCTATTGCGTTAGACCGGTCTGACTGAGTCGGACCGGGGCTAGACAGAACCGATCCCTGAATAAAGAAATGCCCATAACTGACTTACTGGGATTCCATTCATCATTTCATTAGTGGTGTTGGGATCCCTTTTGGGAAGCATTTCATTTGGCATATTCCGGCAGGCCCGACTGAGCTTGGCCGTACCAATGTGCGATCACCCCTATTTCACCGAAATGGGTGTAACTAACAGAATGTGCATCCATTTAACGAACTGTCTATGGTATCAGAACCCTTAAGAAAAGGCGGTCCTTTTGGTATACCAAAATTTAGTTTTTTAGAAATCTTGAGTGTGTCTTGGTTGGATCGAACTGGAATCCAACTGGACCCTCAAAACTGAAACACATATAAGTCACAGGTCGAGCATCTGATTGATGCAACATCTATCACGTTGGAACCCATACGACAAGGCAGTCCTTTGGGATAATTCTTCATGGAAATTCATAGTGGTTGTGGTATGAAGGGTGGCTAGGGGAGATATTCTCCAAAATATGCTATGAGCTGGAATCCAGTGGTTATCAGTGAGGCGTATGTTGGCGACAGATCATACAGAGGTAAGTACCGAGAAATCCTTTGTGGTTCAGCACCGATCATGTGTCGGTCAGATCCTTTTTGTATCAGTGATCATCGAAACTGTGTGGGTTAGTGCATACGGATCCTGTATAGTTCATATCATTTGTGGGTTAGCGTTTAGTGATCCTGTGTGGGTGTGTGCATACCGATCCTATGTGAGTCAGATCCTGTGTGGGATAGCAAGGGTTAATAAATATCGATCCTATGTATTTCAAACTCTGTATTGTCAGAAGTACTGCCTTTTGATAGAATAAGACCATCTAGCTTCTCAACTAATCACTTATACCTCTATGTTGTACTTATATACCTAGTGTGAGCTGAGTCTTTTATCTTCATAGTGTTACATTTGTGGTACCTTCACCTTCGTGGTGTTATCTACATGGTTTTACCTATGTGTTACTTTTACCTTCATAGTGTTATCTTCACGGTGTTACCTATGTGGTACTTTTACCATTTTGGTGTTACATTCATGGTGTTACCTATGTGGTACTTTTATCTGCATTGTGTTACCTATATGGTAATCTTTCCTCATATATGAGACGAGTATATCATGATAACTTAGGTATATATATGGTAATATACCTATGTAGAGTTGTTGACTACATCATGATTTGTGGTTGAGGTATTCCTTTTTTGTTTTTCCTTTATGAAACTATGGGAGACCATCGGGGGTCTCAGGGTCCATAATAAGTATCGTTACACTCACCCCTGAACGGGCTACACCAACACCTTGTTTTGTTTTATGCAGAAAAGGGAAAACATTTATCGAGGAAGAGAGAGCTAGGACTGGACGATGCTTGTAGGTGGACCTTTTGACATGACGTGTTGTAGTGACTACTGATCATGAGAAATTCCTACCCCTCAGGTATGATCCATGGTGGACATTCCAGGAGCTGTTTTCCACTTCTCCGTTGTACTTGTATTTTTAATTTGGGCATGTAATCTAGACCCTTTACATTCAGTAAACGTTTTTCAATAATATTTTACTTTGTGGTTTCTTCTTTTTGTGTTATCGGTTTGTGTGTTTGTATAGGTTAAAAGGCAATACCTTCCAATTTTTGTTATACTCTTTTCCAGTGCTAGTTGCCATCCCCTGGCCTATGGATGGCGGGCTTGGGGTAGTCATGGGATGGGCACCTGGGGATGGGTTATGACAAGGTGGTATTAGAGGAGTCAATTATACCAAAGAACTAGTACTCTGAACTTTTTAATGTGGAAATAATGTTATGTGTTATGGGTGTGGTTTTCAGTTTTGGGAATCTAGTGTTGGTGCAACGACCGACGTATCCATACACCAAGTCCATGAATTCGTATTTCCGACTCCAGACACGGAAAATTCGATTGCATGTGTTTTGAGATGTTTTTCTTATGATTCCATTGAGTCATCTCGCCAATTATAAATTATTGACCGTGGAGCACCTGTATTATTTCAGGATTCTCTCACGTAGATTTCCAGCCATTATTCTTGAGATAGTACGCGATGACAGCCCCCCGAGAGATGAGGATTTGGTGGAGGGACCTCTTAAGGTGATAATACCATCAGGTGGTGTACTAGTAGCACCACCTCCTGTTGGGAAGCAGATTCCACCAGACCAAATCGTAGAGGGTGCACACCAACTGAGTTTGTTTCATGAGTTTTAGCTTTAGAGAGCTCTGAGGTTCCGAGGTGAGAAAGATCTGCAGGTGGCTAAGGACAGGATGGAGGATGTGGCCAGAATTATTCACTTAGTTAGGACACCTGTAAATCTGATGGTGAAACTAGGTACCCGTCTCTTACAGGGAGTAGCTGGGAGATGGTGGAGCCTGACAATCCAATTACATGATGATGTGACCCTCACCTGGGCAGACTTTGAGGGCCCCTTTTAGAGAAGTGTTCATCTCAACATATCTACGCTATGGAAATATACTAGGGATACTACACATAAAATGGGGAAGAATAATCATGTACCAGTACTAGTTAGTGGTTTGAGTGAGGAGGTTTGCAGGGCGGCAGACGCAGCAGAGGAGTTGGCCATGAAGAATTTTGTGGGTGGTCATTCGTGGTTCGGCTGCCACCACCTCCAGGTGCTCCACCCCGACCACAGGGAGCCAGAGGACAGGGATGAGCTCATCTCTAGGAAGATGAGGCTTACAACCACGGTTCTCCAGAGATGATTAGAGGTATGATATGTGTATATTCCACCCTTGATGAAGTACTTATTGCCACAAGTGTAAGTCACTCTTTTATTTCCACAACCATCATTTGGAGCTCAGAGATTCTGACGGAGCCATTGGCTCAATCCACATGGCTAGAGACTCTCAAGTGAGGGGATATGATAATTACACACTGGTGCTAACAGTGTGAGTTTAGTCTAGCTGGCGAGAGATTCGGCTGGGATCTTTTAGTAGCGGTGTCGAGGCCTTACGACCTAATCTTCAGTATGGACTGGTTATCCACAGTTCGAGCTTAGATTTACTATAATAGGTTAAAATTTTGGTGTTTCCGTGAAGATGGGGCCAGGTTTTCCTCCATTGGCGAGAAGGAAGCGTTATAGAACAGGATGGTCTCGCCCATAGGATGGTGCAGCCGGTCACACATCAGTTAGCTACCCATACCCTTGGGGCAATTTATGTGGAGAGTCCAAGCTATCATGTAGTGGTGGACCTGTATGTTGATTTCGTTCATGATGATGTTCTGGGAATACATTCATGAAAATAGGTAGAATTTTACATCAACCTATTCCCTGGGATGACACTGATATCCACATCAGGATATCAGATGAATCCCATGGAGTTTCATGAGTTATGGGTACAGTTGGAGGACTTGTAGAGGAAGGGGTTCATAAGGCCCAGTGTGTCTCCATGGACTGCCCTGGTTTTGTTCACCAAGAAGGAAGATGGGTGTCACGACCCATCCTCGGGGCCCGTGTCGTGACTACCCCAAGCCCGCCTTCCATAGGCCAGGGGCTGGCGACTAGCACCAAGGCGTAAATCTTGGTAAAGGGAAGGCATTGCCTTTGTAAAGTAAACAATCACCACAGAGTAAGAAAGCGGAAAAAGTAAATACTAAGTAAAAGCTGGTACAAGAGTGATGTGAGGAAAAGTATGTGGGCCAGTATACAAACCCAAACTAAAAGTAAAGTACAACTCGAAAGGGAAAACAGCAACTGAAAGGTAAAGCCGCAACGAGGAGCTGTCCACTGGGAATCCCACCTGAAGGGTGGGTACAGAAAGCCTCCACTGCTCCTCAGGTCCAGTCGACTGCTCTGAGTACGTCCGGCCCAGTGGTCCACCTCCGGGTACCATCCTGCTCCGCAATCCTACACCACGATCAACATTGTCCGTTGTCTGCAACCAACACAACGTAGTGCGGGCATTGCCCGTGCATGGGTGAGTATAAGCTACTCAGTAGGGACCCCGAGACCACCGAAGGTCTCCCAAAATCCACAAAGGATAACCCACAAATGAAAGACACAATCACGAAGTAACAACCCACACTGCTTAGGTATATGCCCATACATATACCTAATTCATCAATTCCAATACGCTCCAACCTCCGAGCCCAAGTACAACCCAGTCCACACAAAAAATCATACGTATTCCACACATGAAACCAAAACGAAATCCACACAGGATAGCACTACACAATCCACACAGGAAAGTAAAACAGGATTCAGCTCTCATAGGTATACTTCTTCGAAAGACGATAGAGATGATCACTAATACATCTATGTCGTCGGACCCACAAAGGATCGATAGGTACTAACCCCCACAAAGTCCCACACAGGATCGGATCCACACAGGATCTGTAGGCGCTGGCTCACACAGAACCGTTGAGTGCTGACCCACACAGGATCAGACCCACACAGGATCAGTAGCACTAATCCACACAGGATCTCTAAGTGTTGTAGTTTTCGTCGTCAAATCCACTGAGGATCTCTGCACAGTCGTCGTCACAGTCACTGTAGCAGTCGCAGCCAGCACTAGGGTTCCCGCACACAACAAGCTCGTTCGGGAGGGTCCGCAACCCGGGCCGAGAGGCTGATACATCATCTGACACATATTCCAGAGTTGATGTATCCAAAAGTTCCGTATTGTCAACAGGAACTCAACATCGTAGACGGCGCGTCAATCAGACGCCCGGTCTGAGAGTTATTGGCTTTTTCGTCCTAGGGGCCCCGTTGGGTTTTAAGGAAAAACCATCCCGACCTTACTCCACCTGCGTCCAAACCTCAGGCAGAGTATGCCAAAAGATCCGTCTCACATAGAGGAATTCAACAATGTCAACGGCATGTCAATCGGATGTCTGAAGCTCAAGATATGAGTGTTTCCGCTTCGAGGGCCCGGTTGGTTTCGTGTATGAACCAACCCGGACGAACCCAAAAGTATTCTGAAACATTGAGTGTGATATACCGAAACGACCGTCTTGTTCCAAGGATCGTGTCACCGCTGACGGCGCGTCAATCGGAGGTCTGTAGCCCGAGTTATGGGCAATTGAACCCAAACGGTCCGAAAATGGGGGTTTCGGGCCCGGACCGACCCGGCCCGAGACCCCCCCCCCCCCCCCCCCCGATCGGCCCGAGCCGGGTCGACCTGCCCCGGCCAGGCGGTCGGCCCGGTCTTGGCACAGCGCGGCCAGCGCGCTGGCCAGCTCGGCCTTTGGCCGAGCCGTTGGCGAAGGGGGGGGGGGGCTACCCCCTGGTGTAACCACGACCCCCCAATTAAGGGGGCCGTTTTGTTCAGCTGGCCTGGGGAATTAATTCCCCCGGCTCCCCTTTGTTCGTCCGGACCGCACCGGCCGGCCGATTCTACTGACAAGGACCGGCGACGCCCAGTCCTTCCTCCATCGCCGACACCGGTGGCCCGGAACCGGCCGCCGGTCACCCTGATCCGCCGTGGCCCGAAACCGGCCACGACTTGATTCGTCCGGCGCGGTGCGATGGCAGCACGCCCCTCCACCACAGCCCTGCTCCAGCCACGGTGTTTTCGGTTTTCTTCGATGCGATGCGATGGCATCGCGTCCTTGTTCAATCTTCATGGCGCGGCGCGACGACGCCGCGAATTACTTGACGTGCGATTTCCGCGTGGTGCGAAGGCACCACGCCATTCCATCCAAACCACAAAGTATCAAACAAGGATAAAGGGGTGGGTCGGCCATGATTGTGCGGTCCGCCCCCCTGTCGTTAAATGATAACATTTAGTCGAATATCCATGAAGATCGACAAACTAGAATCATGAACGGAAATAATTATATAAAATAAAACCCCTACCTCAGTTTCAAGAACGGTGCACGTCAACGAGCCACAGAAGACGAGTGTCGCGGAGGTCAGGCGTCACAGAAAACGAGAGTCGATTCCGTTGTCGTCGAGGTGCGTCCTAAGAGGAAACGTCGTGGAAGAAGTTCTCCGCGTTCTTTGGCGGAGATGTTCTTCGTTGAAGAACGGTGTTCTTCGTCGGAGTCTGAGGTGTTCTTCACGTTCTTCGTCGAAGAAGAAGATGTTCTTCCCAAAACCTCTTAACGACAAAACTCTAACAACAAAATAAAATAAGCTCTTTTCTTATTTTATTAATAGAACAAGACTTCTGAAATTCAAAGGTTTTAATTTCAAAAAAATACATTAAACACTCAACATTAAAACCATAAGTTTGATAAACTTAAGTTATCAACATTTAAAAGGGAGTTGAGGGGGTTCAGAGGATATGAAGGGGTGGGGTTCGTGTGGGCCCCACCACTCTCATAACCTCCCAAGGGAGGTTGGGTACTTACCCAACTTCCATCCAAAGGATAAATCACTTAGGGTAAGATAAAAATTGTAGAATAATTATGAATTAAACTTCCACAATTTTTATCATTAACTCTTGTGAAAATGCAACTCCGGAATAGGAGTTACTAAGCAATTACCGGCACTACGGTTCCATCGATGCCCTCAGAATTCGATTTCGGGCACCAATTAAAAAGTTATAAATTCCCACTCGTACGTTCACTGAACGTACCCGAGGTAAACTTCGGATAGATATTTTGGGCACCCCGGGCCTCGAAATCAAGTACCGTCTGAAACCACATTCTTGTAAAATTCCAAAGAAAATTAAGAAAAAAATTTCCTTGAATTTTACGGGTCTTTACATTACTCCCAACTCAGGGCTTTACGTCCCCATAAAGATACATCATAACTAGGGAAACAAATGAGGGTACTGAGCACGCATATGAGCCTCCCGCTCCCAAGTTCTCTCTTAGAGGTTCTCGTGCTTCCATCTGATGCGCACTAGAGGAATCGACCATCCACGTAGGACCTGCTCCTGTCGATTCTCGATCTCCACTGGGACCTCCACAAAAGTCACCCCATCATCGACGTCAAGCTACCCATGGTCAATGATATGCATCGGGTCATGCACGTATCTCCTCAGCTGAGATACGTGGAAGACGTCGTGCAGCCGGTGCAACTGAGGTGGTAGAGCCAGACGATAAGCCACCTCGCCAATCCTGCTAAGGACCTGGAAGGGTCCGATGAAGCGTGGAGACAACTTGCCGCCTCGGCCAAATCTCTGTAATCCACACCGAGGTTAGACACGCAAGGAGACGTGGTCGCCATCCTCGAACTCTAATGGCCTCCGCCTCCTGTCAGCATAAGACTTATGCCGGCTCTGAGCTTTCCTCATCCGCTCCTGGATGACCTGGACCTTCTCCGTCGTGGCCCGGCCCATCTCTGGTCCCACAAGTGCTAACTCCCCAGGGTCTGTCTAGCACAAAGGAGATCTGCAAGGTCTGCCGTACAACGCGTCATATGGTGCCATCCCGATGGTGGAGTGGTAGCTATTGTTGTACGCGAACTCCACCAAGGGTAGGTGGTCATCCCAGCTGTGACCAAAGTCGAGGACACATGCATGGAGCATGTCCTCGAGGGTCTGAATGGTCCTCTCCGTCTGACCATCTGTCTGAGGCTGAAGGGTTGTGCTCAGACGTAGCTGCATCCTGAATGCCTCCTGTAACCCCTTCCAAAGCCGGGAAGTAAAGCGAGCATCACGATCGAAGACGATAGATGATGGCACACCGTGAAGCCGTACAATCTCCTGAACGTAGAGACGCCCCATGCTCTCCACTGAGCCCTACTCTCTGATGGGTAAGAAGTGAGTCGACTTAGTGAGTCGGTCGACAATCACCCAGATGGAGTCGTGACATCTGGACGTGCGTGGAATTCCAGTCAATAAGTCCATAGATATGCCATCCCACTTCCACTCCGGAACCTCCAAGGGATGTACCAAGCCTTCTGGTACCTGATGCTCTACCTTCACCTACTGGAAGGTGAGGCATCATGAAACGAACTCTGCCACAGCCTTCTTCATGCCTGTCCACCAGTGCTGTCGTCTGAGATCCTGGTACATCTTCGCCGCTCCAGGATGTACCGCTAAGGGAGAAGAGTGAAACTCTCTCAGCACTTCCTCCCGTAAAGCAACTGGTACCAAGGCACGTCCTCTGAAAAGGATTTCGTGCTCTACTCCAAAAGAGAATCCATAAGGTGCCTGTCCTGAGGATATCTGTGCACGCCGCGTCTCACAGTCAGTGTCCCCATGCTGTGCCTCTCTGACCCACTGCAGTAGTGGAGGAGTGACTGTGAGAGACTGAAGGAAGGCTGCTCCATCTCTATCAACGAAGGATATCTGCAAAGAGGCTAGCTGCTCTGTCACCTCCTCAAGTAGCTGAATTCCCATCCTCCTACTGAGAGCATCGGCTACCACGTTCCCCTTCCCAAGAGTATAGACTATCTCAAAGTCATAGTACTGGAGGAACTCGAGCCATCACCGATGTCTCAGATTCAGATCCTTCTAAGAGAAGATGTATCTGAGACTCCGACGGTCAGAAAAGACTGTAAAGCGCTCGCCCATCAGATAGTGTCATCATATCTTCAAAGAGAAGACCACTGCTGCTAACTCGAGGTCATGGGTAGCGTAGTTATGCTCATGCGGCCTCAACTGACATGATTCATATGTTATCACTGCCCACTCCTGCACTAGGACACATCCATGTCTGGTCCCTGATGCATCGCAGTAGACTACGTACCCTACTCCCTCCTCAGGCAACCTCAAGATAGGTGCACTGGACAATATCTGTCTCAGCTCCTGGAAGCTCTACTGACATCTGTCTGACCACACGAAGGGTTTCCCCTTCTTCGTCAAAGCTGAGAGTGGTGCCGCAACTCTGGAGAAATCTGGGACAAATCTCTGGTAGTATCCAGCTAGACCCAAGAAAATCCGCACCTCCGTCACGCTCCTAGGTGGCTCCCAAGTAATCACTGCTTCGATCTTCGCAGGATCCACCGCAACTCTCGACTAAAAGATGAGGTGTACCAAGAAGTGGATCTCACGTATCCAGAACTGCCACTTCGAGAGCTTACCATAAAGCTGGTGCTCTCGGAGTGTGTCTAGTACAACCCGCAAGTGGTAGGTGTGCTCCTCCTCAGTCGTCGAGTATATAAAAATGTTGTCGATGAAGACCACGACAAATCAATCGAGGTATGGCTGGAAAATCCTATTCATGAGGGACATGAACACTACTAGAGCATTGGTTGTGCCGAAAGGCAGAACCAAGAACTCATAGTGGCCATACCGACATCTGAAGGCCGTCTTCTGCACGTCCTCGTCTCGAACTCTGAGCTGATGATAGCCTGACCTGAGGTCTATCTTCGAGAACCACCATGATCCCTTGACCTGATCGAAGAGGTCATCAATACTCGGTAGCGGATACTTGTTTCTCACTGTAACATGGTTTAGGCGACGATAGTCGACACAAAGTCGCAAGCTCCCGTCCGCCTTCTTAGCAAACAATATTGAGGAAGCCCAGGGTGAAACACTAGGTCAGATGAACCCCTTGCCCTGCAAGTCCTCCAACTGTACCCGTAGCTCTCAAAGCTCAGCGGGGGCCATCCGATATGATGGAGTCAATATCGGGGTTGTCCCGGGGTACATGTCAATATAAAAGTCTACCTCTCTGCGAGGAGGTAGCCCTGGAACGTCGTCAGGGAAAACGTACGCATACTGATCCACCACTGCAGGAAAACCAGGACTCCGTACGTCAACTGCTCCTAGGATGAGGTTAGCCAACTGATGAGTGATGGTCTGTCCTCTCCTCTGCGGAAGTCCATCCTATGCTGCGAGGGCTCCCTTCTCGCCGGTGAAGGTGAACCTGCTCCCGCCAGTGCGTACACATCGCACCTTCCGCCTAATACAGTCAAACTGTGCATGGACCGTAGACAACCAATCTATGCCCAAAATGACGTCGTAAGGCCTCGACGCCGCTACAAGAAGATCCCAGCCGAAGATCTCGCCTCCTAGAGTAAGCTCACACTGCCGGCACTGGTGCGTAATCATCGAGTCTGCTCCCGTAGGAGTCTCTAGCCGTAAGGATCGAGCCAACGGCTCTGTCAGAATCTCCGAGCTCCAAAAAAGGGCAGTGGAAATGAAAGAACGACTCACTCCTGTGTCTATAAGAACTGAAGAAAGGGTGGAATAGACACAGATAGTACCTAGAATCATCTTGGGCGCGCCGTGGTCGTAGGCCTCCGCTGCCTGGAGTTGTGCCTGTCTCTGCCCGCCAGCTCCCTGTGGTCGGGGTGGAACTCTTGTTGGTGGTGGTGGTAGAGCCTCAAAGCGTCGCCCACCACCTGATGCTCAGCCAGCTCCTCTGCCTCATCCGCCTCCTCCCTGCAGACCACCACGGTCGACCCTATGCCTCTGCCTCGGTGGTCCAACAACCGTCTGCTGCCTCTCGGCACGGCGGGTCGGGCAGTCACGAGCCATGTGGCCCTGCCCGCCGCATCAGTAGCACTGCCTGCCTCTCGAAAGACTGGTTCTGCACTGTGTGTCCCGAACTACTGAGCCAGTTTCCTAAGATCGTCTGCCTAAGGGTCTGGTCTTCATGGACCCATGAGTCATCCGTCGAATGCCTGCTGGAGAATACTCTACTACGTGACGCCCTGTGGTGGGTCTCGGCGCTAGTGTAGAATCAGCAAGAAAGCTCTCGATCAAAAGGGCCAGCTCCAGTACACCTATCTGAGTCGGAATGCTGAGGGAGATCTGTGATGCCCTGATCTCGTGTCGCAATCCCTGCTCAAAGATCCGGGCCCTGATGAATGGGTCATGTACCATGTCTGTCGAGTAGCGCGGTAGATCAGTAAATCTCGCCGATTACTGGGCGACCGTCATGTTGCCCTGCCGCAGCTGAAGAAGCTCCTGAATGCGTACCGCACGTAGGGTGGCTGGGACGAACTCAGAGAGGAAGAGGCTCTCAAAATCCGTCCAGAGAAGAGATGCCTCATTGTGAACCTAGAGCATCATGATCCACCATCGTCCTGCTGCTGCGTGCAGTAGGCTCGCTGCGAGGATCACCATGAGGTCTGCTGATGTCCTCACTAACCTGAAAACTCTCACCACTGCCTCTAGCCAGTCCTCGGCTGCCTGGGGGTCCGTCTCCCCGCGGAACTTGGGTGGTCGCTGGTGCTGGAACTCATGCAGTGCACTGAGGCGACGTGCATCGTCAGCGGCTGGTGCTGGAACCATCGGTGGCTCGGCGGGTAGAGCTACCGTCGGCGCCACTGCTGACAAAGGGCCCTGCACCGAGGCCTCGTCGCTCGGTGGGCTATCGTCACGCTCGACTCTCGAAACCCTAGCTGGCTGCCGTCGTGGGACCATCCTGAAAAGGAAACAGGTGCACCACGGTTAGAAGAGTATACCTGGTGAGCTGATACAAAGTAATCACAAAGAAAAATTGAAACACACATGCAATCAATGTTTTCGTGCATTAAGTCAGAAATCAGATGCCAAGGTCCTGGTGTATGGATAAGTCGACCGCCGCACCAACACTGAACTCTCTGGACTGATAACCACACCCAATACGCTAAACACTATTGCTTCACAAAGAAAAGATAAGAGTTCGCGGTAGAACCGAACTCCTCTAATACAAATTTGTCACGACCCGTCCTTAGGGCCCGTGCCGTGACTACCCCATGCCCGCCTTCCAGAGGCCAGGGGATGGCGACTAGAACCAAGGCGTAAATCCCGGTAAAGGGAAGGAATTATCTTTATAAAGTAAACAAGCACCACAGCATAAGCAAGAAGAAAAATTAAATACTAAGTAAAATATGGTACAGGAGTGAAGTGCGGAAAAGTAAGTGGGCCAGTATACAAACCCAAACTGAAAGTAAAGTACAACTCGAAAGGGAAAACAACAACTGAAAGGTAAAGCCGCAACGACGAGCTGTCCACAGGGAATCCCACCTGAAGGGTGGGTACAGAAAGCCTCCACTGCTCCTCGGGTCCAGTCGACCGCTCCGAGTACGTCCTGCCCAGTGGTCCACCTCCACGTACTGTCCTGCTCCGCAAGCGTCCACCACAATCAAAGCTGTCCGTTGTCTGCAACCAACAAAACATAGTGCGGGCATAGCCCGTGCAGGGGTGAGTATAAGCTACTCTGTAGGGACCCCAAGACCCCCGAAGGTCTTCCAAAATCCACAAAGGATAGACCAATAAATAAAGACACAATCACGAAGTAACAACCGACACTGCTTAGGTATATGCCCATACATATACCTAAGTCATCAATTCCAATACGCTCCAACCCTCGAGCCCAAGTACACCCCAGTCCATACAGGAAAACATACATATTCCACACAGGAAAGCAAAACGAAATCCACACAGGATAGCTCTCCACAATCCACACAGGAAAGTAAAATAGGATTCAGCTCACACAGGTATACTTCTTTGAAAGACGATAGAGATGATCACTGATCCATCTAAGTCGTCGGCCCCACAAAGGATCGATAGGTACTAACCCCCGCAAAGACCAACATAGGATCAGACCCACACAGGATCTGTAAGCGCTGGCTCACATAGAACCACTGATCATTGACCCACACAGGATTGGACCCACACAGGATCGGTAGCACTGATCCACACAGGATCACTGAGTGCTGTAGTTGTCGTCGTCGAATCCACTGAGGATCTATGCATAGTCGTCGTCGCAGTCACAGTAGCAGTCGCAGCCAGAAGTAGGGTTCCTGCACACAGCAAGCTCGTTCGGGAGGGTCCGCTCCACGAGCCGAGAGGCTGATACATCAACTAACACATAGTCCAGAGTTGATGTATCGAAAAGTTACGTATCGTCAACAGGAACTCAACATCGCAGACGGCGCGTCAATCGGACGCCCGGTCTGAGAGTTATTGGCTTTTTCGTCCCAGAGGCCCAGTTGGTTTTTAAGGAAAAACCAACCCGACCATAGTCCACCTATGTCCAATCCTTGGGAGGAGTATTCCAAAAGATCTGTCTCACTTAGAGGAATTCAACAAAGTCAACGTCACGTCAATCGGACGTCCAAAGCTCAAGATATTAGCGTTTCCGCTCCGAGGGCCCGGTTGGTTTTGTGTATGAACCAAGCCGGCCGAACCCAAAGTATTCTGAAACCTTGAGTGCGACTTATTGAAACGACAGTCTCATTCCAAGGATCATGTTTCCACTGACAGCGCGTCGATCGGAGGTCTGTATCCCGAGTTATGGGCAATTGAACCCAAACAGTCCGAAAACGGGGGTTTTGGGCCCAGACCGACCCGGCCCGGTCTGGGCACAGCGCGGCCAGTGCGCTGGCCAGCCCGGCCTTTGGCCGAGCCGTTGGCGAGGGGGGGGGGGGCTGCCCCCTGGTGTAACCGCGCCCCCCCCCCCAATTAAGGGGGCCGTTTTGTTCAGCCGGCTGGGGGTATTAATTCTCCCGGCTCCCCTTTATCTGGTCGGCCCACACCGGTCGGCCGGTTCTGCCGACAAGGACTGGCGATGGCTGGTCCTTCCTCCATCGTCGACACCGGTGGCCCAGAACCGGCCTCCGGTCACCCTGCTCCGCCGTGGCCCGGAACCGGCCACGACTTGATTCATCCGGTGCGTTGGGACGGCACCGCGCCCCTCCGCCGCGGCCCCACTCCGGCAGCGGCGTCATCGGTTTTCTTCGACACGACGCGACAGCATCGTGTCCTTGTTCAATCTTCACGACGCGGCGCGACGGCACCGCGAATTACTTGTCGTGCGATTTCCGCGTGGTGCGACGGCACCACACCATTCTGTCCAAACCACAAATTATTAAACAAGGATAAAGATGTGGGTCGGCCGTGTTTGTGCGGTCTGGCCCCCTCTCGTTAAATGATAATATTTAGTCGAATATCCACGAAGATCGACAAACTAGACTCATGAATGGAAATAATTAAATAAAATAAAACCCCTACCTCGGTTTCAAGAATAGTGCACGTCAACGAGCTGCGGAAGACGAGCATCACGGAGGTCGGGCGTCACGGAAAACAAACGTCGATTCCATTGTCGTCGCGGTGCGTCCGAAGTGGAAACATCGCGGAAGAAGAACTTCATGGAAGAAGTTCTCCGCATTCTTCGGCGGAGATGTTCTTCGTTGAAGAACGGTGTTTTTCGTCGGAGTCTGAGGTGTTCTTCACGTTCTTCGTCGAAGAAGAAGATGTTCTTCCCAAAACCTCTCAACAAAAAAACTCTTACAACAAAATATAATAATCTCCTTTCTTATTTTATTAACACAACAAGCCTTTTGAAATTCAAAGGTTTGAATTTCAAAAACTTAAATTAAACAATCAACATTAAAACCATATGTTTGATAAACTTAAGTTATCAACATTTAAAAGGGAATTGAGGGGGTTTAGAGGATATGAAGGTGCGGGGTTCGTGTGGGCCCCACCACCCTCATAACCTCCCAAGGGAGGTTGGGTAGTTACCCAACTTCCATCCAAAGGATAAATCACATAGGGTAAGATAAAAATTGTAGAATAATTATGAATTAAACTTCCACCGTTTTTATCATTAACTCTCGTGAAAACGCAATTCCGGAACAGGAGTTCCTAAGCAATTACCGGCGTTGCGGTTCCATCGGTGCCCTCAGAATTCGATTCTGGGAACCGGTTCAAAAAGTTAGAAATCTCCGTTCATTCGTTCACTGAACGTACCCGAGCTAAACTTCGGATAGAAATTACGGGCAGTCAGGGCCTCAAAATCAAGTACCATCTAAAACCGCGTTCTTGTAAAATTCCAAAGTAAATTAAGAAAAAAATTCCCTTGAATTTTACGGGTCTTTACAACGGGAGTTTCAATCTCTATGTAGATTATCGGTGCCTGAACATGGTGACCGTAAAGAACAAGTATCCACTTATGAGGATTTATGTTCATTTAGATCAGATAAATGGAGGTTGATGGTGGTTAATGATAGAACTCAGATCAGGCTATCATCAGCTCACAGTACAATATGATGATGTGCAGAAGATAACCTTTTGATGTCTGTATGGTCACTATCAGTTCATGGTTATGCATTTTTATCTTGACCAACACCCCTGCATTGTTCATGGGACTCATGAATAGGATCTTCAAGACATACCTTGATCACTTTGTGGTGGTCTTCATCGATGACATATTGGTGTACCCAAGGACTGAGGAAGAGCATGCCTATCATCAGCAGATAGTTCTGGATACACTCCAAGAGAACCAGCATTACAGTAATCTCTCAACGTTCTTCTATTGGATACGAGATGTTCAATTTATGGTACATGTTATCTCATATGATGTATTTTTAGTATATCTGGTGTAGATAGAGAATGTTATATCTTGGGAGCCTCCTGGGAGTGTGATAAAGATGAGTACTTTCCTAGGGTAGGTTGGGTACTACCAGAGATTCGTACCTAAATTTTACATAGTGGTGACAACCTTTTCAGCATTGATGAAGAAGGAACATACCTTCGTGTGGATAGAGAGATGATAATAGTGTTTTTAGGAGCTGAGGCAGAGACTGACGTGTGCCTCCATCTTGAGGCTACTAGAAGTGAGCGTTGGGTATTTAGTCTACTACGATGCATCAGGGGCCAGACATGGATGTGTCCTGATGCAGGAGGGAGCAACGATAACATTTGGATCTCGACAGTAGAGACAACATTTGCAGAAATATGCTACCCATGACATGGAGTTAGCTATAGTGGTCTTCACCTTGAAGATGATGTGTCATTAATTTATGGGTGAACATTTTACTGCCTACTCTAATCTCAAGGGTCACAGGTATATATTCTCACAAAAGGACCTGAACATGACACATAAATGATGGATATAGTTCATCACGGACTATAACTTTGAGATAGTATATACTCTAGGGAAGGGGAACGTAGTGGTAGATGCACTCAACAAGAGGGTTGGTCTATAGTTTCTGAGTGAGGAGACAGAGTATCTAGCAGCATTTTAGATATTCATTGTCGATAGAGATGGGGAAGCATACTTCCAGTATTTGACTGTCAAACCCCAACTTCATCAGTGAGTTCGGGAGGCACAACTTGGGGACATTTCCTGCGAGGAAAGACGTTCTCAGATTTCTATAGGATAGGCACCTGATGGATTTTATAAACATGTGGAGCGCATCATCCTCATTATAGGCACACCATGGTACCAATGGCACAAATGGAGGAGGCATTGATGGAGTTCCATATGTACCCTCTATTGGTATATCCTGGTGTGGTGAAGATTTACAAGGACCACCATCGTCCAGACTAGTGTCCAGGGATAAAGAAATGAGTGATAGAGTTTTTTTCATGACCCCTCACTTGTCAGCAAGTGATGGTCGAGCATCCGGTTCCAGAAAGTTTAGCGCAACCACAAGAGGTTCCGGAGTTGAAGTGGGATGGTTTCTCCATGGAAATTGTGACAAGGTTTCCGGGTGTGTCTAGGGTATATGATTCCATCTAGGTGATCGTCGACCGACTCACCAATTCGTCCCACATCCTACCCATCCAAGAGGAAGGATTAGTAGGGGAATTGGGTCACCTCTATGTATAGGATATTATAAGACTTCATGGGGTGGCATCGATGATCGTCTCCGACCATGATGCACATTTTACATCCCAGTAGTGGAAAGGATTGTAGGAGGCATTCATGAGTCAGCTACGTTTGAGCACCACCTATCATCCTCACATGGATTGTAAGACGGAGCTGATAATTCATACACTAGAGAACATGCTACGTGCTTGTGTCTTAGATTTTGGTCATCGTTGGGTTGGAGGAGTTCACATAAAACACAAACTATAACTTTACCATTGGTATGGCACCATTTGGGGCCATATATGCTCGACCTTTCATATCACCTCTATACTGGACATACCCATGGGGGTACACACTTATGAGTCCGGAGTTGGTGTGGGCTACCACTGAAAAGGTGAAGATCATCTAGGAGCAGATGAAGACTGCATAGAGCAGGAAATATTTTTATGATGACAAGAGACAGAGAAATCTAGAGTTATAGGAGGGGGAACACATATTCTTGTGAGTCCCCACTCGATGTGGACAACAGAGATTTGGCCAAGGAGGTAAATTTTCACTGAGGTTTATCAGACCATTTATAATTATTTAGAGGATTGGTGGGGTGGCATACCACTTGGCACTACCACTGCAGTTGGAGAGGGTGCACAACATCTTCCTTGTATCCCAGCTGAGGAGATACGTGCAATAATCATATAACTTCATCGACCATGGAGAAAAAAACTTTAATGATGGGGTGACGTTTACATAAGTTCTAGTTGAGATTGAGGATTGATAAGAGTGGGTCATTTGTGGACGATCGATATCATTGTTGCGCATTCACTGGCTGCACAAGAACCTCCAGGATATCACATTGGAGCGAGAGGCTTAGATTCATGCTCAGTACCCTTATTTGTTTCCTTAGTCTATGTTGTGGCTTTTGGGGATGAAAAGTCCTAAGGTTGGGGGAATTTAAAGACCAAGATTCCCCATGAATGTTTTTAATTATATAAAATTATTACGAGTCGAAAAAAATTGACAGTGCGTGATTCTGAGGCTCTTTGTGCCTAGAAAGAATTTCTGAACATTTTTTAATGTATTTTAAGTAAGTTTTCGGGACATGTTTTCTATTTTTTGTACTAGTTCTCAGATTAAAATGGAATTTCTGAATCCGATGTTCCGAAATTATCTTAAGGGAGGCTTCACTTTGACCGCAGTATGTTTGGAGAAAAAGATTGATTTTAGACTTTTCAAAAAAAAATATCATCTCATTGATATTTTTTTTCATTCATTAATTTCCTCCGAAAATTTTCTAATAATGTTTCACGATGCCAAAATCCCTTTTAGGAAGGAGGAGGTTCTAGTGGGCGGTGAATAGTGACACTGAATCATGAACCGAAGGATGACGTTTGAGCGGCAATGTTATTGGCTTATTGTGGGGATGACGAACAACGACACTTCCTCAATCATGGTCATTCTCCAATGATCTTTAGGTAGGTTTTTTTAAAATTTCATCTTTGATATTTTCCTTTCTTCGGTTCATTATCATATTAACGCAGAGGGTGTTGTCAAAACGAACAAGGCCCGGACCCCCCACTGTGCCATTTAAGTTGCGTTCATTGAGGGAATTTTCCTCAGGGGGGGTGGCAGTGAGATGACTGTGTCGGCTTCAAAGAACCGTAGAATCACCAGCGTGCCAAGTCAGTGGAGGCCGGCGGTGGCCGAAGGAGACTCGCGACAACCGGCTATGGGTGGTGGAGGGCGGCGCATGATGGCACGCGAAGGCGCACCATAGAGGCCAAAGGCCGCCTTCTTGAGCCGACCGCAGGGGACAAGGGGTCGCGCCCACAAGCATCGCCGACCTCTATAGTTGTGGCCATCGGGACACTACAGGTGGATATTGGCGCGGCCATGCGCCGCACTGGATTGTCGGACACTCGATTGGCCAAAATGGCTGACTGTTACAAGGTGGGCCATCGCCCCACCGGTTGGCCGAAACGGCCCCTCATCAAGAGGTCCCTCTAGGAAGATATGTCCTACTTTTGGCGGATCGGTCCAGACGTCGGCTAGGCCGAACCCACAGCCTAGTGGGCCAACACGGGTGGCCCGATCCCCACCTGATGGGGAGGGCCAACCGCATCCTGGGCCTGTGAATCGAACTGGGCCGACGCCAACAGGCTGAACCCACTAAACAAGGTCGACCCTTAGTGGGCCGAACCTGAGTGGGGTCAGGTTGACCCCATGACCCATTGCATTGGCCCGGCTTGACCGATTCGGACTGGTCCATGACCAAACCGGTCCTTGAATAAAGAAACACATGTAACTGATGAACCGGGTGTCCATTGGACACGCCACCAGTGGAATTGGGATCCCTATTCAGAAGTGGTCCCTTTGGAATATTCCGACTATCCTAACCATTTCGGGACGAACCAAGGTTCCATCACCCCAATTTCATGAAAAGGGTTGTAACAAACAGACTGGGCATCTGTTTGATGAACCGCCTGCGGTGCCAGAAGCTTTAGAATGAGGAGGTCATTTTGGAATACTCGAAATAAGATTTAGAGAAATATGAATTTCGGCTAGGTTGGATTTAACCTGAATACAAACGGTCCCTCAAAACCAAAAAATTTATAAGTCACAGACCGAGCTTCTGATTGATGCACCTTCTATCTCGTTGGAACCCTTACGATATTGCAGTCCATTGTGATACTTTTTCTGGAATTTCGTGGCGGTTGATGTGCGAATGATGGAAAGAGGAGAGGTTTTCCCAAATGCTCTATTAGCAGGAATCCAATAGCTGGTTGTGAGGTAGAGTTTGGAGATAGATCATACGGAGGTTAGTACTGAGCGATCTTATATAGGTCAGCACCGATACTGTGTGGGTCAGATATTTTGTGGGTCAGCTCTCAACAATCCTATCTCGTTCAGCGCCTACCAATATTGTGTGGGTCAGATCCTATGTGGGTAATCTTTCGTAAATCTTGTGTGGGTCAATGTATACTGATCTTGTGTGGGTCAGAACCTGTGTGGGTCAGTACCTATCGATCATGTGTCAGTCACACTCCATATAGTCATCAGTAGTGCCTCTTAACAAAATAAGATGATCTAGCTTCCTGACTAATCATATGAAGTTCTCTAACTTAATTATATACCTGGTGTCAGCTGAGTATTTTACCTTCATGGTTTTACCATTGTGGTACCTTCACCTTCATAATTATAACTTCGTGGTGTTACCTGTGTGGTAATTTTACCTTCATGGTGTTATCTTCGTGGTGTTACCTGTGTGGTACTTTTTCATTCATGGTGTTACCTTTTTGGTTTTACCTTTGTGGTACTTTTACCATTGTGGTGTTTCCTTTGTGGTATTCTTCCCACATGTATGATATGAGTATATCTTGATAACATAGGTACATGAATGGGCATATATGTAAGTAGATTTGTTGACTAACTCGAGATTTGTGGTTGAGGTCTTCCTTTCAGGGTTTCCTTTGTGGAACTCTGGAAGACCTTCGGGGGTCTCACGGTCCCCATTGAGTATTGTTATACTCCCCCCTCCACAGGCTATGCCTGCACCTTGTTGTGTTTTGTGCAGACGACAGACCTCATTGATTGCGGCTGAGGGATCGATGACCGAATGGTTCTCTGAGGTGGACCATTGGATGTGACGTGATTTAGTGACTTATGATCATTAGCTGTACACACCCTTTATGCAGGATCCTCAGTGGACGTTCCGGGAGCTATTTTTCTCTTTTCAGTTGTACATGTACTTTTCTATTGGGATTGTATTCTGGCTACTTTACATTCAATACAATTTTTACAACATCAGTTTACTTTGTGGTTTCTTCTTGTTGTGTCCTCAGTTTTCATGTTTGTACTGGTTAAATGGTAATGCCTTCCCGTTATAGGGATAAACCTTTCCAGTTCTAGTTTCCAACCCTTGGCCTATGGAAGGTGGGCTAGGGGTAGTCACGACATGGGTCCTGGATGATGGGTCATGACATATGGTACCTAACCCCACTATCTCCCTACTGATCGATAGTGAAGGATCTCTTCCCAAACCACCGTATGATCTTTTGGTGTCCTAACTAGAAGAAAAAATCAGGTCACCACATCATGACAGTCCTTAGCTACTTGTGGGTCAGGATTTCCTTAGATCCTTAGGATTCTCTATCTCAAGAACTCATGAAACATGATCATACTATTCAAATCATCTATAGGTACTATACGTTCCACGTGATGCTCCACATGTGGAATGGATGGAGCACCACAAAGAGGTCACATCTCAGGAACTGGTCCCTCTATCGAGGCCGCATTGCTTAGTGGATTTTCCTCATGATAATCATGGTGAATCCTAGATAGTATATTTCATAGAGGCATATTGAACATAATCAAGATGTACCACAGTCAATTAGTATATCTAGAGAGATGAATCAAGAAGGATATGGAAACACATCCCATTCTTATGTGATACATGTACCATTGTTTTCCAGGCAACCGATGTTATCTTGTACCAAGTATAAAATCATGTGATCATGGTGTTGGTGTAAAGATATATCCTTTGTCGCCCCAACAATGGAATCTCTATCCTAAGATCCTAACTCAAAACACCAATCATTATTGTCTCAAATCGATCCCATAGACTCTTTTTACAAAGGAAGATCCTACAACCTCAAATACCACTCGGTCATGTGTTGTCCCAGTGGGGACCATAAAGAGACTCCCCAGGCATGCCTTCAATAGGATAGGTGCTTGTATCTATCACCGATTAGGCATATCACTAACATGGGAGGAATTTCCTTACTACGTGTACACATGTCCACATCACCAAACTCATAAAATTATGAAATGTAAAAAAAATATACAAAAAATGTATATATACATCTAAATACCATAACCAGAGTATGAAAAGTAGAGAAGAGAGTAAATTGGGCAAAATACATTCACACCACAAAATGTTCGTAACACATGTTTGTCCTGAAAATAAAGGAATTGGGGCTACTATTTGAAATCAATAGGATCAAAACTATATTTGTCTAGTCTCACTGAGAATAGTCTAGTCCTAGTCTGCCTAGGAATTTATCAAAAGGTTGATCATTTGTACAATACATGATAGGTGCAGGTAAAGCCTCTATATGGATGACAATAAAAATACCTAGAAGGACACCCCAAAATAATAAAGAATACAATAAAAAAAAGTACCATCAACATTATAAAGATATATTTCTAAAACACATATAACATGAATAACCATAGATACTCAACAATGAAATAGAATATAAAGGTAATCTATAACCACAATATACCATCCATAGGATTTCATATCGAAGAATCGATTAATCAATCATCTTAGAGAACATACTCATGAGTCTGGTAGCATTGTTGATGAATATCCGGGAGGTAATTCTCGTCAGGTCTCATCATGAAAAATAATACACGGGAAGTAAAAAGAGATATGATTAAAATGATAAGGATCATTACTAGGGACATGGCGTGACACCAACAACTCAATCTAGATTAAGTTGTTATTTAGTGTATTGACGCCCATGTGGTTTGGGTCATATCAATACTAAGAACTCTAATAATAGTATGAATATGAATAGAGGATCCCACTCTGTCCCTCTTGGAGGAATTCCAATTTCCCTATCTAGGATGTACTATAGAAGGGCTCATTTTCCTTGGAGTAGGAAAAAAAACTGTACCAACCTTCTCGGAAAGGATAACGGGAATGAAGCCTAAAAAACTGGAACAAGTAATTGTGGACAAGGACTGTAAGATATTTAGGAAAGATTACATGGAATGTAGAAGTGTCACACGCTATGTCACTTGACCCCATGTTCTTCCCATATAAATTTCCCATGTAATAAAACAATGTCTATCAGTTAGTAAACATCATGTCGGCATCCCTTGAACTCTACCCATGTTATAGTATATGGATTATTTCTTTGTACCCACGTTCATGTACCAATACTTGGCTAATGCATGTACATGGTCCGAACTGTGTCATGTGTGGTAGCACACACCATGTAGTCAACCATTGTACTCCACCCCATTACTATGTACTTACAAGGTACCCATTAAGTATATGTGGAGGGACCACACTCTGTATAGCCCATGAAATATTCAGTGTAATACTTAACCTCAAAATAAACCATAGATTCCACTCACGGGTCCCCACATATTTGTAGATCCGGTTTACATACTATGTAGGTAGAGATTTTTTATAATCTAATATCTACTATTATCATTCGATCTGGCCACTCTGGCCTTCATTCCATTGATCATCTCAATATCGAAAAGAATATCCATTCTAATCCAATCCATTCCATAATCTATGAATATGTTTCTTCAACATATATTCTCACAGAATAGATCAAATTTTTATTCCTTATCGTGCTCCAAAGAACACCAAAGAACATGAATTTAGGTATCCTTTCTCATATGAATCTCTCTTACTCTATTGGAACACCACTTTCATATCATGTTGATCCTAGATTTATGATTTCAGATATATATTCCAAGAAACAATTGTAAATTGATCAATTGATCAGGATAAGTTCTGTCACAAACCAAAAAAACAGCAATATTAAATGTTGAACAGGGGGAGAAAAGCACAAATAATTTAATAGGAACGATACTTGATTTATTTTCATGTTAATATAAATTTTATTTCATTATAGTATCAAATAAAGAAATCATTATTCATCAGTAATTATCTTGTTAAACCCATAAATCTTTCCCAACCCTAAATATGATCTAACCACTGATCAATATGTTCGTTGATTGGTCGACGTTCATCGTAGAAATATATTACAGGGAATAAAAAAGTCAAACCACATTCCCTAACTCATTTTAGTTTTATCACTGATGAATGATGTGTCCTCGTCATTTTTAGTAATATTCATCGAATCCGAGGTTTATTTTTCATCGATAAACGATTTGCCGTCATTTTCCATAAAAAGACAACTTGAATCTATCTCCAACGAATAACTAACATTTCCAGATTTATGTGAATATAAAAAAAATTATATCTATAGTTTTCTATTTAAATAAACATTAATTTCAACATCAAAAATTTAATATAAAATAATTTTATTTTTTTATTATATTCATTTCTGGTCCTCTGACGACTCTTCTAGAAAAAAATAATCCAACTAATGTTAATTCACGCCTCATGTAATACTCATGATATGAAATAAATGGTGATGTAAAATTTATGATTTAGGAACACGTTTAGAATTTATTCAACTTCTTTTGGAAAGAAACATGAGTGTGAAATTTAAAATATTTAATATCATTAAAAAAATTATTTCAGACACACAGGTCTTCAGAATAACACCCCGTCTTAGTGCCTGGTCTAAAAAATAATCCATATAATATCTAAAAATAATAAATGAAAAATATTATACATTTCATATAGGACAACTATAATCCTCCTTTTATCCATCCTTTGAATAAAAGTATCACCATGTGTGTGTCTGTGGGACTTACCATCTCCATGTTGTGGTGTAATTTTTTTCATCACCACATTATTGTTGATGGGTATAATGAAAACTATAATTGATATAAATAATAAATAAGAAATTATATTGATTCATTATAACTAATATAAATATCCACATCCTTTTAATTATACCATTAAGAAAATGATATTGTCACTCGTGCGCACGTACAATCTACTATCTCCCCAACGCAATAAGATTAATTCTCCACTTTGTCCATTAATGAATGATTATAAAAATGTATATCGTGAGTGAATATAATATTTATGAAATTACTATCATTCAAGATATTAAGAAAATATATATGGTACATGATAAAAAAGACTTACATGACAAACAAAACATAATAAAATGAAGCAGTTAACACTCGAAACAATGTTAATAATGAAATATTATTAATGAAATGATATTAGAGTAAAATATATCATATCATTAAAATGGTTATTGTTATGGTATATTTTTAAAACATGATTCAACAATTATAATGGCGTTCAACACAACCTCAACTATTAGAAATTAGAGTTAGGGGTTTAATTTCCCAATATATTTATTATTTGAGAATGTTTATACATAAGTATTTAGTGGGAAATAATTATCATCCATTTCCTAGTAGCATAGAAATTTATATTAAAATATTATTACCATTATTCTAACACTTTTTAAATCCATTTTTACTAAGGTATTAATTTTTCAATTTTTTTTAAATGAATCTTTTTGTCATTTTTGAAATGAGGTAACTCATGATATTTTTAATAAAAAACAATTATAATGCCCTTTTCTAGGTTATCTGGTATGAAAAAATCTTCCTTTACAATAATAGAATATCATTTTCAATGAAATTGTTTTCTTCCATTATTATTTTCCCTTTTTAAAATAATTTCAATATAAAAAGGGGTATTTCTCTCAAGAACATCAAAATAATTTCATTACAATAATTTAATCTATATCAACATTGTTTTTTGGATTTTATGATTAATTAAGGTTGGTCTCTTATGATACAATCTATCATATTATATTGAAAGGGTTTATGATATTTCTGACTATGGATGTAAAATTTTGATACAATCATGGTCTGTGGTAAATTTATTAACATTTAATTTTCTAGTTTTTATATTAATGTTTATATTGGTTATGTTTTATCCTTTTCTAATGGGTAATGCATCGGACATATTAAGTGAATGGAAATGCCTGTTATATCCCCTCAATGCATCTTTATGTCTCAAAAAACTATTTTGGGTGTTGGGTAACTTCTTTAACCGTTTTTTGTATGATTTCATAGCCAATCGTTGATAGTAGTTTTAGGACACATGGAACTCTGAATTCCCTCATTATGATATTAGTTATTAGTATTCCGTGTGATTATTAGACCAGTAGAAGGTCTATGGTTACAAATAGTTATCATGTGTCTATTTATATGGAGTTACTTAATCTGATTATATCCCTACCATATTATGATCAAGATATTTTTTAATGGCATGTGTTTTTAGTTATTCATCTAGCATTATTGGTTATGTTTATTTATAGTGGAATATGATGCATTGTTTAACATTACTGAATATATGAGCTCACCCTTTATTAAGTTTCATTTTTATATATGATGAAAAGATATATATTATGAATGGATTATTGGGATAACAAAAGGGTATAAAAGTGTTTTCTGAGGAGTTACTATGAAGTTTTTCATTTCATAATTTAATATAAATTGAATTTCTGTAATATGGATTCTAGAAATACTAAACATATTTGTACTTTAGGAATAAAATCATGTATCTATACTAATGTAATTAAGTAAGGAAACAGATATGTTCTACTGGGGTCATGTTTATTATATATAATACTATAATAGATAGTAAATCTAGTTCGGTATGGGACTTTTTATACTATGATGATGTTGGGAATATACCTTGAATAATATGATTTTTATGCATGGAAATATCTTTGATTTCTATAATGTTATGTATGAACCTAATTAAATGTTAACAATGTAATGTGTGTACCAAATAAAATTTTCAGAATGTTATATGTAAATGTGATTACATGCTCACAATTTTATGCAAGAAGCTAATTATATATTATTAATTTTTTGTGTGGACCTATCATTCCTGTCCATAATATTTTTATGGACCTAGTTTCATGTATATAATTTTCTGAGGGGGCTAGATTTTATGTCATTAACATAATGATTGAACATGATTATACATATACATGTTCACTATGTTATAAGCTTATCTAATTTCCAAAAATGTCATATGATATTACATTTTTCTGATCTCTGGGATCATGTACTTTGATTATGTAATTGATTATGTCCTATGAACTGCCAATAATAATGCCATGACACAAGATTAATATCTTTAATATCCAGGGTATTGTTTTGAATTGTTATTATCACGTTCTCATACATATAAGTCCATGTTATGCTTACAAATCTACTTAATTTACCTATACTAGTCAAAAGATCCCCACATTTGTTATTTTTAACTTCCCTATTTTATAAAGAGAGGTTTTATGTAGTATTAAAAAATAGGAATATCCTTATGGGATACATTGAATATATTTCTCCATGTTTTATGTTTATGTTTCTATGTTTCTGAAGGGACTAATTTATTCAAGGTGTGTTTTAATGTAATGTAATGAATGTTTGTAAAAATTAGTTTAATATGAATATATGAAAATCATGAGTCTCAAATGTTACTATAAAAATAATAGTTTTCTTAGCCTTTTGGAATCTAATATGAGAAAACATTAGGGAGTTTCATCAGGATACTTATAAGGATATTTCTAAGGATGTATCTTTAGAAATGTCTAACGATGAGTCATAGAATAGGAAAATATCACAGACTTTTAATAATGGACAAGGTGAGTCGTTTCCTAGAGATACAACCCTATATAAATACAATAAGTGAACATGGATCTAGAATAAATGTACATTTTTTTCACAACTCCAAAAGCAATATATTATTCTAGACTTGATTTGAGAAATGGTTCATGAAAATGGGAATTGTAGCAAAGTTGGTTTGTACACTCTGGGGATATGCTTTGGAAATAAAAAATTCATTATTAACCATCATGAAGTCCTAAAATAAATGATAACTATGAATGATCTAGGATAAACCTAATGCTTCATAGATTAAAAATACGGTTCCATGATTTAGACATCCTATATGTTATTTTTATTGATTATGTGGTTTTCCACTAGGATTAGTGTATCACAGACTATGATTTTTGGTAATTTTTAATGGTGGGAACTAGAAGGACTTTGGTTAACATTGAATGTAATAGACTATTTTTTGATAAAATGGAATATGGCATGATGACTAGAGTGAAGAATGTTGTGTTTATGCCCAGTAATATTTCATATAACATGGTTAAAAATTTGTACCATAAGCAACACTTGGACACTCCAAAGAAGAGAAATATAGAGTCCTTTGAGGGTTTGGGTAGTATAGACCAAAGAGGAAAGAAGATTCAGTTTCTAATGTGTGAAGAATATAGTAAGAAACATCCAGATGGTTGAATTATATAAACATGAATATTTTTTGACATTAGAAAATAAGGTTGAAAGGAAAGTTATTGGAAATAAAAAATGAAGAGTTTAGTTAACATAACAGATGGGAATATTGGCCTCCAAAATATTACCAATGAATGAATGCTTTAATTGGGGAATGAATGGGTATTATGAAATTGAATTTCCCATGGGGAGTGTTTGATGAAAATAAACATGGTGTTATGAGTAATGGTTATATAATTGATGATGAGTCTAAGATGACAAAGAACAGTTAAATAATTGAGAAGGAAATTGGATGACTGAAGTATTTATGTATTTTAATTAGATGATAATATTAGACGAATTATGAAATATATATATATTTCCTATTATAAGTATTTTATTATAAATTTTAAAGGATATTTTGAATGATGATGATGGACTAGAAAAATAATTTAATGGAATTGTGTTATTTATGAAGACACGTGGTTATGGGTAACATAAACCATAATTTACTTGATATATTTGGATAAATAGATGAATGTTTTGTATAATTTAATTACATATTACTGATTACCTTAGAATAAGTAAATGATTTTTTGAAAATTTGGTATATTAAATAATTGATGATGTTTATGACAATTTTTTATTTAGGGAATATATCCTACAATATTTGTTTTAATTAATGAGGAAGCATGATTGTTTTCAATATGATTTCACAGTAATTTTTTTAGTACCATGTTTTAAGAGAATACATGATAAAGGTATTAATATGTTTGTTATCTGACAATCAAGATCTATATTATGATATATGGGGGATCACTTTTATGATGATTTTGAGAAATTTAGTGAACTTATTTATAATGTTATTGATTTTTATCTTTCATAATTTTTTAAAGGTTAACCATTTATGAAATATTTTATGAGGTTTTAGAGATTAAGGTATTATTTCTCTATATGATAATTTTTGAATATTGGTAATCCAATTCTAAGTATTTATATATTTATGATAACTGAAGACATAAATAATAACTTATAATTATATATATGGTTATTATGATTCATTAGTGCTTCATGCATAAAAAATTCACATTAATTTTTTACAGAATGAGATGAAGTGTAAATTTATCAAGGCACAACTGCAAGGTGGGATTGTACTTATGCAATGAAATGAAATTAACTTTTTTATATCTTTCATGAATATTCTATAACATTACAAAAGGATCATAAAACAAAAAAAATTATACTAGTACATTAATTTAGGATGAATCATATTTTCCCTTTAATCATCATAGATTTAGGGTTTTGTGGTTTTTAACATTATCTAGTTCTTCATATTTCTTGTGTTCACTGTCATCTATCAATCTCCATTAGTATTTGGGTTTTATTTTATATTCCATGTCTAGGTTTATCCTTTGAACCTATGTTCATATATATGGAAACATAGTTATTAGTTACTTTGGCCAAAATTAATGTTTACAACATTTAAATTTTATGGAATTTTTTATTATCCATTTGTACTATGCGGTTTTGTATGAAGGAATTTTGAAATGGTTAACCTTTGATAACCAACACAGAATCCAATGGAAAATTCATTTAAAGGGTGGTAAATTATAACACCTCGAGTTTTTTGAATTATGTTTTTCAAATAAATTAAAATTTTATGGATTTAATTACATGGAATACCATTTTTAGAATTCAGTACATGCAAAAAATGGCTTAGCTTATGTTACATGCATCACTGAGTTTTAACAAAACCAAGATATATTATAAATGTAACTATATAAACTCTACTTTTATAACCTAGTCATTAAACTTAGTGACATAAATAGTAACAACTAATTTATAAATATTAATTAAAATGGGGTTTTATATTATAAATATATTGATAATAAAATATATAATTTTCAGTAAAGGATTTATATGTTTCAAAAATTCTATTTTCTAAAAAATATTTTTTTTATATCTTTGGGGAGAAATAAAAAAATTAATTTTATTTGAAACTTTAATAAAATAAATGTTTAGAATTAAATTAAATTTTATAAATAATAATATTAAAATTTATTAGGATATACTATTTTTTATTTTCTAAAAAATATCATTTTTGATAAATAGTATGAAAATAATAAATTATATTAGAAAACTACATTTTTATTTAAATTATTTAATTAATAACATTATTTTTAATATTGGATTTAAATTATAATTTTATAAATAATACATATTTTAATCCAATTTATATCATAGAATCAATTTCATATTGAAATTTTATGTAAACACATTGAAAGCTTTTGAACGTTTTTGCTCTAAAAATATGCTTTCTCATCATGTCCGCATGATTAATTATATATTAATTTTTTCCACTTATTTTAATTGATTTATTATAAGTTGGTTAAATATTAGGAATCAGAATAATTTATAATTTATAATTTATTATATGTTAAACATTATTTTACACAAAAATAAATATTAAATGTAATCATATATAATTAAAATGGTTTAAGTAAAAATGGGTCTAACAGGCTGTTAAACTAGAATAATAAGAGTGAAAATGAGATAAAAGGGAATCATAATTTTATATAATGAGATTATTTAGATTTTTCACATAATCTTCTATGAAATATATATTTTTACTATCACATCCCTTTGAATATGACCCATATAAAAAATTAAGAAAAGGAAAACACAAAGAATATAATTTCCTTACTTTCAATATCTGTATTTCTTTCTGATAGGGGGAAAACAATATTTCTTCAGTAAGACATAATATTTTTAATTCTAATTTATTTTTTTGTCATAATAATATATCATTAATTGTTAAGTATGCATTAGTTTCATAAAATTCTTAACAAACACCAACACAATAATTATTTAGTTAATATTTAAATAAAAATGATACTAAAAATATAGAAAGTGGTGTAAATTGAATGAATTTTAGTCTTGAATTAATTATATATATATATATATCATGATACACATATGTGAACTTAATATATTTGGACTCAATCTTTGTACTGATATTTTTAAAATTAAATCAAATAAATAATTTTAATATTTCATTAATGTTATTTTATAATAAATGATATTTTATTAAATTATTTATATGTAATAAATATCTTCAAGATATCAAATTATTATTAAATTATAAAAATTAACAAATATGGTACATTAAATCGAAAACTTGTCTTTTATAATAAATATGTTTACCCTTAAATAATTAAAACTATATTAAAACATTTATGTTTAAAGTGGTGTTTTTGCAATTAACATGTCATTGTGTTAAAATAGATTAAAAATAGGATTTATAATTTATAAATTATATTTAATATTTATAATTATTGGGTCTATTTTATCAAATAATTATAAATTTAATTTATTATTAAAGGATAAATTAAATATGCCGGAAAACTAGTTATCCAAGTGAAAACCCAAAATTGTAAAAATAAGGATACTTGGATGTTAAGAAAAAAAAGTTTCAATAAATCGATTGAATGTCTGTAGTAGGTATTTATTAACCTTATATTCCCTATACATGATAAATTATCTTATTTTGTGTCAGTTGTGGTATGACTAACCTCCCAATAGTGACTACTTTTGACTATTTACAATAGTGTCACTCCTCAATTATAAAAGTGCACTCATTCTCCCCACATATTCACACCACTAATGAAATTTGGATCAAAAATGATTTTTCTCAATCAATTTAAAACATAAAAACTCTAATAAAATAATCTATATTTGGGATATAAATTCATCCATCATCAGATTTAGAGCATTCCTAAGGAGGATTCCAGAAGGAGAGGAAACATTCATTAATGACTGTTTCCCATATTATTTCTTCCTCCTCCACAAAAAATTATTACTATTAAATTATTATATGATAATATAAGTTTCATAAATACTAAAATATGTTTATATGTTAATTATATGACCAACAAACACACACACATCCATCAAATAGGTTGTGAAATTGTCGTTCTTGTGTACGACGGACTACCAACTCACCAACTGGTGTAGTTAATTTTCCCATTACCACACTTCAAAGATGGGATTATGATGGGTTTATAGTTTATATATAATGTAAATTATATGTTTTATTTAATTATTCTTATGGAATTATTATATCACACTTACCTTCATTCTTTCAATTTTTGGTATATGATAACATTGCTCGTGTGTACGGCGGACTACCACCTCGTGAAGCAATGTGATTCGTTCACGCTTTACCTAGAATGTATTAAGAATTTGTTTAAAAAAAATGCGTGATATAATACAAAACAATAATAGAAATATAATATATATGAAAATATATCATTTTTTCTCTTTATACGATAAGAAAATGGAAACAACATTTATTTGTATGTACGACCAACCATCTCCATGAACGGTGTATTTAACGTTATATCACTAAATATTATTATTTAATATAAATAAATATATTATTAATATATATAATTCATAAATCAAATTTATCAATTTCTAAATGATTAAACCATGATAAAATAAGGAGATCCAAAAATATAACAAATCGAAGAGCATATAAAAACAAAGAGATTATTACCTTAACATAACTTTAACATGAAATTATTAATAAATGGGATATAAAATGTCATAAAAATCATATATGGTTTGAAATATTTTTTTATGTTTCTAAAAAGGATTTATAATAAGCTTATATTTATAATACATGTTTGTTAAATGAGTACCATAAAAGTCATTACTTAAGGTAAGGGATTTATGTCTCATGTTTTTTCTTCTTAGAGACAGATGCCATGTTCACAACATATTTAATTTTTGTGGTGTGTATAGTTCCCATGGATGTATATTATTATAATTATAATGTCTGTTTTTGTGGTTAGATATCATGTTTAGAATCTATATTTCAGGGGGATTATTGTTTGAATGTTAAAAAATCAATACGGGGTTTTTGTCTCAATTTTTATTCATTGAGATGTACGTTATGTTATGCACATATATTTTTTCAAAAATTGTATATAATACAGCTTTTAAATTTAATATAATTAATTTTTTCTCATCAAGATATTTTAATTCTAATTTTATGTTATTACTCTTTTGGGACTATGAATTAATGTTTCCAATGTCGTAAAGATTTCATGTTACAAAATCATTGTTTATCATGATTGTTTTCTATTATGTTTCTATGTTATAATATTATGTTCTATATCTCATAAATTATCATGAATTTTCTTATAATGTGGTTATTCATGTTACCATCATGTAACGGTACACGTTTTTGACTCATTGGTACTTTAGGAAATTAAGAAAATGGTTTTTATAAAATATGGATTTATTTCTCTCTGTGGTCATATGTCGGTTTTTTACCAAAAATAATGTTTTCTAATATTTTTTCAATAATTATTTTAAATTAAATTTCAATATTTTTTAATGGGGAAGGATTTAAAAATAATAATTTTAATAATTTGTTTAAATGAATTTAAAATATTCTTTTATATGTTAAAAAATTTACTCTCAAAGAAAACTATATTAATTTTATTTTTTTAAAAAAGGATTCAAATGATTTTCAAATACTCTTTTATTAATTTTCAATTATATTTTTCAAGAAAATGGTTTCCTAAATGACGTATGTTTTAAAAATAAAATTTCAATGTAGAAGGTATATTTTCCTCAAGAAAAGTTTTAATTGATTGTTAAGAATTATTTTCTGTCTAAGATTACATATGTTGATGTTACCTAAGTCTTACTGGGTATATGATATATGGATATCATTCATATTATTTAATTTAATGGTTTTTATGGAATTATTTTTAAAGAACCTATATCTCATCCACAAGGTATACGATGACAAATTTCATATGAAACCTGATTTTTTCACCAGTTATGCTATGCTGAAGTGATAATGAAACCTATCTCATTTCCATAGTTTATTATATGATGAAACATTTATGATACCCATTTCATTTAAGGGGTTATGATATATTTATTTTTTATGATCATTTGGAACATATAATAATGGTTTTCATTATGTGATTGGTGGGATATAAATATCCCTTCAATACATTTGAAAATGATTTATTCCTAATGGGATAGGAAGAACTGTAATAGAGAGTGAATATGGTTGAGAAATGGCCTTAATTCACCATGATGGTCTAGGCGGTGAACATTGACTATTATTATTATTATTATTGTTCGTGGAAAGATCATTCATGTATATTATATAATGTGTGAACCTAATTACATGTTTACAATGTAATGTTTGATCATAATTACATGTTTAAGATTTTATATGTGAACCGAATTATATATCCATAATGTTATGTGTGAACCCATTTACATGATGACAATGTTATACATGGACCCATCATCATAATCATAATGTTATGGATGGACATGGTCACATATACATTAGTTTATGAGAGGGAATGATTCGATGTACTTAACATAATTAGTGTGCTAGATTATATTAATAAATTTTCACAATGTTATAATATTGTGTTTAGGATCCATATTCTATGTCTTATGCTAATGTTATGTTATCATAGCTCATTTAATTTTATTAAATTATGATTCATGTCATATGAATGACCAATATTTACATCTTGACTGATGATTAAAATCTATGATATGTAGGGCACGGTTTTCAAATGTTATAATCATGTTCACATAACTATATGTCCATGTAATTATTTTGTTTCTCATTTATTTACCTCTATTGAACAACCAAGACCGCCCTTTATTATGTTTACCTGTGCATGATTATGATGAAATGTTTTGTATAGGATTACTAAAGGTGGATATCATTATTGGAGACATTGGTGATCTTTCACCTTGTTAGAAATTTTTGTTTCCATATTTAAAAAGTCTACAAAATATTATGGTCCTCATGCATGTGTTTGTGTAACATAAGTAATATTCATAAAAAATGATGTAATATCCATGTTTTAAAATCAAGGGTCACTATATCAACTATATTGACATATTTGTACATATCCTTTATTTATTCGATAATTTCATGCTTACAACCTAAAATGATTTTACCAAGGATTAAAATTTTTAAAAGGAATTCTCATGCTGTATCATTTATTTGGTACCCAAAATCATTAATATGATATTACTATGACTTGTTGGTCTATATTCATGTATCCCTCTAATACATTGAGAAATGTTTTAATCTAATGAGATGCCTTGTACAGTACATGGGTGTTTAGCCTAACCACACTATTTTATGACGTCTCAATAGCTATTCGTAAAATATTATTATGGTGATATGTTTTATGTTATTATAAAATTCATATGATTCCATTATGATATAATATTCATTCATGATTTCAAGTTTATGATTACGATTCTGGCATTTACATGTTATAATGTTATACCTCATTACTCACATGTACTACATTCTTTTATATTATTCCTTTATTATACCCTTAATGGTAACAGATGACAGCCGATTTAAAATTTACATCCCAATGATTTCTCATTTAGTGTTTGTAGATTAAGGGAATATAAAGGAATAGTATGGTCATTTTAAATAATGTCAATATATTCTAGTTTGATTTAATTTTGTTATGTATCTAATTTCCGAATCTCACAAGGCCTCCCAATATTCATATATTGTATTATATGTATAATTAGGTTATAAATATGGAAACAATGTTTTATAATGATATGGTTCTTATAGTCACAATGTGAGTAGTCTATGTCAGAGTATCATATTAAGGGGGATGGTATCTGGGGGAGTGGTTCATGTCATGGAGGGGTCCCCATGAAAGTTAGGATAATTGTTTTCAAATATGGTTATCAATAATTATCAGGGAATCCAGTGACCCAATTGTTCTCACTGATATGTTAGAGTTTTCAAAAAATATGTAATGAATATTCCTTTATAATTTGGGGAGTCAAAGAATGTGTAAGAGTTACTCTATAGAAGACATCAAATGTAATAGTTATTTTTTAAGAAATCAAGACATTGTATGGATATTCAAACATTGAAAAGAATATATCGGGGTTATCCGTATGTGATATATGACCATCCCTTAGGTGAAAACATGACCCATAGTGTTATATCATCTACTTTATATCACGAATTAGGGGCCACAGCATTGGATGGTTAGTCATTCCTTATGGAATCCTATATTTATTATGGTGGTCTTCCTATTTAGAGATGTAAATTCAATAAATATTCATATCATTTCATTTCTGATTTATAAATCCTAGATATTTTTAGTATCTAATAATGATATAAAATAGTTTTTAATGGGATATTTTATGGGATTATATGGATTTGGTTATTAAATTGGATCTCCCCATGTTGAAAGATGTCACGTTATGAAGATTCTCATGGAGGCTATATATTTGGTTAAGTGATTCAAAAGACCATTTGTGGTTTATTCCATGATTATGATTCCTACACTATGAATATGTCAACTTAACTTAATTTTTATTCAAATCTCTAATCAGTTGTGAGTTATTTTAAGGAATTTTTGGGGAAACATTGTTCTGGTTAGAATAAGGTGATTATAAAAATATTCAAATTGTAAATCGGGAGAATTTGTGATTAATTAATGTGGAAAATTGGATAATTACTAGATATTAGATATATATATTTCACAATTTAGGAAAACAAGTAATTCCAAAGTTTATTAAAACATCGAATTTTAATTGTAGAGTGATTGTGGAGTTAAACCTATGTCATGAAAATTACGATTAGAAATGAAGGGTGTTCAAGCTGGTTATATCAATCTACATTCATGAAGATCATAACATTCATGATGGTCAATAATATTGACAAATCATTGTTGGTGTAAACTCATTATTCATTCATTACGGTTATGACAGTTTGTTCATGGTGATGTTGTTAGATTTCATAGTAACTAAGAAAAGTGAGGTCATTATTTTACAATATTTGTAGACATAGAAGGTGAGTGTAGCCACTCTAAATTATAATATTTGTGCATTTAACTTAGTTTTTTTGGTAAATTAACAAATCACCATTTTATTCTACTTGGATTTTTCGAGTTTGGTTGAACTATGTAAAATATATTTTATCACTATTTTTATTCCCTATCACATTATATTTAGTGTGAATTAAAGAAGAGTTGATATTAATATTTAAACATGACTATAAGTGAGGGTCTTTTTTAATGATAGTAATACATTGATTCCCCACCGTATGTGGCTACCTTTATTGGAAAAAATAATTAATATCAGATTTTACATTTAATGGTTGATGGAATGTATAGGATTAAGGAAACTGTTGATGATATAAATATCATTAAAAGAATCATGAAAAGAATACTATATCATTTTCACACAAATTCCTCTATTCCCTAGGATTAAGACCCAAAATAGTAGTGTTGGATAATCATAATATAATTATCATTGAGATGATGAAAAAAAAGAAATAACTCATTCAAGAAGGATAATTCTAAAGAAATAATATTCTAGGAAATTATGAAACTCAAATTTGAAGATGATCCCTTGTATAAGAAAATTAATGAGGTGACGTCTTTCCTCTACTAAAATCTGTAAAAGTGAAATGGGAAATTCAAACATAATCACTAACACGCTTGATTTAAATGCGGAATAGTTCGAAATCATACTATAGTGTATCTATAGAATCTATGAGATAATAATGATAATAAAGTACACATGATGATATAATTAAATGATGTAAAATGTAATAGGATATCCCTATATATGTTCTTGAAAAATTAAAACACAATTTTGTAAGAGTATAGTATCTCAAAAGAAATAGTAGGAGGAAAATTTATTATTTAATGGAACATAATGAGGATGGCCTTCTTTCTATTATAGATAAACGAAAATTAATTGAATCTGATGATGAAAGAAATATTTCCTAGGTAATAGTATATATCAATGTTTAACATAAGTTCAATATTGAAAAAATTAACATTTATACGGATGAGACAAATATATCTATTGGAGTGATATCTGAAAAAATAATATATTCAATAACAATAAGAAGAACAATTAAAGTTTAATATAAAAATTTAATGAATTAAATTAGCATATATAGAAATATATTGTTAATGGCCTGACCAATATTTCCAATGATCATGTCAAAATGATTAAGGAGTAATAATATGAAGGCATAAAGATTCAATTAAATCATAATGATCATGAAATTATTTTGTCTTACAACAACAAATAATAATGATTTAGCATACATGTATCCAATAAATATATGGAATCTTAAAGGTAATTAATAAAAATGTTTTATAATTTCTCAAAATAATAGTATTCCAATATAATAGAATGATTTTTTAGGGGATTGATCAAAAGGGAAAAATAAGTGTCAGTTGATCAGAATCCACACACCATGACTGCCTAGATGAATATTTATTTTAATTAATAAATTTTAACTAGAAAATATATTGGTTAAAAATAATTACACAAAATAATAAACAATAAATATAGTGGTATTATTGTTTAAATATGGAATATACAAATTATTTGTGTTTCACTGTAAGAGGTAATTTCAATGAAAACTATAAAAAATAGATAACTATATATTAATATACATGGTATGGTTTTAATGACTATTGTTTTTTATTTAATTTATTATGGCCACAATACTCTGAAATGTTCATCAAGGATATAAAGAGATAAGTCAAAAGAGATCTTGAGAAGAAGATCTTAGAAACTGGAAGCATCACCAATTAGGTTGAAAAATATAAATCAATTTTCATCTCTGGATGATGAGTATTATTCAATGGATTCAAAGGTGGAATAATCTCAGTTTCCACCCAAGGATGAAATGTAATGAACATGGATCTTGAAATTAAAATAAAATAAGAAATATTTCATAAATATTTCATTGAAATAATCATATTAGGATACATTTTGGATCCTTAATAGTGGATAAAATTAATATAGTATGGTAAAAATAATAATTCCCAAGGGATCATGTATGAAAAATTATATTTCCATGTCTTTTTCATTGATGAATGATTGATAAAAATTGGCACTATAAAAACCAAAATCATGTGTAAATACTTGATATATGTATATTTATGAGTAGTTAAATTGTAAAACCCCGACACCATAATCCTAGAGTCGGTGCATTATTTTAACACATTGGCATGATTGAAAGGTATCAAGTCACGAAAAACTGATCAGTTTAGCGGCCTAAGAAAATAGATTACATATATGAACATTACATTAGACATTTTAACATAAAACATATAATTTGTAATTTTTGGAGAGCTCCATTATTCTCTTATCTTAACCCTGCATATCAATCATAATAAACTTCTTGGAATCCTGGGAAAATAATACATAAGAAAGAGGTGAGCTCAGATGCTCAGTAAGGGTAAATAGTACAGAAGAAGCTATAAACTTTTATAGCAAGTCATCTAATAAAAACAACATAATTTTAATCATAAAATATGAACATAATATTTTATAAATAAGTCAAAAATTACCATATAAACATGAAAAATGATATTCTACTATTCAAATAATCACATGTAATGACTAATTTCATATCGAGGGAATGCATAATGTCAGACATTATAACCACATAGTCAAGGCCTCGTGGAAAGACCAAAAATAAATTTTTTTTCAAGGACTTATGGCAAGAAACTAGTTTGTCTCATGAGATCTACCAATGAATCGAGGGGCTATAGCGGTACCAAACCATCAATTACTATGTCCAATGCATTCCTCATATAAAGAAAGGTGAAACATAAAATAGACATTCGTACTAAAACAAGCACACGAAATGCCAATAACTTTACCAGAAACTATGACTGGTATAAAAATAGAACATCCATAGTCAAATATATCATAACTCAATAATTAAAATATGGATGAAATTATTATAGTAAATCAACCTCAATCAATAATAATATCCAATAAAGGATGTTGACATAGTTGAAAATAATAAATAAAACTCTTTGATATAAATAACCCTTTTCAAGAAATAATTTAAAAGTAAAAAAATTATAAAGGAAGTAATTTAAAAGAAATTTTTGAATCAAAGTATCCCATACCACTTTAAATCTTTCGAAATAAATTAACACTTTATAACAATCATGCCCGCGTAAATAAATCCATAAAATCATTTTAAAAACATGGTCATTAATTAAAAAGATTTAGAAAAATAAATCATAAAAAAATTTAAGTGATGAAGTATTTAAAAAGTCCCCTCCATAAATCCCTAAAAGATTCATTTTTATAAAAATTTAATGAATCTGGGACATTGATGATAAATATTTCCTAGTAGATACTTACTTATAAACAATCTGGGATAATAACGAGATTGAGGAAATAACACTTACCTAGTATATTCTTTTGGTCAAGGGTACGTTTATCCTCCTTTATAATGTCCATAGTATGTTACTAAAGTATCCCAGAACCATATTCATATTTTTGATATCATACTTAATTAATTCATGTCTTTAAATTACTTATTTAATAAGAACTTCCATGTTAAAATAGCATTTCGGGTTATAATCGTTTTCTTTATCATTCATGTTTTAACTTGTTATTCTTGATCGTATCACTTATATTATGATTTAATTGATTCTATAATATAAAAAAATATTCATGTATAATATATATTCAGAATATAAATATGTATAATATATAGATATATAAAACGTCAAACACCATTTATGGAGACAGTAGGACGTAAGTACGCATAAATATAGTTTCTGTTTTCATATCATATTGAATAGAAGTAAGTGAATGGGATATATGTAAATATATAAATATATATATCCAGTAGAGTTATTATGTAATATGTTACATAATTATTTATAATATATCTTCTTATAATCATATTTTAATGAAGAACGTAGAAATGAATCTCATTGTGTCGTGGAGCTGGTATTCCATACGTACGCACGTATTGTGACTTTTTCATTCGTAGGATGGATAGAATAATGAATATGGTTTTAACTTATTTATAATAAAATCTAAATATGTATAAGAAAATGAAATCATTTTTTTGTATGGAATCAACAAATAAAGAGGAAGTGGAATAAGAAAATAACACTGAAAGAGGTCATGAAATTATTACATCATCTTGAGGTTATTCGTTTTGATTTCAAAAAGGGCTCCATAGGTTGGTTTTATGATCAATGTAATTACTCTAGGTTGAAGTGAGAGTAGTTGTGACGATATTTGAGCAGGGTTTGCTGATCCAAATGGATTTGGAGGTGTGAAATTAAGGGAAGGTGAAGTACCCATTTGTAAGAGAGGTGATGGGTACTGTAAGAAGGCTTGAAATATTATTTTATTATATAATTATTTTCAGGTTATAATGGCCCCAAAAGGTTTTATTTTTCTTTTAAGGTGGTTTTGGGTCGAAATAATCTCAACCGATTGGTTTTAGACATTTTTAGTTAACCATATTAACCTTATATTTTAGATTTAAATCTTAGTTAACATATTAACTTTTTCCATGTCTTCTTGTATTTTTCTATTACATGGTTAATAAACATACAATAAAATTCCACGAGAAAATCAATTGATTCATTAAATATTTATCATTCATTATATATGTCTTTAGGACAAACCTTATATTTTAAGAAATATAATATCATTTAATAATATTGTATTTGTTTTAAAAAACACATTCATGTCAATTATGACACTATTTATTATTTGGTTACTGTCAAAGTCAAAAAAACATGATTACCTAAAAAAACACATTAAATAAACCTTAACATGTCACATTAACCTATAAAAGTCATGTATGAAATCAAAATTAAAAATATAGATTTATTAACATATTTATAGTATCAATTTTTTAATCATTTATTAATAAGATAATTACTGCATCATCATTATGTCACTAATATATTAAGTAATTTATTCTATTAATATAATAAATAAAATAACATGATGTAGGAAATATTGATAAATTTCTAATTATTATTTATAGTTGAAGAGATAAATTATATAACCTCTTATAAAAAATGTTTTACTAAAAGATATATGTTCATGTAACATTTTCCACATATTTAAATTAATTTTTAAAAAGTGTAATTTTCACAATCAAGTGGAACCATGGGGTCCCCAAATCGACCCAAAGATTCCCATGGTTTTAAATGTATCACTAAATATGGTTATAACACATGTTAGTCTAATTTAATATTATTATAATATTATTTTTGACCATTATTTACCGGATTTACCCTTTAACCGTGGTTAATAAAATATTTACTGAATTTACTATTCATAATGTCTAAAAATAAAAGTTAAAAATTTATACATTTTGGGACTCGTGATTAAAAATGTGGCTTCGATTTTTCAAAATTCAAAACACAGAAGTTATTGAAATTAAATTGAAATTAATTCCCTATTGTCAAAACCAAAAAGTGGATTTTTATGATGTAAATATAATCAAAAGATTGACATGTGTTTATATAGAATTTAAATGTGAAATTACACCCAAATACCTAAATTCAATTAGATTATTTAAATAAAATATAATGATAAAATAAAACCATTAAATTATATAACATAACACAATAAATTATTTCGATTAAAAAAGTTGTTTTTAATATAATTTAATATTTTTCACTATTCCTCAAAATATGAAAGTTATCAGAAAAGTACCAAAAATTTATCCAAACGATGTTTTTATGTCCCTCTATAATGAAAAATTATATTTATTAAATTTAATATATAAAATTTTCATCTATTTTATTAAAAAATGTTTATCCATTAAAAGGCAGGAAAACTCCATTTTTTGAAAAATAATTCTTTTATATGAAAAATTAAATTTTAATTTATATTATGTCCAAGAAACACAAAATATGAATGATAAAATTATATAGGATATCTATATAATTTAAATTTGGTTAATAATATTGATAACCTCATTTTAAATGTCTAGTTTGATAAGTCGTGATGTTATTGAACTCGGTGTTACGTGTAGCGCAAGCTATTGGATTACATTAAAGAGATAACGTACTATGAAATATTTGTGTGTTTCATTCTCTTCTCATTTAATAAATTTCATCCTATATATTTTAAATTTATATTCGAAACTAAAATTTTGAAAATAGAACATACATTTTTGGAAAACCCATATTAGAAATATCATTAATAAAAAGTTGTCTTAATAAGAGGGAAAGGGAAATGAAAAATTCACTGCAAAATTAGGGTTTCGAATAAGAGAGCATTGGTGGAAATTTTAGGCGCATAATTGGGTGAAGAACATTAATATTTATAGAGAGCAATTGAATTCATCAATTATAAATAAGTGAACAATAAATGGGAAATTTAGGGCCTCAAAGACATAAATCTATGATGATTTAAAATATCATCAGTTCAAAAAATCATAAAGTAGTATTATAACAAATTTTTGGTTTCAAGATCATTTCCCTAATTTTTAAGAATTAATTTCTTCATAGAAAAAAAAAATAAACAAAATACATGACAAGTAGAGTTCCATCCATTAAATAATTTCTACCATAAACTCATCATTATATCCGAAAGATAATAGAAATCAAAAATATTCTATCTATCATAATAGTATAGGGTTCTAAAAATAACGAATTTATGATTCATTTTCAAAAAATTTAAAAAAACTACATTTAAAAAACTTGGAAATCATGTCTGTCAGTGGTGGGTGATTCACCTTTGTCGCTGTTTAGTTACGGGTTTAAGTCTTGTGGCCTTGGAAGACACGATGGCTTGTCACCCAACCTCTAGGTTGTCCTTTTTATGAAAATCTAAAAATAATCTTCAAAAATTTTATAACCTTCAAAAATATTATCCAAGGTCTAAATTAATCCATTCCAACCTTTACACTTATCCAAAATAACTTTTTCCAAACACACAGTCTAAAATTTAAAAGGAAGGTAAACATAATGAAGATCTCTTTTGACAGGTAAAAACATGTTAATTCCTTTATCATGTATTCTCTTAAAACATGGAAACTCCTTGAATTACCATAAAACCTTATTTATTACACTCATACTCCCTTATTATTTATAGAATACATGATATACATATTATATCCAACAATTTTGTAAACTCCCACAATGATTTAATAAAAAACAATTAATTATTTTCAAGGTTGTCAAGAATATCGAATATAATTTATCAAAATAAATCATATATTATTTTGAAATTATTATCTGAGTTTCAGAAACATATTAAGGGTTTTATTTCTCCGAGCCATATATTTTCCAAAAGGATTTACATGAACCTGTGTCACTTTACATGGTACCATACAATCTCAAATCCATAATGAAATAGTACTACAACACAATCCTTATATAGTATTCAATTATTATAAATTTTATATAATTAATAAACAACTCAAATAACAAAATTCATTAATAAAATCATAAGAACACCAATCCATCCTCTTCATCTACAGTACTATCCAAACTTTATTATTATTTAATAGCATCATTTGGGGTATACTATGATGATTGGGACATTGATTTGAGTAGTGACAAAACTCCTTGAAAATTAATCATTGTAAATTTGAATCTTTCTTCTTACCCGTACAATCACGAACATGGTGTCCGTTTTCTCCCCACTTATAAGAAAATCCCATTCCCATCACGCATTTACTAAGGTAATTCTTTATATAGTCATCACATGTTGGAAAATTCTTTTTCCATTATTCCCTTTATCAATCCCCTCAATTATCTTCTTCTATTTTTTCCTTTCAAATCCATATGACATATAGAACTAATTACATTTATTATTAACACATGATACTATTTCTTCATATGATGAGAATACGTTGTAGACTATTTCCCTTCTAAATGCTAGTATAAGACCATAAAAGATATGATCCTTCTTACTCTTTGGATCATTTGTATTGCTCGAGTTCACATTACTTATATTAGATTCCATTTCGAAATCACAAAATACACTAGGTTGGATCATATCATAATGTACAATCCAAAAACTAGAAAATTTCTCAACATTAATTTAATAATTTCACACATCTAGTCTCATAATCATAAAAATGGTTTCTTAGTAGACATATTTACACATAAATCCTTAATAATACTTTGTTATGAAAATGTTAATTATCCTAAGAATATCCCTTGAGTGTTTCGTAACCAAGAGTGCAGAAAGGCCTATTGTCGTGTACCAAGATACCTTGGGTCAATCCCGAAACTGCTTGTCAGAGTTTCCACTTCTAGGTACATATGTTCCAAAGCTACCTCTACCTGCTTGTATCTAAACATGGATGTATTTCTTGTAATATTAAAAAAATCTATACATTACCAAAATTCTAGGAAGTTCTCATATACTAATCCTCAAAGTCTATCTAAGAGTAATGTTCTAAAATTAGTGTTTATCTAAATCTAGTTTCCAGGGATTGTACTAATCTTCATCTCATAACAACATTAAGGACCCAACCCCAGAATCCCAGAGCCAGTTCATTATTTTAAAACATTGGCATGATTATAAGGAATCAAGTCCCAAAGGACCGATCAGTTTAGCAGTCGTGAAAAATAGATTAAAAACATGAACATTAAATTACACATTATAACATATTACATAGAATAAATAATTATTTGAGAATGCCATTATTCCTATAGATTAACCCTACATATCAATCATAATACATTTCTTGGAATCCTTGGAAAATTAAACATAATAAAGGGGTGAGCTCATATGCTATGAAACGGTAAACAATTCACTGGAAGCTATATACTTTTTATGGAAGATATATAAGAAAACCAAAAGCCATTAAATCATAAAACTTGAACCAAATATGCATGAAATAATTCAAACATTACCCTATAAAAAAGCACATGGATATTCTACTAGTCGAATAATCTCATGTAATAACTAATTTTATATCGATGAAATGAAAAAATTTAGACATCATAAGCACTTAGTCAAGGCCTCATGCCAAGACTACAAATAATTTTTTTTTCAAGGCCTTGTTCCAAGACATTAAATGTTCTCTTGAGACCAAATAATTTCTCTAGGAGATATATTAGGCCTCAACCATCACTTAATAAGTCCAATTCATTCCTCATATGAAAAATGGTGAAACATAACATAAACATTCCTATTAAAACAAGCTTACAAAATGTCAATACTTTAACAATAAACAATGAATGGTATAAAAATAGAATTTACACTGTCAAACATATCATTATTCATTCACAATAATATGAAATATTTTATTATTTTAAATAAACCTCAATCAAGAATAATATCTAATAAAGGGTGTTGAAATAGTAGAAATTATAAAGAAAACGCTTTTAGATAAATACCCATTTTCATAAAATAATTTAAAAGACATGCTTTTTGTAAATTAATTCATTTAAATTATATTTTCCAATAAAAGTTTCTCATAACACATTGAATCTTTTTAAATAACTATAACTATAAAACAATCATGTCCATGAAAATAAATCCTTAAAATCAATTTGAAAACATGGGCATTAATTATAATGTTTTAAAACAATAAATATTTTAAAACATTTAAAATGATGATATAGTTAATGATTCCAATATATAAAACCATAAAAGTGTTCTTTTTAAATAATTTGAATTAAACCTTTACATCTATGAAAAATATGTCACAGTAGAAACATATCGATAAACAATCATGAATAATAATGAGATTGAGGAAATTACCCTTACCTTGTACATTTCGTTGGTTGGGGGTATGTTTAATCTCATGTATAATGACCGTAGTATGTTATTAAATTATAAGAAAACTATATCTATATTTATGATATCATACATAATTAATTTATGACTTTATACTTTCTATTTAATAATAATAGCCATGTTAAAATAACATTTCGGGTTATAATCACTTTCTTTATCGTACACATTTTAACATTTTATTTTTGATCGTATCACTTATATTATGATTTAATTGATTCCACAATATAAAAAATTATTTATGTATGATATATATTCAGAATATAAATATTTATAATAGATTGATATATGAAATTTAAAACACCATTTATCGATACTGTAGAGCATACGTATGCATAAACATTGTTTCTGTTTTCATATTGTATGGAACAAAAGAAAGTAAATGAGATATATGTAAATACATATACATATATATATTTTCAGTAGCTTTATAATTTAATATATTACATAATTATTAATAATATATATTATTATAATCATCGTTGAATGGTGAACGTAGAAATGAATCTCATCAGGGCGTGGAGATAGTAAGATGTACGTACGCACGTATTGTGACTTTTTCATTCATAGGATGGATAGAATAAGGAATATGGTTCTACCATATTTATAATAAAATATCAGTATGTATAAGTTATTGGAGTAATTATTTTGGTATGGAATCAACAAAGAACGAGGTAGTTGAAGAAGAAAACAACTCTAAAAGTGGTTATGAAATAATTACCTCTCCTCAGGTTCATCCTTTTGATTTGAAAAAAAGGAATCCATAGGGTTTCTATACAATAATATTAAGGTGTCAAAGATGAATTGATCTTATTTGGGAGGATATTTGGTCAGGATTTTCCTGATCCAAATGGCTTTGGAGGAGTGAAATTAAGAGATGGGAAAGTACCCTTTTATAAGAGAGGTGAGGGGATCCTTAGGAAAAGCATGAAATATTATATTTATTATAAAATCATTATTTTCTCTTAATGGATCCAAATAGATTTATTTCTAGTATAAGGTGGGTAAAAATCCTATCAAACAATTGGTTTTAGAAAAGTTTATGCCACCATATTTATAAGGCCCCAGCCTTAAACCTTACTTAATCTTGAGTTATTACAAGATTACACATTGAGGAACATTTCAGGTTTAGAGTTTTAGAGAATTAGATCATGAAACTTGCATTACATTCCACATTTAAACAAAGTGGTTACATAAAAGACAATATTCATTCTTCCCATCAACGGAAACCTATTTAAAATAAAACACGGATTCTTTCTTGACATATCCTTGACACTATCATCACATCATGTACCTTTCCCTTGACCTGTGAAAAACAATTCAAAAACTTGGGATGAGCATAAAAATCTCAGTAAGGGTTATAAAAATATGGAAAGGAAACATGAGTTCATAAATACATAAGAATGAAATCATACTTTACCCATAAAACATTGGCATATAAAATCATGAATAAATCATAGAAAACATAAGACATAAAGGTAACTTGAGGCATTCATAACATTCTTACGTAGGGAGTAACCCTCTTGGTTACGTATGGAATACCCATCACAGTATATTCCCTAAATCTCTTCGGAGAAACCTTAACGTTTCACTCCTTTGCGTTACCCAATGCATTGGAGAGCTATAAAGGGCTAACCTGCCCTTAGTTTATCACGGAACCACCCGTTTTCATAACAATGCCCAAGAACCATAACATTAATGTGTCACATAAAACATGCATAACGGAAACATAACATTTTCACATTTCAATCACAATATAACCTTTTAGTATATTGAAATATTGAATCCATTAAAAAAGAAACCATTTCCAAAAACATTTAAAACATTTAATAAAGAGATTTTTGAATCAAAGTGTCCCATACCACCTTGAAGCTTAAAATTTTAAACCATTAATATCCATATAAATAAATCCTTAAAACCATTTTGAAAACATGGATATTAATAAGAACAAATAATTAAAACATTTAAAACGATATTTTGGTTAAAGGGGTTTTACCAAAATTAGAGACACTTGAATACAATAGTTGAGGAATAAAATTTAGTCAAAACTTTATAATACCATGAGAATAAATGGATTCATGATATAATACTCCAAAGGACAGTATATACACCATATAAGAGTGAATTGGTGCATAACAACAATGAACCCTCAATAGAAATGTCAAATGTGATGAAATCCCTTATAAAGAAGGTATCCTTAAATTAAGGACAAATCAATCTCAAAAATATGTGTGACAAATATAAATACACCCAATATAAGTGGATATTAAGTGTAAAAAGGTCATTCACACATATTCAATGGATGACATATTCAATGACTACATGTTGAACCCAAAGAAATTGAAATTGGGTTAAAAAGTTCCCTTGACAGCCTAACAGCATCACATCAAAAAGAGTTGATGAGAGATAAAAAGAGTATCTCATCACTTGGACATAAAATTTACATCAATAAGGATATATGAGAACATATCCCAACATAAAGATATGTAAATTAAAAGACCCAACAAAATAAGTCTTTTAAAAAATAGGAGGGTGAAAGGTTCCCTTACCGACTTGGGTATCTTTCAAAACATACACCCCATGAAAGAAGGACAAAAGATAATTGATGTAAATACTCATTAACGAAAGTATATTACACAAAGAGTAGAATAATGGGCAGTACATACACCACTCAAGGGAATTTGTGGCAAATGTAGCATAAATCTCACCGGAATAAAAGTGAGATGAAAAATCCGTTACGAAAACTCGGCAGCCTAACGGCGCCACATAAAACTTCCGAATATGGATTAATGAGATAAAATAGGGTATCTCATCACATTAAAATAAAATTTACAACAAGAGGAATATAAAATAACATCCCCCAACATTACAAAGAGGAGCTTAAAAGAAGTGACATAAAGGAGAGTACTTAAAAAGAAGAGAGAGGTTAGATCTCTTACGAATGTTTGGCAGCCTAACAGTGCCACTCAAAACTTCCAAAATGGATTGATGAGAGAGAATATGGTCTCTCATCACATGAAAAAAAAATTACAGTAAGTTTAATACAAATGATCATCCCAATAACAAGAAAGATGAGCTTTAAAAGGAATGACATAAAAGTGTGTACTTAAAAAGAAAGAGAGGAGTAGGATCCCTTACCTCGGGTCCGACTTGACTCGATCGTTCTTTAATCTCCTGAATAATAAACTTGAGTTAATTTCTAATTCCTTAAGAACCTTTTTCAAGTTCATTATTACTTTTATACCACTTATTACCATGTCATAAACATTATGTAATCATTTAAGTTAATATTTGTTTTGCCGATATTTGGTTCTTAAGTCGAAAGTGGAGTTCTTACAATTACATGTTGTTCGTGTGGCCAAATGTTTATTATATCGATAATTGTATTCCTTATGTAGATATAATATATTTCATATATATCCAGTACATTCATTCATTTATAACATTAGATAATCATTTAGAGGTAAGAAATGAAATGCACCGTTCATGGAGACGGTAAGTCGTACGTACGCATGAACCCCTACTTTCATTTCTATTTCAAATTTTATAGAATGGAATAATAATGATATAAAGGTATATTATAATTACAGTATAATATCATATATAATATCATAGTTCCATCCTTTATACGTCCCACATATGGTATTTAACGAATCAAATCACTTTGAGGGGGCGGTAGTCCGCACTTCCTTAAATGAAGATATCGCGTATACCAATAATGGAAGCCATAAAGGTAAGACAACAATGAAAAATACAGAAGCGTAAATAAAACATAAACATATTATATATCATATATAAAAATAGTGACCTCATAATGGCCACCTTTGAAGGTGTTAAATGAGTATTGAACAATCATCGTTTCGGGAGGCAGAATTTCACCATCCACGGAAACCATATGTTCTTTAACCATTTGATTTAGTTGTGTGAGAGTGTAGCTCGAATAAATCTTATAACAACATCCTAGTATATTGGAGATACTGTTGTTGTTACAAATGAAGTAAATAAAAAGAGTTTAGGGGGTTGGAGAAGCAAAATAAAACAAATGAACATGAGAGAATGAATTACCTTTAAAAGTGTAACTCCTTTTGATTTGAGCCTAAAGGCTTCCTTTGAAAGGATTCTGCCCAAAGGGAATCCTCTAGGATGAGTATAGGGATGTGGAGAGAGTAAATGGGCAGGGTTTGGCCGAGACAAAGGCTTGAGGAGTGTGTTAAATGAGGTAGAGGTGGGGGCCTTTTATAAGAGGAGAGGAGGGGCACTTTTGGAATGTAAAGAAATATTACTTTATTTGAAAATGTGATTCGGTTTCAAAAGGTCCCACATTGATATAATTCGTGGATAAGGTGATAAGTCTTCTAAATCCACTCATCCAATAAGTTTTGGACATGTGTAGTTCATAGATTTTACATTATCTTTCCATTTTATTTAAATCATCAAATAATGATGTCATCGCTGCATCATTATTATGTCATTAATAATTTAATTTATTTAATGTCTAAAAATTATAAAAAAACTACAATGATGTAGGAAATATTTTTAGCTTTACAATGAATATTTATAATAAAAAATATGACTTGTATAACCTCACTTAAATTTTTTTTAATAAAACATATCATGTTTGTGTCAATTTTACTTTTACATTAAATAAAATGTTATTTATGTCATTTCCCAACCAAAGTGGATCCATGGGGTCCCCAAGTTTACCCATTGCTTGTATTGGTCGGCCATGATACAACCAATGAGGGTAAGACATGTGTAAAGCTCATCTCATTTTATTAAAGCATTATTTTTACCTTAAACCATACTAATTACCACTAATCGCGATTAAAAACTTAATAAGTTACTATTCACCAAAAAATAATTTTAATCTCATTGAACCACATTTTACTTCTTAATGACAACCATGTATGTCGGATTTTTGAAAATCAAAACACAATGATGGAAAAATTTCATTTAAACGGAAAATCAGTTTTTATAAGTACCACTTAGTGGTTTCACTATTCATCAAAAATTGAAGTTTTTCAGAAAAATCCCAAAAATTCACCCTAAGCTATATTTGATATTCTGAATTCAAAAATGAAGTCTGTTTTAAAAAATTCAAAACATTTAAGTCACATTAATTAATTTAATAATTAATTCCCGCTGTCATGACAAATAGCGTGTTTTATGAAACAATAAGTATCAAAAGATTGACACTAGTTTAAGTCTGGTTTCAAAGTGAAATTGATTCCAACGACCACTATTGGATTTAATGGTAAAAATATTTTCTAATTTCACTTTAAAACCAATTCAAAATATAATCTAATCATATAAATAAATTAGATTAAAAAGTGGTTTTGAAATAAAATACAACATTTTACACTATTCATTAAAAAAAGAACTTTATCGGAAAGATACCAAAAATTTACACAAAGTAAATTTTGATGTGCCGATTCTTAATAAGAGTTTTATTTGGTCCAAAAGAATGTTTAAGAGTGAAAAAAACTATTTTTAATGATGGTTCGCCATCAAAAGGTGATAAGTGAACCTTTAGTAAAAACTAGGGCATATACGCCTAATATTGAATTCTTTCCGTATTTTAAGCCATTATCTTTTATTGGATAAATGTAAAAACATTTAAAAACATATATAATCATATATTAGTTATTTCTATCCATTCCCACCATTACAACGGCTACATGTTAACTACCATTTAAAATAATATTATTTTATTATTAGAGTGCAACGTAAGATTCCCAAGAAACTCGTTGTTGCGTGTTGGGTACGCCATCGAGCATAGCGTCCCCTTTAAAGTTATTTCCATATTTTATTCACAAATATGGATAAATATGAAATGTAATATTCTTTATTTACCTGGGGTGTTACATCCTTCCCCCCTTTTGGGGATTGCGTCCTCGCAATTTTAAAATTGCGCTTGGAAACATCATTTAAAGTCCCACATCGGAACAAAAGTCGGTAAAACAAACACTTTAAAATAAAGAAAGATAAGTACAAAGGTCACCCGAGTTAACCCATACTTGGATTCCAAGTATGAAAATATGGACATGGAGGGAAAAAAATGGTCATGTTCTGATGGAGAGTGATAGAAAACATGTTTAGGAGAAAGTTAACCACGAGAAAATCACAAACTTGTGATGGGTTAAACGGTATTTGATTCCCCAGTAGGAAACGTTAATAGACAACATTTTTTTTTAAGTTACTTTTTATTGAGGAATTTATTCATAAGGAAACATAATCACTTATCATATTGACTTTCAACTTTTATTAGATTCCTTACACAAACTCATATTTTCTCCAAAAGACGAGTATTTAGGAAGACTTGTTCACATTAAGAGTACTATAATCAACATCTAGAGAATCACCTAATCCACAAAATAGAAATATATACTTCCCATGTCTTTAACCAAAACCAAAACCAAAAAGGCTAGTACAAGATCAGATAATCCAGAAAAGGATAACCCTTTATAAAAAGAAAATATATTCTTAATCTCCAAAATTTGTCCAACAAAACCCAAAGTTCAACGAGGACCATTTGTCCATAAAATTCTTCAAAGTAAACCAAACTAAGATTGAAACCCAAATATTTGAAGGATTTAGTCACATAGTCTACCAAGTTAAATCGTAACATTTATCTCCAAACAACATCAGTTGCTCCTAAAGTCTCACATTGAAAAGTAATTATCCTAATCACATATCCTCCAAAATCCACTTACTCTTAATTCATAAAATCATATAACTAAAAAGAATAGGTCAAACTAACCAGGCACTTCACGTAGTCCAGTGGTAGGCGAAAAATACCAGTCACACTTTGGTTGTGGGTTCGATTCCCGCAGCTTTGTCCGATGCGACGGGATGTCACACGGTCTGCGTGTTGTCCTTTTTCCAAAACTATATAATTCTTAAAACATTCCCCAAAATGAGATAAAATCTTCAAGAATAATCATAACATATTTTAACCTCAATTTTATCTCATGCCCTTCATTTTCCATCATATCATATAATAACCCGTAATTACCTCAAAAGTAAGGATCATATAAACCCTAATGGTTACCTTAATAATTATTACCTGAATTTCCACATCGAGTTGGCCATCTCGTACATGATGCATTAGAGAACTCACCAAGGTTCAAGTGGTTGATCATTGTAGAGACCCGTATCTTGACGTACATGTATATTACATTACTTTTGCGGAATACTTAGTACATAACAAAAACACACACACAAGGACCGTAATAGTTTAGTGTCTTTGGAAACTCGGAATATAATATTCTAATCGTGGTGAAAGATCTTCAAAATATCCCATAAAGATCTTCCTTTTTTTTTACCTAAAACCTTTCTTTATATCCTGGGGAAAAGAAAACATAAAAGGGTGAGCTCAAATGCTCAGTAAGGGTATACAAAAGAAAAATCAATCACATAATATTCATAAGAACATAACTTTTGGAAATCTTAACCTGCAAAAGAGAGAATAATTTCATAACATGGGATAATTCATAGTAGTGAAATGAAATCCCAATAATCATAACTTAAAACATGAAACTTTGTGGCATACACACATAATCATAGAGAATAATTTCTTGTTATTCAAGACTCATTGCCAAGACTATCTTAGTGGACGAAGTCCCTTTCTGAATCGAGTAACCCTCGTTTCAGTCCTGTTTCACTGAACCGGTATAACCTACCATTTCAGCCATGTCTATCTCATGAGATATAAAATCTTTACCCAATGCATTGGAGGGAGATATAGGTCCCACCCATCTCATAATTATACCATTCTTATGTGTGGCACAAAATCATAAATCATACATCATTGTATAACCCATGTAATAAAAATGGAATTCTTAAACAACATGACATCATAAAACCATTCATATAAGATAAAGGAATTAATAAAAATATTTCCATCACAACATAATCAAATCCATGTAATAATAGGGATAAAAACAGAACCCTTTTATTATCTTATATGGAAAATAATTTTGATAAAATACTTGAAATCCATTCTTGAGGAAAATATCCTTTCTACTTCAAAAACATTTTCCTTTCTTAACATGTCTTACAATTTAAAACTAAAAGAAGTTGATTAAAAATAAACTTGAAAACTTGTAAAGGAATCTTCTTGGAAATAATGTTTAAAAAAACCCATTCATGCCGTATAAGTTAAAAAAAACATTCTTCGTACTTTTGTCGGAAAAGTCAAAAAGTACCTCGTACGGAAAACGACAAAAGATTCCTTTCACTTCTTTTACTAAAAACTCACCGAAGGGTAAAAATGGATTTAAACAATTGTAGGTGGATGGAAATAATATTACATATTGATGAAACATGTATGTGGATGATAAAATACACCCCAGTAAATACTTACGAATAAACAATCTCAGATAAAAATGAGATTGTGATATTTCCCTTACCTTAGGTCCGACTTGCTTTGTACGTGTCCGAAACACCTGTATAATGATTTAAATCATGTTATTGACTTATTACATAATCATATTCATTGTTATGATATCATATATGGTCCACTTATGACATTATATTACCCGTTCTTTTGTAAATTCCATGTTAAAGAAGCGTTTTGGGTAAAATCGTTTCTTTTATCGTAGGTGTTTTGACTTGTTGTTATTGACATTATTATTACTTATATCATGATTTACTTACTTCCAGAATATAAAATATGATTTATATATCATATATATTCAGTATATATATATATAATAGATAGATAAATGAAATGAAAAACACCGTTCATGGAGACGGTAGTCCGTACGTACGCATGAATGTTGTTTTCCTTTCCCTATTGTCTTGAATGGAAGTAATTAGATGACATACATATATATATATATACATAAATCCAGTAGCTTTATAATGTCATATATTTCATTATTATTTCTTATATATACTTTATAATCATTCGTAAATGGTTAACATGGAGAATGAATCTCATCGCGTCGTGGAGACGGTAGTCCGTACGTACGCACGAGCGATGATATCATTTCCATAAATATTGAATTGAATTGGAGTGGATTATACAATATATCAGAATCAATATGATGTTTTAATAACTATGTATAGTTATTCTTTACACCATTATACCCATCCATGTAAGGTGGTGGTGGAAAATAGATTACACCACGGCGTGGAGACGGTATTCCGTACGTACGCACGCGCGGTGATTTCTTTTTCCGTAGGATAGATAGATGGTGAAATAGGGTTGTTTCATACTTATAATAACATATCAGTATATTAGTGATACTGATGTTATTACTTCATAATGAAACAACCTAAGAAGAAGAAGTGGAAGAAGAAATAAAGATGAAAGAATTGGTAACGGTAATTACCTCTTCTTTGAAGCGCCTTTTGGAGACCTCCTCTTAGGGAACTAAAATTGGTCTTTGAGGAAGACCAGGACCTCTAGGATTATTCTAGGGAAGTGGAGAAGGGATTTTGGCAGGGGTTGGCCGAGATTGAGTGCTCAATTTGGTGTGAGGAGGAGGGGGAGGAGGTGCCCTTTTATAAGGGAGGAGAGGGGCACCTTAGGAATTCTTAAAAATATTAATTTATAATAAATCTATCCCCACTTAAAAACCTCGAAAAATCACTCATATTAGAAGATTAGATGATATAGGGTTGTAATATCATCAAACAATCAAATTTAGACATGTTTGGATCTTATTTTAAACCTTATCATTTTGATTTATCCTTATTTAATCTATTTAAGTTTATTTGTGGTAATAAAATTCTAAATTTTAAATTATAACAAATAATTACTTATTTGTTGTGAATTTTACATAATTGTTTACTTTATAACTTTATAGACCATATAAATATAAATTTATAATTTTTAAATATTTTTGTGATTTTTAAACAATTTTATAATATGTTATTTTTGTAAAATAACAATAGTGTCAATTTTGACACTATTCATTTATTTGAATTTAAATAAAATATATACAGAAGATATGTTCGAAATAAAAGCTTTAATATATTAATAAAAGGTCATATGTATCTATAAAATTAGTTTATCTCATTAAATAGTTCATATAATATTTATTTTATTATTTTTAAAACCATTTATTTGGTTTATCTCTTAATAAAATAATTACTACATCATTTTTGTATAATTATTTAATATACTTATTTGTTGTATAAAAATTTAAAATAAACTCCTATGATGAAGATAAATACATTACCTTTCACAATAATACTTTTACTCGAATTTATCATCTTAAAAGCACAATATTTAAATTGTTATAGTTATTAAATTATGAAGGTGACAACTTTGGCATCATTTAAAATAAAATAATATAAGTGTCATAATCGCTTTTATAAGGCTCCAAATGGTCAAATATTATACCATTGGATGATTATGGTTTACATTTACATGTAAAATAAGTTTTGGTTAGGTATTTGTGAATTTTATGGTCACTATGAGTTTAATAAAAACAATATTCTTGATTTTTCACTAGATAAACAATTTCTGCATCACTATTGTGTCATAATTAATGATAATTATTTTATCCCTAAAAATTATAAATAAATTTATATGATGTAGATAATTTCATTAGCTTTCTGGAGACTATTCATGTTCGATGTTTCATGAAGTTTATCACTAAATTAAAATTAATATACTTATAATATTTAAGAGAGTGACATGTTGTCACTTTCATTGGTTTTAATAATAATTAAGATATTTTCATGGAAAAATGTCCATTAAATGATTCTAATCCGACCCTTAGGTGATCTGGGTCGACTTTTAGTCATCCACTAGGATTTTGACATTTGTTAGGGTAATTTTAAAATATTATATTTACCCTTAATTACCCGATTTACCTTTAACTATGGTAAATAAAATTTACCGTAGTTACTATTCATAATTCCCAAAAATAAAAAGTAGCTTATTAACATAATTTGGACCCATTGATTCCAAATATGGAATCCATTTTTTAAAATTCAAAACACATAAGTTTCAGAAATTAAATTAAAATTAATCCCGTTGTCGAATAAAAACGGGTTTTTGTTTAAAACATTGCAAAAGATTGAATTGATTTAACCTACGAATTCAAGGTAAAATCAATGCTAATGACATACATTATATTTAATGGTAAAAATATATTCTATTTATACTTTAAAAACATTCAATATTATAATTTAACCACATAAGATATTACGATGAAAAAAGTTGTTTTTAATTAAAATATAGCGTGTTTTTACTATTCATTAAAATATGAAAGTTATCGGAAAAATATCAAAACTTTATCTAATGTAAATTTTTATATCCTGATTCAAAAGAAGAATATTATTTTGTCAAATTGAACATATAAACATGTCAAAAACTATATTTAAAGTGGGTGCGCCATCAAAAGGCGGTAAAACTGCATTTTTTGAAAAATACTTATTTTACCCGAAAAATTTATTTTGTTCTTATACCATGTTCTAGAAATGTGTAAGATGAATAATAATGTTATAAAATTCAAATTTTAGTTAATACTATTCATAACGGCTAGTTCATGACAATATTATAATAATATAACATTGTTTATTAAAACCCGGTATTGCGTACAACACACGCTATCGAGGAAGGTCGTGATTGCGTGTAATGCAAGCCAAGTAAGGGTTGCGTGTTGTGAAAGAATTCTTCGTTGTTTCGTATAACAGAATCCAAACATATTTCATTTATACATTTAATATATATATATATAATCAATGTTGCATAGAATAACTATTATCAAAATTGTGTGTAACACGGTCCAAGAATAGTGTTGCGTATACTGCAAGCTAATACGGTGTTGCGTATAGCGCAAGGTAATATTGGTGTAGAATACAACATAAGACATTAATGAAATTAAAATAATATTTTTCATAAAATCTCAGGGTGTTACATTCTACCCCCCTTAAAATGAATTTCTCCCTCTAAATTCATCGGGGATTATAAATGGTTTACTATTTGAAAGTTTCTTTGACAGAAACCCACATCGTAAAAAGGAATACCAAAACTTATCTTTAAAAACTAAAGTATAAAACGTAATGGTTACCCAAGTTAACTAATCACTGGGTATCCACATAGGTGAAAATATGGATATGGAAGAGAAATCTAACCATCATGTTCTGATGGAGAGTGATAGATAACATGGCTATGGAAAAGCCAGCAATCACAAAGCCATAAATTTGTGACGATCTGGGGTACCATTTGATTCATCGGATATAAGGGCACTAGGACAACATTTTTGGTTTTCAAGATCATTTCCCTAAAGTTGAGGAAATTGGAAATAGAAGAAATACTTTCGTGATTTTGGTATAGTCTCACTATTTGTCGTTCTTTGGACAATTTCTACTTCATCTCTTAAATAAATGAAGTTGAATTTGTTATTTGTGAAGTGTTAGCAGATCATGTGATAGAATAACGGGTCATTCCATCTGTCTCAAACAAAAGGTTAGCAAAAATTTATATACATAAGTCGATCTATAGTGAGATTAATCATATATGGTTCCTAAAATGGACTTATACTTCATATATCATACTGCTTAATGTAAAAAAAACTAGTTTATACTAAACAGGGACTTCCTGTAGGCCAGTGGTAGGCGATAAAGGCCAGTCGCACTTCGGTTGTGGGTTCGATTCCCACAGCCTTGTCCGACGCGATGGGCTGTCGCCAGTCCTGCAGGTTGTCCTTTTTCTAAAGCTATATTACTATAACATCCCATCAATAATATCGAAAAACATTTTATCCTAACTTATGTCCAACATAATCCATTATAAGCTTATCTAAAATACTTCGGTCCAAGCTCATAGTATAAAGAAAATGATTACTTGAAATGTCTCCAACCAAGCATGTGAATACCATCATTTATCCCCCATATATCTTGTTGGTCACATTCCAATCATGTGAATACTTTAATGATGTATTCTCTTGAAAAATATGAATACCCATTAAACCTTAGTGAAAACATGAATGCTGTCAAAAGTTAACTCTTTCCACATACCAAAATCCAAAAATTCTATATACTCAAACCATGATATAACCTTCTCCTTATATCAGTCATGAGCTCATGAATACTATCAAATATTTTATTTTCTCCTTATCCCTTCATTATGCGCATATCATCTACATTCCAAAAATATCTGAATAACCTTTCATGGATACTGGTAACATTAATCAGACAACAATGTAACAATCCTTACATTTCTCTTTATTCCATAGTGCCATGAGATTACTTATACAACATTACATATGATAAACATGTAATCATTCCACTAAATTCTTAAACCATTGACCGAGATTCAACAATTCTTTCATCTCACATATCATTTAAAGTCTCATCATCATCATCAACATAAATACTACCCATACGACCATACTGATTATCTTCATGAGACTTTCCCTTAGGGCATTGGTTTGCATAATGCCCGTACGTTCCACATTTAAAATATTTAACCATTGTTGATGTCGTAGCAATACCATTATCCTCATCCATGGTGTTAACTGAACCTTTTCCTTTGCACTTACTTGCTTTGTGTCCTTCATTTCCACACCCAAAGCATCTTCCAGTTCCTTTGAAACATTCTCCTTGATGCCTCTTCCCACATGATTTACATAGGGGGAATTGAACTTTCTTTCCTCTATGATCATCATGAAACTCCATCTTTCTCTTATTAGCCGAGTCAGGAAACCTACCAAATTTTACTTTATTGATCATATTATGTGATTGCTGATTTGGCATAATAATTATGTTTGGAATTCCAAATCCCATTTCATTTGATTTCTTATGAAGAATATCATTCCATTGTCCATCATATCCTCCATTATCATGAATCATCTTGTTTCCAGCCATTTTCTAAAACCCAAAAAGAATAGTGTGAGAGGAAAAAATCATGCTAGGGAAAAAAACATAATAAAGGGGGAGTACCTTCAATATCTAACATCTTAGGTTTAATTCTAAGATCGCTACCATAGTTCTAGGACTATCCTATACGTATACGTATCCTTAGGGACATCCCTAGACATACCTTAGAAATATCTCTAGGGATCTCACTAACGTTTTCACATCCTAGTTTCCAAAGGTTGACTAAACCTTTCCTCTGATACCAATTGTAGAGACCCGTATCTTGACGTACATGGATATTACATTACTTTTGCGGAATACTTAGTACATAACAAAAACACACACACAAGGACCGTAATAGTTTAGTGTCTTTGGAAACTCGGAATATAATCTTCTAATCGTGGTGAAAGATCATCAAAATATCCCATAAGGATCTTCCTTTTTTTTACCTAAAACCTTTCTTTATATCCTGGGAAAAAGAAAACATAAAAGGGTGAGCTCAAATGCTCAGTAAGGGTATACAAAAGAAAAATCAATCACATAATATTCATAAGAACATAACTTTTGGAAATCTTAACCTGCAAAAGAGAGCATAATTTCATAACATGGGATAAATCATAGTAGTGAAATGAAATCCCAATAATCATAACTTAAAACATGAAACTTTGTGGCATACACACATAATCATAGAGAATCATTTCTTGTTAGTCAAGACTCATTGCCAAGACTATCTTAGTGGACGAAGTCCCTTTCTGAATCGAGTAACCCTCGTTTTAGTCCTGTTTCACTGAACCGGTATAACCTACCATTTCAGCCATGTCTATCTCATGAGATATAAAATCTTTACCCAATGCATTGGAGGGAGATATAGGTCCCACCCATCTCATAATGATACCATTCTTATGTGTGCCACAAAATCATAAATTATACATCATTGTATAACCCATGTAATAAAAATGGAATTCTTAAACAACATGACATCATAAAACCATTCATATAAGATAAAGGAATTCATAAAAATATTTCCATCACAACATAATCAAATCCATGTAATAATAGGGATAAAAACAGAACCCTTTTATTATCTTATATGGAAAATAATTTTGATAAAATACTTGAAATCCATTCTTGAGGAAAATATCCTTTCTACTTCAAAAACATTTTCCTTTCTTAACATGTCTTACAATTTAAAACTAAAAGAAGTTGATTAAAAATAAACTTGAAAACTTGTAAAGGAAGCTTCTTGGAAATAATGTTTAAAAAAAACCCATTCATGCCGTATAAGTTAAAAAAAACATTCTTCGTACTTTTGTCGGAAAAGTCAAAAAGTACCTCGTACGGAAAACGACAAAAGATTCCTTTCACTTATTTTACTAAAAACTCACCGAAGGGTAAAAATGGATTTAAACAATTGTAGGTGGATGGAAATAATATTACATATTGATGAAACATGTATGTGGATGATAAAATACACCCCAGTAAATACTTACGAATAAACAATCTCAGATAAAAATGAGATTGTGATATTTCCCTTACCTTAGGTCCGACTTGCTTTGTACGTGTCCGAAACTCCTGTATAATGATTTAAATCATGTTATTGACTTATTACAGAATCATATTCATTGTTATGATATCATATATGGTCCACTTATGACATTATATTACCCGTTCTTTTGTAAATTCCATGTTAAAGAAGCGTTTTGGGTAAAATCGTTTCTTTTATCGTAGGTGTTTTGACTTGTTGTTATTGACATTATTATTACTTATATCATGATTTACTTACTTCCAGAATATAAAATATGATTTATATATCATATATATTCAGTATATATATATATATATAATAGATAGATAAATGAAATGAAAAACACCGTTCATGGAGACGGTAGTCCGTACGTACGCATGAACGCTGTTTTCCTTTCCCTATTGTCTTGAATGGAAGTAAGTAGATGACATACATATATATATATATAAATAAATCCAGTAGCTTTATAATGTCATATATTTCATTATTATTTCTTATATATACTTTATAATCATTCTTAAATGGTTAACATGGAGAATGAATCTCATCGCGTCGTGGAGACGGTAGTCCGTACGTACGCACGAGCGATGATATCATTTCCATAAATATTGAATTGAATTGGAGTGGATTATACAATATATCAGAATCAATATGATGTTTTAATAACTATGTATAGTTATTCTTTACACCATTATACCCATCCATGTAAGGTGGTGGTGGAAAATAGATTACACCACGGCGTGGAGACGGTATTCCGTACGTACGCACGCGCGGTGATTTCTTTTTCCGTAGGATAGATAGATGGTGAAATAGGGTTGTTTCATACTTATAATAACATATCAGTATATTAGTGATACTGATGTTATTACTTCATAATGAAACAACCTAATAAGAAGAAGTGGAAGAAGAAATAAAGATGAAATAATTGGTAACGGTAATTACCTCTTCTTTGAAGCGCCTTTTGGAGACCTCCTCTTAGGGAACTAAAATTGGTCTTTGAGGAAGACCAGGACCTCTAGGATTATTCTAGGGAAGTGGAGAAGGGATTTTGGCAGGTGTTGGACGAGCTTGAGTGCTCAATTTGGTGTGAGGAGGAGGGGGAGGAGGTTCCCTTTTATAAGGGAGGAGAGGGGTACCTTAGGAATTCTTAAAAATATTAATTTATAATAAATCTAACCCCACTTAAAAACCTCCAACAATGACTCATATTCGAATATTAGATGAGATAGGGTTGTAATCTCATCAACCAATCAAATTTAGACATGTTTGGATCTTATTTTAAACCTTATCATTTTGATTTATCCTTATTTAATCTATTTAAGTTTATTTGTGGTAATAAAATTCTAAATTTTAAATTATAACAAATAATTACTTATTTGTTGTGAATTTTCCATATTTGTTTACTTTATAACATTATAGACCATATAAATATAAATTTATAATTTTTAAATATTTTTGTGATTTTTAAACAATTTTATAATATGTTATTTTTGTAAAATAACAATAGTGTCAATTTTGACACAATTCATTTATTTGCATTTAAATAAAATATATACAGAAGATATGTTCGAACTAAAAGCTTTAATATATTAATAAAAGGTCATATGTATCTATAAAATTAGTGTATCACATTAAATAGTTCATATAATATTTATTTTATTATTTTTAAAACCATTTATTTGGTTTATCTCTTAATAAAATAATTACTACATCATTTTTGATAATTATTTAATATACTTATTTGTTGTATAAAAATTTAAAATAAAATCCTATGATGAGGATAAATACATTACCTTTCACAATAATACTTTTACTCGAATTTATCATCTTAAAAGCACAATATTTAAATTGTTATAGTTATTAAATTATGAAGGTGACAACTTTGGCATCATTTAAAATAAAATAATATAAGTGTCATAATCGCTTTTATAAGGCTCCAAATGGTCAAATATTAGACCATTGTATGCTTATGGTTTACATTTACATGTACAATAAGTTTTCGTTAGGTATTTGTGAATTTTATGGTCACTATGAGTTTAATAAATACAATATTCTTGATTTTTCACTAGATAAACAATTTCTGCATCACTATTGTGTCATAATTAATGATAATTATTGGATCCCTAAAAATTATAAATAAATTTATATGATGTAGATAATTTCATTATCTTTCTGGAGACTATTCATGTTCGATGTTTCATGAAGTTTATCACTAAATTAAAATTAATATACTTATAAGATTTAAGAGAGTGACATGTTGTCACTTTCTTTGGTTTTAATAATAATTAATTTATTTTCATGGAAAAATGTCCATTAAATGATTCTAATCCGACCTTTAGGTTATATGGGTCTACTTTTAGTCATCCAATAGGATTTTGACATTTGTTAGGGTAATTTTAAAATATTATATTTACCCTTAATTACCCGATTTACCTTTAACTATGGTAAATAAAATTTACCGTAGTTACTATTCATAATTCCCAAAAATAAAAAGTAGCTTATTAAAATAATTTGGACCCACTGATTCCAAATATGGAATCCATTTTTTAAAATTCTAAACACAGAAGTTGCAGAAATTAAATTAAAATTAATCCCGTTGTCGAATAAAAACGGGTTTTTGTTTAAAACATTGCAAAAGATTGAACTGATTTAACCTACGAATTCAAGGTAAAATCAATGATAATGACATACATTATATTTAATGGTAAAAATATATTCTATTTATACTTTAAAAACATTCAATATTATAATTTAACCACATAAGATATTACGATGAAAAAAGTTGTTTTTAATTAAAATATAGCGTGTTTTTACTATTCATTAAAATATGAAAGTTATCGGCAAAATATCAAAACTTTATCTAATGTAAATTTTTATATCCTGATTCAAAAGAAGAATATTATTTTGTCAAATTTAACATATAAACATGTCAAAAACTATATTTAAAGTGGGTGCGCCATCAAAAGGCGGTAAAACTGCATTTTTTGAAAAATACTTATTTTACCCGAAAAATTTATTTTGTTCTTATACCATGTTCTAGAAATGTGTAAGATGAATAATAATGTTATAAAATTCAAATTTTAGTTAATACTATTCATAACGGCTAGTTCATGACAATATTATAATAATATAACATTGTTTATTAAAACCCGGTATTGCATACAACACACGCTATCGAGGAAGGTCGCGATTGCGTGTAATGCAAGCCAAGTAAGGGTTGCGTGTTGTGAAAGAGTTCTTCGTTGTTTCGTATAATAGAATCCAAACATATTTCATTTATACATTAAATATATATATATATAATCAATGTTGCATAGAATAACTATTATCAAAATTGTGTGTAACACGGTCCAAGAATAGTGTTGCGTATACTGCAAGCTAATACGGTGTTGCGTATAGCGCAAGGTAATATTGGTGTAGAATACAACATAAGACATTAATGAAATTAAAATAATATTTTTCATAAAATCTCGGGGTGTTACAATCATGACTCCTTGATAGTTGGTTTAGAAAAACCATGAGATTCCTCATTGAATCCCCCATCTCATCGAGTATCTTAATCAGAGAACCACCACAGTTTCCTTCAAAACCATTGTCACTTTGGTGCCTGCTAGATCCAGCCATTTACTAAAACCAAAAAGGTCAGTGTGAGTATATCAACAAAACCATCATGTACTAACGAGGAAGGTAAACACTAAGATATACTTACTCATTCACTTTATCTAAAAGTAGGACTCTTTCTGAAATCCTAACCATTATGGTAATGTCACTTATGATTAAAGAATACCCTAACCTCTAAAGTTATCTAAACCGGCCTTTGATACCAACTATAAGGCCCCAGCCTTAAACCTTACTTAATCTTGAGTTATTACAAGATTACACATTGAGGATCTTTTCAGGTTTAGAGTTTTAGATAATTAGATCATGAAACTTGCATTACATTCCACATTTAAACAAAGTGGTTACATAAAAGTCAATATTCATTCTTCCCATCAACGGAAACCTATTTAAAATAAAACACCGATTCTTTATTGACACATCCTTGACACTATCATCACTTCATGTACCTTTCCCTTGACCTGTGAAAAAAATTTCAAAAACTTGGGATGAGCATAAAAAGCTCAGTAAGGGTTATAAAAATATGGAAAGGAAACATGAGTTCATAAATACATAAGAATGAAATCATACTTTACCCATAAAACATAGGCATATCAAATCATGAATAAATCATAGAAAACATAAGACATAAAGGTAACATGAGGCATTCATAACATTCTTACGTAGGGAGTAACCCTCTTGGTTACGTTTGGAATACCCATCACAGTAGATTCCCTAAATCTCTTCGGAGAAACCTTAACGTTTCACTCCTTCGCGTTACCCAATGCATTGGAGAGCTATAACGGGCTCACCCGCCCTTAGTTTATCACAGAACCACCCGTTTTCATAACAATTTCCAAGAACCATAACATAAATGTGGCACATAAAACATGCATAAAGGAAACATAACATTTTCACATTTCAATCACAATATAACCTTTTAGTATATTGAAATATTGAATCCATTCAAAAAGAAACCATTTCCAAAACCATTTAAAACATTTAATAAAGAGATTTTTGAATCAAAGTGTCTCATACCACCTTGAAGCGTAAAATTATAAACCATTAATATCCATATAAATAAATCCTTAAAACCATTTTGAAAACATGTATATTAATAAGAACAAATAATTAAAACATTTAAAACGATATTTTGGTTAAAGGGGTTTTACCAAAATTAGAGACACTTGAATACAATAGTTGAGGAATAACATTTAGTCAAAACTTTATAATACCATGAGAATAAATGGATTCATGATATAATACTCCAAAGGACAGTATATACACCATATAAGAGTGAATTGGTGCATAACAACAATGAACCCTCAATAGAAATGTCAAATGTGATGAAATCCCTTATAAAGAAGGTATCCTTAAATTAAGGACAAATCAATCTCAAAAATATGTGTGAAAAATATAAATACACCCAATATAAGTGGATATTAAGTGTAAAAAGGTCATTCACACATATTCAATGGATGACATATTCAATGACTACATGTTGAACCCAAAGAAATTGAAATTGGGTTAAAAAGTTCCCTTGATAGCCTAACAGCATCACATCAAAAAGGGTTGATGAGAGATAAAAAGAGTATCTCATAACTTGGACATAAAATTTACATCAATAAGGATATATGAGAACATATCCCAACATAACGATATGTAAATTAAAAGACCCAAAAAAAAGAAGTCTTTTAAAAAAGAGGAGGGTGAAAGGTTCCCTTACCGACTTGGGTATCTTTCAAAACATACACCCCATGAAAGAAGGACAAAAGATAATTGATGTAAATACTCATAAACGAAAGTATATTACACAAAGAGTAGAATAATGGGCAGTACATACACCACTCAAGGGAATTTGTGGCAAATGTAGCATAAATCTCACGAGAATAAAAGTGAGATGAAAAATCCCTTACGAAAACTCGGCAGCCTAACGGCGCCACATAAAACTTCCGAATATGGATTGATGAGATCAAATAGGGTATCTCATCACATTAAAATAAAATGTACAGAAAGAGGAATATAAAATAACATCCCCCAACATTACAAAGAGGAGCTTAAAAGAAGTGACATAAAGGAGAGTACTTAAAAAGAAGAGAGAGGTTAGATCTCTTACGGAAGTTTGGCAGCCTAACGACGCAACTCAAAACTTCCAAAATGGATTGATGAGAGAGAATAGGGTCTTTCATCACATGAAAATAAAAATTACAGTAAGTGTAATATAAATGATCATCCCAATAACAAGAAAGATGAACTTTAAAAGGAATGACATAAAAGTGTGTACTTAAAAAGAAAGAGAGGAGTAGGATCCCTTACCTCGGGTCCGACATGACTCGATCGTTCTTTAATCTCCTGAATAATAAACTTGAGTTAATTTATAATTCCTTAAGAACCTTTTTCAAGTTCATTATTACTTTTATACCACTTATTACCATGTCATAAACATTATGTAATCATTTCAGTTAATAATATTTGTTTTGCCGATATTTGGTTCTTAAGTCGAAAGTGGACTTCATACAATTACATGTTCTTCGTGTGGCCAAATGTTTATTATATCCAGAATTGTATTCCTTATGTATATATCATATATGTCATATATATCCAGTACATTCATGCATTTATAACATTACATAATCATTTAGAGGTAATAAATGAAATGCACCGTTCATAGAGAAGGTAAGCCGTACGTACGCATGAACGCTACTTTCATTTGTATTTCATATTTTATAGAATGGAATCATAATTATATAAAGTTATATTATAATTACAGTATAATATCATATATAATATCATATTTCCATCCTTTATACGTCCCACATATGGTATTTAACGAATCAAATCACTTTGAGGGGGCGGTAGTCCGCACTTCCTTAAATGAAGATATCGCGTATTCCCATAATGGAAGCCATAAAGGTAAGAAAAAAATGAAAAATACAGAAGCGTAAATAAAACATAAACATATTATATATCATATATAAAAATAGTGACATCATAATGGCCACATTTGAAGGTGTTAAATGAGTATTGAACAATCATCGTTTCGGGAGGCAGAATTTCACCATCCACGGAAACCGTATGTTCTTTAACCATTTGATGTAGTTGTGTGAGAGTGTAGCTCGAATAAATCTTATAACAACATCCTAGTATATTGAAGATACTGGTTTTGTTACAAAAGAAGTAAATAAAAAGAGTTTAGGTGGTTCGAGAAGCAAAATAAAACAAATGAACATGAGAGAATGAATTACCTTTAAAAGTATAACTCCTTTTGATTTGAGCTTAAAGGCTTCCTTTGAAAGGATTCAGCCCAAAGGGAATCCTCTAGGATGAGTATATGGATGTGGAGAGAGTAAATGGTCAGGGGTTGGCCGAGCCAAAGGCTTTAGGAGTGTGTTAAATGAGGTAGAGGTGGGGGCCTTTTATAAGAGGAGAGGAGGGGCACTTTTGGAATGTAAAGAAATATTACTTTATTTGAAAATGTTTTTCGGTTTCAAAAGGTCCCAAATTGATATAATTCGTGGATAAGGTGATACGGCTTCTAAATCCACTCATCCAATAAGTTTTGGTCATGTTTAGTTCATAGATTTTACATTATCATTCCATTTTATTTAAATCGTCAAATAATGATGTCATCGCTGCATCATTATTATGTCATAAATAATTTAATTTATTTAATGTCTAAAAATTATAAAAAAACTACTATTATGTAGGAAATCTTTTTATATTTCAAATAAATATTTATAATAAAAAATATTACTTGTATAACCTCACCTAAAAATTGTTTTAGTAAAACATATCATGTTTGTGTCAATTTTACTTTTACATTAAATAAAATGTTATTATTTCATTTCCCAACCAAAGTGGATCCATGGGGTCCCCAAGTTTACACATGGCTTTTATTGGTCGGCCATGATACAACCAATGAGGGTAAGACATGTTTCAAGCTCATCTCATTTTATTAAAGCATTATTTTTACCTTAAACCATACTAATTACCACTAATCGCGATTAAAAACTTAATAAGTTACCATTCACCAGAAAATTATTTTAATCTCATTGAACCACATTTTACTTCTTAATGACAACCATGTATGTCGGATTTTTGAAAATCAAAACACAATGATGGAAAAATTTCATTTAAACGGAAAATCAGTTTTTATAAGTACCACTTAGTGGTTTCACTATTCATCAAAAATTGAAGTTTTTCAGAAAAATCCCAAAAATTCACCCTAAGCTATATTTGATATTCTGAATTCAAAAATGAAGTCCTTTTTAAAAAATTCAAAACATATAAGTCACATTAATTAATTTAATAATTAATTCCCGCTGTCATGACAAATAGCGTGTTTTATGAAACAATAAGTATCAAAAGATTGAAACTAGTTTAAGTCTGATTTCAAAGTGAAATTGATTCCAACGACCACTATTGGATTTAATGGTAAAAATATTTTCTAATTTCACTTTAAAACCAATTCAAAATATAATCTAATCATATAAATAAATTAGATTAAAAAGTGGTTTTGAAATAAAATACAACATTTTAGACTATTCATTAAAAAAAATAACTTTATCAGAAAGATACCAAAAATTTACACAAAGTAAATTTTGATGTCCCGATTATTAATAGGAGTTTTATTTGGTCCAAAAGAATGTTTAAGAGTGAACAAAACTATATTTAATGAAGGTTCTCCATCAAAAGGTGATAAGTGAACCTTTAGTGAAAACTAGGGCATATACGCCTAAAATTGAATTCTTTCCGTATTTTAAGCCATTATCTTTTATTGGATAAATGTAAAAACATTTAAAAACATATATAATCATATTTTAGTTATTTCTATCCATTCCCGCCATTACAACGGCTAAATGTTAACTACCATTTAAAATAATATTATTTTATTATTAGAGTGCAATGTAAGATTCCCAAGAAACCCGTTGTTGCGTGTTGGGTACGCCATCGAGCATAGCGTCCCCTTTAAAGTTATTTCCATATTTTATTCACAAATATGGATAAATATGAAATGTCATATTCTTTATTTACCTGGGGTGTTACATCCTTCCCCCCTTTTGGGAATTGCGTCCTCGCAATTTTAAAATTGCGCTTGGAAACATCCTTGAAAGTCCCACATCGGAACAAAAGTCGGTAAAACAAACACTTTAAAATAAAGAGAGATAAGTACAAAGGTCACCCGAGTTAACCCATACTAGGATTCCAAGTATGAAAATATGGACATGGGGGAAAAACAAAGGGTCATGTTCTGATGGAGAGTGATAGAAAACATTTTTAGGAGAAAGTTAACCACGAGAAAATCACAAACGTGAGATGGGTTAAACGGTATTCGATTCCCCAGTAGGAAAAGTTAATAGACAACATTTTTGTTTTAAGTTACTTTTTATTGAGGAATTTATTCATAAGGAAACATAATCACTTATCATATTGACTTTCAACTTTTATTAGATTCCTTACACAAACTCATATTTTCTCCAAAATACGAGTATTTAGGAAGACTTTTTCACATTAAGAGTACTATAATCAACTTCTAGAGAATAACCTAATCCACAAAATAGAACTATATACTTCCCATGTCTTTAACCAAAACCAAAACCAAAAAGGCTAGTACAAGATCAGATAATCCAGAAAAGGATTACCCTTTATAAAAAGAAAATCTATTCTTAATCTCCAAATTTTGTCCAACAAAACCCAAAGTTCAACGAGGACCATTTGTCCATAAAATTCTTCAAAGTAAAACAAACTAAGATTGAAACCCAAATATTTGAAGGATTTAGTCACATAGTCTACCAAGTTAAATCGTAACATTTATCTCCAAACAACATCAGTTGCTCCTAAAGTCTCACATTGAAAAGTAATTATCCTAATCACATATCCTCCAAAATCAACTTACTCTTAATTCATAAAATTATATAACTAAAAAGAATCGGTCAAACTAACCAGGGACTTCACATAGTCCAGTGGTAGGCGATAAATACCAGTCGCACTTTGGTTGTGGGTTCGATTCCCGCAGCTTTGTCCGACGCGACGGGATGTCACACGGTCTGCGTGTTGTCCTTTTTCCAAAACTATATAATTCTTAAAACAATCCCCAAAATGAGATAAAATCTTCAAGAATAATTATAACATATTTTAACCTCAATTTTATCTCATGCCCTTCATTTTCCATCATATCATATAATAACCCATAATTACCTCAAAAGTAAGGATCATATAAACCCTAATGGTTACCTTAATAATTATTACCTGAATTTCCACATCGAGTTGGCCATCTCGTACATGATGCATTAGAGAACTCACCATGGTTCAAGTGGTTGATCATGACTCCTTGATAGTTGGTTTAGAAAAACCATGAGATTCCTCATTGAATCCCCCATCTCATCGAGTATCTTAATCAGAGAACCACCACAGTTTCCTTCAAACCCATTGTCACTTTGGTGCCTGCTAGATCCAGCCACTTACTAAAACCAAAAAGGTCAGTGTGAGTATATCAAAAAAACCATCATGTAATAACGAGGAAGGTAAACAATAAGATATACTTACTCATTCACTTTATCTAAAAGTATGACTCTTTCTGAAATCCTAACCATTATGGTAATGACACTTATGATTAAAGATTACCCTAACCTCTAAAGTTATCTAAACCGGCCTTTGATACCAACTATAAGGCCCCAGCCTTAAACCTCACTTAATCTTGAGTTATTACAAGATTACACATTGAGGATATTTTCAGGTTTATAGTTTTAGAGAATTAGACCATGAAACTTGCATTACATTCCACATTTAAACAAAGTGGTTACATAAAAGACAATATTCATTCTTCCCATCAACGGAAACCTATTTAAAATAAAACACGGATTCTTTCTTGACACATCCTTGACACTATCATCACATCATGTACCTTTCCCTAGACCTGTGAAAAACATTTCAAAAACTTGGGATGAGCATAAAAAGCTCAGTAAGGGTTATAAAAATATGGAAAGGAAACATGAGTTCATAAATACATAAGAATGAAATCATACTTTACGCATAAAACATAGTCATATCAAATCATGAATAAATCATAGAAAACATAAGACATAAAGGTAACTTGAGGCATTCATAACATTCTTACGTAGGGAGTAACCCTCTTGGTTACGTTTGGAATACCCATCACCGTATATTCCCTAAATCTCTTCGGAGAAACCTTAACGTTTCACTCCTTCGCGTTACCCAATGCATTGGAGAGCTATAACGGGCTCACCCGCCCTTATTTTATCACAGAACCACCCGTTTTTATAACAATTCCCAAGAACCATAACATAAATGTGGCACATAAAACATGCATAAAGGAAACATAACATTTTCATATTTCAATCAGAAAATAACCTTTTAGTATATTGAAATATTGAATCCATTCAAAAAGAAACCATTTCCAAAACCATTTAAAACATTTAATAAAGAGATTTTTGAATCAAAGTGTCCCATACCACCTTGAAGCTTAAAATTTTAAACCATTAATATCCATATAAATAAATCCTTAAAACCATTTTGAAAACATGGATATTAATAAGAACAAATAATTAAAACATTTAAAACGATATTTTGGTTAAAGGGGTTTTACCAAAATTAGAGACACTTGAATACAATAGTTGAAGAATAACATTTAGTCAAAACTTTATAATACCATGAGAATAAATGGATTCATGATATAATACTCCAGAGGACAGTATATACACCATATAAGAGTGAATTGGTGCATAACAACAATGAACCCTCAATAGAAATGTCAAATGTGATGAAATCCCTTATAAAGAAGGTATCCTTAAATTAAGGACAAATCAATCTCAAAAATATGTGTGAAAAATATAAATACACCCAATATAAGTGGATATTAAGTGTAAAAAGGTCATTCACACATATTCAATGGACGACATATTCAATGACTACATGTTGAACCCAAAGAAATTGAAATTGGGTTAAAAAGTTCCCTTGACAGCCTAACGACATCACATCAAAAAGAGTTGATGAGAGATAAAAAGAGGATCTCATCACTTGGACATAAAATTTACATCAATAAGGATATATGAGAACGTATCCCAACATAACGATATGTAAATTAAAATACCCAACAAAAGAAGTCTTTTAAAAAAGAGGAGGGTGAAAGGTTCCCTTACCGACTTGTGTATCTTTCAAAACATACACCCCATGAAAGAAGGACAAAAGATAATTGATGTAAATACTCATAAACGAAAGTATATTACACAAAGAGTAGAATAATGGGCAGTACATACACCACTAAAGGGAATTTGTGGAAAATGTAGCATAAATCTCACCGGAATAAAAGTGAGATGAAAAATCCCTTACGAAAACTCGGCAGCCTAACGACGCCACATAAAACATCTGAATATGGATTGATGAGATCAAATAGGGTATCTCATAACATTAAAATAAAATGTACAGCAAGATGAATATAAAATAACATACCCCAACATTACAAAGAGGAGCTTAAAAGAAGTGACATAAAGGAGAGTACTTAAAAAGAAGAGAGAGGTTAGATCTCTTACGAAAGTTTGGCAGCCTAACGACGCCACTCAAAACTTCCAAAATGGATTGATGAGAGAGAATAGGGTCTCTAATCACATGAAAATAAAAATTACAGTAAGTGTAATATAAATGATCATCCCAATAACAAGAAAGATGAGCTTTAAAAAGAATGACATAAAAGTGTGTACTTAAAAAGAAAGAGAGGAGTAGGATCCCTTACCTCGGGTCCGACTTGACTCGATCGTTCTTTAATCTCCTGAATAATAAACTTGATTTAATTTATAATTCCTTAAGAACCTTTTTCAAGTTCATTATTACTTTTATACCACTTATTACCATGTCATAAACATTATGTAATCATTTAAGTTAATAATATTTTTTTTGTCGATATTTGGTTCTTAAGTCGAAAGTGGACTTCTTACAATTACATGTTGTTCGTGTGGCCAAATGTTTATTATATCCAGAATTGTATTCCTTATTTATATATCATATATGTCATATATATCCAGTACATGCATGCATTTATAACATTACATAATCATTTAGAGGTAAGAAATGAAATGCACCGTTCATGGAGACGGTAAGCCGTACGTACGCATGAACGCTACTTTCATTTCTATTTCATATTTTATAGAATGGAATAATAATGATATAAAGGTATATTATAATTACAGTATAATATCATATATAATATCATAGTTCCATCCTTTATACGTCCCACAGATGGTATTTAACGAATCAAATCACTTTGAGGGGGCGGTAGTCCGCACTTCCTTAAATGAAGATATCGCGTATACCCATAATGGAAGCCATAAAGGTAAGACAAAAATGAAAAATACAGAAGCGTAAATAAAACATAAACATATTATATATCATATATAAAAATAGTGACATCATAATGGCCACCTTTGAAGGTGTTAAATGAGTATTGAACAATCATCGTTTCGGGAGGCAGAATTTCACCATCCACAGAAACCGTATGTTCATTAACCATTTGATGTAGTTGTGTGAGAGTGTAGCTCGAATAAATCTTATAACAACATCCTAGTATAGTGAAGATACTATTGTTGTTACAAAAGAAATAAATAAAAAGAGTTTAGGGGGTTGGAGAAGCAAAATAAAACAAATGAACATGAGAGAATGAATTACCTTTAAAAGTGTAACTTCTTTTGATTTGAGCCTAAAGGCTTCCTTTGAAAGGATTCTGCCCAAAGGTAACCCTCTAGGATGAGGATAGGGATGTGGAGAGAGTACATGGGCAGGGGTTGGCCGAGCCAAAGGCTTGGGGAGTGTGTTAAATGAGGTAGAGGTGGGGGCCTTTTATAAGAGGAGAGGAGGGGCACTTTTGGAAAGTAAAGAAATATTACTTTATTTGAAAATGTGTTTCGGTTTCAAAAGGTCCCACATTAATATAATTCGTGGATACGGTGATAAGGCTTCTAAATCCACTCATCCAATAAGTTTTGGACATGTGTAGTTCATAGATTTTACATTATCTTTCCATTTTTTTTAAATTGTCAAATAATGATGTCATCGCTGCATCATTATTATGTCATAAATAATTTAATTTATTTAATGTCTAAAAATTATAAAAAAATACTATGATGTAGGAAATAGTTTTATCTTTCCAATAAATATTTATAATCAAAAATATGACTTGTATAACCTAACTTAAAAATTGTTTTAGTAAAACATATCATGTTTGTGTCAATTTTACTTTTACATTAAATAAATTGTTATTTATGTCATTTCCCAACCAAAGTGGATCCATGGGGTCCCCAAGTTTACCCATGGCTTGTCTTGGTCGCCATGATACAACCAATGAGGGTAAGACATGTGTCAAACTCATCTCATTTTATTAAAGCATTATTTTTACCTTAAACCACACTAATTACCACTAATCGCGATTAAAAACTTAATAAGTTACTATTCCCCAAAAAATTATTTTAATCTCATTGAAACACATTTTACTTCTTAATGACAACCATTTATGTCGGATTTTTGAAAATCAAAACACAATGATGGCAAAATTTTATTTAAACGGAAAATCAGTTTTTATAAGTACCACTTAGTGGTTTCACTATTCATCAAAAATTGAAGTTTTTCAGAAAAATCCCAAAAATTCACCCTAAGCTATATTTGATATTCTGAATTCAGAAATGAAGTCCGTTTTACAAAATTCAAAACATATAAGTCACATTAATTAATTTAATAATTAATTCCCGCTGTCATGACAAATAGCGTGTTTTATGAAACAATAAGTATCAAAAGATTGACACTAGTTTAAGTCTGATTTCAAAATGAAATTGATTCCAACGACCACTATTGGATTTAATGGTAAAAATATTTTCTAATTTCACTTTAAAACCAATTAAAAATATAATCTAATCATATAAATAAATTAAATTAAAAAGTGGTTTTGAAATAAAATACAACATTTTACACTATTCATTAAAAAAAGAACTTTATCGGAAAGATGCCAAAAATTTACACAAAGTAAATTTTGATGTCCCTATTCTTAATAAGAGTTTTATTTGGTCCAAAAGAATGTTTAAGAGTGAACAAAACTATATTTAATGACTGTTCGCCATCAAAATGTGATAAGTGAACCTTTAGTGAAAACTAGGGCATATACGCCTAAAATTGAATTCTTTCCGTATTTTAAGCCATTATCTTTTATTGGATAAATGTAAAAACATTTAAAAACATATATAATCATATTTTAGTTATTTATATCCATTCCCGCCATTACAACGGCTACATGTTAACTACCATTTAAAATAATATTATTTTATTATTAGAGTGCAACGTAAGATTCTCAAGAAACTCGTTGTTGCGTGTTGGGTACGCCATCGAGCATAACGTCCCCTTTAAAGTTATTTCCATATTTTATTCACAAATATGGATAAATATAAAATGTCATATTCTTTATTTACCTGGGGTGTTACAATATTAACCTTTTCTTTGATATTCAACTCTTAATTGAACAATTTATGTTTTACCATGTATTCTTGTATTTTTATATTACATGTTTAATAAACATACCATAAAATGCCAAGAGAAAATAACGTGGTTATTTAATTATATATATATATCATTATATATGTCCTTTGGAATATCTTTTAATTTTTAGGTATATTATATAATTAAATAATATAGTATTTGTTTTAAAAACTCTTTTATCTCAATTTTGACACTATTTAGTATTTGGTTATTGTAAAAGTCAGAAAAACATGATTAGTTCGAAAAAAATACATTTAATCAACACTAAGATGTAATATGCGCCTAAAAAATTTGTGGATTCCATAAAAAAGTTAAATTTACATTTATTTTCATATTTATAATATCAATTAGTTTAATATTTTATTAAAAATAAATTACAACATCATCATCATGTCGTATATAAATTTAATCATTTAATGTCGAAAAATTATAAATAAAATACCATGATATAAGAAATATTTTAATAGTTATAATTAATATTTATAGTTCAAGATATAAATTATATAACCTCATATAAAAATTGTTTTACTAAAAGATATATGTTTATGTTACATTTTATTTATCTTTAAATTAATTTTTATAAAGTGTCATTTTCATTTACTAGTGGCTCTATGGGGTCCCAAAATCGTCCCAAGGATTCCAATGGTCGGACATGTATCACCCAATAGGGTTAAGACTCAGGTTAGGGTAATTTAAAATTATTATAATATTATTTATCCCTTATTTATCATATTTATCCTTTAACCATGGTAAATAAAATATTTACAGAAGTTACTATTCTTAGTGTCTAAAAAAGTGATACCTATTTACATATTTTGGACCTCCCATTTCTAAATATGGAATCTATTTTTCCAAATTCAAAACATAGGTGTTCCAGAAATTAATTTAAAAATAATTCTCATAGTCGAAACAAAAAAAGTGGATTTTTATGATGTGAAAACCATCAAAATATTGACATGTATTTATGTACAACATAAATGTGAAATTAACACCAATGACCTAAATTAAATTAAATTATAAAAATATAATCTAATTATACTTTAAAACTACTCAAATTTATAATTTAACACTAAAAATTATTTCGATTAAAAAACTTGTTTTTAAATAAAATATAGTATTTTTCAATTTCATCAAAATATGAACATTATTAGAAAATTACAAAAACATTTATCCAAACTAAATATTAATGTCCCACTTCTAAATATTAATTTAATTTAATTTAATTAAATATATAAAACTTTCAAATATTTTATTTAAAAAGGGTTCACTATTAAAAGGCGGAAAACCACATATTTTGAAAAATACTTATTTTATCTAAAAAAATTGAATTTATCCTTATATTATGTCCAAGAAAAACAAAAGATAAATGTTAAAATTATATATTATATAACTAAATTTCAAAATTTGGTTAATAAAATTCATAACCATGTTTTAAACGCCTAGTTTTATAGGTCATGATGTGCTTGAACTCGGTGTTGCGCATAACACAAGATATTGAATTACTTAAATGAGATGACGTACTATGAAATCTTGGGGTGTTACATAAAAACTTTCTTCATAATTTTCCATTTTTATTCCAATTTTTAGACATTTGGAATGTGTTTAGTTTCAAAAATAAATGTTACATTTTTAAGGAATGATATAGTATTATTCAGATGAATGGAAAGAAAAAACATTTGAGTATCTATCTCATTGTCAGGGAAAAATAAATGTGTTTTCTATCCAAGTATGAAGAGAATATATTGTTCCATATAAGGTTCAACCACGTAATCTAATATACCTTTGATGATTTGGTGATGAATGAAGGATACAAGGATATCCCAAGATTATCATGTGACTATACATACATGTGAAATGTCTTTAAAAGAGGGAATATTCATTATAAATCATGCCACTCAAAAGGGGATAAGGTAAAAATTGTTTCTTTAAGTAGTCCATGTTGATGTGTGTTTCAATACATTACTATGTTATTTTTTTAGAAGATATGTTATCTTATTTTTATGATGTTTACAGTAGAGTGGCATGGTATCTAATCGTTATCCAAATGTATGAGGTTTTTAGATTAATTACAAAGTATTTGAAGAGGGATAAAGAAATAAGTCGGTATAAAATTAATGAATTTTATTTAGATAAAATAACAACAATTACCAATATAATATTAAAATAATATTTTTAGAATCAAAAGATATAACATTGAGTTATAGTTGTCTGTGCTACATAACAAAATTGTATTATTTTGATGAGAAACCATATAATTAACGACATGGATATAAAAATAATCATTATGAAGGATAATCCAATACTGTATTAGAACTAATATTATTTTTAGAATTTTTTATACCTCTAAAATGAATGTTTTAACTCTAAATGAATAAAATACTACCTATGAGATATGGCTTGGGTAAGAAATCATTGAAATAATATCATATTTTTATTAGTAACAAATTTATTATCAATAATAAGCATAATTGAATTATTTAAGATAGTGGGGATGCATTTTTTTGATAATAATAAATAATTAATTCATATTAATAATCAAATAAAAATATTGAAAAATCAATGAATTTCAAGATGAAATTATTGCTAAAATGTAATTAAATTTGAAATATATCAAGTGTTTATCACTAAACAATATTGATTTAATAAAGTGTTGATTAATTGACTACTTTGAGGAGATTATATGGGACTAAATTAGATTATAGTAATACATTTAGAGTGAATAAATAAAACAGTTTTAATAGTTATAAATAATTCATGTAATAGGGATAATAAAAATTAAGGAAATGTTATTGGTTATTTGAATGATATTTTCAAAAAATAAATGTTCAATAATCACTAGTGAACTTAAATATTATCTCATATTTTGCCTAAGTGTTTGGAATTTTCATCCCAATATTTAAATAAGGGTAAAGAGATTCATGGGGATCCTGTATAATTGAGAAGAATAAAATATGGGATGTTTATCCATGCATAGAAGAATAACATTTTATCATAACTGTGTGGGGTTTCTATTAAAAATAAATGAATATTATAAGGATTCTCGAAAAATGCATGTATGGTGTGAAAGTTATTTTTTCAAATCAAATGAATTGTTTTCCATGAAATAGTTTTTTGAGTATCAGAGTTTGATACTTTTTAACTATTCCAGAAAATTTTGATATGATGAAATTACATGGTTTACCAAATTAACATCAAATCATAATTCAGGAATGGTTTTCTTGAGGAATAAGTAAGTATTTAATAATCAAATCATTTTATTATAGATTAACATATGATAAAAATACAGTATTTGAATAAGGAATTATATGAGTTATATGAAACACTAGGATTATGGTATTGTATTCTTGATCAATACTTGAGAATGAATATATTCTAGTAATTTAGAGTATAGTAAAGACATTTTATATATTTTTAGAATGATAAATGAATATTCGTGCTCCTTTTGGTGGATAACCTAATTTTCTAAGGCATTGAAGTGAAAAAATTCAATATATTTTTTGAATGTTTGATGTGTGATTTTAAGAAGTCCATTATTGAAGAGTTAACTATTTTCATTAGTTTATGTGCAACTCAAGAAATGAATGGAATAAATATTTCCTGTGAATTTTTATTGAAATATTTTATATTAAGGATTTGAATTTAGGAGTCCAATAAAAATAAATTATTATTAGAAATATATATAATTTTTTAAAGAGATAATGATGGAAATATAGTTAATGATAAAAATTAATGGAAAATAATTTTATGCCTACTGATCTTAATAATGATATGACCTACCATTTTTTTCAACATATCAATTATCATTGGAAATAATCATTCCCAAAAAAATAAAATTACTATAAGTGAAGAATTTTCTTCATTATATCAAAAAATAGTTTAGTTTGTAACATATTATTAGGAAATGTAAAACCAAATTGGGATACATGTATTTAGATTAGTCCAGTTCTGCAGATGATAACATTTCAACATTAAGTTGTTAATTAAATAATTAATTTTCAATAATTTCATAGATGAATAATTACAAATATTATATATGTATATATATAATAACTATGTAATCAGAGTATATTATAGGTACACAATCATGCAATCAATTTCAATAGACAAAGTAAATGAATGAGGATGTTAGAGTTGATATGAAATATATTATTATAAATAGGACTAGTTAATCAATTACATTAATATTAAAAAAAGTGTCCATAATTCAAGAAAATAATACATAAGTATATGTAAAATTTTCATCAATTATATTTTGAATAATTGGATGGTAATGTTAGAGAATGGTTGAACAAAAAATTACCTTTCATATATCTTGATTATGAATCTTCCCAAGGTAGATTTTGAGAGGAATTAGTTGGCTCTTATTGTGAAATAATATATATTAAACTATATTGTATGGAGATGTTAATCCCACTATTTAACACTCCAAATTTTATAGCATTATTTTAATTTTTTTTATTTTTTTAGATTCCTTTATATGAATCATTATGTTCAAAGGAATCACAATAGGATATTGAGTTATTATTACTTAATGTTAAAATCATCACCTAGCCACTAGAATGGAGGGGATTAATAGTACTAACTAAATTATGAAAAAAAATATTTTCCCCACATTTTTAAAATGGATATTTTTATAAATTTCCCAAAAAATAATGTAAAACATTTTGAAATTAAAAACAATATATGTTTTTCTTTAAAATAATTTATATGTGCATTCTGTTTTTATTTAAAATAAATAAAAATAAAAACTATTTTTAAACTATTTTAATGAAATTAAAATACTATATTTTCAATAAACTATATTTAATTTAATTTTAAAGATCTTACTAGGAAATGATGATGATAAACATGGAATTTTTCTTAAACAATAATCTTAAAAACACCAGTCTATTGTGTTTTATTACATTATTTAAAAATTATTTATTCCAATTATAGAAATAGAATCTTTTGAAATGTATAAAATATTTTGACTCAATCTAATTATAATTAAGTAATAATTTAAACATAATGTTTTCTCATTATATATAGTTACTTATGAAAAAAATCCAGTTACTGCTGTATGAGTTAAAACGAATTATAATTTCTAAAACTAAAATATTAATCGATAAAATGACATATGAACTCATATAAATACTAATTTATGGTCATATATAGACCCTATATCATCTAAAAATTTTATATGATTCATTTCTCATTCATTTGTCTTGAATAATATTATAATATATTTTAATCTTTTGAATAATTCCAACTGTGTCCCCTTCCACTTTATAATAGGAAACGACCTACCCTCTTTTAATTACACTTAAATATCCTCTTAGATCATCTAATACCATCCCAAATACCTCAATAAAATCTCTACCTTTGATCTATTTGTCTTTTATTGATCCAAATAAAAACCATTAAAGGTTAATAGTGTAATCCCGGGAGGTAATCCAAAGAAGTGGTATAGATCTTAATCGAGTGTTTTCATTTTATTTATTCTCATAAAATTTCAAATAAATCCATTTTGATAAAATAACATCCATATATAACTTATAATGAGATGTAATTATTTTTATGGTTAAATAATTATTTATCTCCATCCCCCATTAAAATGTAAATGAATTCATTATTTTTGAGTCTTTGGGGATTATCACCCCATTAAGAAATATATTTCATTTCTCATCACCATTATTCATGGATGGTTAGTTTGATATATTTAAGAACAATATATTATATTAATCACATAGTTATTATTTATTAATTATAACATATTTTTTATATTCTTACATTACAATCTTTTGGAAAATTTTATGGTTACCTACACATAGGCATAAACTACCACCTTTGTGAAGATATGTGATTCATTTTTCATTTATTATTTTATTTGATAGAATAATGTATATATTTGTGAAATATATATTATTTATTTGATATAATGAATATTCTAAAATGTTAAATTATTATTTAAATTTTTTTTATTCCATCCATTGAAAATTGGAAACATCAATCATGTGTAGATATGGACTACCATCTCCATGAACTGTTGTAATTAGTTTTACAACACCACATAATATGAATTATTATAATGGTACATATGAAGAATATATATGGTTATAATTTTATGAATAGTATTCTAGATTTAATAAATCCTAGAACATATTTTTTGTACAAGAATAATCGAAATAAACCATTAATGGAAAAGGGGCATGTTTTTATCTAAATGTCAATTTTAAGGTAGATTTATTATTTAAAGGGTCATTGCAACTTATAAATTAATTATACAAAGTATTTAATTTAAATATTTTTTTTTGAATATATTAATAATATATCTATAATTATTATTAATGATATTATAATTTCTATGATGAAATATAATACTTGAGGGAAGGGTTTATGTTACAATCTGATTTCATTCTGAGATTCTTTATTCTAAATATATGTTGGGGAAAATCATATGGATAATCACCTGAAAAACCCATATATTTTAGTCTCATATTTTTATCCCTTTAATATTTTTGATTAGTTTAATTTTCCTCTCGTTGGTACATAAAAGGATCAATAAATATTTTTATAGAAAATTCAACAATATTACATCTATGATCATTAAAATGTTTTTTCCATTTCCATGATCGTAAAAATTTATAATGGTTTTTACCTACACATTATATTTGTTAAAAAATGTTATTTTAATTACGATATGCTTAATTTATAATGGTTTTAAATAAATCTTTTTAAATAATCTATTTCAAAAAATGTTTCTTTTATTTTTTTATGTTTGATAATTATGATCTCATATAGTGAATATGGTATGAATGAATTTTACCAACATCATGATCGTTCATTAAATTTAAATAACTTTATAATGTGCCATGGTTATATTTAATTAAAATAATAATATTTATATTCTAAGAATTTTTTTTAAAATTTTATGAAAATAAAAGTATATTACTCTCATGTTTACAATGAAAGGTATTAATGTTATTTTAATGGTATTTTTGAACTTTATAAACCTTTTTATTGATTTTCATGACTCGATGATGATATAATCTTATGATACAGTATGATTTATTTATTTGGATGACATAAAATGATTCTTATTTAATATGGTTTGATTTATCAGATTATATTCCCACATACCAATTATTTTATGATAAAATCTTTATGAAATAGATTTCATTTTCACGAGTTATTGCATGATAAAATGATGAATTGTTTTTAAACCTATATCATTTGAATTAGTTTTGATAGGATGAGATTATTTTTATTTTATTACCTTATGGTACACATATATTTTTTCTAGCATGTAGTGTATGGGTCTTGAATTATGTTTCCCTTCAATGAATTGGGAAAAGATTAATATCTCATGAATTAATAAATATTGGAATATGGAATGAACCTAGTTCAATAAGGGGATCTAACTAATAAAAAAGTCTTCATATTGAACCTTGAATAATTACATTGAAGAATATAGAGTGAATCAGATGGACAATGATAGTCTTTATAATGATCCTTGTGTAAGAAAATGATTTTATATGCATTTTCCTATGATAAAAGTTTATATATCAATCTTAGTTTATATTCTCATGTATCATGATAAATTATTTATGATTCCACACTCTAATTGATTATGTCTTTTCATATGAAATATATGTATTCCATTATTTATGAATAGTGATCTTTTATTGATTGGGTATTACTATCATATGGCATGATCATTTCCTTATATAATTATGATTACCATATATAAGTAGTGATCATTGACTGATATTTCTTATTTTTAACCTTACTAATCATATGATATCACCAATTTTTAGGAAACTTTTTCCCATGATATGTGAAAATGTGTTATGTATGGTATATATGATATTTTTTCTGTGTGATAGTGTATTTTTTAGTGATATGGAAGATCATTCCTGAGATAAAATTATTATGTTTATAGTCTCCAAAGAAACAAAACCAGTATTCTTATTGAGAATGTGTTGTTCTGAGATGTATTTTATATTTATCTAAAACAATTTAATATATATTTAACAATTGATTAGTTCACCTTTTTTGTATCAGAGGAAGGTTATGATTTTTAGGATATTAGAAATAAATTAATTTTCTGAGAACCTAGAAGATATGTCTATATTTAAGATAATATCTATATGCTTTTGTAATGTAAAGATTATTATTTTTTCTTATTAATTAAATAACAGTTTTTATATTGGAAGGAAGACCTGGATGTGGAATATATTCACATAGGGTTAACAAATATGAAAGGGTAATTTTGAGTACCAAATTAGTTGGTATTGGTGCACGTTGAGTTTATAAGATTATACAACTGGTTGGAAACTCTCCGAGGATATGATTTGGTTAATTAATTTTTTTCTTTATAAAAAATTGTAGTGGGTATTAATACATAATTGCAATGAATGATATACATTAAACATTCGGGTAAATATATTTAATAGATTTTATTATTATTTACACAAACATTTATTAATTGTTTTTGATTACATCATTACTCACTATGATTATTATTTCCCACAATGTGTGTTTTTTCTTATTCAGTAGCTAGACCTAAGAAGAACCATTTTAATAGTAAATTTGATAAAAAATTAAATGAATATAATCAAGTTAAATCAAATAATATTTGATATTAGATACAAAATATTTTGGATATCCTGACACAACCCTCTCAAGATGTAAACATTAACTGGAATCATGTTGAACATCCACATAGATAAAGGAAGGAACAAATCACTATTGAGACTTTTTTGATAAAAAATCCATCTTCATCAAGTGGTTTATATGTTCTATTTATTTATGATATATTGATAAATTATATAGAAAAAATTATTCTATTTTCTTGAATTATCTTCCCATGAGGAGGATATCATTTCTGTGTATCATTTGGAAGGTGATGATAATCAATGGTGTAATACTGTAATATAATACGTGGAAGGAGGAAGAAATTGACACTGTAACATTGTAAGAGTTTAAGAAGGTATTTTTAAATAAATATTTTCACACAAAATTTTACATAGAAATGGAAAATTATTTCCTAGAACTAAAGAAAAATGTTTTGATTTCATAATTACCTATGTGGAAACTTTCATGAGGCTTTCACGATATTATAAATTTTTTATCATCTACCCTAAAATAAAATATTATAAATTCCTAAGTGTATTCATAAAATGTCACTAAAAGAAAATAGTTATAATATAATTTTCTTACATTAAATAAATTTTTAAATTTTATATCAAGATTGAAAATAGAATTAGAGAATATTAGTCTTAATATGGTTTTTGGGAACAAAATAGAAAGATGTAATTTATGAGAAAAACCTATAATAATACCCAATGAGAAAATACAATTCATCTTCATTAATTTTAATAGTGTTGAGGTTAGAACATAATAAATTTATATATGGGTTCTGTAAAATTATTTAACAATAGAATATTCAGCCATAGAGAAAAATAATATTGAAGTGATGTGAAGTGACTAGTCACAAATATTATTAGAGAAAAGGATCAACCAAATGAGCCACACAAACTCTAATTCATTCAAAAAGGTATGTATTTTATTCCAATAAGTTTATGGATCTACGGGTAAGTTATGTTAATTGGGTTCCAAAACATAATATTCCATTTTTCAAAGGTAAATATCATGTGACACCAACACTAGAAGTGGTTCACTAGAATGAGGTGGTGAAAATTACAATTACGATACCCACCAAAACTATAAATGATTTATTTTATTATAGATCTACTCACTCGATTATATATGAATATTTTTTAATGGGTGTCATTTATCCACCTTAATGTTCATATGATGACTTGACATAAAGAACTAATAATTGTATGTTGATCATTTCCCAAGTCTATTACTCCTATATGATAGAATATTATGGGGGATATTCTTTGAGAAAATCATTTGATTCTATATTTTGTTGAATTTTATATGATTTTAGGATTATATTATCTCATTAATTATAAATCCGATATAAATTTCAATGGAATGGATGTCAGTTTTGATATTCTAAATCATCTTATTATCATATTTATATATGAGTACTAATGTTAAATTCTAATGGAACATACTTCTATAAAAATGGGTCTTACAATATTTTTATAAGGGACACTCATCTAAAATGGATGTAGAAGAAGAAAACATAAAATATATGAGAAATTGATAGGATTATGTTGATGTTTGTCCTAAATACATTCCTATTCATTCTTCAAATAATGAATATTATTTTTCAATCAAACTATTACATATTTATATGCCCATTCCAAATACTCCATATTCCTCAATTGAGTTTTTAAAATTAAATAATAAAAACTAGGGGAATAGGGATAAGGGATTCAAAAGCTATGGTGTATCAAAATGGGGTGAATGTATATTTTTATTATAGAGAAATATGGTTCATTGAATATTTCCATTAATTTTTGAGAACATTAAAAGATTACTATAAAAAAGTCTCATCTACCACTTCCTGAAGACAATTTTGATCAACTGTACATAGCTTAATATTGGTTTATGATTGAAAATTTATTTTAATATCATTAATTATGTTTTAAGAATAATGATATACCCAATGAAACCATCCATATGAGGTATAACCATCATGTCTGTATAGGGATACCATTTTGAATTAAAAATTCCCCTTTTATATTGTTGTATATAATGAATAGATTCTTTAGATTTTACAATGAATAGATTATATTTCTATTTATGGATAATATTATAATATATTCCAGTGGAATGGAATATCATGAACACAAATTGAGGGAGGTAGAGCTATATACCACATTATGTAAGTGTGAATTTTGGATAAAAAATGAGTCATTCATGGGAAATATAATATTAAGTGGTTGCATATTGGTGGATCCTTCAAGGATATAAGTTATGGAGTAATGACCAAAAAAATCCACAGTGACCAAGATAAATATATTTCTTGGGTTTTATGGACATAATGGATGCCTTATGTGGGATTTACAAGGGTGATGAAATCTAATAAACTTGTTATTCAGAAGGGATCCATGTTCCACTATAGATATGAATTTTAATAAAATTACATGGGAATTAAAAGAAGGCTAGTATGAAAATATGTGCTTTCAAAACCCTATAGTGGATAAAATATTGTTATAGATTGTAAGACATAAAATTAAGTACTATTACTCATTATCATTTTGTATGATAGGTTAATAGTTAATTACTCACACCATTTGATAATTATTGATTAAAATTACACAACTCACTATTTGGAGTTGTAAATGTTTATTTGTGTATTGAAAATATTGATATATTATATTTATAAGTGTAATACGTGGCATATAAATTTATCCAATAATATTAAAGTACATATTCACACAAAAATAATTGAATACTCCCCAAAAGAGATTGTTGGAATATATTAAGGACCATGATTTCTCAATACACTTCCACCTTGGGAAGGAAAATATGGTGGTTGATGTTCTGTGTTAAAAATACAATGATAGTTTTTCCATGATAAGGATGCAATGAGATCCAATATTAATGGATTTATAGATTATAGTTTTTGAAATCATTGTTAACTCAAAATTAATTTTATGACTTTTTTATTCATTTTTGTTTTGTATGTCACAAATTCTCTTTTTAAATGAATTCAAGTATTTTATTTACTTTAAGGAATTTTGGTGTAATTTTCGTCATTATTATTTTTCATATGAATATGATCACAATAATAACCACATGTGTTACTGTATGACATGATTATCGTTATGACTCTAGATATTATTTACATTGTACTGACTGAATAAGAATTTCATTGGTCTTGCGGAAAATTATTTTCATCATACGCATCATTTAGTATCACAATGAAAAGATAAATTTTATATGTTGTCTTAACTAAAATCATTGTACACATTTACTGTTCACATTATATTTTATCAGAAGAGATAATTTTTTTATGACCCGGTTTATTTTTTCTAGACAAAACTATCATCGCTAATTAAAATCCTTTTATTAAAAATGATGTCATTTATTCTATTTCATTATGACTTATAAAACGATGTTCTTATTTCAATTACAAGATGATCATTCAGGTACCAAGTGTCCAATTACCTCATCATTTTCGGGATAAAACTCGATCATTGGAATCTAAGATGTACCTTGAGATGTTTTCCCCTATAAACCATGTAATTTAAATGATTTCAAAGCCATTGTGTTGTTGGATATTTGAAACATTCGAGATCTCTTTCAAATTGTTTCTTCTTGTGAAAGACTCTGATGTTAGGTTGTGAACTGCTGGTTCTACATACTCCATAGTAATAAATTCTTTTCATAGTGAGACAGAAAATATTTGTGCTTACAATTGAGGGATTTCATGGAAACTAAAACAAATATGCTGATAGTTTGATGATCGTGGTATTCTAGTCCTCAAAAGATAGAACCGTTAATCGCCTTCTTGATTGAGCGCTTGTGGGAATAACATGACAGTAGCTGGTTGTCGTATGGAGGTATTACCCCGGTGTGGGTAGGATAGAATTGCAATAATATTAAAATCAAGGTTCATCTATCAATGTTTATTGGATTCCATTCTATTTGGGTTAAAAAACATTATTCTTTTATATTTCTTTTACATTGTAATATAATGTGAATAATCTTATATACACATTTCACTATTGTTTATTTTGATTATTGTAACCAATATGATTACAATAAATTTTTAATATACTATAAATAAAATCATTGTAATTGTGATTAAAGTGATTTTGATCATTTCAAATACTCATTACGATTCAGTATGCATTCTGATTGAATCTATGTATTGTTTTTCTCAGATCATTTTAACCACTGTGATTACATTATTTTACATGCTTAATCTATTTAAAAAATTTCTACCATGAATCCGATTAATTTCAATTATAACCTATTGATTAAAATATTTCATTTAACTATATTGTGATACTTTTATAATTGAACCCAGGTTAATGTCAGATTAATTCTTTAATACATTAAAAGGTTTAATGAATTGATTTAGTTTAAATTATTTTAAACGAAATTCATTTTTTAAGAAAAATGAAAATTTATTAAACCCATAATTTAACCCCCACCTTCTTCTAATGATCTATCCTCATATACATTATGATCCAACAATTGTTAGAAGATAATGTTTCCACTACTTATATATTTTTTTACCTTACTTTTGAAAGTTATTTATATTTCTTTTATAAACATTTTGTTTATAAATATTTTTTACCCTAATGTGTTATATAGAAAAAAATAATTTCTATATTTTTCTAAAAATGGACAAAATTAATGTCGGTTCAACTAAAAATCACAATCCTACACGGTTAGAAATTTTTGAAAGCAATTATAATGAATATTGGAGATACAAAATTGAAAAAGTTATGATCAACATTTATGATGACAATTTTATTTTGATGACTAGATAATATACAATTCCATATAAGGAAGTTAGACTCTTTGTAAAATCCAAGTTAAATAAAGAATATGGAATTTTCATATTTATTAATATTGGTGAACTAAATATTAATTTTACTTTAAAGGGTATTCTATGTCTGATAGCGTTCAAAACACGCAACAACGGGTTTCTTTGAAATCTTATGTTGCACACAACATTTCGTTATACCAAAAAATAATATAATATTATTATTATTTTAAATGGTCGTTAACAAATAGTCATTTTATTGGAAGGAATGAACAAAACTAACTAAAATAATATTATACATTTTTTTTAAATGTCATTACATTAATCCAATAAAATTTAAAGTCTTAAAATAAGAAAGAATTTGATTTTAATTATAAAACACTCTAATATTCTTTAAAGGATGTGTTACCACCTATTGATGGCAAACCATTTTCAAATATACTTTTTGTCACTTTAATATGTTCTATTTGAAAAAATAAAATTATTATTTATAATTGGTCATAAAAATTTACATTGAATGATATTTTGGTATTTTTCTCAAAAAGATCATTTTTAATGAATAGTGCAAAATACTGTATTTTAATTCAAAACTGATTTTTAATAAAATTTCATTATATGGTTAGATTATATATATAATTGGTTTTAAAGTGTAATTAGATTAATGTTTTATCATTTAATCTAATTTTGGTCATTATAAGTACTTTTACTTTGAAATTGTACTTAAACAAAGGTCAATCTTTTGATATGTATTATTTTTCTTCAAAATACTGTTTTTATGTTTGATAATGGGAATTAATATAAAATTAATTACTACCACTTCTGTTTTTTTAATTTGGATAAATATATTCCATATTTTTAATCAGGAGTTTCAAATTGTGTAAATATGTTACTTTTATTTTTAGTCATTATGAATTTTTAGTTCAATAAATATTATATTTACCATGGTTAAAGGGTAAATCTTGTAAATATGGGAGAGAAATAATGTTGTAATAAATTTAATTTACCATTAAACATTTCTTATAATTATTTTATGAGGTATTTCCGACCAAGGGAATCCTTGGGGAGATTTTTGGAACCCCATGGAGCCTCATGGGAGTGACAATGGCACTGTATATAAATTAATTTGAAGTAAAGTCAAAGGTAACATAAAAATATATCTCTTAGTAAAACATTTTATATATAAGGTTATATAAGAAATACATTTGACTATAAATATTTATTTAAAATCTAAACTGTTTTCCTACATCATGGTATTTTATTTTTAATTATTAGACGTAAAATAAATAAATGTAATTATGACACAATGGTGATGTTGTAATTTCTTTATTAAAAAAATATTCAAATAAATGATATTATAATTTTTAAAATAAATATATGTTGAAAATTTTTATGATATCCAAAATTTTTAGAGATAATAATGACTTTATATAAATTAATTAATGAAGCATTTTTTAAATAATCAACATTTTATAGATTTTTTTAGATCCATTTGATGAATAGTTTAGAAATTGACATAAATGGGTTTTTAAAACAATAAATACTTTATAAAATGTTAAAATAATAATAAAAATCTTAGATTCGTCCAACTGAAATATATGTTGTTGAATGTTCTATTAATGATCCGTTTTCGGTGGCTTAAAATTTCATATTAAATATATTAACCTTATAGTATGAATATAGTAAAAGTTCAAAATGACAACAAAATGTTAAATAAAAATGATAGGGATTAAAATTATCCAAAACCTATCCAATTTTTATTGGATGATTTTATTTATAATTATACGCACCTTATAATCGAATAAAATATTTTTTTGACCTTTTTAATCCAATAATCATTTAATAAAAAAATAAAACTTTCAATCTTTCATAAAGAGCCCCCCCCTCTTATAAAAGGTCACCACCTCTAACCCTTTAATCACACCTCTCAAGCCCCTTGTCTCATCAAAACACTACTCCAAGAAAATCCCAACATCCCTATATTCCTCCTAGAATCCTTCCCTTATGAAAAGGCAATTCATGAAAGCCGTTTGGTTCAATCCAAAGAAAGTTGCCCGATTTTAAGGTAATGTCTTCTTTCAAGTTATTTTCTTTTATTTTCCTTCTCCAACCCCATAAAATATCTTTATTCCATTATTTTTAACAACAATATAATCCTCAATATTCATTGATGTTTTTATGACATTTATTCTAACTACACTTCCACACACCTCTGTCTAATGGATACAATCATATTGTTTATGTGGACGGTGAACTACAGCCTCACGAAACAATGATTATTCAATTATCTCCTACTGCCTCTCATGGTGGCAGTTATGATGGAACATTAATTATATATTATATATTTTTTATTTTATTTTATCTATAGTATTCAGTAATACTCATTATAACAAACCATTATTCTTATCATCGAGTATAAATACGGTAATTTCATTGGAAGAAATGCGGACTACTGCCCCCTCAAGGTGATATTAATAGTTCATACCATACATGGAACATATAAATGATCGTGTTAATGAAATTATGTAATTTATAAAAAATAAGATTTTATATTTAATTATAATATACCTATGTATAATTAAATTTTCATTTCTTTAAAAATGAAAAAAGAAATGAATGTTGTGTTCATGCGTACGTACGGCTTACCATCCTCATGAATGGTGCATTTCATTTCTCATGTCCAAATGTTATGGCCAATTATAAATACATATATACTAGATTTATATGATATATATGATATATTAATCATTAATATCATTCTTTAGAAAATATAATTTTGACTATATGGAAAAATTGTAATTATAACAAGTTCATTTTTTACTCCAATTCCAAACATCAAAAAAATGTCTGATATAAACTCAAATGATTAACAAATTGTTACTTCATTGTAATAAGTGATATTAAATGAATAATAAACATGAAAATTTTTCTGATTCAATTATAAATAAACTTATGTTTATTATTCATGAAGAACAAGTAACAAACGAGTCATGTCGGATGCGAGGTAAGGGAACTTCTTCACCGAATTTCTATTCTTTGGTTTGAACTTATACTTCATGATTATGTCATGATATAAATATGTGTGAATGACCTATTATTGTTTTTAAAATAAAATAAACTTATATTGGGTGTATTTATATTTTTCAAACATAATTATGTCATTGATTTATCTTTAATTTAATGATACGATCTTTGTATGGGAACCTTTCTCCATCCTATTTTAGTCATTGACTTCTTTTTTGATATGTATTTTAATTTCCGTTATCTATTTTTCGGATATATTATTATATATCATTATAATTGTACATTTTATTTCTAAGTGATGAAATATCCTTGTATCTCTCATCAACTAATATTCTGAATTTTAAAGCAACACCGCTAGGCTGCCAAATTTTTTTAAGGGACTATGTCTCAATCTCCTTTCACTTGAAAAATATATAGATTCTATCACCATTATTATCGTATAAGGTGTATATACTACCCTTCTACATATTATATCATGAATATCATTATTATGATGATATTTTAAGATTATTTTTAATGTTATTACTCAATTATTCATATTCAAGCATCTCTCATTTGGTTAGGAACTCTTTAACAAAAATATCGTTATATATGTTTTAAAGAATTATTATTCTAAATATTTCTTATTAATGTACATGTTTTAAAAATGATTTGAAATATTTTTTATATAATTATTAATGTTTTGAAATTAAAATTTATTTCAAAATCATCAAATTGGTATGAGACACATTGATTCAAAAACCTCTTTATAAATTGTTTTAAAAGGTATTGAAAATAGTTTGATAAATCATTGATTTTTTCTATAAATTATAATGATATATTGTGATTGTTATGTGGAAATGTTATCTTTCCTTCATTCTTGTTTTATGTGATATTATTATATTATGGTTCTTGGGATTTTTTTACGTATACAGGTGGTTCTGTGATAAACCTATGGTGGGTGAGCACGAGATATCCCTCTAATGAACTGGGTAACGTGATAGAGGTAAACAATAATGTTTCTCCTACAATATTTAAGGAATATATTGTGATGGTTATTCTAGATGTAAATATATATATATATCTATGAATGCTACAATTTATTTTTGTTATGTATCCCATAAGTTACCTTTATTATTTATGATTTGTGTGTGTTATTCATAAATATTTTGATTTAATGTGGTATGTTATGATTTAAATTTATAGCTTCATTGATATTAATTTGTTGATGGTTTGATGTTTCATTTCCTTATTTTATAACACTTACTGATATTTTTATTCTTATCCCATGTTTTGAAATATTTATCAAAGGACATAAAGATGAATAAGGTCAAGGATGGGATCAAGGAATAGTCATGATGTCTAAAACATGGAATTGGACATGTTTCATTTTTTTGAGTTTGTATTTTATAATAGAATGAAAATTGAGTAGAAGTTTCTACATTGTAATTTTTGAGATGTAATATAATATATATGGCCTAATTCTATAAAAATATAATCCTAAAAATATCCTCAATTAGAATTATTTAATTAACTCAAGATTATGTAATGTTTAAGGTCGGGACCTTATAGTTGGAATCATAGGTCAGATTAGACAACTGTTATTGATTATGAGTTTTTGTTAAACCCCAGGTTTGTCCGAATGTCTATTATTTCTATTAGATGCTTTTTTATAACTATTTTAAGATCAATGAAATTTAGTTACAGATTTAAGGAATATGATCTCAAACAAAATTCATATCTCTTATTAATGACATGCTTGAAATAATTATTGCAAAGTCATGTTCATATGACTGTAAAACTTTTTCTAACATACAAATCAGTTGAAAATATAAAAAAACAATCCACTTATAATTGGATTATTTTATTACATCTTATGTGCACGTTATCGTATAATTAAATATATTTTGGTCCTTTTGAAACTGAAAATCATTTTATAATAAATTAATACTTTCAAGCTTTCCTTAAAGAACCCCTCCTCCCTCTTATAAAATCCCTCCACCTCTAACCCATTACTCACACCTCTAAATCCCATTGGATCAACCAAAATCTGCTCCATAAATCTCCTAACACCCCCTCTTCCTCCTACAATCATTCCCCAAGGAAAAAGCTAATTCCAGAAATCGTTTTGGTTCAAACCAATGAAAGTTACCTGATTTAACGGTAACGTCTTATTTCAAGTTATTTTCTTTTATTTTCATTATCCAACCCCCTAAAACCTATTTATTTTATTAATTTATAATAACAACAATATCCTAAATATACTAGAATGTTTTAGGAGAAGGACTCAAATTACACTTCCACACACATCCATATAAAGTATACGACCATATTGTTTTTGTGGATGGTGAACTACTGCCTCACGAGACGATTATTGATCAATTATCTCATACCGCCTCACATGGTGCCCGTTATGATGAAACAGAAATTATATATGATATATATTTTATTCTATTTTATCCATATACATCGTTAAATCTCATTTAGGACATACCTTTATACTTTTAATGTTGTATAAATATGATAATTTAATATGAGGAAGTGCGGACCACCACCCCCTCAAAGTGATACGACTCATTCATACCATACATGGGACATATAAATGATGGTGTTAATGAAAATATCTAATGTATTTAAAATATTATATTATACATTAATTATTATATACCTATGTATATATATTTTTTCATTTTTTAAAAATGAAATAATAAATGAAAGTATAATTAATGTGTACGTACAGTTTACCGTATCTATGCACAGTGCATTTCATTTCTTTTTTCCAGATATTATGTAATATTATAAATAAATATATAGTGTATATATATATGATATATATGGTATAATAATCATGAATATAAATCAGAATATAATGTATTTTTGACCACATGGAAAAATTGTAATTATAACAAGTTCATTTTTAACCAAAAATTCTAAACATCAGAAAAATGTCCGATATGAACTCAAATAAATAAAAAATTGTTAATTAAAGAAAATAAGTGATATAAAAGAAATAATAAACTTTTAAAATGTTCTGAATCAAGTATAAATTTAATAATTTTTATTATTCAGGAAAACCACGGAACGTACGAGTCATGTCAGACACGAGGTAAAAGAACTTCTTCACCCAATTACCATTCTATGGGTTGAACCTCCACTTCATGATTATGTCGTTGTATAAATATGTGTGAATGACCTATGATTGTTTTACACTTAATATTCAATTATATTGGGTGTATTTATATTTTCATGCATAAGTATGTAATTTCTTTATCCTTAATTTAATGATACGATCTTTGTAAGAGAACCTTTCACCCTTCTCTTTTAGTCAAATACATTTTTTTATATGTATTCTAATTTCCATTATCATGTGTTTGGATATGTTCTTCTATATCATTATTGATGAAAGTTTTATGTCCAAGTGATGAGATACACTTTCTTCTCCCACCAACTAATTTTCTGAATTTTAATGCAACGTCGTTAGGCTGCTGAATTTTCATATGGGACTATGTCTGAATCTTCTTTATTTTGAGACATATCTTAATATTTTCATCATTATTAACCAATAAGGTGTATATAATTCCCCTTGACATATTATTTCATGAATATCCATACTCTCATGATATTATTTGTTTTGTTTAATGTTATCCCTCAATTTTTATGTATTCAAGTATCTCTCATTTTGTTAGGAACTCTTTAACTACAATATCGTTGTAAATGTTTTAAATATTTATTCTTTTAAATCTGTCTCATTAATGTCCATTTTTCAAAAATGGTTTAAAGGATTTATTTACTTAGACATGAATGGTTTGACATCAATTTTTATTTCAAATATTTCAAAGTGGTATGTGACACAATGATTAAAAAATATCTTTATAAATTATTTTAAATGGTTTTGATAATGGTTTGATAAATAATTTATTGTCTCTATATCATGAAATGATATATTGTGATTGAAATGTAGAAATGATATCTTTACATCATTATTTCTTTATTTGATATTATTATGTTATGGTTATTGGGCATTGTTCATGTATAATGGTGGTTCTGTGATAAACCTTAGTTGGGTGAGCCAGAGATTGCTCTCCAATGCATTGGGTAACGTGACGCAGGTAAACATTAATGTTTCTCCTAAGAGATTCAGGGAATATACTATGATTGGTATTACAAATGTAAATTCCTACATAGGTGTGAATCCTACAACATAATTATGTTATTTATTCCATAAGTTACCATTATGATTTATGATTTCTGTGTGTTATTCATAAATCGTACGATTTCATGAGGTATGTTATGATTGAAAAGTATGTTTTCATTGATTTGTATTTATATATGGATTAATTTTTCCATTCCAAATTTTATAATACTTTCTATGATTATTTATGATCATCCCAAGTTTTGAAATTTTTTTCACAGGACTTAAAGATAAATAGTGTCAAGTGTGGGATCATTTTAAAAATCATGTCATCTAAACAATTGAACTAGACATGTTTCTTTTTTTTAATTTTTTAATTTATGAAAAAAATGTAAACTCAATAGAAGTGTCTAAATTTTAATTTTTGATATGTAATGTAATATTTTTGGCTTAATTATATTAAAATATAAAACTAAAAATATACTCAATGTGTATTCTTGACTTAACTCAACATTTGGTAATGTTTAAGGCCAGGTCCTTATACTCTTTACAAATCAAGAAAATAAATATTAAAAATTGAATTAAAAGGTACAGAATACCTTAGATTCTTCTACAATTATAAATAATTATTTATAGATCACATATTGGGATGCTTCCAATATAATTTAGAAGAAACTATAGATTACTCATTTTGGAACATCAAAAGTTATTGATACTAGAAGTTCTATACTATGGGGATACACTAATGCTTTTTAATTCCCTTATATAGAACCTATTTTCAAGGTACAAAAAATATTTATTAAAATCATGAACATTTTAAAATCCATGGGAGAAAAATTTCTAGATGGAGAAACACTTGTTTAAAATTTTGTAGACATCATTCCCAATAAGTGGGAATAAAAAACATCTATTATTGGTGAATAATTAAACGGTAATAGTGTTTCAGTTGATTAGTTTTTATGAAAATCTTTAGAAAAAATAATCATATTGAAAAGTGGTGCAGAGAAATCCAATAAGAATAATTTTGGAGTTTCTTTTACTACTACAACAAATAAGAAAGAAGACAAGATATGTCAGATCATTTTTATGTCTACAAAGTTAAAATAATTGGGATTCAATTAGATTCAATTGAATCAAAACATTTAGAGAATGAGGAAGAAAATATAGCTTGATGAAAGATCAATGTTGTTGGAAATAAATACTTTCAGTACATATATAAGAAAATTAATAAAGATAATAAAGATATTGATGTTACTTACTATGAATGAAAAAAAGATGGACACATGAGACCTAATTTTTCAAATATGAAAAAAAATTCCATAAAGAAATACATTCTCAGAGGAATCAATAAATAAATATAATTTAAAATTTAATAAAATATTAATGGAAAATTACTCATGGTGTGATAGTGGATGAGACTCTCCAGAAGATTAATGATACAATGATAATTCTGAATAAAATAATATTTTTCCTCTTTCTATAATACCAATTGAAAATCAATGGTTCATAGAAAAGGTTCACACTGCTTATTACAACCCTACTCTTTATTATACATTTAATCATGATTTATTACAGAATTTTAACATTATAAAACTCATTAGATCGAGAGGTATAGTGTATTTAGATATTTTGAACATTACATAACTACATAAAACATAAAATATAACTTCATTGTTGAAAAAATCTTCTACATGACCACAACATTCCATTGTACTTAACAATTGATGGGATAACCTAAGGAAACAGATAAGAAAAGTGTGAGATACAAATCCAAATATGGGAAAAACATGGAATAACATGAAGAATAAAATACATTTTAGTCAATTGTATTATCAATGGAGAACAAAAGAACAATTAACTTAAATGCATTACCTAGCATGATAATCATAACATTGAAATATGGAAGCATCATACAACATGATTTTAGTATGAGTCATGGCTCATTTCACATGGATTAGCATGAGTAAACCCTTATAACACATTAATTTTCATGAATAAAGCCTAATTTTTTATGAATTATCACAAGTAAAACCTCATTGCACATGATGTATCATGATACATTACTTTACCCAACGCATTGGAGTGTTATTAGGGCGCACCTTTCATAATCATTTCATTCCATACATAAGTGTGTCACATGTATAATATAACATTAAATATTTCAATATAATAAGTCCGTCCATGATCAATTAATTTGGAATACAAAAATGTCCGTCCCTAATCAAAATGTATATAAACATAAAGTTCAATACCCTTGATAGAGCTATGAGTTTGGTATTCACTGCACTATTGAAAATTATAGTGCAAGTTCAACAGCATAACGATGTCAAATAGAAATACATAAAATATGTTGTTGAGAGATAAAGGGATCTATCATAATTTATAAATGAAATGGAAAGTATGGGTATCCTGGAAAATTATACCCCAACACATGAAATGGAAATTAATATGCATAATATAAAATATGTTTTTGAATGGGAATGTGGAGAGACAAATCCCTTATGGAATTTTGTTATGGTAATGGGTTTATATAAAGAAGAATGGATGCATTAATGAGAATATATGGGATATCTCATTATTTATAAATCAAATGTACTGTAATGTGAGTATGTATGAAAATATTCCAAAATATGAAAATTGAAATTAAAAGTCTTATCCTAAAAGGATTGCTTGATAAAAGTGGATAGTGGAAGACCCCTTATGGAATTTCAGCATAGTAATGGATTAGGTAAGGGTCAAAATGGGGGAGGATAAATGAACCCTCGTTGAAATAAAATAAAATGGAAATAGGGAATTTAACATAATTTTTTTAAAATATAACCAATTTAAATTAACAAGACTAATTTCAAACAATATTCTTGAATTGGAAGAAATAGAGAAATATGAGGATCCCTTAAATGGTTGTCTGACATAAAAGGACTGAAATAGGATTATTAGGATATTTACTGTTCATTGGGAGGACCCTAGGGATAATGGTTAAGACGTTTATTTTGATTTATATATTTTTAGTGAAGAGAAATGGGATTTGCGGTGGGATTATAAATGATATGGGTGAATTATTTTTCATATTTTGGTTTTTGAAACTAGATAATGAAATATTAAAAACTAAAAACAATACCATGGTTGTTTCCCATGGATCCTATAAAATGGGAGTGGTATAATTTTTTTAAGTCTATGGTCCAAAGATATTAAAGTTTTTCCCTTCCTTATGTAGAGGTGTGTCATACTTTCAAGGAAATGATTTTAAAATCATAAAATAAATTAGACATTTAAGAGGATTCACTATGGATTTATAATATAAATCAAAATAAATTTACCATTAAATAATTTTAAGTTAAAAAACTATATTTTTTAGAATATTCTTTTTATTGTATTTATTAAATCATTACTGGTCCATTTTGATGATATAAAACACACCATATATTTATAACGTATGAAGTTTTTACCAAAAAATTTCATTGTCTCGTAAAATTATGAAACAATTACCATTGGATAATATCATTTCCCTAAATAAACAGACAATAATAATTTTATCTAAAAATATTCTAATGTTGTGAATTTTCACTTTTTTGATAAAAATCAACATTGACAGAAATTTTTTGTGTTTTGAAAGAAAAAATTTTAAACATTAATAAATATTATAGTTGATTTCATAAAAATAATATGATGAACTATTTTTAATAAAAGTAATTTAATAATAATTAATTTTTAAAATATTTTTTATTTAAAAAAATGATAAATTCATCAAAAAATATTTCATTTTTTAATTTGAATATTAACGAAAAAAACTATTTTTCCTTTAAAAATAATTTAAAATTTAACGATAATTTAATGATATTATAAAAAATATTCTATAAAAAAATAATTTACAAAATCCTAATTTTATATTCTTGCCACATATCCCTTTATTACACTAGCATACACCCTAAGAGTAATGTGTTCCACGATTGGGCTTTCATTGGGCCGTTAGGTAAACATTGTTTGGGTCATCATCTAAATGAACATTAAATTCCCCATAAATTGTTTATATCATGTTTATGTTGTTGGATCTTGGCATGGGGTTTGTCTATGGAGAAGCACAGATATGTTATCTCCCTCATAATCTCATATAAATGGGCTTTATAGGGAACGATCCAACTAGTTGAGGGCATCACATCCTTTTTTTGTGTCCAATGGATTTTTTATAACCCTATATTTATACTAGTCCTGTGATCAGTGATTAGTGGATATATTATCAACAGTAATGTTACAAAATGGAAATTAAAATTTAATATGATAAAAAATAATGCAAATGTATTTTATATCCGCAATACATCAAATTAAAAGAAATATAATTTTATTCATAAATGATCAGGTCTCTACAACCTTCCCCTTAAAAAAATTCACCCTAAAAAATTTGATTTCCCACACATAAAACAGATGAGGGTAGCTCTGCTTCATCACCTCATTAGGTTCCCATGTTCTTTCTTCTAAATTTTTGTTTCACCACAACACTTGGTTGAGAGGAATTTTCATATTTTGTAGAAATATTTCTCTATGATCTATGATATTCAAAAGATTCTACTCATAGGAAGGGTCATTCTCTAATTCTACCACCTATGGATTGAGTAAATGTGAGGGTTCTTGTATATTCTTCCTTTATAGGGATACATGGAATACATCATGAACTAAAGATAGGTTTGGTGGGATTTCCAATCAATATGCCTATGTTCTGATGCAATCAATGATCTCAAAAGGGATTATGTACCTTGGATTAAGATTACACTTATTCCCAAATTTCATGACTCCAGTCCATGGAGATTTTTAGAGGAGTACCATGATTCCAACATCAACATATAGGTCATGTTGACGATTCTCAGCATAGCGCTTTTTGTCAACTCTGAGTAGCATTGATGTGTAGCTAGATGGTTATAACCTCCTCCACAATTTCTTCGACCATTTTAGGACCTAGATGTTTTAATTCCATAAATTCATCCCAATATATCAGTCCTCTACACCTCTTCCCATAAAGGGAATCATAAGGATCCATTTGGATGCTTGAGTTGAAACTATAATTGTAAGAGAACTCTTCTAAAGAAAGATGTTGGTCCCATCAACCTTTGAAGTACCTTGAGAATGCTCTAAAAATATCATCATGTGTTTGGATATTCCATTCATTGTAGCCCCCATTTGGAGGGTAATAATCCATACTAAAGTTTATCTTAGTTTTTAGAGAAAGCTGGAGACTTTTCAATAACATAGAGGTGAATCTTGGATTTATATTAGACACAATCGATAGTGGTAATCCATGTGGCCTTACCACATCTCTGATGTATACCCTATAGAAACCTTGGTCACCCTAAGAGGGGTGGGTCAATCAGGGTGAAAATTTTTATTTAAATTTGATGGATCTTGATCCCACTTTGGTTAGAACTTGTTAAACATGTATGACAGAAATGATTAATAATCAAACACTCACATGAAAAGAGGCGACACAAAACTTTTACAAGGTTAACCACTAAGGGATACGTCCAATGAGAATACACTTACTGTGTTTCTATTTTACTAAAATCTACTAATCGTCACTAGATAGGGAATAAAAATGTTCAGTCATAGTCCTTATATGCCAGTTACACAACCTTTATTATAATTCATGTATAGATCATTGCGTCCCTCAAAACACATCTGCTGACTCAAAATAACTCACTTTTTTGAGAGAATTATAAATAGATTTATTAAATTGAAGGATGTGTCAATGATTTTGTGTTGAATTCATTATCCCTTACTTATCATCATACTCTGCTTTCACTGAAGACCATATTTTATACACACTGAGCGCCTGGTCCACTAAAACATGATATTCAAAAAATACCTTTCACAATGATCCTTCGAGAAGCTCAATATTTCGTAGATATCAACCCTTCATAAAGTAAAATACATCAAAAATCCCTACACTTCACAAATCTAATTACCTTTTGTGGAACAATCTATCTTCGTGAAGCACACTGCCTTCATGGAATAACCTTCCTTCACGAAGCTCACTAAGACAACATGGGAAAATAAGTCTTTGTGAATTAGTTAATACCTATAAGCATTGACTTCAATCAAGAATAGAATATTATTTTCACAATGATCTAGATCACATATAATACCAGTTTCATAGAGCCCCCATGCTTTGTAAAATTAGTGAAATTCAAAATTTTCTCTCAAGTGTTTAATAAAAACAAAGAGGGGTAGCCTATTATTTATAGGCAAGGTTGATCATGGTGTTCTACCGCTTCCAGCACATATTACGAATAATTTAAAAATATATTTTTGCTTCACCTCCTTTAAAAGATAAACACTAAAATGTGACATTGTCATGATTCTCTCTGTCAAGCTATTCACAGCTCTATGCTTCTCCACTCATAATGAATCACACCTTCGTTGTTCACAAAGCTCGTCATACTCACATACATCACTGTTATAATTTTTATGTCTTTATGGAACACACATCTTGAATCCCATCTCTATGATTATCATACCTTTTCCATATTTTGATAAGGCCTTCTATAAAACAATCTTTTCTCAATGATCTATATTCTCTCAATTTTGGAAAAAAAATTTGTCAACCACTGGGAAATGAAACCACATTCAATTATACTTATGGCTTGGACTATATGACCCAATTTCACTAAATTCTCTTGGATCATCCATGTGAGGATTGAAAAAACCCCAAACCATGCTCCATTTCCAACAACTAACATACATGGTTCCAATTATATCACCCATTAGATTTGTTAGCAATTTTTAGATCAATTCAATAGAGAACAAGACATAATAAAACCTAAAATGAAACAACCAACTCATGCATCTCTATATGTGTACATGAGAAATGCATAGTGTATAAAAAGATAATGGATGTTTTAATTGATTCTTTGTGTTTTGTAATCCTTATAGATGTCCAAGGTAATATATCATCATGTTATAGAATCATTAAATTCCATAACCGGTTTCCTCCTAACACCAAATTCTTATCCTAACATAGAAGTATTACCTGTCCTAAATTGTTTCCTCAAAACACTATATGAACATCATTCCCCATTCTTAGGTAAACAGAAAAACATTTCAGCCTCCTCCTTTATACCATTGAATTTATTCCTTCTCTCCCATTGCTAATAAACCCAATGACCAATATTTTTACATTGTACTACTCAAAAACACACACCCCCAGGATCATATATCTCCCATAAACCTACATCAATTACACAAACAAATAAAATATGTTAATTTAATTGGATAGATGGGAATCTCATGACCTTATCATTCACTGGGATGGGGATGAACATCGATATTCGACTAATGCTTCTCGAACACAGTCTCTACTAGGGGCTTGTTCATAAACAACCAATTTCTCATCAGTTACCACATGTGGTATTTTCATCTTTCCTTGTTCAAAATTTTACTTTATAAAGTGAAATATGATTTCAATGTTTTTAAAATGAGAATTCTAAACTGTATTCTTCATAAGATCAATTTCATTCTTATTATCATAGTGAATCACCATCGTCTGCTTCACCTCATAATCAATATCGATCAGTTTTTGCTTCATCCACAATAGGTAAGTGAATGATTTTTTAGAAGAGATTCACCCATCCTTAGAAGCACCAAGGGAAGAGATTTCATGTTTGTTACTTTACCAAACCAGACAATTCATTCTAATAATGTATTCTCCACAACATGTGGAATTTCTATCCACCACATCTCCATCCCTATCAGTATCATAAAACTATGTTATTTCACTATCTCTTCCATCAGAAATATATAAACCATAATTTTGAGTTCCTTGAATATACTTTATGATTCTTTTCACTTATGATATTTGTTCATCCTTTGGATTACTCTAAAAATAGGACGCTAAGGATGTTTAAAAGATAATACCAAGTCATTTTTCTATCATGTATAGTAAGGGTCGAATAATTCTTATGTACCTTGCATGATCAATATGTTCCACATCCTCTTGATTTTTCAGTTTAGTTCCAACCATAATTAGACTCGACATTGGTTTGGATTCATGCATATTGAACTTCTTTAGCAACTCTCTGGCATACATTTCCTTTGAAATGAAACTGTATTTTTCCTCTGAATCCCTAGAAACCCCAAAAAGTATCTGAGATCTCCAATAATAGAAATTTAAAATTCTGATTTCATGTGATTGGATTATTCATCCACTGATCCCTGATTGCTTCCACTGAAGACAATATCATCAATGTACACCATCTCCATGAACTAATATATCTAATAAATCATCACATAGATATCAGGACCCACTCCACCTATTTGGAATTCTTGTTTTTTCAGATAATAATCCAACCAAGATTACCAAACCTCTTGTTCATTCTTCAAAACAATACAAATATTTATTTAATCTAAAAACCTTCATTTCATCAATTCCAAGAAAAGAACCCACTAGGTTTTCAATTTATACTTGTTTTTCAAGAACCCTATTGCAGAATATTTTCTCAAAATACATTTATTATACATTATATTATCTTTGGATCACTATGGAATGAAATAGATGGATGACTCTAGTCAAGCCACTAGAGAAAATGTTTCATGATCTTCAATTTCTTTAAATTGTGAATATAATTTACACACCAATCAAAAGTTATTTCTGATCACATTAGCATGATCATTGAGTTTATTCATAAAAATATCTTTTGTACTAATAACATTATGACCCTTGAGAATCTTGACTAGATCACATGTTTTATTCTTGTCGATCTGATAAAACTCTTCATTCATGGATTTGACACTAGATTCATCCATTGTTTCTTCTTCAAATGAGGATGGTTTCACAACTTATATAAATTAATATTGTGCATTATTCCTCATTCTCAGTGTTTGTGTGGGTTTAGTCCAATCCTTGATGATTTTGGATTGATAGGTATCTTCTTGTTGATTTTTTACTTTGAGGTTTAGTAGAATTCCCTTTGTCCACGGGTTCCTCTTCTAATTCTTCTCTAGGGTCAACATCATGTTGTGACTCCTAAGAGTTTTTTACACCTTCCCTTACATCAGTATTATCATTTGTTCCATGTTCACATTCTTCCTCATCTTATATTATAATAGCAAAATAATTCCATGTTTCATTTTTTTATCTTCAATGATATATGCATCTCTTCTTTCCACAATTAATCATAGAGATTTATTGAAGAATTTTTAGGCTTTTTTATTCATTGACTGTTTGATGAATATCCTTTATCAACTATATCACCATAAATTACTTTATTTCCTTCTCTTTTTTGATAAAAATTTACTTCTGAAAATGTGGAAATACTTCAATGAGGGATTCCATACATTCTATAACTCATACAGTTTCTTGGTTTCCCCTGTATAAATTCATATTTAATTTTGAATACATACCATATCATGAAGAACCTATTTCCAATAATGGAGATAGATATGACACTCAATTAAGAAATTAATACCCATATAATTCAACTACTAATTCTACCACTCAAAAACTTTATTTTTCTATGGGGTTATCATAGAAACCACCTGATAGTGAATTCCATATTTCTCTCGAAAATTTATGAACTAAATGGATAATTATTATATTCCATTGTTAGCTCACAGAAAATTGATTTTCCATCCATAAGATTTGATTCCATTTTCATCATTATATGTTTGAACCAAATACATACTTTCCTCAAACGAAACCTTCAGAAGTAATCTCCCATTCATGCTTAAGATTATGAATATCCATGACATTATTCAACTTAGATATGTTTTCTGTGTCTTGATGATTAATGTGACCTTATCTTAGTAGCCACATGTTTTGTTTCCTATAACTACCATGTAGAAATGGTTTTCATTACGGTCAACCTGATACAAGTTCCCAAATGTTCTATATACATTATTGAGAAAATTATTCATCTTCCCATTTATAGTGTTTCCTTTTTTATTGAATGTCACTATATGAAACTTCATCTTAGAGATGAATTACACATAAGAGATTGTGACATAACCCATACACATAAAGAGAATATGTATTATTTAGATCACCATTGTCTAGTTCAATTCTTATACTTCCTTTGATCTACAAAGAACCATCATTACCCAACATTACCATTCCATCATCCATTTTATTAAAATTAATTAAAAGGCCAAAATTTCCCATTATATGGGATGATCACGCACTCTTAAGAATCCACATTCTTCTATTATTGGTAGCTTTGATAGATAATTCTACACTGTTGGATTTTTCATTTTTTCTCTTTTCCTGTCATTAAATATTAGACTAAGTGGATGATATGGATGTCCTTTCAAATTCCTTTTACCCATGCACATGTTCTTCATATTCATAATCTTCTTCCAATAGAGATAACCTATTTGAAATAGCCACACCATATTATTGTTGTGTATTGACCTGTCTCTGAATATTGTATGAATTTATCCTATCTTTCCTCTTCCAATAAAACATAGCTTTATGGACAATGTTGGAATAATGAAAAAAAATTTCCATATAAATTATTTCTTCTCTAAGAAGTAGGATATTAATTTGTTTTGTTTAGTTGAGATACTACCTTTTACATATTTAAATAGCTCCTTGCCTCTTCTCCATATGACATGGTATAGCTCAGATAGCCCCAGAATTGACATCTCATGAGTGAAAATGTCTTCTAGTTTCGATTACACCCATCGTCTATTTCCATAGAAAAATTATATCGTGGCCTATCATTTCCAGATACCTTAGGATATGTTTTTATTCTTCATTGTGATTGAATTGAGGGTTTCTTTCTCAGTACATCAAGTGACTTTATATCATGACCAACTTTTAACATTTCTTTATTCTGCTCAACATTATATGAAAAAATATTTGGTTCAGCATCATAATCAATTCCCATATTTCTCATGAATATGGGTATTTTACCATTGAAAATATTTTCAACTCCATCAGAACAATGTATTTCTCCCTCCAAAAAATTTTCATTTGAGAATCTAGAAAACATAATTTTCTTCTTTTTTTTCTATTGAAATTGATTCTCTTTCAAGTCTACTCTTATGGGTAAAAACATCTTCTTCAAGACCATCGATGGTCTTGGACTTATATTAATGTTTGGAGGTAAGGCCATTAATGATATTTTCTTGTTTTAAACTCTTAAATTTTATTTGAATACATATTTTGTTCTTTCAATGGTTTTTTAATGTACTTTTACTACTTATTCCTGTTATTCAGTTTCAACTTCAAGCATGTAAACAATTTATTATGATTCTTCCACAATTTCTCTCCTCTTTATGCATCTCTTTCATTGATCCTCATGCTTAATAAAAGAATCATTAAGTTGAAACTTGATATTTACATTAGTGGTTAACTAATTATCTATATCATTATCTCCCGAAGGTTCTGTCTTTTCAGTGGTACCCATTATCGATTCTTGTGTCTAGTTTTAAATTCTGGTTCATATTCCTCAATATATTCACTATCATTATCATCTTACTCATAGAAAAAACTCTCTCTTTATGTTATTTAAAACAATAACAGAATCCTCCCATTTAAAAAACTTTTTCTGAGGCTTCTCCATGTCTCAGGCTTCACATTCATTATATTGGTAGATTCTTGTGCACCAAGAGAAAATCTGTCCACCTCTTCCGTAATGGAAAAAATCCATAGGTAACTTCCCATTTAATTTCTCTTCTCCCTTCTTGAATTACATGAAGATAAGTTAAATATAATCCCATACCTCATTATCTTCATCAACATTATCTTCTGAAATTTATTGTTTCTCCAGGTCTTTTAATGGAATTTCCTTACTGACATGTGTCAGCACATCTTCTAGATTTACCCTCATTTATAATTCTATCAGACTACTTAGCAGATCAACTTAAGAATTTTTATATAGATCCCTTTCCTCAATGGATGACACTTTTGGGATGTATATAGGTTGAGTAATTCTCAATAATTTCTTTACTATATCAATATTATTGATTTCTACCCCAAGACCTCAAATTTCTCATACTACTTCAGTAATATTATTGAAGAAGGAATGTGTATTCTCATTTTGATGCATCTTCATATCATCAAACCTTTTGTGAAGGACCTATAGTTTCACCTCCTTCACATTGTTTTCTTCTTCATATATATATATATATATATATATATATATATATATATATATCCCAAATTTTTCCCACATAGACTTTGCAGGAGTACAACTCATTGCCTTAATATAGATCTGATCAGATTGTTCCATAGTGAGAGCATTCTATGCTTCAGCATCCATATCAAGAATCTTCCTATAGGTGTCAGTCATAGATAGCCCTGTTGGATCAGTTACACATATTCAATCTTCTGTAGAAAAAATATTTTTCACTCCAAGATATATTAGAGGAGATAAATTCATATTCCTCCATATATGAATGTGTGTTCCATAAAATAGGGGAATTGCCCTGATGTTTATTAAATTATTCATGAAATAAAATAACATATTTAACACTACAAACCATTACCCTTTGATACCCCTTATAGAACCTAAAAACACCCGGGGAGGGGAGGGTTGATTTAGGATGCCAAAATTTTCTTTGAAAGTGAATGATCATGTTAACACATTGGTAGGAACTCATTAAACCTATATGATGTATATGCTTTGAAATCACACATTCACAAGTGAATAGATGACACAACACTCTTAATTAGTTCACTACTAAAGGATATGTTCAAGAAGCATACATCGACAGTTTTTTGGTCGTATGAAAATAGAAAAATATTCAATTTATGTGGAATACCATAGTTTGGAAACAATCTCTATGTTCCAATTCCAATACATTTACAATAATTCAGTGATAACTCATTACGTCCCTTGGAACACTTCGGTTAACTCCCCCTAGCTCACTTATTTGACAGAATTATTACTCATTTTATCAACATGAAGTCCGATTCAATGATTTTATAATAAATTCATTAACCCTGACTTAACAAGGGACTTTACTTTCACCAGAGACATGATTTTATGCACACTAAGAACCCTTTAAACATAAACCTGATATTCAAAAACTGCTTTTCCCAAATCTCCTTCGTAATGAATCTTCGCAAATCTCACTCTTTCATAGATCTCATACCCCCACAATGATCACTAATTCACAAATCCCTCTACTTTGAAAAGATAATTTTCCATTAAGGAAAAAACTATTGTTGGGAAGCACATAGCCTTTATGGAACAACCTTTCTTTGTGAAGCTCACTGAGCCAATGCAGAACAACCCATCTTCATGAAGCACTCAATACATAGAATCATTGTCTTCTGTCATCACTAAAATAGTCTTTTGTTGATGCTCATAATCGCATGGAATCCCAACATCATAAAGCACCATTTTCATTTTGAAATCAGCAAAATTCTATATTTTCTATAAATATTTTCATAACAAACAAATAGGGGGAGACTCTTATTTACAAGAAGGGATGATCGTAATGCTCCACCTACCACATAACATTTTCTGGATTAGTCAAAAATGTCTTTGTGATGATCCTACCTTCAAAACACAAAACTAAAATTTGACACTATCATGATTCTCTCCATCAAACTCTTCGCACCGCCAAAATGATCCACTCTTAATGTTATTCGACATCACCGTTATTAGTGATCTTTATACTCGTATAAATCATCGTTATATTTTTTATGTGTTTTTTAAACACACTTTATGAATCCCATATCTTTGAAACACATGACTTTTACATGTTTCTCAAAGGCCTTCAAGAAAACCCAATTTTCACAATGCTCTCAATTCTACCACTTTTGGACCTAGAAAATTGGAAAAGACTGGGAAATTACGCCACCTTCAATACTATATATGACATGAATGATGTGATCCCTTTCCATACATTATCCCTGATCATCCATCTAAGGATTAAAAACAAACACAAACCACGCTCTATTTCTACAAATAACATTCTTGGTTCCAATAATATCACATTTGGTTTTGTTAGAAATATGTAGATAAATTCAATAGAGCACCAGCCACTAACAAAACCTAAAATTAAAGTATAATCTTAGTAATCACTCCAAGTCTACGTGACCAATGCTCGGTGTAAGAAACAAGAGTGGAACCTTGAATTGGGTTTCTGTGTTTTAGAAGGCTTAACATTTTCCAAGGTAATCTCTCAGCATATCACGGAATAATTACTTGCCCTGAATGGTTTCCTCCTAACACCGAATTCTCATCGTAACACAGATGCATTGAATGTCCTGAAATGTTTCCTCATAACACTGAATGCTCATCATTCTCCATTATACATTTTCCTACATCAAGAAAAACATTTCATCCCCCTCATTTATACTATGAAATTAATTCCTTCTCCCGCATTGGAAATAAACCCAAAGTCCATTTTTTGTACATTGTAGAGCTCAAAACACACTCACTGAGGATCATATCTCCCCCATAATCCTAAATCACATCAACAAACAGTTTAAAAAAAATTAATTAAACTAAAGTGAGGGTAATCTTGTGACCTCATCATGCATTGGGAGGTGTATGAACACTGAGGTTCAACTGATGCTTATTGACCACATCCGCTGCTAGGGGCTTGGTTATAATATCAACCACTTTCTCATTAGTTCCCTACACGAGCCATTGTAATCATGTCGTGTTCATCATTCTTCATGATTATGTAATATATAATTTCAATGTGGTTCATATGAGAATGCAGAATAGGATTCTTTGTAAAATTAATTGTTCTCTTATTATCACATTGAATCACTGTAACACCCCGAGATATTATGAAAAATATTATTTTTTATTTCATTGATGTCTTGTATTGTATGATACACTAATAGTATCTTTCATTACACACATCCTTGACTTGGCTTTCATTACACGCAATCACGACCTTCCACGATAGTGTGTGTTGTACGCAATACTGAGTTTCACTAAACAACGATACGCTATATAAACTAGCAGTTATGAATAATAATATCCACATTTTGAAATTTTATAAATTTTTTCTTTCGAAGTGGACTTCAATTTTCGATTACAAATATCAAAATTAGGCTAGGGTGGATTTTTGTATTTTTCTGAAAACTTTTAATTTTTGAAGAATAGTGAAAACACTCGGTTACTATTTAAAAACCGAATTTTTATTTAAATAATTATTTATTTTATTTAAATTTATTTTAAGTCAAAATTGATACATTATACCTATATAAGTTCAATGCAATTCATTAGAGTCATTTTATAATAATTTTAGATATATAAAAAATTTAATTGAACTTTTCACTGTCTTTTACCCACCTCCTAGGAGAATTTGAAAATTTACATAAAACATAATTTTACCACTTTTGTGAGTGGAATTTCGAAAATCCGAGAGACACGGTTAATATCAAGGAGTAAAATGTGGTTCAATAAGATAAAAATAATTTTTGGTAAATAGTAACTTTTTACTTTTATTTACCACGGTTAAAAGTAAATAGGGTAATTAGGGGTAAAAATGATATTATTATTACCCTAACTCATGTCCAAATTCTATTGGATAAGTGTAATTCGACCAAAAACAATCTTAGAAATAAAATATTACCCTTAAGGTCCACTTGGATTAGATTAGGACATTTATTATTATTTTATTTAAAGAAGAGTTGAAATAGTTGAAATAAAAGTTTAATAACTAAAACATTTTTAATATAGGGTTATAAATAAGATAAATTCGATTATAAATATTCATTAGAAAAATAAAATGATTTCATACATAATTGTATTTTATTTATAATTTATAGACATTAAATAATTTAATTTATATATAACACAATGATGATGCAATAATTACCTTATTAAAGAAATATTAACATAATTGATGTTATAAATAAACAAATAAATGTAATTTTAGACTTTTTATGAATTCCAATAATTTTCACGGTAAATATGACATGTTATTATTTATTTAATTAACTTTTTTCTAACTAATAATTTTGTTAAGATTTTCACAAAATTCTTGTACCAAATAGTGTCAAAATTGACATAAAATAGTTTTTAAAACAAATATTATATTATTAATTGTTATTCTATTCCTAAAAATATAAAATTCAGAAACATGACTTAGATACGGTTATATATATAAATAATTAACCACTTGGGGTTCGTTTTTATTTTTATCGTAAGTTTATTAACCATATAGTGTAAGAAAACAAAAAGACACGGCAAACGTTAAATTATTTAACTTATAGTTAAATATAAATGATAAGGTTAAAATAGTAACCTAAACTTGTCTAAAACCTATTGGTTGAAAGGTTTAAACGCATCCCCACCTTTTCTTCGAAATAAATCAATATGGAACTACTAAAAACCCAATATGACTTTATTATAAAATAATATTTTAAGTTTTCTCTAAGGTGCCCCTCTCCTCCCTGATAAAAAGGGCAGTCCTTCCCTCTTTTCTTCACACCCTTTTGAGCCATGAAGCTGAGCCAAACCCTACCAATTTCTCTTCTCAACCTATATATTTATATCATAGAGGTTCTTGGATTCTTAAAAGGCCAACTCAAGTGCCCTAAGAAGAAGTTTAAAAGAGGTGTGTCCAAGAAGAGGTAATCTCTTCTACCGATTCTTTCATGTTTTATTTCCTCTTAAACATCTTCTTCATTAGTTGTATCATTATAAAGTAATAACATCAGTACCACTAATATAATTATAAGTCATTATAAATATGAAACAACCCTATTTCACCTTCTATCCATCTTACGGAAAATGAAATCACCGCGTGTACGTACGTACGGAATATCGTCTCCACGCCGTGGTGTAATCTGTTTTTCCACCACCACCATACCTGGATGGGTATAATGGTGTGAATAAGAACTATATATTGTTATTATAACATCAAAATTATTCTGTGATATTATATCATCCACTCCAATTCAATTCAATAATTATGGGAATGATATAATCGCTCGTGCGTACGTACGGATTACCGTCTCCACGACGCGATGAGATTCATTCTCCATGTAAACCATTCAAGAATGATAATAAAGTATATATAATGATTATAAATGAAATATATGACATGATAAAGATACTGGATTTATGTATATACATATTTCATCTACTTGCATCCATTCAAGTCAATAAGGAAAGGATAACAGCGTTCATGCGTTTGTACGGCATACCGTCTCCATGAACGATGTATTTCATTTCATTTATATATCTATTATATATATATATACTGAATATATATATGAAATATAAATCATGATTTACATTCTGGAATTATGTAAACCAAGGTATACATAATAATAATAGCACAAACAACAAGTCCAAACACGTACGATAAATAAAACAATTTTTCCCAAAACGCTGCTTTATCATTAAACTTACAAAAGAACGGGTAATATAAATTCATAAGTGAACCATATATGATAACATAATAATAAATATGATTATTTAATAAGTAAATGATAGTATTTAAATCATTATACAGGAGGTTCGGATACGTACGAAGAATATCGGACCTAATGTAAGAGATAACTTTTCCAATCTCGTTTTTATCCGAGATTGTTTATTCGTAATAATTTACTGGGGTTATATTTATCATCCATGTCCCTGTTTTCTAAAAATGGTTTAATTTATGTTTAAAGTCCTTTTCACCCATTTTTTATGCTTACTACATGGTGTTTAATGAATCTTTCTTTTTTTCTCCACACGAGGTACTTTTTTTACTTTTTTGGAAAAAGTACGAGAAGAAGGTTTTTTTGAACTTATAGGGAATGAACAGATTTTTACGGTTTCATAACACCATATTTTCATGAAGCATACTCTACATGATTTCATGAATAATTTTAACAAAATCCTTTTCTTTTAAATTTTCATGGAATTTATGTGAAAAGATAATGATTTTGAAAAATAAAGGATACTTTCCTCAAGAATTCATTTCAAGTGTTTTATCAAAACCATTTTCCATTTAAGATGACATTATTTCATATTTGTATGTTTCAAGTATAATGTATCTATGATTTACACGGTTTCGCTTTTCTTATCATGAAATGATACCCATTTATTTATGGATTATGTTATGATGGGAAAATGTTTTTGAAACCCATATTATACTTTAGGTAATGATGAATGATTATGTTTATTTTGTGGCACAAGTAAGAATGATTTCATTATGAGATGGGTGGGAACTATATATCCCTTAAATACATTGGGTAAAGGTTTATATCTCATGAGATAGATAAGGCTGGAATGGTAAGTTAATCTGGTTCAGTGACACACGACTGGAATGAGGAGTGAACTCGATTTAGAAAGGGACATTGTACACTAAGATGGTCTTGGCAGCAATGCCTTGGCTACTATGGAAATCATATCACATGCATAATGGTTTGCCACAATTACATGTTTTCTTCCCAGGCTATTTTATCAGGATTGATGTTCCATTATGATATAATCCTTACGTACATCCATGATTTATGACTTTTCTCAAGATTTTGATGTTTAGATTTTATGTTCAAGTTTTTGCCTTCAAATGTTTATGGATTGATTTATGTTATCTATGTTTACCCTTACTGAGCATTTGAGCTCACTCTTTTAATGTTTTGTTTTCCCCAGGATATAAATAATGGTCTTAGGTAATAAAACAAAAATGGATGATCTTTATGGGAGATGTTGAAGATCTTTCACCATGATTAGAAGATTATGTTTCCGAGTTTCCAAAGACACTAAACTATTACGGTCCTTGTGCGTTTGTTTTTGTTATGTATTAAGTATTCCGAAAAAGTAATTTAATGTACATGTACATCAAGCTTCGGGTATTTACAGTTTGTATCAGAGGAAAGGTTTAGGTAACCTTTGGAAACTAGGATGCGAAATCTGTAGTGAGATCCCTCGAGATATTTCTAAGGTATGTCTAGGGATGTCCGTAAGGTTATGTATAAGTATAGGTTAGAGTCCTAGAATTATGGTAACAATATTATAATTAACCCTAAGATGTTATATATTGAAGGTACACCCCCTTTATTATGTTGTTTTTCCTAGAATGATTTTTTCCTCTCAAACTATTCTTTTTGGGTTTTAAATGATGGATGGAACCTGAAGGAACCATGTTGATCAATGTAATAGACAATGCATAGACTGTTCTCGTGAACAAACCAATGTTATGGGAGATGGAGTGAAAAATCTTATTGCTATACTTACACAATATATGAATCATTCTGGATTTCCAAATGATCAGTGAAGTGAACAATATTATATTGAGTCCTTCATGAGGCAACGTCCACCTTCTTTCAATGGGTGTTCTGATCCACTTGTTGTTGAATAATGGATCCGTACCATTGAAAAGATATTTTCCATACTTCGCTGTTCGGAACAAGATAAATTCATTCTAGTTGTTTATCATTTAGAAGGAGAAGTAGACCAGTGGTGGACTGTAATTAAGAATACAAGGCCCCAAGATGAAATTGAATCCATGGAATGCGACGAGTTCAAGAACTTGTTTTAAAGTAAGTACTTCCCTCGTATTCTTTGAACAAAAATGGAAAAGGAGTTCCTTGAGATTAAGCAAAAGGATAATGAATCTATTGTTATATACAAAGTGAATTTTACAAAGCCTTCATGGTATGTATCTGGATTTAACATATAACCTGAAATTAAATTTGATCGATTCTTCAGTGGTTTAATAACCAAGTCTTTGAAGGGCATTAACTATAAGAGACTTCAGTAACTATGAAGAAATTGTGCATTGTGTTGTCAAGGTAGAACTGGAAGTTGGTGTAACATATTCATCTCATGGTTTTGACAAGAAATGAAAGATGGAGTTCAAGGAAAAACTCAGAACAATGGTAAAAAGAAGATGAATGTTTATTTATGCTCATAGTGTAGAAAGAAGCATGGTGGAGATTGTCACAAAGGGACTAGAAAATGTTTTAATTGTGGGAAAGAAGGTCATCTAGAAGTTGAGTGTTGATGTAATGGAAAAAGGGTTGTTAATGATGTGAATAATGAAAAAATTGTAGAGAATTCACCACCAACACTTAAATTCTTCAAGTGCAAGGAAATGGGGCGTTATGCTATCAAATTCCCTAATACAAGGGTTAATGATGATCGACGTGAGCAACCTCTTAAGGAAAAGGAAAAAGGGAAGTCACATGTGATCACTATTGGTGATGTTGGGTATGACAACGATGTAGTGGAATGATTATGTGTTTATGTAACAGGATTCCAAAATAATTTTGTGGAATATAATTTATAGTACTATGGAATATTGGAGTATATATGTATTGGTTTATTATGGTTTTCAATAATTATATGGTACTGGTAACCATGAAAAGTAATTCAAATATTTTGGAAAGCAGATGATATGATAATGAGAAAATTAAATGTTTAATATTATTCATGACCTCATCACTGATATAAGGACTAAGTGATATTATGGTTTGAGTATATAGAATTCTTGGGATTTTGGTATGTCGAAGGAGTTAACTTTTGACAATAATCATGTTTTCACTAAGGTTCAATGGGTATTCATTTCTCAAGAGAATACATGATTAACGTATTCACGTGTTTGTAATTTCAACAAAAAGATATATCGTATGATATATGGTGGTTAAATGATGATATACACATGTTCATGACATTTCTAGTTATTTTTTTCTTTATACTATGAGCTTGGGCAGAAGTATTTTGGATAAGCCTAAAGATTGTAATGGATTATGTTGGACATATGTTAGTCTTGTTTAAGGCTAGAACTTTTTTCGATATTATTGATGGAATGTTATAATAATGTAGTTTTAGAAAAAGGACAACCTGGAGGACGGGCGACAACCCACTGCATCGGACAAGGATGCGGGAATCGAACCCACAACCAAAGTGTGACAAGACTTTATCGCTTACCACTTGCCTAAAAGTTGTCCCTAGTTAGTAGAAACTATTTTGGTTAAGTGGTATGATAGAGGAAGAATAAGTCCATTTTTGGAATCATATATGATTAACCTCACCATAGATGGACTTTTCTATATTTGATAACTTTTGTTAACTTTTTATTTTAGATATATGGAATGACCCATCATTCTATCACATGACTTGCTAACACCTCAGGAATGAAAAATTCAACATCATTTCATTAAGAGATGAAGTGGAAATTTTTCAAGGCATGAAAAACGGTGAGATTATACCGAAATAAAGTAAGTATTTCATCTAATTCAAATTCTTCAACTTTAGGGAAATGATCTTGAAAACCAAAAATGTTGTCCTAGTACCCTTATATCCGATGAATCAGATGGTACCTTAGATCATAACAAATTTACGGCTTTGTGATTTTTGGCTTTTTCATAGCCATGTTCTCTACCACTCTCTATCAGAATATGATGGTTAGATTTCTCTTCTTTATCCATATTTTCACATATGTTCTCCTATGTGGAAACCCATCGATTAGTTAATTTGGTTGATCGTTACATTTCATACTTTAGTTTTTTAAATGATATGTTTTTGTATTCCTTTTTACGATGTGGGGTTCTATTAAAGAAATATTCGAGTAGTAAACCATTTATAACCCCGATGAATTTCGAGGGAGAAATTCATTTTAAGGGGGTATAATATAACACCCTGAGATTTTATGAAAAATATTCATTTTAATTTAATTGATGTATAGTGTTGTACGCTACACCAAATGGAGTTTCACTAAACGTATCCTTGACTTGGCTTGCATGACACGCAATCTGGACCTTCCATGATAGCGTGTGTTTTACGCAATACTGAGTTTTACTGAACAATGATATGTTATATAACCTAGCTGTTATGAATAGTAATACCCACTTTTTGATATTTTATAAATTATATCTTTTTAAATGGACTTCATTTTTGGATTCGTAATATTAAAATTAGCCGAGGGTGAATTTTTGGTATTTTTTTGAAAACTTTCAATTTTTGATGAATAGTGAAAACACTATGTTACTATTTAAAAACCAACTATTTATTTAAATAAATATTTATTTTATTTAAATTTATTTTAAGTCAAAATTTATACATAATACCTATATAAGTTCAATGTAAATCATTGGATTCATTTTATAATAACTTTTGATATATAAAAAATTTTATTGATCTTTTCACTGTCTTTCAGCCACCTCCTAGGAGAATTTGAAAATTTACATAAAAATTAATTTTACCTCTTCTGTGAGTGGAATTTTAAAAATCCAAGAGACATGGATAATATCATTGAGAAAAATTTGGTACAATGAGATAAAAATAATTTTTGGTGAATATAAACTTTTTACTTTTGTTTTCCACGGTTAAAAGTATATAGGGTAATTAAGGGTAACAATGATATTATTATTACACTCACACATGTAATAATTCTATTGGATAAGTTTAATTCGAATAAAAAATAACTTATAACTAAAATATTACCTTTTAGGTCCACTTGGATTAGATTAGGACATTTATTATTATTTTATTTAAAGAAGAGTTTAAATTGTTAAAATCAAAGTTTAATAACTATTTTTTTTTAATATAGGGTAAAAAATAAGATAAATTCGATTATAAATATTAATTATAAAGATAAAAATATTTCCTACAAAATGGTAATTTATTTATAATTTTTAGACACTAAATAATGTAATTTATTTATGACACAATGATGATGCAGTAATTACCTTATTAATGAAATATTAAAATAATTATTTTTATAAATACCCAAATAAATGTAATTTGAGACTTTTTATTAATTATACTAATTTTAAAGGTTAATATGACATGTTAGTATTGATTTAATTAACGTTTTTCGAACTAATCATGCTTTTATGAATTTTACAAAAATCAAGTACCAAATAGTGTCAAAATTAACATATAATAGTTTTTAAAACAAATATTATATTATTAATTTTTATTCTATTCCATAAAAATCTAAGGTTCGGTCAAATGACTTAGATAAGGTTATTTAAATTAATAATGAACCACTTTGGGTTCTTTTTCCTTTTAATAGTATGTTTTTTGACCATATAGTGTAAGAAAACAAAAAGACACGGTAAAAGTTAAATTATATAACTTAGAGTTAAATCTAAATGATAAGGTTAAAATAGTAACCTAAACTTGTCTAAAACCTATTGGTTGAGAGTATTTCGACCCATACCCACCTTATCTTCGAAATAAATCAATTTTGATCTACTAAAAACAGAATATGTCTTTATTATAAAATAATATTTCATGTTTTTCCTATGGTTCCCCTCCCCTCCCTTATAAAAAGGGAAACTTCCCTCTTCTCTTCACACACTTTTGAGGCTTGAAGCTTGGAAAAACCCTGAAAATTCCTCTTCTAAAACACTATAGTTATATCATAGAGGTTCTGGTATTCTCAAAAGACCAACTCTAGTGCCCTAAGAAGAAGTTTAAAAGAGGTTCATCGAAGAAGAGGTAATCTATCCTACCGATTCTTTCATGTTTTATTTCTTCTTCAACTTCTTATTATTTAGTTGTTTCATTATAATTAATGACATAAATATCACTAATATACTGATATGTTATTATAAATATGACACAACCTCATTTCACCTTCTATCCATCCTACGGAAAATGAAATCACCGTGCGTTCGTACGTACAGAATAACATCTCCATGCCGTGGAGTAATCTGTTTTTCCACCACCACCTTACTTGGATGGGTATAATGGTTTAATGATTAACTACATATAGTTATTATAAAATCATACTGATTCTGTGATAATATATCATCCACACCAATTAAATTTATTAATTATGGGAACAATATCATCCCTCGTGCGTACGTATGGATTACCGTCTCCACAACGCGATGAGATTCATTATCCATGTTAGCCATTGAAGAATGATTATAAAGTATATATAATGAATATAAATGAAATATATGACATGATAAATCTACTAGATTTTTTAATATATATATATTTCATCTACTTATGTCCATTCAAGTCAATAAGGAAAGAAAAACAACGTTCATGCGTACGTACGACCTACCGTCTCCATGAATGGTGTATTTCATTTCATTTATATATATATACTGAATATATATAAGAAATATAAATCATGATTTACATACTGTAATTATTTAAATCAATTTATAAGTAATAATAATATCAAGAACAACAATTCCAAACACGTACGATAAATAAAACGATTTTACCGAAAACGCTGCATTAACATGGATCTTACAAAGAACGGGTAATATAAAGTCATAAGTGAACCATATATGATATCATAACAATGAATATGATTCTTTAATAAGTCAATGACATTATTTAAATCATTATACAGGTGGTTCGGATACGTACAAACCATATCAGACCTAAGGTAAGGGATGACTTTTCCAATCTCGTTTTTTTCCGAGATTATTTATTCGTAATAATTTACTGCGGTTATATTTATCATCCATGTACCTATTTTCTAAAAAATGTTTCATGTATGTTTAAAGTCCTTTTCACCCATTTTTTGACTCTTACTACATATTGTTTAAGGAATCTTTCTTTTTTTAACCATACGAGGTGCTTTTTTCCCTTTTTCGTCAAAAGTACGAGAAGAATGTTTTTTTTGAACTTATACGGCATGAAAAGATTTTTATGGTTTCATAATGCCTTATTTTCATGAAGCATACTCTACATTATTTCATGACTATTTTCAAAAAAAATCATTTTCTTTTAAATTTTCATGGAATTTTGGGAAAAGAAAATGATTTTGAAAAAGATGGGATATTTTCCTCAAGAATTCATTTCAAGTGTTTTATCAAAACCATTTTCTATTTAAGATAACGTTATTTCATATGTGTTTGTTTCAAGTATATTGTCTCTATGATATACATGGTATCACTTTTATTATGATGAAATGATATCCATTTTATATGGATTATGTTATGATGGGATGATGTTTTTGAAACCCATTTTATACATTAGGTAATGATGAATGATTCTGTTTATTTTGTGGCACAAGTATGAATGATTTCATTATGAGATGGATGGGACCTATATCTCCCTCTAATTCATTGGGTAAAGATTTATGTCTCATGAGATAGACATGTCTAGAATTATTAGTTAATCCGGTTCAGTGATACAGGACTAGAACGAGGAGTGAACTCGATTCAAAAAGGGACTTTGTCCACTAAGATGGTATTGGCAGTAATGTCGTGGCTACTATGGAAATCATATCATGTGCTTAATGGTTTTACACAATTACATGTTTTCTTCCTAGGTTATTTTATTTGGATTGATGTTCCATTATGATATATGCCTTATGTACTTCCAATATTTATGTCTTTCCTCAAGATTTTGATGTTTAGATTTTATATTAATGTTTTTGCATTCAAATGTTTATGGATTGTTTTATGTTCTCTATGTTTACCCTTACTGAGAATTTCAGCTCACCCTTTTTATGTTCTCTTTTCCCCAGGATATGAAGAAAGTTCTTAGGTAAGAAAACAATAGAGGAAGATCTTTATTGGAGATGTTTAAGATATTTCACCATGATTAGAAGATTATTTTTTCAAGTTTCCAAAGACACTAAACTATTAAGGTCCTTGTGTGTTTTTTTGTTATGTATTAAGTATTCCGAAAAAGTAATGTAATTTCCATGTATGTCAAGCTTATGGTCTCTACAATAACCATCTGTTTTTTTCACCTCATCAACAATATCGTTCAATTATTGCTTCATCCTAAATCGTTGAGTGTAATATTTTTTTGTAGAGATATACTCATCTTCAGTTGTAATAAGGTATGTGATTTCCTATTTCTTACTTAACCAACCCACACACTTCATTCCAAAGAAGTTTGTTCCAACACTTGTGGAATTTATATCAACCACATCTCTATCCCTTTCTACATAAGAAAACCCATATAGATAACTATATCTTCTAGTAAAAAGTATAATCCATAATTTTGAATGCCATGAATCTAACTCTTGATTTTTTCACAACATTCATATATTTTTCTTTATTATTACTTTTAAAACGGGATACTAAGGATGCACCAAAGACAATATGAAGTCATGTTTCTATCAAGTGCAGTAACATTCCAATTATTATATTGGACATTGTGGGATCTACAATTGTCCCATCCACATGATTTCACAATTTAATTCCAAATTCAATCAGAGTCAACATTGGATGGGGGTGATGCGTATTGAACTTCTTTAGAAACTCTCTGGAAGTATTTTCCTAAGAAATGAAAGTGTATTCTTTCCATGGAATCACTTGAAACCCCAAGTTGTATGTGAGTTCACCAATAATAATCATTTTGAATTCCAATTTCATGTGATTTAAAAATTCATCCACTGATCTTTCCTATATCAACTGAAGATAATTTCATCAAAAAACAAAACTAACATGAACTAATCATTCCAAAAAATCATCACATAGAGATTGGGATCCACATAAACTCATTTGAATTAATGATTTTTCAGTAAAGAATCCAAACGACAGTACCATTCCCATGGTTCCTTATTCAGACCATAGAGTTCTTGCTTTCATCTAAAAACCATCATTTCATCATTTCCTAGAAACAAACCCATTGGTTGTTCAAGGTAGACATGTTCTTCAATAACACCATTCAAGAATACTATCTAGACATCCATGTGAAACACTGTATATCCACTATGTATCTCCATGTAATGAAATAAACTGATGAATCTAGTCGAGCCAACAGATCAAGTGCTTCTTCGACATCAATACTAATAATTTTTGAATAACCATTACACACCAATCACACATTATTTCTAATCACATTACCATTCTCAAAGAGTTTATTCTCAAAAATACACTTTTTAACAATAACATTATGAACCTTAGTCTTCTTGACTAGATCCCATGATTTGTTTTTCCCATCTAATAAAAAAATTCATTCATGGATTTAACCCATGATTCATTCGTTGATGCTTCTTCAAATAAATATGGTTCCAAAATTTATAGAAATAAATATTTTGAATGATTCGTCATTCCCCATGTTACTATGGGTTCAGTCCAATCCCTTAGGATGTTGGATTAACCAATCTCTACCCTTCAATTTCTCCTTTTAGGTTCAGCAGAATTCCTTCTAGCCATGGTTTCCACTTCTAATTATTTTTCTGATTCAACATCATATTTTGACTCCTGAGAGTTGTTCACACATTCTTCTACTTATGTATTTGGATCTGTTCCATGTATATAGTTTTCCTCATCTTCTATTACATCAGTAAAATAATTCCTTGAGTTGTTTTTGTTTTATATTCAATGATATTTACATCATCACTTTCCAAAACAATTCTAACATTCTTATTGATGAATTTGATGGCTTTACTATTGTTGACACTTTATTCCGTCAATGTGTATAAAAAGAAAGATGAAGGGAATCCATTATAATTAAAAGATGTAATACATGTAGAAAAGTCAAATATTATAGCCAAAACATTTTCGGTGCACAAGGTACTTTCATGCCCATCTTATTTCACCCAAAGTCAATTATTTTCCTATAAATAGACCCTTGGAGGGCCCCATTTGTAGGGAAAAATTTCCTTGAATCCCAAAAGATTCTCTGGTCTCCCTAGTACGTGTCCCCAATCTTCTGAAACATTCATGTTAGTTTGTCAACACCTTGAGCAGAGGATTTAAGGGAGGATCAATGGACTTAAGACCATTCTGTCTTTGAAAACCATAACACTTGGACGCCTAAAGCACTAAACTTCCCCATGTCAAAAATACTTCCGCGTAGCCCATTCCTATCATAGGAACATGAGTTCCCTACTTCTTGGATCACCTTTGAATACTCTTGATGGCTTGAGCAAGGCATCACCCAAGTATTACCATACATGTTATTCATCACCTAAGTGAACATCAGGTCTCTCAAGCCTAATTGCACGCCCTTACTTTCTCGCCCATAACTTCTTGTGCACCCATACCTACGTGCCCTTATCTTCTTGGGTGCCCATCCTTGTTTCACTGACATTCTTCACTATTTTCAGTATACAAGCCATCAAGACTTCCTCAAAGAAATTCATGGAAAGGCTTCTTCTTCATTAGCCCCCTTGTCTGAATGGAATTCTGTTGGGACCTCCACCAAAACCTCCTAACATAACAATCCTTTTAGAAAGTAACATCAACATGTCTCTGATTGGGTTTGGATATCCACAGTTAGAGGTTTCCCAAAAAAAATTCACAATGGGGTTAGGATTCATGGAGTTTCTATGGGTTTGTATATCCATAGTCACATGGATCATTGTCCCAGAAATAGTTTTGGGACGTTCCCGAGTTGGTCGAGGGTTGGGTCATGGCCTCTCCCTTCTCGAATAGATTACCCGGAACCTTAGGTCTCTGGTAGGGGAAGATATGGTTCATATATAATTTTCCATTTAAAAATAAAGTATAAGTATCCCTCCTATAACATGATCTATTTTAGGGAAACCAGATTGGGGTAATCACCAAGCTTTTCTAGAAAGAGGTGGAATCATCACTCCTCATCTCTTCTCCAGTGCCAAAGACCAAAGGGGAAATGGGAAAAGGGACCCTTGTTACCCTTTCCCTCACCTGTTGTGCTTTGTTGTTGTGGAAGGCCATTATGGTGTAAGCCCCTAACATTCATCCCTAGCTCCTTACATTGGACCCTTGTCCAATGTAAATAGAACAGAGGGAAGGCTCGTCTCCTCACCCTCTTCCTTGGTCACCTCGACCTCGTACACCCCCATTGCCATAGGTGAGCCATCTTCCACCAAAAGAGGAGGAAAAATAATAAAGTTTTAATTCCTTTATTGAATCTTCGACATCCTCTTTTATCTCACCCCAATCATGAATCATCTGGGCATAGAAATTTTTCATGGTCACAATATCTCCACAATATAAGGAACTACGAGAACTCTGATTCTTTCTCAAACCAGGATACGTAGGAAGCCTCTTCAGGGCCAGATCTCACTAGACAACCTATTCAATAATCAAACCCTAATTCCTGTAATCTGGGCATCCATCGTTGGAATTATCCCCAAATTAAACACCAAATCATTAAGGAATTCTTTTAAAGAAGTAATCCCAAAGTCATCTCTCTCAAAGGTCCATAATCTCCTATGAGACTAATCAAACTACATGGTAATTGATTCCCATATGTATGGGATACATAGGAAGCCTCCATGAGGTTCAAACCCAACACTTCAAGTCAACCCTATTCTCCTTGTGCCATATTCCCAACAGGGTCTGATCTTACATGGAAACTCATATCCTTTCCATGTTCTTTGGGATGCTTCAGCATAAGTCTCACACTTTGTTTTGAAAAAACTACTTTTTTATAGAGGTCCTTATAACCTGAACTTATAAGGTATAATGTGTCCTATTATGTGGCACTAAACTATGAGGGCTCTGACTCATTTCACAAGGATACGTAGGCAGCCCATTTTGTGGGAATGATCCCAAGATCAAAACAAACCTTTGTCTCCCTGGATGACAATAAATTATTGGGTTTTCTCTTTAGTGGCTTTAAAATTTGTATCATCACAACGATGATTAAAACAATCTCTTATCAATAAATTAGAGGATACAAATGATGGAAACCTCAAATAAATACAGATATATCTATTAATGACCATCTTTGAATGCATACTGATGATTCTAAATTTTACACATGTTAATAAGGGATTTTAAATTCCAAGTGATAACTATTATATAATTTTTGAATTAATAAGGATTCATGAAAATATATTATATTTATAAATTGAGACCCAGAGTAGACAATAGATCCCCCCAAAAGGGTGTGATGAGTCCGACCTCCCATCCTCTTGACCAATGAACGTTCTTAAGTATTGTAATGTCCAAACATAACGAACGCCTTCCTTTAGAAATTAGGTACCCTTTGGATAAAGAACTGTTAGAAGTTTACAGTTCCAAAAAATAAATCCAATGGAAACTTCTTGGAAATGGTGATTCTTAAAACTAGAAAAAATGTTTCAAGGAACTACGAAACAAAAATGGTGAACCCAATATGAATCCTTAACCTATATAATAATTTTACCCACCTATTAGGCCCCTATCAATTGATAAAGGAAGGCCAGACAAAAGAATCCATCATTCAAATATTCATCGAAAAGGATGTTTCTTTAATGAAGGTTGTTTTTTTTCAAAATTTTGTTCTCATAATTCCCTTCATTCTAAAAATGGATTTCTCAAAAACAACATATGTAAACTTCCCGACCAAGACTCATGATATATCATCCTCCTTGGGAAAACAATCATCCCCAAACCAACATCTTCAACACTGGTTCAGTAATGTTCTGGTAATGGAATATCCCCAGAACGGTACAATATTGACTTTGGAGGCTGCTCGACAGTCCCTCCAGGTCAATAACAATCCTCGATCATCTTTCTAATGACGACTAATGTTCATGAAGCAGACGATGCCAACCACTGTCTCCAACCATTTTGGGTCCTTATCCCTAGAAGGAAATAATCAATACCTCCCATAATACAGGTAGGTGTATCAAGAGGCCACTCAAGGCCTCAATTCATGAATGTAGGAGTCCTTATTGAGGACTACCACAGGAAATCGCTTCCAGAATCGCATGGTAGTGTACCCCCAACATGATGGAGTGTTGCCTATAGACATTTGGCCCATGCCTCTTAGACCTGGGAACACTAGAAAAACATACAGGGACAACCTCTGACCAATAGGGAGAAGGTTCTCACCTTTACCTACTCTGGAGAAGTCCATCAACTTATCTTTATGACAAACAATGAGCTGACACATACACCGATCCGTCCAAATTTTGCTGCTCAATAGACTCATCCGGCTGCCACACACCATTCCCACCAAATAAACCCAGTGGAGTACCGTGAACATGCATATACACTAGCTTACAAGTTATCATCCTATCAACAGGCTTGTCTGACTGCATTGAATGAAGCCTACAAATCTAATGTGGTGAAAACTGGTAAACATGAACATACACCTATTTACAACCACAAATTTTGTCAGTAGTCTCTTCTTATTGTATTAATGGAAGTCCTTCAACCATATGTTATGAGAAACAGCCAGTAGCCACATACACCAGCCAATGTTCATCATGTCTTCCAATAGTCTCGTTTGGTAGCACTAGAGGAAGTCAGTAGGAAAGCTCCGATGAAAACTTTGGTGCAGACACAAGTCTTTGACCCCATGAATGAGTACTGTCAATATCCATTGACAGAAAATGAAAGAAAGAAATAGGAACATACACCTACTCTTGATATTGAATGTACATATATTCATGTTTTATCCTCTGAAGTCACCAAACAAATCTTATCAATGGTGAAAGGGAAGAAAAGAATCCATGCCCGTATTCTGGATGTGTGCCATGATATTTTAACAACTACTTTAGCAGTATAAGGGGAATAGATAAATAAATTTTTCCCCACACATTTGATGAAAATTTGATAAACCATCCCAGATTTGATACACACCTCTATTCTAGTCAGGGAGGGCCATGGGTCATACTCCTCCATATGAAACAGAAACATGATCATGAACATACACCCCTTCCAATTGAAGGTATTCAGTCTGTTTCGGTAACCACTTCAAGGAAGGCACATACACATTCCCATGATAACCACTTTTCCTAGAAAGTGTTCCCAACTACGTATAAGATAACACACAAAAATAAGTCTTTCCAATCACTATTTTAGAATCAATAAACATGCAGTTATTTTGATCCTCTTAATGCTAGAGTTCTTGAAGCCCTCAAACATTTATCTGTTGTAGTTCAAGATCATATCCTCTCATTACCAAATTATGTGAGTAGTAGTTGTAATTCTGAAGATACTCATTAGACACATCATCATGAAGGCTCTATTCATGACTGTTTGGTTAATTTAGAGTGCTTATCGCCATCTGAGAGAGAAAACAACCATCCATGTGGCCAGAAGACCAATAGGAAAGATGAACTATCACTTGCGGTAATCCATCATGGTGTCCTCCCCATGATGTAAATCACTGAAAATGTCTTTACTGCAGCAGTATTTTACATTTTCAAGACAACTTCATTAATGAAAATTTAGGTATGAGAAAGCCCTCCTGTCTTGAGGAACTTGTAAACACAAGGCCATCCATTTCTAATGCCTTTCCATTTACGAGTGAAACACTTTCTCATCCAGAATACATCTTAAGGGAATGATCATTCTTTGAAACTCCCTTGGGTTATTTCTCTTATAATATAGATCATCCACATTGGTCAAACCATGTGGATAAACCTCTAGTGAAAGACGATGAAGTTATGTTAAAGATGAGAAAACAAATAGCTAAGGATGAAATTCCAGTCATTTTCTGGCCTTTGGAAAATTCTTAGTATAACATTCCCGAATTGATGACAGAAGATTGAATTCATGAAATCTTCCTCAACTTTTGGAAAACTCTTTGTCATTTAAAAACCTAATTATTACCATATGATGAATATCAAAATCAAGTAAAGGTAATAGAAGGGTTGCAATACCAAATTGATATAGTGTCTCTCTGAGTTTCCCAACATCCTATTGTTGAAAAATAGCATAGAACTGTTCATCATGCATGTCTTAGGGATCTAAAGAGGATACACCATTTAATTTATGATTCCCCATCTAGTGTTTGCATCATAGGATCAAATGCATATGGATCATTCCATTTCTCTGCACTTCAAAATCAACAAATTCCTCCAAAAGAGGAGTCATGCAATGTTGTTGCCCACATTCGGCCAAAATAAATAGATTTTGTATGTAATGAAATGTACGTTCAAGAACCGGCCCCAACCAGCCCTAATCAGAGTCTTGCCAAAAGAAAATAAGTTGTTGTGTTATATTTACATAAAAAATCTGTGAATCGTGAGCAGGCATCTTGCATCGAAGATATCAGGAGTCAAAGAATGAAAATGTCTAAAAAAGCACAATGATCCTCGGAAACAGGTGATTTAAGTGGGTGTCAGATGATGCACCCGACTAATGTCCAAACCAAAATCTACAAAATCAAAAGTTAAGTTCACGAATATCAGCAATAGGAGTTCAAGAATTACACCATCTTGCAAGGATGGGGGATCATTAAATTCAAACTTCAAATTCATTCGAAAATATTTAATGATTTGAAGATGAAGAATATGAATAGCCCCAGCCTATAGGGCTGGGGGATTTTTCACATCTTCAATCCCATCCTCAACCAAAGTCATTTTTCTCATGATTAGGAAAGAAGTCACAAATAGAGCATACAACTGAACTATGCAGGGATTCCCTTTGGGTTACTGTCTGCCAAAAAATTCCGAGGAATTCATCATATAGGAGAACGAAGTCTCATGGATGACACAAAGGAAGATGTTCTCGCAAAAACACTAACATAATACCTTTGATGTATTATGCATCCGTAAATGACATTAAAACCATCATAGAAGATACTCCAGAAAATGAATCTGGTTTAGGGGAATCAACAGATGAATTAATTTTCCATAATACATTACACACCGGATTAAATGATGTAGGTGTGCGAACCCAAAATATGAAACTTACCGAGAATCTAGTAATGCATTCAAATAACCAACTCCCTCTATCCAAAAGGAATATAACAGGAGGAATGGAAAAATGTCAAAATGCATCTCACATTTCCACTAGATATGGTCAATCTATTTCGCTTGAAGAGTGATTTTCACATAAAGATGTGGAAATGAATTAGTTGGAAAGACTCAATACAGAGTTACTTCAAAACATAAATTCTGCAAGAAGTACCCCCTAGGAAGGTCCTCAACATGAAAATCCTGTAGTATCTCCTCAGTAATGAGGTTTTTTAGTAACTACATTGGCTTATAATGAATTCCCTCCATTGGGTATAGAATTAATTTAGGATCAAAAACAATCTTATAGGCCTATTCCCTTGGGTTTTCTTAGACAGATATCAGCACCACCATCTGTAGTTTTTCCTGTCGTTGCACCAAATCAAGCTCTAGTTTCTATACGTACACAACTTCTAACTCATTCGGATGTTTCCTCAAATGCTTATGAACCCAATAAAGGCATTAACAACTTGATTTGAATCTATTAAGGTATGGCGTGCACCATTTCAGTCCGAAAAGAGAGCATAACCTGAATGGGTGGATGTAATTCCCCCCCCCCCACCAAATTTTGTGAACACCAAATTCCCAATTTTTAATGGTTCGGGAGATCCAGAACAACTCTTATCACATTTTTTTCCTTTTTGATCCCATTATGAGAACATCTCCACAAAAAGAAGCAGTTACGATTAGGTGTTTTTTATAGTCAGTATAGAGACTAGCTTCAATTTGGTATGGAAGATTAAAATCTCAATCAATTATTGGATGGGAAGATCTCCATAAGATATTCCTTCTACAATTTAGCTCAATGCTACCAAAGAAAATTGTTTTTTATCTTACTAATTATGAACAAAGGGATAATGAAAGAGTTTCAGATTTCAATGCTCGATGGGATGGATTAACATATTCCTTATTTCTAAAACTCCCTCAAGAAGAGTTGTTTCCAATTTGTGTGGAAAATATATGTGATGAGTTATACATACCATTGATACCTATGAAATACATAGTAGGGTATTGAGACCTTACTTCAATCGCTCAACAGATAGAAGACCCTATTATAGAAACTAAGTATAAAACTCATGTATATCCATCAACTTTGGGGAGGAAGGAATGAAAGGCAGAAGCTGATACAATCTTCTTCAAGAACTACATCATACAGAAGATCTCTTCCTCCTAAGCATCAGTAGCAAAGACAACCTTCTCAAGATGATTAAAGAGATCAATGACGTAATCATTTTGAGTAATTAAAGGATAAAGTTTATTCTTTCTAAAATGAACAAGCTCCTGGTTACTTCATATCATCTGAAGAAAACAATTTGGTTAAGTTTCCAAGTCTGAAGAAACCAAATAAAGAAGGAGATGAAAATATTTCGAATTATTGTCCTTTTCACCAGATGTTATGAAATCTCATCCAGGAGTGTTTTGCTTCCAAGGACCTCCTAAAAAAGATGGTAGAATCTGGGAATGTAAAACTGAAAAGTTCATTAGCTCAAGTAGCATGTGTTAATGCTACTGATCTAGATGATGAAGGCGAATGGAAGAGGTCAAAAATAAAAATGAGTAGAAATATTATGATTGGATTATAATGAAAACAATCAACCAGAATCATGCCATTTTACGAACACAGTTGAAACAATGAATTTTTTCTTCTACCACTCCTACTAGAGTAAAACCAATTTCATCAAAAGATCATTCCTCAATGATGCGATGAGATTATAAGAACAAAGACGAGTCAGAAGAATACAAGATCGTGTCAAGGAAAAAGTTGTCCACAACCATTGAATATTATATGCCATTTGTTTCAAAAGCATGGGCACTACCCTACCAAGAAAACCAAAATTAACTTATCATGAAGAATATTTGTTCGATGAATAATTGATCTTTGGTTCTGTTAATGTTATAAATTTAACGGATCTTTATGCCAATGGTGACTCTGATTATAATGAGACATAATTCCTTGTACATTATTGAGGAACTAGATGAAGAGGTCAAGGTCGAGGATACTAGGGATCACATTTGAATTATATAAACCCCAACTTTAACTCTACCCCTAATCAAACCATATATGTGGTAGAAACTCGTGGAATATCCCTTCAGCGGGCTCAAAAGGAACTATGAGTTTCGTCCATTAAATATAGGGTCAGTTCTGACATGATTATTCCAGAGGACTGGTTAAGGGTCACAACGTCTTCTTCTTTGAAAATAAATAGACCTAGTCAGTCTCTTTTACCAATGCCGGGAGTATTTACAGCTTCTACTCTAATACAGATTATGTCCCTATCAAAAGCATCAACATCCAAAGCCCCTCCAAACCATACCACCAAGCAACGAAATGCAGACCTTTGGACCAAAAGTATGATGTCTTCAAACAATTGGCCCATGTACCATCCATGTTATCAATTCAGGAAGCTTGGAATCTATCAAAATATCTTTGAGAGGCACTCATTGAGGCTTTTTCAAGTCCTCAAGAGTTTGAAACCAATGTTGCTGCGGAAAATGTTTACCATTTAGAGAATGATCCAACAGAATGTCATGCAGTCATTTCTTTTACCGATAAAGATGAAGATGATATGGTGCATGGTCATATTAGACCCTTGTATTTTTCTGCCAAAGACAATGATATAGACATCCGATGAGTCTTCATTGATAATTTCTCCAGAGTCAACCTCATTCCCATTCGTACACTTGATCGATTGAGCCTGACTAAATATGACTTATCTCCATCCACTTTCATGTTTTTCTCTTTTGATAAGAATGAAGAAGAACCTCGGATTGAAATTACACTCAAAACTCAGTTTGAATATCTCATGTCTAATTCAGACGTTATGGATGTTTGTCAGGACACAACCTTCAATAATATGCTTTGATGGCCTTGCCTGCATCAACATGTAGCCATACCTTCGTCATACCACCAATTTCTTATGTATTATTTCAATGATCAAATCGCAACATTTTATCATGATAATTCTCCATTCAAAACATGTAAATCTCAATACATTGAGGTAGAGTTTTATCACACAAAAGGAGCGAAGTCCATGACAATGGAAATAACCAAAGGTAATGCTCCAAATGGATTGGAAATGATCCCAAAAAATATATTCATACAGTTGATTAAAAATTATGAGCTACCCATAAATCAAATTGAAAAAGTAAACCCAAATCTGGGAAGTCATCCAATAACTTCCACAATGTCAATTAAGGAAATTGATCTTGAAAACATTGAAGAAACTATTTATCCACCAAGCAATGATGAAAGCCTAAATAGATATGTTTTTATTTCATCCATAGAACTAAAAAAATCCATTAATTCATCAACTATAGTAGACAAAATTATATCAACTCTAGAATAATCCAAATATGTTGATCTCAATCCACCATCTCCACTTTATTTCACTAGGAAGACCCTTCGTCATTAGTGAGGTCTAATATGGTGGCCTCTTCTTCAGGATGTTCAAATAATGAATCCTCACCTAACTCAATATGTTTTTCCTCATCATATACAATGAAATTGGAAATAGTAGAGGTAAAAAGTAATGATGAAGAAGAGTATGATCTTTGGGATGCACCTCCACCATTTGAGGAAGGTGCCTCTTCCATTGTGGATGTTCTCAGAGAAATAAATCTAGGTACAAAAGAAGATCGACACCCCACTCTAATTAGTTCATCCATGACCTCTAAAGAAAAAAATGTGCATACATTATTTCTAAATAAACATAGAGATATATTTTCTTGGAATTATACAGAAATTCTAGGTCTTAATCCTGATATAGCCACCCATCATTTGTGTTTTCTAGATGAACATCGTGGATTCAAGCAAGAAACAAGAAGAACACACCCAACTCATGACTCTAAAATTGAAGCTGATATTAGTAAGCTAATAGAGGATAAATATTTTTGGGAAGTTTAGTATCCCAAATGGATGGCCAATATTTTCCAAGTGAAAAAGTGGAATGAAAAAAATTAGAGACTGCATTGATTTCAGAGATCTTAATGGAAACATTTCTAAATATGATTTTCCAATTTTGATTACAAAACATAAAATTGATACAACATATGTCTTCAAATCTATTTATTTCATGGATGGATACTATGTGTATAATCAAATACGTATGGCCCAAGAGGATGAAGAAACCATATCCTTCAGAGCCCCCCAATTTGTGTTTTGTTATCAAGTATTGCACTTTGGATTAAAGAATGTAGGTGAAACATATCAATGTGCCATGCACCATATCTCCAAACCATTCTTAAAAAAAGTTGAATGTTATGCAGATGATTATGTGGTCAAATATAAAAAAAGTTCCAATCACTTGTTTGATTTGGAGACTATATTCAATAAAATTCAGCAACATAGTTTGAAGATGAACCCCTTGAAATTTTCTTTCACTGTAACATCAAAAAAGATCTTTGGCTTCTATGTACACCATTGTGGAATCGAATTTGATCCTTAGAAAACATGATCAATCCTTTTTACGTCACCTCCTCGAAATTTAAAAAAAATTAAGAGGACTCAAAGGATGCTAGGCCTATATTTGGCACTTTATCGCTAATCATTCAAGGATGTGTTTTCCCTTAACCAGATTAATGAAGAAGGGAGTAACCTCTCAATTGATTGAATACTTTGAAGAAGCATTTGATACCCTCATGAAATATATCCTTAGACCACTGGTATTCATGCCACTTGTTGAAGGAAGACCACTTATTCTCAATGTGACACTTTTAGAGTAATCACTAGGTTCCTTTCTCACAAAAAATAATGATTTTGGGAATGAAAACAATCTTTATTATCTCAGTAGAACAATGATTGATGAAGAAAATCAACATTCGAGTATTTAAAAGTGCTACCAAGCATTAATTTTGCAGCTTAGAAATTGAGGCGCTACCTGCAACATCATGAAGTACAATTGGTGTCTCCCAATAATCTGCTCAAATTTATCCTGAGTCATTTTATGCATACAGTGTGTCCAGCGTGGTGGGTAGTTATTTTGCAATAGTTTGATATCCAGTTTATGCTTCAAAAGGAAATAAAATGACAAGCTCTAGATGACTTCCTTACTGAGCATCCATATACGGAAGATACATCATTTAATACTGAACTTCTTAATGAATATGTATTCTCTATTTAGGATAATTCTCAAATAAGGGAAATGAATTATGAAGGTTCTTCCATAAGTCCAATAGGGAAAAGAATGGATAACCCTAAAATCAACAATGTTTGTTTTGGAATTTTCCTTATTTCCCCTGAAAAGGAAATATTCTCTTATTCATTCCTTTTGTTAGAAGGTGGTACCAACAATGAGGCAGAATATCAAGATATTATTTCATGTTTGGAATTGGCCCTCCATGTGAAAATGGATCATTTAAAGGTGAAAGGTGACTTAGAATTGGTAATCAAAAAAATTAATAGGGAATATTCTATCATAAAATAAGAGTTAATCCCTTTGTGTGATTATGTTTGAGGGTTAGTGGCTGAATTCCCCTTAGATAAAACATTGTATTATGTCCCACAATCAAAAAATGATCAAGTAGATGCACCATCTAATGCAGATATAACTTGGCAGATACAATTTGGGATGCGATAGTCATCAACATATCCCATCTTCGTGTGGTCCCACCATTTGATCAAACCAGAATCGATGAAATTAATGCAATTATTCCTATTTCTAAACTACATGGTCATACCAAGTGATGGGGAACATCAATCATGGAATATCTTTAAAATGGGATACTTCCACAAAATATGGCTGAAAAAGAACATATCCGATGATGAGAAACCAATTTCACTCTTTATGATAGTCCAGACCACCAAATGATCCTATACAAGTGAGGCATTGATGGAGTCCTCTTCAGATGTATTTATGGAGAAGAGAATAGAACAGTCATTAAAGATGTAAATTCAGGAATTTGTGGTGCCCACTAGTCAGGGCACATACTCTTTGATCAGATTTGAAGGCTTGGATACTTTTGTCCTTCAATGAAGCAGGATTGTAATGATTTCACGAAAAAATTTCATCCCTGTCAAGTGCATGCCAACTTAATTCATCAACCCCTAGTGTGTCTACATAGAGCTAAACACTCCTAGCCATTTTCCACATGGGGAATGTATGTAGTAGTGCCTTATCCTCTAGCCACAGTTAAGCAGTTCAAGTGTATTCTCACTACTACTGACTTCTTCTCTAAATGGGCTGAAGCAATACCTCTCAAAGAAGTCGAAGGAAAAAAAGCATTTTTTGTTTTGTTAAAGCTAATATCATCACCAGATTTGGTGTCCCTCATACTATTTTGATGGATAATGGAACTAATTATTATATTGATGAGGTAAACAAGTTATATTAGGAACATATTATCAAATACAACCATTCATCTCTCTATCATGCGGCGTCCAATAGATAGATAGAGGTCTTCAATATGACCCTATCAAATATACTCTCAATGATGGTGGGTAAAGTTAAGAAATAATTTCATGATAATATTTTTAATTCTTTATGGTATTATCAAAATACTACCCATATTACTACCCATGAAACTCTTTATTTATTGGCATATGGAAACGAAGATGTTTTTCCAATTGAAATGAAATTACCGTCACTCAGAGTTGCAATCTGAAATTAGTTGTTTACATATTAGTGGTCTCTAAAATGGTTCGATGTGTTGGAATGATTAGACAAGAAAATATTTCATACATTGAATCATCTAGAAGTCTATCATAATTTAATAGCGTAACATTTAAACAAGAAATATTACCATTGTTCATTTCATCAAGGAGAATTGGTATTGGTCCTTAGGACTCTAGTGATACTAGGAAAGAGACCTCCAAAACTTGAGCCAAAGTGGGAAAGACCATATTCTATAAATTAGGTCTTTTCAAATTGATATTATGTATTAATCTCAATGGATGGAGAGCTTATTTTAATTACCAAGAATGCGAGAATCTTGAATAAATACATTGTGTAGTTTTGGCCATTCGTCCTCACTAAAAGACTTTAAACAGCACAATACATTGTCCTCACTATGATACATTAAACTAAATTGTACATTGTCCTCACTGCATGATTTTAAATTACATAGTACATCATCCTCACTTCAAAACATTAAACTACACAATACTTTGTCCTCACTGCAATAAATTAAACTGCACAGTACATCGTCCTCACTGCAAGACATTAAATTGAAAAGTACATCATACTCACTATAGGTCTTTAAACTGCACAATACTTTGTCTTAACTGCAATTCATTAAACCGCACAGTACATCATCCTCACTGTAAGACTTTAAACATCACAATACATCATCCTCACTGCATGAATTTAAACTGCATAGTTCTTCATCCTCACTAAAAGACTTTAAGCTACACAAAATATTTTCCTCATGGAAAGACTTTAAACTACATAGAACATTGTCCTCTCTGCAAGACATTAAACAAACCAATACCTCAACCTCACTGAAAGACATTAAACTGCACAGTACCATGTCCTTGATGTAAGACATAAAATTTCACAGCCCCCCATTTCCTTGTTGAAAGACATTAAATTTGATAACAACCATAAGAGTTCATGTTGCATGACATTACAATGCATAGAATCTTCGTCCTTATTCCATGATGTTAAACGACATGACATCATTTGTACAACAAAATTTTTCACTAATCGATGTTAGACGCTTCCATAAGAAAACATCATCGACATCATCGCTACTCCGTAGTAGTACATGAGTCCCTCTTTTTTTCTATATTTGAGTTAGATCTACACAGAGACCTTGTTTCAAAAACTATGTATGGCTTGATTCTCATTTTTTAATGAGATACAGAGAGACGCCGAAATCTTCAATTTTGGGATCAACCACAATAAAAAAATCTTCTTATTTTCATTTCTCTTTCTGTATATGAATCATATCTATATAGTGTGTTTCCATAAGAAATATTATTTGGTCCTTATACAATTTTGTGTCTTAATATTTACCGTTATTTCGAAATGTGTAAAAGGCCCCAACTATTAATGCCAATATCAATTGTCATGAGAAATTATTTTTTCAAGAACAACGTATGAATTGATTCTCATCTTTCAATGAGATAAGTAGAGATGCCTTGATATCCAATTGTGATCCCAGCCATGATAAACCACCCTTATTCTTTGTATAATAATCAAACCTACACAGGTAATGTTTTAAGAGTTACGTGTGACTTGATTCTTTCCCAAAGAATGGCACATAGTGACACTTGGGTTGTATCCCTTAATCCAGTTACAATATGTCTTTCCTTTCACATCGGTTCATCATTTTCCTTGTAGTATGATGTTAAACTAGATGGAAATATGACACCCCTATTCTTTCCTGGATTCACCTTTGCACTATAAAAGAAACCCTTAATTCTCTTTGTTTCTCATAATGATCAAAGGACACGTGGGCTTAAGAATTGGGTAAGTTGATTCTTTATATAAATAAGGTGTTTCAATTTCATATAAGGATATCAATTTCCTCACTCCATGACTTAAAACTTCATAGTAAAATGTCCTCACTACATGACTTAAAACTACATGGAATAATGTTCTCATTGCATGACATAAAAAATGGTACATCAAAATATTAATTCAGAGGAAACAAAGAAAGAACCCATTTTACATATGAGTCAGATCTATTTAAAGGATGTCAAACTCAAAGAAAATATTGGTTCAAATATTTACCATATGCATTGGATGTAAACCCCTTCCATATTTCATAGTCTTAATCTTTAATATATTCAAATCCTAATAATATTTATCACGGTTTTTGGTGAAAGAGTTTCTAATACCTAAGAGCTCTTTTTCCAGACTATGCAGCACATGCCCTTAGGCAGCCATGCATAAGTTTCCTATATAAATTTCCAGTCAGTCAAAAGATTTCACTATTTGGATATGTATAATATTACCCAGTTGGCCTTGTATAATACAGTCCACATGACGAGATTGTCAAATAATGGTAACTTCATTATTGGTTATAGTATTTTTGTCCCCTTTAATCTTTGATTACATTATACAATAATATATATTTTAAAGTAGTCATTCATGTATACTTGTCCCATTATATTTCTCACAATATGAAAGTCTTAAAGACCATGGTTTACACATTTCTTTCACCATGTGTTCAATACAATATGAAATAACCAGTAAATCACTTGGCCCCATATTATATATTGTTTCCATTTCTGGTCCTAGTTGTATGAACCAAAACTATAGGCACCATACCTCTTACGTTTGGGTAAGACCATCGTAAAAGTCATATTCCTCCAATTCATTGGACATATTGGGTGGAAATACCCTTTCAATATTCATGTAAATTTCTCCATAAACCAAACTCTATGCTTTTGTAAATCTGAAACTCTATAAACATTCTTCGGATTTTAGAAATATTTTGTCAACCTTTTGAGAGCTCTTTTTCTTGACTAAGCTGCATGTTCTCTTAGGCGGCCTTCCATAAGTTGACTACATAACATGGTCGTCAGTAAAAAGATGACTCAATTTGGCTATTCAGCATATTCCCTAGTTGGCCACACATAATACAGCTCCTATAATTGGTTTTTTAAATTAATGGTAACTTTTTTCTTGGAAAAGACTTCCTATAATGCTTTTATCACTTTTCCCATATCATTCCTCGGCTTTAGAAATACTTAAATCACAATTTATAATTTTCACTTCCATATCTGAATATGATAGTTTGATTGAAAACAAATTATCAAAAAAATGATGGTTCTGTACCTTTTGTCAAAGCTAAAAAAATTAAATTAATTCCACACAATTTCTTCACTGCATGAATTAAAACTGTATAGTACAGTGTCCTCCATGAATGACTTAAAACAGCATAAGTCCGAAACTATGTTTTGTCCAACCACCATCCGCTTAGAGGTCCTTATCACATGACCATAATAGGTATGATGTGTCCTATTATACAGCACCAATCTATGAGGTTTCAGATTCACTTCATAAGGATACATTGGTATCCAATTTTATGGGAAAAATCCCTACATCAAAACAAACCTTCGTCTACTTGGATGAAAATAAATTCTAGAGTGACCCATGGAGTGTCTTAAGAACCAGTATCATCACAACTATGATTAAAATAATTTCTATTCAATATATTGGAGGATACCATTGATGGAAAACCTCAAATACATACAGATATTTCCATTAATGAAGAACAATGAATTCATACTTATGATTCTAAATTTTACACGTGTTAATAAGTGATTGTAAATTCCAATGCATACTTATGAAATAACTGGTGAATTAATAAGGACTGTAGAAAATATCTTAAATTTAAAAAGAGTTTCCCAGAGTAGACAATAATTCCCCACAAAAGGGTGTGATGAGTCAGACCTCCCATCCTCTCGACTAATGCATATTCTTTAGTATCATAATGATAAAACATAATGAACGCTTTCCTTGGGAAAGCAAGTCCCCTATGGATAAAGAACTGTTGAAAGTTTCCAGTTCCATAAATAAATCCAATGGAAACTGCCTGGAAATAATGATTATTAAAACTAGAACACACGTTTCAAGGAACTATGAAACAAATATTCATTTGATATATGATGAATATTCTTTCATCTACTGCATCACCATACTTTCATTATTTTCATTGTTTTTTTTAAAAAAAATATTTTCTTATGAAAATGTGAAAATACTTCAAAGGGTGATTCCTTCCATAACACAACTCATATGGTGTCTTGGTTTCACCCCTATAAATTACTTTTTGATTTTTAATATATAAAATATCTTCAATGGCCTTTTTTCAATAATGGAGAGAGATACGACTCTCAATCAGCATAGTTCTGGCCATACTATTCCGCTATCGATTCTGTTGCTGAACAACTACATTTTTTTGTGGGGTTATCACAACAACCACCTGATGATGAATTCCATGTTTCCCCAGGTAATTTCCAAACTCAATGGATGTATATTCTCCTCCAATTTGATATCTAAATACATTAATTGTATGTTCAAAATCATTCTTAGCAATACATTTATAATTTTTCTTGAAATCAAGTTCATTCCAATTTCTATGCATAACTATCACACATTCTATTATAATATAATCATATTTGAAGAGGAAAACATACATTTCACCATGATTTATGAAAACATTTATCAGGCCAAAAACGTTTTCATAGATGAGATCAAGAATATTTGATTCCCTTTTCGTCCTTGAACAATATGAACTACAAACTAACTTCCATCGCATGCATGCATCACATTTCTTCTCCCATCCACGCTTATGATTTGGAATATCCTGGTAAATATTACATTTAGATATGTTTTCCATGTCTTTTGGACTAATGTTCCCCAATATCCATTTCCACAAGTTGTTTTTTCACCAACTGTCATGTAGAAAATGTTTTCATTACTATCAACCTGATATATGTATCTATCTTTTGAATTGGCTTTCATGAGATAATTCCTCATCATTCCATTTATAGTAGCCTTTTTTATTGAAAGTTTCAATAATTCCTCTGTCACAAATTTGACATACACTTATGTTATTATGATGTAAACGATCAGCGTAAAGAAAAACGGTTTTCTGTATCTCACCATAGGCCAGTTTAGTACTTCCACTATATTTGAAATCAAAGCACCATCATTACCAAACTTGGATGTTCCATCAACCTTTTTCATAACATTCATTAAAAGATATGAATTTATCATCATATATAATGACCACCAACTATCAAGAATCCATGTTCTGCAGTTCATTGTGTGTTTGAGATCTATATCTACAAGGTTGGATTTTTCATTTTTCCTCTATTACATCCATGAAATAATAGAATGAGTGGAGGATAGGAATGTCCTTTAAAATACATTGTCCACATCCTCATATTCTGGATATTAGTACTATTATTATAATGGAGAGAACCTTTTTGAAATAGCCACACTGTCTAGTTGTTGAGTATTAACAAGCTGCTGAGAATTGTATGAATTTATCCAATCATTCCATTTCCTGAATATATAGAATTATAGACAAAAGTGGAATAATCAATTCAATATCCATATAAATTATTTCTTATTTAAGAATTAGGATACATATTTGGTCTCCTTTATTGAGCTCATACCTCTTCCCCATTCAAATAGCTCATTTACTCTTCCTAATATGACAAGGTAAGGCCCAGATAGCCACATAATTGACATTTCATGAGTGGAAATGTAATCTCATTTAGATTCCTCCCCATGTCTCCTTAAATATAAAAACCGTTTGCCTACTTATTATTTCTATATACATGAGAATGTTTTTTAGTTCTTCATTTAGATTTAATTTAGGGGTTGTCTTTCAGTACAAAAGTAATTTTTTTTAAACCACCAGCCTCCAGCATACCTTTATTATAGACTAAATTATTTTCAGAATTTTATGTTTTAGCATCAAACCCTATTACACTATTTCAAATGAATGAAGGTCTTTGATCATTCAAAATATTTTCAACTCCATCAAAACCACTGTTATCTCTCTCAAAGAATTCATTATATGAGAATCATCCAAACTATAATTTATTCTTTGTTTCTTTTAAAATTGATTCATTTTCAAGTCTAGTCCAATGAGTAACAATTTATTCTTCAAGAAACATGATAGTATTGGGCTTCTCTTTAAGTATAGAGGTGTGGAAATTTATGACCTTTTCCTGCTCATAAATTATCAGCTTCAGTTCCACTACATGTTATATGCTTTCAAGGATTGTTAACTATAATTTCACTAATTCTTCTAGTCTTTCAATTTTAGCTTCATGCTGATCAACATATCCTGGAAATTCATCCATAATTGATCTCCACATTTTGTATCTCTTGAATTGATTCTCATGTTTACAATAATCATCCTTATTTTGAAATGTGACATCAACATCAATGGTTAATTGACTATCTCTATCATTATATCTATACAGTTCTATATTTTTAATGGTATCCTTCATTGATGCATGGGTTTCAGATTTAAATTATGTTTCATCTTCTTAAATGTATTCACTATCATTATCTTCTTCTTCATAGTAAAAAAACTCTCTCAATGATTTCAAACAAAAATTGAAGTCTCCCTTTTTTAAAAAAATTTGATGATGCTTCTGCATATCTCTAGCTTCACATTCTTCATCATTGAACATTTTTGCGCACAAAGAGACAATGTGTTCAAATATTCCAAAATGAAAACAATACATAGGTAACTTACCTATGAATTTCTATTTTACATTCATGAATTTCATAGGAAATAAGGAAAATAATATATCCTTCCTCATTATATTCATCACAAATTTCTCCTCAAATTTCTATTTTCTCAATTTCACTGAATTCCATTTCCTTGGTGACACATGTCATCAAATCATCTGGATTTACTATCATTTTTCACTCCACTAAACTACTAAGAAATTCATCTATAGAAAATTTATATAAGTCTCATTCCTCAAGGGCTGAAACTTTTGGGTTTTATATGTGTGGAATCCTTCAAAATTGTTTTTCAAAATATCAATGTCATTGATTTCATCCCATGCACTTGAAATGCTTAGACTGCATCTGTAATATGACTAAAGAGGGAATATTCATTCTTGTTTGGAAGCATCTTCATATCATCAAACCTATTGTGATGGACTTGTAGTTTTTCCTCCTTCACTTTGTTGTCTCCTTCATATATATTTTTCCAATTTTTCCTACGTAGATTTCACATCCATACAACTCATCACCTTTAGATAGATCTAATAAGAATTTTCTTTAGTGAAAGCATTTTTCCTTTAGCATTAACATCAAGCATCTTCCTATGAATATCAGTAACAGACAACCATGTTGGATCCATTAAATGTATTCCTTTCACTATAGAATAAATAACATCACTCCAAGAGATCTTATATGATATCTCATCCTATTTTCCATATTTGATAGTTTCTTCCTTCAAATAGGGAAAGTCCTCGGATGTTTACTAAATTCTACTGATAACAAATAAAATATTTAACACTAGCAGCCTTTATCCTCTGATAAAACTTATAGAACCTTGGGATACTCTGATATGAGAGTAGAGAATTGAGGTTTAAAATGTTTCTTTCATATTGATGGATCTTTTTCCCACGTTGGTAGGAACTCGTTAAACATGTATGATGGATATGATCAATATTCAAACATTCACATGCAAAGGGATGACAAAACACTCTTATATGTATCACCCATAAGGTCTATGTCTAAGGAGCATACACAGATAGTGGGATTTCCATACCAAAATCCACTAATCATCACTATCAATGGAATTAATATGATCAATCGTAGTCACTCTATTCCTAGCACACTTCCATTTTAAGAATTCAGGGACAGCTCATTGCATATCTCAAAAAACATCCACATACTCCCCCTAGCTCCATTCATTGAGAGATTTCTAACACAATTTATTGACTAGAAGGTTTCATTAATTAATTTTCATTAAATTCTTGGTCCCTTACTTTGCACGGGAATCTGATTGCCTCATAAACCAGATTTGATGCACCATGAGAGCCCTATCCACATAAATGTGATATTCAAAAACTAACTTTCACAAATATCTTTCATGAATATCCTTCATGAATCTCCGTATTTCACAGAGATCACTACATCATAATGTTGAATACTTCAAAAATCCTTATACTTTTCAAATCTACATCGCCTTTTTAGAACATCCTATCATCACAAAGCACACTACCTTTGTGGAAAACCCTTCCTTCTCCAAGCTCACTGAGCCAATGTGGAACAACCCATCATCTCAAATAACTCAATAACTATAAGAATTGACACTGTTTAAGACTATAATAGCCATTCCATGATGATCAAGCCCTCATAGAACCCTAGTTTCACCGAGCACCCCTTTCTTTTCAAAATCAGATATATTTCAGATTTTCTCTGACACATTTCATTACAAACAAAGAGGGGTAGCCTCTTATTTATAAGCTTGAATGATCACGAAGTTCCACTGAATCCAATGAATTTTTCGGATCATTTAAAAATTTCATCGCATCTATCTACCCTTTTAAATTCATAATTAAAATTTGACGTTGTTTCCATACACTTTGTCAAACTCTTCACGCTGTCAGAATGCCCAACCAACGATACTCCCCACGTTCATCATTTGCAAAGATTTTTGTACTTAGGGAGATCATATTCATAACATTTTATGCCTTTGAGAAAAACAATTCATGAATCCCATATCTGTGAAACTAATATCTTTTCCATATTTTTTTAAGCCTTTAATGAAAAACAACATTTCTCAATGCATTCCATTTTCCCAATTAGTGACCAAAAAATTTCAAACACTAGGAAAAGATCCCACCATCAATTATTCTTATGAAATGAAATGTTTGATTATTTTCTTTAAAATATTCTTGATAATCCATGTGAGTATTGAAAAAAAATTGCAAGAATGATAAATTTCATGTAAAAAACAATCTTTGTTTCATCATATTTCTTCGAGTTAAACCAGTGATAAATACCCTCGAATTATAATGAAGTGTGCAGTCTTTGTATGGCAATCCACAAAAGTCCAGGTAGCATTGTTTCATTTTGATGTCATCAGATACGTGGTGACAAATTCCCTAGTGATTTCATCCAATTTCCATGTTCATTTGTGTAATGGTTGCATCATCACTTTGGAAATCTTCCTCTCCTCCTTCACATGCTGATATACCATGAACTTTGATATATATTCAGCGATCAAGTTCTTCATGTTATCTCACAAATAGTGCTCCCAGAGGTGTGGATACAACTTTTGGTTTCCTGGGAGAATGGGTAAATTTGAACCATGTGCATCATAAAAAAAGTAATTCTTTAACTCATGACTTGATGGAACATGTATTATTGACCCAAATATAATTGTTCCTTGTTCATTAACACTAAACTCCGATGAATTTCCTTTTATAAAAGTTTCAACATTCGTATGAATTCCCACATCATCTTTTTCGGTATCTTTTAACGTTTCTAAAAGATGCAGTTGAGAAATAATTTGTGAAAGGATTGATGATTTTCCCTTATATATTATTCTGATGTACATATTCATCAAATATAAGAAGATCATATACTTTTCAATTCTCATCAATTACAGAATTGTTGTGTCCATTTAACTTAATGAATATTACACCTTGTTTGTTTACCTATTATGTTACTCGATTGAGAATTTGTAAACCATGATGAGATATAAAAATATTCATTATCACATATTCACAAATTTCTATGTGAATTTATATTTTAGACTTTTTTCTGATCTGTATATATTTCAAAATTCTCCCCAAAGATATATGTCTACCTTATTTTCAACGAGAATATCATCGCTTCTAACTCCAGATCATGTGTGGGATAGTTTTTCCCACAAATATTCATCTGAAATTAGGCATATGTAATGACATTGACATTTTTCATGAACACACATCCTAATCCCTTCTTTGATGCATCGCTGATGATTACAAAATTCTCCCCACATGTGGGTAGTGTTGGCACATGGGCAGTGATAATCCTCTTTCACAACTCCATGACCCTTTCTCCACATTCATCCTTCCATGAAAACATGACTCTATTCTATGTTATCCTGATATGAGGTTTTGAAAACTATGATAAATTTCTCAAAAATTGGAGATAATATCCATCTAACCCCAGGATGCAACAAATATCTTTCACAAATTCTAGCCTCGACCGTCCCTCAATTGAATTTGTCTTGGAAGGATCCCCATATATCCCATTTCTTCTGACGATATTCCCTAATACTGAGACTTACTTCAACTAGAACTCGCACTTGTAATATATTTCATAGAGCTCATCCTTTTTCAATGTCATTAGAACTGTTCTTAGATACTCATGATGATCCTCTTTGGATTTACAGTGTATTAAAATTTCATCTTTAAAGACTACAGAAAATTCATGGAGGTAATATCAAAAGACATTATTCATAAATTCCATAAACATTTCTAGTTCATTAGTCAGTCAGAATGGATTTACTATTAACTCATCATTCGTGTACCATGTTCAAAAACCAGTCATTGGGACATCCAATTTATTCACGCTTACATGGTAATATCCTGACCATAGATCCACCTTGGGGAAGTATTGTGTACACATAGATGATAAAAGTAGTCATCAATTAATTAAATAAGATACGTGTTCTTTATCCTGATTTTGTTTATCTCATGGTAATAAATCAAAAATGGTCATTGACCCATCCTTATTCTTGACGAAGAGGACCGATTCACCCCATGGTGATGCACTTGGGAATATAAACCTCTTTTCAAAATTCTCATGTAGTTGTTTCTTTATATCCTCATGTACCAAAACATCCATTCTATATAGAGTCTTAGATATTGGAAAAGCCCTATGTATAAGATTAATCAATAATTAAACATCTCTTCTAGGAGTAAGACCAGACAATTCCTTATGAAATACATCAGTGAATCCCCTCACAATTGGCATGTCTTCAAGGATCGTTCATTTCATGGAGATAGTCATCAGAGAAATATATTCATGGACATATGTTAGTAATATTTTTTCATGTGATGATGATGATGAGAAAAATTCATCATCATCCTTGAACATGTATAGAATCGCTGGTCGATCCACCATATAGATATTTATTTTCCTCTCACTAAAATTTATGTTGTCTCTACATAAGGAAATCCAATCCATGCCTAGAATTGCATAAAATTACACTAAATAATTTATGACAAGGTTTTCTAGAAATTTCAATAAAAAAATTGTGAAATGGGAAGAGTTATATTCATGGGATGAAATAATTTACCCATTTTTTCACCTACATCTATAATTCCATTAATTTTGGTGGTGTTCATATAGATCTACTAAACATTCAGTACATAAAATACTGCGTAGAACCAGAATCAAAAAGTACATTATCTTTTCTTGAATGAATAACTATTGTACCTATCACCAAATTTTTATCGGGGTTCACTTCTATGGTGGTGTTGGTAAAATCTGTCACTTACTTCCTCATAGGTTGTTTGTTGCCTCTGACAACCCTCAGCTTAGGTCATTGGTTCAAAAAGATCTCTGGATCAATGCTTCTGTAGCAATTAACAATTCATTTAGGGTCAACAAGAGCACTCCTATCCCCTGGCAGGATGAGAGGTTTATTATATATGAAACTATTATCTAGGTTCCCTTATCATTCATACATAACGAATTTCATTAATACCCTTAGGAATGATATAGGGAAATTCATTCTGGACCTTTTACGAGTGGGGTGGTGGAATTTCATAGCATTGCTGGATGTTTTCATCAGACCACCAAATTAAAAGAAACTTTTTTATTTTTATCCCCATGATACCCTTAAGATTTATTGATCTCCATCAGGACATTAAGGGAACCTCATACAATTTACACATATATTTCAATGTCATAGATTTCAATGGATTTTTGTAATTTACTATTTAACCCACAAAATATGTTTTCACCCATGAATTTAGGTGTAATGAAAAATAAGAGGCTTATCATGCAATCCTGGTGAATTTTTCCTCGTATACCCCAACATATTCATCTTCTTTTTTCTTCTGTTCAATGAAATATATTTCAATCTTAATATAGAAGGTTTAGGGAAAATATTTATCTATAAATATTTTCCGTATTTTCTTCCACTGCATAGGTTCGCTCTCCCCCTATGCTTTCGTATTCTTGATCAATATCCACCACTGATCAGCTTTACCCCCATCTAATAAATATCTAGAAGAACCATCTCATTTTTGGAACACTAAAGGATAGAGAATATCCCTTCAATTTAATTGATATATTTCACCACGATTAAGGTAACAGGTGATCCATTGATCATATGAGGAAGTTTTCTCATGAAACACTTCACTGTGGGTTTCTCTCTCTGGGGGGGGGGGGGGGGTTGGGCAGTTCCCATCATCCTGGATGGGATTTAGAACGTCATTTCACATCAAGAGTCTCGTAATAATGTTTTTTATTCCTGCTCCAATAATTTTGGGCATATCATTTGGTAAAACATCACACTTCACTTCACATTTATTTTTAACTTGATTCCTAATATTACTGTCCATTGTCTAGAATATAATTTAATATTATGGATGAGTATCTAAAATAGTTAAACACCTAAAGGGAATCAAATGACATTAAATGGAGAGAATATAATTTAGATTTATCTCCTTAGCATATGCTTTTTGGGGCATCAGTTTATTTTATCCATTATCTTCATCCTAAAATATATTTTTATGGGAATATATTGTGTTCTATTAATAATGGTTCATAGTTAGGTTATGAATTTACAAAAAATTACCCCAATTTAATTTAAAACTATTAGTGTAGTAATTCCATTTTTCATTAACCAATTCTCATTCGACACTTTCTCAAAGAAGTTTTGTCAGGTTTTACCCCTTGATACATATGTGCCCGAGCCATGTCAACTTGTTCGTATCAAGACATGAATGTATATTCTAAATAAATCAATTACTATATACTCACCAAAATTTAGGGATGTTTTTCTTATACATGTTATTATCTCTAAGGTGGTTCACTAGGATTTTATATAGTTAATCCCAATTATTTCTAAACCTATCCTATGATACCATATATAACAACCCTACACTTTGTTACAAATTTAAACATAATTTATCACATAATTTTCACTTAATAAAACTAGGAATCCTTAGAGGTATTGTTTATTTTTGGGTTAGGAACATTACATAACCAAATAAAACATAAAATACTACATATTTATAGTAATCTACTTTTACATGACAAGAAAATTCCTTTGTACATAACACTGCATGAGATTACCTGAGGATATACATAAAAAGGGTGAGCTATAAAGCCCAGTATGGGAATATACCTAGAACCACATGAAGAATACAGTACATGTTATTCAATAGGCTTATCAATGGATCACAAAAGAAACATAAACATAATGTCATGATATAGCAGGATAATCATAACATGGAAATGTCGAAGCAAAATACAACATGATATTTTCATGGGTTAGAGAGCATTGCATATAAATTAACATGAGTAAGCACTAATTTCAAATGAATTATCATGATTAATCCCTTATTACGCATGAATTAGCATTATTAAACCATCATTGAACATGATTTATTGTGATACTAAACATTATCCAATGCATCGGAGCGTTATCAGGCGCACCCTTCATAATCATTTCATTTCATGCATAAATGTGCTACACAGATCACATAAAATGGGTCATTGGGCATTATAACTAATTACACATTCAAGGAATGTGGAATATGTATATGCGAGTCCCCAATAAATAAATATATGATCATAATGAATATTACCATTGAATTTGAAATGGGGTGGATATTCACTACACGGTGGAAAATCATAATGCAATTTTAGCAACACAACGGTATCAAATAAAAATTCTTAAAATAGTATAATGGGAGATATAGGGGTATCTAAATATTTTTACCTGAAATGAATTTTATGGTTATAATACAACATTATACCCCATATAACATGAAATATAATTTATTTTGTATAATATAAAAGAGGTTATTGATTGGGAATGAGTGTTGAGATATCCCTTATAAAATTTCGGCATAGTAATAGGTGTATATAAAGGATCATGGATGGAGTAATGAGAGTGAAGGGAATATATAAATATTTATAAATAAAATGGAAAATAAGGGAAGTTTTTATGAACATATCCCAATATATGAAAAACTAAATTAAAAGGAATATAACAAAAGGAGTACTTGATAATAGAAGAAAGTGGAAGATCCCTTACAGATTTTTGGCATAGTGACAGCTTAGGTAAGGGCCCAAATGTGGGTGGATAAATGATACTTCAATGAAATAAAATCAAAGGTAAAGTAGAGTTTTGATCATAAAATGATGAAAATAAGTCCAATTCAAATTAAAATGACTAATTTCAAACAAGGTTCTTGAATTGAAAGGAAGAGAGAAAAGTGAGGATCCCTTATATTGATGTGTGACTCTGAATGATTTTTAGAGGATTCATAGGAACATTTGGGTGCCTTAAAGGGACTATAGGATGAAAGGGGAAAAGGGTGGTCAAGCTTCAAAGAGTTTGAGTGAATCTAAATGCGTGCTATGGTTCGTTTATATTTGAAAGGAGGGGGGATTTTTATTATTTTGGTTTTGGACAGTACAAAATAAAATATTCAAAACCACAACCCATACCAGAGAATTTTCCCACTTTTTCTTGAAAATGAGAGTATTATAAATTATCTTATAAGTATAAGGTCCAATTATTTTAAAATATCTCCCTTTATTATGTAGATGAGAGTCATACAATCAATGATATAATTTTAAAATCATAAAAATTGTTATAGTTTTTGGAGGATTCACTAAGGGTATTTAAAATAAATAAAATGAAATTAATATTACATTATTATTAATGAAAAAATATATATTTTTCCGAATATACTCTTTATAGTATTAAGTACATCATTATTTGGTCCCTTATGATGTCATAAAATACAACGTATATTTATACGGTATTTAATTATTATCCAAAAAATTGAACGACTCCGAAAATTCTAAAAAATTATCCAGTGGGTTACTTTGATATCCTAATTCCAAAAATAATTTTAATTTTATCTAAATAATTTTATTAATATTATAATTTTGAATTTAAAAATAAAAACAACTATTTATTGAAAATGATTGGTATTGACAAAAACAGGTATTAAACCTTAATAAAAATAAATTTGGCATCAAAAAATATATTTAATAATTATTTAATAAAATTATTTTAGTAAAAATATATTATAATGATATTATATATTTCCAAAATATAGTAATTCATGAAATTATATTTCTAAAATGAATTTGAATATTAACAAAAAACTATCTCAGATTTAAAAATCATTTACAAAGTAACAAGAATAGAATAAAGTATATTTAATGTTAAAAAAAATTAATGTACATAATCATAATACTTGGGTATTATTATAAATCCAATTAATACATCATCCTATCCCATAAGAGTAAGGTGTGTGATAGTGGGGATTTCCTGTTGTCATTATGTGAACATGGTTTTGGTTGTGATCTTGATGAGATTGAACTTCTCCGGTAAACATTTTATCGCATGATTAAGTTGTTGGATATGATCATGGTATTGGTCATCGGTAATTTATATAAATGTTCTCTCCCTTAGAATCTCTAATAAATCATCTTTATAGGGAATGATCCTAATGGTGGAGTACATCCCATCATTTGTCTTTATAGAAAGGATTTGTCAAAACCCTATATTTATAATAGTCATGTGATCTCAGTTCGACATATATTTTATCAATAGTAGTGATAATTAATGTTTATTTGAATTTAATTTGATAAAAATGAGTGAATGGGTTTTCTCTATCCACGAGACATTAAATTAAAATAAAGGGAATTTTATTTATAACTGATTTTGTCGTTACACAGCTGAATCGTTGAAAAACATGTATTTAAAATAAAATTATCTTGATGAGAAAAATTCATTATATTTGGATGAATAATCATCCCTAGCTAGTGATAATTTTACAATACCTTAAATTGATAAATTTTATAGATTTTCAAAATCAATTGAAGATAAAATCTGAAATATTTGTAAGAAACATGAAAAGGAAAATAACAAAATAAATGATTTGACCAAACAAGTATCATATCATTATAAATATATTGATATGAAATGTTATCAAATTAATAATATTTATAAAAAAATAAAATTCTGAGAAGGATAACCTTTCAAACAATTTTGAAAAAGTAATTTTTGAGAAAATAGTTTTAGATACAAAATTCACTTGTGAATCTAATACTATTTTGTATAAGAATTTATTTATAAGTCTAATTTCAAAAAAAATTATTTAACAAAACTTTTATATAATTTACCACTAGTAATGAATAATTTGATAAAATTTACAAACAACTTCATCCAAAAGGTAATAGATCCAGAATGGGACATTGTCATTCAAATCCATTTTTAGTAAAAATTATTGTTCCATGAAATTTCCCCCATATATACAATATGCCAATGTTAAAGTCATTAGAATAATTTTTTTTCCTTGTTTTATTTTCAATCACGGGGTTCCATAATTCCCATTTATCTAAACAATTGTGTGTTCCCAAAAATTTTCATTCTTACAGTTCCAGATCCAAGAAATTTTCGATTGAAAAATATAATTGTATTATTTTAAGGAAAAGAAAGGAATTACTAAAAATAAGAATATATGGTTCATAAATAGTTAATGTTCTAGACATATGATAGGTAACAAATACTTCTTTAAAAATATAATTGAAATTAATGGTGTAAGAGTTACATTTGGAGAGGGAAAATGCGGGGACTCTCCTTAAGCGACTCGACAAAAGATCTTTTTGCAAACCCTAAATCCTGCGTTATAGGTGATGTTTATTCTTATCCTCACTAGATCAGGAAATTCATGGAATCCTTAAAACAATAATGGGATCATTTTTATGATCATAAGTCTACAAAAAAATAAGGAGGAAAAACACCTTGAGGAAGCTAATTCTACTCATGGTACGATCAACAAATATAATGGAGTTTTTTTCCTCAAGGTGCTCAAATGCTCAAATATTTTTAGGATATCGACTATGAAACCAACTTGGTGAAAAAAGCTATATGATAGAGTATTTATAGTTGCGGATGATCCTAAAGTTCTTCAACAAAGATCCCAAATGTGTATATTCTTGGTTATGGAACACATCTCTAACATAAAAGGTGATAAACCCTAGTCATACTCAAATATTAAACATCACATTACTCATTGTTGGGTTTTTTTCGAACTAGAAGATTGTATATATTGGGAATCAATATTTCTATATACTTATTAACTCACAGGATGAATTTTACCGAGTCTAGAAGATAGGAAATACTCAACTCAAACCTGGTCTACATCATATTTCTGTTTGCTATTATGCTTTCAATCCATGCACCCATAGGAACACTACTTCCCTGATATGTCTTAGATTTCATGGTCTCAATTTTTACATTTGGAAAATTGGAAATTTTAAATGACATATCCTCTTTCATATGCATGCCCATTAAGATTGATTAGCAAACATTGAATGGTGAGAGAGGCCTCTTTTCTATAGTTCTGATAAAAGTGAATTTCGAATCTATACCCCCGTAGAGTATCACCATCAATGAAAATGAATATAGAAACGAATATAGAATTGAATATGTGTATGTACCCATTTTTTGTTATTTATAAGATCATAGGGAATTCTATTTTAAATGGTAGATAGGTGAAGAAATAAGTCACCCAACCCATTGATGCTGAATCGATTGAAATCAGAAAACTAAAGATGGACAATGGACCTACCCTTGATAAACCAGAGCACACCAAGAAGAAAAATAAAAAAATGGGTGAAGAAGTAAAATACATTGAATCTTAGTGTGGATAATGTTGGGAAATAATGGGTAGAATTAATCGAAGAGGATGATCATACAACTAAACCTTGCGTGTTTTTTTTTGAGAAATTAGAACATATTATTAGGGAGATCATTAAACAGTCTCAACATGAACTAAAACATGTGTTGACTAGGTCACAAATGAAGGAGAATACATCCTATAAGTAGTCCCTTGACACTTAAAAAAATCATTTTGACCATAGTAAAGACCAAACTAAGTAAAAAATTCTCCCTGCTAGTGATTTGGGTGACTAGTGTGCTAGTCTCCCGCTAGACACAACTAATGGGGGCAGGGGCCCTAGTGAAAAAACTATTTCATAAGTCCTTATCACTCATTAGGCCTTGTAATTTAAGAATGAATGAACTAAAAATGCTTTATAATTTGAGATTAAACCCAATATTATTAATGAATAGGATTGTACTCTTGCTTTTCATGAGGTCATGTGCAGCCCCATTAATTCGATTTTAGTGCAGGTAGTGAGACACATACCACCGAATCTAATGAATTCACCCTCTTCTTAGAGATTAATAGCACTGTTCCTACTAAATAATAATGTATTAAAAATTAAATCATAGAAATTTCTCTGCCAGGAAAAGATGTGTCTATAGATCATATTGAGAGCTCTTGAAAATTTTAAATAACAAGCAATTTTTCTCTCCCTTGGAACCTATTTTGTAGGATTCTTTAAATGCAGAGAATAATACATATACTACTAATATTTATCCTATTGATACTATGATAAATAAATTAATGAAGTCTCATACAATCTTGAATATATTCCCTAGAACATATTTGTTTATGAAGGGTATAAGGAATAAGAGAAAGTAGGTACCGACCCCACAAACAGGTTCTAATGATGTTTTTTTGGAATTGTCCGGGCATTGCGAACTATGACCCTATTATTGTTTTAAAAATAATTTTTAATACTCATCTACCTAATGTTTTTTCAATTACTGAACATATGACCAATTTCTCCTCTCATTTTTCTCACCATAGTCAGTTTGGATATAACTTCTTATGTGCTTGTAAAACTATAATTCCATTGAAACCCTTTGGATCTTTAGTCACTCTTCTCTTCTAAATATTAATATTTTTTATATTTCGGAGTAGTTCACTGGTGAATTTAATATTGACCATTCACATATTTATGGTTCTTCTCCCTATGCTAAGAATTGATACCAAGATAAAAGACATATTTGGAATGACCATTCATATTTAGGAAAAGTATTCATGACCCCTATTTTGTGGTTGTTGACTTTAATTCTATCCTTTTCCCAAGTAATAAAATGAGACCAACTCACTCAACTATATATTTAATGAAGGTTAAATCTTCTATTGAGGTTAACAACCTTGTTGAAAGAAACCATACATGGGCAAAGTATAAGTGGTATAGAAGACACATTAATAGAGTGGTGGGTAGAAAATTAGACAGATCTTTCAAAAATGATATAGCTCTAGATAGGTGGGACACCATTTCTAGAATAACCCTCCCCAAACATAATGCTAACCACCATATTATCCTGGTAAAAATCTCTATCAAACACTAGAAGACTAATCTTCCCTTCATTTTAAACATCACTTGGTCTTCAGACACTGATTGTATTAACATTAATAAAAACATTTGGTCTTAGATGCATCATTAAAATGATTTTTTTTATGTGTACCACTAAATTACGAAATTTCAAATAGAACCTTAATGGATGGTTTAACACCAAAAAAATAGATAATGACATTATTTATTTGGGAGAAGAACATACCCAACCTCAAAACACCTATACTGTAACTAATTTTTTCATTGATCCGCAACATGAAGTCAATATTACTATGAATCTTTTCTCATTGGTCACCTTAAAATATATCTTGTGAAAAAAAATAATCCAAAAATAAATGGTTCACAGATGATGACAAAAAAATAAATTCTACAACTCAATTCCAAGAATCAAGAAATCTAATAGACCTATTTCCATCTTAATAGAGGCAGGAAACATCTTTGATACTGATAATAGAATTCCCAATAATGTAGTCACTTATATTGAAAATATCTTCCATGGACCTTCCACTAACAAGGATCATCTTCATGATGTCATTTTGGTTGTGGTCAATGACGAGGATAACTCTTTTCTTATTAGAATCTCTCTTGATTATGTGATCAGAGACACTCTCTTTAGTTTAAATATTGATAGTGCTCTAGAGCTTGATGGTTTCAATAATGGATTCAATCAGAATTTTTGGTATGTCATTCAAACTATGTTTTATAGGATTGTTAGTAATTTATTTTCTAATGGTATGCTCCATCATGGGTTAAACGCCTAGTTTTTCTCCTTGATCTCCAAAGGTGGATAATGTCGTAGAAATTCACCAATTCAGACCCATTTCTCTAATCAAATATTTTTCTAAAATCATCACTAAAATTCTTGCATATATAAAGTCTTATATTATCAATAAAATAAATTCATGGAATAATGTTTGCTTTTTAATGTCTGGTCCATTCAAGATTGTATTTTCTTTCTTCTGAATGAACTTAGTTATAAAATAGAACTAATTGGGCTAGCAATATTTCCATTAAGATTAATATGTAGAGGGACTTTAGTACAATGTATTGGAGTTTTATTTTAAATTTCCTTCCGAACATTGGGATTAATGATTCCTTTATCTGTAGATTTTAAACTATTTTCAACTCAACAAACATATTTATATTTTATAATGGATCTACTAGGGGTTATTTTAAATGTACCAAAGGTGTCAGACCAGGTGACCCTCTATCTACCATTCTTTTCTTTATTTTAAATGAATACTTATGTAGATTTTTCACTCTACTGGTTGAGAAAAACAAGATTAAGCCGATTAAGGCTTCTAGGAATTTGAATGTCCAACCCACCTTTTATATGCATATGATATTATCAATTTTTTACAAGGGGATAAACAGAATATCCAAAATCTCAAATACTCCCTCTCACACTATTAAATGATTTCTGGACAAATAATTTGTTTGAAAAAATCCTTTAACATTTACTGGAAATGTTTTCCTACTAATAGAAAATAAAATATTATTGATGATTTATGTATTTACAAAAGGAACTCTTCCCTTAACATATATTGGTGTTCCCATTTTTTGGGGCAGACCAAACACTTCATATTTTTCTAAAGCTATTGACCAAATACTCCAACCACTTTCATCTTGGAATGGAAAATCCCTCCATATGATGGAAGTAGTTTCCTTATCAAATCAACGATTAATTCTAAAATTGTATACACTTTGATGATTTAAAAATGGAATGATGTTATTTTAAAAAATAATAATGTATCCATCAAAATGTTTTTTTGGAGAGGAATCATGCTTGAATGGAATGGGGAAGCTGTTTCATTTTCTACTTATTCCAAACCTTTGGAGAAGGTTGGTCTAATTATAAAAAATCTCAAACTCTTTAAAGATCCCATACAAGCTAGATTCACTTGGAAACTTCTTCATAACAACTCAAACATCACTGCATTCCCTAAACAAAATTCTTGATAAACTGAAAAAGTGAAACTTTAATTACACAAGCTCTTCCATTCGGAAACCCATTAAGAATACATTTTCCCACTTCATGTCTCACTCTATATATATGGTGAGCAGATAATCTACCATGAATTTATGGCTTGATAAATGGGTTGGTGCTCCTCTCATATCTATGATATCGCCTAATCAACTTCACGATCACACTAACTATACTATAAAGGATGTTGTTAGCTCTCACAGACTTAATTTTCTTGACAATTTCAATTATTTCATTTACAGCTACCCTTTTTCTTGCACTAATGATTTTTCTAATTTAGGAACCTAATCATAATGGCATTCTAAACTCAATAGATTTTTAAAACCACGATTTATTAATTATTAAAATAATTTTAATTGGATTATATTTTTTGATAAACTATGTATGAAACCTTCAAGATTCACTCTGATTTGGCGTATTTCTCCCAAGAGGATTCCCACTGACACTTGTCTTGAGTCTTTTGGGATCCATATTTTTCCTAAATATTATTTTTGTATCCAACATCACGAATACATTAACCATATTTTTCTATATTGTGTTACTTATTTTTCTCTTTTGAATTATATGCTTGATCGTTTTTTGTGCAGATGGATACCTAAGGACTCAATCAACTCTCAACATCAACATTTTCTAGTTCTAGAAGCCCCTTAGAAAATCAAGATCCATATCATAACTATCGTTGCTGAACTTATTCATGTTATTTGGTATGATAGGAATGGTATTATTCATAACAACTACTCACTTATTTTAAATGCAGGTTAGATGCAAATCCTCACAGATATTCGGGAACCTGCTTCAATTCAAAAGGGATCTTTCCACAACATTGTGAATGACTTTGTGATTCAGCATCTTATTGGGTTTAATGGTTTTTATCCTCATATTAGAAAAACTTTTAAATTGTTCTAGAATGATCTGGTACTAGGGTGGAGTAATTTTATTATTGATGGTTATTCAAAAGGAAACCCAGGGCCTTGGGGTTGTGGCGGTATTTTTAGAAATCACTCTGGGTAGATTCTTGGATGTTTCTATTCACATGTGGAATCTCCTCAGCTATGGAGGTTCAAATGATTAGTTTAATTTATGCTACCTCCTTCACCAAGAAACATGGTAGTAACAATATCTGGATTTAAATTTACTCGACTAACATCATTCACTATTTGGAATTTTGTGATGCACCTCGTGTGGCCTCTTAAAAAATGATGGTTGGGCTATCTTCATTCGCTCATGGACTTCATCATTATTATTATGTTTGCCTTTTGTTAAGAGAACATGGTGGCATATGGACTTGCAAATATTGGAGTCAACCATGTCACCACCTATTTGAATGACCTCCCTTTTGAATTACTACCCCTTTATGATGGATATTATAAACGATTCTTGTCTTTTAGACTCATGTAATTATTATTTTTAATATTAATTTTTGGGCTTTGTTCTTTGGCAAAGGAACCACCCTAAAAAAGATATATTTGGAGATAATTCTCAATAAAAAATTGTTGGTATTGTTAATATTTTTCTTCTCATAAATGCTTTGATTTCAAATGTTTTATTTGTAAAAGGTCTTAAGAACAACCTTATAAGCATATGTTAGTAATGTTATGATGGTTACATTGTAAATTTTAGGAATGATAAATGTGTAGTAAATGCTTTTATGGAAAAATTAATTCTCTCTACCCATTTGCATGAGAATTTTTACACACATAACTTAAAAGACATTAGGAGCTAATACATACCTTGCCTTATTGCATTGGAAGATAAATCTTGGTTATGGAAAAGATGGTTAGGACACTATAACCTTACGAACATATATATATTGTCTATGAAAAGACAACTTAATGATCTATAAGAAAATGTTATTTAATCGGTGATTCATTAGTTTCTTGGTTTTTTAAGATACAATAATTTGTAGAACATTCCATTACTGAAGAAGAAAAGGTGGTAGCTGGAAGTTGTTATGCACAATTGTTGTCGATGCAAAAGACATTCAATAATTATGACATGATTTATACTAAAACTCAAATAAATTGTGATAACACTAGAGCCATAGCTCTATGTAAAAACCCTACACATCACTGTCATGAAAAAACACATAATTATTAAGCATCACAATATTAGGGATCACCCACTTAATAGAGATATAACATTACAATTAAACAAAATTTTAATAAAAACTTATTGATATATTTACATAACCATTACCATCTGATATATTAGAATACATTAAATAGAATGTAGGAAATATCACTATAAATTAATCATTCATATATACTTCTTCCTTAAACAAGATCCTTATATTATGTTACTCAATTTCAAAATGTTACTATATATATTTTTCTCTTACGAAAATGATTATAGAACCACAAAAGTTTTCTCCACCATAATTTTTTCAACACTATATAACTTTCCATCCTCAAATTTTTTTTCATTTTTTTCACTTATTCAACGTATTATCTTCATTTTATAAACAATTCATTCAAATGAAAAAATATATCTTTATATATCAAAAGGTATACATTATTATAATATTCGATTTTTTCAATATATTTATGTTTGTTGGTATTCATTTTGAAATTTCATCTGATTCACTTCAAATATGATAATGTGTATTAATTTTTTATTCAAAAATAACACAAGAGTTTATTTATATTAACCATTGGATCTCCTAGATATAATCTCAACCTTAGATTTTCAGAGGTCATGTTTTTTCACCTATATAAAGTGATCCTCTTCTCTATCCCACCTCAGTTGTCCTCTTATTTGTGATGAAGCCTCGCTACTCCTCATGTTACCAATAACAATGATATATGTACAAAGTTTTTTCAATATTCATCATTTCTAAATCATAAAAAACATCTACAAATATAATGGCGCCGATAGATTTAAAAAAATTATTTTCTTACAAGAAAAATATATTAGTCACAAGAGGTTGTAGAATGAATTATTCACCATATCCAAATCTAGATATATTTCTTGCATTCCTCCAATATAGTTTTGATGATGGAAGGTCATGGTCGGGGGCCAATTCCTGGAATAACTATATATGTATTTAATCTTTTGATATGGAATGCTCATAGGATGGTTTCATGAGAAAAATCATTCTTTGTATCCAATGAACTGTGCAATACATTAGTTTCTATGGTGGATATTATTGATCCAAAACAAGTGTCATCTCATTTAAAGGTTTTTTCTCATGGAATAAATGTTTTTGGTTTCATTAATGGGGGAACTTTTAATTATAATATATGTATATTTTTTAAGGATCACATTTTATTGGATTTCAATGTAGTTTTGGATCTATAAATTACTACAAAAATATCTGTTGGAGTGTAAGGTTTATTCATCTCCTTCAATTACTAAAAATGTGATTCTCAAGATAATTAGGAACTATGGACTGAATTAGGATCTTCTAGACTTCATAAAAACCCATGGATTGTGCTGGTGATGTAAATGTACATTCTAGTCCAGATTAGAAGTAGGTAGGTGGAGACTTCCAAAAAATTGCTAGTCAAGATTTTGTTTCTTTTGTGTCCAAAAATGGTTTGATGGATGTTGGTTATGAAGGGGAATAGTTTAGATGTTGTAGTAATCAGTTGGAATCACAATGTACCTAGTGTTGAATTGATAGATTTCTGCTGAATGAATCTATACTTTCAATCCACTCAGATATTTAGGTTACTCATCTAGTCCACAACTTATCTGATCACTCTATTTTGTGTGTTTCTATGGATCCTTGGCCAATGAGATATTATTTTAGTCAATTATATCAGTTGTGGTATGATGATCTTAGTTTTTGTTATGTGTTTAGGGAGTCATGGAATCATTAGCTTATGTGTAACCCATGTAATATTCTTAAGAATCTTCCTTCACATGGACATGATTTGGATTTGATTTGTTGGGATAAGGATCACATTGAGAGGATCTTGTAGATTAAATGGGATGATAATCTCTTTTAAAATCATAGTGTGGTAAAGGATTAGATTAAATACATGCACTTGAGGTGGGAACACATGGCCAAAGTGGTTTCAAGGGTTAAATAGATTCATATGGGGGTCATAAAACAAGCTTCGTTCATGCATGTATTAAAGTGAATTAGAATTTTCAGAGGCCAAACGTCCTAATATGAGGGGAATTTTATTAAAATTGTTTGTATGTGGTTAGGGTTATTTCTAATCAACACTTAAAGTCTCCTTTAGCTGGTCCAAATCATAGTAGGGAAGGTGGCTAACTAAGAGGTGATGTGGACATCTTGGATGCCTCTCTTTATAGGGTGAGTTGGTTGGTTAATGATGTAGTGTAGAACATACATGGTGAAGAGAAAGTGATGGATTAGGTATAGAACCTCAACCCAAATAGTTCTCCCAGCCCTGACCGTGTTACTGTACCGTTCTATTGAGTTTTTTGGGATATTGTTAAAGGTGATGTTGTTTGTGCAGTTTAGGATTAGTTATGTGGGGGTAATCTACCTTGTATCTCATGCACCTAAAATATAATTTTGATTCTGAAAGTGAGTAATTCATAGTCATTAGACTATTATTAGCCTATAAGTATGTTAAATATCTTGTATAAGCTTCTCTCCAACATTCTTAACAAAACAATTGTATGATACCAGAATGGATGGTTTGAACATGAGCATCATAGTTTCATTATCGGTTATTCCATTCATGTAGTTATCGGTGTGGTGCAAGAGGTGATTTGCGAGATCAACATCCAAAACGTTTGGAGTAATCAAGTTATTAAATTTTACTTGAGTAATGGTTGTGATTGGTCAGAGTGGGTTTTCATTTAAGGGTTATGAATTACAAGGGATTTTCATCATGGGCCATTAATCTTCTAATATGCTTATTTATTTTATCATGGTTTTAAACATCCTTCAGGGGAAAGAATTTTGGTTTCTTCAAAATTAGTTTTGGGCCTTAGAAAAGAGGATCTTATTTCACCTAAAATATTCCTTCTCACCCATATGTTCTATGTCGGTACATCAACCACGGCACTTTATCTGATAGGATTCCATGTTACCACAATTGACACCTAACTATATGTATTTTCCATGTGATGGTCACTGATTAAAATATTTTGTTCATTAATGGTAGGAAGTTATCAGTTTATATAATTAATGATAAACTATAAGAGTATTGTCCTTGTAGTGGTCATATGGTTAATAAGGGGATGTTTTTCTTTTTCACGGGAAACATGGTCATGAATGGAAGTATTATATACCTTAAAGGTCGGATGGGAATGAGTAGACGTTTTTTCCGATATAATTTATCTGAATTCTAGTATGTTCTCATTACCTTTGAAGTCATCACTTGGATAAGATCGTTACCCTGATTACAAGGAATATAGATAATTGGAATAACTATTTCATACCATTTGGGGGTGTATTACTCTTTTTAGTAGTGTTCTTTCATCCATCCCAATGCATGATCTTTCATCAGTTAGATCCTCATAGGGTGGTAGATGATATGGAAAATATGATGGTCTCTTTAAAATGGGATGACCATATAAGATGGAGACACCACTGGGTGTCATGGAAGAAACATTCAAGGCCCATTTCAGAGTGTGGTTTCAATCACAGAAGTGTTCAGGGGACCATGCAAGGAATGTATGATAAACATGCATGAGAAGCACAGAAAGTGCAGTCATTATTGGGAAAGACTATACAAGGAAAATATAGACTAGAGGAGGGAATATAGAGGTCTAGATTTATAATCAATTTTTAAATGGTTCTCCCTTTTATTATCATTCTTCAATTATAGTAATAGTGAATTTTGGGGGAAGGGAGCATCAAATTCTGGAAACATGATTGGGGGACGTCATGTTGTGGTTTCCTAGATGTCTTATGCCTTATATTTTGTTCCTTGAGGCATGTGTCTATATTAATATTGTTTAGTATATTTTTGATGATAATTAAAGGGTCGTTTCTTAAACCATTTCCTTAAATGTTGAACCTGGTAGATGAATTTGTACAGGTTATTCATATGATGTCTTTGATATCAAAGATATATCTCGCTCATGGAGGATGTGTATAATAATGATCTATGGGGGGATAATGTTTGATGCATAAAGGCTCTATCCAAGCTTAATTTTCTATTATGGCGTGATAGGGAGAAGGATTTCCATACTTTGGAGAACATTCATAGGGTGTTAATTCAGATGGCTTTAAGGTGCTGATGTTGCAAGTATCCAAAAATAGAATTGACGGGGAATCTTTTATTAGAATGGGATTGGGAAACTTTTTTGTGGCATGCTTTCAGGTACTTTACATGATGGTCACTTAGGGATGGGGTTATCGATAGTTTTTTGGAACGGTTGTATGACGGTGCTAGAGAACACAACTCTAAAATAAAACCTAGATCCATTCTTATTCATGTAGGTTGTTTGTGCATTTTGAGTGAAAGAAATGAAGTTTGACACAATAATTCTTCATACACTCACATAAGTATCATTTATAATTCTAGTAACATCATTCAAGATCTAGTCAGGTTGTGCAAGGATTATCACTCAATGTCATCAGTGATTCCTCTGATCCCATCAATCCACTCATCCACCATGGAATTCAGGACATGGTCAGGATGATGTGTTCGATGTTATTTTATTCACCCTAGTCATAATATCAATACATATGAGTAATACACTCTGGGTATCATGCATGGGGATGAGTGTTTAAGGACTAGAGGGGATGGTATATAGTATCATTATCATCCTTTTTTATGTTAGGTGACTCACTGTAGGAATAGGTACATTAACTTGTCACATGCTTTAGATTGTGAAGATAGATTATTTTTCCATTGAGGCAGTGAAAACTAATTATTTAACAAATTTCAAGTCTCCTCATGAGTAGGGAAATGTTTTTTGGGAAATCACATATAACATAAGAGATTATAAGGACCTCATGAAAATACCATGTTGATTTCACCAACATGGAAGGAGAGGAATAGAGTTTCTGATTTTGTGGCTTCCAAAGAATCTAAGGATTAAATAATTTCATTCATCTTTAATCATGGTACCTTTTTGGCTGATAGGAATCAATTTTTTATAAATGGAACCTTGGGTCTACACTATTTTAGTCCATTGTGATCTGATGTTTCATAATTTATGGTAATCCACTTATGAATTGTCATTTATGTTATTAATAAAATATGAATTTTATGATATAGTTAATTTAGTACGTCATCTAAACATGTAACACATTTTAATAGTGACTTATCTAAAGAAGATGTGTATTTTTCCTTCGTATATGTTTCTCGATGAAATGGAAATATTTATAAGGGAACATGATGAGTAATATATTTTTTAGATTCATGAAGATAAAATAAAAAACACTCATCTTTTAGTTAATAATAGACTAACTACACTCTGGATGCAAGGATTAGTAATCCCTATACATGGTGATAGAGATAATCTTAATGTGTCATAAGTATTTGTAACTTATTATCCATTGAATATGAAGAATATAAAATTAATGGGTTATATATTTTTTCCATTAATAAATTCATGTCTGTTGAAATAATGTCCCAACTGATCATGTTTCCAGCTATCCTCAATACATTCATTCACGAATGTTGTATGTTTTTCAATATTATTATAAAAATAAATAATAATAATTTTTGGTGTTAATTAGATTGGTGATGATTTCTTAAGTATAATTAATCTTCATTTTGATTCAGAATCTAAATTTTTTTCAAGTATGTTCAAGTAGAAATTCAAATAGAGGTAGTTAGAGGATGCCAAGGAATTCCAAAACAATATGTACTGATTGTTTTAGAAAAAAGAAATGTAATTAAGGTTCAATTATATTATAAATACAAATAAGAAAAGCCTTTATAAACAGTTTCCATGTTGAGAAAGGAGAAAGCTAAAAGAAAATAAGGACACCTGCAATTCAGTCTTAATCCTACAGAAGCTCTTGTTGAAAAGTCCCTGACTGCTGAGATTCTAAAATAAGGTCTGACGAAAAATAAGCTAAAAAAGAGGAAGTTTTATATATTTCACATTAATATACTATTGAAAGGAGTAGAAAAATAAAGTTCCTAAATAAATATAACATAATCAATTTTTTATAAAACAATTACTCTATCGATCCCAGTTAATGGAAAAACAAATAACTAGATGGTGATTCAGCATCACAAAATTATTCTCTACAAAAGTTCTATGAAGATAATGAAGACACTTAAATGAGATAAATTGAATAATATGTTGGTAAAAATGAAGTAAGTGAGGAAGAAAATTAATTTAAAAAAAATGAAAAGGGAGAGAAAGAAGAAAAGTATGAAGGTGAAAAAGAAGATGGGTGGGATCAAGAGTCTTAGTCTGATAAAATTCATGTTAAATCTTTAGATTCCACTTATTATAAGATACCTTCTTCAGAAGGATAAAAATAAAAATAATAACCAAAAGTTAAGGAAATTTAAATATCTAATAAGGAATAAATTTCAAGATCTTATGTCAATTAGAATAATAATTCAGGAGATGATGTTTCCAGAAGTCATGGTGTCGAGCTTCCTAATAATGAAGAAGACGCTGTGTCAGATCAAACTATCACATTGAAAATAGATCAATATGTTGATCAAAAACATACACTAACTAAAAAGGAAAAACCATATTTACCATGAATTTAATAGAAGATTTATTATGTAATATTTAATCAAAACAAGCAAGTTGACACTATCAATCATAACATAAAAATAGTAATGAAACTCGAGGCTGATTTTAGTGTATTGGACGAAAGAAGCAAGGAACAGATATAGGAGTGTAACAATGTGCTTAAATGGTCACATAAGTCTGGTGGAACATTCAAACAACATGAATAGAAAATTGATGATCTAATATTCCTTCTGAATGAACTCTCAGATGCATTCATCTAGTTACATAGTGATACTGCTCAAAAATTGAAGTAGTCAGAGGGACTGATTGAAGTATGTTCGAATATTTCAATGTTATTGAAAAGAATCAAAATTTTATTCAATAAAAAGTATCAATGTTAATTTTTTATAAGGATGAGATAATTTACTGGAAAAATAAAAATGTCACAATGATTTATAAAATTGAATTATAGGAGAATAAGAATAATGAACTAGATGCAAAAACTCATACTTTAAAAGAGAAGCTGAAATCCAAAAAATATCTAATTTGAAACTAGGAATTATTGTTTGAAGATCAAGAAAATAATAACGGTCTCAAAAATAATATCTTGATATTCTCATGGAGGATAAAAAATAATTCAATAAGATGAATATAGCGTTGTTATACCTCGTGAATAATTACATGGAGAAGGAAATTGGAATGTAATGAATATTTTTTAGCACTTATTGTATTTTTTTTGAAACTCTAAATGGAATTATTTGACATCTGTTGAAACTGCATAGGAATAATAAAATGACTTTGAAGATAGCCCTGTATACTTAAAAATTCCAATACAATGTTAGTATAATTAAAAGGAAAGACAATTGTTCAAATGACCTATGCGGTGAACCTGGGTGGCAGACCTGCACGATGGTATAGATTATGTACCCCTGCGCATTAGACTTGCAAAGAGGACCTATGCGGAGGACCAATTCTAACAACATCTCTTCGACCATGTCCCCTCCATGCCTATAAATAAGACCCTTGGGCTCCCCATTTCAGGGACTAAAAAAGTAAAAGGACTTCTTGAATCTCCCATTGCATAGATCTTTCACCTAGGTCCCTCAAATTGTCTCAGAACTCTACCTAAAAACATGATAGAATAGATAATTAGATGGTAAAAGAATTATTTTTAATTAATTCCTTGTTTTAAGCTTACATAGGCATGGTTTTCCAATTTAAATCATTTATTTAGTCATCATAAAGGCCTCAGTGGTACACATGCATGGTAGAGCTACGCTGGGTACCAAAGCGGCACACCTACGTGGAGACACAATGTGGTAGAGGTGTGTATAAGGCCAACATATCAACTTAATTACCCTCTTTAAGGCCACTCATGGTAGGGTATCTCCATCCTTGGTTCCCTTATCTATAAAGGACTAAATATAATCTTCCACCAAAACCTCATGACTTATGAAATCTTTGGGAAATCTACATCACTGTGTCTATTATTTGGGTTTTTATATCTATAGTTAGTGGATTATGACATTATTTTCAAAATTGGGTCAGTATTCATGGAGTGTCTTTGGGTCTATATATCCACAGTCACATGGACCTTTCTCCGAGGATCAGTGTTGGGAAGTTCCCAGTTTGTAGGATTGGGGTTTAGGTTATGTACTCCCCTTTTCAGCTCAAAGACCTCGAACCAAATTCCTCTAGTACGGAAGGTATGGTTCACACATTCAATTCAATAGAAGAAAAATAAATGTCTCCCTCCCATACCAGGATCAATATTTGGGTTACCATCATGGTGTAAGCCCCAAATCTTTCAAATAGGAGGTTTCAGTCCTGCTCCTCTAAACTTACTTCACCTTCACTCCTTTCTTACATTGGACCCTTTTCCAATGTAAAGTGAATATCGGGAGGTCATGTCGCCTCACCCTCTTATCGGGACGACTCGACCTAATCCAACCTCGTCGCCGTAGCCACACCCTCTTCCACCACCAGTAGAGTAGGAATTGTGTTGGTGCCTTCTTAAAATATTTGACATCCTTTTGTTTCTCACACTGAGAATTCTCAGGTGGGATTATATAATTTTCATTATCACAACATTTTCACAAGACCCACTTATACTATGAGAACTCAGATTCTCATTCATACCAGGATAAGTAGGAAGCCTTCATTGGGACTGATCTCATTAGATATCATCTCTAGGAATCCAACCCCAATTCCCCTAATAAGGGTATCACCCTTAATAGTAATCCCAAAATTAGACACCCAAATCCCTAAGGCATCCTTTTCATGAAATAATCCCAAACTCATTTATCTCAAAAGACTAAACTCTATTATGTGACCCATAAAACTACATGTTATTTGATTCCCATCTACATGGGATATGTAGGAAGCCTCTGGGTGGTTCAAAACAGACACTTCAAATAAACCGTGTTCTTCTAGGGTCATATTCCAAATAGGGTTTAATCTTACATAGACCCATATCCTTTCCGTGTTCCTTGGGATCCTTATATATAAGTCCCACACCAAAAATTGACTAATAACCTTTTGATTATATGTCCTTACCACATGACATAAATGTGTTTGACTAGGTCCTTATCACATGAACTTAAGAGGTATGATGTGTCCCGTTAAGCGGTAATGAACTACAAGGGTTATGATTCCTTTCACAAGGATACATAGGTAGCCCATTTTAAGAGTACGATCCCAATATCAAAGCAAAACTTTGTCTCCCTATATGACAATAAACTCCAGAGTGCACCACTGAGTTGATTAAAAACCATTATCATCATAATGATGATTAAAAGAATCCCTAAATAGTGTATTAGAGGATACCATTGAAGGAGAACATAGAATACGTAGAGATATATACATTAAAGAAGAATCTCGAAAACATAAGAATGAATCTAAATTTCACACATGTTAATAATTGATTTAAAATTACATAGGAAACTAATGTTATACTTGGTGAATTAATAAGGATTCATGAAAATATCATAACTTTTTAAAGAGAGTCATGGAGTAGACAATAATCCCCCCAAAAGTGTATGATGAGTCCAACCTCCCATCCCCTAGACCCATTCATGTTCTTTGTGTATTGTAATAATCAAATTTAATGAATTACTACCTTTTGAATGAAGGTACCTTTTGGATATTGATCTATTGGATGTTTCCCGCTCCATGAATAAGTCTATTGGAAACTAACTAGATGTTGTGGTTCTTAAACTGGAACACATATTTGAAGGAACTATGAAATAGAAATTGTGAACTCGACGTGAATCCTTAACCATGTAAGTAATTTTACCCACCTGTAAGTCTTATATCAATTAATAATGGAAGTCTAGGCAAAGAAATCAATCACACATATATCCATCTAAAATATTTTTCTTTAATGGGGTTTATTTTTGTTCTCAATTTCTTCCAAGAAATCCCTTCACTCCAAAAAGGATTTCCTCAAGACGAAAACCATTAATATCCAAACCGCTGCTCTAGCTAGATCATCATCCACTAGAAAGAAGTCATCACCAACTCAGCATCTTCAATGGTTGGTATCCAATGTGTTGTTAAAGTAGTACTATCAACATAGTACTATCCCAAAATTGGAAGCTTCCCAAAACCCTCTCCAGGTTAATAACAAGCCTCAATCATCCTATAAATAATGGCTGATGGTCAAGAAGTAGACAGTTCCAACCATTGTCTTCAACTATTTTGGGTCATTATCCACAGAACGCAATAACCAGTCCCTCCTGTACTATAGAGAGGCGGATAAAGAGTTTTCATTGATCTTCAATTAAAATATGAAAGGTTCCTTCTCGAGGAGTCCCACCAACAATCACTACTAGTAGAGTCATGTGAAAGTAAACCCCAATCATGATGGGGGTATTTCCTCTAGATGTTCGGCCCAGGTCTCTTAGACCCAGGAACATAAGAAAAAACACTAGGGACAACATTCAGATAATCGGGAGAAGGTTCTTACTATTTCCCACTCTAAGGAAGTCTATAAACCTAACTTGATGGAAAACAACGAGCGGGCCCATACACCCATATATCCTAACTCTGCTTCCCAACCGACTCATCTACCAGCAACTCATCAATACAAACACGAAAATCTGGTGGAGTATTAGGAACATACAAATAAAACTATTTAAAAACTATCAACTAGTCAGTAGGCTCGTCTGACAGTATTTAAGGATGCATGTCAATCAAATGTGGTGGAAACTATTAAATAAGAACTTGCACCTTCTTACATGCACCAATTTTTCCAGTAATCTTCTCTCCCAGTATTGAGAGATGTATTTCAACCATGCATGATGGAAAATAGCCAGTAGTCACATACACCTTCCTGCATTCATCAAGCTTACCAACAGTCACGTTTGGAAGAAACCAAAGAAGTCATTCATAAAGCTCCAATGAAAAATCGGGAGAAGACTCAACTCTCTTCTCCCATACATTTGTACTATCCGTACCCATTGATAGAAAAAGTAGGTGGAGTTGGCACATATACCTACTTTTGATATGGAATGGATTTGTATTCTTGTTCTGGTTATTGAAGTCACCAAACAAATATTATAAATGGTGAATGTGCAGACACAAATTTTTTCCCATATTCTGGAAGCATGCCAAAATTTCATAACAAAAACATCAGCAGTACCAGGGGAACATACACATAAATATATCCTCATACATGGTATGACACAACGAATTGCAATCCCGGAGCAGAATAGAAAATTTCTTTGTACATACCCTATTTTCCCAGCATGTGGCCCCAACTAAATGTAAGTGAGTATCTAAGATGGATTATCTCCAAACTAAGTTATAAAATCAAGATCCAAGCTATGATCTAGCTCCTATTAATGATAGTTTCTTTGAATCCCTCGAGAATTTATCTATTGTAGCTCAAGATCCTACCCTCTCATTGTCAAATAATGGGAGTAGTAGAAGTAATTATGATGATCCCCATTGGACACTTCATCATGATGGATTTCATCATGAAAATTTGGTCAAGCTAGAGATCCTATATCCAGATGAGATCCATAGCAACCCTCCGAGTGGCTAGAAGACCAAGGATAAAGATGATTTATCTCATAATGTAATCCACCATGGTGGATCTCCCTATGATTAAATTTTCTGTGAAATTTATCTCTACTATTGTATTTCTCATTGTCATGATAACTCTATAATTTACAATATCGTAATGAGAAAAACATCCTATTTCGAGGCACTTTCCAACATAAGTTCATTCATTTATGATACCTTATCATTAAAGGGATAAATACTTTCTCAATGAGAATACATCTTATGGCAATGTTCATTCCCTGAATATCCATTGTGACATTTGTCTTCTAATATAGTAGAGGAAAAAACAAAGGATTCTATTATTTTAAATAAAACAATCGGGAAGCGTCCAATTTGGTCAGACCAAGTGGAGAAACTTATAATGAAAGATTCTGAGGATATGTTAAACATGAGAATGGAATTTTCTATAGGAGAAGTACCACTGATGTTCTATCATTTGGAAAATATTCAATACAACATTCTAGAATTGGTGGCAGAAGATTGCATTCACGATGTCTGCCTCGACTTATGGAAGGCTCTTCATTATTTTAAAACAAAATTATTACCACATTATGAAGATAAAAATCATTTAATGATAATAGAAACATAGAAATTCAATATTGAATCACCATCTCTCTCATTTTCCCGACATCCAAAGGTTGAAAATCATTAGATAACCCTTCAGTGTGCATGGTCCAATGCTCTAAAGAGGTTATGCTAGTTAATTTCTGATACCCCATCTAGTGTATGTATGAGAGGATGGGGTTCACATGGAGAATTTCATTTCACTACACTCTGAAATCAGAAAATCCATCCAAAAGTTGTCTTATGAAATGTTATTTCCTGTAGATGGATTCAATCAACATGTTTTGTATGTAATAAAACGCACACTCAAAAACTTTCCACAATTAGCTCTCATAGGAGTCAGGGCGAAAGAAATCTAGTTGTTCTGTTACTTTTTCATCATGCATATGAGAATCATTAGCCGGCCCCCCACTAATAGGATGTCATCTGTCAGATAATAAAAATGTCTGAAATAGCCCAATGATCTTCTGAAAAAAGGTGATTTGAGTGGTTGTCAAATAATTCACGTGGCTAATGTCGGAACAAAAATCCTCCAAATCAGAAGAGCAGCTGCGTGAATCTCATCTATGGAAATTCAAGACCCACCCATGTTGTAGTTATGGGGCTTGTTTAATTTATCCTTTGAATTTAATAAATAATTTCCAAAGGATTAAATAATAACAACAAAAATAGCCCCAGCCTGTAGGGTTGGGGGATTTTTCACATCTAAAATGTACTCCTCAAATAAAGCCAATTGTCTCCTGATTAGGGAAGATGCCAAAAAGAGAGCACACAACTGAACTATACATGGAATCTCTTTAGAAAACTATTTGTCAAATAGTTTCTAAGAATTCATCATATAGGAGAGTAGTGTCTTGCGGAATATACTGAAGGAGACGATCTTACTGAGATACTAAAAAATACCATTAATGCATTCTACATTAGTAAATGTCATTAACACCATTGAAAAAGATCCTCTAGAAAATGAGTCTTGTTTAGGGAAATTAGAAGATGAAGTTCTTATTCATAATATAGAACACACTGATGAAATGAAGGAGGTTTTGATACTCGACCTCATAGGCTTACCCATAATCTTTGTATGCCTTCATATAATCAACTCCCACCCCTTCAAAATGTATCTAACATGGGGAATGTTAAAAGTCGGATCACATATTAATTTTTCATTGGAGAAGGTAAATCTCATTCAGTTGAAGAATGATTTTGATAGTAAAAAAGAGGAGATGATAGAGTGGAAAATACTCAATTCAGAATAAATTCAATGCAACATTTCTACTAAACATACTACCCATACAGATCCTCAACTTGCACATCATATAGAAGCTCCTCAAAAAAGAGGACATGTGGTAACTAGAGATGTAGATACTGAATTTCCTCTATTGGGTACATAGCCAAGGAAGGATCAAACACATCCTTATAGGCATGCTTCTGTGGGTTATCCAAGATATATACCAGTACCACAACCCATGGTTTTTCCAGATATTTCCCTTGTTCATGCTCTAGATACTATACCTGTACAGGACCCAACTCATCTGGATATTCCCCAGCTTCTTAGGAACACAATAGAGGCATTAACAACTCAATTGTAAGATATGGAAGAATTGATTGTGCTAGTTCAGATAGAAAATAGAGCCTACCCTAAATGGGGGGATCTGATCCCTCCCCTACGAATTTCTATAAATACCACATTCCCAATATTTAATGGTTCAGGTTATCTGAAACAACACTTAACACATTTTTTTCTCTCGTTGTGATCCCATGATCGGGAATCCTCAATAACAAGAAGCATTAATTCTTTTCTACTTCGTACAGTCATTATAGGGAACAACATTTTTCTAGTGAACAAATTTACAATCTCAATCAATTACAAGATGGGAATATCTATTTCAGAAATTCCTTCTTCAATTCTACTAAATGTTTTTGAAGACAATAGTTTTTTATCATAAAAAATTCAAGAAAAGAAAAATGAAAGAGTTTCAGATTTCATTTCTCGATGGAAATGATTAACATATTCTATAAATCTAGAACTCCTTCAAGAAGAGTGGCTGCCAATTTTTGTGGAAAATTTGAACGAAGTGTTACGTACACCAATGATCCCTATGAAATACATATTAGGGACTTGAGACCTTTTTTAAATTTCCAAAAAAGTGGAGGATTACATTAGGGAAACTAAATATAAATCTCATGAAATTCCATCAGCTCTATGAAAGAGAAAAAGGAAATTAGAGGCTGCTATAGTCACACTCAAGTAAGCACCATTACCTACTTTACATAAAAACCTTCATCATATCAAAGGTATCCGCCTCTCAGGTTTTAATAGAAATTAATTACACATAAATATGATCAATTATATCAAAGGATAAAATAGTTTTAGGAGTTAACGAACCACATTTATTCTTTTCGGAATGAATATGTTCTCGGTTACTTCATATCATCACTGGAAAATAATTTGGTTTTGTTTCCAAGGCTAAATAAACTAATAAAAGATGGAAATGAAGATATTTATAATTATTTTTCCATTTTATAGATTTTGAGGAATCCCATTTAGGATTGGTTTTTTTTTCAAATACCTCCTGCAAAAAAAATGGTTTACTCTGGACTAGTGAAACAGAAAAGTTAATCAGCCGAAGTAGCATGTGTCACTACTACTCATCTAGAAGAAGAATGTGAATAGAAGGAATAAAAAAGTAAAAGTGAGTAAAAATAGGATTATTTTATTATAAAAAATGATCATCCAAACTAATTCCATCCTACATACACAATTTAAACAACTGATTGTGATATATGCCACTCCCGCCACATCAAAACCACCTTCATCAAACGGTCAATCCTCAAAAAAATAAATGTGATCATATGGATATAGGGAATTCAGAAGAAGACGTGATCATGTAAAAATCAACATTTTCCTTGAATCTGGTAGATATCATTCCATCTATTTCAAAATAACAGGCACCACCTCGCCCATCAGAACAATCAAAACTGACCCATCAAACAGAATCTTCATCAGATATAGAATTGATCTATGGTTCCATTAACATTGTACACTTTAAATATTCTTATTCTGATGGTGATTCACATTATAATGAACCTGAGTACCCTAAACTTAACTGCGGAACTAGAGGACGAATCCATATTCAATGATACAGGGGAAAACATTGGTATTCTAGAAGCCACTATTTTAACATTAACCATGTTTGAACTATATATGCGGTGGAAACTCATGGACGAAACCTTTAGTGTGCACAACAAGAACAAGGGTATTCTTCCACACATTATAGGTTTGGTCCTAAAATGATTATTTTAGAGGAAAAATTAGAGGTTACGTCATCCTGCTCAATACATGTAGATAGAACATGTCAGTCTAATACACCAAATCCATGAGTACTTCCAGCTCCTACTCTGACACATGATACCTTTACATCAGGAGAGTCAGCTTCTAAGGAACCTACAAATAGGGATATTCATGCTGGGAAATGTAGACCTATGTACCAAAATTATGATTTTTTGAAATAGCTATCCCATGTACTAGCTATTTTGTTATTTTTGGATGCCTTGAATCTGTGAAAAGATCATCAAGAAGAACTGTTTGAGGATTTTTCAAGTTCTTAAGAGTTTGAAACTAAAGTTGCTGCTGTCGATATTTACCGTATAGAGAATAATCCTACAGAATGACATGCAATTATATCTTTTATAGATAATGATGATGTTGAAGTTGTACATGGACATATTGGGCCCTTGTATCAATCTGGTCGGGTCAATACATAGACATCTGACGAGACTTTATTGATAATGGGTTAGGAGTCAACTTCATTCTTTTTAGTTCAATTCGTCGATTGGTCCTCACTAAATCTTGACTTATCTCCATCCACATTAAATATGCAAGGTTATGACAAGAATTAAAAAGAACCTATGGGTGAGATTACACTCAGAACACAGTTTGGTGATCTTGGTGTAAAATCCTGATTTTCTTATTGTCTGTTAGGAAATATCCTTTATCATTCTACTTGGTAGGCCTTGGATACATGAACATGCATCCATACCCTCATCATACCACTAATGTATCTAGTAAATTTTCAATATTCAAATTGGAACATTGTATGGTGACAAGGCTCTGTTAAAAATGTGTGAATCCAAATACATTGAGGTAGTGTTTTATCACATGAATGGAATGTGGTCTATGATGAACTAGGTAACTAGAATCAATGCTCCAAATGGCATGGAAAAGATCATATATAATCCAATAATACATTTGAGTATAGATTATGAGTTTCCTATCAATAATATGGAAAGGATAAACCAGAATCAGAACACTCATTCGGTGACTTCCATAATTTCAATTGTGGAAATCGATCTAGACAACATGGGAGACATTTTTTATTCACCAAGAAGTGGTGAAATCATAAATGGAGATGACTTTATTTCCTCCAATGAACTTCATATGGTCTCTACATCAACAATCAGACAAGAAGTAGTTCTTGAAATATTTTGGTTAGAAATAGATATATATTCTCACCTCATTATATCCTCTTCAATGTTCCAGAAAGACCCTTCCTCATTAGTAGGGTCATAAATAGTGGCCTCTTCTTCAGGATCTTCAAATACTGACATCTCCCCTAGTTTTGAAATTTTTTCTTCATAACCTACTCTGCAAGTAGAACTAGATGAAGTGGCACATAATGAAGAAGAATAATAATAACATAGGGATACTCCTCCATTATTTGAGGAGGTGTCTCTACCAATGTGGATGAGCTCAAAGAAATAAATTTAGGTATAGAAGAAGATCCATGCCCTACTCTAATTAGTGCGACCCTGACTTCTATAGAGAAAGATGTGTATAATTAATTTCTAAAGAAACATAGAGATATATTCTGTTGGAATTATATAGAAATACTTGTTCTTAATCCTGGTGTAGCCACTCATCATTTGGGATTCCCATAAGAACATTGAGGATTCAAGATGGAAGCAAAAAGAACACACCCAACTCATGCATCTAAAATTAAATTCTTTATTGATAAACTTATCAAGGATAACTTTGTCAGAGAGGTTAAATATCCAAAATTTCTGGTCAACAATGTCCCATAAAAATAAAGAATGGTAAATTCAGAGTTTTTAGTAATTTCAGAGCTCTTAACAGGCATTTTCCAAAATATGACTTTCTCGTTCCAATCACAGAGCTTTTAATTGATGCAACTGCTAGATATGATACTATTTCCTTCAGGTATTTTTACTATGGGGATAATCAAATCCAAATTTCCCTAGAGGATGAATATTCTACAGCCTTCAGAGCCACTCATGATGTGTTTTTCTATCAGGTAATATCCTTTAGCTTAATGAATACAGGTGCAGCGTATCAATGTTCCGTGCACCATATCTTCAAAACCTCATTTGAAAAAATTTATTAATGTTATATGGATGATTTAGTGGTTAAATCTTGATAATGTTTTGTTCACATGAATTATCTTGAGACCATATTCAATAAAAATTAGCAACACAATTTGACGATGAACCCCTTGAAATATTGTGTAGAGCTAACCTCAGGAAAAGTACTCGGCTTTATTGTACGCCATCGTGGCATCGAAGTTGATCCCGAGAAAAAAAGAAATCATTGGCATGTCACCTCCTAAAACGTTGAATGTATTAATAGGACATCAATGAAACTTGGCCTATATTCGGTTCTTCATCACGTACTTGGCATGAAAGTGTTTTCCCTTCAATAGATTAAGGAAGAAGGGAGTCACATATCAGTGGACTGAATACTGCCATGAAGCATTTGATGACCTCAAGAACTATCTATTGAGTCCACCAATATTAATGCCACATGTTGAAGGGAGACCACTTATTCTCTATCTGATAGATTTAGAGCTATCATTGGATACTTTTCATTCCCAATAGAATGCTTCTGGGAATGAAAATAGCATTTAATATCTCAGTCAAACTATGCTTGACACAGAGAATCGATATTCAAGTATTGACAAGTGCTGCCTGGCGTTAATCATTGAAGTTTTAAAATTGAGGCACTACCTGCAACATCATGCGATCTAATTAGTGTCTCACAATAACTAGCATAAATTTATCTTCAACTACCCTATGCTTACATGGTGTGATGTTATTTTGCAACAGTTTGATATGTAGTTTGTAAATCATAAGGAAATAAATGTCCAAGAATTGGTGGATTTACTTACTGAACATTCATCTATAGAAGATACACCATTCAATTATGAACTTAATAATGAATAGGTCTTCTCTATTCAATATAATCACTAATCATAGGGAAATGTACATTGATGGAGCCTCCAGAAGTCTAATAAGGGATAGAATGGAAAACCCTAAACTCAGCAAAGATGGGTTTTGAATTTTACTTATCTCCCCAGAAAAGGAAGTGTTTCCTTATTTCTTCATCTTGCCAAAAGACTGTACCAAAAATGAGTTAGAATATCATGCTCTCATCGCAAGCCTAGAATCGGCATATTAGGAACAAGTGAATCACCAGAAATTAAATGATGATTCAGAGTTGGTAATAAAACAAATCAATGGGGATTATTCTATTATAAAAGAATATTTAATCCCTTTGCGTGATAAAGTCAAATATTTAATGTCTGAATTTCCCTCAGATCCAACATTTTCCTATGTCCCAAAATCACAAAATGAAAAAAGATGATGCAAAAGATAATGCAGGTACAACCCTAACAGATCCAAATCGGGATGAAACATGCATCATTATTTCCTATCGTTTTGTGGTCTGATCTTTGGTTCAAATTATAATGGAAGATAATAATGACATTAGCCGTATTTATACACCATATGTCCATACCAAAGGAGGGATGACACCCATCATGAAATACCATCTAAATATAGTACTTCCACCAGGTAGAGATGAAAAGAAGAGATCTGATGAAGGAGGGAAACTTTACTCTTTATGATAGTCCAGATCATATGAAGATCCTCTAGAAATGAGTATTTGATGGAATCCACTTTAGGTGTATTACCAAGGAAGATACTTCATCTGTCATGAAATAAGTACATACAAGAGCTTGTGGTGCTCACTAGATTGGTCATAGGTTTTCTGATCAAGTCAGAAGGCTTGGATACATTGAGGTTTTAATGACGCAGGATTCCCTAGATTTTAATATGAAATATCATCCATTCCATGTGAATTCCAACATCATTCAACAACCCTTGGTGTTTCTACATATAGCTAAATACTCCAGGGCCTTTTCCACATTGGTAATGGATGTGGTATGGCCATATCCTCCCGCTACAACTAAGAAGTTCATGTATATTCTTACTGTTATAGACTTATTCTCCAAATGGGCTAAGGTAATACCTCTCATTGAAATCGGATCCAAAATCAATGTTAGTTTTTTCAAAACTATCATCATCACCATATTTGGTGTCCCTCATACTATATTGACGGAAAATGGAACCAATTTCTATTCTATAGAGGTAAAGAAGTTATATCAGGAGAATAATATCATATCTAACCACTAATCTCACTATCTTGCAGTGGACAATAGACTGATAGAGGTCTTCAATAAAACCTATAAAATTTTACACTAGAATATGATGGATAATGATAAGAAATCATGGCCTTATAATCTTTTCCATTCTTTATGGGCCTACTAGACTACTATAATTACTACCACTCAGGAAACCCCATATTCATTGGTGTATGACCCAGAAGCTGTTTTACCATGTTTAATTCAATTTCCATCACTCAAAGTTGCAATATGTGATCAGTTATCTGTAGATGAGAAGTCTCAAAAACAAGTTGATGAGCTGGAATGATTAGACAAAAAAATAATGCATACATTTCATCATTATGATGTATATCAAAGCATATTTGTGCAAGCCTTTAACAATAATTTTTTCCTGCATTTATTTTTTCAAGGGGGATCAGTATTGGACCTCAGGACTCCAATGATAACAGGAAAGAAACCACAAAAGTATGATCCAAAGTGGGAAGGACATTATTACATACACAAGGTCTACTCAAATTGACCTTATGAATTAATCTTAATGTATGGGGAGATTATCACAACTACAATCAATGTGAGATTATATATGTAATACATTGTGTTACTACACAACATTTTCCTCACTTAATGACTCTAAACTTCATAGAACAAAGTCCTTGTAGAAAACATTAAACAGCATAGCATTCATAAATGTCAATGCTGCACGATGATAAAATTCATAGCATCTTTTGTCATTGGTGCACGATGTTAAACAGCATGACACCATTTTTCCTTGTTACACAACATTAAACTATATAGTTAACATCTTCTATACTTAATGTTATGATCTTTAATATTAAATCAACATTGACATCTTTTCTACTCCTTAGTGGAACATGAGATCCATTCCTCTCTAAGTTTGAGCCAGATCTACATAGGGGCCTCATTCAAAGAACTACGTGTGGCTGGATTCTAATTCATATGATATACATATAGATGCCTTGATCTCCAATATTTGGACCAACTATAAGAAAACAAAATTTTGTTTCCCTTTTCCTCATCCTGTATATGAAATTAATCTATACAGAGTGCTATTTTAAGATATATGACTTGATTTTCATACCATCTTGTGTCTCAAATTTAAATCATTCTTCTAGAATGTGTTTAAAGTCCTTGTATCTCACAACATACTCAATTGGTGTGAGAAATGATTTTTCATGAACTATGTTTTTCTTGATTCTCATCCATATGAGATACGTTCATATGCCATGATCTCCAATCTTGGGCCTGACTATGATAAAAATCCTATTATTCCTTATATAAGAATCAAACTTGTATATGGAATGTTTAATGAGTACGTATGGATGTATTCTCGTTCATATGAGATATGTAGTGAAACCAAGGTTTAATTCCTTGGTCCACCCCCAATATTCCCTTTTTATGTTAGAATCACTTCATTTCCTCGTTGCATGACTCTAACTTGCACATCATAATATTGATTAAAAGGAAACAAATAATGTCTCAATTTTACAAGTGAGTCAGTTCGATGTTAAGGACTTCAACATCATTACCAACATTGATTAAAATACTGATCATGTGAATTGAACGTAACCCCCTTCCATATTTCACACTCTTAATATTTAATATTTTGAGATCATCATAATATTTCATAATGTTTTTTGGTGACAGAGTCTCTGATATTTGAGGTGTATTTTTCTTGACTATGCAGTACGTGCCCTTAGGTGGCCTTGCATAAGTTGCATATATAACCGGCCTTTCAGCCAAAAGATTTTACTATATATCTTTTCAGCATATTTCCTAGTTAACCCAACATAACAAAACCCCCATAATTGGTTTGTAAAATAATGGAAATTTCGTACTTGGTTAATTTTCCTTTTGTCCCCTTCAAACATCGATAACAATACACAAGATTTTGTATTTTAAATAAGTCATTCATGTATATTTGTCACACTACCTTTCTCTCAATATAAATGTCTTCAAGAACACGGTTTACACATTTCCATATTCATGTGTTCTATGTAATATGAAATAACATTGGATCACCTAACCACATATCATATATTGTTTCCATTTCTGGTCTAGTTGTATGACCTAAAACTACAAACACCAGACTTCCTACATATGGGTTAGACATTCGTAGAAATCCTATTCCTCTGATTCTTTGGAAATCATAATTGGAAATACTCTCTCTATATTCATGTACATTCTTTATAAACCAAACTCCATGATTTGGAAATTTTTAATCTCTGTAAACTATCTTCGGCTTTTAGCAGTAGAATGTCCAACTTCTGAGAGATCTTTCTCATGACAATGCATTGTGTGCCCTTAGGTGGCCTTGCATAAATTTTTCCTACATAATAGGCCTTTCAATCAAAATATTCAACTATTTTTCTATGAAAAAAATTCCCCAGTTGGACCTGCATAATACATACCCTATAATGGGTTTTCATGTAATGGTAACTTTCTTTTTGCAAAAGACTTACTCTAATTACTTTATCCATTTTCCCCATATAAATCTTCAAATTAAAAAATTTATAAATCATGGTTTACACTACTTCCCCTCTATACCTAAATATGGTAGTATGTTTCCAAAATATTATCAAGAAATTTGGAGAGTTTCATACCTTTGTTCAACAAAAAAGTCCTTAAATTAAAGCTATCTAATGTCCTCACTTCATGGATTAGAACTACACAGTACAATGTCCTCACTGCATGACTTTGAAGTGCAGAGAAAAATGTCACCAATGCATGACATAAAACTGCATAGTACAATGTTCTCACTGCAAGACATAAAACTATGTATCCAGATATCATAAATTCCCCTTTTTAGCAATGTTTTAGTAATCCTCATACATCAAATTAGTGTAGAATTTGTTTTCCTATTCATCACATATGTTGGAATAAATAACGCTTCATTTATAAAACCCATTTCCTTGAAAAAAACCCATTGTGGTATTGAGTCTCCCAAATCCTATTTTCTATTTTCAATCAACAGTAAAATCTTAAAATCCTAAGAACTCGTTTGCCTAACAATGTTGTACGTGACCCTAGGTGGCCTTGAATAATCTTTTCCTATATAATAGGAATGTTAGTCAAATGCTGCCACTATTGGGAAATGAAGAATATGCATTATTTTTCCCTTCATTATACTTCCCCTATAATGGGGTTTTTCATATAACAGTAAAATCGTTCTTGAAAAAGACTTCTTTTATTTTTATAAAAGTATTAAATTTTGTTACCATAAAAAATCATGACTCAAGATTCCCCTCTAAAATATTTAAAAAATATTAGAGTAATTCTTAGCCTCTGAGTCTGGTTTGGGATCCAATTTCAAAATTTATTGTCAAACCTATTCGACCGTAAACACAAACTGTTTTTATTCTAACATGAATGACTCTAAACTTCCATAAAAAGAGACATGTTGCTCATCGGATTAAAAACCCACAAAGGGAACTCTAGAAAAAATTCAAATCCCAGCTCACTAAATGTACATTTTTTTATGGTTTGGGTAATATTTAGTAAACAAAAGTGAAAAGATACAAAGTTTATAGAGTTGTCTCTATAACCCTAGTAATAATAACACTATTCTCTTTAATCCCATTGGCTTAATAATAAAATTTTTAGCACCCCCGTTCATTTCATTTTAATCATGATTATCTGGTATGAGGGGCTAATGTTAAAACATCATCCACATCATCCATACCATTAGTATTAAAATCATGAAAAGAAATAATGAGGAAATATAAGATTGGAGATAAAATTTCTTTAATTCATATAAAATGTGAGGGACATCCAGAAAAATGGAGCCCCTCTATCATGTATTAAAATAATCTCTCAATATGACTCCTCATTTGTTGAACAACCTCATGATCCCTATCAACTTCCTTCTAATGGTGAGATATCTGAGAAACTCTAGTCTCCTTGGCTAGACTATGTGCTTCTTTAGATGTTGAAATGGCGGTTATCCCCTCCAATTAGGTTTCAACCAATGTTTGGTTGATTTGATCGAGTTTGTTATCAACAACATCCTATTTATGTTGAAGATATACCAACTAAATCATGCATTCATTAATTTTTCGGCCGATTTTGATCGACTTCTTGTTATGATATGCCTCTACCTCAACTACTGCAGCTTGGAAGATCTCAATATTAATAAGCCATTTAGCATTTTCAAAATCATCTTGTAGCTTATGTTTATCATCCCAATGGAAAGAGGACTCATTCATAGCATCATAGACTGTTCAATAATTAAATCCACGAAATCCAAATAAGAATAATAGTGTGGTAGTTTCCCAAAATGTGACATCACCTCATCAAAAGGCTTCTCAGCAGTTACGCTCAATATATGTCGCTAGGTATTCTTATGTGATATGAAAAAATCATAATGTATATCTAATTCTATATTTGAGTCACTACCATTGGGTAAAATTTACTCTAGAAACAGATCACATAATGAGTTTCCTGTTCTTCTTCTCTCGGAACCGTAGAAGTTTCACGTTCTGTTGATTCTTGAGCCAACGCAGAAACATCAACTTCCGATCTAAATATGGTAGATGATTACTCTAAATGATAAATCAAGATCATCTTCAGTTTTAGAAAAAATGGAAAAAATAGAGTATAATCCATAGATATGATAACATTTAAAAAATAATAAGTATTCCTTTTGATTGGATTCATCCCCAATTTTATCAGTTTCAGCAATTTCAGTAGATGTTTCTTGAGAAAGGGCATTCTTCCGAGTTTCGCAATTGTCATAATTGATTTATTTGTAATGTCTCTCAACGAGGGGTTCTCACTAGGTATTTATCCAACTTCCCCATAAGAGGGATAGAGTGGAATCCCCCATTTAGAAGATCCATTGAAACATTTTCTACAGAGAAAGATGCACAAGGTGAATATTGTTATGAAATATCATGTAAAAAAAGAACAATTACGTATGGAAAATGAAATAAGGAGAACTTCCATATTTTTAATTCCTCATGAAAATCTCCAGAATCCTTAATGGAAACTGTAATATCAATATTTGGAATAAGGGCTCCCATCATTGCAGTGTATGCCGTTTGGAATATTATATCATCCTCACTATGGAAGGTATCGAAAATGTTTGCATGATGCCCAAATTGGATCCACTAACATTCTATTCCACTGGCTGTACAATTGGTACAATATAATTATATCATGTTAGGTTTGGGTCAAAATTAGTATTTACTTCAAACTATCCTGAGTCTTCAATCCTACCTCCTAGGGAAATAGGAATGTCATCATTTATTATTTATGGATCTATTAGAAAATGGAAATTGATATAAGATATGTTGAATGATGAAATATTAGAAAGGAAAATAATATTCAAGAGAGATTTATTTGATATTACCATGACTTTTCTCTCCCTTAATAGAGCCAAGAGCAGGTACAACTGATTCTTTTGATGTTTTATCTGCTAAGGTAGAATATCCATCAGCATAAACCTAGGGTTCTCTTGGTATTTTTTTCTTTGGCCTCGAAGAATCATCTCTTAATCCAATGATGGAGGAGAGAGATATAGATCCCACAAAAGGATAAATGTGATTACCAGAGTGTATCAAACAAATTATAATTCCTTGAAGACAATATACATACTTACTCATTAGGTGAGAAATTTAGACTAATCTTGTTGGTCTGTTGTGATTGTTTTCATAATCATGAGGAGAAATCGAAACACTCCTCTTTGCTAGAGAAACCTTAGGTAACAGATGAGGATTATCTGTTAATATCTCTCCAATCATGATTCTCGCTCCTAGAGAATGTTATAGAGACCTAGGAGGATCATTTGATGTGTCAATGTGAGAACCTACAGGCCCATACCATGGTGATATAATAATATGTCCAGAGTTTCCTTTCATACATTAATGATTCAAAATTCATTTCCTCATGATTAATAATGTTGAATGGTAAAAAATAATTGTGAAAAAATAGAGGAAAATATGTTCTAAGTATAAACATAAATATCTCATTCCTCCTCTAGTTTAACAATTACCCCTTCATGTATTCCTAATTACATCATATGGTATACACATTTAGAGGATGGGTTTTTTCATCAGATGCATATAAAAAAGCCTCTAGCTCCGTAATATACTCATGTACTTCAGCTAGGTTATTATCCCGATTTCTATCAGATGGTGCATTAATGTCACCCACATCCAGTATTCAAATCAAATGTTGGAGGAATGCAAAGGCTTCTATATGTTCACTTTTCATGCTCTCCCAAAATTTAATGGCTAAATGTGACACACATATTTTTCTCAATATGGTTGGTTATGGATAAAATTCAACACCTTCTGACTACTGAGCCTCTTAAGGAATCCCTTCTTCATCAGAAAGGTCTACATATGGAATATGAATCTCTTTCTGATGGTGGTGAATGGTTCACCTTGGTTCTAGAGGTATTTATTTATTATCCCTAATCTTCTTGGTATACCACCTGGGATGATGCTTTGAAGGCTCTAGAACCTCTAAAACTTTTCATCATCCTTAGACTTATACTTCTTTACACGATTTCTACAAAAACTAGTTGTTGAAGCTTCCACTCGATATATAACTTTTTTCAAAGCCCCTTGAAGACATTAAGAATCCCAATCATTTGAATATCCAATGTCCAATCGGATTGATTTATCTGAAGGAGTTAACATAATTGAAAATTTGGATGTCTCTAAATCCATTATAATAATAAATTGTCTCAATACCATTGGGTGTTTCTCATGTGTAACTTTCATGGGTGGAAATATGTTTGATTGTTGAAGATGTCTAAACTAACGAGAAAACCTATTGGGAGTGTAATCCTTACAGATAATTTCACCATCAATCAAGGTGGATAATACACTATCCTGGAATGGTATCATATAAGACCTCATCTAATAATTTTCTTGTTTACCACCATCATGAAATGTCCAAGTTGGTGGGTTGCCAAAACCAAAGAACCTAAATTCTATTGATGCAATCAATGCCTTTATCACTACATCAGGTCTCAAATTATGAGGCTTAATACCATAAACATTCCATAAAAATGGAGTGAATTGAATCTTGGGGACTTTAACTAAATTCAACACTGAGTATGATGAAAAGTGTGCTGGAATCCAGCCCCACAATACATGAAATGGCCCTACAATTATAAATGGAGCCTTAACATTGTATAAATGCTATAGGTAATAATAAATTATTTCCAATACACGACTTTCTATCCCAATATACTTCCCTTCTAGCAATTTAGCTATGATGGGAAAATTCCATGGCCTTACACCTCCTCCATACCCACGGACTTGAAGCTAGTAAATGCTTAGACACATGGAAAGGAATGTGCTTAAGTGTATCTTTGAATCTATATCAGATTATACTTTATATCCCCCCATTATTATAGTCACCTCGCACCAATGTATGCAAATATGTTCCTGAACAACCCCGATTATCTTTAGAAGGACAAACATTATGACTTCCACAGGTGGGACCTTTCTCTGTTTTTTGTTCCAAAAAGGATTATATCCACACTCTATCATGAATATGTTTATTGTATATTAGTAATTTCATTGATATTGTGAATAGTTCATGAGAAAATATTGGTGTTCTGGTAACATCACCCAATGTTGTAATCAGAAGAATAAACTGGTCATACATTTCCTCGAGAATTGGAACCCCCACTATTTGGTAGATATCCCACTAACTAATGCCAATTACACCGTGGGTCAAATGGAATGAAATCATATGGAAACTACATAGGCTCAGATATTCAGAAATGAAATAATTTTTATAATCATATGTTTTTCCCATCCAGACAGCTTCATAGATATAAACATATGATAACTCTTTCATAAATTATGCACAACTCCGGCGTACACAAAATTACCTCATCCCTTCAGGTTTAACACCTCTCCAGGAATGAAGATCCCAATCCCCCTTCCATCCAATGAACTGATCTATTTGAGAATCCCAAAAGGTTAAATCATTTCAATGTGTCCTTGGCTCTATCGCATGATCATTCATATCAGGATTACCACTACTTTGATCCATGATACAACCAATTGGGATTGTTCCCTCATGAAATGGAAAACACCTCACGGTAATACTCATGCAATGACAATTGGAGTATTAAAGAAAACAATTATCTGGGAAGTATTTATTAATATATGGAATGTAGGAATCTTGTTAAATCCCCTGTCAATACAAGGACATGTAGCGAGTTTTTGGATATTCACGTTGATACAAAATTAAACCATTCCATATTCCTGGAAGATTACATTCAACAATTTCATAATAATCTTTCTGAAGATCTCCATCATCCCATTTTGACGAGCCGTAGCTTCTTCAGTAGAGTTAGTCAAATGAGTCATTTCCTGCAAAATAATTACCAACCCCCCCCCCTATTATATTGAAATTTCAACTTATGGAAAATCTAATTTCAAGTTAAAGTAATTTGAAAATATGACAAAGGAAACTCTTCGTGTAGGTCCTTTGACGAGGTTTGTCACATAGGTCATTCAATAAGGGTCCTAGAACAACATATTCGAAGAATTCATTCAGTGTATCTCCATAGCTAATGTAGTTTTACCTTGTTATAATTTCAAGGAAACTATGTGAGAGCACAATTCATTGAGGCTGGACCAAAGAGATACACAATGAGAGATGAAAATTTTGGAAGCACAGGTGAATAAAATCACAAAGGATAAGTCCTATTTATAAAAAGATGCAAATCTCTGCAACATGCTTGCATAAATATACTATGAGGAATAACTACATGATGTACTCCCTGGAAAATCTACGCGGTTCAATAATTAATCCATAGTATTTTCCCTACAATTTTACCTTAGGACTCGACAATCTAATTAATTGTATAAAATCATGAGGGTGGGGGGGGGGGATTTTGTTGACACTATATAGGAATAAAAAAATTACTTCGATGATAGCCTTGGATCATTCCAAATCCCAAGACAATGTTCAAAAAAATAAATGTAAATCCAAAGTTTCAAAATACCTACACGACAGATCTACGTGGCATTCCTGCGCGGCAGACATGGGTGGCAATATACATTCTTTTCCCCTATACAAAAAACCTATGCGGAGGAACGATGCAAAGGGCCTGCTCAAAAAAATTACCCTCGAACATGTCCCCTACAAACCGATAAATATATACCCTTGGGATCCCCCTTTCAGGGACTGAAAAAGTTTAAGGACTTTCTGAATCTCCTATTGCATAGCTCTTTCACCTAGATCCCTCAAATTTTCCCAGGTAGCTCTCTAAAAACACTGGAGAACAGATAATTAGATCAGGACAAGTATGATTTGAAATTATTCCATAATTTTCAGCATACATAGGCTTGGTTCCCCTATGTAATGCATTTTTTCAGTCATCATAAAGGCCTCAACTGCACAGCTATGCGGTAAAGCAACGCAACATGCCTATTTTGGGTCTCTACACAGAGTACCAACACGGAATATATGTGTATAATGCCTGCATATCAACTTATGTATCATCATTAAGGCCACTCATTGTAGGATAACTCCTTCTATGGTTTCTGTATCTGAAAGGGACAATGTTGAATCTCCCACCAAAACCTCCTGACTTATCAATTATTTGGTAAAGGCACATTAATGTGTCTCCATTTTGGGTTTGTATATATGTATTCAAAGGTTTCTCACATTTTTTTACAATGGGGATTAGATAAATGGAGTGAATGTGGGTTTGTATATCCAAAGTCACATGGACCTTTTCCAAGGAATGGTGTTGGGAAGTTCCCGATTTGAAGGATTTGGGTTTAGGTTCTATCCGCCCATTTTTTGTCTCAAAGACCCTAGACCTCATATCTCTAGTAGGGAAGGTACAGTTCACACTTTATTTTCCATGAAATCAAAATAATTGTATCCCTCTACAACCATGATCAATTTTAGGGTAGCTATCCTGGTGTAATCCCCTAACCTTTCTAGGAGGAGGTTTCAGTCTCGCTCCTCTCTACTTCTTTCACCTTCACTATTTCCTTGCATTAGACCCCTATCCAATGTTATTTTATAATAGGGTGGTCTTTTCTCCTTTCCATCTTCTAGGGTTGACTCGACCACACCCACCATCACCACTATTGGTGTGCCCTCTTCAACTACTAGCAGAGGAGGAAATGTATGGGTTCCATTGTTGAATCTTTGACATCCACTTGTTTCTCACACCGATCATAACTCAAGTGGGCTTAGAATTTTTTTATGATCACAAATGTTTTATAGGAACCACTTGAACTATAAGTACTTGGATTCCTATTCATACCATGATATGATGGAAGCCTTCGCAGGGCCCAAGCTCATTAGATATCCTCTTCAATAATCCAACCCTAATTCCCTTATTATGTGTATCTTCCTTTGGATCAAGCGCCAAATTAATCCCCAAAATCACCAAGACATCCTTTTTAGGAATTAAGCCCATAATCATTTCTATCAAAGGATTATACTCTCCTATGATACCAATCAAACAATGTGGGATTTGATTCCCATCCACATGGGATACATAGGAATATTTCTTTAGGATTAAACCTGACACATCAAATAAACCCTATTCTTCCAGGGATATATTCCCAAGAAGGTAAAATATTACATAGAAATAAATATTCTTTCCATATTCCTTGGGTTGCTTCGGTATATGTCCTACACCAAACATTTACCATGCACCATTCGCTTACATTTCCTTACAACATGACATTAAACTATTTGGCTAGGTCCTAACCACATGATCTTAAAAGGTATTATGTGTCCTATTAATCAGCTCTGAACAACAACGGTTCTGATTCCTTTTACTAGGATACGTAGGTAGCCCATTTTATGGGTACTATTCCAATATCATAACAATCCTTCGTCTCCTGTGATGATAAAAAATTCCCTAGTGCCCCACTATGTGGCTTAGAAACTAATATCGTCATAATGATGATTATATGAATCTCTAAGTAGTATATGAGAGGATACCATTTATGGAGAACCTCGAATACAAATGCATATATACATTATCGAAAAACCTTGAATACATACGGATGTTACTAAATTTTACACATGTTAATAAGTGATGGAAAATTCTAAGGGAGACTTATGTTATACTTGGTGAATTAATAAGGATTCCTGAAAATATTATAATTTTATAGAGTCTCGATATACAGAATAATTACCCCAAATGGGTGTGATGATTCCGAAAACCCATCCTATCGACCAATTCATGTTATTATTTATTGTAAAGTTCAAATTTAAAGAATTACTAGCTTTGTAAGGACGGTCCCTTTTTGATAAAGAACTGTTGGATGTTTCCAGTTCTATGAATAAATCCAATGGAAACCACCTAGAAGTTGTGATTTATACACTAGAACACATGTTTTATGTAAAACCCCAAGATTTCATAGTAATTTATTTTCTTTAATGTAATTCAATATCTTGCGCTACAGGAAACACTGTGTACGAGCACACCACAACTTACCAAAATAGCCATTAAAAAAGACGGTAGGATTATTATTAACTAAATTTTGAATTTTTTATACTCTATATAATTTTATAATCCATATAATTTGTTTCTTAGACATTATATAAGAATGAATTATTTTTTCAGATAAAAGAAGATTTTTTAAAAAGAATGCAATTTTACCACCTTTTAATGAAAATCAATTTTTAAAACAAATATTTGACACTTTTATATATTAAATTTAATGAAATTAAATTTTTATTTAGAATTGAGTAATAAAAAATTAATTTGGTTAATGTTTTGGTACTATTCTGACAACATTCTTATTTTCATGAATACTAAAAAATACTAAATTTAAATTGAAAACAACTTTTTTAATCGAAATAATTTATAGTGTTAAATAAAGAATTTGAATGGTTTGGAAGTATAATTACATTATAATTTTATCATTTAATACAATGTAGGTCATTATAAGTAATTTCAAATTTATATATGACATAAACACATGTCAATCTTTTGATAGTTTTTTTTCTTTTTTAAAACCCTCTTTTCGGTTTTGACAACTGTAATTAAGTTTAAATTAATAAATGTAAATTCAATGTTTTGAATTTGATAAAATATAATTCATTTTTAAATTCATTATATCAAAATAATCTTGGGGAACAATTTTGGTATTTTTCTGAAAACATTCAATTTTTTATGAATAGTGATAAACACTACGTTATAGTTTAAAAATTACTTTTTATTTAAATAATTATTTATTTTATTTAAATTTATTTTATGTATAAATAGATATATAATACCTATATAAGTTCAATGTTATTCATTGAAGTCTTTTATAATAAAACTAGATGTATAAAAATTTATTGAACTTTTTACCGTCTTTTACCCACCTTATAGGAGCATTTGCAAATTAAATAAAAGATAATTTTCCCACTTATATGAATTGAATTTTAAAAAATATTAGAGGCGCGGTTAATATCAGTAAGTAAAATGTGATTCAATAAGATGAAAATAATTTTTTGTGAATAGAAACTTTTGGCTTTTATTTACCACGGTTAAAAGTAAATAGGGTAATTAAAGGTAAAAATTATATTATAATTACCCGAAAACATGTCCTAATTCTATTTAATAAGTTAAATTCTACCAAAAGAAACCTTAAAAAAAATATGATCCTTTTTGTACATTTTTATTAGATTGGGACATTTATTATTATTTTATTTAAAGAGGAGTTAAAATTGTTAAATTCAATGATTATTAACTAACTGATTTTTAATAGTGTTATATTTATTATAAATAAGTCTATAAATATTAATTAGAAGGGTAAAATTACTTTATACATAATGGTATTTTATTTATAACTTTAAGAGTTTAAATAATTTAATATATTTATTAAAAAATGATGATTCAGTAATTGCCTTCTTAATGAAATATTAAAATTGTGTATATTATAAATATTAAAATAAATACAATTTGAACGTTTTGATTCCATACATGAATTTTATAGGTTAATATAACATTTCATGTTTGATTAGACAAATTTTATTTCTGAGTGATAAGGTTGTTATGACTTTCTCCAAAACAAAATACCAAATCTTGCCAAAATTGACATAAATTAATTGTTAAAACAAATAATATATTATTGGTTGATATAATATTCCTAAAAATCAAAATTTTAGATAAATGGATTAAATAATGTTATAAATGTCATTAATGAACTGCTTTAGGTTCTCTTGGAGGTTTTGAGAATGTTAATTAACCATATAGTGTAAGAAAACAAGAAGACACAATAAAAGTTAAACTATTTAACTAAGAGTAAAATCTAAAAGATATGGTTAAAATGGTAACCTAAACTTTTATAAAACCTATTGGTTGAGATTATTTCAACCCCTACAAACCTTATATTCTAAATAAATCATTTTTAGGCCATTAGAAACCGAAATTGATTTTATTTTAAAATAATATTTCATGCTTTTCCTAAAGTAACCCTCACCTCTCTTTTAAAAGGGCACTTCCCCTTCTCTTAATTTCACACCACCAAATACATTTTGCTCGGCCAAACCCTGCGAAAACAACATGCCAACATCCCCCACATAATCCTAGACTCCTTAATTTGATCATAAATCCATCCTATAAATCCCTTTTGATCAACTCAATATGAAACACCCGAAGAAGAGGTAATAATTTCACCTCCCTCTTTCATGTTTTTTTCTTCCACTTACTCATTCTTTTTTGTTTCCATAACAAAATAATAAATCCAGTAACTTCTACATAATGGTATGTTATTTTAAATATGGTAAAGCCACATTCATTATTATATATATATTCTATAAATGACAAAGTCATCATACATGCGTGCGTACTTATCATCGTCCTGTTTTGGTATAGTTTGTTATTCAAACACTTAATTTTTTGGATTGGTTTAATAATTAGTATAAATGATGTAAATAATAAATATAACATGTTAATTATTCTATATATATGATATAACATCCAATTACATACGATTTCACCATTAATATAGTGATATTTTCTCTTGTACGTACGTACGGCTTACCGTCTCCACGAAGGCGATGAGATTCCTTCCCCATCGTAATCATTCAAGAATAATTTTCATTTTATGATTAAAAATAATGTTTAATAACTTAATATAATTATAGATATGAATCAAATACATCATATACATAAAAAACATGTCTTATGTAACAAAACATATAGAGGAAAACGAATCAGTTAACAACAAAAACAATGATACCACTGAAATATCATTAACAAAACTATATTAGAAGACCATATATGATATCATATTTATGTATTTGGGTCTTTTATAATTTAATAAGAATTATTTAACCATTATATATGAGGTTAACCTAACCTATACTAAGGAATATTTCAAGGTAAGGGGTTTTCATCTCACTTTTATTCCCTTGATATTTATGCTATATTTTCCACAATTACACTTCCTGTGATGTATGTACATGTAAAGTCCCGTAAATATCAAGGGAAGTTTTTTTATTTTCTTTGGGATTCTACAAGTATGTAGTTTATGACGGCACCTGATTCCGTGGCTCGGTGTGCCCAGAATCATTTTCCGAACTATAGCTTGGGTAGGTTCAGTGAACGAACGAGCGGGTTTTTCTAACTTTTGAACCGGTGCTCGGAATCGAAATCTGAGGGCACTGTTGAAACCGAAACACCGGTAATTTCTTAAGAAGACCCTTTCTGGAGTTGCGTTTGCTCGGGTGGTGTTGTTAAATAATTGGGTTAACTAATTAGTGAAATAAAATTTGCGCCACAATTTTTTTTCTAATTTAAATAGTTATAACCTATCCATGTGAGTTGAGTTGACCCACTACATCCTAACCACATGGTAGGATATTTGTGATGTAGGGCCCATACGAGCCCCACCCCTTTAAATTCCCAAAACCCCCCTATTTATTTTGGCAGCCCCCCATAAATGTGTAACACACCCACCTCCCCTCTTTATGACATTCAACTCTCACAAATAAATTGATTTTTTAATGTCATTCAATTAATTTAATTTTTAGTTTGAATTTTGATGTTTTGAAAATGCATGACGTGTGTTAATAAAATAAGCCTTCCTTATTTTATTCGGGGGTGGGAGCTTGTGTGTTGAGTTCTTGGGGAGAGAATACTCTAAGGTTGAAGAACTCTGTCACCGCAAGGGGAGATCGACGTGCCGTCTCCTCTCCTCTCCGCAGCCGGTGAGTGAAATATTTTCCGGAGAATGATGACATGCCCACCTTCGATCCTCTTCACCCGTTAAAGAAAGGGGGACGCCACATCCTTCATCAGGTGTGCATCGATGACATATATGGAGCCTCGTTCTGCAATGGCGTTTTCCACGAAGCCTTTTTCCACGACGATCGTCGTCTGACAACCACCTTGAGGTAGGGTATTTGAGTAGAATTTATCCCCGTTCTTTGTCGTTCATTTTTATGGTTGAGATTTTCCTATTGATATCACCATAACGGAAGGATGTCGGACCGCACGGACATGGCCGACCCTCCTGCCCCTTTGTTCTTGTACTCGTTGTGGCTCGAATGATGGTGGCGTGGTGCCAATGCACAGCACGGGAATGAAAGGAGGTGTAGAGGTGGATGCGCGGTGCCGTCGCAACGCAACGGATTACTCGAGGGAATGTCGTGGCCGAAGCGGGCCGCGACAGAGGGGCGCGGTGCCGACATAACGCGCTATTCAAAGAAGGGCCACGACCTAAGGCCACGGTGGTAAAAACAGGGGGCGTCCGGACTTTTCGGTCATTGGAGCATCAAGTGACGTGGACCCCTTTGGCCACGGCGGAACATCAGGAGTCGGTCGGATAAACCGGCCGCCGGTGCATGGAAAGAGGGACCCGCGAAGGGGGTCCCGCAGTGGCACATCGGCCGGCCAACTAGGCCGGCCGTTCGAATTTCCAGGGGTCATAACCCCTAGTGGCGGAAAGGTGGTCCCCCCACATGGGGGCCATGGTTACAAAGGCAAGGGGGGACAGCACACCCCCCCCATGCGTTCGCTCAACGCACGACGCCCGCCGCGCTGAACCGGCCGTGCCGGGATGGGTCGCCCGCACTAGGTCGGGCCACCCGCGTCGGGCCGGGCCACGCCCTATTGGGCCGGACCTGGGTCGGGTCGACCCAGTTCTGGCCGACCCAGGGGGTCTTGGGCCGGGTCGGTCCCGACCCAAAACCCCCTAAAAACGGACAGCTTCGTTCAATGTCCCATAACAAGGGCTACGGACCTCCGATCGACGTACCGTCAGTTGTGATGTGATCCTTGGATCGAGAAAGTATTTTTGGTATATTACACTCAGGGTTTCAGAGAACTTTGGTTACGTCCGGGTTGGTTCGAACAAGAAACCAATCGGGCCCTCGGAGTGGAAATGCTTATAACTTGAGCTCAGGACGTCCGATTGACGTGTCGTCGACTTTGTTGGTTTCCTCTTAGTGAGACGGTCCTTTTGGCATAATCCACTCGAGGTTTGGATGCATTTGGAGTATGGTCACATTGGTTTTCACTTAAAACCCAACCGGGCCCCTGGGACGAAAAAACCAATAACTCTCAGACTGGGCGTCTGATTGAGGTGTCGTTTGTCATGTTGTGTTTCTATTAACATGACGGAACATTGTGATAAATCAACTCTGGTCTACGTGATTGTTGATGTATCGACCTCTTGGCTCGTGGAGTGGACCCTCCCAGAATGAGTGTGCTGTGTGCGAGAACCCTAGAGCCGGCTGAGACTTGACGACTGCTGATCGATTGACTCGGAGTGTTTCGGATAGCCCACTGGGGAGCGCTTGGTTGTAGTGGTAGACCCACGGCAGAAGAGCGCTTGGTTGTAGCGGAAGACCCACGGTACTCAACCGAAGGAGTACCTTTGTAGGCTATGAGGAGGAGCTCTTGGTTGTAGCCGCAGACCAATGGTGGGAAGCGATTGGTTGTAGTAGCATGCCCACAGTACTCGACAGGTGGAGTACTACAGCAGTCCAAGGTTAGTGGGATGTGCTTGGTTGTAGCGGAAGGCCCACTGTACTCGATAGAGGAGGATATCCCCAGAAGCTATGGTTTCGATATCATGAATAAAATCTTGGTTTGAGCTGATCCTTGATTTTCAATCATTATCTTCGATGTGATTGACTTGATATCCGGTGTGGATTAGATTATGCTTTCCTTTGTGGAATGAGATGTACTTTCCTGTATGGATTATGTTTTAATTTCCGGAGTGGACTGGATTGTAATGGAGCTCGTGAGTTGTAGCTTAACTGGATTTGATGACATATGTATATGTATGGGAATATACCTAAGTAGTGTTGGATGATACTTCGTGATTGTATCTTTTCTTTTTCTTTTATCCTTTGTGGATTCAAGGATACCTTCGGGGGTCTCCGGGTCCCTACTGAGTATCGTATACTCACCCCTGCATGGGCTTCGCCCGCACTATGTTGTGTTGGTTGTACACGATAGACATCACTGATCGTGGTTGAGGCTTGTAGAGCTGGACGGTACCCAGAGGAGTATCTCACGACGAGTTAGTGCCCGGAGGTGGATATCACGTCGAGTCAGTGCCCAGAGAAGGATTTCACGACGCGTCGGTACCCGGAGAAGATGGAAAGATGTGGAGTGCTGAGGAGGAGATCTGTACGTACCCTTCCGGTAGGAACCTAGAGGACGATCTAGGAGCAGCTCGACACCTTCCAGTTGTTGTACTTTCGTTCAGTTATAGCTCTACTTTTCAGTTGGGTTTGTATTTTAGCCCATTTACCTTTCATCACATTATTTTTTACTTAGTATTAATTCTGCTTATACTCTGTGGTGTTTGTTACGTTTAAAAAAGAAATGAATTCACTTTTTCTCTGGATTGATGCCTTTAGTGCTAGTTGCCAGCCCTGGCCTATGGAGGGAGGGCTTGGGGTAGTCAAGAAAGGGGCCCCAAGGACGGATTGTGAAAAATTGGTATCAGACAAGTTCGGTTCTACTGCATAACTCAAGACTCTGATCGTTCTTCTATGTGAAGCAATTGTGTTAAGGGTATTGAGTGTGGTTGTCAGTCCAAGGAGTCTAGTGTTGGTGCGGCTGTCGATGTATCCATACACCAGGACCTCGACTTCTGATTTCTGATTCAATACATGAAAACACTGATTGCATGTGTGTTTCAAAGATTTCTTTGTGATTTCTTGTGTCAGCTCACCAATTATACTATTTTGACTGTGGCACACCTGTCTCTTCTTAGGATGGCCCCATGATGGAAACCTGCTACGGTTCAGAGCTTTGTTTGAGATGAAAGCCCAGTGAGAAATGAGGCCTCGGTATAGGGCCCCATTACAGTGGAGGCACCGATGGTACCTCTACCCACCGAGCCACCGATGCCACCAGCCCCAGCCGTTGAGAATGCACATCGCCTTAGTGCACTGCATGAGTTTCAGCATCAGAGACCGCCTAGGTTTCACAGGGAGACGGACCCTCAGGCATCCGAGGATTGTCTGGAGGCTGTTGATCGAGTTTTTATATTGGTAAGGATGCCAGAAGACTTCATGGTGATCCTTGCTGCCAGCCACCTTCAGGCAGCAGCTGGCAGATGGTGGAGCCTGATACTCCGAGTGCACGACGAGGCATCACATCTGTGGGAAGACTTCAAGAGCCTGTTCCGGGAAGAGTTTATACCATACACCATTCGAATGGTGCGCATACATGATCTACTTCATCTTTAGAAGGGTAGCATGATGGTGGAACAATATTTAGCGAGGTTCACCGATCTCTCATGGTACTCTACATATATGGTACTGGGCCCGTTCTTCAGGGCCCAAACCATCGAGCTGGGGCTTAGGCGAGAGATTATAGCTTCAGTTACTTCTCAAAGAATCCCAATGCAGACATGGGTGTTGGAGCAAGCCCTCTTAGTGGAGAGTTTCCTTGCTGAGCAGTCTCCAACAGCAGGACCCACCCCTAGCCGGCATGCGGCAGAGTCTTCTACAGCAGGAAGTAGACAGACGATGCAGAGGTCCCAGAGGACCTGACCTACAGGTGGTCGACCGCATGACACAGGATCATGTGTGTGAGGCACCTGGATTGGAGAACGACTTACCGGGAGCGGAAAATGTTAATCCTATGGCGGGGTTGGTCACATGGCACGTGACTGTCCGACCCGCCATACAGATGACCAGAAGATAAATGAAGGACCTCCCAGGTAGAGGCAGAGGTTCGATCGGGGTGGATCATATGGAGTAGGAGACTGAGGCAGGGGAGCTGGACGTGCAGCTGGAGGTGGATGACGCTTCGAGGTGTTGCCACCACCACCACCAGGAGGTCCACCCTGACCGTAGGGAACATGTGGACATGTGAGAGCTCTGCTTCAGGCAGCTGAAGCATATGAATATGGAGCTCCGGAAGCCGGTGGCCAAGAGCGGGACTAGTTATAGGAATGGGACCTTTGATATTGGTGCTTCTAGTTTCCTTGATGTATTTGTTGCATGTCTTTGTACTTCAGATGAAATTATAAAAGACTATTTTCCTTGTGGAGTTTGCTTCCTCTGTTTTTGTGTACTAAGAGGTTCTGGTTAAAATTGTTGACTTTACCCTCACTTTTGAGATTTCTTCTGGAGGAGACCCAATGACCACACACTGATGCCGATAGTGTAACTCAACCCTTGGAGGTGAGTATAACAGTCGGATATCTTGGAAGTAGCGTTGAGGCCTTACGACATCATCCATGTCATGTATTAGTATCATTCATGTCAGGATTGACTATATTAGGAAAAGAACATTGTTCATACAGGGGATGAGACAAAATTTCTCATATCGGAAAAGAATAAATCTTATAAACTCTTGTAGGACCAGGGAAGGTCTAGGTCATCCAGGAGCGGGTGAGGATAGCTCAGAGCTAACAGATTTCTTATGCTGACAGGAGGAAGAGACCACATGAGTTGGAGGATGGTGACCACTTTTTCTTACAGGTCTCAACTCGATGTGGTTTACAGAGATTTGGCCCGGGTAGCATGTTATCTCCAAGGTTCAACGGAACCTTCTAGGTCCTAAACCGGATAGGCAAGGTGGATTATCACCTGGCTCTACGTCCTCAGTTTCACTGGGTGCACGAAGTTTTCCACATATCTCAGCTGAGGAGATACGTGCATAACCCATAGCATATCATCGACCATGGGGAGCTAAACATCGATGACGGGGTGACTTTTACGGAGGTCCCAGTGGAGATCGAGGATCGACAGGACCAGGTCCTACGTGGACGGTCTATACCTCTAGTGTGCATCAGATTGTAGCACGAGAACCTCTAGGATAGAACATGGGAGTGGGAGGATCAGATGCATGCACAGAACCCCCTTTTGTTTCCCTAGTTTTTGATGTAGCTTTACGGGGACGTAAAGCCCTTAGGTTGGAGTAATGTAAAGACCTGTAAATTTCAAGGGAAATTATTTTCTTAATTTTTTTTGGGATTCTACGAGTACACAGTTTTTGATGGCACCTGATTCCGGGGGACGGTGTGCCTGAAATCATTTTCCGAAGTTTAGCTTGGGTACATTCAGTGAACGAACGAGCAGGTTTTTCTTACTTTTGAACAGGGGCTCGGAATAGGAATCTGAGGGCACCTTTGAAACCTAAATGCCAGTAATTGTTTAAGAAGACCATTTCTGGAGTTGTGTTTTCTCGGAGGTGTTTTTAAATAATTGGGTTAACTAAAGAGTGAAATAAAATTTGCACCACAATTTTATTTCTAATCTAAATAGTTATAAACTATTCATGGGTGTTGAGTTGACCCACTACATCCTAACCACTTGGTAGGAAATTTTTGAGGTGGGGACCACATGAGCCCCACCCCTTAAAATTCCCCAACCCCCCCCCCCTTTTATTTTGGAAACCCCCCATAAATGTGTAACACACCCACCGCCCCTCATTATGACATGTCAACTCTCACAATTAAATTGATTGATTAATTCCATTAAATTAATTTTATTTTTAGTTTGAATTTCAATGTTTTGAAAACGCATGGCGTGTGTTAATAATATATTCCTTCCTTATTTTATTTGGGGGTGGGAGGTTGTGTGTTGATATTTTGGGGAGAGAATAATCTATGTTTGAAGAACTCTATCACCGCAAGGGTAGATCATCGTGACATCTCCTCTTCTCTCTGCAACTGGTGAGTGACGTCTTTTCCGGAGAATGACAACACACCCACCTTCGATCCTCTTCCCGAGTTAAAGAAGGATGGACACGACATCCTTCATTGGGCGTGCACCGATGACGTATACGGATCCTCATTACACGACGCCATCTCCTGCGACGCCTTTTTCCCACGACGATCACAGTTCGACAACCACCTTGGGGAAGGGGATTTCAGTATAATTTATCCCCATTCTTTGTCGTTCATTTTTATGGTTGAGATTTTCTGATTGATATCACCATAATGGATGGAGGTCGTACCGCACGAACACGGACAACCCTCCTCCCCCTTTGTTGTTGTACTCGTTGTGGCTCGAACGATGGTGGCGTGGTGTCGATGCACTGCGCGGGAAAGAAAGGAGCTGTGGAGGTGGATGCGTGGCGCTGTTGCACCGCGCCGGAGAACTCGATGGAATGCCACGGCCTAAGAGGGCCACGACGGAGGGTCACGGTGTAGACACGATGTTCCGGTCGAAGAAGGGTCGTGACCTAAGGCCATGGTGGTTACCAACAGGGGGGTGGCCGAACTCCGCGGCCGCCGGAGCATCAAGAGCCATGACCCCCTTTGGAAGCGGCAGAACATTAGGAGGTGGCCGGATAAACCGGCCGGCCAACCGGGCCAGTCGTTCTAATTTCCGGGGGTCATAACCCCCGGTGGTAGACAGGTGGTCCCCCTACGTGGGGGCCATGGTTACAAAGGCAAGGGGGGGGGGGGCAGCCCCCCCCCCCACTTCCGATTGATGCGCCGTCTGTCATGTTGTGTTCCTATTGATGAGACGGAACTTTGTGATACATCAACTATAGTCTATGTGACAATTGATGTATCGACCTGTTGGCTCATGGAGCGGACCCTCTCGGAACGAGCGTGCTGTGTGCGGGAACCCTAGAGCTGGCTGAGACATGAATACTACTGATCGATCGACTCGTAGTGTGTCGGATATCCCAGTGGGGATCGCATGGTTGAAGGTGCAGACCCACGATGAAAGAGCACTTGGTTGTAGCGGAAGACTCACAATACTCAACAGAAGGAGTACCTCTGTAGGCAATGAGGGGGAGCGCTTGGTTGTAGTAGTAGAACCATGGTGGGAAGTGATTGGTTGTAGCAGCAGGCCCATAGTACTCGACAGGTGGAGTACTACAGCAGTCCAAGGTTAGTGGGAAGCACATGGTTGTAGCAGCAGGCCCACTGTACTCGATAGAGGAGGAGTTACCCTGCAACTCTAGTTTCGACATCATGAATAAAATCTTGTTTTGATATGAGTCTTGATTTTCAATCATCATCTTCGATGTGATTGACTTGATATCCTGTGTGGATTGGATTATGCTTTCCTGTGTGGATTGGGACGTACATTCCTGTGTGGATTTTGTTTTACTTTCCTGAGTGGACTAGATTGAACTAGAGCTTGTGAGTTGGAGCTGAACTGGATTTGATGACTTATGTATATGTATGGGCATATACCTAAGTAGTGTTGGATTATACTTCATGATTGTATCTTTTCATTGTGGTTTATCCATTGTGGATTCAGGGAGACCTTCGGGGGTCTCGGGGTCCCCAGTGAGTATGATATACTCACCCCTGCATGGGCTTCGCCTGCACTACGTTGTGTTGGTTGCAGAAAACAGACATCACTGATCGTGGTTGAGGATTGTAGAGCTGGACTGTACCCGGAGGAGGATCTCACGACGAATCATTTCCCAGAGGTGGATATCACGTCGAGTCAGTGCCCGAAGGTGGATTTCATGATGAGTCTGTACCCAGAGGAGACGGACGGACCTGGAGTGCTGAGGAGAAGATCTGTACATACCCTTCAGGTAGGAACCTGGAGGAAGATATATGAGCAGCTTGACACCTTCCAGTTGTTTTACTTTCGTTCAGTTGTAGCTCTACTTTTCAGTTGGGTTCGTATTCTAGCCCATTTACCTTTCAGCACTTTCTTTTGTACTTAGTATTGCTTCCTCTTATACTCTGTGGTGTTTGTTACTTTTATAAAAGCAATGCCTACCCTTTTTATTTGGATTTACGCCTTTGGTGTTAGTCGCCATCCCCTGGACTATGGAAGGTGGGATTGGGGTAGTAATGGCATGGGCCCCAAGGACGGGTCATGACAATACTGCCCTTGATTATATTGTTTATGTAATATGCATTAATTTATGTTTATTTATATCATAATTGGATGATCCTTCTATCCTGGGGTGTATTCCTTGTAAGTTACCAAATCGATATGGTAATTTCAATTTTCAATTTCCACTCATTCAGTTTTACGCAATATTCATTGATTACTTCACTCCAAGATTATATGTGAAATCTCTATTTATATACTTATGTAGTAACTTCCACTCCCCTTTGTTTCGATATACTTCTGATATATATAATCACTCCATTGATAAATTCTAATGTCATCGATATATACATGGTAGGAGTAATTTTAACTCAATTTCTATTCATTGGGTTAAACATCCGAGTCATCAGTGTTGTTTTTACAAGAATATGTGTGAATGTACACTGATTGATTTATAATTATTATTCAATCATATTGAGTGTATTTATATTTTTCACACATAATTATTTCATTGATTTATCCTTAGCATAAGGATACGATCTTTATAAAGGAATTCATCTCAACTTACCATCCAATGAGACTTCTTTGTTGTTACGTGCCAATTCACATTTATTTGATATATATATTCTAATTTGACATAGAATATCATGAATCCCTTTATTATCCTGATATTATAAATTTTTTATTACATCAATTATTTGTAATCAAGTATCTCTCATTTCTTTAGGAACTCTAACTAAAATATCATTTTAAATGTTTTAAAACTTTATTCTACTAAATCATTGTCATTAATTTCCATGTTTTACAAATGGTTTTAAGGTTTTATTTATAAGGAAATTAATTTTTTAATATTAAAATTTCATTTAAAAGATTCAATGTGCTATGGGAACTTTGATTCAAAATTCTATTTTAAACAGCTTTATGATAGATAGTGAAACTTTTAAATGTTTTCATGAAAAGGGATATTTCTCTCAAATATTTTTAGAAATCATTTTAACCTATGTCAACATCCTTTATGGGATATTATATTTGATCAGTATGATTTATTATGATACAAAATTTTCATACTTTATTGAAGGTTTTGTGATATGTTTGAATGTGGATGTGTTATTTTTATACCATTAATGGTTTATAGATAATTTATTGACATTTTTATTCTATTTTTAACAGAAATATTTATGTTATGTTTAAGCCTTTTCATATGAGGAATGAATTGGACTTAGTATGTGACGTTTGGAGCCTAATATAGCTTCTCAATGCATCAGTAGATCTCATGAGACAAACTAGTGTTTTGGAACTAGTCCTTGACAAAGTCTTATTTGTAATCTTAGCGCAAGGCCTTGACTGTGTGGTTATGATGTTTGGCAATATTCATTCCATCATTAAGAAATTGGATATTGATATTAAATGTGATTATTTGACTAGTAGAATATCCATGTGAATAAGTAAATGGAATTATTTGATTTACCTTTACCATATTATGCTGAATCTTAAGTTTAAATTCCTTGTGTTATTGTCTTATACATTTCTTTATATGGTTATTCTTATATATGAAAATTTCATCTATATTGTTATCCTTATTGAGCTTCTGATCTCACCTCGTTCATATTTTTTATTTTTCCCAGGATGTAAAGAATTATATTACGATTAACCTATACGAATAGGCTAAGGGATATAAGAGTGTTAAATGGAAACACAATGTTTTTTCATGATTTAATGTAAAACATTTTTATGTATCCAGTACTTCCAAGGCTACTAAACTAATTGGTCATTCGAGACAAGATTCCTTGTATCATTCCAATGTTAGGTAATAATGCACTGATTCTAGGTAACTGGGGTTGAGGCATTATAGTTTGTATCAAAGGAAGTTTAGTACAATCCATGGAAGCTAGATTTAGAAAAATAATCTCATTAGAAAACACTACCCTAAGATAGAAAATAAGGATTAGTAAAGAATAACATCAAGAAATTTTTGTAATGTAAATATAATGTTGGTTTTTCAAGAAATACATCCTTGTCTGTATATGAGCAGGTAAGGGCGTCCCATGCACAGATGTACCTAGGAGTAAAAACTCTCACAATGGGTTTCGGGATTAACCTGAGGTATCCTGGTACACGACAACGAGCCTTGCTGCACTCTTGGTTATAACACTCCTAGGGTATATGCTTAGGATAATTAAAATTTTCATTACAACCTGATTTGAAGGATTTTAATACAAGATGAGAATAAATATCCTTGGTTAATCCTAAGGTGTTTTAGATTTAAAACAAGGTGTTATGATATTCTCTAAATGATTTTATGACTCACACTATATTTTATTGAATTAGTCAATGGATGGATTCCAAGGAAGTCATAGTAACATTGAACATGATGTATAATGTGGGAACGGTGGTGGAAATGAGAAACAAAATGGAATGTTGATTTGTGTAAAAGAAATATTCTTTATGCCGAATCAGTTTTTGAAAAATATGATCAACTACTTTTATATTAACAAACTCCCATAATCAAAAAATAAGTGAAAGGTGGTGGATGATAAGAGCTCCAACAGTGGAGGCCATGGAGAAAAGAAAGATCAATTTTTATCATGATGGAAATGTGGAAGAAGACACCTAGGAAAGTGTCTCAATGGAACAAAGAAATGATTTATGTGTGGGAAATATATATATAAAGAAAATATTTGCTGAGTTAAAATGAATATCACTATGGAAGAAAATAAAAATTATCCCAAGAATACATTTACAGTCACTTGCCTTAAATGTAGGGGACCAGTGCATTACCTTAGTGAATGCCCTATTCTATCAGATAACCTCCTGGATTAGAAAGTACCAATGTGGAAATAAATAAATGGTGAAATGTTTAAAATTATTCATGCTCTTTGTTGATGAGATTACTTTGGAAGACTTTTCTCTTGTATGTGTAACACTGTAGTTTTTTATGTGAAAATGTTATTTTATGAATAAATATATTTTCTATTGTTGATACAGTTATAAATAACTATATGGGTTTATATGGTCCTTGAATTTGAGGAAATTACAAGTTATTAAATTTTGAGATGAAAATGTGAGGTAGGAGATAACATTTGTGGTGAAATTATGATATTGATATTTTGATGAATTTATCTCATTTTGGGAATGTTAAAAAATAATTTTTTTAAAAAGGACAACACGCAGACTGTGTGACCAAACCTTCACGTCAGACAAAGCTGCAGGAATCGAACCCACAACCAGTGTGCGAATTGGATTTATCGCCTACCACTAGACTACGTGATATACCTTGTTAGTGTGACTAATTATTATTTTTTAAATGAATTTATTGATCAATAATAATTTGATTTGGGATCTTATGTCTTATCTAAATGATATCCTCAATACAGGAAAATGATTTGGTGGTTATGTGATAAATGATATTTTGGATGATGTTCACTCTGTTTGGAACACCTTATGCCAAAGGAAAATATTATACTATGGGAATTTATTTTAGGACTAATGGTGGATTTTTATCTATGTTTTTATTGTGTATTTATAGCAATTTGAGTTATTTATGGAAATGATAAACCTATCATAGAGAATATGTTATTAGTTTAATTACTTTTAATTATGTTACATTAAGAGTAATCGATGTTATTTGGAGATACAATTTAAAGTGGAATACTACGTAATATAATTCTTCTAATTTTTTTGTTTCAATATTAATTTGGATTATATTGAAGGATTTTAAGGAAATTTTTTATTGAATGGTATCTATTGATCATTTGGTATTGTTGGATTAATATTAGAAATTAAGATTAGTATTTATTTCTCTAAAGGATTATCCTTTTTTGGGATCATCTGATCTTGTACTAACCATTTTGGTTTGGGTTAATCTCCAAAAACAAGGAAAATATATAGATTATCATTTGTGGAGTATGTGATTCTCTAGAAGTTGATTCTAGTGTTTCAGGTGTGACTATGTCATCTTGAATACACATCGTTTAAAAAAAATATGAGTAAGTGGTAGAAATTTACTAAAGGATGAAATACTACTTAAAAAGTAATTATATCTCTTTATGTTCTAATTAAATCTCATAAATAAATTCCCCAACTGTATGAAATGGAACTTAAAACAAAAAAAATTATCTGTTTAATTTTCCTATTGGGAAACTAATTACCCTTTATCCATTCACTTTTTATAGTTTTATTATTGTTTACTTTCTCCAAATCATATTTTCTATCACTCTCCATCAGAAGATGACAATTAGTCCCTCTTCCATATCCATGTTTTCCAACATGGAATCCTAGTATGGGTTATGTCGGGTGACCTTTGTACTTATCTTTATTTCTTTTAAAGTGATAGTTTTATTGACTCTTTCTATGATTTGGTACATTCAATAATGGTCCTAAGACCAATTTTAAAATTGAGAGGACATAATTTACAAAAGGGGGGAAGAATGTAACACCCCATGATTTCATAGTATGTTATTTTTAGTAAAGTAATTCAATAGTTTGTGCTACATGCAAAACCATGTTCGAGGGCACCATGACTGAACAAACTAGCCGTCCAAAAATCGGTTATGAATAGTATTAACTGAATTTTGAATTTTATATACTCTATATAATTTTAGAATCCATATTATTTTTTTCTTAAAAATAATATAGGAACAAATTCAATTTTTTCAGAAAAATTAATTATTTTTAAAAAATGCAATTTTAACTCTTTTTAATGGAAATCCCTTTTTAAAACCAATATTTCAGACTTTTATATATTCAATTTAATTAAATAAAATTCTTATTTATAATTTAGACATAAATATTTAATTTGGATAATGTTTTAGCACTTTTTGGATAACATTCACATTTTGATGAATACTGAAAAATACTAAATTTTAATTGAAAAAATATTTTTTAATCGTAATATTTTATATTGATAAAGTAATTATTTAAATTGTTTAGTCATATAATTATATTTTATTTTTATTATTTAATACAATATATGTAATTTTGTGTAATTTTACATTTAAATTTGACATAAACACATGTCAAACATTTCATAGTTTTTTCTTTTTTAGAACCCGCTTTTTGGTTTTGACAACAAATATTGATTTTAAATTAATTAATGAATCTCCAATATTTTTAATTTTGGAATATATATTTCATTTTTTAATTTTGAATTTCAAAATTATATTAGGGTAAATTTTTTGAATTTTCTAAAAACATTCAATTTTTCATGAGTATGGAAAAACACTCTGTTATAGTTTGAAACCGACTTTTTATTTGAATAAATATTTATTTTATTTAAATTTATATTATGAAAAAATAGATATATAATACCTATATAAGTTATATTTAATTCATTGGAGTCATTTTATAATAAAATTATATGTTTAAAATCTTATTAAACATTTTACCATCTTTTACCCACCTTCTTGGAGCATTTTCATACTTGCATTAAACATAATTTTACCGCTTCTGTGAATTGAATTTCAAAAATCCACGAGACATAGTTTATATCTATAGGTAAAATGTGGTTGAATAAGATGAAAATATTTTTTGGTGAATAGTAACTTTTGACATTTATTTACCACAGTAAAAAGGAAATAGGGTTAGTGAAGGTAAAAATGATATTGTAATTACCCTAACACATGTAATGATTCTATTAGATAATTGAATTTTGACCGAAATTAACCATAGGAATAAAATATGATCCTTCAGGTACATATGGATTAGATTTGGAAATTTATTATTTTTTTATTTAAAGAAGAGTTAATAGTTTTTAATTTAAAGTTTATTAACTAAACCATTTGTAATATAGGATTATACATAAGATAAATTAGACTAAAATATTAATTATAAAGTTATAAAGGATTCCAAAATAATTTACTTTTATTTATAATTTTTGGAGATTAAATTATGAAATTTATTTTTGACACAATGACGATGAAAAAATTACCTTATAAATAAAATATTAAAATAGTTTATATTATAAATATTAAAATAAATATAATTTCAATATTTTGATTCCATACACGAATTTTCTAAGTTAATATAATATGTTAGGGTTGATTAGATAATTTTTTTTCTATGTGATAAGGTTGTTATGACTTTCACAAAAATAAAATACCTAATAGTGTCAAAATTGACACAAATTAGTATTTAAACATAATACTATATTATTGGTTGATATAATGTTCCTAAAAATCTATGGTTATGCCAAAGGGATTAAATAATATTATATATGTCATTAATGAACCACTAGAGGTTCTATTGGATGTTTAGAGTAAGTTTACTAACTATATAATGTAAGAATACAAGAAGACACGGTAAAAGTTAAACTATTGAACTAAGAGTTAAATCTAAAAGATAAAGTTAAAACGGTAACCTAAACATGTATAAAACCTATTGGTTGAATTTATTTAAACAACCCCCCAAATTATATTTGAATGAAATCATTTTGGATACATTATAAACCTAAATTTATTTTATTATAAAATAATATTTCACGATTTTCCTAAAATGACCCTCACCTGTATTATAAAAGTGTACATCCCCTTCACTTAATTTCACACCACCAAAGACTTTTGGATCAGCCAATATCCTCCCAAATATCATCCCTAATTACTAAAATTCAAACTAAAGGCCTCAATTTGATTAGAAAGGAAACCTAAGTAGCCCTTTTGATCAACTAAAAATGAAACACCCGGGGAAGAGGTAATAATTTCACCCCCACAATGATGTTCTTTTCTTCTTCCACTTCCCCTTTATTTTTTTGTTTCCGTAACAAAATAATAAATATAGTACCTTATAAAAATTATTATGTTATTATAAATATGGTATAATTATATTCATTATTCTATCCATCCTATAAATGACAATGTCACTACATGCACACATACAACTTACCGTCTCCACGTCGTGGTGTAGTCTTTTTTTCAAACATTTCATTATTTATATGGGTATAATAAATAGTATAAATGATTTAAATAGTAAATATAAAATTTAAATGATTCTGTATATATGATATACAATCATATTACATACGATGTCACCATCAATATAATGATATCGTCGCTCGTGTGTACGCACGACTTGCCATATCCATGAACGCGGTGAGATTCATTTCCCATCTTAATCATTCAAGAATAATTTTCATTTTATTATTACAAATAGTGTCTAATAAATTAATATAATTATATATATGAATAAAATACATCATATACATAAAAAACTTTACTTTTAACAAAAAATATAAAGGAAAAAAGAATCAATTAACAACCAAAACAACGATATTACAGAAATATCATTTACAAAGCAATAAAAGAAGATCATATATGATATCATATTTATGTATTTGGTTCTTTTATAATTTAATAACAATTATCTCACCATTATACAAGAGGTTATCCAACCCTATAATAAAGAATAGTACAAGGTAAGGGGTTTTCATCTCACTTTTATTCCCGTTAGATTCATGCTATATTTCCCACTGTTAAAATTTATGTGGTGTATGTACTACCCTTGATTATATTGTTTACATAATATAATTTAGATAATGTGTATTTACATCAACATTTGATGATCCTTCTATCATGGGGTGTTTTCTTCATAAGTTACCCAATTGGTAAGGAAATTTCAAATTTCCATTTCCACTCATTCAGTTTTACACAAACTTTATTGATGGCTTTATTCCAAGATTATGTGTGAAATCACAATTTATTAACTTATGTAGTAAATTCCACTCCAATTTGTGTGGATATACTTTTGATACACATAATCAATGCATTTTTAAATTTTAAAGTCATCAATATAAACTTGATAAGAGTAATTTTCACTCAGTTTCAATTCTTTGGGTTAAACATCCAATTCATTGGTGTTGTTTTTATAAGATATAATGTGAATGTCCTATAATTGGTTTACAATGAATATCCAATAATATTGAGTGTATTTATATTTTTGGCACACAATTATGTCATTGATTTATCCTTAACATAAGGATTCAGTCGTTATAAAGGAATTCATCTCAACTTACATTCTATTGGGTCTTCTTTGTTGTTATGCACCAATTCACTTTTATTTTGAGTATATAGTCTACTTTGAAATAGTATATCATGAATCCATTTATTCTCATGATATTATAAAGTTTTTATTAACTCAATTATTTGTATTCCATCATCTTTAATTTGGTTAGGAACTCTAACTAAAATATCATTTTCAATGATTTAAAAATTTACTCAACTAAATATTTCTCATTAATGTGCATGTTTTAAAAATGGTTTTAAGGTTTTATTTATATGGAAATTATTGTTTTAAAATTGAAATTATTTTTAATGGTTTCAATTTGATATGTGACACTTTGATTCAAAAATCTATTTTAAACAGCTTCTTGATAAATAGTGAGACTGTTAAATGTTTTCATGAAAAAGTGATATTTCTCTCAAAGATTTTTACTGATCATTTTAAACTATGAAAACACCCATTACAGGATATTATTCTTGATCGATGTTGATTTATTATGATACAAATCATTCATAATTTATTGAATATTTTTTTATATGTTTGATTATGGATGTGTTATTTTAAACCATTCATGGTTTATTGATAAAGTATGACATTTCATATGCTAGTTTTAATATGAATGTTTATGTTATGTTTAATCCTTTTCATATGAGGAATGAATTAGACTTAGTAAGTGATTGGTGGAGCCTGCTATAGCTCCTCGATGCATCGGTCGGTCTAATGAGACAAACTATTATCTTGGCACAAGTCCTTGACAAAATCTTATTTGTAGTTTTGGCACATTGGCTTGACTGTGTGGTTATGAAGTCTGGCATTATGCATTCCATCATTATAAAATTGGATATTGATATTAAATTTGATTATTCTACTAGTAGAATATCCATGTGAATAATTAAATGAAATTATTTTATTTATCTTTTCCATATTATGCTAAATTTTTTGTTTCAAAGGATTGTGTTATTGTCTTATAAATTGCCCTAACTTTTTATTCTTATTTATAATAGTTTTCCCTATAGTGTTATCCTTACTGAGCATCTAAGCTCACCCCTTCTTATGTTTTATTTTTTCCAGTATGAAAAGTATTATATTGTGATTAACCTATATGAATTGGCTATGGGATATAAGAGTGTTCAAAGGGAACACAATTTTGTTTTGTTATTTCATCATATAATGTAAAACTTATGTATGTATCTAGTAATTCCAAGGCTACTAAACCGATCAGTCCTTCAGGACATGATTCCTTATATCATGCCAATGTTATGTAATAATGCACTGATTTTTTTTAACTAGGGACGGGGCATTAAATTTCAAGAATCTATGAAACAACATGTAAATTTCATTTTATCAAATTTTTTCCATTTATTAGATGAATGTTCATTTAAATTTTAAAGATGATCAAAATCACTGTTTCTTCATATGTTTTTTTTCGCTAACCCTGTTTAGGTATTATAACATCTTCCCTATTCCTTTTTGTAAATGAAAAAGGGGGAGAGAATTTTACAAAAGGCCGAGAATAATTCATAAATGGAGGAATGTATTCGACATGGGGAAAATAATAAAAAAGTGAATTTTTTTTGTAAGGGGGATCATTTCATTAAAAAATAATACCCTTAGAGATTTTGATATCCTAAGTGAGAGGTTAGTCATATTCAAATTATATTCATAAGAGTTTTAAAAAAACTCAATGGGTGATAAGTATATGTACTCACTTATGAATACATAGTTCATTTAGATTTTTAATCATTTATTTCTTTTAAATTGAGGATAGTTCTTTCAAAAAAGGGGGATGTTGTTGTGTCAAAATTCTACTTTTGAATTTTCAATTAATTTATGTTTTGGAAATCCCAAACACTCTTTTCAAATGAATTAATATATTTTGTTTACTTTTACGGATTATTGTTTTAATTATAATCATTATGATTTTTCATATGAATATGGTAATAATCATAACTATAAGTTTTAATGTATTTTATGATAATTGTTATGACCCCATATATGAATGAAAAATTACTCACTGAATACAATTATCATATATCACACCAATTATGATTTTCATCGTATGCACAATTCAGTATCGTATTGAGAAGATAAGTAATATTCACTATTTTAACTGAAATCATCATAATCATTTACTATTCACATTCTATTTTATCTGGAAAGATAAATTTTTTTTCAGATACAATTCATCATATCATGAAAACAATATCATATCTAAAGGAGAAACTTTTAATCAAAAAAATGACCAGTATTTTTTTTTCAAAATTTGAGATCTCTGTTAAATTGTTTCTTCATTCTAATGACTCTAATTTCAAGTAGTTAACTTATTGTTCAATGTACATGAAACTCACTAGAGGTTTCTTCATCTGAGTGAGACAATTGTTGTTGGTGAATAAACATGATTTATTCTATGGATATGATGTAAGATGTGTCAACTATTTTCTAATAAAGGGCTTTTGGGGCTAGGAAGAAAAAGGCACTGGTCACCTTCTAGATTGAAGGCTTGCAGGGATATCAATAAAAAATATGACAATCGTATCAAGGTCTTACCGTAGTGTGGGTAATACAAACATTCATGAATGTGTAAATCAATAGACCTCTATCAATGGTTATTAGTTACCCCTCTATTTGGGTCAAACAAATTTTATTCTTTTACATTTCTGGAGCATTGTAATAGAAAGTGAATCATTATATATATTCTATTTTTTTATTTTTATTTTTGATTATAGTAACCGATATGATAATGATACTTCATTAATATACTTGGATTATGATCTTTTTAATTTTGATTAATGTGAACATGATCTTTCAAAATAATCGATATAATTTAGTATGTTTTTTTATTGAATTATTGTACAGTTTTACTATGATCATTATAAACATTGTGACTATGATATTTTACACACATACTCTATTTAATTCATTTTGACCATGAATACTACTAATTTATTTCATGACCTATGGATTAAATTATCTAAATCAACCTGAGTATGAATATTTTTTAATAGGAACTAGGGCCATATCAGATTAATGTTTTAATACAATAAGAGGTATTGGGAATTGAATTAGTAAAAATTATTTTATACTAAATGATTTTGGGGATCCAAATGATAATTTTTTAAACCCATAATTCCCCTATCTTGTATTTTTCCATATAAATATTCATTACAATCGGATATTCATGAAAAAAGTGGATATATATTATCATTATTAAATGAATTTTCAACTATCCATCGATTTGAGGACTAAAGAGTCGTTCAATGAGGATGTAGGAGTGTATAAGTATATGAGGAATATTACAAGGTTAAAACAAGATTTAGATGGAATTATAAGATTTAGGAATCAAGTGTGTGACCATTAAATTAATATATTTTAAGAATGGTCTATTATATGAAGATAATTACTCAAAATTCATTATACAACCTGGAAGAATAATGATTTGTAGAGAAACGAATGTCTATTTCAAGTAATAAATCATTATAAATTATATTATATAGTCTGTATCTCGATAACCATTATTTTAAAAAATCTTTTTTGTGAGATAAGTCTGATGGGATGTTGAATCCATTATCCATTATAGAAATGAAATTAAAAAACATATTATCATGGATGTTATCATCGGTTTCCGCAAAACATATAAAGGGAATAATGTTTTTTGTGTTGTACCCAGTCACCTTCTGAAATCATCACATTTCATTTCCATCAATGAATGTTTCAATTTTGACTACATTTCTAGGATATATATTATGTAAATGGTATCTTTTCATAGTGTACCATATTCAATTTTATCTGATTAATATATGAGGTTTACCTCTATGTTATTTTTTATTCTTCAGCAACGATCTGGATATAGAGTTCTGTTTCAAAAAATATTATAATCCACATACATGTGGTTTGAATAATTAGACCATTAAAACCCTGTGTAATGATTTTATATATTCTTTTATGGATTTAAATTTTTTTATCAACACCCTCCTCTAATAAGATCTAATATAAAAATAGTTTTCAATCGAGCATTCGGATGAACACTTATGAGGTTCTCTATAAATGAATGTGTATAACTCTATCTTATTTGAGTAAAATTGAGGAAATAAATCTATTGACACATAATATAGATGAGTAAATGGTAGAAAATATTAGATCCATTTAGAAACGCATTAAGGTGTATCATATTAGTTAGAATAATTATGATGACAATTATTGGTGAAATGAAGAATTTGAAGTTCATGAGAAGGTATTATAATGAATTTAATCATTTAATAAGGTTACAAGAATTATAATGAAGGGAATTATAATCCCAACATATATTAGTCCCTAATTAATTATTGATCATATTTATATAATTTTTTACCACTTTGAACTTCCACCAAATCCCACTCATGTTCACAATGTGTTCCATGTACCATTATATAGAAAATAAATTCCATATCATTCACATATACTAAATTAAGATGTAATACCACTGGTGAATGACCTCTATTATGAGATGAACTCATTGAGATTTTGTATTGATAATAGAAATTGTTTAGAAATAATACCACTCACCTAATAAAATATATATGAAAAAACAATAAATATGAGGACACAACCTTGGTACCCGAAGATGTGAAAAGGATGATGTATCCTTTGTAGTTTTTATCCGATTGAAGAAAAATCAATTTTAATGCTATAATAAGGGGTATAATTTAACACACCATGATTTTATAATATCTATATATATCTCATTATTAATTTTTAAGTGCTTCATAGATTTTTTACACATAATGATGACTTTAAATAAATTATCATATAAAATTGAGTAATTATCACCCATTTATTGGATAAGAGGGTATCAAAACGACTAACAAAACTATTGAATAATAATTTTTATACAAGTATAATTTTTTATGTTTTCAAATATTTAAAAATTAATATAAAATCATTTGAATAGAAAAATTTGTTTTATTCTAAAGAAACTTATTTTATCAGGCATTATGATGTTATTTTAATAAATTAAATTAGTTTATATAAAAGTTTATTGTTATTAAACTGTATATGATTCATATTATATAATATATTTACACTTTAATTTGATATATTTTACTATGAAATGAATGAAATTAAACTCATATTTATACATCCAAATTAATTTTGATGAAAATGGATTTGTTTCATTTTGTTATTTTTTTTAAAATTTATTTTCAACCACATATAGAAGTTGAACCATTCAAAATTGTTCCATTTTATTGGACCAATAAAATTAATATTATGTAATAATTTTAACTAATTTTTTTCATTATCAGAAATAACTTTTTTAGCAACTAAAATAGTTAAAATGGGTTAATTATGTTGAAAAAATAAATTCTAATAGTTAAAATGTCCAAAAAATCAGTATACTGATAATTTATAGACATATTTCCACCATATGTAATATGATATTTTAATATGAGTCATTTAGGAACCATTTTTCCTTAGTAAGGAATTAATATTTTTTATTCTATTGAAAATTTACTAGTGTGACTTTTCCCTCCATTATAAAAGGACATTGCCTCCTCTATCTTCTATACACTTGAATGGACACTTAAATTTGGAAATACCTACCCAAATAACATCTTAAGATATCTCCCCACAATCTAGAGGTCCCTGTTTTTTAAAAATACAAAACATAGAGGGATTAATGTATAATCCAAAGGAATTTTTCCAAAGAATATGTAAAACTATTAAATGAGTGCTCTCATTTTTTATACTTCCTTCAATTATATTTTAATAATGATGATATAAAAACATAACTCACTTATACATAGATTTTATTATGTTAGTGGGGGTGAAATATTTAATTATCTCATTTATTAAATGTGATACTGGTTTTCATACTACCTTTAATCCAAATTATTGTGAAATTATATGGTAGATATACCTTGGGTTTGGTAGTGATTTTTATTACTATATGTAGATACCCGAAACTTGACGTACATGGACATTACATTACCTTTCCAGAATACTTAATACAGAACAAAAATAGACACACAAGGACCGTAATAGTTTAGTTTCTTTGGAAACTTGGAACATAATCTTCTAATCATGGTGAAAGATCTTCAACATCTCCCATAAAGATCTTCCACTTTTTTTCTTACCTAAAACCTTTCTTTATATCATGGGAAAAATAAAACATATAAAGGGTGATCTCAAATGCTCAGTAAGGGTAAGCATGGATAAAATAAAACAAACCATATACATTTGAACTTAAAAACATTAACATAATATTTAAACAATAAAATCTTGAACAATGACATAAAACATGGCAGTATATAAGGAATATATAATAAAGGAACATCAATCATGATAAAATAGCATGGTAATAAAACATGTAATTGTGGAAACCATTAAGCACATGATATGATTTCCATATTAGCCAAAGCATTGCTGCTAAGACCAACTTAGTGGACAAAGTCCCTTTCTGAATCGAGTTCACTCCTCGTTCCAGTCCTGTATTACTGAACCGGTTTAACTTTCCGTTGCAGCCATGTTTATCTCATGAGATATAGATATTTACCCAATGAATTGGAGGGAGATATAGGCCCCACCCATTTCAAAATTAAATCATTCTTACTTGTGCCACAAAATAAACAAACATTATTCATAAAAACCCAATAAATAAAATGGGTTTCATAAACATCATCCAATCATCACATAATCCATATAAAAGAAATGGATATTTCTTCATAAGAAAAGTGAAACCATATAAATCATAGAGACATTATACTTGAAACATACACATATGAACTAATGTCATCTTAGATGTAAAATGATTTTGATAAAACACTTGAAATGAATTCCTGAGGAAAATATCCTTTCTTCTTCAAAATCAATTTCTTTTCACAAAACGTCATGCAATTTTAGAAGAAAATGATTTTTTTGAAAAGATTCATGAAATATTTCGGAGGAAGCTTCATTAAAATAAGGCTTTATAAAACCTTAAAAATCTTTTCTTGCCGTATACGTTAAAAAAACATTCTTCTTGTACTTTTGTCAGAAAAGTCAAAAAGTACCTTGTAGGGTAAATAAAATAAATATTCCTTCCATACCATGGGGTACATCTCAAATGGGTAAAAATTAATTTAAACATACATGAATACACTTTTATAAAACATGGACATGGATTATAGCAATAACCCCAGTAAACACTTACGAATAAGCAATCTCGGATAAAAATGAGATTTGCAAAATTATCCCTTACCATACGTCCGATATTCTTTCTATGTATCCGAACCTCCTATATAATGATTTAAATAATGTCATTGACTTTTTAAAGAATCATATTCATTGTTATTATATCATATATTGTTCACTTATGACTTTATATTACCCATTTTTTGTAAATTAATGTTAAAGTAGCGTTTTGGGTAAAATCGTTTCATTTGTCATTCGTGTTTTAACTTGTAATTATTCATATGATTACTTAGATCATGGTTACATACATCCAGAATGTAAACCATGGTTTATATATAATATATATTCAGAATATACATATATATAATAGATCGATAAATGGAACGAAATACACCGTTCATGGAGACGGTAGGCCGTACGTACGCATGAACGCTGTTTTCGTTTCCTTATTGAATTGAATGGAATTAAGTAGATGACATACATATATATATATATATACATAAATCCAGTATCATTATTAGGTCATATATTTCATTATTTATTATTATATATACTTTATAATCATTCATGAATGGTTAATCATTGAGATTGAATCTCGTCACGTCGTGGAGACAGTAGTCCGTACGTACGCACGAGCGATGATATCATTCGCATGATCGTGGAATTGTATTGAAGTGTATGTATAATATTTTGGAATCAATATCACATTACAATAATCATATATAGTCATTATTTACACCATTATACCCATCCAAGTAAGGTGGTGGTGGAAAATAGATTACACCATGGCGTGGAGACGGTATTCCGTACGTACGCACGCGCGGTGATTTCATTTTCCGTAGGATGGATAGATAGTGAAATAGGGTTTTTCTCATAATTATAATAATATATCAGTATATGAGTGATACTGATGTTATTACTTCATAATGAAACAACTAAAGAAGAAGAAGTAGAAGAAGAAATAAAGTTGAAAGAATTGGTAACGGACATTACATCTTCTTTGAAGAGCCTCTTTGAGACCTCCTCTTAGCGCACTAAAATTGGTCTTTGAAGAAGACCATGACCTCTAGGATGTTTCTAGGGAAGTGTAGAAGATAATTTTTCAGGGTTTATCCGATCTTGAAGGCTCAAATTGGTGTGAGGAAGAGAGGGAGGATGTGCCCTTTTATATGGGAGGAGAGGGGCACCTTTGGAAATATAATAAATATTAGTTTATATTAAATCCCAACCCCACATAAAAACTTCCAAAATGACACACATCCTAATATAAGATTATATAGGGTTTTAATAGCATCAACCAATAAAATTTAGACATGTTAGGAATTTATTTTAAACATTATCAACTTGATTTATCCTTATTTAATCAATTTAATTTTATTTGTGGTAATAAAATTCTAAATTTTAAATTATAACAAATAATTACTTATTTGTTGTGAATTGGCCATAATTGGATACTTTATAACAATTTTAGACCATATAAAATTTAATTTATAATTTTTAAATATTTTTTGTTATTTTTAAACAATTTTATAATATGTTATTTTTATAAAATAACAATAGTGTCAATTTTTACACTATTCATTTATTTGAATTTAAATAAAATATATACGGACGATATGTTCAAACTAAAAGCTTTAATAGATTTATGAAATTTCATATGTTTCTATAAAATTAGTTTAGCACATTAAATAGTTCATATAATATTTTTTTTATTATTTATAAAACCATTTATTTGGTTTATCTCTTAAATAAATAATTACTACAACATTTTTGTATAATAATTTCATATTCTATTTGTTGTGTAAAAATTAAAAATAAAATCCTATGATGAACATAAATCTATTAACTTTCACAATAATACTTGTACTAGAATTTATCATCTTAAAATCACAATATGTAAATTGTTATATTTATTAGATTATGAAGTTGACAACTTTGGCATCATTTAAAATAAAATAATATAAGTGTCATAATCGCATTAATAAGGATCCAAATTGTCAACAATTCGGCCAGTGGATAATTAGGGTTTATATATAATCTAATAAGAATTTTTTTCAGATTTTTGGGCCTTTTTATATGTATTACTAATTCGATAAAAACTATATTATTGATTTTTCACTAAATAAATAATTTATGCATCATTAATGTATAAGATAATAAGGTAATTAAATAACTCTTAAATATTACAAATAAATTAACATGACAAAGAAAAACATTTTATCTTTAAAATTTGTATTTATAACCTAATTTATATTCTGTATAAACTTATATTAAAAATACATTAATTATTAAAGTTGAGTGAGGCATATTTCACTTTCCATTAAATAAAATAAACTGAAGGTCTTAATCACCTCCAAGTGGGTTCTAATGGATTCCATTTCGACCCAAATATGACTTAGAACAAATTATAATCATCCAGTTGTATTAAGACAAGTATTGGGATAATTTTATAATATTATATTTACCCTTAATTACCCAATTTACCTTTTATTATGGTAAATAAAATTTACCATTTTTACTATTCATAAAGCCCAAAAATAAAAAGTAGTCTATTAAAATAATTTGGACCCACTGATTCCAAATATATAATCCATTTTTCCAAATTCAATACACAAAATTTTCAGAAATTAAATTAAAATTAATCCTGTTGTCGAAAGAAAACGGGTTTTTATTTAAAACATTGAAAAATATTGAATTTATTTAACCTACGAATTCAATGTAAAATCATGGATAATGACATAAATTATATTAAAAGGTAAAAATATATTCTATTTATAATGTAAAACCATTAAATATTTTAATTTAACCACATAAGTTATTACGATGAAAAAAGTTTTTTTAATTAAAATATAGCGTGTTTTTACTATTAATTAAAATATGAAAGTTATCAGAATAATATGCAAAATTTATCCAAGGTAAAATTTTATATCCTGATTCCAAATAATAATTTTATTTTGTAAAATTGAACTTATAAACATGTCAAAATGTAGATTTAAAGTGGGTGCGCCATCAAAAGGTGGCAAAACTGCATTATTTGAAAAATACTTATTTTACCCGAAAAATTTACTTTGTTATTATACCATGTTCTAGAAAATGTGTAAGATAAATAATAATGTTATAAAATTAAAATTTTAGTTAATACTATTCATAACGGGTAGTTCATAATAATATTATAATAATATATGTTTGTTTAGTAAAACCCGGTATTGAGTACAACACAAGCTATCGAGGAAGGTGTGATTGCGTGTAATGCAAGACAAGTCAGGGTTGTGTGATGTGAAAGAATCCTTTATTATTTCATATAACAGAATCCAACCATATTTTATTTATACATTGAATCTATATATATACACTCAATGTTGCGTAGAATGACTATTATAAAACGAACTTGAAATTGTGTGTAACACAATCTAAGAATAGTGTTGTGTATACTTCAAGCTAATACAGTGTGTCTTATAGCAAAAGATAATCTTGTTGTAGCATAAAACACATGAAATCAAATAAATTAACAGAATATTTTTTTTCATAAAATCTCGGGGTGTTACATTCTACCCCCCTTAAAATGAATTTCACCCTCGAAATTCGTCGGGGTTATAAATCTTTTTCGATTTATAGAAACCCACATCGTAAAAATGAATTCTAAAAATGAATTTTAAAAACTAGAGTATGAAATGTAACAATTACCCAAAGAAACTCATCACTGGGTATCCATATAGGAGAACATAGGTGAAAATATGGATATGGAAGAAAAATCTAACCATCATGTTCTGATGGATAGTGGTAGAGGAAATGGCTATGAAAAATCCAACAATCACAACGCCATAAATTTGTGATGATCTAGGGTACCATCTGATTCATCGAATATAAGGGCACTAGGACAACATTTTTGGTTTTAAAGATCATTTCCCTAAAGTTGAAGGATTTGAATTAGAATAAATACTTACTTTATTTTGCTACAATCTCACTATTGTTCGTTCCTTGAACAATTTAAACTTTATTTCTTAAAGAAATGATGTTGAATTTGTTATTCATGATGTTTTAGTAGATCATGTGATAGAATGAAGGGTCATTCCATCAGTCTCAAACAAAAGGTTAGAAAAAGTTTTTAAATATACATATGTCGATCTATATTGAGATTAATCATATATGGTTCCTAAAATGGACTTATACTTCATATATCATACTGCTTAATTTAATAAAACTAGATTCTACTAAACATGGATTTCTTTTAGGCCAGTGGTAGGCGATAAAGGCCTGTCACACTTCAGTTGTGAGTTCGATTCCCACATCCTTGTCCGACGTGATGGGATGTCGCCCGTCCTGTGTGTTGTTATTTTTCTACAACTGCATTCCCATAACATCCCATCAATAATACCGAAAAAAGATCTATCCTTAAACAATACTAACTTATGTCCAACATAATCCATTCCAATCTTTAGGCTTATCCAAAATACATATGTCCAATCTCATAGTATAAAGAAAACAATTACTTGAAATTTCATCAACCAAGAATGTGAATACCATCATTTATCCCCCATATATCTTGTTGGTCACATTCCAATCATGTGAATACCTTAATCATGATTTCACTTGAAAAATGAATACCCATTAAACTTTAGTGAAAACATGAATGCTGTCAAAAGTTAACTCTTTCCACATACCAAAATCCAAAAATTCTATATACTCAAACCATGATATGATCTTATCCTTATATTAGTCATGAGCTCATGAATACTATCAAACAGTTAATTTTCTCCTTATCCCTTCATTATGCGCATATCATCTACTTTCCAAAAATATCTGAATAACCTTTCATTGTCACTGGTACTATTCATCATATACTTTCAAAACATAAGGATAGGAAACAATGTAATAATCCTTAGATGTCTCTTTATTCCATATTACCATGAGATTACTTATACAACATTACACTTGATAAACATGTAATCATTCCAATACCTTCTTAAACCGTTGACCGAGAATCAACAATTCTTTCATCTCACATATCATTTGTAGTCTCTTCATCATCATCAACATAAATATTACCCATACGATCATACTGATTCTCTTTATGAGACTTTCCTTTAGGGCATTGGTTTACATAATACCCGTACATTCCACATTTAAAACATTTAACCATTGTTGATTTCGTAGTAATACCATTATCCTCATACATGGTGTTAATTGAACCTTTTCCTTTGCACTTACTGGATTTATGTCCTTCTTTTCCTCACCCAAATCATCTTCCAGTTCCTTTGAAACATTTTTCTTGATGCCTCTTCCCACATAATTTACATAGGAGAAATTTAACATTCTTTCCTCTATGATCATCATGAAACTCCATCCTTCTCTTATTAGCCGAGTCAGGAAACATACCAAATTTGAGTTTATTGATCATATTATGAGATTTCTGATTCGGCATAATAATGATGTTTAGACTTCAAAATCCCATTTCATTTGGTTTCTCATTAATAATATCATTCCATGGTCCATCATATCCTCAATTATCGTGAATCTTCCGGTTTCTAACCATTTTCTAAAACCCAAAAAGAATAGTGTGATTGACAAAAATCATGCTAGGGAAAACAACATAGTAAAGGAAGAGTACCCTAAATATCTAACATCTTAGGTAAAATTCTAAAATCGTTACCGTAGTTCTAGGACTATATCCTATACTTATACTTATCCTTAGGGACATCCCTAGACATACCCTATAAATATCTCTAGGGATCTCACTAATGTTTTCGCATCCTAGTTTCCAAAGGTTGAATAAACCTTTCCTCTGATACCAACTATAACGTTCTGGAATTACTTCAAGTGGACAATAATTGATACCTATCAGTTCACTCCATGGGCGGCTACACCCCCTGGGTGGGACACACCACTATCCCCAGTGGTAGCCATTTCCTCATGAAGCCCTTGGGCGGAGAGCCATGCTTCGTCCAATGCTCACATGTGAGAGTTCCCAAGGATCGGATACATTTCTACCTCCTTTGCCTCTAATACCAACTGTAGAGACCCGAAACATGACGTACATGGACATTACATTACTTTTGCGGAATACTTAATACATAACAAAAATAGACACACAAGGACCATAATAGTTTAGTGTCTTTAGAAACATGGAACATAATCTTCTAATCGTGGTGAAAAATCTTCAACATCTCCCATAATGATCTTCCCCTTTTTTTCTTACCTAAAAAATTTCTTTATATCCTAGGTAAAAGAAAACATATAAAGGGTGAACTCAAATGCTCAGTAAGGGTAATCATGGAGAAAACAAAACAAACCATATACATTTGAACTTAAAAACATGAACATAATATTTAAAAGTCAAAATCTTGAGCAATGACATAAAACATGGAAGTACGTAAGACATATATCATAAGGTAACATCAATCATGATAAAATATCATGGGAATAAAACATGTAATTTTGGAAACCATTAAGCACATGATATGATTTCCATAGTATCCAAGGCATTGCTGCCAAGACCATCTTAGTGGATAAAGTTCCTTTCTGAATCGAGTTCACTCCTCGTTCTAGTCCTGTATTACTGAACCAGTTTAACATGTCGTTACAGCCATGTTTATCTCATGAGATATAAATCTTTACCCAATGCATTGTATGGAGATATAGGTCCCACCCATCTCATAATGAAATCATTCTTACTTGTGCCACAAAATAAACATACATTATTCATAATAACCCAATAAATAAAATGGGTTTCATAAACATCATCACATTATCACATAATCCATATAAAAGAAATGGATATTTCATCATAAGAAAAGTGAAAAAATATAAATCATAGAGACATTATACTTGAAGCATACACATATGAAATAATCTCATCTTAGATGTAAAATGATTTTGATAAAACACTTGAAATGAATTCTTGAGGAAAATATCATTTTTTCTTCAAAATCAATTTATTTTGAAAAAAAAGTCATGCAATTTTAAAAGAAATGGATTTTTTCAAAAATAGTCATGAAATATTTTGGAGGAATCTTTATGAAAATAAGGCTTTATAAAACCATAAAAATCCTTTCATGCCGTATACGTTAAAAAACATTCTTCTCCAACTTTTGTCGGAAAAGTCAAAAAGCACCTTGTAGGGTAAATAAAAGAAAGATTTATTCCATACCATGGGGTAAAACTCCAATGGGTAAAAAATAATTCAAACATACATGAATACACTTTTATAAAACATGGACATGGATGATAGCAATAACCCCAGTAAACAGTTACAAATAAGCAATCTCGGATAAAAATGAGATTTGAAAAATTATCCCTTACCATACGTCTGATATGCTTTGTATGTATCCGAACCTCTGGTATAATGATTTAAATAATGTCATTGAATTGTTACAAAATCATATTCATTGTTATGATATCATATATGGTTCACTTAAGACGTTATATTACCCATTTTTTGTAAATTAATGTTAAAGTAGCGTTTTGGGTAAAATCGTTTCATTTGTCATTCGTGTTTTAACTTGTAATTATTCACATGATTACTTAGATAATGGTTACATACATCTAGAATGTAAAACATGATTTATATATAATATATATTCAGAATATACATATATATAATAGATCGATAAATGGAAAGAAATACACCGTTCATAGAGACGGTAGGTCGTACGTACGCGTGAACGCTGTTTTCATTTCCTTATTGAATTGAATGGAATTAAGTAGATGACATACATATATATATACATAAATCCAGTATCATTATTAGGTCATATATTTCATGATTTCTTATTATATATACTTTATAATAATTCATGAATGGTTAATCATTGAGAATGAATCTCATCGCATCGTGGAGACGGTAGTCCATACGTAAGCACGAGCGATGATATCATTCCCATGATCGTGAAATTTTATTTAAGTGTATGTATAATATTTCAGAATCAATATCACTTTAAAATAATCATATATAGTAATTATTTACACCATTATACCCATCCAAGTAAGGTGGTGGTGGAAAATAGATTACACCACGGCGTGGAAACGGTATTCCGTACGTACGCACGTGCGGTGATTTCATTTTCGGTAGGATGGATAGATGGTGAAATAGGGTTGTTTCATACTTATAATAACATATCAGTATATTAGTGATACTGATGTTATTACTTCATAGTGAAACAACTAAAGAAGAAGATGTAGAAGAAGAAATAAAAATGAAAGAATTGGTAACAGACATTACCTCTTCTTTGAAGCGCCTCTTTGAGACCTCGTCTTAGGGCACTAAAATTGGTCTTTTAAGAAGACCAGGACCTCTAAAATGTTTCTAGGGAATTGGAGAATATAATTTGGCAGGGTTTTGACGAGCTTAAAGTCTCAAATTTGTGTGAGGTAGAGAGGGAGGAAGTGCCCTTTTATATTGGAGGAGAGGGGCACCTTTGGAAATATAAGAAATATTAGTTTATATAAAATCCCAAACGCACTTAAAAACTTCCAAAATGACTCATATCAGAAGATTAGATGAGATAGGGTTGTAATATTATCAACCAATAAAAGTTATACATGTTCGAAATTTATTTTACACATTATCAAATTGATTTATCCTTATTTAATCAATTTTATTTTATTTGTGGTAATAACATTCTAAATTTTAAATTATAACATATAATTATATATTTGTCATTAATTGTCCATAATTGGATACATTATAACATTTTAGACCATATAAATTTATATTTATAATTTTTAAATATTTTTTGTGATTTTTAAACAATTTTATAATATGTTATTTTTATAAAATAACAATAGTGACAATTTTGACACTGTTCATTTATTTGAATTTAAATAAAATATATACAGAAGATATGTTAAAAAAACCTTTAATAGATTTATAAAATATCATATGTGTCTAGAAAATTCGTTTAGCACATTAAATAGTTCATATAATATTTATTTTATTATTTGTAAAACCATTTATTTGGTTTATCTCTTAATAAAATAATTACTACAACATTTTTGTATAATTATTTAATATACTTATTTGTTGCATAAAAATTAAAAATAAAATCCTATGATGAATATAAATATATTACCTTTCACAATAAAACTTTTCCTAGAATTTATCATCATAAAATCACAATATGTAAATTGTTATATTTATTAAATTATGAAGTTGACAACTTTGGCATCATTTAAAATAAAATGATATAAGTGTCATAATCTCCTTAATAAGGATCCAAATGGTCAAATATTCGGCCATTGGATAATTAGGGTTTATATATACACTAATAATAAATTTTTTTGCAGATTTTTGGGCCTTTTTATATGTATTACAGTTTCGATAAAAACTATATTATTGATTTTTCACTAAATAAATAATTTCTGCATCATTAATGTATAAGATAATAAGGTAATTAAATAACTCTTAAAAATTAAAAATAAATTACCATGAAAAAGAAAAAAAATATCTTTAAATTGAGTATTTATAACCGAATTTATATTCTGCATAAACTTATATTAAAAATAATTTAATTATTAAAGTTGAGTGAGACATAATTCACTTTCCTTTAAATAAAATAAACTAAAGGTATTAATCACCTCCAAGTGGGTTATAATGGATTATATTTCAACCCAAATATGACATAGGAGAAATTATAATTATACAATTGTATTAAGACAAGTATTAGGATAATTTTATAATATTATATTTACCCTTAATTACCCAATTTTCCTTTTACTATGGTAAATAAAATTTACCGTTGTTACTATTTATAAAGCCCAAAAATAAAAAGTAGTCTATTAATATAATTTGGATCCACTGATTCCAAATATAGAATCCATTTTTCCAAATTAAATACATAGAAGTTAAAGAAATTAAATTAAAATTAATCCCGTTGTCGAAAGAAAACGGGTTTTTGTTTCAAACATTGCAAAGATTGAATTTATTTAACCTACAAATTCAATGTAAAATCAAGGTTAATGAAATAAATTATATTAAATGGTAAAAATATATTCTATTTTTACTTTAAAACCATTCAATGTTATAATTTAACCACATAAGTTATTACGATGAAAAAAGTTGTTTTTAATTAAAATATAGCGCGTTTTTATTATTCATTAAAATATTAATGTTATCAGAATAATATGAAAAATTTATCAAAGGTAAAATTTTATATCCTGATTCCAAATAATAATTTTATTTTGTAAAAGATAACTTATAAACAATTCAAAAACTAGATTTAAAGTGGTTGCACCATCAAAAGGCGGAAAAACTGCATTTTTTTAAAAATACTTATTTTACCCGAAAAATTTATTTTGTTCTTATACCATGTTCTAGAAAATGTGTAAGATGAATAATAATGTTATAAAATTCAAATTTTAGTTAATACTATTCATAATGGCTAGTTCATAATAATATTATAATAATATATGGTTTAGTAAAACCCTGTATTGCGTACAACACACGCTATCGAGGAAGGTCGTGATTGCGTGTAATGCAAGACAAGTCTGGGTTGCGTGTTGTGCAAGAATCCTTTATTATTTTTTATAACAGAATCAAACCATATTTTATTTATAAATTGAATTTATATATATATATACACTCAATGTTGCATAGAATGACTATTATAAAACGAAGTTGAAATTCTGTGTAACACAGTCTAAGAATAGTGTTGCGTATACTTCAAGCTAATATAGTGTGGCGTATAGCACAAGATAATATTGTTGTAGAATAAAACACATAACATCAAATAAATTAAAAGAATATTTTTTTCCATAAAATCTCGGGGTGTTACACTATAGGACACCAAAGACATCACCTTTGATTTATTATGGATTTATATTAGTACTATAACTCTTTGGATAACCTCTTGATGTTTTACTATGACGCGTAATCACTATTTAATACCTAGTATTAAATCATATTAATCATCTTATAATAAAATTTAAAACAAAAATATCAGTATTAACTCCTAGGATTTGGAGTTTGTGCATAATTATTATTAAACAAATAGGTTTACCCCTAGTTCTTGAATGTTATTACTACTGAATTTAGGATTCCATGGAAATTATCCTTGGGTATAGTAGTAAAGCATGACCCTATGGATGACATAATATGATCTCTAATGGGTGGTGTATTAGGCATATTTGGTTGAAAGGATCGTGTTTCATTCTCAGAGACACATCAGTTATGGAGTAATTCATTTTGGTTTGATTTAGATTCCACCATAGAATATGGTGTTTGATGATGGTTATTTATTTTTTTCTTCATGAAATTGTTTGTATTTTGATAATATCACATTTTTAAAATACATTTACTAGTTATGTAAGATAATGAATTAGGGCTTCCCTATTGATTTTTCCTAAAATACTGATTGTTTATAAATAGAACATGGGACCTAAGAAGAACTCATTGTTCTACGGTCATCATCGGTTATGGTCTGGAATGTGATCATTCAATTGGATACATTGAAATAAGTGTCTATATTGTGATTATGAGTGACTGTGGTTGTATTAGAGCCACATATTCAATCAATGTTTTATTATATTTCCTTTTTTATTTGTGATCGACCTGGTTGGTGATCTGTCTTATTGTATGATCATATGCTTTTACATTCATTTTTTATTGATGATATATTTTATCTCTTCTAAATACTATGTTCCCATATTAATGTGGATTATAAATGGTTATTTTTTGAAAACATTCACTATCATATGGTGTTATAGTATACTCTTGGTACTATCCTATACCATCACAACAAGTTCATAGCCTCAAGAATACAAGAAGGTGCACCAGAGGTCACATGGAGAACCATGTCCATGTACCAATTTAGTTTCCTAAGACCTAGGATATTACACATGATCTATTGAGTGGGTTCAATAATTTGGAAATCTTAGACTTGGTTTTCCTCCACAAGGTCCACCAAAATTGAATTAGACTATCTTTTTTATCTTTTCTGGAAATTTATTTTGAAAATATAAACTAGACCCCTTAAAAATAGTTCCAGATAGAAGTAATTATCTAGACATGGGCTATGTGAACACTTTTTTCAATGGATGAATTATTATTCAATGGAAGTATTTTCTCTATTAATATATAATTTGGTAAAGTTTATCATTATTTGAAGACTAAAAATTTTGTTTTATTATATTTTTATAAATAGTAATTGTATTCCACATAGTTGATTAACCATGTCTATAAATATTTTACACAGATTTTTATTCAGTTTCATTGTAATCAGAGATTATTTTTTAGTTAATTTAATTAATGAATAAACATCCATAAATAATTAAACATGTAACTAGATAAAATAAAATAACTAAAGTGTAACATAAAATATATTTTCCAACCATTTTGTTTCCCTAAAGGATAATAAAACAACCCTTCAGCCTAGAGAATACATTTCTGGAACCATTCATGATTCAAGTTGTATAATTCCAAATGTTCTTATGTGTATCTCTTAGATTAGTATTGTCTTATCTCAAAACAAGAACAACCAATACTCACCTAATATCTTTATCCATTACATAATCCTTACTAACACAAAAGTGTGGGTATCTAGTGTATTGGTTTAAGGGGTACATATAAAATTATACAATATCACACAAGCCCTCAAATAATAAGTGGAGGGGAATTAAACAAATGACATTATTTAAAGTAATATTATATGAAAAAATTGAGTTTATAATAATAATTTTAATTTACTAATCACACACATAGGGTAGATTAAGATCATTATTATTAATATTTATGAAATGAAAAAATATAAGTACACTAGTAAGTATTAACCTCAGATCATTTTTTATTATTAAGATAAACATGATATAATTAATAATTCTAATCAATTAAATAACTAATTTATTTTATATTAAACTCTATCTGATGGTTCTTAGAGATACTAATAATTTAATGAAATAAGGAAAATAAAAATCTAATCTAGCATAAGAATATTAATATAGGGAATTAATTTATAATTTTTTAATTTTGAAACATTTCTACATAGTTCAAAAATTATCTTCTAATAGTGTATTTTGGATATAATGCTTTAGTAATTTAGTCGTTAGGTAATTTAATTCTATTAAATACTTGTTAACTAAACATTATTTACTAATAAAATACATGTTTTATTTTTAAATTACACAGTATTCGGGATAAATACTTAGGGACTTGGTGTCTATTTCGTTCAAGATAAAAATCATTTATTAATGAGATACACACCATAAATTCCAATTATCCTGTGTTTGGAAAACCCACCTATAAAATTATTGTATTACTTGGATGTACATATTGATGAGTTACATGGTTTTTATTCTAGCTACATGTAATGTTTCTCATTAATGTAATGGTTTTTAGTCTCACACGAATGTTGATTTATATCGAACCATATGGTTTTAATGAATTTCATAGTGAAATTATGTATACTAGAAAACATGTATTATAGCTACACATCCATTGATTTTAAAAAATATGTGTCAGGATCACTCATTCAACGCATGTTATAATTATTGAATTCAATAAAAATAACATGGTACATTAATCAATTGTCGTGTCATGCTTCCCATGACACATCTAGGTCTGATAAGCCTTGGTAAATGACTTGGGATTTTCCATTATACACCGTGTAGCTATTTCTTCATGGAAGACCCTATAATACCTTTTTAGTGGAATCTCCAATTATTGTTCATATGTTTTGAACCTGTTTAATAACACATAGAATATGAAAAATGATATTAATATATCTAAGAATGATAATTTCACTTTTTATTAAATATTGAATAAATTATAAATTAAATAATAACAATAAATGTGTATAATTGATAAAATAATAATATATTATTATAAATCATTATGTGACTTCAATGATACCACTAGATCTTTTTGGGAATAGTAGAAGTTCTTTTTGTGCATATCCGACCGATATTTTATCATAATCTATTAATTTTTTGAAATTTACATGATGAAGAACATTATGAATAATGTGTGTAAATAATATGTTAATTTACTATAATTTTATATCCTAGAAGAAAGGATCATAAAATTTTGTTTTTAATTTATTTATTTTCAAAATGAAATACCATAAATTGAATTTATTTATTTATCAATGAATTTTAAAATTTTATCATTTAATATATTTATTTTCTATATTATTCATGGGTATATTATAAATAATGGTGATCCACATTTGCATGACAAAACATCGAGAATAATCATTGAAACATCCAGGGTGTTAGAATAGAATATCATAAGGAATTATTTATTTATCATTGATATCCCTCAGAATCTCCTTGGGATGTAGTAGACTCAATGTCCCCTATAGAATCATGAGATTTGTGGAGGATTATCTCTCTCTTTTTATGAGGGTATTTGTAGAAATAATATCTCATGGGATTGAGAGTTATTATGTATAATTAATTAAGCACAGTTATTGGAATTGATATATATTTCAAGAATATAAAAATATGTATTAAATAAATACAGGTAAAGATATTAACATTTTGACATGGGCCCTTATATTTTATCATAATTCTTTGAAGGCCCCATGTTTAATCAATAATATAACTGCATTATTTAGTTGACAGGTTCTAAACTTGGAAATAAAAAAATATTATTTTTTATAATAAAAACAATATTTCATCAAATAAAATATAATATTTAGTATCTCACTAAACCGAAAAACTTGTTAAACATGTTTTCCTTAATATTTATAAGGACATAAAAATTAATTATTATTTAATAACAAAATATCACAACATATTTCTCCAAGAAATAAATAAATAATATATTTTGAAAATTTTGAAAGTAAATATTTTGAAAATATTCACCTAAAATATAATTTATTACATAACTCGTGACTGGACATATGTTATCAAAAAATATGAATAATTATTAAACCATGTATGAGTATAATAATAATCTAACATGTTAAAGTCAAATAGAATTAAATAAATATTTTGCATAAACATAATATGTGTCCCTATAGGAAAATTTCTTAGTGTAATTGGACCAACCAATATATTTTCCAAGCATACAATCTAAAATCATGCCAAAGAAACCATAAAGAAATAAGTTAAGGTCACAAGGATATACAACCTCTTTTTAATGCCCATTATTTAATATAATACCAAAACATATCTCAAATCAAGTAATTCTCACACTAGTGTCTTTAACCTATGTGATCAATGAGTATTTATCTAGAAATTTAAAAATGATCTTGCCTGTAGAACACCATTTTTATGGATTTAATATGGTTATTCCATTTCCATCAAATAGATTCATATATCCACTTCCATTAATGAATTAAAGGGACGAATCTATTCTCAAATTATTCATTTCTTCTATATCAGTCATGACTCACCTATCACACTTAAATTAATAATGATCTTATGTTACCATGGTTTATGTAAACACATCAAACCACACAACTCACGATATGAATTAATAAAAATCATAAATTCAATGGATCATTAAAAAATCTACAGAGTTGAGAATTCAATGACACATATAACTGTTAAATTCTTCTATAAGGACTATATTCTAATAATTTCCTTTCTTTATTTTACTATGGAAAAAATTCATGAGTATAATCCTCAATGTATTATGATCCCAATACTGCTAATATTCTTTATCATTTGTGTTCTCTAAAATGATATCATCTGACCATAGAACATTTTTTTTACAAATTCTATCATAGTTGTTTTATGTTCACATATTAGTGAGTAACTACTATAATATTTTAGTGTGACATTAAATCTTTATGAAATTATCACGTGAAATTCCACACAAAAGATCATTAACAACGTGATAAGAACATTATTGGTATTTAGAGAAGATGAATACATGTATATATAAGGTATAATGAAAATTTATATGGGGAACCAACTACAACAGTTACGTTGTTTAATCAAGTATGTTGGTGTCACACTATAATCTGATGACACATAATATTTTAGAAAAAAATAATACGGAATTATAATTTATAATTAATGTATAATGATCACGTGTAAGAGTGCTTTAGATTAACTCTTCGTAGGTAAGAGTTATTGTAGAATAATTATCACTATGGAAAGGCTAGTTACAATGTAAGAAAATATAAATGAGTTCTTAATAGTTGTTATGTAAGGGTTTCCTATGCTAAAAAATTTATATGTAATGTATTTTCTGTTACAATTATTTCATGATATAATGGTCAAGATGTGGGAAGGTTTTCCAGAATATGGAGATGATTTTCAAGGTTCTTATGGTTCTTCAGATTGAGAGATTTCAATGATTCAAATAGGTAATTAATATCACAATAGGTTTAATTATTGACAATATTTATAGTCTCAAGTTTTGGTCTTCAGAGAGTTATAAATGAAATATTTTACATGATTCGGTTTATGTGGCTATTTTCATGTATCAAAATATGATGAAGTATGTCATTTCATATAGGTCCCCATTGAGGTAGTAGTTGGGTTCTATGTTTTCAAAAGGAGTGAAGTTGTTTTTGTCATTATGGTAATTCTAACATTGTGAAGAAGATGAGTCAATAAAATTCCATACTAAGATATTTTATATTTCTAAAAGTAAGTTAATGTATTTAATGAGAAATGATATCCATGTTTCAGGAAATATATTAGTGTAATTTTCTCATCTCAATTAGATGCAATTTAATATTATTCAATGGGAAACCAATAGATTATATAGATGTTATAGAGATATATTTACCTTCATATAAATAAAGTAGGTACCCTATATACTTGACCCATCAAATTTTAGTGGCAAACAAGTAGAGGAATTCCAAATGCGAGTTGGAAAGTCAGAGTAGAATGAATGGGAGGTGTTTTAGGTTATATCACTAATTGTACATAAGGTATATCACGTTAATGGTGGTATAGTTGATTGAAACACCATTATGGGATTAAAATAATTATTTATTCACCGAAATCAAAAATGATTTCATATAGATTACTAGTGATATTTATATGTGTCTGAGAGTACTGAATTATCTGTTTTGTAAGAGTAATAAACTAAGAGATGGTAGTGTAGCTATTTTCAATTATAAGAAGAAAATAGTGAAAATATTTGTTATGGTATATCATCACGTATCCAGAGAATTGTTCATGGATTAGATCAGTTAGGGTGAACCAAATAAAATGTATTATATCCATGTTTTCTTGAATTTTCTCTCAATATCTAGATTGATAAAGAGATTTGTTCCTACTAATATTGGATCATTATTTGTAGAAAAAAATCATTATTTAATATCAAAATACCCTTATTCAACCCCATATAGATATTTACCACCCTTAGGACCATTTACCATTTAACATACACTTTAATGGGATTAATTCACCATGGATTTCATACTTAAAGAATACACATGTAACTATGATATTTTCTCCTACACTGGTGAGTTCCTACATCCGTGGGAAATGTGATAGAATACAATGATATAATTTTTCCAAGTTATTATACCTCAATAGACATGGAATATTATGTGGAGTTGTCTAAAACTCATGAATCAAAATATAGAACTTAAAACATGAAAGACATAAGGAACTATCCCAATAATGTGATCCAATGAGCTTGTGTTAAGACTATTGGTTGAATAACATATTTAAACAATATGAGATAATGGTTGTAGCATAATGAAATATTTTTTCACATGAAGTATGTGATAATTAAAATTTTTTCAAATAGAAAACCTCTTTTACATGGTTTATTATATCAATAATAGACATTAAACAACATGAATCCTATTTTTAAATATATAAAATATATAAATTTTCTAGAAGAAATCGTATTATTATATTTTTCCCTGATAAAATAAATTCTAAAATCATTAAACACCAATATAAAAAATTTATAATTATCAAAAATATCATTTTATATTATTTTATTATAATTACACAATTCTTTAATTACATAAGGAAACATGAAATGAAATTTCATGTAACATTTCAATAAACCATCATTTATTACATGAAATAATAATATATATACACTTTAAATAGATATTTATGAACTAAATTCATATCATGCATATTTATAATGAAAAAAGATAATTCCTTTTTAAAAATACCACATCATATTGTTTTTAGTTTTACCCAAGGATCATATAACAACTACCCTTGATAGATTCTTCAATATAAATATAATGACAGCCATACAAATTATTTTTCTTCCATTTCCACGGAAGTCCACTTTTTAGGGTTGATTGGGACCCCATAATATCTATAAAATATAAAACAATTATTAAAAAATAATTTAAATTGCTAACAATTTATAATTTATTAAATATGTTATAACTATTCACAATATGAATACACCAATCAATGAGTAAACTATTCAACTCTAGTAAAATAATAATGAGATACAAAATGATGTTATCGTATCATTTTTCTTGGTATACATCCCCATATTTATATTCCATTAAATACATCAATAGAGAGAAATTTTATCCTGTCAAATTTTTGTACAGTATTTGAGAATCAATTGCATTGTATATATCTTATCATAGTCATCAAAAATGGATTTAAAATGAAGTCATTCATCTAATATATTATTATAGGTTTAGAAAAGAATTTTTATAGTACGTGTACCATCAACTCCTTACTTCCCCTTATTTCATGTGTTCCCTTCCTGATTAAACTCATGTATGATAATTGAATCTACACATAATTCCTTGGATCCCTAATTATTACTAGAGGTTTTATTAAAATACTCATATTGTAGAGGTATTTCCTGAACTTGGGATGTAAATTCCATTATCAAGGTACCCTAGTTGGGATCCATAACAATATCTGATTCTTTGTTGGATGTCTTTACTGAATACTTGGAGATATTTACCTTACACACTGATCTAGCTTTTTAAGATTTGGGTAACTTGAATTATTCATTATATGGTATATTATTAAGTCAAACACACTTTTCATGCAAATATAACTTCCTAAATAATAGTTATATTAATATTTAAGATTCCTCTTCATAAAAAAATAATAGAAGAACTGTTTCATAAATCTATTCTTCATTCTTATGGGATGAATCTAAGATAAGTCTCCTATTATGGGAGGCCTTTTTAAATCCGAACACAGTGAGTTACTTTTGATATCACATATTTAACCTATTGGGAATGCCATTTTACACCCCAAGAACTCTTTCAAACCTTTAAAAAAAGTCAAAATTTTGAAATAGGGTTATGTGACATTACACCATTTAAATTTCAATCCATTTAATGCATAACCTGTAGTGCAGTATAAAAATAACTCATCTAGTGCATACTATGGGAAATGACCCATACCATATAAACAAAAATCACTCCCCTTATCCATGATTATAACATCAATAAATTATTATCTCTAAAATCATAAATGATTCACATTAGATGAGTTAATAGTGAATGGTTATCACTTTTCTTCTAACAATGAAGGCTAAACATATTTATTCATTGATATTAAACCATTAAACCTCAAATATAACAGATACTTGTGTTTGTTCTCCATCAACTCAGTCCTTTAATAATATGAAACAACATTCTCCTCATATAATGTTTAAAAATATTTTAGAATTCTCTTAAGGACGATTTTAAAAATATTTATATCTTAAAATTATTCCAACTCAATCTTTTAAGTTCTAAATTTAATGATTTATAGTAGAATTTATTAATGATATGGTTCCTATTCCTCTTCATTATTCATCTTTTTTGGATAGAATTAGGTTATATAGCCCTCTCAATTTAAACTCATGAATAAATCAACCTTAATCTATTCGATTATAATTTTCTTATTACAGTAATCACACTTAGTTTCTATCCATTGGAATTTATGAATTGGTATTCAATTAAAAACATCAGAGAATATTCATTGGGAAATTAGGTGCACCATATTATGTGTTTCAAATAGATAAATTATAGAAACATAAGTATTTCCTAGTAAATATATGTATAAAAGTGTTTTGAAAGGGAATGAGGATACTTGAGAGATTCATCTAAATAGATGGAGTAGATAAATAACTACTCAATGAAAATTGAAATTGAATTAAAAAGAATAATAAATGTGTAATCTTGGAAAGTAGATAGATGATAGAACAAACATTTTCAAATAAGATTCAATTTTAATGTGATTTATAATATTCTGGGGATATAATATATTTCTCACCACATGGTTCCAAATCTCCTATATTTCATTGCAAATCAGTTCAATAGAATTGAGTAAATCCATGTTCTATAGAGACCATCTAAAAAGTTCATTATAAAGTGAAAATAAGGATTTAGTAATCATAGGTTGTCGTATTGACATCACTGGTTGTCTATATTGTAGATTGGAAACTATCTGGATTATTGAGTGTATGAAAATTTTATAGGAAATTAGGGTGGGTGAAGAGAAAGAAAAAGATAAGTAGGAAGTGATAAACCCCTCCCCAACCTACTAGGTATATTCCGAGGCCACAAAAAAATCAATTAGGGTATCAAAGAATTATATTTTCTAACGGGGAGTTTCCTTCAAAGTATATCAATGACAACTACCCCCGTTTATCATATTCATCCTACACGTAACCCCACATTTTAATTTTCTTATTTTATACTCATAATTGAAATCATATTAATATTTGTTTTCATATTTTATATAATTATTTTTCGGGGTATAATTTAGGGGACACCTCAATGATGAGTAGATGATCCTTGTAGTGATTTTTAAACAACTATTTATTATATTTCATACATATATAGATATTGTGGGTATAAGTAATCATATATATATATAATGTTTTCTCATTAATGAAATTATTATAAATTAATTAATTTTATTCTATAATTCTATTCTAATTTATAATGAAAAAAATATATGCTAAGAAAATGTTTTATTACATTATCCCACCTAAAGAAATCAAATAATTGTAATTTTAACTCCATGAAAACAAGTAAAATGGTTATAGATTTATGGCTCATGACAATTATTTTTTGGAATCTTTATGTATATACATCATTAATCTTTTAACTAAGATTCATCGTCTTAGTCAATTATGATCCCTTCCCACAATCACTAATAATATTCTACTGTTGATCAATCATTGTATAAAAAGGTTTTAAATTTAAAATTACATGATAAATTTTATGGAAGTAGTTTATACCTATACTAGAATCCCCAATTTTAATTTTTCAATTATTCAGGATGACAGATGGTCCATGGACTTTAGAAATTAAATACACATATTCAAAATATTTCAATTACTTTTTCCAATTAAAATTAATAAAATTAGTAATACATTTTTTAAAATAAATATTTAACTATAAAATCATGATTTAACATCCCATTACAATATTTTATGTAATTCACCTCTCCATACATGTTTTACTCTTTAATTGGTAGAATCTTGGGATTCAAAAGGGTTGAGAGAAATTTTTGGGGGATATAACCAAAAGTCAAGAGATACATGTTTGTTATAATAAAAGGAGTTTGTGTATGAACATGTAAATGATTTTAGGGTTCTCCATAAGCTTAGAGAATGCTCAAGGTGGATTGTGTTTTCGTGTATGAATCTTCCATTTTTGCTATCATCTAAGAAATGACAAGTCATTTAATTAGAGTACACCATGTGTAATGTTCACTACGATTTTTTCATTATATATGTACCCAACATGAATGAATACATGTTGTGTAAAATTTACATTCCATGTATTATAGAGATTCATATTTTTAATAGTAAGGAAACATGTTTTCTGGTGTATTGGGACCCCATGGATTTCATTACATATAACGGGATGACAGGACATTTAAAGTCATGAGTAGGGATTTTAGGATGTTGTAATGATGATATTCTACACATGAATCAAAATACATCTTCCATATTAACTTTTAAGCATCCTACGGTGATTTTGGTAAACTCCAACCATTTTAAACCAATTTATTCTTCATTTGATCATCACATATGGGTATAGTGACAATTCGGGTTAGTAATCTTCAAAACGTCTTGGTTTCCATTGCTCATGATAGCACTGCTATGTTGTGTTTTTTATTTTGTTGATCTAATATGGTAATTCCTATTATTCTTTTATAAATCTCTTGTGTGATCTTGTTCTTGGGGATGATCCTTTGTTTATTGGGGTGCATCACCTATGTGTTCTTGAAGTATGTTTTGATACATCATATTCAATGACCCTTTTGTTAAATTTAACTAATTATATAATGTGTATATTTATTATATACCCTCTTATGTGGTTTTTTCCTATTGTTGGATCTTATTGTGATTGTGTACCATGGTTTGTGGTAGGTGGTTTCATCTCTAGAATTTATTTGTAAATATCATTACTTAGGGGTTTTAAAATTGTTTTAATAAATGAAATGAAATGGAATGATAGAATGATTTTATTTGTGGGTGTGGGTGTGGGGAAATACGATTTTGATAAAATATAATTTCTCCTAGTTTTGGTAAATGAAGAGGATTTTAATAGTATTGAGAAATTGTTCTATGGAATTCTTTTCAAAGAATGTTTTGATAAAATAGTTTTCTTTAATTGGTTTGGAAAATAGAGAACATGAGAATCCATGGGTACTTAGGTGGAAGGATTTCTGATATGCATATTCCAATATTTGGGGGTTCACTCATGTGGTGTTCCTATACTCCCTATGCCTATTGTTATAAGGTCATCTTGGACCTATTAGGGTAAATTTCTTGTGATTTTCTCTATTATCTATACATGAGGCATATGTCTGGATGCTTGAAGAGAACATTATTTTTTAGGTTTAATTTTGAGTTTCTTAGCTATTCTGACCTACTGCGATCCTTTTCATGATGTTACCTATTCTTTTTGAATATTTGGAATACTTTTGGATTGTAATATTTTGTTTAGACTACCATGGATATGACAAGACATGTGATTAATTATTTAGATTAATTTGATATATCTATTTCGATATATAAGGAAATTATATTCCATGAAATTGATTTACCAGCTTTATTTGGAAATTTTTAAAAAGGTAAATAAAATATTGATTTATTATTTTGTGATAAAAAATATTGAATTATATATAATAACATGTTTTACTTAATGTTTATAAATCCAATAATATTGTAAATAGACTTTCTAAGGATCACCTAGTTGGGAACCTACTAATATTGTTATATCACACCCTTGACACTCCTTCAATGGTGTGTAGACATTGTCATTTCTATTGATGAATTGAATGGAAAGGTGTCGTAGTGATGAAACAAGGTTTTATCATATATGAGTATCTATAGTAGAATGGTGAGATGGTGTGGGATTTCCCTCATTACCACATGGAGATTATATGAGTAGATTTTTTGGTTTCATTATCCTTTATTGTTGGACATGCTTCTTGGAGATTGTTTCATAACCGTTTTAGTTAAATCAATTCAATTAACTTTTTTATTTTATGAAATATATATTAATGATTTATTCTAGTATTTTTTTCTCTAAATGTATATATATCATGTTTTTCCTTGTGATTTTGAAAAATAATTCCCATTTTTTGTGGTTGCTACCCAAGTGCTAGACGTCATCCCATGGGGATCGATAACACCCTTCATCTATGTGGTAATTTGTGTGGGGTGAAATTATTGGTGGGTAACTATGTTGGGTTAGTCATTGTTTGGTATAATAGGAGGCATGTCATTACGATTCATATTCTTAGGATTTTGGTAGACTACCTAGAAATTTTTTAGAACATGAGAGGACTGTTGTGGTGAGTGTGTAACATCTATTACCGTGATGAGACTCATGTTACCATGGAATGATGTTTTATGTATCTGCCTTTTATTGTTTTTTATTCTGAACCTAGTTTATATGGGTATTATACTTTGAACTAATATGATTATATTGTCTAATAATTTCATCTTTTTCAATATATTGTTGCATGACTCTAAGATACATTTTAGAAGTTCCTTATGAGGGTATAACTGATACTACTCTAGTTAATCAACCGATGGAATATAAGTTCATTTAAATTATCATGCAGGATGTTTATTATAATGATCAAAATGTACTACCACTCAAGAATGTGGTTTTTGAGTTACAACTTTGATCTGTATGAGACAGAGATTGACCACAAGGGTTCTGGAAGGATAAGTCATCATCCTTTAATGTTACAAATGTTCCTCAATAGGTGGAGGAATGTATAGAAAGGATTGATCTGATATTCAAATTTTTGGATATACTAGAGTTTATTTATGTGAAGTGTGAAGAATTCATAGTGCAGGGTCCCATCAAGCGTTGGTGTGATTCTATAGTACATGCTGATAGGATTTTGGGCTTAGACTGGAAGGATTTCAAGATTCCATTATTCTAAAAAAATTCTAGGGTATCTTATGATGAAAATGTATTTATATTTTTTATATTTATACAGGGAAATCATTCAATGTCTGCATAAACCAATCAATTTTCATTTTTCATTTATTTTTCACCAGAGGTTGTGATGAATGACCAACAAAAATCTCAGAAGTACCTATAAGGTTTTCTACAAGATATTATATCAAAAGTATTTATGATGAATATTTAAACATATACATAGTCAATGGATGTGGATATGAAATTAGAGATTAAAATGGATTGGATGGTTTGATAGTGTTCTCATTCTCTTCCCCTTAGTGGTAGCTTCTATTTCCTAACTGGTAATATTGGGAAGTGGAACGATCATCAGAGTGGTGGAGGTGGTTCTTGTCACCAAGAGACTTTGGTAACTATAGTTTTTGATTTTTGGGTTACTCCAACTCACTATCAGTGGGTCAACCTTAAACACACATGAAATTAATTCCCTTCACCTATAAGGATGCAGAGAAAATATAGATGTAATGTTCATCTGAAACATTTTAATCAAGATATACCAACTTCTCAATGTGGTTTAGTATCATCATCTTCAATGTCTAATATAGTGTATTCATATGAATTTTGACTATAGTTCTCTAGGAACATGCCTTATTAGTGAAGAAAAATCTTTTAGTTGAGGTGATTTTGGTCGAGGAAGAAGTGGGTCTAATGAAAGTGAGATGTACCATCTTTATTTCATCTTCAGTAGTGATTTATTTATTTTATACTAGTACTTCCAACTCATTTATATCTCATCAATTTTTATATACATTAGAATTCAACGGATCATATTTCATATATTATGGAGTAAGAAAAATATCTTGGGAAGAGGAAAGAGTATGGGCTTCAATGTCCCTTTTCACTATTGAGAGTAGGTATAGAGGGTGTCTTGGATTTTCTCATTCCAGATATGGATTTGTTTAACTTTATCATTGGTGTGTATTTTCTGGTCACTCAACATTCTAAGGATGATAATTAACTTCAGAATTTTACAATTATGGATGTTGTTGTGAGATCATAGATGTTTCAAGGAGATTCATATCTATGGTCTAGTCATATAGGACCATCCCGCCTAGAGCAGAGGAGTTTTTATCCTGTTATAAACATTGACCTTGATGAATTTTTTTAATGTTGATATTCTTACTATTTTTTTAGATATTTATAACGTTTTACTAGATAATTTCACTCATCTTCCAATAAAAAGGGTTATGGAGTTTATGATTGATCTCATTTTATGTACACATACAACTTCAATGCCCACATATCTCATATAACTAGTAGAGATAAAATAGATCATGGTTTAGTTGGATGATTTGATGGTGAAGGGTTTTACTCTCCCCAGTGTTTCACTATGGGAAACCATAGTGATATTTTTCACGAGGGATGATAGTTCACTTTGATTTTGTTTGCAATTATAGGATTTGAGATGAGAAATGGTTAACAATATGTATCATATTCCTCATGTGGACAAATTTGTTTATTAGTAAAAGGAAGAAAAGTGGTTTTTTATGAATGATCATTAGTTTGGAAATCATCATCTCAGTGTTCTGAAGTATGTTATACCAAAGATATCTTTTTGGAGGAAGAATGTGATTTATGAATATCTTTAAATTTGATTTGGTTTGACTAACCCTCATGTGGTTTTTTAATCTTTGATGAATCGAATATTCCATCAATATCTATGATCTTTTGTGGTAGTGTATCTTGATGATATTTTGTCTTATTTGTAATTTGAGTGAAATCATGATCATCATTTAGTTTTTTTTTCAAAAATCAAGGGGTCACTAGTTTTATGGAAGGATTACAAAGTGAAACATTTGGATCCAATATGTGAAGTTATTAGTGCATGTGATTTTTGAAAATTGATTAATAGTTGATCATGAGAAGGTAAGGTTGTATTATCATGGGAGTAACAACGAAATGTCATTGAGATTCATAACATTCATGTTATTTCTAGATATTATAGATGGGGTTTCAAAGATTTATCAATATTGGGGTCAACAATGATGGATCATACCATGAAAGGTGTGAAATTAAATTTGGATTGAATGTATTAATTTTTTTCGATGAGATTAATTGACTTGTAAAATCATCTCCTATTCTGATCTTACATGAGATTAGTAAGTGCATGTGGATTTATGTGATTCTTCAATTGTTGGTTTGGGTTTTCTTATTATTTAGGATTATAATTTGTTATCTAATGGCTTTATCAACATTTAACACATGAAGAGAATCAACCACACCTGATTTAGATTATTTTTTAGTTCTACAAGTGTTTAATTGTTAGAAAGACTATTTGGAGGGTGGTCACAATATTATCTGACTATAAGAGTTTGAAGAATATATTTTCTCAGAAATACTTGAATCTCAGATAGAGGTAGTGGGTGAAATACCATTATACATTTGACATTGACATCAATTATAACACTGGTAAGGGGAATTTTGTTTTAGAGTCTCCAAGAAAAAGAGATTCATTGCATGCTCTATAGGGATATAAGGAAGTGTGAAACCTTTGGTGTCCTTTCGCTCAATTACGTCTTGATGATCAAGAGGAATATTCATTTATGGATATGGGAATTGAGTATTTACCATTATTTATCCTTGATAATATTTTATATGGTTTGTAGTGAGATAATTTGTTCATTGTAATTTGTGAAACACTTTATGTCGTGAAGACTATTTCTTATTGGTCTCACTATTCATATATTATTCTTGGATTTTTGAATTGTTTTTTCATCTCAAGATATATGAGGAGCTCAATTTGGTTTTATTATTATAGTACATTTGTTGAAGTTCATATTGGAACTATAAAAACGTATTATGGAATGAGATGGAGATTATTGGGGCTAGGTGTTAAGAGTTAAATTGATGATTATATGTTCTACTGTTACACCTATCAATTAAAAAAGGCATATCATGTAAAATATTTTAGTTTTCTCTAAACATATCTGGTGACAGTTTTGAAATTGTAAAAGGTAAACATGGCCTTTTTAGTAGGATTACCCCTGAATCTCTAAGGATATAATGAAATATAGGTATTGATTTATCAGATTACAAATTCTAGTAATTTCATTGTGGTCTAGGTAACCACAAAATATGAAGCTCTAGGTAATATATATGACCCATATATTGTGATGTTACATGGGGTTCCTTCATCAATTGATTTATATAGAGATCCTAGGATTAATTTTAGGTTCTATAGGAGTCTCCTAGATGAGATTGAGAATAATTTCATATACATCAAAACATCTCATCCACGGATAGACGATCATATTGATAACTCTATTCATATCATGGATAAGTTATGTGTTTTTTTCTTTTTCATCACGGGATCTCCATCTAGGACTGATTGAGAATTATTATAACATTAGTTATTGGTTTTAAATCAGAATTGTTTCTTTCAAGGCTCATATGGTCACCATTAAATGCATCCTCATTATTTAGAATAGGTGGGTAAATCTTATTTAGGGGGATCATGTTGGGATTTGGATAAATCTATAAGGATTTAGGATATTCATTGGTGTCTAGTGATAACATATTGTTGAAAGATAATATATTCAAATCCAAAACGTTATTCAAGATAGTTTTTCATAGGTTATAGGTTCTTCTTGAAATTTCTCTTATTTTGGGTCATTGTATGCTTGGGAATGACGGAAAGTATTCTTCTGTATATGTTGGACTACATGAGTTCACTTTGTGGCTTGAGAAGGTTACTTTTCAATTTACATTTTCAGTTTATTCGATAGTCATTCCAGCTGTTTTCCATATATCATAACTCTGGAATACTATCATATTCCTTCCAATGTTATGATGTGGGAAGATAACTAGTTACACCTAAATGTTTCTTTTGTAGAGGATATAGTGGATATTGTTGACCATCAGGAAAAATCCTTGAAATAGAAGTCAAATATAGTGGTTAGGGTGTTTATGAAATATATATCATATTTTCAGGAGACTTGGGTGAATGAGTTATTGATAATGGAGAAGTGGCCTCACATATATACCTGTCTCAATTATTTGACATGACTTGATGGTGATATCCATATTTTTTCACCACTTGGAGGGTCGATCCGGATGTCAATAAGGCCAATTTTTTCACTCCAATAAAACCCAAGGTTTTAGTAATTTATTATTCTTCAAGGTTAATATCTATATTATTATTATTAATCATTTTGTCTTCATCATCATTTAATTACTTATTTTTTTCTTCTTCCTTTCCCTAATGGCCCATTGGTCAACCCTAATGTCTACGGTTGGCTGAAAATGGGGATTATGATATCTTTGGAATATTAATATCCTTTTGAGACCAACAAAATAATTACGATTCGAAGGTGGAATTATTTATTAATATTATGGTATGTGGTTCTATGAAATCTATTTTATTAGACATACCATATGTTTTTATTTATTCTAAACCCATTTTGTGTTTAAAATCAACTTATAAATACTTTCATTGATGAAGTAAAATGGGATTACATGTGATGGTTTGTTTCAACACTAACATAAGTGGATTTTGTCAATAGTTTATAAATTGAATACACTAAGAATGAACTCTTATTAACTAATTGCGTTAGAAACAAAAATCATATGTTGTTATTTTGAAATTTATTTACAACTAATTTGAAATTCTTGACATCAAAATGATTATTTATGTAATATATTATGAACCGAAGGTATATCATAATTGTTAATGGGTTTGTTTGGATATAATTGAAATTTTTGTTCATCTTATTTCATTTCATTAACATTTTTTGTTGTTACATGTGTTTTATTTTTTCCTTATAATTGGAATATAATTTACCTAATATCAATTTCATATTAATACATTTTGAATACCGTAATTAAATTTCTGAGATCTTATTTTAGTTTACTATGATTTAGAATCAAATTTTGATTTCTATGTGGTTTTCAAAGATCGTTTTTAAAAAAATCATTGTTGGATTAAAACTATGGGGTTGTTTCTAAAATAGTATCAGTGGTTTTCATAATATATGTCACACATATGGTTTCATCTCATAGTCATTATGATTTTTATGTGTTTGTGTATATATTGAATTTTTTTTCATCATATCATAATGGTTATGGGAATAAAAAGGTGGTTTCGTAATGAAATGTATTGGGAGATGTGATGGGGGATTGATATTTTGATGGATTGACTCATGTGATTTTATTTATATGTATTAAAATCTTTCTTCAACAATATTAGTTTTCTTCATGCGAATATTGATTGATTAGATAGGATGACTAGAGAATTTAGTTCTATGCATTGAAATGCTTTCCATATACTTGGATTATGTTGCAATGATGACTAAAAATTTATTTGATATATATAGGGTGACAGTTTTTCTAATGTCCCCATGTCTCTAGAAACTAAAGATTTTATTTATAGTAGCATTAATGTAGTTAGATATTATTTGGATCAGTCTCTAATTTAGTTCATGTAACATATGTCACCTTGATTATATCTATATTAAGTTATATCCCATTATTCATGATTGATGTGTTTATTTATATTGATTTTATTTCATATTAAAAATGACTTAACAAGTGATTAATATTATTAAATAAGATTTATATATTTATAATAATTTATTTTCTTCTTTTTTAAGATTGTATGGCATCTATTTATAATAACATGACCTCATTTTGTTATCTATTTATTTTTTGTTATTGAGGTTTTTTATTTTTTATTCAACATTACATATTTTGTTTTCATTATCTATATTCATGTTTAAATTATATCTTATCATTTATTTGTGTGGTTTTATACCATAATCAATTACTTTTTTCAATAAAATGTCATACTTTATCTTTTTAGTTTATATTTCTTTAATTAAATTGTTTATGCCTAATTATCAAATGAAGTTTTAAAATAAAAGGGTAAATATATAGTTCTATCCCAAATTATTATTTTCCCATGAGATATTAATATTTATTCAATTAGTTTATAATTTTTTTTTAAATAAATTTTGATAAAATATTCATAATTACATCAATGTGTGCTCATAGTTTTTGAAAAGGCGTTATTTGGTGTGTATATATTATTATATTTAATGATGTCTACAAATATCTTTTTCGATGTATTTAAAAAATTGCAATAATTTATTGGGATATTAAATCATGGCATCCCAGGGGGATTATATTCACACCCTAAGATATTGGTTGAGGTATCTAGGGTGACTAACCACTACAAATTAAGTTCAACTCAAATTATTACATCCATTATGTTAATTGAAAAAAAACATTCTTTATAATGTATGGATATTTATAAATCCCTATCACAACATTTACATATATTTATAATGATAATGTAATGTAAGAAATATATAAGTTTTTTACAATGTCCTTGATCAATTGTTGAACCCAATCATTATCGTGTCTACTCCAAACAAGTCACATATTATTCTAGAAGTAACCACTTTAAGAAATTACAATTTTTATTGGAATGTTACTATTTCAACCCATAGTGAGATTCTGACACACTAAATCTAAAAACATTATATAGTCTCCCAAAATAATGTGATACTAACTCTGATCAACATAAATTTCTTCCAATGTCCTACATATTTCATCAAGTTCACCATGTACTTATTTTGAAGTTACATGCACATTATCCCTATTCTACTTCTAGTTATTTTAATTATAGAGTTATCACATTATTCTATGGAACATGATATTTTAGATGCCAAAAAATCATCAAATCAACAATGTATTTACTAAAATATCTAGTAAGCTACACCCTCTCTCTCAATAATTATTCACTTTTTATATGCATAAAATTTTAAAATTAATCATAAATCAACTCAAATTATTAATATTTCTCTAATTGAGATGGACTCTTTTTAAAGTGACAACATCCCTGATATGTTAAATGATATAATTATTAGAACATTGAGATTTAATAACTTTAAAATATTTGATTTAGTACCTTCATGAATCTCATAAAATTTAGGATTTAATAATCATCATAAAAACGTCCCCAAATCATAGTGTAAATGATCTACACTTCCTTCAAAAATCATAACAAGAATCATGATATTTCAATCATGAATATTTAGTCATTTAATTTCCATATCAACATCATCACCAAGATTGGAGAATAAAAACAAATAGGTAGATCTACATGACGTTGTGTAATAACTTCTCTATATAGTGCTTCCTAAGGACTCAAGTGGCTAGTAATTATTCATTAAATATATTTAATATACAATCCAATAACATATATTTTGATTAACCTTAATCAAGATAAATATAATAACGTTATGTTTTTATAACATTAATATTTTCAAAAAATATACTCACATTTTTTGGGTCTTATTCCAGATTGTTCTCAACTTTATTTTATACATCACCACTATCTTTTCTTAATTTTCTATTTCCATATGCTTGGTATGTTAAATTTTTAAAACACACTCAATTCATCTGATCATTAAAGTAAAAAAATATCATTATGATACACTCAGTCTAATTATTCATTCACATATCACATTTTTCATAAAAAATTTTGATACCTTCAATGAACATCTAACTTTAATTTGAGGACAAAGACCTTGATAATTATCAAAAAACTAATAATTTCTCATATTCTATTTTCAAAAGTGTCCTACCAATCTATCTGGTAATATACAATCCACTTTTACAATAATATTTTCATATGTGTGGATTAATATTTTATCTCTTAATTATCTTGGAAACATATCTATACTTTTTATCAAATTATCATTATTTCTTAATTCAAGATATGGAAATATATATGGTTATATTTTATAGGAATCAGAGTATTAGTTTTTTTGAATATCTCACTCCATTTATATTTTTAGGAACAACTTTTTAAATTTATTTATATATGATTATATTACTCATTATAAACATATTCATAGAAGGTTCACATTTGGTTGAAAACTCACTGAGACGTGCAAATCATACTGTTCACGATGAATATTATGTTTCATGAGATTTCAAATGTAATTATACAAACAATTATTTTTATCATTTTAATACCGTAATTATATACTTTTTTCATTGATATTGTTCTACTAATCTCATATATTATCATCCAATAGATGGTCTCCAATGATTGTGATGAACTATATATGTAACATCTTTTAGATGAATTTAAAAATAACCTTTGGTAGTATTTACCATTACTCTATATGAGTATTAAGCATCTATGTATAACATCATATATTTGGGGACTGAACATTGTATGGCCTCAAATCGATGACTTTATTACTCAATTTTAGTATAGTGCAGACTTCGTCACATCATTTCCCTCAATTAGTAATGTGAAACCCTATCCTGTGATATTTAAAATTCCTCATAAAAATCATCTACTACACAAATATGAAACTATTTTATATTAAAAATATATAACAATTATTTTTATTCAAGTAACTCCTTGATATAAACATAACACTTTAAAAATAAATATAATATTTCATTATCATCATACAGCAATAATTTTTATATCCCCATTTTTAATTTTTGTTAATAAAAAATTCCCATAAAATAACTGAGATTTCTCTCAATATTATTTTTAATAAATTTTGTTGTTCTCTAATTAGGGGTCTTTTATTTCCTATCACCCATAATGATCTACATTTTAATCACCCATATCAACATCAAAGAGTGAGAAGAAAAATAGTAAAAAAATAATCTTCCCTCATTTTCTGTCATTTTCATGAGATAAGCAAGGAATTAATTTTATTAAAGAAATCAGCCACAAATCATGTATCTCTAAGTCTACATGAGAATTTATGGTTTTAAAAAGGAATATTGATTAACTTGGAAACCATGTATTTCAATAAAGAAAACTATTAAATGAAAAAAGATTTTACAATAACATATTTTATTTGTATTTGAATTGTGGTATCACAAAACATAAATTCATATATTCATCTACATAGAATGATCATAATATTATGGGATAAAATAATATGGTCCTAAAATTTCACATAATTTTTTTTATATTTTTTTTCAAAATTAAAACTCTTCATTTGGTATCATTAAGAATAATTTATAATGGTTATGTAAGTATGTGAAGACATATTTTGATGACTGCTACTTCATTTCATTGGAATTGCAATATGTTAAAATCCATCAACATCATACTATTTTTCAGTATAATAAATATTCAATTTATCTGAATATCCAAATCTGGTTTATCATTGAAATATTATTCTAGAATTAATCCCTTCAATTTATAATTATTATGTTTTTCAAGAATCACCCACTTCACTTTTATGGGGGAAACACTCCCTAGATTTCATAGTGTACAATTAAAAATTCAGTTTAAGTCCTTTGGAACATTTTAGTGAATAAGGATAAATTTTTTGTGCTCATAAATAAGAGTAATATGTTATTGAAATTATTGTCATCTGTGAATCTACTTTCACATAAACTCTATTTTTTTCAAGAAAATTCCTTCAGTATTCAATTAATCAATATCCTTGGGGTAACACCCTACACTTTTATGATTTATTTTTGTGAATAAATTAATGATATTTTATATCATGAATAACACACAAAACCTAGATTATTTGTTGTTATATACAACATTGAGTTGAGCTTTTATTATCATCTAAACAATGTTTTTGAAAATGATGATATGTTATTAATATTATTATTTAAAAATGATCATTATAACCTAGCTATTAAACATAGAAGTATGAATAGTAATATCTAATTTTTTTATATTATGTATAATGGATTCATATGAAGAAAATATTTATAAAAAACTACATAATTTCTAGAAATAAAATATTTTCTTTAAAAATATTATTTTATCAAAAAATGATTATATTGAATTCTCTAAATAAAATTAAATATATTTTTACCTTATTATGAAAATTTACATTAAAAAATTATCTAATTTTTTAAAATTTAAATTTCAAAATTATATTAGTGTGAATTTTATATAATTTTCTGAAATGATAATATTTTCACTAAATAGTAAAAATATTGGTTTTTTTTCTTGAATTGTATATTCATTTACAAAATATTAAAATATAATAATTGTTTTATGATGATTTAAAAATTAAAATATGTTAAATTATATATTAATTAATCTAATATAAGTAATTTTCATAAATTAATAGGTGATTTGGGATATTAAACATTCTATACTAAAGATAATTTTTTTTGGACAACCCCTTTTTCAACGCGTATGTGGGATTAATTTTAAATGAAATTTTGTGAATTATTTGAATTTAATTTTAACAAGTTTATACCATATTTAGAAACACGAATTTTTATTTTTTTAATATGGTCGACATAATTTTTCTAATCATTTTAAAATGTAATATTTGAAAAATTTAATCACCACAGTTTAGGTGGAAATGGGTTTACTAGGGATTAAAAATTTATTAGGGGTAAACTAAAAATGAAACATGCAAAACAACAATTTTATAGAAATATTTTGAACTTATAATTTCTAGTATTCATATGTTTTTTTATTTCTATTAATGATAAAATATGGGTTTATCTTTTTATTTTCAATAAAATCCAAATACGTCCTCCTCGATTTATTAAAGGACACCCCTCTCCTCTACACTACATACTTACAATACCATGTGGTTCAAAAATACAATGAAATAAAACATCCCTCACTTCATTAATATCATCTTAGAATCCTTTTTTTATCATAAATATATCCTATGAATTATTTCGTTGTAAAATTTCGGCGGTGAACATAAGATGAGGTAACATTATTCAATGAATGTTTTTGTGTAGTTTCCTCCCCCACCTTCATAAATAATATTAAAACATGATAATATATTAACATATGTATCTGAAATATTATAATATTTTATTAATTTAATGTAACTACTTACATCCATCTCCTATTCCCCAAAATGGGAAACAATATCATCACTTGGGTGTATGAAAGATTACCTCCTTGTCAACAGATGTGAAACGTTGTCCTTCAATGCCACTCATGGTTTGATATGATGATGTATTTCATATATATTTATGATATTTGTAACATAAAAACACTTTTCAAAATATATTATAACACATAATTTTTCTACTTCCAATTCTGTGGGGGGATGTGATAATTTCCATAATGTGTATGACGTATTATCGCCTCAAAAGAAATGTGATTCATTTTTCACTGACATTTTACGTGGAAGGTTATAAAGGATATATCTAATGAAAATATATATTCTAAAATACATAATAAATATTTTGTATAAGGAGTTATTGTTTAAATTTATTTCTTTCCACGTATTAATAATATGTAATGAACGTCCATGGATACATACGACCTTCCCTCTACATGAAAGGAGTAATTCATTTTCTATCTCTAACATTAAATGATTTCACTAAATAAATATGAAATGAATATATATTATATTTTTATCATGTTAAATACTATGTAATATATAGAACCAGGATCAATATAAAATGGCCAAAAATACCAAATTAAAGCATATGTGAAAGTCGATGCAATTATTACACAAAATATAATATTTTTATAATTAATAATAAAAACTTATTAAAAGGTTTTATGTAAACGATATATTATATTTTATATATAATATTAATGCATAAAAATATGTGTGATGAAATTATATTTAATATATAGATGTCTAGAATGATTAGAGGCAAGAGGAACTGAAGGTAATGCATTTTTGCCTCAATTTAACTTTTTTTGGACATATGTTTTGTTATGCTCCTATATTCAATTATAAGGTGTTTATATATCTCCTTAGAAATTCAGTATCATTAATATATTAATTAGAGATATATTTATGTTTCATTAGATGTTATTATTTTAGGGGGATTATGATTCAACGTAACCAAAGTGATAATTGTTTTATGATATAATCTTATTGCTTAGAGGGGCTTTTTATCATTTTGCTTATCATTTTGAAATATTATGAACTATCTATCAAGAAACATATAAATATTATTTTCCTATTATTATGTTATGAGAAATAAATTTTTATCTTCATTTTCCTGGGTTTATATATTCAAGAGCTCAGAATATTTTTTTGAAGATAAATAATCTTAGTTTCTCTCTTCGGTTGAAACCCTTTTGTTCTTTCATAGAACTATTTTCTAAAAATTTATTATATAATGATTACTTATTTTCAAAAGAATATATTGATGAAAATTTGATCAATGTTTTACATTTTAATAAATTTATTTTAAGTGAATATTTATTTAGTTTTCAAACCAAGTCTTGTTGGGCTCTTATAGAATTGTGAAAGGAATCAATATTTTATAATTTATTGAGTGGATATAGTTTTATAGCATCATTACCACTAAAATATTAAAATATTAAAATATAAAATATCAATTTTATTTTTGACGATATTTATGTTTAAATTTTTTTGTGATTTAAATAAATTCAACGTGGAAAGGCTATTTCCTCTAAAAAATGATCCATGTGTTCTTTAAAACCCATATTCTATCTAACATATAATCTTATGATGTTACATTTGATTTAATAGGGGTATTATATAATGATACCATTATTATAATTTCTATGGATGGTTAATTTTAATCTAAATGATTTGTTTATGAAACCCATTTATTTTTCATGGGATCTGCTATGGTGAATTGATGACATATTTATGAAACCCATTTTCTATACATGAGTTATAATGACATGATATGGTGAATGTTTTATTATTTTATGGAAGACCTAAATAGGGGATTAATTTGGTATAATGACCAAACTATAAAAATTACATAATCTAGATAATTCAAATAGATTTAACTTATTTACATTACAAAGGTTATTTTTGGATTATAGATTTAGAATGTTAGGGCATAACCCAATCATGTCAAAACACAAGCATGAAATGTGGGTACCAATAAAATAGTATATATTTCTTCGAAAACATAAAATTCTTCACACAAAACAAAGACATGATTTATTTAAAAAATCATCCTAACATTTAACATGTCTTCAGTCTTTCTCTTAGACATCCTTATAACCTGGGAAAAAAATTTAAAAACATGGGATTATCATAAATATATCAGTAATGGATAAAAAATAAAAGGAAAGATACCATTAGTCCAAGAATATGTATAAACATATGAAATCATCTTGACAAAGACATACTTCTCACACGTATATAATTAATTTGTAAAACATGATATTTCCATAAGAAATTAAATAAGTTATATAAAACCATAAGGGTATCGTGGTGCATTACATAACTATATTGTAACCCTTGTAGTTGCCTTATGAATTGTAACCACAACTTCTACCTTACAATGTAACCCTCATGGCTACCTTATGGTGTATCCATTATAGTTACACTTGGAGTACCCTTATGGATAACCTCCAACATACACATTCCCAATGCACAAAAGGGAGATATAGGTCCCACCCTACATCATAAACATTTCCCAATAACCAAAACATATTCATAAAACATGAATAATTTCATAAAATCATTGCTTTTGAATTTCATAAAATAGAATATTAAAAGAATATTTTTTAAGGAAAGTCCCATAAAAACATATAATTGAAGTGAGAATTAATATAAAGAAAGGATTATGTGTATATCTTTAAACAAACATAAAAATCATAATATAAACGAAATTAAAAACCAAAATAATTTTAGAAGCCTATAATTAATAAAGTAGAAGGTTAACCCCGAGATGGAAATTGGGTTAAGAATTACCTTACATCGAGTTCTTATTAATTAAAATTCACTAAACCTCATGTATAATGTTTAAAAGGGTGTTATTAATATTTTAAAGGAGAATAATCATGTTTGTACACCTTATATGATCGTTTTATAACATCCTTCGACCCATTTATTAATAATATTTTTTTATTTCCATTGTTTCGGGTGCATGCTTTACATGATTTCCATGGTCGGTTCCTAGAGGATTTTCTAGTTCAATTGATGGGAAACTATAGGAGTGTAATGAAATGATGTTAATATGTTTCCAGAATGTTAAATAACTCCACAAATCATTTTGGATATATTTTACGAGTATGAATTGTTAAATAACTCTGTAGTGATATTAGTTTAGATAATTTTGGTGGTTCTTCGATAATCTTAGACTTAAAACATCATATAACATCAAAATTATAAATATAAGTTCATTATAGATCATAAGATAGGTAATATAATAAAAAGTAAAATATGTTTCAACCATTAAAATTCTTTTACAACCATATTTGAAGGAATTAATGTAAAAATGAGACATATCCTCTACGATGTCGGTAAATAGGCACAATATATATTGTGTTTCTCTCTTTAGAATAAGGGGAAGAGGAGAGGATGAATGAGGAATATTTTTTATATAAACATGATAAAAATACCAAATATATATTACACTATATAATTTATAACATGTGGATGAAATTATGTTAACAGAGTATAAGAAAAGATAAGAATTTAACAGAACAAAAATGGAAATGAAAGAGGATTTTTACCTCTTTTTCTCTTCCCCTTTGGATCCTACATAAGGCCTTTGGTTTGGGACTTTTGGTGAAACCAGTATTACTTGGACACTAGGATGATTCTTGGGTTGATGATGAATCATAATTTAGACAATTCTCTAGGCCTGAGAGGCATGAGAGGAAGAGGGGGTGAGGGTGGTATTTATAATTGAGGAGGGGAGGGGTTATCCATTATTTTAATCATTAGTTTAATATTTTTTCTCAAGGATATGAAGAGTATTGATTCATGTGACCCAAATTAGTAAATAGATAATGTTAATTCTACCCAAGGGTGCTTACATTAGCAATAATTCTTATAATTGTTTATTTGACATAATATTTATTTATACAAAAAATTACCGTATTTCAATATTGACAAAAAATTCGATTATTTTAGAAAAATCCCCAAAAAAACATACTAACTATTTTTTGACATTTATAATAAAAAAATAAACACCATTTTTTCAAAATAATTTTCTAGACATGGGATAATTAATTTATATATAAATTTATAATTTACTTAAAAAATAACAATTTTAAAACTATAACTGATTTTATAACACCTTGAAAAATTAATCAAAATCTAATAAATTATAATTAATATATTCATTGGTGTGGTTGATATAAATTTGGTCATATTATTATTCATAAGGGTGAAATTACTATTCATAAGGGTGTGTTACTATTCACCAAAAAAAAATTTTTATCCCGCTAGTATCCAAAAAAAAAATTGATCACAACTGTGTATGACTTTTTTTTTGAAATTAAAATTAAAAAAGAGTAACAAATATTTTCAAGAGATAGTTTACAACTATCTCTATAATACAAAGTTACATTATGTATAAACATAGTTTTTCATGCATTTCAATTTATTTTTAAAACCATGGGGTTTTATATTATACCATCCTTATGGAAATAACGTCCTCACTATTTTATATACATATTAAACAATTAAGGGTAGCTTTACCTCATAGAATTTTCAGATTCCCATATTGCTTCATCAACCATGTGGTTTCTCCATAAAAACATTATGTGGAGGATTAACTTATTCCAAAATAATTTTTCTCTTCGATCAAGAATATGAATAGGAATATATTCCTAAGAAAGGTACTTTTCTAACTGAACCACTTCAAAGATCAAAACATGAGATTAATCTGGCACATATATTCTCAACTTTAAAACATGAAAAACATTGTGTACCTGAGATAAATTTATAAGAAAATCTACTTGATAGAAAATTACACCAATTTTTTATAGGATTTTATATGGTATAATGAACAATGGAATCGACTTTCCCTTCTAAAACAAATGCATAACACTTTTCCTTGGTGATATTCTATGAATAAAATAATCACCTAACTCAAAAGAGAAAGCGTTCTTCATATTTTTTGCATCAATTTTCTACATACTCTGAGTTTTCCTCATGTGTTTCTAGATCATCTTCACTTCCTCATACACACCCAATACTAATTATGTTCCCACCAACTCCTTTTTATGACTTCATCCCAAAAATATTACGATCAAAACCACTTCCAATATAATTATAGAAAATGTTCCATCTATATAATGGAATGGAAATTGATAATATTTTAAAAATAAGCTAATGAAATATGATGAACCCAATGCCCCTAGTAATCCATTGAACAACAATTAAGCATATCCTTTAATGTTTTAATTGTCCATTCTAACTAATCAGCTGATTGAGGATGAAAATTTGTACTAAAATTTAGATCGTTTCCCAACAACTATTGAAGGCCCTTAAAAATTTATAAGTGAACATGAGATCATGATCAGATACAATGGAAAGAGGAAATCTATGAAACAAGAAAATACTTATCATGTACAATCGAGAAATCTAATATGAATACATAGTATCTCGAAATGGACGTAAAAGATCAGATTTAGTTAGTCGATCCTCAATAACCATGATTTCATTATTACTTCGAAAATTCTTTGGAAGTACCACAATGAAGTATGTGGTTATATTTTCCCATTTACACTCTATAACTAGTAATGGATAAATCGTCCACATATGTAATAGCCGCACTACTTTATCCTGTTGAAATATCATACATTTTAGGGAAAGAAATGAAATTCCTTTTTTCATTCAATCAAATTAGTAATACTCTTGTAGGTCTCTAAACATATTTGTGTTGCCATGATGAGCTGAAAACAGATAACAATGAGCTCAACAAAATAATTATTTATTTAGATGATAATCAGAAGGAACACATACTCTCTTTCTAAATACTAGAAGACAATATTTATTAATGTTAAATTTTGGTAACATTCCCATTTTAACCAGTTCTACCTTTTTCTGCAACTCCCCATATTTTTTCTATAATTTCTTAATTCTTCCTAATAGAGATGATTGTAATGAACCATGAAATAATTCAGAGTATTTTTGTACCCCAATATCATCCAAACCAAAATTCATTAAATATTTAATCAAAGGGTCTTGTTCCAACCGTACTATAGTAAATGATGCATGATGTTTGCAACTCATGGAATATATCAATTTGTTTTCTATTCCAGGATGGAAATTTGTCATTTAATCATAATAAATTATCAATTCAATCCATATTATTTTCCTTTTGTTTAATTCCACATGAGTGAATATATACATTAGACTGTTATGATCCGTTTATATTTACCATTTTTCTCGGTATAAACGATGATTCCAAATTTTAAAAACAATAATCACAGCCGCTAATTCCAAATCATGTGTGGGACAATTTAACTCATGATTTATTTTTTCTATTGATGCATAAGAAATTACCTGATTATTCTACATCAAAACACAACCATGTCCCTTTGATGAAACATCAATGTATATGACAAACTCCACATTTCTATTATGTTGATCCAAAACCAGAGCATTCGCTAATATTCTTTTGAATTCTCGAAAATAATCATCACATTATTTTGTGCATATGAATTTAACTCATTTTCAAGTCAACATAGTTAGTAGACTAGATAAATTTAAAATGTTTTAAAAAAACACAAGAAATAGCCATCCAAAACAAGAAAACTAAAAATCTTGGTTATATTTATAGGTCTTGGCCATTCTTCAATAACATTCAGTTTAGGATAATCAAACCTTGCCATGTTTAGGAACAATGTTACCATGGATAAAAATTTAACAACCAAAATTATCAATTCAAGAATTTTCCATACAATTTCAATTATTTTAAGCGTAAAAAAACCCTTAGATGTTTTTCATACTCTTCTTTACTTCTAGAATATAATATATTTTAATCAATAAGAACAAACACAAACTTTTCTAATAAATCATGAAATATTCCATTCATAAGATCTATGAATACAGTAGGTGCATTATATAACCTAAAAATCATAAGAAAACATTCATAATGACCATATCTTATTGGAAACAATATTTATTGAATTTCATTCTCCTTATCATTCAAATGATGGTACCTAGATCTCAACATAGTCTTGGAAAAATACTGATCTCCGTAGAGATGGAAAATCAAGTCATCTATGAGAGGAAAATGGAACTTATTCATTACATTAATATTATTTAAAAGGTCTATAATCTATACAATGTCTCAAGGAACCATGTTTATTTTTAATAAAAAATAGGATCTCCCCATTGGGAAGTGCTAATAAGAATGAATTATTTATCAACAAACTCATGAAACTTATTCTTTAAATTCTTGAATGTCCATTTGAGACATTCTATAAGGGGGATTTGAAATTTTCCTAACATCAAGAACAAAGTAAATTGTAAATTCAACTTCCCAATCATGTATAACACCTGTTAACTCATCAAGAAAATCATCAAGGTATTCATTTACTATGGGAATATCAATAATAAAAATAGAGCCCTTATTTTTAATAATAAGATAAATATAACATTCATTTCCATCTTATAATAATTTCTAAAAATACTTATATGTTATTAATTGTATGGGTTCGTTCTTGTATAAAATCTGAAAATATTTCTAAAAAATAATTTCATTAGCTCACGAAACCAATCATGGCATGATTAATAGGAAGCCAGTCCACACCCAGAATGACATAATGCTCTACTAATGGAAAAACAAAAAGGATTTCAGGTAATTTATTTCCATAGATATCAATAGGAAGATTATTAAAATTTATTTTTTTTATTTTTTCCCCATTATGTTTTAACAATAATTTCACATGTCGTGCATTTATTTGATATTTCCTATTTAACAGAAAACTTCTCAGAAAAAAGGACCCCATGTGAAACAAGACATTAGAAAAATATGAGTGAATAAATAGAATACCTGATACAACTTAATTGGCTGTCCTTACATCTACTGACATAGTCACAAAGCATCTCACTACTCCTCTCTGCTTATAGTCTGGTTTCTTTCCATCAATCATAACATACTTTTGGATGATATTTTTATAATGACCCATCTCACCACATTTGAAATACTTTACAATTTTCTTATCAGGATTGATCTTAAGAAAATTTTCATTATAATCATGGGCCATATGTCAAATATTTCCAAATTGAAAACACTTAAAATTTGGTTTAATACATTACATAGGGTTATTTTTACAACACATTTCAAAAATATTAAAATGGACATTCTTACCATCATATTTCTTTGACTGATTCTAACCAATCACATTCCATCGGGGTGTTTTCTTCTGTTTGTTTTCAAAGTACAAGTGATCAATAAAAATTTTCATTTCTTCCCGCTCAAAAAATTATAAAATTTTCTCATAAATTTTGAATTATCAATAGGGAAATGACCTTTAGTATCATAGCTTCAATCCTGAGTAAAATTTTTGATTTTCCTATCATGAAAATCAAAATAATTGTACTTTACCATACCAGTTGGGTGAAGTTTTCTTCATACACAACCGCTGAATATTTTTAATTTTTCCACAATTAAAAAAATAAGTTATCCATCTTGTTGAACGACCTTTGGAGAATATTTTTCATGGAAAAATACATTTTTATTTATCCCACTCTAAGGCATAAAACTCATCATTATCCCTGATATTCTTGACCTTTGACAACCACTGATATTCTTCACTATTAAAAAAATATATTGAAATACAATGTTTTTGATTATTTGAAGACCCCATAACATCGAATATATTTTCACAAGATTTAATCCCTCCATCAATAGATATAGGTTTAAAAGACCCACTGAATGAAAGGGGTGTTGCCACATAAAATGTTCAATTATTGTAATGTTTTTCTATGGTAGCTCTGGTTGTTGTATATCATGGATTCCACCACCATTTATTGAGTGAATCATCTAATACATTACTATGACAGACATCTCAGTTCCAATTTCCCCCATTGTCTGTTGTTGATTCTAAAATATTACAACCTCTTAGTTTCATCGAACATCTACTTCCTAGTTTCATCGATAGAAAACCATTCTAAAAAGACATATCATAGATGAAGAAACATGGAAATAATTAAACACTATGCTATTTCAACATAAACATATGTTAAAAATAATTTATTGTATTATTTTAACATCATACTAACTCCTAATGTTTTCTAAACCATGTTTTGATACCAACTATACGGACTCGACATATAAATTACATAATCTAGAGATTTCAACTAGATTTCATTTCTTCACATTGATAAAGATATTTTTAGTTTAGATTTTATAATTTTAGGAAATAAATAATTCATATCAACACTCAACCATGAAAAGGGGGTACCTTTATAATATAATCCAATTCATCCAAAACATAAAATTTAACCTAAAAAAAACAAGATGATGTCTTTTACAAATCATCATAACATTTAAATTGACATTTTTATTTCTATTACACTTCCTATTATCTTATGAAAAAAACATATAAACATAAGATGATCAAAAAAATATTATTAAGCGATATAAAAAGAATCTAATATACCATTATTCCATGAATACTTGTAATCATATGAAATCACTTCTAAACAGACATATTTATCACCTATATATACTTACATTGTGAAGCCTGATATTTCCATAATAATTTGAAGAACATATATTAAACCATAAGGGTATCATGTGTCATCAAATACCAATATTGAATCCTTCTCCTCTACCTTATGATTCGAAACCCTCATGGATTCCTTACTATATATCCCTAACGGCTACCTTAGGGTGTAGCCATCATAGTTACACGTGGAATAACCATATGGATAACCTACATCATACCCATACCCATTGAATTAGATGGAGATATAGGTCCTACAATTCATCATAATTGAAGACCACGTACAAGAAAATAATCATAAAATGTGAATAATTTAATGTTATCATTGCATTTGAATTTCATAAAATATAAATTTAAAATAGGATTTTTAATGGAATGTCATTTACAAAAATCATATTATTGAATAGAGAATTAATATAATGAATGTATTATGTGTATAAACTATGAATACACAATATAAATCATAATATAAATTTAATTCACTAAAAAATAATTTCATTAGCTCATAATTATTGAAGAATATGTTTAACCAAAATAATGGAAATTGAGTTAATAATTCCCTTACATCGGCTTTTCATACTTATACCATTAATAAATATCTTCTATAAGGGTCAAAAAGTTTTTATTTATATTTTAATTAATCATGATTATGTTTATAACACCTTATAATCTTTTTTTATAATGTCATTCGACCCATTTACCTATAATATTTTTTTATTTCCATTGTTTCAGGTGCGTGCTTTACATGATTTCCATGGTCGGTTCGTAAAGAATTTTCATGTCTAATGGAAGAGAAACTCCAGAAGTGGAATGAAATGATGTTAATATGTTTCTATAATGTTATATTCTTCCTTAAACTATTTTATATATATGTAATTAAGATTAATCATTAGGTAAATCGGAAGTGATTTGTTTTAGATCATTTTAGCAGTTCTTCGGTAGTACCAAACATGTTTTATCATATAGAATTAATATTATTAATATAAGATAATTAAATAACATAATATAGGTCATATAATTCACATTAAAACTTTTTTATACTATTAACTTTTTTTTACAACCAGATTTGAATGATATAGTTAAATTTGAACACATATCGTCCACAATGTTGTTAAATCAACACATCATGGATGATGTTTTTATTTTTAGAATAAGAGATTGAGGAGAGGACGAATGAAGGAGATTTTTCAATACATATGATAAAACTCAATTACCTATAATATTGGAGATTTAATGGCTCTTTGAAATAGGGATGGGAATAGATTTTAAGAAAAGAAATTAATTTAAAAGAAAAAACAAGGAAATGAAAGTGTATTATTACCTCTTGATCTCATCTCCTTAAGATCCCTGATAAGGCCTTTGGTTTTGGGATTTTAGTGAGACCAATAGATATTGGATGTGGTGAAGTCACATGGGATGTGGATTGGGTATAATTTAGTTATTTCTCAAATCTTGAGAGGTGTGATAGGAAGAATGGGGGGGAGGGTGGTATTTATAGTGGAGATGAGGTGGCATGTTCCATTATTTTAATAATTACTTTAATATTGTTTTCTCATGACAGTGAATATTCTTGATTCATGTGACCGATAATAGTAAAAAGATCCTGTGATTTATTAACAAGGATTATTACTTAATCTTTGGTTCTAGTAATAGTATATTTAACACATAATAAATATACATGATAAATTATAATGTCTCACTATTCATAAATAAAATCGAGTATTTCAGAAAAATCACCAAAAATCACCATTACCATTTTTTGATGTTTAGAATTAAAAATTTAACTCTATTGTATTAAAATAATTTTTAAAATGTTATAAAATTATATTTTTAAAAAATAATAATTCATTCCAAAAATAATAATTTTAAAACTATAACTGTTTTACAACACTTTTAATAATTAAGGATGGTATAATAAATAATTAGAAATACATTAATTTTTGAGGTTATTATTCATTTGGTTATTTTAGTATTCTTAAGGGTAACAATAATAATTGTAAGGTTAGGTTACTATCCACCAAAAATATATGTTTGTTTAATCAAACTAAAAAATAGACTAATAGGAACCGTGTATGTTAATTTTTTGAAATTAAAATCATATAAGAAGTAAAATTATATTTAATGGTTAGTTTACAACACTCTCATTAAAAAATGACATTATGTAGAGACATAGTTTTTCATGCATTTAAATTTATGGTTAAAACATTGTTGTGTTACATTATAGTTTCTCCAAGATGTATATCACCCTCTATTACATTGGTTAAATATTTACATCTAATGAGATAATAATGGGAAATAAGTACAGGTCCTTGATCAACTATGAGAAACATTTGAGTTATGTTCCACACTAGGAAACATATGAGTCCTTATCCAAAATGGGAAACATGTGATGACACTTTGTCCACTATATAGATTGAAATAGAATTAAACCGTGACATATGAATTGGTTTTTTATATTTATGGTGAAACTATATTTTTTTACATGATATTATGGTTTATGATTGATTTATAATGATTTATTACCCTTATATCCCATTGTTTCTGAAATAATAATATTTTATTCTTTGACTCATGTTTATAATCTATGAAAGGTTTCATGTGGTATTCATAAGTTATATTCACGATCACATACCCTTTTTCTCATCTTATTATTTAAAAATATTAATGATTTATATCTATTATGGTTACACTTAGTAAGAATATGAGATCACCTTTTTCTTTTTCCTCCCCCATGACATGAAGAATGGATTTGGTAGGGCATGCGTAAGTGGACTACTATGTATTAATAATATTATGGAAGGTGTTGATGATCTTTAATGAAATTAGAAGATTGTGTTTTAAGTTTCCAAATACACTAAACTATTATTTTCCTTGTTCATGTGTTTATGAAATGTTTTGAATTTTGATTTAAAAAGTTTTAATATTTATATATGAAAATCTTGGGACCTTATAATTAAGTTTCTTGGACATACGTTCCTTATGATTAGTTTTTCCACTTTTAGGGGTCTTATTCATTACATATACTTGAATATAATATGCAATATTCATTTCTTATGAATTGAAAAATCTTTCTTCTTCCAACATTTCTGGCCATGAAATCATTTATAATGCTTTTTCCCATATTCTTCAACTGAGATTTCCATTTCTCCAAATATTTGTTTGTCTTATAAATCATGAATTTTTATTATTTAATAATATATCTAATTCGTGTAATGGTGCCAATAATTTATCATATGTGTTCTCAGAAAACATTCACTTTCCACACAATATAGTATATTCTGTTAAGTTACTTTTTTGATTCAACGTCCAATGAACGTAAACTTCTTTATCAATAAGTTCCTACATAGTTTAAATTTTATTATATTCATATTGAAATGAATGAAATTGTTTATTAAGATTCATTTTGTTAACATTAATATTCATTGAATGTTTACATGTTCCATTGAAGGATTGTTTTATTAGGAAAATGAAATTTTTTAGAAATTACATATTTATCATAAATGATTCATGAATGAAACATTCCATGTATCCTCTTCTTATTAACAATTCAAATTATAATTACAAAATCTTTTTATTTTTTCCCCTTTAGATTTTGTGAACATCTTAAATTCCTATTTTTTTACTTGTTCCTAATATAATTAAACCATCACTCTCCATGACCAATTCATGCATAAATAAAATATATTTTTTCAATATATTTAAATCCATTAGATATAAATATATTTTTTCATTTTCTATGAATTCATGGTATACATATGTGAGTTTTTTATTACATGCCCTTTTCTATGCATTAATGTTAGCATTATATTTATTTCATACTATGGATTATTAGTCCAATAATAGATTTACATTTTTATGAAGATTCTAAAAAACCAATAGTATCAAATAAGCTTATCTTCTTCTATTTTGATGAGTTTTGGCTGGTGGATACTTATTCCAAATCTTCACTCTTTTGGTTATATTATTATTCCTTATAGACATCATTTTGGGAACTCCTTTATTTTTATTTTCATTATTATACCTTTTTAAAGAGGTGAGATTCTCAAAATATTTCATCATGCATCTTTATCAATAATATTAACTTTCACTATTCATAAATTTGAGTTAGTTCATATTGATTCATTTAGACATGTGGTTACCTTATTCATAAACATATTATAATAAAATGATCTTAACTCTTTCACAATTATCATAATACTATATTAAGTATTTATAGAATTAATACATAATTTATAAACATTGATAGTTGATCGTTTCTCTACTTTAAATAATTAATCATCATTATAATATTCCTTGTTTCTAAATTTTATTTCAAACTCCTGATAATTTAAATTCACTGTAGTTTTCTATTTATTAATGAACCCCGCATTCTCTTCACTTTTAGATTTAAACATCACTAACCTTTTTAAATTCATATTAGATTTCACTTTCATAAAATTTTCATTCTATTTGATATTCTTTTACATGATCAATATCTACAAATATTTTTATTTAAAATTTCATCTTCTCTATGGCATATTTCCGTAATAATTTAATTCAAAATAAAATTGTAATAAAACATTGTTTACAATGATTCTTGTTATAGGTTAGATTTTTTTTTTAAATGTAAATCCTTTTCTTCCATATCATCTATCTATTTATATAGATGTGTCTCTATATATATTTTGATTCCTAATGTTTCTTATTTATTTTTATATTTTTAATCTATATGTGAATTTTCCTACTAAAGTCCCCTGATATATCCATGTATATTTTAAACAAATTAACGATGAATATTTTTTATGTAACATTTGATTATCTAGTAAAAATATTTAACTGAACATAAATAATAATACATAATATTTCAATATTTATCTTCTTCTAGAGGATTAAGGTTATCAAATTTTTCAATAATAATATTAGAAACATTAACATCTTTTTGTGTTGGATCACCCTTCTACTGATCTCAAGAGAATAATTTTCATAACATCTAAAACACATTCTTCATGATTTTAATGGTCTGATATGATGCTTTAAAATTTTCATGTAAGTACTCCAATCCTAGTATCCCAATGTAAGTATATAATTTATTAAAATTTTACATTATAAATGTATCAGATCCTAAATGATTGAATAGTTTATAGTCTTGGTAAACTAGAGTCATAGAAGATTCCCATAATAAATTTGAAAATAAAAATTAAAACATAATTTTTTTTCATAAGAATAACATTATTACATCTACAATATCATTTCATATCAATAATTATAAAATATATGAAATATTGGGGATAGTAAACAAAATTAAGGGTGATTTGTAATTATGAGTAATTGTTTTGTATTAAAACAATATATCATGAAATATTAATAAACATCAACAAATAGATGTAAATAATTGAGAACTCATTCCATTTATATAATTATATAAAGAATAGTACTTATGGAAAGGTAAACAAATGGGTAAAATTCCATTTAAATAACTTCCTTTAGAATCATATATATGGAAATGTAAATAACTAAACAAACATTCCATTTAAATAACAAGATAAGGTATAATCAATATGGAAATGTAAATAACTGAAAACACATTCCATTTAATCAATAAAAAGATATAGTTTCACTCTTAAAATGTATGGATTATAATAATTGGAATGTTGAGGTAGGAAATGATTAATAATTAGATTACATCTTCTCAAGCATCAGGATTCCTCTACCTTCAATAACTTTCACATGAATATATAGTGTATAGGTAAAATGTTTTTTAATGATAGCTTAACATGATTTCTATCGTGAGACATACTTTTGAATCAAGGGGAAATATTATACCAGGACCCACCCATCACTACATGTCCAATGTATTCATCAAATATCAAATTTTAATTTTAATTTATGAATCAATATTTTGTAACAATAAATATACATATTGAGTAAAATATATTGATTTATCAATATTTTTCCATTAAATAAAATAATATTGAAAGTAAATCACATTATGTAAAAATGAGATACAATTTACGAAATTATCATATCCATGTTATGTAATATTGATATTTAGGTGAAATTTAATATAAAATGATCATAGATATGAAAATATTTCAAGGGGAATTTAATTAATTCAAAATGAAACAAGGATGTAAATGTCAATACAAACCATAATAAAAATAATTATAATCCATCTAGAGGATGAATAAGTATTTTATCAACATATAATTTTTTTTTTAAAACAAGGGCCCATCATTAATGGGTTATAGAAATGCCATAAAAATATATTTACAAATATTATTTAGGGAAATATTCATTTAATTTTGAGAATCATTTTTAAAAACGTTTTCATTGTAAATCTCATTTAAAACATTTTACTAAAAACTATCATAATAAAATCTAAGATGAATCTTCAAATAAATAAATTTAGTGATAGTAGGAAAACTCATTATAGAAATAAAAATTACAAATAATATTCTTTTTATAATTTAAAATTTTTATGAACTTTCCTTGTTTAAAAATCAATAAGAAGATTCATTTCAATATTTTTTTTGTAAAATGAAAACATGAATTATATTTAAAATGACATAAAATGTCATTGAATCTTTTTTTAAAGTGTAAAAATGGATCCAAATTAATTTCATAATTCATTTGAAAATTTTTTGAAAATTTTTTAAAATTTTTTTGAAAAAATTATTTTGGAATAAAAACAATTTTGACCGAAGATTGAAATGAAGATAGATTTTATTAAACATTTTCACAATTAATATTATTTACAATGAGTATAAATATTTAATAATTACATTAAAATATCATGAATTAATTGAGGATTATATAATTAAATGTTCTTAATAGGAAAAAATCATATAATATCCTCTAATTCAATTTCATTAATAAATAAATTGATTAAAGTGAGATTGTGATGTAAACCATTGCAAAGATCAGAATATTGAATTAAGAGAAAAACAATTAATATATAATGAATATTAAATTTTAATCAACATAAAATAATTAATTTTCATTTGGCACATAATCTTATAAAATGAATAACAATGGCGATGTTATATAACATAATGAAGAGAAATCGTGTTATAAAATTCTTTATCACATGGTATCTGTTAATTCATACACATATAGATGTAATAATTAAAACATTAAACTCAATATATATTTAATTATCATGATATTACATGGGAATTTATTAGTATAATCCCTTTATAAGTGATATTTTGTGCATAGCATTGCAATATGCCTCAATGATCTAATATTCAGATGATATCCACTATATCATGCTTTATTCTGGTTTAACACAATATAACCTCATTTATATTGGCTTAAAACATGTTATTAACTAATTCCAGAACTATATTAATATTTATAATATCAAATATAATCTTTTTATAAAATCATATTACCCATTTAATAATAATGTTTAATTATTTTCATTTTTAAGGTGTTGATTTCCTTGTTTTCTCACGTGTGATTTGTCATGGAAGATATGGTTCATGGAAATATTATATAGTTCAATAACCTCTATAATATTAATAATGAAATAATTATCATATATCTATATATATTTTAATTTTAAAATCGATTATAGATGTTGTTAATGAAAAATGTAGTGTGTTACATTCATTGAGACTATAAGTTATACATACCCCTAAATAACACTTTAATTTTTCAATGATCTTTGTGTAATTAAGTTATGTAATATAATATATTTAAATAATGAATCATAATATAATATATAAAATATTATACATATATACATATATATATATATACATATATATATATATAATATCATGTGGTGATGAAAAGAGAGTCACATCGATCCGTTAAGGAGGCAATCCATGTGTACATGAACGATGTTGCCATCATTACCTGAGTGAAAAAGAAGTAATGGAAAGAAAATATATTATATTTATATAATGATAAATATAGAATGTTTTCAAGTATATCATATATAATGATTAACTTTCTCTTTATAACCTTCCATTTCAAGCATTAGTAAAATATTTATCACATCGCTTCAGTAGGTGGTAGTCCACCGTACACATGAGTGATGTTATCATATCTCCTACAGAATGGACGGTAAAAAGATATATATGATTTAGTTTCTCCAAAGCTATAAATATTTTATAAATATCATATATATACATTATACCCATCACCGCACCCTTCCTTGAGAGTTTCAAATGGTAAAACGAACGACATCAGTTTGTGTGGCGATAATCTAACATGCACAGAAATAATGATTTCATAACCCGTTTGATTGATGTGAAGATGGTTAATGGTAATGAACATATTATAAAAAATACAAGTATAAGTTACATAATGAGGTCTTTATATCATCATGGTTTAATAAAAAACTAAGGAGGTGTAGAAATAAAAAAATAATGGCACTCATTGAAAAACATTACATCTTCTTCAAGTATGCTCCTTAGGTTTTCCCTAAAGCCTTTCTAAGTTTGATTACTATAATAAAATGAATCTATGATTTGGATAGATAATTGTGGAATTTATTTGGGTATTTATTGTCTTAAAATTTCATGTTTTAGAGTGTGAAGAAAAAAAATGAGTGGTTGGCCTTTTATAAGAGGTGGATAGGAAAAACATGATATTTATTAAAATAATTGAGGGCTCCCATGTTTTTCATTTCAAAAGGATGAGAATTGGGTCATTCATGAACAATATTGGTTAATTGGTCGAAATATTTCGATAAAATAGTTTCCATACATGCATATATCCCATTTACCTCTATATATTTAGTTTGACCCTAGTAACCCATTTTTACATTAAACACGATAGTTAATTCTTACTGCATTCACTATTCATTTTGATCAAAAAATAAGTTTAAAATATTATAAACTATAGATCAGGATAATTCAAAATAATAAATTCTTTTTTTATATTCAGTTTATATAAGTGTAAAATTTTAATTAAAAATTAGTCTCACGTTCGTGATGAGAAATTTTATTTTTTAATGTAAAAATGTTCAAAATATTATATATATATATATTATATAAATTCAATATGAAAATTATTTTCAAGTCATAAATTTGATTAAATAATATAAAATTTCAATAATTTTTTATTAAAATAACTTAGATTTATAATTTAACATTATGAATTCTTTTAATGGGTATGTAGTTTTCAATTAAAATTCAGTATTTGACTATATTTAGGTATTAATGAGAATTTTCTGAAAAATATCACAAATTAATCCTATGATAATATTAACATCCTTATTTTAATAAATAAGTTTAAAATTTCATATAATGTTTCTAAATGGGTAAAAATATATTTTAAATTATATGTGCAACGTGTGACTGAACTGTCATTTTGAAAAAAAAAAATTTACCTAAAACATTTTTTTTTCTTCAAAATGATTATTATTTTCATTAATAATAAATATCTTAAAAGTTTAAATTCATAAAAAATATATTTTTCATATTTTATTTCTTCTAATACCCTCCAAATTACTAAATATGTTATTAGAATTATATAAAATAATTTCATTTTAATAATATTTCACATTTCATTTATTCTTGATGTTGCATGTAACACCATCTAAACAGAACTTTGTGTATATTAAAAGATATTCAAAATATTGAATTTAATTTAAATATATATATCAAAATTTCTATATGTGGTATATGTTTTTCTAAAATTCTTGTTTCGTGACATATACTATGTCAAATAAAATTTTCTTTTTTCAGATTTTTGGTGTGTTACGTTCTCCCCAAAATAAATAAAATGTGTCCTCATAATTTAAAATTAATCGCAATAATCAATGGTTTGATTTTTGAATATTATTTCTCGAAAAACACCAAATTATAAAATGGATAATAAAACATTTTCATAATAATAGATAAAGGGATGTACAAAGGTCGTATAGACTGAAATATAACCAGGTTTCTCAGTACCAGAATATTGGTCGAACGTGATAGCATGGAAATAAAAGAAAAGAAAAAATATTTATAGGGAGCGATAGTAGTCATTGATCACCGTAAAATTAATTATTAATGTTATATGGGATAAAAACCATAAATCTATTATCATAAAAAGGAAATAATATTTTTCAGATATTAATGTAATAAGATAACGCATTTTTTCATGATCATTTCCCTAAAGGATAGTTTTTATTTTACTATATAAGAATATAAGGAAACATAAATCATTTATATATTTCTATTTCAAAAGAAATATTTAATTATTTTATGTGATTCAATAAATTCCATATTTATCTTTTACTATAAGAAATGAAATAATGAATTTTTTATTCTAGGAACACTAAAATTGACTTTTAATGGATCTAAAGGACTATAAAAGAGTCACAAGTATTTCCATCTGTCTCTAACATTTTTCAATAACAATTTTGGTTAGAATATGTTATCAAATATAATAAATTATACTCTAAAACACAAATGTAACACCACTGGTTCATCATTAATATTTATTCATAAAATTATTTATCAAAAAACAATGACATATTTACGAGGACATCATGTAGGAAAGTGGTTGGTGCTAAATCCGTGTAGTCTATCTATCACAGTTTTAATCTCCCAATCCTTTCTTTATGTGATGGATAGTAAGCCATCATTGTTTTTTCCTTTTCAAAAAATTAATTAATATTATTCATATAATATTCCTATAAAATATGATTGACATTATTGAAATAAAATTAATAATTAAATAACCATTTTTACTAGGGAAACCAATACATCCTTTTATTGAAGAAGTCTGAAAATATTATCTCAATATTATTACTATTTCACTAATAATAATATTGACCAAAATGGTAATCAATAACTTTAAAAATACAGCTATAAAATAAAAAAGAATTATTCCTCAAAAATTATTTTTCACTAAAAGATATACTCATAAAATGTGTTTTATTATGGTAAATGTCACAAAAGCATCCTTCATATTAATATAATCCCTAGGTATTAAACATAAAAACTGTTATTTAAGACTTTTAAATAGGATGAATCTTAATAACATCAAGTCATGTTGTCACCCATCACTCTTAACATAATGAATAAAAATATGATTCTTAATTTTAACATAATACATAGATGTACCCTGATTTAAGTAAAAAAAATACCATTATTAAAATACTTTTACAATTTTATATATGAAGAAAAATACTCAAATACTTCATCATTTTTATAAATTATTGCTTCCTTGGTCTAGGGGTTAACCTATGTCATTCATTATTATTATATATTCAAATACTACATAATGTGTTGTGAAGAAAATGTGAATTATCCAAACAAAATCCACCAATATTATCCAACCAGGAGGGAAGTATGACATGTTTTTATTCCCCATGTGATTTTCAGGTCATTTCCAATGTGCTCTTTTTAGATTTTTTACCACGAGGTAAATCATTGATGGAACTGTTTCCACTTGTAGTATCTAAACATGGGTGTATTTCATTTAAAAACATCGTAATTTATACCTTAGCGAAACATTAGGATGTTCTTAAATACCTGTCCTAAAATTCAATCATTGGTTTAGGTTCCCTAATCTATGATTTCTAAAATCTCATTTCCATTATTTCTTTTGAATATCCTTTGATACCAACTATAATGACGATGACCCCAGTATCCCACTGTTGGTTCATACATTATTAAATTGGATTAAGATACAAGGATCACATACCAAAAGACTGAATAGCTTAGTTGGAATGGAAATGTAGATAAATACATGATTCCCTTAATACGGTTGAAAAAAATTAAAACATAATTGTTATTCAAGAATAATATTATTCTATCTATCATATCCCTACATATCAATAATAGTTATCATCATGGAATCTTGGGGAAAATAAAAAAAATGGTGATCTTAATTTCATAGTATGGTTTAAGTAAAATAGAAACTATCATGAATTAGTAATAATAATATACCAGGAAAGGTTAATAACTCAGAACACATTACATTTAAATAATTGGATAATGAATAGATAATATGGTATGGTAAATAATCGGATACACATGCCATTTAAACAACTATAAAATGAATTATCAATATGGAGTGGTAAATAACATAGCATATATTTCATTTAAATAACATAATAAGGAATAATTAATTTGTCAATATAAATAACTAAAAACAAATTCCATTTACTCATAATCACAAAATTAAATGCATCTAGAGATAATATCATGCTAAAAATATCCTGGATAATAATAACTGATATCATAATGTCAGAAATGATTAATTATTGGACATAATGATCTCAGGGATCATGATACCTCTACCATCAATACCTTTCACAAGATGGTTTATTATATAGGTGAAACCCCATTTAATACTATCTTAACTTTATTTATCCCATTAGTCCTATTGATCAATCGATGGGATATAATATACTTGGCACCACCTATCACTATAGGTCCAAAGCATTACTCATATATCAAATAATTAATTTAATTCATTAATCAATATTCATTAATATAAAATAAATATATTGAGTAAAATATGTGGATTTATCAATATTTCCTTAGTCAATCAAAAACAATCAATGTAAAACACTGAATGTAGCAATGAGACATGTTTTATTAAATTAACATGTCCATGATAATTAATTTTGATATCATTGGGAAATTTAATATATACTAATCATTGGGACGTTTTTATTTCAAGGGGAAGTTAATATTTTTAAAATGAATTTTGTTATTTCATGTCAACACTATCCTTGGTCATGATAATCATAAACCATATAGGTGAAGAGAGTAAATATATATAAAAATTAATATATCATAATTTAATGGGGTGTAATATTTTCAACTAGTCTTTGTGTTTCGTATCATGCATTCTATCAAGTATAAATATGTTATTTTAGAATTTAGTGGTGTTACATTCCACAACCTAGTATATCCTCTTTTACTATTAACTAATGCATTACATCCATCACATACAGAGAAAATATTTACTCCTCTTATAAAAATATAAACATCGTAAAAATTAATGAAAAACATCTATGAAAAAATAGAGATCTGAGTAGATAGATCCTAACCTATGATACTAATTGATAGTCAAATGGAGTTGGGAAATCACATTGAAAGTTGTAGTGAATTAGGGGTAGAAAAATTATATTGATAATGATTAGCATAAATTATTACCTATTTATGTTGATCAAACCTATGGAATTAATTATCATGCATGGATTATTATAAATCACCCTCACTATTTTTCCAATATGCTATAAAAATAATTTTATGTAAATAACACCCATGGATTTTTACAAGGTTCTGCCTCAAAGAGAGAACCTACTCCTCACTATGTTGACTCCTGTATAATTATATATTATTCCACTAATATTAATATTCAAAACATTAATAAGTGATCTTAGAATATAATATTGTAACCCCACATGTTTTTCCCACATACTATGTTTCTTGACATTATAGAGTCTCCTAAATTCAAATGATATTGATTGTTGTTTATTTACAATGTTTCCTAACTGAAGAACATGTCTTCAACTATACCCAGTTCTTCTATTTTAATTATTCTAATGGAATACTTATAATTATTCTTGTTGTCTTAATATTTGATCTCTCACTTTCTTTCATGTAAATTGATGTTTAATACTTTAAGAAAACATTAACTCGAAAAAAATTTCATTGAATGATCTATTAATCAACTTCCTATTTCAATCATTCTTCACTTATTCTAATTGGATCTCTAATGAATAATTCTACACTCATCTTAACATTATTATATTTATATAAATGTGATTAGAAATTTTTATCGACACATTTTACCCCCAAAATATTTGGTGATTTTAAATCTCTGAACTCTGATATTTTCCCAATTTAAAATATTTTATTAACTCCCTTAACAAATATATAATATTTTAGGGGCTAAAAATCATCATAAGAACTTCAAACAATCTTAACACCAGTGATATTCACTAAAATCTAAAATCCTATATCGATTCACAATTTTTTATTTGTGTATATTGAATAATTTTACATCCTTAATAGCATCATCACAATGTTTAGAGATTACAAACCTGCACCCGATTATTCCTGAAGCAGTGTAATAAGTTATTCAGAATGACTCCTTTATCTAGTAATACTCAATCTATTATATTTTACTTAAAATAAAATATTTTAAATTCTATTTAAATTATATCATGAAAAATATTTACATTCTAAAATTTTTTCATTATAATAACATCAAATAGTATACTCACAATTTCTTGGACTTCTTCGAGATAGTTTTAATCTTTAATTTATGTAGCCCCACTATCTTTGTTCATTTTTATACCATCTTCTTTGTATAGGTAATTTTCTTAATAAACATAATTTATTTTATCATAGAATTAATAACCCCTTTATTTAATACAGTCTGTATGATTCATTCATATCATATCACATATTTATTATATATTCTAGAGACCATTAGTAAAAATATATATTTCATCAAATGACATATATCATGACGATGATTATAAAAAAACATGTGTTGTTTCATCATCTATCTGGTAAACATTTTAAACCACCATACAAAATTATCCATTTTCCACAATTTCAATTCCCAATTTCATCTATATTGATCCTGAATTTTTATATTAATTTTCTTGCGAGCATAGTTCTAATATCTATCTAATTACCAGTCTGCCACATTTAATTATATGTGTGCATCATATGATTATCTCTATTTAGAAATCATCAACTTTTTTAAAAATACAATCTCCATTTTTTTAGTTTTTTCTAAACACCCTAGTATATTTATTTATATCTTATTATAATTCTAAAGACCCGACGCTATTTTCCTAGAGTCGATGCCTTATTACATTACAATGGAATAATAACAAGATAGTGGTATCTTGAAGGAACATCTCGTTTAGTTGATTTGGAAAACAAAATAAGTTCAACATTACGACTATAAATAAAATAAAACATATAATTTGTATTTGGAACATCCAAAACTATATGCATATCCCTGTGTCTTATTCATAATATAACTCTTCATGTCCTGATAAAAATGAAACACATATAGGGGTGAGATTAGATGCTTAGTAAGTGTATTCGTTATAGTGGATGATAATATAAACATCATGCATTGTGAATAATTAAAAACACTTTCCTTTAAAAGTGAACTCGAACATAATATGGAAGGAATATGAGTTGAGTTAAAAGTTCCATATTAAAAAATAATCATGGGTATTCTACGGGTCAAAAAACCACATGGAATATGAATTACTAACTTCATAATAAGGGAAATGAACATGCCATAAATTCTAAAACATACTGTAAAGGCTTCGGCCAAGATATCTAAAAATGATTTAGGCCTCTGCAAAAACTATATATGAAAATGGGAAAGGCCTCAGAAATGTCCATATCTATTTGTCCTATGATACCAAATGATGCATTGAGGAGCTATTGTGGGCCCCAACAATCACGTAATTAATCCAATTCATTCCACATATTAATAGGAAGAAACATAGACAACATACACATTAATATTGAAACTAATATATTAAACATAAACAACTTTCCCAGAATAATAACCATAAACACTAACCATTATGAGTAAATTGGTGAATGGTTTTAAGATAGAACATCTAAATTAACACAAATAATAAATCATTAAATTAAATATGGTAGATTATATCTTAAATAAAAATTCAAATAACATATAATAATTAACAAGATTATTAAAATTGATGAAGATACTCTTATAAAATCATCGAGTAATTGTTGACATACACACACTTTTAATTTTAAAAAAACTTCTTTTGGAATTATCATTGTATAAAAATTGAATTGAAATAAGATGCGATTTTAATAATAAAATAAGCGATTTTATAAAAACAACGGTTTCTAAAAATTGATTATAGAGTGCCTTTGAAAATAGGTACGAATTTGATAAATTCTCTAGAATCGGGAATGTATTTCAGGAATTAGTTTTGAAAGATCCTTTTAAAACATATAACTCCCCATAAATGAATGTACTATTATGGTTGGAAAACATATATGGATAATTAAAATATAAATTATGATGATTAAATGTTAATTAATAAGAATTTAATTGAGTCATGTTGATAATAAAAGTCACTCGAATGAAAATCGATATTCAGGTGGAAACCCATAACTTAAGTATGATGGAGTTCCTCACATTATCATAAGTACGTGAAAAATAAAATTTAGGTGAATAAATTTATGATTCTATAACCTACTCTACGTTTATATTATTTATTATAACCTTATAAGATTCATTCATAGGACTTTTATTGTTAAAGAAAACCAATTTTATTGTTTGGGAGCATTTTCTTCCTTGGTTTTCATGACCGGTTTACTTATATTTATGTACATATAGACATGTAGAATGAAAATGGATGTAAAAAAAATAAAATAATTACATTGTTAGTCTACACAAAAATTTTAAATGGTTAAAAAATTCATTTGGTTAACGAGAGATAAGATGAATCATTATATAAAACATTAATGAAAATTGTTCGAGTTAACATGAAGTTCTTGATAACAATGAAATCATTTTGATTTATAAATTCGAATCATCAATAAAAAATTATTTTAGAACCTTATCGAATTAATATTCCAGATATTATAGTCATGTACAACAATGAAAATGGTTTCATGATCAGAATTTAATATGGTAATAGAAAATGAAAACCCACCATCATAGAATGTGATAAATTAACACATCTTGAATGGTGTTTTCATCTCTCTTATAAAAGAAGGGGAAAGGATAGATGATGTTGAATTATTACATTATCACAACAATAGTAAAGTACATATATGTTATCATAGATATAATATAATTTTTATAAAAGGTGTTGAGGAATGAAAAAAAGAGTGGAACTCGAAATAAAAGAAAAGTTGAGAAACCCCAAACGAAAATTAGGGAGCCTAAAAACAACGCTTCCAAGATGGACCTCATCAAAGCATGGTCAAGTATCCCCCACATCATTGATAGTTTTTGTTTCTTTATTTATCGTTGGACTTTTTATTTTCACATGAAGTGGGACCCACCTTCTGCTACGTTTTGAGTATGTTTTCTAAATATGCCTTTATCATTTCAAAATCCATCCATTATCAGGATGATTGGTAATCTAGTAGGTAGATTCTTATGCTTCGATAGCTGAACTGAGGCGGTTTTCCACCTGATAAATCCATGAGTGTGTGTGGAACTGGACCCTCCAATAATTCCATTTGAGTATGTTTGGTTTACAATCGGTGAGGAGTATAGGTGTATGAAACTGGTGATTTATGAAAACTGGACCAATTTCTGTTCTTCTTGCAAGCGTTTGGGTCACTCCTCTGATGTTTTCCATCAGGGGTCTATGAAGCAGAGATGCATGGGAATGGGCTAGAAACCCTGCTCAATGTGCAAGAGGCTGGGCCACTCACTGGAGGATTTCCATAGGGGAGTTCCGTCCAGGGGATGGTTGGTGGATGGAAGTAAGGGAAAGGTTCTAGAATATGAGTAAGTTGGAATAGGTCTATCAATAGAGGGTATTGACGGGGGAGGTCAGGACTCCCAATTGCTTCAATTGGTGGTTTAGGAGAATCTAAAAAATGCTCTAGTGGAAGGCAATGCTTCTGTTGAGGGGATTTCATGCACTAATCAAGTGAAGAAGGCTTCTGTTTCTCAGGACAATCCGCTCGTGTCAGAAGTGCTCTGTAGGTTGAAGTAAGATCTGGATGGACCCTCCTGTGAGATGTTGGACAATGGTCCAGTTCTAATCAAGGTTCCTCAAATGGGAAATCATTTGAAGGGGAGTACAGAGGTTATGTTTTGTGGGTATGAGGTTTCTCGAGTCACTCCTGACACTATGGGGGTATTGTCGGACGGTGGCGATGTGTGTAAGGGGAGGCAAAGAGATTCTGCAGATGCAGCGAATTCAACCAAAACAGGGAAATCATGGGGGTCTGATTATTTGATTCAGAATTCTATCCACTTTAGCAACTGATTTGGATTCCTTTATGAGGATGGTTTGAGTTTGGATCCAAATATTCGGGTTCATCATAATGGTGTATCCGGGAAGGATCCCAATGGAAGTGAACTCGAGCTATTGGTTTATAGAGATTTAAGCCCATGAAGTAATAAGAGTATTAAGAGGAGGAAAGGGATAAAGGACTACTCCTCTTTACCTCCTCCTCTGGAGACCCGATCTGCGAAAAAGGACAACATAAAGAAAATCGCTACTGAGTTTTTGACCAATCAGAGAACAGAGGACCAGGGAGATCAATCCTTTGAATTACCTCTTAGCTCTGATGAAGAAGTAATTGAGAAGGTCTTACTAATTAACACTAATGAAGAGGAGGTGTCTAAAATTATTGGGAGGCCACTAAGAATGTATCTGAATGATGATAAATACTTATTTATTGACAAAAATGATCTAATTCTTTTAGGGGGTTTCAATAAACGGAAGATTTTCATCGAGGAGTACATTCAGGTATGGGATCAGCTTGCTTCGGAATTCGAAAATAGAATGATGGAGGACCCCGAAACCCAGGTTTCTTCCTTATCCTATAAGTTGTTTAGGGAAGCAGATCTTGGTAATCTTAATTTCATTTTTAATGTCTCTGTGTAAGCTGATGTTTTGTGCGTTCTTTGGAGGGTTTTCTTGTTATATCTGTATGTTATTGGTTAATTCCTATATTTAGTTTTTTGGGGGAGTTTGGAGATGTTTCTGATGGGGATCAGAGCATGAAGGATTCATTGGTACATGTCATTTGGATTGGGATGACTGAGAGTGTATGGATTCTCCATCAGTACCAGGCCCACACTTTTTCACGGGATGCTTGCCATTTGACATGCTTTGGTGAAGGATTATCATCACGATGCAATTGCTGGGGAGGGAGAGTTCCAGTTTTAAGGTTTTCTCTATTTTAGTTCTTGTATGGTTGTTATATTGGACTTTAAGGTTTCTTACTTTCCCTCATAAGTTTTTGACAATAAATTTTTTTTTTCAGTTAGTTATGATAGGGTAATAGCTCAATGGACAACTCATTAGTTGTTTTTAAAAAACCATTGGCCTTCCCATGGTATTTTCACACGGTATTAGACACTTGGGACACATAATATCATAAGATAATGTAAACAAGTCTACCCAAATATTATATTAATTATTTCATCATTATTATGTAATTAAACATACTTAAAACTCAAAAGTGTATTTTTATTATTCACAAAAAACTCAGGTATTTTAAAAAATACCAAAAAAATTCACCCGACCCATTTTTCAATGTGTAGAATTCAAAAATCGAATACATTTTTTGAAAATAATTTTTTAAATATTTATAATTTTATTTTTAAAATAAATAATAATTTAATACAATAGAAATATCTTTAAAACTATAACTAATTTTATAACACCATGAAAAATTAATCAAGGATTAATTAAATTATATTTTAACCATAAGAAAAAAAAATTATAGTTTATGATTAAATTTTATGAAAGAAAATTTCAATTTTAAATTATTAAATTATTTTTAAAATTCTAATTAAAATGATTATGAAATAAAAATATTCCATTACTTTTTCTATGATTGTTTTTTCACATTTAGGATTTCTAAATTATATTTATACATTCATGGATAATGTTTCTATTATTTTGGAAGAATTACTATTCATTACTTTTCCTTAAAATTCATAATGGTATGATAATACTCATAATGTTATGTTATTATTCATCGAAAAATAAGTTTGACTTATCAGACCCAAAATATCCTATTGAACACAACCATGTATATTATATTTTTAAAATTCAATTCACAGAGATAGAAAAATTATGTTTACTTTCTCGGTTATAATAAAGTGGAATGTTTTTGAGTCTTAGTGTTTCTTGCATTCAATATTATTTAAAAAAAAATCTTTAGGTGTAAAATTATCCCCTCTGTACAAACCCTTAATTCACAAAATAACTAGAATGTTACCTCACAAAAAGATTTGGGTATTTCATCATCACAAGATCCTCAGGATCCAAAGTTGACTCTTTAATTTTATGATTTTTTCTAAATTATCTTTACCAGTCGAGTTGTTCGATTCCCCAACACTTGTTATTTAGTTTCCATAATCCAGATAGAAAGTTCCTAGTAAAATTGGTCAACTTCCAATTCTATACCTTCAAAAGTGAGGATGTGTATTGGGTTTGGCATGTACTTTCTCAATAAGGTGATATGGATCACATTGTGTACTTTAGACAGGCTAGGTTTTATAGACAAATGATATGAAAATTCTCTAATTCTCTCTAAAATTTTATAAGGTTATACGTACCTAGTGCTCAATTTCCCTTTCATCCCAAATCTTAGAACACCCATCCATGTAGATACATTTAAGAAAACATGATCTCCCACTCGAAATTCCAAATCCATTCATCAATTATCTGCATAGTTGTTTGTGTGCATTGTGTTGTTTCATATGTCCTTTAATTGTCTTTACCTTTGCTGTTTTTTCGTGCACAAGCATTGGGCCCACTCACTTCCTTTCACCAACTTCATAGAAACATATTGGTCTGTGACATATCTTTCCATAAAATAACTCATATAGTTCCTCATCAATAATAAAATACAAGCAATTATTGTTGGAAAACTATACTAAGGGTAAATAATGATCCCACATACCTTGAATGTCAAGCGACTATGATCTCCACGTGTCTTCTATTTTTCAGATCATCCTTTCTGAATTCCCATCAGTTTGAGGATGATAAGTGGTACTCAAATGATGCTCAGCATCCAATGAGTTATGACGACATTTCTAGAATTACAATATAAATTGAGGATCGTGATTAGACACTATTAAATGAGTATCTCCATGAAGTCTCAAAACATCATTTATATCGACTCGTGTTAGGGCTTCCGATGGAAAAACATCCCTTATAGCGAGGAAATGTGTAGATTTCATAAGTTGATCAACAAATTCCCATATCAAAAAAAAAATCCTTCATGTTTTGGGTAATCTAGTGATGAAATCCATGGTGAGGTCTTCACATTCCCTTGTATGAATAGGTAGAGGTTTCATGAATCCTCTAGGATGTATTCATTCAGCCTTCACTTATTTATAGACTAAATATATTGATACATAATCCACAATTTCCATCTTCATTTTATCCCACTAGAAATGTCATTTCAAATATCTCTACATTTCAGTGATATCGGGTTGTATAGTGAAATTTGATTGATGAGCGTCAACCAATAACTATCTTTTCATCTCGGGTAAAGAGGGAAAACATATCCTCTTCCCAAATTTTTGAATTCCATTTTCACACATGAATTCATAAAAATTACCATATATCATAGCATTAATGTTCTTTTAAAGATTCTCATCATCATATTGTGAGGAATTAATTATTTCTAATAAGGACAATTGGGTTACCATTTGAAAAGGTATTTATTTTTCACCTTCATTGATAATTCCCATATCCATCCACAGAGGACCCATGTACAAAGGATCTTTGTAAATCTTCATTTTGTAGAGAACAACATGATCCTTCTTTATCAATGCATTATCTAGCTTATTTTATTTTCATGGGAGGTAGTGTATGGAAGAATCATAATCATAGAGTAGTTCTAGCCATCGCCTTTGTCTCATGTTCAATTATTTCTTTGAGAATATATATTTCAAGATCTTATGATCCATATATATATATAACATCTTTTTCCATAGTAATAATTTCTCCATATAATTAGAGATAAGATTGTAGATTCCAACTCAAGATCATGAGTAGGATTGTTTTGATAGTGAATTTTTAACTTCCTTGAGGCATAGGCAATAAATCTATCATTATTTATAAGAACACAACCATTTAATTTCATTTATGCATCACTATAGATCATAGACCCATTATTCCCCGATGCCAGAGTTAGGATCAGTTCATTCATTAGAATCATCATAAATTCTTTGAAATAGTATTCACATTCTTTTTTCAACACAATAATATCCCCTTTACGTATATGCTTTGTCATTAGGATGGAAAAACATGTGAAGTTATGAATGAAATGCTGATAATAACATGATAAACACATAAAACTACATACCTCAGTTATATTCATTATAGTAGGCCATTCATGAATAGCCTTTGACTACACAGGATCAATAGATATTACCTCCTTAAGAAAATGCGTCCATGAATGGAAAAGGATTGAAGCCAAAATTCACACATTCTAAACATCCCATATAATTCATTTCTTCATAGAGTCTTCATAATAATGTGAAAGTAATTTTCATGATATTTTTATATTTTGGATTATACAAAGATATCATCGATAAATACCACCACAATTTAATCAATATATTCCTTGACAACTCAATTCATTAGATCCATAAAAGTAGAGGGTGTATTATTCAATCCAAAAGGCATTACTGTAAACACGTAATTATCTGTAAAGACCTGTAAAATTCAAGAGAAATTTTTTCCTAATTTTCTTTGGAATTTTACAAGAGCGCGGTTTTTGACGGCACCTGATTCCGAGGCCCGGAGTGCCCGGAATTAATTTCTGAAGTTTGGCTCGGGTACGTTCAGTGAACGAATGAGCGGGATTTCCAAACTTTTGATCCGGTGCTCGGAATTGAAATCCGAGGACACCGATGAACTTGTAGCACCGATATTCTCTTAAGGAGACCTTTTCCTGAAGTTGCGTTTGCCTAGAAGGAGATGTTTAATTTTCTGGATGAAATGAAGAGTAAAATAAATTTGTTATACAATATTTATTTTATTTATCTTCTTAAGTGGTTATATCCTAAGTGTGGAAGTTGGGGTGGAATCATAAGTTCCTAACTAACCAAGTGAGGATTAAGGTGAGGTGGGGCCCACACGAGCCCCAACCCTTCACCTTCCCCTTAACTCTCTTCTACCCCCTTAAACTCCCTTGCACTTAATGTGCCAAAACCCCTCAAATTCCCTAACTCCCCTCTCTCCCTCTTAAAGGCTTGACAACTTAACTTTTAATTAATTATACAACTCATGTATAATTAATAAGTGAGTTTAATTTTGAGTTTTTGAAATTCAAACTCTTGAATTCCAAAGGTTGGGTTGTGTTAATAAATTAAGTGTAAGCTTGATTTATTTTTGGGTTAGTTCCTTTGTTACTTGAGAGGATTGGGAGAATCGTTGAGAGACATGAAGATCTTCTTCGTCTTCGACGAAGAACGTGAAGAACGGTTCTTCTCCGACAAAGAACATCGATCCCACGACTATCGAGACTCGGCGTCCCGGATTCTTCCGTCTTCATCTTCCTCCTCGACAAGGGAGAAGTCGCCGACCGTGGTAATCATCGCCAACGACAACGTACCTCTCTTCTTCGTCTTAAGCGACAAGTGAAGAGACGTCGTTCCCTCCTCAGACGCACCCCGACGTCCACGGAATCTACGTCCGACGCCGCGACGCCTTCCTCCGCGATAACCGACGTGTGACGTCAATTTTCAAGGTAGGGGGTTTGTCCTTTTTAAATTACGTGTTTTCATTCCCTCGAACATGAAAGAATAATCCGTTGGGCGTAGTTTCAAATTTTTATTAAAAATTGTGAAACATTCATTGTTGTGTTTATACGATTGGCCAACTGATATAGTTATAACGGGAGGAGACCGGACCGCACGAACACGGCCGATTCTCCTCCCCCTTCTATTATTTCGTGTTAATTTAGCGGAGACAGCGCGGTGTCGTCGCAACCGCGCAGGAACAAAAGAATTAATGGCCGGAGCGAGCTGCGACGAAGAAACGCGGTGCCGACACACCGCGTCGTTGTTTACGAAAGAGACTGCGGCCGGAGACGGGCCGCGGCGGAACAAGGAGGCGACCGGCGGCTAGCCGGGCCGCCGGCGCCGGAGATCATGAAGGGTCGCGGCCCTACGGCCGCGACGGAGCAGCCAGAAGGCGGCCGGCCTCGCCGGCCACGCCGGCCGCCGGTTTGGTTTGGAGGCGGGACCCGCGGGTCCCGCGTGAGAAAGAAACGGCCGGCCTTAGGCCGGCCGAGATCCGAAAAAAGGGGGGGTTTACCCCCCCCCCCCCCCCCCCCCCCCGCGTGCGGCACATGCGCGGCCCCCTGGCCGCGCCGCCGCTGGCCGGACCGCGCCGCCGCTGGCCGGGCCGCCACCGGCCGGGCCGGGTCCAGCGGACCGGGTCGGATCCGGGTCGGGTCGACCCGGTTCGGGTCAGACCAGGGGGGGGGGGTCGGGCCGGGTCGGCCCGGACCCGGACCCCCCGTTTTCGAGACGACTTCGGTCTTTTGGCCATAACTTGAGCCACGGACCTCCGATCGATGAACCGTCTACGGCAACGCGATCCTTGGATCGAGACGGTCGTTTCGGTATACTATACTCAAGGCGCACCTTCTTTTTCGGGAGCCTACGTGGTTAATACTCCGTAGTTAAGCGTGCTTGGCTTAGAGTAGTGATCAGGATGGGTGACCTCCTGGGAAGTTTCCCAGGGTGGGTGTGAGACGGAAAGGCTGATATCTTTCAGACTGGACGTCCGATTGACGAACCGTCAGCGGCGATGCGATCCTTGGATCGAGACGGTCGTTTCGGTTTATTGCACTCAAGGTTTCGGATTACTTTGAGTTCGGCCGGGTTGGTTCGTTCACGAAACCAACCGGGCCTTCGGAGCGGAAACGCTCATATCTTGAGCTACGGACGTCCGATCGACGTGCCGTCAGCTTTGTTGTGTTCCTCTTAGTGAGACGGATCTTTTGGCATACTCTTCCTGAGGTTTGGACGCAGGTGGAGTACGGTCGGGTTGGTTTTGCCTTAAAAACCAACCGGTCCCCAGGGACGAAAATGCCAATAACTCTCAGACCGGGCGTCCGATCGACGCGCCTTCTGTTGCGTTGAGTTCCTGTTGACGATACGGAACTTTTGGATACATCAACTCTGGACTTTGTGACAGTTGATGTATCAGCCTCTCGGCTCGTGGAGCGGACCCTCCGAACGAGCTTGTTGTGTGCGGGAACCCTAGTGCTGGCTGCGACTGTTACTGTGACTTCTACTGCTACTACTGCTACTGTGACTGCGACGACGACAGTACAGAGATCCTGTGTGGATTCGACGACGACGACTTCAGCACTCAGCGATCCTACGTGGATCAGTGCTACAGGTCCTGTGTGGGCCCGATCCTGTGTGGGTCTTGCGGTGACTATCTACAGGTCCTGTGTGGGCCCGATCCTGTGTGGGTCTTGCGGTGACTATCTACAGGTCCTGTGTGGGCCCGATCCTGTGTGGGTCTTTGCGGTGCTTATCTACAGGTCCTACGTGGGCCCGATCCTGTGTGGGTCTTTTGCGGGGGTTAGTTACCTATCGATCCTTCGTGGGTCCGACGACTTAGATGGATCAGAGACCATCTTTATCGTCCTTTGAAGAAGTATACCTGTGTGAGATGAATCTGTTGCTTTCCTGTGTGGATTGTGTTGTGCAATCCTATGTGGATTACGTTTTGCTTTCCTGTGTGGAATACATTTACTTTCCTGTGTGGACTGAGTTGTACTTGGGCTCGGAGGTTGGAGCGTATTTGAATTTGATAACTTAGGTATATGTATGGGTATATACCTAAGCAGAGTCGGTTGTTACTTCGTGATTGTACTTTTCTTCGTGGTTTATCCTTTGTGGATTTGAGAGACCTTCAGGGGTCTCGGGGTCCCTACTGAGTAGCTTATACTCACCCCTGCACGGGCTTTGCCCGCACTACGTTGTGTTGGTTGCAGACGACGGACAACGTTGACCTTAGCTGAGGCTTGCAGAGCGGGACGGTACCCGGAGGTGGACCACTGGGCGGGACGTGCACGGAGCTGACGGCGGGACCCGTGGTGCAGTGGAGCTATCTGTACCCACCCTTCAGGTGGGATTTCCAGTGGACAGCTCTGTGTAGCGGCTTTTACCTTTCAGTTGCTGTTTTCCCTTTCGAGTTGTACTTTACTTTCAGTTTGGGTTTGTATACTGGCCCATTTACTTTTCCGCACTTTCAGTTGTACTCTGCTTTTGTTTAGTGTTTACTTTCCGCTTGCTTACTCTGTGGTGTTTGTTTACTTTACAAAGGCAATGCCTTCCCTTTTTACCGGGATTTACGCCTTGGTGCTAGTCGCCAGCCCCTGGCCTATGGAAGGCGGGCTTGGGGTAGTCACGGCACGGACCCCGAGGGCGGGTCGTGACAAATTGGTATCAGAGGAGTTCGGTTCTACCGCGAACTCTGATCTTTTCTATGTGAAGCAATAATGTTTAGCGTATTGAGTGTGGTTATCAGTCCAGGGAGTCCAGTGTTGGTGCGGCGGCCGACGTATCCGTACACCAGGACCCTGACTTCTGATTTCCGACTTAATGCACGAAAACATTGATTGCGTGTGTGTTTCAAATTTTTCTTTGTGATTTCTTTGTGTCAGCTCACCAGGTATACTGTTTGACCGTGGCGCACCTGTTTCCTATTCAGGATGGCCCCACGACGGCAGCCAGCTAGGGTTCCGAGAGTTGAGCGTGACGACAGCCCACCGAGCGACGAGGCCTCGGTGCAGGGCCCTTTGTCAGCAGTGGCACCGGCGGTAGCACTACCCGCCGAGCCCCCGATGCTTCCAGCACCAGCCGCTGACGATGCACGTCGCCTCAGCGCACTGCATGAGTTTCAGCGCCAGCGACCACCTAGGTTTCGGGGGGAGACGGATCCCCAGGCAGCAGAGGACTGGCTGGAGGCAGTGGTACGAGTGTTTAGGCTAGTGAGGACACCATAAGACCTCATGGTGATCCTCGCTGCGAGCCTACTACACGCAGCAGTAGGACGATGGTGGAGCCTGATGCTCCAGGTGCACGATGAGGCATCTCTACTTTGGACGGACTTTGAGAGCCTTTTTCGCTCGGAGTTCGTCCCAGCCACCCTTCGTGCGGTGCGTATCCCGGAGCTTCTTCAGCTGCGGCAGGGCAGCATGACGGTCGCTCAGTACGCGGCGAGGTTCACCGACCTTTCTCGGTACTCGACAGACATGGTACGGGACCCCTTCTTCCGGGCCCGGACCTTCGAGCAGGGATTGAGACACGAGATCAGGGCATCACTGATCTCCCTCAGCATCCCGACCCAGGCAGGAGTGCTAGAGCGAGCCCTCCTGATCGAGAGTTTCCTGGCTGAGTCCACAGCGAGACCTACCGCAGGGCGGCAGATAGCGGAGTCTTCGACAACAGGTAGCCAACGGATGACTCAGGGTTCCAGGCAGACCAGACCTACCGGTGGCCGACTGCACGACTCAGGCTCAGTTGTACGGGGAAGTCGGGATGGAGTCAGAGCCAGGCGTGCCGAGAGTGGGCAGTGTTACTCCTGTGGCGGGATTGGTCACATGGCTCGTGACTGTCCGACCCGCTATGCTGATGATCAACAGTTAAGTGAAGAACCTCCCAGGCAGAGGCAGAGGTTCGACCGTGGCGGTCCGCAGGGAGGAGGCGGACAAGGCAGAGGAGCTGGACGAGCAGCCGGTGGTGGGTGACGCTTTGAGGCTCTACCACCACCAGCACCAGGAGGTCCACCCCGACCGCAGGGGAGAGCACAACTTCAGGCAACCGAGGCCTTCGATCATGGAGCTCTGGGAGCCGATGGACAGGAGAAGAACTAGTGGATACATCCTTTGTACTTCTGGTTCCTTGTTTCATTTGTGTAGCGTCTTGTATTATGAGCTGCAATAATAAAAGACGCATACCTTTGTGATGTTTTCGTTCCTGTCCTCTTTCGTGATGTTACTAAGAGGTTCCCGTTTTGGCTGTTGACTTGACCCTCAGTTGTGAGACATCTACTGGAGGAGACCCAGTTACCACACACTGATGCCGACAGTGTGACTCAACCCTTGGAGGCGAGAGTAACGGTTGAAACTCTTAGTAGTAGCGTCGAGGCCTTACGACGTCATCCTTGGTATGGATTAGTATCATCCATGTTAGGATTGACTGTATTAGCCAAAGAATGTGGTTCATCCAGGGGATGAGACCAGATTTCTCTTATCGGCAAAGAAGAAATCTTGCAGCTCTGATGGGACAGGAGATGGTCCAGGCCACGACAGAAAAAGTCCAGGTCATCTAGGAGCGGATGAGGACAGCTCAGAGCCGGCAGAAGTCATACGCTGACAGGAGGCGGAGGCCACTGGAGTTCGAGGATGGCGACCACGTCTTCTTGCGGGTCTCACCTCGACGTGGTATTCGGAGATTTGGCCGAGGCGACAAGTTATCTCCGCGCTTCATCGGACCCTTCCAGGTTCTCAGCAGGATTGGTGAGGTGGCTTATCACCTGGCTCTACCACCTCAGTTGCACCGGGTGCACGATGTCTTCCACGTGTCTCAGCTGAGGAGATACGTGCACGACCCGACGCACATCAATGACCATGGGGAGCTTGACGTTGACGATGGGGCGACTTTTACGGAGGTCCCGGTGGAGATAGAGGATCGACAGGAGCGGGTCCTACGTGGGCGATCGATTCCTCTTGTGCGCATCAGATGGCAGCACGGGGACCTCCAGGAAAGCACATAGGAGCGGGAGGTTCAGATGCGTGCTCAGTACCCTAATTTGTTTCCCTAGTTTTGATGTATCTTTACGGGGACGTAAAGCCCTGAGGTGGGAGTAATGTAAAGACCCGTAAAATTCAAGAGAAATTTTTTCCTAATTTTCTTTGGAATTTTACAAGAGCGCGGTTTTTGACGGCACCTGATTCCGAGGCCCGGAGTGCCCGGAATTAATTTCCGAAGTTTGGCTCGGGTACGTTCAGTGAACGAATGAGCGGGATTTCCTAACTTTTGATCCGGTGCTCGGAATTGAAATCCAAGGACACCGATGAACTTGTAGCACCGATATTCTCTTAAGGAGACCTTTTCCTGAAGTTGCGTTTGCCTAGAAGGAGATGTTTAATTTTCTGGATGAAATGAAGAGTAAAATAAATTTGTTATACAATATTTATTTTATTTATCTTCTTAAGTGGTTAGATCCTAAGTGTGGAAGTTGGGGTGGAATCATAAGTTCCTAACTAACCAAGTGAGGATTAAGGTGAGGTGGGGCCCACACGAGCCCCAACCCTTCACCTTCCCCTTAACTCTCTTCTACCCCCTTAAACTCCCTTGCACTTAATGTGCCAAAACCCCTCAAATTCCCTAACTCCCCTCTCTCCCTCTTAAAGGCTTGACAACTTAACATTTAATTAATTATACAACTCATGTATAATTGATAAGTGAGTTTAATTTTGAGTTTTTGAAATTCAAACTCTTGAATTCCAAAGGTTGGGTTGTGTTAATAAATTAAGTGTAAGCTTGATTTATTTTTGGGTTAGTTCCTTTGTTACTTGAGAGGATTGGGAGAATCGTTGAGAGACTTGAAGATCTTCTTCGTCTTCGACGAAGAACGTGAAGAACGGTTCTTCTCCGACAAAGAACATCGATCCCACGACCATCGAGACTCGGCGTCCCGGATTCTTCCGTCTTCATCTTCTTCCTCGACAAGGGAGAAGTCGCCGACCGTGGTAATCATCGCCAACGACAACGTACCTCTCTTCTTCGTCTTAAGCGACAAGTGAAGAGACGTCGTTCCCTCCTCAGACGCACCCCGACGTCCACGGAATCTACGTCCGACGCCGCGACGCCTTCCTCCGCGATAACCGACGTGTGACGTCAATTTTCAAGGTAGGGGGTTTGTCCTTTTTAAATTACGTGTTTTCATTCCCTCGAACATGAAAGAATAATCCGTTGGGCGTAGTTCCAAATTTTTATTAAAAATTGTGAAACATTCATTGTTGTGTTTATACGATTGGCCAACTGATATAGTTATAACGGGAGGAGACCGGACCGCACGAACACGGCCGATTCTCCTCCCCCTTCTATTATTTCGTGTTAATTTAGCGGAGACAGCGCGGTGTCGTCGCAACCGCGCAGGAACAAAAGAATTAATGGCCGGAGCGAGCTGCGACGAAGAAACGCGGTGCCGACACACCGCGTCGTTGTTTACGAAAGAGACTGCGGCCGGAGACGGGCCGCGGCGGAACAAGGAGGCGACCGGCGGCTAGCCGGGCCGCCGGCGCCGGAGATCATGAAGGGTCGCGGCCCTACGGCCGCGACGGAGCAGCCAGAAGGCGGCCGGCCTCGCCGGCCACGCCGGCCGCCGGTTTGGTTAGGAGGCGGGACCCGCGGGTCCCGCGTGAGAAAGAAACGGCCGGCCTTAGGCCGGCCGTGATCCGAAAAAAGGGGGGGTTTACCCCCCCCCCCCCCCCCCCCCCCCCCGCGTGCGGCACATGCGCGGCCCCCTGGCCGCGCCGCCGCTGGCCGGACCGCGCCACCGATGGCCAGGCCGCCACCGGCCGGGCCGCGTCCAGCGGACCGGGTCGGGTCCGGGTCGGGTCGACCCTGTTCGGGTCAGACCAGGGGGGGGGGGGTCGGGCCGGGTCGGCCCGGACCCGGACCCCCCGTTTTCGAGACGACTTCAGTCTTTTGGCCATAACTTGAGCCACGGACCTCCGATCGATGAACCGTCTACGGCAACGCGATCCTTGGATCGAGACGGTCGTTTCGGTATACTATACTCAAGGCGCGCCTTCTTTTTCGGGAGCCTACGTGGTTAATACTCCGTAGTTAAGCGTGCTTGGCTTAGAGTAGTGATCAGGATGGGTGACCTCCTGGGAAGTTTCCCAGGGTGGGTGTGAGACGGAAAGGCTGATATCTTTCAGACTGGACGTCCGATTGACGAACCGTCAGCGGCGATGCGATCCTTGGATCGAGACGGTCGTTTCGGTTTATCGCACTCAAGGTTTCGGATTACTTTGAGTTCGGCCGGGTTGGTTCGTTCACGAAACCAACCGGGCCTTCGGAGCGGAAACGCTCATATCATGAGCTACGGAGGTCCGATCGACGTGCCGTCAGCTTTGTTGTGTTCCTCTTAGTGAGACGGATCTTTTGGCATACTCTGCCTAAGGTTTGGACGCAGGTGGAGTACGGTCGGGTTGGTTTTGCCTTAAAAACCAACCGGGCCCCAGGGACGAAAATGCCAATAACTCTCAGACCGGGCGTCCGATCGACGCGCCGTCTGTTGCGTTGAGTTCCTGTTGACGATACGGAACTTTTGGATACATCAACTCTGGACTTTGTGACAGTTGATGTATCAGCCTCTTGGCTCGTGGAGCGGACCCTCCGAACGAGCTTGCTGTGTGCGGGAACCCTAGTGCTGGCTGCGACTGTTACTGTGACTTCTACTGCTGCTACTGCTACTGTGACTGCGACGACGACAGTACAGAGATCCTGTGTGGATTCGACGACGACGACTTCAGCACTCAGCGATCCTACGTGGATCAGTGCTACAGGTCCTGTGTGGGCCCGATCCTGTGTGGGTCTTGCGGTGACTATCTACAGGTCCTGTGTGGGCCCGATCCTGTGTGGGTCTTGCGGTGACTATCTACAGGTCCTGTGTGGGCCCGATCCTGTGTGAGTCTTTGCGGTGCTTATCTACAGGTCCTACGTGGGCCCGATCCTGTGTGGGTCTTTTGCGGGGGTTAGTTACCTATCGATCCTTCGTGGGTCCGACGACTTAGATGGATCAGAGATCATCTTTATCGTCCTTTGAAGAAGTATACCTGTGTGAGATGAATCTGTTGCTTTCCTGTGTGGATTGTGTTGTGCAATCCTATGTGGATTACGTTTTGCTTTCCTGTGTGGAATACATTTACTTTCCTGTGTGGACTGAGTTGTACTTGGGCTCGGAGGTTGGAGCGTATTTGAATTTGATAACTTAGGTATATGTATGGGCATATACCTAAGCAGAGTCGGTTGTTACTTCGTGATTGTACTTTTCTTCGTGGTTTATCCTTTGTGGATTTGAGAGACCTTCAGGGGTCTCGGGGTCCCTACTGAGTATCTTATACTCACCCCTGCACGGGCTTTGCCCGCACTACGTTGTGTTGGTTGCAGACGACGGACAACGTTGACCTTAGCTGAGGCTTGCAGAGCGGGACGGTACCCGGAGGTGGACCACTGGGCGGGACGTGCACGGAGTTGACGGCGGGACCCGTGGTGCAGTGGAGCTATCTGTACCCACCCTTCAGGTGGGATTTCCAGTGGACAGCTCTGTGTAGCGGCTTTTACCTTTCAGTTGCTGTTTTCCCTTTCGAGTTGTACTTTACTTTCAGTTTGGGTTTGTATACTGGCCCATTTACTTTTCTGCACTTTCAGTTGTACTCTGCTTTTGTTTAGTGTTTACTTTCCGCTTGCTTACTCTGTGGTGTTTGTTTACTTTACAAAGGCAATGCCTTCCCTTTTTACCGGGATTTACGCCTTGGTGCTAGTCGCCAGCCCCTGGCCTATGGAAGGCGGGCTTGGGGTAGTCACGGCACGGACCCCGAGGGCGGGTCGTGACAAATTGGTATCAGAGGAGTTCGGTTCTACCGCGAACTCTGATCTTTTCTATGTGAAGCAATAATGTTTAGCGTATTGAGTGTGGTTATCAGTCCAGGGAGTCCAGTGTTGGTGCGGCGGCCGACGTATCCGTACACCAGGACCCTGACTTCTGATTTCCGACTTAATGCACGAAAACATTGATTGCGTGTGTGTTTCAAAGTTTTCTTTGTGATTTCTTTGTGTCAGCTCACCAGGTATACTGGTTGACCGTGGCGCACCTGTTTCCTATTCAGGATGGCCCCACGACGGCAGCCAGCTAGGGTTCCGAGAGTTGAGAATGACGACAGCCCACCGAGCGACGAGGCCTCGGTGCAAGGCCCTTTGTCAGCAGTGGCACCGGCGGTAGCACTACCCGCCGAGCCCCCGATGCTTCCAGCACCAGCCGCTGACGATGCACGTCGCCTCAGCGCACTGCATGAGTTTCAGCGCCAGCGACCACCTAGGTTTCGGGGGGAGACGGATCCCCAGGCAGCAGAGGACTGGCTGGAGGCAGTGGTACGAGTGTTTAGGCTAGTGAGGACACCATAAGACCTCATGGTGATCCTCGCTGCGAGCCTACTACACGCAGCAGTAGGACGATGGTGGAGCCTGATGCTCCAGGTGCACGATGAGGCATCTCTACTTTGGACGGACTTTGAGAGCCTTTTTCGCTCGGAGTTCGTCCCAGCCACCCTTCGTGCGGTGCGTATCCCGGAGCTTCTTCAGCTGCGGCAGGGCAGCATGACGGTCGCTCAGTACGCGGCGAGGTTCACCGACCTTTCTCGGTACTCGACAGACATGGTACAGGACCCCTTCTTCCGGGCCCGGACCTTCGAGCAGGGATTGAGACACGAGATCAGGGCATCACTGATCTCCCTCAGCATCCCGACCCAGGCAGGAGTGCTAGAGCGAGCCCTCCTGATCGAGAGTTTCCTGGCTGAGTCCACAGCGAGACCTACCGCAGGGCGGCAGATAGCGGAGTCTTCGGCAACAGGTAGCCAACGGATGACTCAGGGTTCCAGGCAGACCAGACCTACCGGTGGCCGACTGCACGACTCAGGCTCAGTTGTACGGGGAAGTCGGGATGGAGTCAGAGCCAGGCGTGCCGAGAGTGGGCAGTGTTACTCCTGTGGCGGGATTGGTCACATGGCTCGTGACTGTCCGACCCGCTATGCTGATGATCAGCAGTTAAGTGAAGAACCTCCCAGGCAGAGGCAGAGGTTCGACCGTGGCGGTCCGCAGGGAGGAGGCGGACAAGGCAGAGGAGCTGGACGAGCAGCCGGTGGTGGGTGACGCTTTGAGGCTCTACCACCACCAGCACCAGGAGGTCCACCCCGACCGCAGGGGAGAGCACAACTTCAGGCAACCGAGGCCTTCGATTATGGATCTCTGGGAGCCGATGGACAGGAGAAGAACTAGTGGATACATCCTTTGTACTTCTGGTTCCTTGTTTCATTTGTGTAGCGTCTTGTATTATGAGCTGCAATAATAAAAGACGCATACCTTTGTGATGTTTTCGTTCCTGTCCTCTTTCGTGATGTTACTAAGAGGTTCCAGTTTTGGCTGTTGACTTGACCCTCAGTTGTGAGACATCTACTGGAGGAGACCCAGTTACCACACACTGATGCCGACAGTGTGACTCAACCCTTGGAGGCGAGAGTAACGGTTGAAACTCTTAGTAGTAGCGTCGAGGCCTTACGACGTCATCCTTGGTATGGATTAGTATCATCCATGTTAGGATTGACTGTATTAGCCAAAGAATGTGGTTCATCCAGGGGATGAGACCAGATTTCTCTTATCGGCAAAGAAGAAATCTTGCAGCTCTGATGGGACAGGAGATGGTCCAGGCCACGACAGAAAAAGTCCAGGTCATCTAGGAGCGGATGAGGACAGCTCAGAGCCGGCAGAAGTCATACGCTGACAGGAGGCGGAGGCCACTGGAGTTCGAGGATGGCGACCACGTCTTCTTGAGGGTCTCACCTCGACGTGGTATTCGGAGATTTGGCCGAGGCGACAAGTTATCTCCGCGCTTCATCGGACCCTTCCAGGTTCTCAGCAGGATTGGTGAGGTGGCTTATCACCTGGCTCTACCACCTCAGTTGCACCGGGTGCACGATGTCTTCCACGTGTTTCAGCTGAGGGGATACGTGCACGACCCGACGCACATCAATGACCATGGGGAGCTTGACGTTGACGATGGGGCGACTTTTACGGAGGTCCTGGTGGAGATAGAGGATCGACAGGAGCGGGTCCTACGTGGGCGATCGATTCCTCTTGTGCGCATCAGATGGCAGCACGGGGACCTCCAGGAAAGCACATAGGAGCGGGAGGTTCAGATGCGTGCTCAGTACCCTAATTTGTTTCCCTAGTTTTGATGTATCTTTACGGGGACGTAAAGCCCTGAGGTGGGAGTAATGTAAAGACCCGTAAAATTCAAGAGAAATTTTTTCCTAATTTTCTTTGGAATTTTACAAGAGCGCGGTTTTTGACGGCACCTGATTCCGAGGCCCGGAGTGCCCGGAATTAATTTCCGAAGTTTGGCTCGGGTACGTTCAGTGAACGAATGAGCGGGATTTCCTAACTTTTGATTCGGTGCTCGGAATTGAAATCCAAGGACACCGATGAACTTGTAGCACCGATATTCTCTTAAGGAGACCTTTTCCTGAAGTTGCGTTTGCCTAGAAGGAGATGTTTAATTTTCTGGATGAAATGAAGAGTAAAATAAATTTTTTATACAATATTTATTTTATTTATCTTCTTAAGTGGTTATATCCTAAGTGTGGAAGTTGGGGTGGAATCATAAGTTCCTAACTAACCAAGTGAGGATTAAGGTGAGGTGGGGCCCACACGAGCCCCAACCCTTCACCTTCCCCTTAACTCTCTTCTACCCCCTTAAACTCCCTTGCACTTAATGTGCCAAAACCCCTCAAATTCCCTAACTCCCCTCTCTCCCTCTTAAAGGCTTGACAACTTAACATTTAATTAATTATACAACTCATGTATAATTAATAAGTGAGTTTAATTTTGAGTTTTTGAAATTCAAACTCTTGAATTCCAAAGGTTGGGTTGTGTTAATAAATTAAGTGTAAGCTTGATTTATTTTTGGGTTAGTTCCTTTGTTACTTGAGAGGATTGGGAGAATCGTTGAGAGACTTGAAGATCTTCTTCGTCTTCGACGAAGAACGTGAAGAACGGTTCTTCTCCGACAAAGAACATCGATCCCACGACCATCGAGACTCGGCGTCCCGGATTCTTCCGTCTTCATCTTCCTCCTCGACAAGGGAGAAGTCGCCGACCGTGGTAATCATCGCCAACGACAACGTACCTCTCTTCTTCGTCTTAAGCGACAAGTGAAGAGACGTCGTTCCCTCCTCAGACGCACCCCGACGTCCACGGAATCTACGTCCGACGCCGCGACGCCTTCCTCCGCGATAACCGACGTGTGACGTCAATTTTCAAGGTAGGGGGTTTGTCCTTTTTAAATTACGTGTTTTCATTCCCTCGAACATGAAAGAATAATCCGTTGGGCGTAGTTCCAAATTTTTATTAAAAATTGTGAAACATTCATTGTTGTGTTTATACGATTGGCCAACTGATATAGTTATAACGGGAGGAGACCGGACCGCACGAACACGGCCGATTCTCCTCCCCCTTCTATTATTTCGTGTTAATTTAGCGGAGACAGCGCGGTGTCGTCGCAACCGCGCAGGAACAAAAGAATTAATGGCCGGAGCGAGCTGCGACGAAGAAACGCGGTGCCGACACACCGCGTCGTTGTTTACGAAAGAGACTGCGGCCGGAGACGGGCCGCGGCGGAACAAGGAGGCGACCGGCGGCTAGCCGGGCCGCCGGCGCCGGAGATCATGAAGGGTCGCGGCCCTACGGCCGCGACGGAGCAGCCAGAAGGCGGCCGGCCTCGCCGGCCACGCCGGCCGCCGGTTTGGTTAGGAGGCGGGACCCGCGGGTCCCGCGTGAGAAAGAAACGGCCGGCCTTAGGCCGGCCGAGATCCGAAAAAAGGGGGGGTTTACCCCCCCCCCCCCCCCCCCCCCCCCGCGTGCGGCACATGCGCGGCCCCCTGGCCGCGCCGCCGCTGGCCGGACCGCGCCGCCGCTGGCCGGGCCGCCACCGGCCGGGCCGGGTCCAGCGGACCGGGTCGGATCCGGGTCGGGTCGACCCGGTTCGGGTCAGACCAGGGGGGGGGGTTGGGCCGGGTCGGCCCGGACCCGGACCCCCCGTTTTCGAGACGACTTCGGTCTTTTGGCCATAACTTGAGCCACGGACCTCCGATCGATGAACCGTCTACGGCAACGCGATCCTTGGATCGAGACGGTCGTTTCGGTATACTATACTCAAGGCGCACCTTCTTTTTCGGGAGCCTACGTGGTTAATACTCCGTAGTTAAGCGTGCTTGGCTTAGAGTAGTGATCAGGATGGGTGACCTCCTGGGAAGTTTCCCAGGGTGGGTGTGAGACGGAAAGGCTGATATCTTTCAGACTGGACGTCCGATTGACGAACCGTCAGCGGAGATGCGATCCTTGGATCGAGACGGTCATTTCGGTTTATCGCACTCAAGGTTTCGGATTACTTTGAGTTCGGCCGGGTTGGTTCGTTCACGAAACCAACCGGGCCTTCGGAGCGGAAACGCTCATATCTTGAGCTACGGACGTCCGATCGACGTGCCGTCAGCTTTGTTGTGTTCCTCTTAGTGAGACGGATCTTTTGGCATACTCTGCTTGAGGTTTGGACGCAGGTGGAGTACGGTCGGGTTGGTTTTGCCTTAAAAACCAACCGGGCCCCAGGGACGAAAATGCCAATAACTCTCAGACCGGGCGTCCGATCGACGCGCCGTCTGTTGCGTTGAGTTCCTGTTGACGATACGGAACTTTTGGATACATCAACTCTGGACTTTGTGACAGTTGATGTATCAGCCTCTCGGCTCGTGGAGCGGACCCTCCGAACGAGCTTGTTGTGTGCGGGAACCCTAGTGCTGGCTGCGACTGTTACTGTGACTTCTACTGCTGCTACTGCTACTGTGACTGCGACGACGACAGTACAGAGATCCTGTGTGGATTCGACGACGACGACTTCAGCACTCAGCGATCCTACGTGGATCAGTGCTACAGGTCCTGTGTGGGCCCGATCCTGTGTGGGTCTTGCGGTGACTATCTACAGGTCCTGTGTGGGCCCGATCCTGTGTGGGTCTTGCGGTGACTATCTACAGGTCCTGTGTGGGCCCGATCCTGTGTGGGTCTTTGCGGTGCTTATCTACAGGTCCTACGTGGGCCCGATCCTGTGTGGGTCTTTTGCGGGGGTTAGTTACCTATCGATCCTTCGTGGGTCCGACGACTTAGATGGATCAGAGATCATCTTTATCGTCCTTTGAAGAAGTATACCTGTGTGAGATGAATCTGTTGCTTTCCTGTGTGGATTGTGTTGTGCAATCCTATGTGGATTACGTTTTGCTTTCCTGTGTGGAATACATTTACTTTCCTGTGTGGACTGAGTTGTACTTGGGCTCGGAGGTTGGAGCGTATTTGAATTTGATAACTTAGGTATATGTATGGGCATATACCTAAGCAGAGTCGGTTGTTACTTCGTGATTGTACTTTTCTTCGTGGTTTATCCTTTGTGGATTTGAGAGACCTTCAGGGGTCTCGGGGTCCCTACTGAGTAGCTTATACTCACCCCTGCACGGGCTTTGCCCGCACTACGTTGTGTTGGTTGCAGACGACGGACAACGTTGACCTTAGCTGAGGCTTGCAGAGCGGGACGGTACCCGGAGGTGGACCACTGGGCGGGACGTGCACGGAGCTGACGGCGGGACCCGTGGTGCAGTGGAGCTATCTGTACCCACCCTTCAGGTGGGATTTCCAGTGGACAGCTCTGTGTAGCGGCTTTTACCTTTCAGTTGCTGTTTTCCCTTTCGAGTTGTACTTTACTTTCAGTTTGGGTTTGTATACTGGCCCATTTACTTTTCCGCACTTTTAGTTGTACTCTGCTTTTGTTTAGTGTTTACTTTCCGCTTGCTTACTCTGTGGTGTTTGTTTACTTTACAAAGGCAATGCCTTCCCTTTTTACCGGGATTTACGCCTTGGTGCTAGTCGCCAGCCCCTGGCCTATGGAAGGCGGGCTTGGGGTAGTCACGGCACGGACCCCGAGGGCGGGTCGTGACATTATCACACCTGGTTCGAAATGCTGTCATTATAATATCTTCCTTCCCCACATTCAATTGACGATATCCATATTGAAGATCAATCTTTGAAAAATATTGGGCTCAATGAAGTTGATAGAAAAAATAATCAATGTGAGGTAGGGGATACTTGTTCTTTATTATTATACCATTAATCTCTCTATAGTCAATGAACAACCACACATATACCTATTTCTTCTAAATGAAAAGAACAGGGGCTCCCCATGGGGAAACAGTAGGGTGAATAAATCCTTTATCAATCAATTCCTCTAGTTTTTTCATTTGTTCCACTAATTCCACAGTGTGCATTCTATATGTGGTCTTTAGTAGGGCCTTGAATCAGGAATTAAGTCAGTGGAAAACTCAATTTCCTACTCTAGAGGATATATAAGAAAATCCTCTATAAACACATCAACATATACTTTCACAATATGCATGTACTCTATCTAAACATTCCATTCATTTCCCATAGTCATTTCATTCCATTCCTCCACAGTAATTAAATTCAGTAGAGCTACTAAGTGTGGATCTAGATAAGAATTAGATTGCGTGATTTCTCCTCTAAAGATAAGGGATCTGACACTGTTCTCAAAAATCATAACATCCCTCTTCTTGCAAAATTTCTATGCATCATAATTTTAAAGCCAACTCATACCAAGGATTTTATCAAATTCAACCATGGTTATGATGATAATATTAGAAACTAAAGAATTTTTATGTGTCCTGAAGTGAACTAACCGACAAATCTTTGTTAAAATGATACATGCCCTAGGATTTTTGAATAGAAAATCCTTTAATAAATCAAATTGAACATTTAAAATTTTCTGGGAAAAATAGGAAGACATAAAAGAATGTGATGATCTAGAATCAAATAAATCATTTTCTATGTTTGATGAAATGATTAAATACCTTCCACACCATCGTTAAGAACTTTAACCTCCACAGTTGTGACTGCATTAGCTTGGCAATGCTCCCTTGGCCTTTTATAGAGAATGTTTTCATGACGCCTTATAAATTAATAAGCATAGTGTCCCATATTCATATAATTATTTAATTTAACATTAAATATTATTTCACACCATTATAATCACCTGCATGATGGTCTTTTGGTCCACACTTTTAGCAAACACCTTCCCCTTTTAAGCATGAACTAGGTTGTTTCCTTCCAGAATTATCACATGGTGGAAAGTTAACTCTTCTATTAATCCCCATTTCGTTATTTTATTTTCTAGAGTTTTTAGCAACCCTATTCTTCTCATGATTTCATTTAAATTCATATGACATAGATAACTCCTTTTCTGTCTTGATAGCACATGAAACTACGTCTTTATTTGATGAGAATGTTTGGTACATCTGCTCATATTGGAGGAATGGATTTATCCCAACAAATAATAAATCAATCATGCTCCTTGTATTATGTATATAGTCCACAACATGCCTTTATAACCTAGTTAAGTGAGATTCATACAATGAAACAACTTAATCTTCCTTTTCCCCAAATTCAGAAACTCGCTTTCCATATCCGCTTGTTGTTCATGAAAAAATTAGTTTGCTAAAAAATTTCATTAAATTCATTCCATTCCATGTTTTCAATCTCTCCCTCCTCCTTTTTGTGTTGAATTAGTGACCATTAATAATCATCAACTCCCAATAGATGATAAAATTCCATGAAAAACTTCTTCTTTTCATTAGTTCCCAAGGAGAGAAATCTATTCTCCAAGGAACTTATCCACTTCTCCACTACAAATTGGTTTGTAGTCCCATTAAAGGGTGAAGGATATTGTCGGAAAAAGTGATCTAGCATATAAACTCTACATTTTGGATCTGGATGTTCCATACTTATCTCTTTATTTTTCATAACCTGTGTATGGTGTCCTATTATAGTTATATGTTTCTCCCCACTTGTCACAGCCCCAAATACAACATCATTATCTTACATAGTATGGAAATACCAACATTGGATACACATGTTTGTGTGGTTTCAATTCCTCCCATTAGTAACCATTTCAAAATAATGGTATACACTAGATTATGTTATGGATCATAATGAACTATCTCAATATAAAAAAATTACTTAACATAAATTGAAAAACTAGGCATGGACAATCCCATAATCCTAAACATGGTTTCATTGAGAAACTATTTACATTTAAATCCTTAAAAATGTCTTGTAAATAGAATTTGAATTATCCTAAGCATATCCACCATGATTGACAGACTAGGTGTGTAGTAAGGCCCTTGGTCATGTACCAGGATACCGCCGGAAAATCTCAGAACTTCTTGTCAGAGTTTTCACCCCTTATTCTAAATCTAGTTTGAATATCTTCTACTAAACATCATCTAATACCAACTATAATTACCCGACCTCGGTTTCCTAGAGTCGGTGCATTATTTCATTAAATTGGAATATAAACAAGGAATATGCATCTCAATGGACTAATTAGTTTAGTATAATTGGAAACAATATACTTACAAAAGATCAACATTACAAATTAAAATTAAATACAACATAAATGATTTATTGTGATCATCCAAAACTATAAGCTTTCCCATATGAGATATTCATATTATACCTCTTTACGCCCTTGAAAAAATAAAAAATATGAAGGGGTGAGATCAGATTCTCAATAAGGGAAAATATTACAATGGAAGATAATATATACATTATGAATAGTGAATAATTGAAAACACATTCCTTTAAAAATAAACATAATCATAAAATCGCAGGAATATGATATGAGTAAATATTTACATAATAAAACATAATAATGGGAATTATCCTAGTTGAATAACCTCATGAAATATGAATTAATAGCTTAAAAATGAGGTAAATGAATATGTTGGACATTTTGAAACATACAGTCAAGGCCTTGACCAACAAATCTAAAAACGATTAAGGCTTAGACCAACACCATATCTAAAAATGGGTAAAGCCTCAGCAAAGTTCATATCTATTTGTACCATGAGACCTACCAATACATCGAGTCACTAGAAAGGGTCCCCTGTAACGTAATTATTCTAATGATTTCCTCAAATGAAGAGGGATAAATATAAACAATATAAACATGCATATTGAAACTAACATATGACACGTAAATAAATTTACACGAACATTAAGCCTAAACAGTAACAATTCTGAGTAAATTGGTGAATGGTTATAAGATATAACATCCAAAATAAAACTTATAATAAACTATTCAATTAAATATTTTATTTAATATCATAATGATTAATCCCAATAATATATAATTATCAAAAGGAGGGTTGAATTTGATGAAGATACTCTTATAAAATCCTCGAGTTATTCTTGAGATAAATAATCATTTACTTTGAAAAGAATAGATATTTTTGTAAAAATATTTATATAATACCATAAGTGATGTGAGATGGTATTTTTATAATAAAATAAGTTAATTTGTAAAAAATTTGTTTGAAAATTTTATTGTTGAGTACCCTTGAAAATAGGTAATATTTTGAGAAATTTCCTTCAATCGGGATTGTATATAAAGAAGAATTTTTTAAGGATCCTTTTAAAACATATAAATCACCATAAATGAAGATCATATTTTTGTTGGAACACATATATAAAACATTGAAACATATATTATGTGTAGTAAATAAGAATTAATAATAATTTAATAGAGGTAAATAGATAATAAATGTTACCCAGATAAAAATGGAGGTTCGAGTGGAAAACCATTACCTTATGTCTGAAAGAGATTTTCACTTCATTCTAATGACTTGAATAATACAATTTAGGTTTATAAATTAATAATTCAAGATCCTAGTATACATTTAATTGAATAATTATTACCTTATTAGGTTCATTCTTGTTCTTTCTATGGGTTAAGAAAATAAACTTTATTTTTTGGGAGCGTTTTCTTCCTTGGTTTTGATGATCAGTTTACTTATATTCATTTAAGGATAAACATGTAGAATGAAAATGGTTTTACATAATATAAATTTTATGTTATTATTGATTAATCATATGATTAAATGGTCATAAATATATTTGGTTATTGTTAGTAAAGATGAATCATTATATAAAACTGTATGGATATTTGTTTGGGTTAATTTGTAGTTCTTGATCACAATGAACTCATTCTGATTTATAAGTTAATATCAATTGTACAAAAGGATTTAAAAACCTTATAGAAGTTATAATACATAAATTATAGTTTATTTAAACAATGAAACACAATTTAATTTGGTATTATAAATTCAATAACCTTCGTTCTTGAATGTGATAAATTAACACTTTTCGGATGGTGTTTTCATTTCTCATAAAAACAGGAATAGAGAGATGATGATGAATTATTCCATTGTCAAGGAAATATTCTAATAAATTTAAGTTATTTAAATTATAATATTATTTTTATTAATGCAGGTGAGTAAAAATAACATACCAGAATGGAACATGAAATAAAAGAAAAGGTGACAATTACAATAAAAAAATTAGGCAGCCTAACGGCGTTGCTTAAAATTTTATAAAATATTTTGAAGATAGAAAAAGGGTGTCTAATAATACATACATAATATGTACAATAATTTTGATATGTGGTGACATATCAAAACACAATCCAAAATAAATTAACAGAGAATAATATTAAAAGAGTGCTTGAAAAATATAAGGGAGGAAGGTTCCCTTACCTTGTATAGTAACTCCTAAAACACATGGTTATGACTTTAGGGGATGGAGGACACCTTGGGAGGACTCATAGTGATGTAAAAATAATAGATAATAGAGTATGATGAGTTTTTAATGAATGAAAATTAAGGAATGAGTAGGTATAATAGTAAATGATAGCTAGTTTTTTATTAATTTAAAAGGACTCCTCATTTATGGTTTTTGAAAAACCATGGGCATGCCTATGGTATTTTCCTATGGAATTATCATTTTGGGAGACATCATATAATATTTTAATATAAAATAGTCTAGCATAATTTTATATTATTTATTACATCATTATGAGGTCATTAAACACACTGAAAACTCAAATCATTATTATTATTATACATGAAAATTTTAAGTATTTTAAAAAAAATCTGATAATTTCACTGTAATAATTTTTCGGTGTGTAGAATTCAAAAATGAAATTAATTTTTTAAAATAATATTCCAAATATTTTTAATTATAAAATTATATGAAATAATAATTTATACCAAAAGATACTAATCTAAAATTGTAACTCATTTTATAACACCTTGAAAAATTTATCAACGTCTCATAAAATTCTCATATAATCTTAAGAAAAAAATAACAATTTATGATTAAATTTTATGAAAATAAATTTCCATTTTAAATTTTTAAATTATTCCTAAAATTGTAATTAAAATGGTTATGACATTCAAAAATACCAATACTTACACTTTGATAATTTTTCAATTATAATATGTCTAAATTTTATCTATACATTCATGTATGATGTTTCTAAATTTTTTGGCTAATTTACTATTAATTTTTTTTAATAATGGTATTTTGCTAATCAAAAGGGTATGTTACTATTCCCAAAATTTAAGTTTGTCTAATCATACTCTAAATATCTTACTGAACGCAACTGTGTTTGTGAGTTTTTCGAAAATAAAGTCACCGAGGTAGGAAAATTATGTTTAGTAGATATGTTAGTACAAAGTGGTGTTTTGTAGAGACTCAATGTTCCTTTGAATCAATATTAAATTTATATGTAAAATCCTAGGGTGTTAAAATAACGGTCATTCATAAAATCTTAGTTATAGTATCTCATAACGATACAATATAACTCAAATTAAAATGTATAATCTATCTTGTGAATATTCAGTTTCATGAGATAAAAAACATCATTGGAAAAAATGTCATTCCGTCCAATAATTATAGTATGTACATACAACATCTATTGTTCTTGGTCTAGAAACCTAACATATATTCATCTATTAAGTCACCCTAGTGATTTCGATTAACTCTTTCCACTGCATCTTCTATATGACATTAACAAATATTCTTCTACAATAATTACCAATCCTTTATATGAGTTTTCTATGTCTGATCATAACTTCATATCTTCAAGGATAGAAAATCTTCTGGTGAAAATTACTTGTCATTATTACTCTATCTTTTTGAAACTGTGAATTCATTACATAATAAATCTATTTTGGAATGTGTATCTTTTTCATGTGATATTTAAAAATCTTCATATTAATCAATTACTACACTTATATTAAATATACGCATTTTTGACATCCATATCACATATATTTCTTCTGATTACTCATAGAATTATATATTTTAAATTTTCAAAAAACAATATATTTCTTCAGGATAATCCATTTTTAAATTAAAATGAATTTAATATAATCTTATATTATTGGAAAAACATTGGGAACATGTCTCTCACACCCTACATGAAATTATTTTTGTGATTGTGATTCATATATATTCTAAAAAATAAGATATGTTCAAATATTGATAACATGCACTATTTTACTATTTTATATGTCTTACGATAAAGATTAATCCATCAGTTATTGGTTTATGAGTATATGATAGATTAAGTTTATTGGATTGTCATAGATTGTTGATGTATCAAACACATCAACATTTATCATTACTTACAGTATCTTATGTACATGTGGTTGTTGTGTATCATTTATTTTTCCATATATCCTATGATGGTTTGGTCATTTTTATTGGTTTTTCATTGTTTTTAATCTATTTATATGTGGAAATATTTATTTTTTCATGGTATTCCAATGTATAGATGTACCATGCCAAATTCTAGGTATGCATATATTTCATATTTACTCAAAGTTAAAGAGTGAAATCATTCCAACTCAACTATTTTTATGGAACTATTTTCTAGAAAAATGTAATCATGAAAATGATGCATGCCTTTTCATTGATAACCCATGTGATGTTTCAGATTGACCCGAGTTGGTTCATGATAGGAAATATAAGAAGGTGTTAGAAAAAATTCTTAGTGAGGGAAAGCACTAACTGTAAATCTCAAATATAATAAGTGATAGTAAGAAGGAAAATTTGTAATGTGAGCCTTATAAGGGTGTGTGAACATGACATATGGAAATCATAACAAATAAAATATTTATCATAAATCATGAATCATGTCACATGGATTTTGTATAACATATGATATGAGTAACTAGAGTGTAGAAACATGGGTATATAATTATGATCTATGAAAACATAACATAGGTATATTATAGGAAATCAAATGGTGGAACAATCATAATCATAGAAAATCATTTCTTGCATTAATTTTCTCCTTCAAGACCACTACAACATAGTTGATAAATACCCACAATATATTTGGATCACTCCCCATTCCGATAAGCATAGTGGATATAATCCTATACAACATTGGTTTCAGTCCCCAGCCCCTTACATGTAATACCAAGAGATTTAAATATTTAACCAATGAATCAAAGCCTTTTATAATTACGGTCCCAACCATCAGAAAATGGAAACCATACATGTGTTTACCACAATAACATTAAAATATTCATAATTCCAGCATATCTTAATTAACCCATGGGGAAAAATGAGATTTATGAATACTTATAGAAAACATAATTGTAAACCATCTAGATGAAGAAGGTAGAAAGTATCATATTATAATATTTATAGTGATGAATAAGAAATAATAAATTATATTCAAATAGATGAAAAAAAATTAAAAAATAAAAAGAAAATTATTTTAAAAATATAAGGTAATACAATTTGAGGTTTTTAAAAAATTATATATCAAGGTTAAAAAATAAAAAAAAAATCATGTTACCAAATAAAACTATAAAAACATAGAGACTAATCTTCTTAAGAAAATGTGATGAGGGAGTGAAAAAGATTTCATGTTAAAATCAGTTAGAAAGAAATTTTTTTCACAATTTTACTAAGAGTGTCAAAACAAAAATAAAATGAATATTATATAAAAAATCATAAATGATTTTATTTTATTATTTTGTAATGATGGTGTTGGAAAATATTAAATTTACTTATGAAATCACATAGGTGTAAAGAATGAAAATTATTAAACAAAACAATGAATATCCTTATAAAGGACATTAATTTTTCGACAAAAAATAAGTGAAAATATCAGTTCCAAGAGAACCATTATTTAAATTTATTGTTTAACCAAAAGGTATTAAAATAGTCACACAATATTTTTTTATATAAGTTTATATATTTGAAATTGTATTCAACATGATATAATGAGGGTAAATGAACAAAAAAATTATTATTTCATTTTATTCATATAAACTAGTTTTTAAAATTGGGTATATGAATAAGATTAAATCAATTATAAAAAATATATACAATGTTCATAAAAAATTCAGATTTATTGAATTATTTTTATTTAAATACCACTAAATAATTCTAAAAATTCATTTTATTATTTAAAAATTGTTTTTATACAAAGATGTATTTTATTTCTTTCTTGAGGAAAATTTTATAACTTATTTTTGAAACATTTAGAAAAATTATTTTATAAAATAAAATTAATTTTTTATATAATCGTATCAAAATTTTCATTGGGTTAAATTTTCAAAATAATATAAATGATTAATTTTTCAGTGATTATTAATAAAAAACAGATTCAAGAAAAACACTATTTTCTTTTAAGGTCTTTATAAAGTAAAATTTAAATTTAAATTTTTTTTAAAGGTAATTGATTCATTAAAATTTGAAATAATCTAATTGTGGTTTTTTAATAGAATTTTATTCTTTAATTTTTTATTAAAAAAGTTTATACATAAAATGGAATTTTTTTAAATCCATTTTTCTTTATGTTTTTCCTATTTATTCTTAAATTATATTATAGAGACTATATTTTTTCATTTATAAAAACGTAATTAAATAAATTATATTACAATGTCCAAATTTTGTAAATATGACCCTTTTGTTTTTGATAAATATGAATAGTTTCATTGGTAAGGTTTGGTACCATGGTACATGGTAAATTAGGTAATTAAGGTTAAAAATAAAATGATACTTTCTAAAGAATGACCCTAACAATTGAATAAATAAAATTGGATAATTATACACCATACATAATCCTAATAAATTCAAATATATGTACGTTTTTCATTTTAGACTATACATTTAACATTTATTATATTTTATACAATGAAAATGAAAAAAATGTCATTCTCTTCATTATATTATATTTTAATTTTCATTTTGTGGATAATCAGATGATATATTCGATAATAAATATTAATTTTAAATATAAGGATTAATTTTAATTATTTTATTTTATTATTTATTTTAGTGATTAAATAATGACATTAATATCCTATACAACATTGTCACAATAATTATTCAACTACTAGAAAAATAAAATAAATGATGTGAAAAATATTAGAATTAATATAATTTGATTTATTGTTTGTTTAAACCTATTTTAAAGTTAGAAATGAAATATTATTTAGTTTAGGATTAATTTTATTCTAATTCCACTATTTTCTAGTAGTGTTAAAATTTAAATTAAATAAACAGTTCCAAAATTTACATTAATGTTATTTTATAATAAATAATATTTCATTAAAATATTTAAAATTCCTTAAAATTTTATATTCTCTTATTTATTGGTATATGGTTTATGAAATAAAAATTTCTATCTTTATCCACCATTTTTTTATAGTAACTATCATAAACCCTTATGAATAAAGGACATTGATATCAATGTTATTTGTCAAAAGGGATAATGAAAGGGTTAAAGTAATAAGATAAGTGAAAAATTGTAATATAAAATTTAAAAAAAATTTTGAGATATCTTTGGATAATATTAATCATATGTTAAAATAATTTCAATTTCAGACTCTTTTGCATCCATATTAATTCATATTAACTAACGATTTTTATAAATTCAAAGAGTTCAAATGCCCTCTCTTATAAAAGGAAACATATTATTCATATTTATTAACAATTACAAATACTTTTGGTTAAGTGAATATATAAATTAATTCTTCTCAAATACCATAAAAAATAATTGATTCCTTTTTATCATAAAACCAACCGAGGATGGATTTATTTTGTAGACCTTATAAGGTTTTTATGAAGAAGTGATATAGTTCATAATCATGGGTTTTTTGTTTTATTTCTTATTATAACTCTTAACAAAATTCATCAAACATGATAAAATAATAACACCGATAACTACCACATTCATAGATGCTCTATGTTAATGGAATATCTCATATCAGTCTCCACTTACATCAAAATTGGAAATGAAACCACCGTTCTTGTGTAGTGCCAACTACCGCCATAAGAACCGATGGAATTCAATTTCTATCACAGACTCTTATGGTGGGTTAAAATAATGGATTTAATGTATATATGTTTTATTATTTACATATTTATTACTATAAACATGAACTTTGTAGTGTGTAATCATCCATAACCATTACATGTTTTATAGTTTTTGAACAATAATTCAGTTATTTACAATACCAAGGGTATTTTATTTGTAGAGTTTTTAAGAATTATGAAAAAATAAAATGTAAACCCATACATTACAAGTGTAGACTACGACATACTATAAATTTTTTTAAACCAAAATAAATTAATAAAACATTATTTGTTTTCATGATAATTCATCAAAATTTTCTTCTTGACCTCGTATTTTTTCATAGTCTCCCTTAAAACTAGTGAATAACATTTTAAAACATGGGTGAGAATAAAAAACATTGTAAGGGGAATGAAAATATTGAAAAAAATAGAATAATAACAAACATGAAAATACTTTATATAATTATTTTTGTCAAATTATTAATTATTCTTATTTAGTTAATCATTTATATATCAACGACACACACATTTTTCTCGAATAAACCTTTTTCAACCCATAAAAATCGTATATAAGATATTTTTTAATCTTAGGGAATCATTGGAGTAACCAAAACAGTTACCCATGTAAGAACATAATGTTTAACTTCATATCATTATCTCAGATAAAAAAATCACATCTAATTATGATTTACCATAACTGTTAATATTTTAATTACTATCATAATATAATCTAAATATATTTTAAGAGAAACCCAATTGTTAAAATACATCTCATATATGGTATAAGTTTACAGTTTAATTCCATCTCTAGATTACCCAATCCGATAGAGGTTAAAATTTAACCACCCTTCTATATTTTATAATGAAACAAATAATCATAATTATAATTCCCAAGAACAATATATAAATAGAAATCATGAAATCACGCATCATAAAAACATTCTTAATTAAACCAACTTTTTAAATTTGAAATAACTTTTTTTGGAAAAACGACACACATATAATGGAAAAACATTATTTGAAAATAACTATGTAATCTTGTAATGAAGGAATAAAATAAAATATTTCCCATAATGGGGAAAAAATCCTCTCATTTTATTAAATTTGAAACATTCCTTTCATATTTTAGTTGGAAAATTCTCAAATAAATCCATTTTGAAAATGAAAAAAATATTCATTTCAAAATGTATTGTATAAAGTAAAATATAGTATATATTTCATTAAATAACCATTCAATAAATTTAATAACATTGTTTGAAAATTTTTTAGATAACATGTACATGGAAGAAAAAGAGAGTTTTTATGGAAACATTAAAATGAAAATTTTTCAAAAAAATGCATCTTACCTTCATTATGAATCCTTAAATATGTACTTTATCATCCGAAATAATAAAATGTTTTTAATTATTTACTTTCCTGAGAAAATTTTAAAATTTTATTATTACTTTTTTATCACTTATTTCCATTTTATATTCTATTACTTAATCATTTAAGATCACATTAGATGTTTTGAAGACATTTGGTTTATAAGTCCAGCATGTCTTAGGTATGTTGACAAAGACCAACGAGGTAATTATTACACCATCTCTATAATGTTATTAATAAAATAAATATATATTTTTACATAAATTATAATTTTATATCCATACATTAATATGGTTATGTAAAATGAGATGTGTTAAAATCATGGAGATATTAGGTTACTCTTATGCATAAATAACGTTTGAATTTTTCAACGATCAATATGAAAACAAGGTATCTAAAATATTATTTTTACATTATAAAAATAAGATAATATATATCTTGTTAATTTTTAAATATATTTATATATTGTCCATGTGATATTGTGATGGAAAATGAATCACATCGCTTTGTGTAGGGGGTAGCCCACCCATATGTATGAATGCTATTATCATTTTTCTATCAATATAAAGGTATTAACATAAATGATATATTATATTTTAGTAATAATAATAATTTCATTATTATAACATAAAAACATTAATTATATCATTATAAACATTATTGAGGGATGGTTATGGAAAAAAATTACATCAGTTCGTGATACAGTAGTATGTCGTACACACAGATGATGAATTGTTTTCCAATTTGATGGATTGAGTAGATGGATATAAGTCATTGAACTAAAATAATAACATATAACTAGATTTGGGATACATTTGTTAAAATATTATCATTTTTAAGAATTTTTTAGGGATTTCGATAAATAATGAACATATATTCTTAGTTAAAATGATATCGCATCTTTAGACAATATGTTATTCATAACACTCTAAGACCACAATGAATGGTGTTATGCATAAAAAATAACACGAGAATGTGGGTAGTGATTATAGTAATGTGTTTTGGGAGGTATTGAATTATCCAAGATAGGTTTTATGTTAGAATAAATGGTAATATAATGTACCCTTTTATAAGAGAAGGGAGGGAGACTCTTGTTACTTTATAAAATATTAAATTAATATAATATAATATTTAATTTAAAATAGTGGAAAAAGTATTAATTTCTAATATAAAATTATTATGGGTCTAAATACCCTCATACAATAGAAATAATATATGTTTTGATTTTATTTATTACCTTATCCTTTGGATTTAACTATTATTTATCCTCTTTAACTCTTACCTTGATAATTGATATGATTACAATTTGAGGGTTAATACAGAAACAATAAAATGAAAGAAAACCAATAAATGGACCGGGGATGATATTTTGAACCATATAATATTCAATTGAATGAGTATAATATATTTTTTATTTTATATCATCTAATAACATATTATTTATTAAAAATCATCAATAATGTCAATTTTTAGAACTATCCATTACTTTGACTTTAACAATATCAATATAACACATCAATGTTGTGAAATTTCATCTATAAAATTATTTTATAACATTAATTGTCTCAAATTATATTTAATTTAATATTTCAAATATCATTTCTATAGTTTTCACATTAATTAAATAATTAGTTCATCAATGTTGTGAATTCATTTTATGTAATTATATTATTACTAAAAAATAAAAAAAAATTACCATGATAAAAATAAATCTATTATATATACAAATAGTATTTATAGTAGAATATATCCACTAGGAAAAACCATATCTAAAATATCATAGTTATTAAAAATAATATTGTCAAATGTATGATTTTTTTATTAATAAAATGCTATAAATTTGATAATACTATCAATTTGACCCAAAAGGTCATATATTATATCCTTGGAATATTATGGTTTATACGAACTAATAAAATAATATATGGGAAGGTATTTGGTCATTTTTTGGTTATTATAATTTTATTTATTAATCAAAATTACATGATTTACCCTTTACTAAGGTAACCAAAATAAATAAATTCATTATTCATATTGATCAAAAATGAAGGAGTCATTTTGATAAATTTTGAATCAATAATTCCCAATATTTAATACATTTATTAAATGTAAAAATACATAATTGTCATAATTTATATAAAAATGAAATTGGAAAATGCAAAGAAATTCACTTTTTTGGAAACATACCCTTTAATATATAAAACGTTTTTATACTATATACATGTAAAAATCCATCTAAAACCATAATTGTATTATTTTTAATCAAATAATGATTGTTAAAATTTATAACTAACCCATAACATAATTTTACATTGAAGAAATATTAAAATAAAACACATTTTTCAGTAACCAATATTTTTTTCTCAATTCCTTGAAAAATAAATGTTTTTAAATAATTCCAAGACATTATTCTGTAAATTATTTAGTTATGATGAATTCAAAAATGAGTCCCATTTTCTAAAATATATTTTTTTAATTATAATAATTTAGTTTTAATAATCACCCATAAAATGAAAAAAAATCATCTTTAAAGAAATCATATTATATTGAGGAATAAAATTACATTACTAAAAATTTATTAATAAATTATTAATAAATAATTAAAAAATAATAAATTATTAAGGCCATTATATATTTCATAGTGAATCTAATAGAATTCTTTCCCTCTAATTTATGAGCCACGTTATAATTTTCACATCCAAATAATAATATTTTGTTGTTTATTTAAGCTCGACATGGATTATCCTGCATGTTGTCGAACATAGTGTTTCCTTTTAAAATATATAGTTTTTACATATATCATAAAAATTCATAGAGTTTCATTTACTGTAAAATGATAATTTCATTTGTGTGTACATGTGGACTTCCAACTCCACAATGCGATGGGATTCGTTTGTCATCACCACATCACATGGATGATACATACAAGTATATTCAAATAAATAATTTTTAATTTATAATATAATTTCCATTGTTTAAAGATATGATAATACATACATTAATCAAAAGTGATCTCTCAAAAATTTGTGTGTTACTTATTTTTAAATATGATCTATTGTCTTCATGATTGAAACATATATCCTTTTTCATAAACATCATTCACAATATGTTTCAAAAGAATATGGTTTTGTTAAAAATGGTAAGTTTTTCATGAATATTCTTTTGAATAAGAAGGAATAATGACCTCTTTGACTATATTCAATCTATGCATGCGATTTTCAATATAAAACTGAATGTCATCTTGAAATATGTCTCAAAAATAATTGATTAAGTAATTTTATAAAACATGGTATTCAACAATATAAAAGAAGTTATAAAATTGAAAAGGGTTCTTAATAAGTCAAATGACTAAAATATGTGTTTTATTCAAGAAGATAAATAACATACAAGATGATTTATCCCCAAGGTAATTGAATTTCCAGCCTCCCTTCCAAATCATTTTCTTCCATGTAAATGTTTTAAAAATCTCAGAGTAATCAAGATATATGGATATAAATTAATTAAATAGGGTATTTTCTAATTCATATTAATTAATTTTAATGTTTTTCTATAGAAATAAGTTTTATTAAATTATTTGACATTCATTACAAAATTAAATTAGAAGTGTTCCAATTTAATGTATATAGTTACAATGAATTTTATCATCACCGCAAATATTATTTTTAGTTCAGATTCCTTAAAAAAAATTCCCGATTTTATCAAATTATAACCCAATTTGACTCATTTTGGGGATTTTGGTATTTCAAATGGGTTTCAAAAAGAAAATGATATTTTAGTATCTGAATATGGTTTTCATGCATGTTCAAAAATGTTTTAAAAATGTTTTATAAATATAAGTATATGCATAATTTTTTTTATTCAGGATATGGTACTTGAAAATTATATATAAGAAATGGGTGATCCTAATACATCTTTTATAATTGGTATATCTAAAATATATCTCATTAAAAATGTGTGGGCCTGATATAGATTTTATGATGGCTATTCTCTGATTGATCACTATTGCAATAGTTAATGATCCATGTCTTATTAGGAAATAAAGACCGAGTTATTAGAGGGTTTCTCCTTTGGATTTTACTGGGATTTATTTATTTCTGAAATGAAAATAATACTTTTTATGAATATGATTTTATGAGATTATAAAAAGGGTTATAATTTTTTGATCAATGTGTTTTAATAGATTTTTTTGAGGAAAACATTTTTGTGTTTTTCATGTATAACTAATTTATTCTCACAATTAATTTTGACATAATGTTAAAATTTCATGGGTTTTATTGTTTTTCTATTGGAAAAAATAATTACTTATTTTTATGTCTTATTCTAATCTATATATTCTAAACCAATGAATTAAAATATTTTTTATGGGGTTTTACATATGTGTTGGGACAAGGATGAATTAATATAAAAATTGAGAAGATATGTCATGAAAAGGAAACATGATTAATTTTTAATGTAATTTATTATTCAGAAAATGGATATTGTGTTGAAGTAACAACCTTATAATGTTATTTTTATTTTTGTAAGGTTTAGGACCTAGTTCACTAAAATTCTAAATCAATAGGCCTTCGAGAATGTAAGAAAATTGATTATTCTAAAAATATTCAAAAACATTTATTATTTAAGTTTGAGTCCTTACTATTGGTATCATATCATGTTTTAAAAAAATTTAGTGATTTTGATGTTATCATGTGGTATTATCTTAATATTGATGGATACCGTCCTTGGATTATGTATTTAAGTTTGATCAAAAATTCGATGTATTAGAAACCCAATTTTATGTTTTTTATACTTGTATTTTAATTTGAGTAATGGCATTCATGTATGTTTTTTGGTGTTACGGTATTTTTAACCATCACTAATGGAAGTGTTGGTTATTAAAATAGGGATACAACAACAGATTGAAAAAAATAGTTGGTATAGACTACCCCATCCCAATTATTTAGCCTCACAGTTTGGATAAGCTATTTATATGATGCATATCCAAATTTTTTTAATAAAATGTTTTGATAATTGTTATCTATGAAGATGGTTTTTACAAATTCAATGGAATAACACTTATCTATTTACATAGAGAGGGTCCCCCTATCCTCCTCCCATCAAGTTATATTCCCAAACCCCAGTGGTAGTGGGGGTTCCACTTTCTTCCCAGCTTGGGAATCAATGATCTCAAATATCTAAATTCATTCATTTCATTCTTCTTAAATATTAAATCAGTGAGTTCCAAATCATTTAAGTATTCTATGATCCATAAATTTCATTTTTATTAGGTTTTTAACATCCTCTTGTAGCATGAAAGTATCAATCAAATTACTACAGAATAAATCATATGTCAATAAAATTTATATAACATCTCAAAATTCATCTAATTCATTTTCAGAAAGGATCACAAATATATTTTGATATTTAATTTTGTTAAAAACTCCAAGGTAATATTCATATTTCATTTATAGATTTAGTTAATGAAAATTTTCTTAAATTTAATCATTATATATTTATAAACTATTCATCTTACATTGATCCCAATTACATGCATATGAAGATATTTTTTATAATTCATTTATATGGAATCAAATAGCATTTTGTTATATTAAAACACTTTAAATCATACTAGTAAGAGACTAAATAATTATAGATATTGTAAAAAATTCTCTATTTATATATATTATCATTTGGAAATCCTCGTTTAATAAGATTATTACATCATACAACTCATCTCATTTCAACTTCATTTAATCATAGATTAAAAAATAGATATAAAATGATTTAATAAATCCTGATCTTGGGAGCATGACATAAGAATAATTTCATATGAATTTCATGTTTTGAACAAAAATTTTAGATAATTTTTCATTCACCTATTAAATTATAAAAATTTCATAAAGGGATGAATCATATGTTAGTTTAGATTACTTGTTGAAAATAAATAAATTTCATGTATATATAGCACTCAAATGATACAATAATTTCTCATATTTATCATTAAATTCGAAAAATTTGGATGACTCGTTGAGTCCAATTGGCTCTTTGAATGTACCTAATATATTGTAAATTTAGTTATATGAAACAAAAACATCTCCAATCATAGTTGTCACACCCAAATCGTCCATGGTATGCTTCTCTTTGAATAATACTATAGTGTGTGATGTTCACAACATCAAGTTCAAGCACACCATGACCTATCAATCTAGCCATTTAAAAAGAGGTTATTAATATTAATAACCACATTTTGAATTTTATAGATATCCCATTTAATTTTGACATTCATCATCTATGTTTTGTAGAAATAATTTATGGACAATTTAAATTTTTCATATAAATGAAGTATTTTTCAAAAAAAAATCAGTTTTCTGCCATTTAATGAAGAATAATTTCTAAATCCAATATTTGACACTTTTATATAATAAATTTGATTAAATTAAATTCTTCATTATTAGCTAGGCATAAAAATTTAGTTCGGATAAATTTTTGGTGTTTTTCTGATCACTTTCATATTTTAATAAATAGTGAAATATACTAAATTTTAATTGAAAACAACTTTTTTAATAAAAATGTATTATATTTTTAAATAATACAATTCAATGGGTTTTAAGTATAATTAGATTATATTTTTATCATTTAATCTAATGTTTGTAATTGGATGTCACTTCACTTTTAAATTGTATATAAACACATATCAACCTTTTAATAGTTTTTACTTGTAAAAAACCCACTTTCTGGTTTTGAAAACAAGAATTAATTTTAAATTAATTATTGAAACTTCTATGTTTTTAATTTGGTAAATTAGAAATAATTTATTGATTAGTAGTATCAAAATTAACTGCTGGTGAAGTTTTTGTATTTTCCTGAAAACATTCAATTATAGATGAATGGTGAAAACAATGTGTTATTGTTTAAAAATGGAATAATTATTTAAATAATTATTTATATTATTTAAATTTATTTTATGAAAAAATAGATAAAAATACTGATATTTTTTTAATTTAATTCTTTGGATTCATTTAATAATAAAATTAGATGTATAAAAGTTTATTGAATTTTTTTAACTTTTTTACCCACCATCTAAGCACTTAAGCCAATTTCTATAAAATGTAATTTTAACACTTCTGTGAATTGAATTTAAAAACCTATCGAGACACGTTTTACATCAAAAATTAAAATGTGGTTCAATAAGATAAAAATAAATTTGGGTATATAGTCACTTTTGACTTTTATTTACCACATTTAAAAGTATATAGGGTAATTAAATATAAAATTAATAGTATAATTACCCCAACACATGTCCTAATTCTATTGGATAAGCTATTTTCAACAAAAATAAACCATAGGAGTAAAATATGATCCTCTTTGGTCCACATCGATTAGATTCGGACATTTATTATTATTTTATTTAAAGAAGCATTAAAAGGGTTAAATTTTACTTTTCATAAAAAACATTTTTAATATAGGGTTATATATAAGATAAATTCAACTATACATATTCATTATAAAAATAAATATTTTTAATTCAAATTTTTATTTTATATATAATTTTTATACATTATATAATTAAATGTATTTATGAAACAGTGATGATGCAGTAAGTAACTAATTAAGGAATGATTAAAATAATTAATGTTATAAATATAAAAATAAATGTAAAATGATACTTTGATGAATTCAAGGAATTTTATAGATTAATATTACATGATAGGTTTTATTCAGTGAATTTGTTTCGAAGTAATCATGCATTTATGACTCAGAAAAACCAAATACTAAATATTGTCAAAATTGACATAAATGAGTTTTTAAAACAAATATTATATTATTAAATGATATAATATTCTTGAAAATATATGGATCTTCCAAATGACTTATATAATGATATAAATATCCTTAATGAACCACTTTATTTTCTCTTGATAGTTTATAGTAGTTTTATTAACCATATACCGTAAGAATACAAGAAAACAGGGTAAAAGTTAAACTAATTAAGTAAGAGTTAAATCAAAAATGATAAAGTTAATATAGTGACATAACATTGTCTAAAACCTATTATTTGAAGCGATTTATACCCATACCCACTTTTTCAAAGAAATAAATCCATTTGGATCCATTATAAACCTAATATTATTATATAATAAAATAATATTTCAAGATTTTCCTAAAGTGACCCTCTCCTCTCACATAAAAGGGTACTTACCCTTCTATTAATTTCATACCTCCAAATCAATTTTTCTCAGACAAAACCAACTCAAATATCCTCCCAACTTCCCTCTATTAAACCTATGGGTCATTATATAATTATAAAGCCTTCATATAGAGCCCTTTTGATCAAATCAATAGGAAGTACCCAAAGAAGAGGAAATAATTTCACCACCACTTTCAATGTTCTTTTCTTCTTCTACTTCCTATTTCTATGTTCATTCCATTCAAAAATAATAACTTCAGTACCTTCTACATACTATGATGTTATTATAAACATGTTACAACCATATTCATTATTCTATCCATCCTATGAATGATAAAGTCACCATACGTGCGTACATAATGCTTATCGTCTCCATGTCGTGGTGTAGATTGCTATTAAATTATTAATTATTTTTGTAGGGTATAATAACAAGTAAAATTAATTTAAATAATAAATATATCATTTTAACGATTTCTTATATATGATATAACATCCAATTACATATTATTTCACCATCAACATAATGGTATTGTCGCTCGTGCGTACGTACGGATTACCGTCTCCTCGAACGGGATGTGATTCATTCCCCATCATAACCATTCAAGAATAAATATCATTTTATGATTAAATATAATGTTTATGAACATAATATAAATCTGGATATGGATCAAATACATCCTATCCATAAAAAACTTGACTTACGTAACAAAATACATAAAGAAAAATGAATCAATTAACACCCAGAAATATGAGACTACTGAAGCATTATTAATAAAGAAATATTAAAAGAACATATATGATATTATATTTATTTATATGATTATATAATAATTAAATAAAAATCATTTCACCATTATATTGGAGGTTAACGTACCCTCAACTATGAAAAATTACAAAGTAAGGTTTTTTTATCTCACTTTAATTCCCGTAACATTCATGCTATACTTGCCACTATTACCTTTTGTGTGGTGTATGTACTGCCCATGATTTTATTATTTGGGTAATATAATTTTATTTATGTGTATTAAAATCATCATTTTATGATCCTTCTTTCATTGGGTGTATGTTTTGTAAGTTACCAAATTGGTAAGGGAATATCAAAGTTCAAATTTCACTCATTAGGTTTTTCGCAAACTTCATTTATTATTTTACTCCATGATTATGTGTCAAATCACTATTTTTTACTTATATAGTAATTTAGAGTATATTTTGTGTGGATATACTTTTGATAAACATAATCACTCCATTTATAAATTCTCAAGTCATCGATATGAACTTGATAAGAGTAATTTAAACTCAATTTCAATTCATTCAGTTAATCATCCATGTCATTGGTGTTGTTCTTACAAGAATAGGTGTGAATGTCCTATGATTTATTTACACTAAATATCCAATAATATTAAGTTTATATATATTTTTCACACATAATTATGTCATTTATTTATCCCTAACCTAAAGATACAGTCTTTATAATTAATTTCATCTCAATTTACATTCCATTGAGACTTCTTTGTTGTTATGCACCAAATAAAATTTTTATGGGTTATATACTATACATTGAAATATTATATCCTGAATACCATTATTCTCATGATATTATTATGCTTTTATTGCTTCAATTATTTGTTTTCAAGTGTATCTCATTTGGTTACCAAGTCTAACTAAAATATCATTTTAAATGTTTTATAGATTTATTCTTATAAATCATTCTCAGTAATGTACATGTTTTAAAAATTGTTTAAAAGATTTATTTATATGGACATTAATTTTTTCAAATTAAAATTCCTTTTAAAATATTAAACGTGGTATGGAACACTTTGATTTAAAAATATATTTTAAACACCTTATTGTTAAATAGTTATACATTTAAATGTTTTCAAGAAATAGGGAGATATTTCTCTCAAATAGTATTGATGATTATTTTCATCTATATCAATATCCTTAATTATTATCAATTGTGGTTAATATATTATAATAAAATATTCCATATTGTATTAAATGATTTATGTATGACTGTGGATGTGCTATTTTTATACCATTCATGGGTTTTGGTTAAAATATTGATATTTTGTATGCTACTTTTAATACTAATGTCTAGATTATGTTTAATCATTTTTATATGAGGAATGCATTGGACATAGTATGTGATGGGTGGAGCATGATATAGCTCCTCGATGCATCAGTATTTCTCTTGGAAAAAACTAGTGTCTTGGTACAAAGCCTTGACACAATATTATTTGTAGTCTTTGCACAAGGCCTTGATTATATGGTTATGATGTCTGGAAATATGCATTCCATCATTATAAAATTTTCTATTGATATTAAATGTGATTATTCTACTAGTATAATATCCATGTGAATATGTAAATGGAAATATTTTATTTATATTTGACATTTTTGCTGAAATTTATGTTTAAAAGTCTTGTGTTTTAGTCTAATACATTGTCATAAATGTTTAGGAATATTTATGAATGTTTCTTCTATATTGTTATCTTAACTGAGCATCTCATCTCATCACATTCTATGTTTTATTTTTCCTATAATGTGATGAAGTATAAAATTATTAACCAATAGGAATAGGGTAAGGGATATGAGTGTGTTCAAAGGGGACACAATATTGTTTTTTATTATTTCATGACATTATGTAAAACATTTATGTATGTATCTAGTACTTCCAAGGATATTAAAATAATAGGTCTTTTAGGACGTGACTCTTGTGATCATGAATATGATTTGTAATAATGTACTGACTCTAGGTAACTTGGGTTGTGGAGTTACAGTTGGTATCAGAGGAAGTTTATTACAAACCTTAGATACTAGATTTAGAAAACACTAATTAGAGAAAAATACCCAAAGGTAGACTTTGGTGATTAGTATTGAAGAACATCCAAATTTTTTGGTAATGTAAATATTATGTGGTGTTTCCCAGAAATACATATGTGTCTGGATATGATCTGGTAGAGGCAGCTCTGGCACATAAGTACCTTGGGGTAAAACCCGAAAACATCAATTTGAGATAGACTCAAATGGGAACTAGTGTATAAAAACAGGCCTTGCTGTAATATTGGTTATGACAATCCCAAGGGATATGCTTAGGATAATTAACATTTTTCTTAAAAAACTGATTTGATGAATTTTAATATAAGATGCGAATAAATAACCTTGGTTAATCTTAAGGTGTTTTAGATTTAAAATAAGGTGTCATGATATTCTCTAAATGATTTTATGACTATTGTTACTCACCCAATGCTTTCTGGTTTTAGTCAATGGATGGATTCTAAAGAAGTCATAATAATATTGAACATGATGATCATGGTGGGCACAATGTCTTAAATGAGCAACAGATTATAATTTCGGTAGGTGTAAAAGATATTGTGTTCATGCCAAATCAGTTTTTCAAAAAATATGATCAACAACATATATATTAACCAACTCTCGCACTCAACAAAGACGAGAAATATGGGTAATGATAAGAGCTCCAGCAGTGGTGACCATGTAGAAAAGAAATATCAATTACCATTATGTAGGAAATGTGGATGGAGACACCCAGAAAGTCTCTCAATGGAACAAAGAAATTCATAATGTTTTGTAATGAAGGACATAAAGTAAATAATTGCTGAGAAAAAATGATGAATAGTATATAAGAAAATAAAAATGATCCCAATAAACCATTTGATGTCATTTTTTGTAAATGTAGGTGACATGGGCATTACCCGAGTGAATTTCATATTCTATAGGAAAACTACTTGGTCATGGAAGAACCTATGTAGAAATAAATGGATGGAGAAATGTTAAAGTATTAGTGCTCTTTGTTGATGGGATTACTTTTGGATACTTTTCTCTTGTGTGTGTAAACCTGTAGTTTGTTATGTGAAAATGATATTTGGGAAATAATTATCTTTTCTATTCTAGATATACTTATAAATAAACATTTGGGTTTATATGATCCTTGAATTTGTGGAAATTACATGTTATTAAATTTTACGATAAAAATGTGAGGTATGAGATAACATTTGGGGTTAAATTATGTTTTTGTGATTTTGCGGAATTTATCTCATTTTGGGAATGTTATAAAATATTATTTTTTATAAAGGAAAACATGTAGACCATGTGAAAAAACTTCATGTCCGAAAAAGCTGGAGGAATCGATCCATCAACCAAGTGAGATGGAGATTTATCGCCTACCATGGGACAACGTGATGTACAGGGTAATGTGATTAATTTGTTTTAGTAAAATGATTTTTTTGATCAATAATAAATTTATTTGGTTCTTTGTTTTATCAAATGGACATCCTTAGTGTAGGAAAATAATTTGGTGATTAATTGATAAATGTTATTTTGGAAGAGGTTCGCTCGTTGGGAACATTATATGCTTATGGAAAATAGAATACTATGGGATTTCATTTGAGGAGTAATGGAGGATTTTTTTACTATGTTTTTATTGTGGATTTATAGGGATTTAGGTTATTTATGGAAATTATTAACCAATCATAGTGAATATGTGATTAGGTTAATTACTTATAAGTGTTTGACTTTAAGTGTAGTCGATGTTATTTGGAGGTAAAATTTAACGTGGAAGACTACGTAATCAAATTCTTCTGAGTTTTGGGTTTCAATATTATTTTAGATTATATTGAAGGATTTTATGGATAATATTTTATTGAATGGTATTTATTGAACTTTGGGTATTGTTGTTTTAATTTTGGAAATTAAGATTAGTATTTATTTCTCTAAATGATTATACTATTTGGGGTCATCTGATCTTGTACTATCCATTTTGGTTTTGGTTAATCTCTATAGACAAGGGAAATATATAGATCATCTTTTGTGGATTATGTGATTCTCAATAACTTTGTTTTAGCACTTCTGGTGTGACTAAGAGATCTTGAATACTCATCGTTTGAACTAGAGGATGAGTTTGGGGATGAAATTAGTTAAAGGATGGAACTCTACTTGTCATGTCTTTTTTTCTTGTTCCATGAAGAAATTAATTCTCAAACCTTGGAGAAAGGACAAAAAAAAAATTTATCCTAATAAATTATGTTTTTCATCGTTGATTTGTGGCATTGAGGCCATCAATTTTGCATTCACTGGTTTGTGATTGATGGCCTCAATTACTCCCTTTAAATAGTTATGTTTTTCTCTAATTATAATTTCCACCACTTTTCCCCTATTTGAAATCCTAATTTTGGTGTTGACTTTTTCATTTCTGTTCCCCTCTTATTAAGACTAAAATTTATTAACCCTATTTCTGATGTAGGTTTTCCACAAAGGAATTTTCTATATTTTTTTCAAAATAATAATTTCAAATTTCAATGATGAAATTTATTGAAGGAGGGAAGAATGTAACTGTAACACCCCGAGCATCCATGATACGCTTCTCATTCAATAATGCAATAGCTTGCATTGTACGCAACTTTGAGTTCTAACACACCGCAACTAATCAAAGTAGCCATTATGAATAGTAATAACCACTTTTTAAATTTATAGAAATTTTATATTTCAAAATGGACTTCATTTTTGTATTCCTAATATTGAAATTAGCCTATGTTGAATTTTTTGTAATTATCTGAGAACTTCCAAATTTTTATGAATAGTGAAAAATACTTAAAACAACTTTTTTAATCCAAATAATTTATAGTGATAATTTATACTATTGAGTGGTTTTAAAGTATAATTAGAATATATTTTTACCATTTTATCAAATGGTGTTCATTATAATTAATTTCACTTTGAAATTGGACATAAACAATTGTCAATCTTTTGATATAAATTGTTTCTTAAAAACACGCTATTTGTTGTGACAGTGGGAATTAATTATAAAATTAATTAATGAAACTTATATGTTTGTAATTTCATAAAATAGACATCATTTTTGAATTCGGAATATCAATTATAGCTTAGGGTGAAATTTTGGCATTGTTCTGAAAACTTTAATTTTTGATGAATAGTGAAACCACTAAGTGGTAGTTAAATAACCGATTTTTCGTTTAAATGAAATATTACCACTTCTATGATTTGATTTTCAAAAATCCGACATACATGGCAGTCATTAAGAAGTAAAATGTGGTTCAATGAGATTAAAATAATTTTTTTGGTGAATAGTAACTTTTAAGTTCTTAATCACGATTAGAGGTAATTAGTGTAGTTTAAGGTAAAAATAATGTTTTAATAATATGATATGAGCTTGACACATGTCCTACCCTCATTTGATGTGCCATGTCCGACCAATAAAATCCATGGGTCAACTTGGGGACCCCATGGAGCCACTTTAGTTGGAAAATGACATAAATACCTTTTATTTAATGTTAAAGTAAAAAATGACACAAACATGAAATGTTTTACTAAAATAATTTTTACATGGGGTTATACAAGTCATATTTTTGACTATAAATAGAAATTGGAAAGATAAAAATATTTCCTACATCATAGTATTTTTTTATAATTTTTAGACATTAAATAAATTAAATTATTTATGACATCATTATGATGCAGCAATGACCTCATTATTTAACGATTTTAATAAAATGAAAAGATAATGTACAATCCAAGGCTTAAACTTGTACAAAGACTATTGGATAGGTATATTTATAACCCTTATCACCTTAGACACGAATTATATAAGTTTGGGACCTTTATAATCCGAAAAGAATTGTATAATAATGTAAAATTTCCTTACTTTCCAAGAGTGCCCCTCCTCTCCTCTTATAAAAGGCCCCCACCTCTACCACCTCATTCACACTTTAAAGCCATTTGGCTCGGACAAACTCTGCCAAACTCCTCTCCCAACTTCCCCCTCTTACTTCTAGAAGCCTCACTTTGGGCAGAACCCTTCCCAAGGAAGCCTTTGGCTCAAATCAAAAAGAGTTACCCGATTTTGAGGTAATGTCTTCTCTAATGTTGTTTTGTTTTATTTTTCTTCTCCAACCCCCTAAAATCTTTTTATTAATTTCTTTTGTAACAAAAACAGTATACTCAATATAATAGGATGTTGTTATAAGAAGGATTCAAGCTACACTAACACACACCTACATCTAATGGTTAAAGAACATACGGTTTCTGTGGATGGCGAATTTCTGCCTCACGAAATGATGATTGTTTAACACTCATATAACACCTTCAAAGGTGGAAATTAAGATTTAACTATATTTATATATGAAATATAATATGTTTATGTTTTACTTATGCTTCTATATTTCTCATTTATGGCATACTTTATGATTTCCATTATGGGTAAACGCGATAATTTCATTTTAGGAAGTGCGGACTATCGCCCCCTCAAAGTGATTTGAATCGTTAATGCCATATGTGGGATGTATAAAGGATGGATTAAATGGTATTATACACTATATTATACTGGAATTATATTATACATTTATATCATTATGATTTCATTCCATTAAGTACGAAATAGAAATGAATGTAGCGTTCATGTGTACGTACGACTTACCATCTCCATGAACGGTGCATTTCATTTCTTACCTCTAAATGATACGTAATATTATAAATGAATGTATATAATGGATATATATGATATATATGAAATATAAATCATGAATATAATTCTGGAGATAATAGATATTCTACCACATAAACAACTTGTAATTATAAGAAGTTTATTGTTGACTCAAGTACCAAAGATCGACAAAACGACCGTTATTAACTTAAATAATTACATAATGTTCATATGATTGTAATAAGTGATATAAAAAGGATAATGAAATTGAAAATGGTTCTTATTAAGGTATATATGAACTCTAGTTTATTATTCAGGAGGTTAAAGAATGGTTGAGTCATGTCAGACACGAGGTAAGGGAACTTCTTAACCCAACTTCTATTCTTTGGGTTAATCTCCTACGTTCAAATTATGTCATTATATTATTATGTCCTATCTTGTATTTTTACATTATTTATGTGTACTTATAGTGAATAAACATTATAGATGTACTTTATTTAAAAAAATGATCTTTTTAAGGACTTCGCCTCAATCCCCTTTCATTGAGGCATATTTTGTTTTATACACAACTTTCTTTTATACGGTGTATAAACCCCTTTGACTTTTACGTTTATTCAAAAGGAATATTTTTATACGAAGCGTTTTGATAAACAAAAAAATGGAATGTTTTTCTTTCCGTACTTATACGGCGACAACGACTTCTCCGCCGCCGTGACCATTATTTGAGTTTCGGCTTCCTCTACAAGCCATCATTTTTTTAATGAAAAATAAATACAAAGTTTTAACATTCTTTTATTTTGGTATTGAAAATGGTTTTGAAAGCGTTTTTATTATATCAATTTGTTGTATTGATATCTTGTGATTGAAATGTGGAAATTTTATGTTTCCTTTATGCATGTTTTATGTGATACGGTTGTGTTATGATTTATGATATGTTTAAACCTATTCATATGAGCAATGTATTGGACTTAATAAGTGACGGGTAGAGCCCACTATAGCTCCTCGATGCATCGGTAGGTCTCATGAGACAACTAGACGTGGAATTGGCCGAGGCCATTTCTCAATTTGATTTATGGTTTTGGCCGAGGCCTTAATCATTTTAGACGTCTTGGCCGAGGCCTTGACAAAATGTTTCAGGATGTCCGGCATTATACATTCCCTCATTATGAAATTGGTTAGTGATATTTCATGTGATTATTCGACTAGTAGAATATCCATGTGAAGAATTAAATGTCGTTATCTCATTTTACTTTTTCCATATTATGTTGATGTTCATGTTTAAAAGGCTTTTGTTTTAGTTATACATTGCTTTAAATGTTTATGTTTATTTATGAAAGCTTTCGCAATATTGTTATCCTTACTGAGCATCTGAGCTCACCCCTTTCAATTTTTTAATATTTTCCAGGATGTGAAGAAGTATTTTAGGAATGTCCTGCAGGGGTAGTCAGAAGAGGATATGAGTGTGGACTATGGAGACTTTGTTATTGTAGATTTTCACTTTATGATGTAATGTAACATTTATGAATGTATCTAGTGTTTCCAAGGCTACTAAACTAATCGGTCTTTCGAGACTTAATCATTTGTGATCATGACAATGTTACAAAGTAATGCACCGACTCTGGGTAGCTGGGGTCAGGGCGTTACAGTTGGTATCAGAGGCAGTTTAGTACAATCCTTGGAATCTAGATTTAGATAAACTCTGATTAGATCACATAGCCCAAAGATAGACTTTGAGGATTAGTATAGAAGAACATCCTAGAATTTTGTTATTGTAGAGATTTTGTGAGTTTTCCGAGCAATACATCCATGTCTGGATACGACCAGGTAGAGGCGGCTCTGGCACAGATGTACCTAGGGGTAAAACCCGAAAACACCGCTTTGAGCTAGACTCAAACGGGAACTGGTGCACGACAACGGGCCTTGCTGGACTCTTGGTTATGACACTCCCAGGGGATATGCTTTGGATAATTCTCATTATATTTATAAACCACTATGAAGGGTTATGAGTATATACTTCCTCAAAAAAAACATTTTTATGGATTATATCCATAAATAGTTCAATTTATGTTAAGTATCTTACAAGTATGGAATTATGTATTTTGATTCATAAACTAATATAGATTATGCCATTGTTTAGAAATGGCGCCTAGTGGAAGGAATGGAAACCGTATCAATGCACGCACTCCGTGTAGGGATTGCCTTCCTGCTCAAGATAATTATTGTGGATCTGGAGATACAACTGGTGCTGATCAACTTATTACCATACTGGGACAACTCACTCAAGTTATGAATAATAACCTTACTCGTATGGATCACCCTGATCCACAACGTGGAGGATCAATGTTAGACCGCTTCATGAGGCAACAACTGCCAACATTTAATGGGGGTACAAATCCATTAGTAGCTGAGTAATGGATAAACTCCTTAGAGAAAATATTCCATGCCTTGGGGAGTAGCGAAAGGGAGAAGGTTGTCATCGGAGTTTACCGCCTCACTAGAGATGTTGATCAATGGTGGTCATTGATTCAAAACACAAAATAAGATGATGACATATCGAATTTGGAATGGAGGGAGTTCAAAAAGCTTTTCATAGAAAAATACTTTCCTCATGACCATCGAGCAGATATGGAAAGACAATTTCTGAGTCTGAGGCAGAAGGAGGATGAGAATATCGCAAAGTATGAGGCTAAAGTTACAAGGTTAGCAAGGTATGCTACAGATTATATATGTAACCCAAGAGGTAAGATTGATCGTTTCTTTGATGGGTTAAAACCATTTCTCCGTCGAGCATTAGTCTCACAAACCTTCTCGTCATACGAAGATATTGTCTCATGTGCTATCAATAAAGAAAAGGAATTCTCTAAGTCTTATGAAAACAAAGTAAAGCAAGAGAAGAAGAGAACGGTGGAACAAGAGACAGATAAAGGGAAAAAGGGAAAGAAGGATTTTCCATTATGTGATATTTGTGGGAAGAATCACCCTGGTACTTGCCCAAAAGGAATGGGAGTTTGTTATAAATGTGGGGAAAAAGGTCACCAGGTGCGTGATTGCAAGGGAAAGAAAGAGGCTATCAATATTGAATTCTACAATTGTAGGGAAATGGGGCATTATGCAAATGAATGTCCTAAGCGTCAGGGAACCTTACCTCAGAAAAGGCCAAGGGATCAAGGACAATCTTATTCTGTTACTACAGTTGAAGCATAATAACTAATGTATTGGTGCTTTTGGACTCATGGACTATATTCTGGTTATTAGAATAATGTGATATATATATAAGGATTGTACTACAGTACTTGTTTTTTTAGTAAGGTTTTAATATGATAAAGGTAATTATATTTTTAGTATGTGACAATAAGAGAAACTTTACTTTGTTTGGGGAATCTGATAAATTGATTTTGGAATTAAGAGACCTTTTAGAGAAATTTTGGACAGAGGTATTTTGGATAACTATAAAGGATGGAGTGGATTAAGTTGATCTTTGGATAGTATTGTTTAAGGTTAAAAAATTTATAAAGATTATTTTTGAATATTATAATACTATAGTTTTAGGAAAAGGACAACCTGCAGGGTGAGGCATAACCCGTCGCGTCGGACAAAGCTGCAGGAATCGAACCCACAACCATAGTGCGATAGGCCTTTATTACCTACCACTAGCCTACAAGAAGTCCCTGGTTATTACAAAATAGTTTTACTAATCTAAATGGTATGTGTTAATATTTGGAACCTCATACAATTAGGATAAATAGAATATTTTTGAGTTTTGTTAACTTTTAGAGTGAAATATGGGTTTGTGGTAAAAATTTATTAAAGAATGAAAGTCTACATGACAAGTATGTATATTCCCTTACGATCTTAGTAAATCTCCTAAATAAATTCCTCAACTTTATAAAAGTTAACTCAAAACAAAAAGTTTTCGGTTAACTTTTCCTACTGGGGAATCAATGATCGTTTAACCAATCACAAGTTTGTGATTTTATTGTAGTTAAACTTTCTCCTAATCCTATTTTCTATAACTCTCCATCAGACCTTGATGGTTTTTTTCTCCTCCATATCCATATTTTCATAGAATCCTAGAATGGTCTATCTCAGGTGACCTTTGTACTTATCTTTATTTCTTTTAAAGTTGTATTTTTATTAACCTTATTTCTGATGTGGGTTTTCCACAAAGGTATTTTCTATTTTCAACCTTTTATTTTCAATGAAAAATTTCAAATTGCGAGGATGCAATTTATTGAAGAAAGGAAGAATGTAACACCCCGAGCTTCCATGATACGCTTCTCATTCAATAATGCAATAGCTTGCATTGTACGCAACTTCGAGTTCTAACACACCGCAACTAATCAAAGTAGCCGTTATGAATAGTAATAACCACTTTTTAAATGTATATAAATTTTATATTTCAAAATGGACTTCATTTTTGTATTCCTAATATTTAAATTAGCCTATGTTGAATTTTTTGTAATTTTCTGATAACTTCCAAATTTTTATGAATAGTGAGAAATACTTAAAACAACTTTTTTAATCAAAATAATTTATAGTGATAATTTATACTATTGAGTGGTTTTAAAGTATAATTAGAATATATTTTTACCATTTTATCCAATGGTGTTCATTATAATTAATTTCACTTTGAAATTGGACATAAACAATTGTCAATCTTTTGATATAAATTGTTTCTTAAAAACACGCTATTTGTTGTGACAGTGGGAATTAATTATAAAATTAATTAATGAAACTTATATGTTTGTAATTTCATAAAATAGACATCATTTTTGAATTCGGAATATCAATTATAGCTTAGGGTGAAATTTTGGCATTGTTCTGAAAACTTTAATTTTTGATGAATAGTGAAACCACTAAGTGGTAGTTAAATAACCGATTTTTCGTTTAAATGAAATATTACCACTTCTATGATTTGATTTTCAAAAATCCGACATACATGGCAGTCATTAAGAAGTAAAATGTGGTTCAATGAGATTAAAATAATTTTTTTGGTGAATAGTAACTTTTAAGTTCTTAATCACGATTAGAGGTAATTAGTGTAGTTTAAGGTAAAAATAATGTTTTAATAATATGATATGAGCTTGACACATGTCCTACCCTCATTGGATGTGCTATGGCCGACCAATAAAATCCATGGGTCAACTTGGGGACCCCATGGAGCCACTTTAGTTGGAAAATGACATAAATACCTTTTATTTAATGTTAAAGTAAAAAATGACACAAACATGAAATGTTTTACTAAAATAATTTTTACATGGGGTTATACAAGTCATATTTTTGACTGTAAATAGAAATTGGAAAGATAAAAATATTTCCTACATCATAGTATTTTTTTATAATTTTTATACATTAAATAAATTAAATTATTTATGACATCATTATGATGCAGCAATGACCTCATTATTTAACGATTTTAATAAAATGAAAAGATAATGTACAATCCAAGGCTTAAACATGTACAAAGACTATTGGATAGGTATATTTATAACCCTTATCACCTTAGACACGAATTATATAAGTTTGGGACCTTTATAATCCGAAAAGAATTGTATAATAATGTAAACTTTCCTTACTTTCCAAGAGTGCCCCTCCTATCCTCTTATAAAAGGCCCCCACCTCTACCACCTCATTCACACTTTAAAGCCATTTGGCTCGGACAAACTCTGCCAAACTCCTCTCCCAACTTCCCCCTCTTACTCCTAGAAGCCTCACTTTGGGCATAACCCTTCCCAAGGAAGCCTTTGGCTCAAATCAAAAAGAGTTACCCGATTTTGAGGTAATGTCTTCTCTAATGTTGTTTTGTTTTATTTTTCTTCTCCAACCCCCTAAAATCTTTTTATTAATTTCTTTTGTAACAAAAACAGTATACTCAATATACTAGGATGTTGTTATAAGAAGGATTCAAGCTACACTTACACACACCTACATCTAATGGTTAAAGAACATACGGTTTCTGTGGATGGCGAATTTCTGCCTCACGAAATGATGATTGTTTAACACTCTTATAACACCTTCAAAGGTGGAAATTAAGATTTAACTATATTTATATATGAAATATAATATGTTTATGTTTTACTTATGCTTCTATATTTCTCATTTATGGCATACTTTATGATTTCCATTATGGGTAAACGCGATAATTTCATTTTAGGAAGTGCGGACTATCGCCCCCTCAAAGTGATTTGAATCGTTAATGCCATATGTGGGATGTATAAAGGATGGATTAAATGGTATTATACACTATATTATACTGGAATTATATTATACATTTATATCATTATGATTTCATTCCATTAAGTACGAAATAGAAATGAATGTAGCGTTCATGTGTACGTACGGCTTACCATCTCCATGAACGGTGCATTTCATTTCTTACCTCTAAATGATACGTAATATTATAAATGAATGTATATAATGGATATATATGATATATATGAAATATAAATCATGAATATAATTCTGGAGATAATAGATATTCTACCACATAAACAACTTGTAATTATAAGAAGTTTATTGTTGACTCAAGTACCAAAGATCGACAAAACGACCGTTATTAACTTAAATAATTACATAATGTTCATATGATTGTAATAAGTGATATAAAAAGGATAATGAAATTGAAAATGGTTCTTATTAAGGTATATATGAACTCTAGTTTATTATTCAGGAGGTTAAAGAATGGTTGAGTCATGTCAGACACGAGGTAAGGGAACTTCTTAACCCAACTTCTATTCTTTGGGTTAATCTCCTTCGTTCAAATTATGTCATTATATTATTATGTCCTATCTTGTATTTTTACATTATTTATGTGTACTTATAGTGAATAAACATTATAGATGTACTTTATTTAAAAAAATGATCTTTTTAAGGACTTCGCCTCAATCCCCTTTTATTGAGGCATATTTTGTTTTATACACAACTTTCTTTTATACGGTGTATAAACCCCTTTGACTTTTACGTTTATTCAAAAGGAATATTTTTATACGAAGCGTTTTGATAAACGAAAAAATGGAATGTTTTTCTTTCCGTACTTATACGGCGACAACGACTTCTCCGCCGCCGTGACCATTATTTGAGTTTCGGCTTCCTCTACAAGCCATCATTTTTTTAATGAAAAATAAATACAAAGTTTTAACATTCTTTTATTTTGGTATTGAAAATGGTTTTGAAAGCGTTTTTATTATATCAATTTGTTGTATTGATATCTTGTGATTGAAATGTGGAAATTTTATGTTTCCTTTATGCATGTTTTATGTGATACGATTGTGTTATGGTTTATGATATGTTTAAACCTATTCATATGAGGAATGTATTGGACTTAATAAGTGACGGGTAGAGCCCACTATAGCTCCTCGATGCATCGGTAGGTCTCATGAGACAACTAGACGTGGAATTGGCCGAGGCCATTTCCCAATTTGATTTATGGTTTTGGCCGAGGCCTTAATCATTTTAGACGTCTTGGCCGAGGCCTTGAAAAAATGTTTCAGGATGTCTGGCATTATACATTCCCTCATTATGAAAGTGGTTAGTGATATTTCATGTGATTATTCGACTAGTAGAATATCCATGTGAAGAATTAAATGTCGTTATCTCATTTTACTTTTTCCATATTATGTTGATGTTCATGTTTAAAAGGCTTTTGTTTTAGTTATACATTGCTTTAAATGTTTATGTTTATTTATGAAAGCTTTCGAAATATTGTTATCCTTACTGAGCATCTGAGCTCACCCCTTTCAATTTTTTAATATTTTCCAGGATGTGAAGAAGTATTTTAGGAATGTCCTGCAGGGGTAGTCAGAAGAGGATATGAGTGTGGACTATGGAGACTTTTTTATTGTAGATTTTCACTTTATGATGTAATGTAACATTTATGAATGTATCTAGTGTTTCCAAGGCTACTAAACTAATCGGTCTTTCGAGACTTAATCATTTGTGATCATGAAAATGTTACAAAGTAATGCACCGACTCTGGGTAGCTGGGGTCAGGGCGTTACAGTTGGTATCAGAGGCAGTTTAGTACAATCCTTGGAATCTAGATTTAGATAAACTCTGATTAGATCACATAGCCCAAAGATAGACTTTGAGGATTAGTATAGAAGAACTTCCTAGAATTTTGTTATTGTAGAGATTTTGTGAGTTTTCCGAGCAATACAACCATGTCTGGATACGACCAGGTAGAGGCGGCTCTGGCACAGATGTACCTAGGGGTAAAACCCGAAAACACCGCTTTGAGCTAGACTCAAACGGGAACTGGTGCACGACAACGGGCCTTGCTGGACTCTTGGTTATGACACTCCCGGGGGAGATTCTTTGGATAATTCTCATTATATTTATAAACCACTATGAAGGGTTATGAGTATATACTTCCTCAAAAAAAACATTTTTATGGATTATATCCATAAATAGTTCAATTTATGTTAAGTATCTTACAAGTATGGAATTATGTATTTTGATTCATAAACTAATATAGATTATGCCATTGTTTAGAAATGGCGCCTAGTGGAAGGAATGGAATCCGTATCAATGCACGCACTCCGTGTAGGGATTGCCCTCCTGCTCAAGATAATTATTGTGGATCTGGAGATACAACTGGTGCTGATCAACTTATTACCATACTGGGACAACTCACTCAAGTTATGAATAATAACCTTACTCGTATGGATCACCCTGATCCACAACGTGGAGGATCAATGTTAGACCGCTTCATGAGGCAACAACTGCCAACATTTAATGGGGGTACAAATCCATTAGTAGCTGAGTAATGGATAAACTCCTTAGAGAAAATATTCCATGCCTTGGGGAGTAGCGAAAGGGAGAAGGTTGTCATCGGAGTTTACCGCCTCACTAGAGATGCTGATCAATGGTGGTCATTGATTCAAAACACAAAATAAGATGATGACATATCGAATTTGGAATGGAGGGAGTTCAAAAAGCTTTTCATAGAAAAATACTTTCCTCATGACCATCGAGCAGATATGGAAAGACAATTTCTGTGTCTGAGGCAGAAGGAGGATGAGAATATCGCAAAGTATGAGGCTAATGTTACAAGGTTAGCAATGTATGCTACAGATTATATATGTAACCCAAGAGGTAAGATTGATCGTTTCTTTGATGGGTTAAAACCATTTCTCCGTCGAGCATTAGTCTCACAAACCTTCTCGTCATACGAAGATATTGTCTCATGTGCTGTCAATAAAGAAAAGGAATTCTCTAAGTCTTATGAAAACAAAGTAAAGCAAGAGAAGAAGAGAACGGTGGAACAAGAGACAGATAAAGGGAAAAAGGGAAAGAAGGATTTTCCATTATGTGATATTTGTGGGAAGAATCACCCTGGTACTTGCCCAAAAGGAATGGGAGTTTGTTATAAATGTGGGGAAAAAGGTCACCAGGTGCGTGATTGCAAGGGAAAGAAAGAGGCTATCAATATTGAATTCTACAATTGTAGGGAAATGGGGCATTATGCAAATGAATGTCCTAAGCGTCAGGGAACCTTACCTCAGAAAAGGCCAAGGGATCAAGGACAATCTTATTCTGTTACTACAGTTGAAGCATAATAACTAATGTATTGGTGCTTTTGGACTCATGGACTATATTCTGGTTATTAGAATAATGTGATATATATATAAGGATTGTACTACAGTACTTGTTGTTTTAGTAAGGTTTTAATATGAAAAAGGTAATTATATTTTTAGTATGTGACAATAAGAGAAACTTTACTTTGTTTGGGGAATCTGATAAATTGATTTTGGAATTAAGAGACCTTTTAGAGAAATTTTGGACAGAGGTATTTTGGATAACTATAAAGGATGGAGTGGATTAAGTTGATCTTTGGATAGTATTGTTTAAGGTTAAAAAATTTATAAAGATTATTTTTGAATATTATAATACTATAGTTTTAGGAAAAGGACAACCTGCAGGGTGGGGCATAACCCGTCGCGTCGGACAAAGCTCCAGGAATCGAACCCACAACCACAGTGCGATAGGCCTTTATTACCTACCACTAGCCTACAAGAAGTCCCTGGTTATTACAAAATAGTTTTACTAATCTAAATGGTATGTGTTAATATTTGGAACCTCATACAATTAGGATAAATAGAATATTTTTGAGTTTTGTTAACTTTTAGAGTGAAATATGGGTTTGTGGTAAAAATTTATTAAAGAATGAAAGTCTACATGACAAGTATGTATATTCCCTTACGTTCTTAGTAAATCTCCTAAATAAATTCCTCAACTTTATAAAAGTTAACTCAAAACAAAAAGTTTTCGGTTAACTTTTCCTACTGGGGAATCAATGATCGTTTAACCAATCACAAGTTTGTGATTTTCTTGTAGTTAAAATTTCTCCTAATCCTATTTTCTATAACTCTCCATCAGACCTTGATGGTTTTTTTCTCCTCCATATCCATATTTTCATAGAATCCTAGAATGGTCTATCTCAGGTGACCTTTGTACTTATCTTTCTTTCTTTTAAAGTTGTATTTTTATTAACCTTATTTCTGATGTGGGTTTTCCACAAAGGTATTTTCTATTTTCAACCTTTTATTTTCAATGAAAAATTTCAAATTGCGAGGATGCAATTTATTGAAGAAAGGAAGAATGTAACACCCCGAGCTTCCATGATACGCTTCTCATTCAATAATGCAATAGCTTGCATTGTACGCAACTTCGAGTTCTAACACACCGCAACTAATCAAAGTAGCCGTTATGAATAGGAATAACCACTTTTTAAATTTATAGAAATTTTATATTTCAAAATGGACTTCATTTTTGTATTCCTAATATTTAAATTAGCCTATGTTGAAATTTTTGTAATTTTCTGAGAACTTCCAAATTTTTATGAATAGTGAGAAATACTTAAAACAACTTTTTTTAATCAAAATAATTTATAGTGATAATTTATAATATTGAGTGGGTTTAAAGTATAATTAGAATATATTTTTACCATTTTATCCAATGGTGTTCATTATAATTAATTTCACTTTGAAATTGGACATAAACAATTGTCAATCTTTTGATATAAATTGTTTCTTAAAAACACGCTATTTGTTGTGACAATGGGAATTAATTATAAAATTAATTAATGCAACTTATATGTTTGGAATTTCATAAAATAGACATCATTTTTGAATTCGGAATATCAATTATAGCATATGGTGAGATTTTGGCATTGTTCTAAAAAACTTTAATTTTTGATGAAAAGTGAAACCACTAAGTGGTAGTTAAATAACTAATTTTTCGTTTAAATGAAATATTACCACTTCTGTGATTTGATTTTCAAAAATCCGACATACATGGTTGTCATTAAGAAGTAAAATGTGGTTCAATGAGATTAAAATAATTTTTTTGGTGAATAGTAACTTTTAAGTTCTTAATCACGATTAGAGGTAATTAGAGTAGTTTAAGGTAAAAATAATGTTTTAATAATATGAGATGAGCTTGACACATGTCCTACCCTCATTGGATGTGCCATGGTCGACCAATACAATCCCTGGGTCAACATGGGGACCCCGTGGAGCCACTTTAGTTGGAAAATGACATAAATGCCTTTTATTTATTGTTAAAGTAAAAAATGACACAAACATGAAATGTTTTACTAAAACATTTTTTACATGGGGTTATACAAGTCATATTTTTGACTATAAATTGACATTGGAAAGATAAAAATATTTCATACATCATAGTATTTTTTTATAATTTTTAGACATGAAATAAATTAAATTATTTATGACATCATTATGATGCAGCGATGACCTCATTATTTAACGATTTTAATAAAATGAAAAGATAATGTACAATCCAAGGCTTACACTTGTCCAAAGACTATTGGATGGGTAGATTTCGAACCCTTATCACCATAGACAAGAATTATATAAGTGTGGGACCTTTAGAATCCGAAATGCATTGTATAATAATTTAAAATTTCCTTACATTCCAAGAGTGCCCCTCCTCTCCTCTTATAAAATGCCCCCACCTCTACCACATCATTCACACTTTCAAGACCTTTGGCTCGTCCAAACACTGCCCAAATCCACTCCCAACTTTCCCCTATTACTCCTAGAAGCCTCACTTTGGTCAGAACTCTTCCCAAGGAAGCCTTTGGATCAAATCAAAAAGAGTTACCCGATTTTGAGGTAATGTCTTCTCTAATGTTGTTTTGTTTTATTTTTCTTCTCCAACCCCCTAAACACTTTTTATTCATTTATTTTGTAACAACACCAGTATAATAAATATACTAGGATGTTTTTATAAGAAGTATTCGAGCTACACTTACACACACCTACATCTAATGGTTAAAGAACATACGGTTTCTGTAGATGGATAATTTCTGCCTCACGAAATGATGATTGTTCAACACTCATATAACACCTTCAAAGGTGGCCATTAAGATGTCACTATATTTATATATGATATATAATATGTTTATGTTTTACTTATGCTTCTATATTTCTCATTTATGGCATAATTTATGATTTCCATTATGGGTAAACGCGATAATTTCATTTTAGGAAGTGCGGACTACCGCCCCCTCAAAGTGATTTGAATCGTTAATGCCATATGTGGGTTGTATAAAGGATGGAGTAAATGGTATTATACACTATATTATACTAGAATTATATTATAAATTTACATCATTATGATTTCTTTCCATTAAATACGAAATAGAAATGAAAGTAGCGTTCATGCGTACGTACGGCTTACCGTCTCCATAAACGGTGCATTTCATTTCTTACCTCTAAATGTTACGAAATATTATAAATGAATGTATATACTGGATATATATGATATATATGACATCTAAATCATGAATATAATTCTGGAGATAATGGATATTCTACCACATAATCAACTTGTAATTATAAGAAGTTTATTGTTGACTCAAGTACCAAAGATCGACAAAACGACCGTTATTAACTTAAATAATTACATAATGTTCATATCATTGTAATAAGTGATATAAAAAGGATAATGAAATTGAAAATGGTTCTTAATAAGGTATATATTAACTCTAGTTTATTATTCAGGAGGTTAAAGAATGGTTGAGTCATGTCAGACACGAGGTAAGGGAACTTCTTAACCCAACTTCTATTCTTTGGGTTAATCTCATACTTTCAAATTATGTCATGATATTATTATGTCCTATATTGTATTTTTACATTATTTATGTGTACTTATAGTGAATACACATTATAAATGTACTTTATTTAAAAAAATGATCTTTTTAAGGACTTCGTCTCAATCCCCTTTCATTGAGGCATATTTGGTTTTATACACAACTTTCTTTTATACGGTGTATAAACCCCTTTGACTTTTACGTTTATTCAAAAGGAATATTTTTATACAAAGCATTTTTCTAAACAACAAAAGGGAATGTTTTTCTTTCCGTACTTATACGGGGACAACGACTTCTCCGCCGCCGTGACCATTATTTGAGTTTCGGCTTACTCTACAAGCCATCATTTTTTTAATGAAAAATAAATACAAAGTTTTAACATTCTTTTATTTTGGTATTGAAAATGGTTTTGAAAGCGTTTGTATTATATCAATGTGTTGTATTGATATCTTGTGATTGAAATGTGGAAATGTTATGTTTCCTTTATGCACGTTTTATGTGATACGATTGTGTTATGGTTTATGATATGTTTAAACCTATTCATATGATGATTTTATTGGACTTAATAAGTGACGGGTGGAGCCCGCTATAGCTCCTCGATGCATCGGTAGGTCTCATGAGACAACTAGACGTGGAATTGGCCGAGGCCCTTTCCCAATTTGATTTATGGTTTTGGCTGAGGCCTTAATCATTTTAGACGTCTTGGCCGAGGCCTTTACAAAATGTTTCAAAATGTCTGGCATTATACATTCCCTCATTATGAAAGTGGTTAATGATATTTCATGTGATTATTAGACCAGTAGAATATCCATGTGAAGACGTAAATGGCATTATCTCATTTTACTTTAACCATATTATGTTGATGTTCAAGTTTAAAAGGCTCTTGTTTTAGTTATACATTGCCTTAAATGTTTATGTTTATTTATGAAAGCTTCCGCAATATTGTTATCCTTACTGAGCATCTGAGCTCACCCCTTTCAATGTTTTAATATTTTCCAGGATGTGAAGAAGTATTTTAGGAATGACCAGCAGGGATAGTCAGAAGAGGATATGAGTGTGGACTATGGAGACTTTGTTATTGTAGATTTTCACTTTATGATGTAATGTAACATTTATGAATGTATCTAGTGTTTCCAAGGCTACTAAACTAATCGGTCTTTCGAGACTTGATCTTTTGTGATCATGCCAATGTTACTAAGTAATGAACCGACTCTGGGTAGCTGGGGTCGGGGCGTTACAGTAACACCCCATGCTTCTGCGGTATGCTTCTCTTTGAATAATACAATAGCGTGTGATGTATGAAACACTGAGTTCAAGCGCACCATGACCTATCTAACTAATCGTTTAAAAAGCGGTTATGAATAGTAATAATGAAATTTTAAATTTTATATATATCCCATATAATTTTAAACTTCGTTTTTTGGGTTTCTTAGACCTAATAAAGGACAAATTATTTTTTTCATATAAAATAAGTATTTTTTAAAAAATGTATTTTCCCGCATTTTAACGGAGAACCCTTTCAAAATCAAATATTTGACACTTTTATATATTCAATTTAAAGAAATTAAATTCGTCTTTAAAAGTGGGACATAAAAATTTAGTTTGGATAAATTATTGGTGTCTTCTGATAACTTTCATGTATTGATGAGTAGTAAGAGATACTAAATTTTAATTGAAAACAACTTTTTTTAATCAAAATTATTTATAGTGTTAAATTATACATTAGAATGGGTTTAAAAAATAATTATATTATATTTTAATCATTTAATCTAATGTTTTTCATTGGAAATAATTTCACTTTAAAATTGTATATAAACATATATCAATCTTTTGATAGTTTTTACTTCTAAAAAACCAGCTTTCTGGTTTTGACAACAAGATTTAATTTTAAATTAATTTATGAAACATAAATTTTTTGAATTTGGAAAAATAGAAATAATTTTTGGATTTGGAATATCAAAATTTTCTTAGGGTAATTTTTTGGTATTTGTCAAGAACAATTCATTTTTTGATGAATACTGAAAAACACTCCGTTATTGTTTAAAAACCAAGTTTTTTATTTTAATAATTATTTATTTTATATAAATTAATTTTAAGTAACAATAGATACATAATACCCATATTAATTTAATTTAATTAATTTGTGTCATTTTGTAAATAAAATTAGATGTTTAAAATTTTATTGATTTTTTTAACATTTTTACCCACCTTCTAGGCAGATTAACAAATTTGCAAAAAAAGTAATTTTAGCATTTCTGTGAATTGAATTCCAAAAATCCTAGAGACACGATTAAAATAAGTAAGTAAATTCTTGTTAAATAACATTAAAATATTATTTGGTGTATAGTAACGTTTTACTTTTATTTACCACCGGTAAAAGTAAATAGAGTAATTAAAGGTAAAAATGATATTATAATTATCCTAACACATGTCCTAGTAATATTGGATAAGCTTTTTTGAACCTAAATCAAACTTAGTAATAAAATATGATACACATTCGTCCACTTGGTTTATATTAGGAAATTAAATATTATTTTATTTAAAGATGAGTTAAACATGTTGAATTCTAATTTTCAAAATTTAAATAATTTTAAAATATGGTTATACATAAGATAAATTTGACTATAAATATTCATTAAAAATATAAAAATATTCCCTACATCATGTTATTTTATTTATAATGTTAAACATTAAATAACTAAAATTATTTATGACACAATGATGATGTAGTAATTACATTATTAATAAAATATTAAAATAATTAAAATTATAAATACAAAATAAATGTAAAAAGATACATTTGATGCATTCCCCAAATTTCATAGATTAATAGGAAATGATAGGGTTGATTCAATGAATTTTTTTCAAAGAAATCATGCTGTTATGACTATCACAAAAACCAAATACTAAATAGTGTCAAAATTTACATAAATGAGTTTTTAAAACATATATTATATTATTAAATGATATAATAGTTATAAGGACATAATTATCATCCAAATGGCTTATATAACGATATATATATCATTAAGGAACCAATTTAGGTTCTTTTGGATGTTTATTGTAAGTTTATTAACCATATATTTTTAGAATACAAGAAGACATAGTAAAAGCTAAACTAATTAACTAAGAGTTAAAACTAAATGATAAGTTTAATATGGTGACCTAAACATGTATAAAACCTATTGGTAGAAGATATTTCGACCCATCCACTCCTTAGACTATAAATAAGTCGATTTTGAGCCATTATAAACCTAAAATTATGATATAATAAAATAATATTTCGTGTTTTTTCTAAAGTGACTCTCACCTCTCTTATAAAATGGTCCTTCCCCTTCTCTTAATATCACACATCTAGATCCATTTGGATCAGCCACACCCAGTAATAATATCCTCCCAAAAACCCTAAATTAAACCTAGAGGCATTACTCTGATCAGAAATCGAAACCAAATGAGCCATTTTGATCAAGTCCAAAGGAAGTACCTGAAGAAGAGTTAATACTTTCACCACCTCTTTCAAAGTTCTTTTCTTCTTCAACTTCCTCTTTCTTTTTTGTTTCCATACCAAAATAGTAACTCCAATACCTTCTACATACTGTTTTGTTTTTATAAATATGGTAAAACCATACTCATTATTCTATCCAATCTATGAATGAAAAAGTTACCATACGTGCGTACGTAGGACTTACCGTCTCCACGTCGGGGTGTAGTTTGTTATTCAACAATTAATTATTTTGGATGGGTATAATAATGACTATAATTAATTTAAATAATAAATATTACATGTTAATTATTCTGTATATATGATATACCATCCAATTACATATGATATTACCATTAATTGAACGGTATTGTCGCTCGTGCGTAGGTACGGATTACAGTCTCCACGAACGTGATGAGATTCATTTTCCATCATAACCATGCAAGAATAAATATCATTTTATGATTAATAAATAATATTTAGGAACATTATATCATTATGTATATTAATTAAATACATCTTATTTATAACAAACATGATTTACGTTTCAAAACATATAACAAAAAACGAATCAGTTAACATCTAAAAAAATGATATTACTGAAGTATTATTAACAAAGAAATATTAAAAGATCATTAATGTTATCATATTTATGTATATTGTTCTTGAATAATTTAAAAACAAATATTTCACCATTATATATCAGGTTAACGTACCCTCAACTAAGGAAAAGTTCTGGGTAAGGGGTTTTCATCTCACTTTTATTCACATGAAATTCATGCTATATTTTCCACTATTACCTTTTCTGTGGTGTATATACTGCCCATGATTATATTATTTGGGTAATATACATCAATTTATGGGTATTTTCATCATCATTGTATAATCCTTCTTTGATGGGGTGTATGTTTCATAAGTTACCAAATGAGTAAGGAAATTTCAAATTTCAAATTCTACTCATTGGGTTTTACGCAAACTTTATTGATTATTTTACTCCAAGATCATGTGTGAAATCACTATTTATTTAATTATGTAGTAATTTACTCTCCCCATTGTTTGGATATAATTTTAATACACATAATAACTCCCTTGATAAATTCTCATGTCATCGATATGTACTTGATAAGAGTAATTTTAACTAAATCTGTATTCATTGAACTAAACATCCAAGTCATTAGAGTTGTTTTTACAAGAATATGTGTGAATGTAATCTGATGGATTTAAACTAAATATCAAATAATATTTAATGTATTTATATTTTTCACAAATTATTATTTCCTTGATTTATCATCTACCTAAGGATACTGTCTTTATAATGGATTTCATCTGAATTTATATTCCATTGAGACTTGTTTATTGCTATGTGCCAATTCAGTTTTTTATGGTGTATATACCGTACTTTGACATAATATATCATGAATCCCTTTATTCTCATGATATTATAATATTTTTATTACCTCAATTATTTGTATTCACGAATCTCTCATTTGGTTAGGAACTCTAACAAAAATATCATTTTATATGTTTTAAAGATTTATTCTTCTAAATCATTCTCATTAATGTCTGTGTTATAAATATTAGGTTTAAGGATTTATATAGATGGACATTAATGTTTTAAAATCAAAAATTCCTTTTAAAAGTTTCAAAGTGGTATGGGAGACTTTGATTCAAAAATCTATTTTAAACGGCATATTGATAAATAATGAGAATTTTAAATGTTTTCAAGAAAAGGGGGATATTTATCTCAAATAGTTTTAGTGATTATATTCATCTATTTCAATACCCTTCATTATTATTGATTGAGGTTAATTTTTTATAATAAAATCATCTATATTATATAGAATGAGTTATGTTGGACTGTGGCTGTTCTATTTTTATAACATTCATGGTTTGTGGTTAAAAGATTGACATTCTGTATGGATGTTTTAATACAAATGTTTAGATTATGTTTCAACCTTTTCATATTAAGAATGCATTGGACATATTATGCGACGGATGGAGCCCAATATAGCTCCTTGAATCATCGATAGGTCTAATGAGACAAACTAGTGTTTTGGCACAACGCCTTGACAAAATATTATTTTTAGTCTTGGCACGAGGAATTGACTATATGGTAATGATTTCTGACATTATGGATTCCAACATTATGAAATTAGCTATAGATATTACATGCGATTTTTCTACTAGTAGAATATACATTTGAATATGTAAATGGAATTATTTGATTTATATTTTCTCTATTATGTTAAAATTTATGTTTAAAAGTATTTTGTTTTATTTTTATACATTGCCTTAATTGTTTATGCTTATTTATTCAAGTTTCCGCTATATTTTTATCCTTACCGAGGATCTGAGCTCACCCCTTTCTAGGTTTTATTTTTCCTAGGATGGGAAAACATATATCATTATAAACCTATAAGAATATGTTAAGGTAAATGAGTGTTTTCAAAGTGGACAAAATGTTTTTTCTATATTTAATAATGTAATCTAATACTATTCTATGTATCTAGTACTTCCACGGCTACTAAACTAATCTGTGTTTTGGGACTTGATCTATTTTGATCAAGAAAATGATATGTAATAATGACCCGACTCTGGGTAACTACGGTCAGGGCATTACAATAGACATATTTTATACATCATCGTTATCATATATTATATATTTATTCTAATCCAACCCAATCAAGAAAACAAGAAAGGAAAATATTTAAAATAAAGAAATTCAAAATGAACCAACTTATAATAGAACCATGGTATACCAAATTAAATGGAATCATCTCAAACAAAACAAACCAAACCAAATATAATTTATTTTATCCAAACCGAATAGAATTGAGTTGAAAGAATGAAATATAACTGATTTGAACCAAAATAAAAAACATTCAATTAAACTATTCCAAATTGATACAAATAAACGTGAACAAAAATATATGCACATGAACTAAAGATACACCACAACAAAAAAATCAAACTACACCAAATCAATAATAACCAAACTGACCTAACCTGACTTGAATTTAATTCAAATAAATTGATTAATATAACATAAAAAACAAAACAAAACTAAATCAAGCAAAAATTAATAGTACCAAGTAGAAGGGGAGAGTCACTAAGGCACCTATTATAATTTCCTTTATTCTTCATCAATTTATTCACTTGATTATATATCATATGAAAAAAACTCCATGTTTTTTTATATTTTGTATGACATTTTATCATAATTTATTCATTGACACTGTATGGATTTGGAAAATTATTTAATTCAACACCATATATGTCATCATAAATTATATAATTCGTTAAATTCAAAAGAGCCAATTTCACAATGTGGGGAGACCACACATATCATAATCAATATAAAAGAATGAATAAGACTAATTGGTAGTACAAAAGGACTAATTATCTTAAATTCATAATAATTCCTTGTTCAAGAACCAAATGGTCATCACTTTGTAAGATTGTTCAAGTGTATTGGTTATTTACCTTAAACTTGGAGCCATGTCGCATGCTAAGAACTACAAAAAAAACTAATTAGAACATTTATAATAACTAATAAATTTAATTTAAACTATCATAAATACTAATTAAGACATAGAGTGACTGTAATACATAGAATATTCTTACATAGAATTATAATTCTTTTATACATTAATTTATTAAATATTAATAACATTAGTTTAAAAGTGAATAGACTGTGTGTAAAAACAAAAACAGTAATTAGAAACATAAAATAATGTAGTATTATGTATACTTGATACTAATTTCTATAATTAAATTCAAAATCTTGGTTTTAAATTTATATTATTTTGTTATATATATAGAGTATTTTAGTTTCTTTTTTATAATTATTCTCATATATACTAGTGTGTTAGTTATGGTTTCATATAATGTGATCACTTCTTGGTTTCTTAAATATATTTTCAAATAAAATTCAACATTATTTATTTACATTTACTAAATGACATGTAATATATTTTGGAAATGGAATGAATTTAGATGTATGAAACTGATTACTTCTCAAGTGAATTTCAAAAAAAGATGGAAATATTTTTAGATTCTACATTTAATAATACTTCAGAGAGTTGTCACATACATAACCTATACTATAATTGTATTGGAAGAGCATCATTAAGTTTTAAAGAGGATATCAACCATATAAACCAATATGGTTTTCAAACAAACTTCAATTTGTGGTATGACATTGGGGAGAAAATTCAATCTCAATATGTTCCTGATTTAAATGGGAGGATTGAATTGGCGAATTTATTATATGAAAGGTTTCTGATTATTCATCATCACGAGATTAAGGGGGGGGGGGAACACCTAAGAATACTTTGTTACATGCACACATGATTCATATAATTAAAATAATTACATAAAAGTGGTGAAAATTTATAATGACGCTTCCATGAATCCATTATATAAATAATGTTGAAAAAGGAAAAACCGTGAATTTTTAATCCAATTATTTCTCGGGAAAACCATGTATGTGATTTCAAATACTTCCATCGATTATATTCTTACATTTTAAGGTATATATGTCCTAATGGTGTAGATAATCTCTCAAAAAATTATATGGCATCAAAGTTAGTTAATGAATTTTCATTTTCAAAAAAACATGATTACCTGAAATATTTCTTCTTATTCTAGGAGAAAATTCTGAAAAAAATGATTATATAAAATGTGGAACATCCTAATGGAAGATGAATGATTATGGAACACTATAATTTGTGTCCAAAATATTTAATGCGTCATTTTCTATTGATTCCAAGACTCTAGAATATTTTAATGTATGATGAAATATAAATAAAAATGTAATTGTATGATACTAAGATAAAGAAAGATAATAATGAGTTGGTTATTCATATATATCGATTTTCATGGAAACAATTTGATAATAAATATCCTGATTTCATAGATTAAGATTGTAATGCAAGGTGGGGTATATCATGTGATAGTTTTAATCATTTTGGGTAGATTATTACTTAGCAAAAAATATTGCTTGTTTTTATACGCTTTTATAAAACTCCTGTGTATGAAAAAACTTTCACTCTCATTATTATACTCATATATAGAAATTATGGACTTGGAAATAATATATGTGTATACATTTCACATTTAATAAATGATTTGAAACATATTTGGAACATCTGTGTTCACACAAACAATTAATTTTCGAAAGACATATTTCAGATATGTGTTTTGACTATGTGGATGATCAATGATTTTTATGTTTATGAAAAGAGTTATGTTCGGAGTAAAAAGGGAAAACTATCGTGTCTTATTTTTATGAAGAATATATAATCCATAAGTCTTAAATGTCATTGTAATTTATGTTTTATTAACATTATTGATTCATACTAATGGATCGTCCATATAATAATAATAATTAATGATTTAAAAATACCATGGAGACCAAAAATCCACCTCAACTTATATATGGAACTCATGTTCTTAATGAATTGAAATATTTAGTTTATCATTTTGGAAGGGTCCGATAAAATATATATATAGGAAGAATGTTTCCTCTAAAACTAGTTAAAATTGGAATAAGGGATGTATCTTATTTTAGTATCATTATAGTAAACCAAATTTTTATGTATTTTCATATAATTAATGAACATTAAAAAAGAATATATCTAAAATGTTTCATTCAATTATTTAAATTTTCAATGGAAAGAAAAAATATACTATACAATCTCAATGTGACTTGGTGGATTGTGGGATCAGACTAGAATTACATCAAGTGTGTATTAATGAAAATAAATGGTTGTTTATGTGTTCTTATTATGTGTAGAAATATATATAAATATATAAATTTTTTTAATTACTATAGGATATTAAAATTCCATATTACTGTTCAAGAAATATATCAAAATGGGTAAGAAAATTTTATTTGAAGTTAATATATTTGAATCTTCCTTATTATCACATCATTCTACATGAATTTATTCCAATAGAAATCTATCAAATTCTATCCAATAATATAATGGCGTTAGTTTTTTTATTGTGCCATTTTTATTTATATCATTTCTTATAATGTTTTCCAAGTATTTTTCACAAAAAAGGCTGGCAAGGACCAATTAATTTTGTTTGTGTTAGAGAAAATATTCCCTCCATCATTTTTATTATGCTATTTTCATATAGTTGTTCATCATCAAACCTAAATACACCTTGGAGGACTTATTTATTTTCATTAGATATATCCAACTAAAAAGAATATGTATTCATTGAAGTCCCATGTCTAGAATTCGAATCGTCTAAAAGGTTATATAATTAGATATTTCATGTATAAAGAATGTGTAGAATTATTTTCAATGTATTTTTTTTATCTGACTATGACAAGAAACTACCCAATAAGAAATGAATAAGAATAGTATTAGGAAATTGTGTCACGAACCGTCCTCGGGGCTCATGTAGTGACTACCCCAGCCCACCTTCCACAGGCCAGGGGCTGGCGACTAGCACAAAATGCGTAAATCCCGATAAAAATGGAAGGCATTTCCTTTTTTATTGTAAAAAAATACAACAGAGTACGCAAGATGAAATTATCACAAAGTAACACTGAATACAAAGTAAGTGCAGAAAGGTAAATGGGCCAGAATAAAAACCCAACTGAAAAGTACAGTACAACTAAAAGTCAAGTACAATAGCAATAAAGTATAACAACAACCACCGATTCATCCTCCGGAAATCCCTCCTGAAGGGTGGGTACAGATGATCTCATTAACACCTCGGATCCGTCCGTCCGCTCCATTTCCGTCTGGCCAAGTGGTCCACCTCCGAGTACTGTCCAGCTCTACTAGCCTCTACCACGATCAGTGATGTCTGTCATCTGCATCCAACACAACGAAGTGCGGGCATTTCTCGTGCAGGGGTGAGTATAAAGATACCCAGTAGGGACCCCGAGACCATTGAAGGTCTCCCAGAATCCATGAAGGATAAACCACAATGAAAATATTCAATCACAAAGTAACAACCAACTCTACTTAGGTATATGACCATACATATACCTAAGTCATCAATACCAGTTTGGCTCCGACTCTCGAGCCCAAGTACAACCTAGTACAAACAGAAAAGAATTCAATCACATCAATGATAATGATTGAAAGTCAAGACACAGCTCACATAGCTATACATCTTTCATAAAGTGATAAAGATGATCAGATGCAGTCACTGATTCATCTAAGCTGTCGGACCCACGTAAGATACTAGACGAGCTAAGATGTCGGACCCATGTAGGATTCTAGACCACCTACTCTATCAGACCCACGCAGGATACTAGTACAGAAGTCGAACTGTCTGACCCATGTAGGATACAAGTAATGTAGTTGAACTGTCGGACCCATGTAGGATACAAGTACAGTAGTCAAACTGTCAAACCCACGTAGGATAAAAGAATAGTAATAATCTTCATCAAACCCATGGAGGATTCCAGTACGGTAGTCATCGTCGCCGAACCCAAGGAGGATTACAGTACGGTAGTCATTGTCGTCGAACCCACGAAGGATTCTAGTATGGTAGTTGTCTTCACCGAACCCACGGATTATTCCAGTACGATAGTCATTGCAGTCGCAACCAGCTCTAGGGTTCATGCACACAACAAGCTCAATTCTTGGTAGGTCTACTCCTCGTGCCAAGGGGTCGATACATCAACTGTCACGAATTCCTGAGTTGATGCATCCCGAAATTCAGTCTCATCAAAAGAAACCCAACGCGACAGACGGTGTGTCAATCAGACGCTCGGTCTGAGAGTTATTGGATTTTCCGTTTTAGGGGCCCCGTTGGAATTATGCTTGTGCCAAACCCGGATGATTTCCAATGTTTTCCAAAACTCACTAAGTGTATCGCAAAAGGACGGCCTCATCGCAAGGGTCCCATTTCCACAGACGGCGTGTTGATCAGACGTGCGGTCTTTGAGTTATTCACCTTTAAGTGAAAACGGGCCCGACCCATTAAGCCTAGTGGGCTGACGGGTCGGGTAAACCCGGGTTTGGCGGGTCCGACCCCGCAGAGGGTCGGACCGGCCCAGTGAATATCATGGCTCGGACCTACGGGGCGCAACCCGGACCAGCACGGCGTGGCCCGTCCCGGCACGACCCGGCTCGGCGCAGCGTGGCGCAGCCCGGCTGACCGAGCAGTCCTGGGGGGGGGGGGGGCTGCCCGAACCGGTGGCGTCGTGTAGCACTGCCCTCCCAAACAGTCCAGCCGAGGCCAACCGGCCTTCCCGACGCAAGCGGTCCGCTCTGAGGGCCTTAGTTCCTTGAGCATGGCCCCTCCTGGCGTCGTGATTGTACTCGGCCCGTTTGGCTGCCTGCCGGCCGGTTCACCTGCCGAGGAGCCCATGGAACGCAGGCCACGGTCTTCTACAGCACGGCTCCCCTTGTGGCCCCACGGTCCTCCTTCGGCTCACCCGGCTTTAGCTGGCCAGTTCTTCGTCGGTCGAGTGGCCCAGGGTTGTGGGCCGTGGTTCGTCCGTACACAGCCGGCGCATGGCCCCTGCTTCCGTTCTTCGCCACCGCCTCTTATTGCTTCCATCAAAGTACCCAAGAACAATCAGAGGGTCGTCAGGTCGGGTTCATTCGGCCCGCGCCCTCGGTGATAGGCGGTATCAAATGGCCAAAGGTAAAACATGATTTCATCGAGGTACGAAGAACAATTTTATTCATATAAAATTGAAACAAACCCCTACCTCAATAATTGACGTCGCACGTTGTCAAGCCGCGGAAGATGAGCGTCGCGGTAGATATCCTTGTGGGGAATGGCATCACGTAGAATGGATGACGATTCCATGGACCGCGAGGTGCATCCGAGGAGGAAGTGGTGTCTCCTCACCCATTGCGGAGAAGAGGAAGGAAGGCACGTCATCGTTCATCGTGGAATCGACGTTCTTCATCGAAGAGGACGTCGTTCTTCGTGGAAGGATGAATCTCCATTCTAATTCCAAAGGTTCCACCAAATTGTTTTCCAAGAAAATATTAAAATGAGTGTTTCCCCTATTTTAATCAACTTGGCCTTCCATTTCAAAAAGATTCAAATCCTCCCAAAATAATTAATTAATCTGTGGTGTACAAAATAATTAATTCACCGAGTTTTCATATTAATGACCATGTGAAAGGTGGAGATTTTACCAATTAGGGAGGGGGGGTTTGTTAATAATTAAACAATGGGTTAAAGGGAGTTGAAGAGTGTTATGGGGAGATAAAAGGATGGGGCTCATGTGGGCCCCACCTCACAAATATCAACACATGGGAAGTTATTTGGGTGTGGGCCCCACCAATAACTTCCCCAGGGGAGGAAATAACCAACTCTCAAAATAAAATTGTGTACCACACAATTTTATTTAATTTAAGAATAAACCCCAAAAAATAAATTTCAACCCGCATGAAACACAGCTGTGGTAAAGGTCCCCTTAAGTGAATACTGGTGCTGCGAGTTCATCAGTGTCATCAGATTTCAATTCCGAGCAACAGTTCAAAAGATAGAAAAACCCACACATAGGTATACTGAACGTACCTGAACAAAACATCAGAAATTTATTCTGGCCACGCAGGGCCTTGGAATCAAGTGTCGTCAGAAGCCACAGACTTGTAAAATTCGATAGTTTTTATGAAAAAAATTCCTTTAAATTCTTGGGTCTTTACATTTCTCCCACCTCTGGGCTTTACATCCCCATAAAGCTGTGACACACACTAGGGAAACAAATGGGGGTACTGAGCACGCATATGAGCCTCTCACTCCCAAGTGCTCTCATGGAGGTTCCCATACTACCAGCGTATGTGCAACATAGGTATTGACCATCCACGTAGGACCTACTCCTATTGATCCTCGATCTCCACCGGGACCTCCGTGAATGTCGCCCCGTCATCGATGTCTAGCTCCCTATGGTCGATGATGTGGGTCTGGTCGTGCACATATCTCCTCAGCTGAGATATGTGGAATATGTCATGCACCCGGTGCAACTGCGGTGGAAATTCTAGACGATAAGTTACCTCGCCTACTCTTCTGAGGACCTAGAAAGGTATGTTGAATTGTGGAGATAACTTTCCGCACCAGCCAAATCTCCGTTGACCCGATCGGGGTGAGACCCGTAAGAACATGTGGTCACCGTCCTCGAACTCCAGTGGTCTCCGTCTCCTATCAGCATAGGACTTTTGTCTGCTTTGTGCAGTCTTCATCCGCTCCTGGATGATCTTCACCTTTTTCGTCGTAGCCTAAACCATCTCTGGTCCGACAAGTGATGACTCCCTGGGGTCAGTCCAGCACAAATATGATCTGCAAGGCCAGTCGTATAGTGCCTCGTATGGTGTTATCCCGATGGTGGAGTGGTAACTGTTGTTGTATGGAAACGTCACCAAGGGTAGGTGATCCTCCCAGTTGCGACCAAAGTCAAGGACACGTGCATGGAGCATGTCCTCGAGTGTCTGTATGGTCCTCTCAGTCTATCTGTCCGTCTGAGGATAGATGGTGGTGCTCAGATCTAGTTGCGTCCCAAAAGCCTCATGTAACCCCTTCCAATGCCGGGAAGTGAATCGAACATCTCGATCTGAAATGATAGATGAGGGCACACTGTGAAGCTGTATGATCTCCTAAATGTTGAGGCGTCCCAAGATATTTACAGAACCCTGATCTCTGATCGATAGGATGTGGGCCAACTTGGTGAGTCGGTCAATGATCACCCATATAGAGTTGTTCCCTCTTGATGTACGTGGATGTACCGTCATGAATCCATGGATATTCCATCCCACTTCCACTCTAGGACCTCTAAGAGTTGTACCAAGCATGCTAGTACCTGGTGCTCCGCCTTCACTTGCTGACAAGTGAGGCATCATGAAACGAACTCTTCTATAGCATTACCCTTCCCAAGAGTTTAGACTATCTCAAAGTCATAGTCCCAGCGGAACTCAAGTCAATGTCACCATCTCAGGTCCTGTTCCTTCTACGAGAGGACACACCTAAGACTTTTGAGATTTGAGTAATCTGTAAACAGTTCACTCAACGAACTACGGGTGTGACTAGCCATTTCTAAAGAACTCGACTACACACTTTTTTTCTTAAGTCCTACATAAATTTCTAAGATTTCTCCTTTTCTAATAAGATAAATCCAGTCTCATCCCCTAGTTGAACCACGTTCATTGCCTACTACAGTCAATCCTAGAATGAAAAGTACTATTTCATTCCATGGACAATATCGTAAGGCCTCAATGCTACTACCAAGAGATCCAACCATTACTCTCACCTCCAAGGGTCGAGTCACACTTTCGGCAGTAGTGTGTGGTCACTGGGTCTCCCCCAGTAGGAATATCTAATGTGAGGGCCAAGTCAACAGTTTTAACTGGAACCTCTCAGTATCAACCATACATAAAGGTAGGAAAAAAACATCACATCGACAAGTTTCTTTTATTACACCAGCTCAAAGTACAAAGACACAAAGAAACAACAAATAATGTAATCGACAAAGCTAGAAGCATCATGAACAAAAGCCTCCATGCATAGAGCTAGTCCCGCTCCTGTACATCTACTCCTGGAGCACTATGGTCATAGGCCATAGCTTCCAGAAGCTGATCTCTCTGCTATCCATCTGTTCCCAGCGGTCGGGGTGGACCACCTGATGGTGGTGGTGGTAGGGCCACGAAACATCGTCCACCACCTACTGCTTGGCCAGATCCTCTGCCACATCATCCTGCTCCCGGAAGACCACCATGGTCGAACCTCTGCCTATGTCTGGGAGGTCCTTCTACTGCCTACTGGTCATCTGCAGGGCGGGTCGGGCAGTCTCGAGCTATGTGACCATGCCCGCTGCATGAATTGCACTGCCTGGTCCTTGTATATCTTGCTCTCTTATGTGTGCCCGGCACAAAGGAACCTGTATCCTATGGTCCCTCTCCTGATGGCCTAGTCCTCTTGGACTTCTGCATCAACTTTCTACTACCAACTGCAGAAGACTCCGCTATGTGTCGCCCTGCGGTGGGTCTCGCTCCTGGTGTCGTCTCAATGAGAATGCTCTCCATAAGAAGGGATCTCCCAAGAACTCTTGCCTACGTCAGGATGTTGAGGGGGATCATATAAGCCATGATCTCATTCCTGAGTCCATGATCAAGGGTCCAAGCCCTGATGAACGGGTCTCATACCATATCCGTGGAGTAGTGTGAGAGGTCAGTAAATCACAATGAGTACTGAGCTACTGTCATTCTTCCCTACTGCAGATGAAGTAACTCCTAAATCTGCACTGCACGAAGGGTTACTAGTAAAAACTCGACCAGGAACAGGCTCTCGAAGTCTGTCCAGAGTTGTGATGCCTCATCATGCACCTAAAGCATCAGGCTCCACCATCTGCATATCGCTACATGCAGGAGACTCGGGGAAAAAAACACCATGTGTTCGGCTGGTGTCCCTACCAATATGAAAACTCTAACGATATCCTCCAGCTAATCCTCAGCTACCTGGGGGTCCATCTCTCCCCAGAACTAGAGCGGCCTCTGTCGCTAGAACTTGTGCAACGCACTCAGATGGCGTGCACTCTCTACTGCTGGGGCTGGTGGTATCGGTGGCCTAGCGGGTAGTGGTACCGTTGGGGCCTCCGCTGTGATGGGGCCCTGCACCGAGGCGTTGTCCCTTGGTGAGCTACCATCTCGTACATAACTCGGAACCCATGCTAGCTGCCTTCGTGGGGCCATCCTAAAAAGTAACAGGTGAACCATGGTTTAAGTAGTATACCTAGTGAGCTCGCACAAAATAATCACAATGATAACATTTGAAACACTCATGCAATTAATGTTTTCGTGCACTAAGTCGGAATTCAGAGGATAGGGTCCTGGTGTATGGGTACGTCGGCCACCGCACCAAAACTGGACTCCCTAGACTGAAAACCACACTCAATACTCTTAACACTATTGCTTCACAGTAAGACAAATCAGAGTCTTATGTTTCGCAGTAGAACCGACTCCTGTGATACCAATTTGTCATGACCCGTCCTCGGGGCCCATGCCATGACTACCCCAAGTCGGCCTTCCATAGGCCAGGGGCTGGTGACTAGCAACGAAGGCTTAAATATCAATAAAAAGGGAAGGAATTTCCTTTATGATAGTAAAAAAACACAAAAGAGTATGCAAGATGAAGTAAGCACAAAGAAACACTGAATACAAAGTAAGTTTGGAAAGGTAAATGGGCTAGAATTAAAACCCAACTGAAAAGTACAGTACTACTGAAAGTCTAGTATAATAGCAGTAAAGTAAAGCAGCAACCACCGAGTCTTCCTCCTGAAATCCCACCTGAAGGGTGGGTACAGATGATCTACTCAGCACCTCAGATTTGTCGGTCCGCTCCTTGTACGTCTTGCCAAGTGGCCCACCTCCAGGTACCGTCCAGATCTACTAGCCTCTACCACGATTAGCGATGTCTGTCTTCTGCATCAAACAAAATGAAGTGCAAGCATTTCCTGTGTAGGGGTGAGTATAAAGATACTCAGTAGGGACCCCGAGACCCCTGAAGGTCTCCCAGAATCCCCAAAGGATAAACCACAAAGAAAATATACAATCATAATGTATCAACCAACTCTACTTAGGTATATGCCCATACATATACCTAAGTCATCAATCCCAGTTCTGCTCCAACACTCGATCCCATGTACAACCCAGTAGACACAAGAATGAATTCAATCACATCAATGATAATGATTGAAAATCAAGACTCATCTCACATGGGTATACATATATTGTAATGTGATAAAGATGATCATATTCAGTCACTAATTTATCTAAGCTATCGGACCCACGTAGGATACTAGACCAGCTAAGTTGTCGGACCCACATAGGATTATCGACCAGCTACTCTGTCAGACCCACATATGATACTAGTATAGAAGTCAAACTGTCAGACCCACATAAGATACAAGCACAGCAGTCGAACTGTCGGACCCACGTAGGATACAAGTACAGTAGTTGAACTATCAGACCCACGTAGGATACAAGGACAATGCTCATTGTCGTCAAACTCATGGAGGATTCCAGTATGGTAGTCGTCATCGCCGAACCCGTGGAGGATTCATGTACGGTAGTCGTCCTTACCGAACCCATAGAGGAATCCAGTATGGTAGTCGTCACCGCCGAACCCAAGGAGGATTCCAGTACGATAGTCATTGCAGTCGCAGCCAGCTCTAGGGTTCCCGCACACATCATGCTCGATTCCGGGAGGGTCCACTCCTCGAGCCAAGGGGTTGTTACATCAACTTTCATGAAGTCCTGAGTTGATGTATCCTGAAATTCTATCTCGTTAAATGAAATCCAACACGACAGACGGCGCGTCAATCTGATGCCTGGTCTAAGAGTTATTGGCTTTTCCTTTCCGGGGGCCCGGTTGGAATTATGCTCGTTCCAAACTCAGTCGTTTTCCATAGTTGTCCAAAACTCACTAAGAGTATCGCAAATGGACCGCCTCATCGCAAGGGTCCCAATGCCGGAGATGACATGTCGATCTGAATCGCGGTCTTCAAGTTATTCACCTTTAGGTGAAAATAGGCCCGGCCCAATAAGCCCAATGGGCTGGTGGGTTGGGCCGACCCGGTTTTGGCGGGTCCAACCCGGGAGAGGGTCGGACCGGCCCAGTGAATCGCATGGCCCGGCCCGAAGGGGCGCGTCCCGGCCCAAAACAGCGCGGCCTGGCCGGTCGCGGCTCTGCCCACTAGCTGAGCGGTCTGAGGGGGGGGGGGGGGCAGCTGCCCGAACCAGGGGTGCCAAGCGGCGCCGCCCTCCCAATTCGATTGGCCGATGCGAGCCGAAATTCTCAGAGCAAGTGGCCCCCTCCAAAGTCCGCAGTTCTCCTAGCGCGACACCCTCCTAGCGTCGTTATTCTTCTCAGCCCGTTCGGCTGCCTGCCGGCCAGTTTTCCCACCGAGCAGCTCGCAGAACGGGGGCCGCGGTCTTCTACAGCACAGTGCCGCATTCCTCCTTTAGCTCGGCCGGCTTTATCCGTCCGGTTCTTCATCGACCGAGCGGCCCATAGTTGTCGGCCGCAGTTCTTCCATGCACGGCCGATGCACGACCACTGCTTCCGTTCGCTGCCACTGCCTCTCGTTGTCACCGCTAAATTATCCAAGAACAATGGGAGGGTCGTCGGGTTGTGTTCGTTCATCCCACGCCCTCCGCGTTAGGCGGTATCAAATTTACAAAGGTAAAACATGATTTTAACGAGGGAAGAATAACAATTTTATTCAAATAAAATTTAAACAAATCTTTACCTCAATAATTGACGTCGCACCTCTTTGAGCCGTGGAAGACAAGCGTCACTGTAGATGGTGTCACAGAGAACAACATGGTGGAGAATGGACGTCGATTCCATGGACTTCAGGGTGCGTCCGAGGAGGAAGCGGCGTCTCCTCACTCGTTACGGAAAAGAGGAAGGAAGGAAAATCATCATTCTTCATGGAATCAACATTCTTCGTCGAAGAGGACTTCGTTCTTCTTGGAAGTATGAATCTCTCTTCTAATTCCAAAGGTTCCACCAAAATATTTTCCAAGAAAATATTAAAATGAGGCTTTCCCCTATTTTAATCAACATGCCATTCCATTTCAAAAAGATTCAAATCCACCCAAAATAATTAAATAATTTGTGGTGTACAAAATAATTAATTAACTGAGTTGTCATTTTAATGACCATGAGGAAGGTGGAGAGTTTAGCAATTAAAGGGTGGGGGTGGGGGGTTGTCAAGAATTAATCACGGGGTTTATGGTAGTTGAAGAGAATTATGGGGAGATGAAACGTTGGGGCTTGTGTGGGCCCCACCTCACAAATATCCACACATGGGAAGTTATTTGGGTGTGGGCCCCACCAATAACTTCCCCATGGGAGAAAATAACCAACTCTCAAAATAAAATTGTGTACCACACAATTTTATTTAATTTATGATTAAACTCCAAAATGTAACATTCAACCCACATAAAACGCAACTACGGTAATGGTCCCCTTAAGCGAATACCAGCGCTGTGAGTTCATCGGTGTCCTCCGATTTCAATTCTGAGAACCGTTTCAAAAGATTGAAAAATTCGCACGTACATTTACTGAACGTACCCGAACAAAACATCAGAAAATGATTCCGGGCACACTGAACCTCGGAATAAAGTGTTTTCAGAAGCCACAGACTCGCAAAATTCCAACGTATTTATGAAAAAAAAATTCCTTGAAATTTTCAGGTCATTACAAATTGAACCCATTTTTCCATCACTTCACCAAAAAGAGGGAATTCCTATATCATATAAATTTAACACATTAATCCATATGGATTGTTAAATAGCACATCACCAAGTTTTCTTAAATTGTGATTTTTTAAACGATTGTATCAAGTAAGTAATTTTAACCTATATATGATAACTTGGATCATGTTATTTTATAGAAATATTAAATTATTTCTATTTTTTTACGGGTCATAACCCAATGATAAATAAAAACTATCGTTCCTTATCATTTTTATGGAAAATGATATTCTAGGGAAAAGAGTTTTCTTCTAGGTTAAAATCGAAGGTTGTAATATTACAATAATAAATTAATAAAATCAATATATAATTAATCTTAATATTATTTAAAATTTCCCTTATTGAGTTTTCATGCGGACTCCATCCCTAAAGAAATCAGATCTTTGGCATTTAGTGCTAATTCAATGTTCTGTGAAAAAAAAATCAGTTGTGGTCAATGTGTATATATTTATTTTAACTGAAAGAGAAATGAGCATGTGAACACAACATTATGGTGTTATGGTAACTTCCACAATAGACTTTTATTCCAATGCATCATAATGTAGACCTCAATTTTAAAATGTATCATATTACTGATTTAATGGGAAAAATAATAATATTGGATTATTACTATTAGGATTGATTGACTTTGATGAAATTTAAGTGGTTGATTCGATGAAAAGTAATGGATTTTTTTTTATGATTTTTGATTTGGAGTTTTTGAAAGGACTCACACTCAATTTACTGAGGAACTATATCTACTAGAATCAGTGGATTACAACATTTTTATGTAAAAAATAATCTTCGACCTGAATTTGGTGTCATTATTGATGTAATCCCTATAAATATTTTTATGATTGAAATGATTAAATTGACACTATCCTCGCTCCCATTGGACATAATCCATTTATTTCATATGTTGACAACAACAGTTAAATTTTTAGAGTCTATTGTAAACCTGAAGTTGTGGTGGGTAATATATTTAATAATCCAACTATCTTCTCATTTCTTTTGGTTTATCTCGACTTGGATTGTTAAATATAGTACTATTCAAAATTATTTACGATTTACTATAAGTATTTTGTTCCCAACTTGAACATTATGTGCATTTACAATATTTAATGGTTTCATTTTTCATTTAGTTTCATTTTATATTATTTAATTGAACTATATTCAAACCTACAAAACAAAAAAAACTGAAATAATGAAATTGAAATAAAAAACCAAGATAAATTGAATTATTGATTTTAAATAAATTAATATGATAATCAACGCAATTTTGAATAATGATCTGACAAAAATTAAAAAAAATAACCTCATTTAAAGTATAATCAAACTCACCTAAGACAGATAAAAATTTAAATATGACATAATAAATTAAAAAAATGAACCAAATGACCTAATAAAAATAAAAAATTGATAAATTAACTAATCAATTAAAAAAAATAAACCAAATGCCACAACCAAAATGGAATTGGATCGAATTAGAAATACTGGAAAACTATATCATAACCATTCTAAACATGGTAATTTGAACTTATTGATTTTTCTATGACATTTCCTTTATGTTTTGATATACTTCACAGTAAATATAAATTTTTTTTTCATATTGTTATTTATCATATATTTGGTTTGACAATTTTTATTTCTTAACTAATTTCTGTCTCGACATGTTCCTTGTTTAGATTACACATTAGTTATGGATTTATAATTAATTCAATATCAATTTTACAATACAGTAAATGAAAAGCATTGAGGAGGTTCAAGGAAAAATGTGACATATAATAATCAACAATTGAGAGTGATACTTGTCCCTCCAATGGTGCCAGTTGTGAGTATTTTATTATATATATATATATATTTAATATATATATCAGTAAAAGGTAATGTCATCTAATTAATTTTATATTTAACATTTAATTAGGATCCACCACCTATGTAATAGTTTTTCCCTAATCACCCTTGTGGTTCTAATTCACCAGTTGATGATACAAGGGGGAGGTACATGACTTATGTGACCCACTCGATGTACATGATCACACAATATCCCTCCCCTAGGATACCATCCACCACACCTTATCATCCTAAACTGTCGTTAGAGACACCCAGGATATTTAGGTCACTTCTGTTTTCATTACAATTTGAATATGAGCCTACATTCTTATATTTTCTTTATATGATAATGGTTCCTACACATCGTTCATATTATGCATTTCGAAATAAATATATTTCATCTTTCTTCCCTTATAGATCTTTCTACCTAAGATAATACATTTCTGCAACTTAATATTTCTCTCTGACACATTCTGATAATGTAGAGAATACATTGGTCCCACTCCGTCTATACAGGATGATGCTCCTTCAACGCATGGGGTACCGATTAAACCCTCTAATGAGAATTCCACAGTTAAATTTTTAGAAGCCTATTAATTTTTTTTCATATTTTATTTTCAATATATGATGTTTTGATATAATATTTTTTAGATCTGAATCATTTTATTGGTGGTGTGGGTGTACATGCGTTTATGTGGTGTGGAACTGCAACACACAGCTGATGGTGGTGAACGATGAGGACTACCAAATTATGGGAACAACTCTTTGATAATTTCCGAGTTATATAGTGATGTTTTCCGAATACTCTGACACCATTTTCCATCTGTTCACTCCCTTGGAGAAACCTACTATATAATGTAATAAATAATTCTTCAGCATAAATATGGGTAAGAAATGTCATTGTATTTAATGATATATTATTATAGTTTTCTGATGAATTATTATTATGGTCTTATCTTGAATATAACATTCATGATGGTGAAGCTATGAGGAAGACATGGCTCATGGAAATTGGTGATATGTTAATAGAATATAAGCATGAGTTTTATAGTGTCTTTAATTTTATAGATGGTAAGGGTTTAGAGACAATACTTATAAAGAATGACTTTCATGTAGAATATTATTTTGAAATTATTTCTCATTGGATGAGTACTGAGTTCAAGGTATTGGTAAAATTTGAGGTTTTTGAATGATAATTACCATGATTAACATTAATAACATTTTTATTATTATTAAATATTATTTTTTAGTAATATTTTAGAAGAAATAAAAAATAATTATTCTCCAAATATCCCATCACTTTTTGGATGACTACGATGTAAAACCATTAGAGGAATCACATTCAAAACTCATTTATAATTTTTCTTTAGGACCATAACATTATTTTATTTCTCCATATTTCATTACATTTCTAATTTTTCTATGAAAATAAACATGTATTCTTTAGTTTATTATTGAAAGTTTTTATTGATTACTAAAATTTTAGGATTAGTATTTCTATGATTATTATCATGTCCTGAAACTATGAAACCATTTATCATTTTATTAAATTCTCAACATTTTAATAAGGAATATAACCATTACTGTTGATTAGAAAATCACATGTCATTTCAGATATCATGTCGATTTCTATTGAGTTATTCTACCTGTGTGACATTTTTTATTCCCCCCAAATTAGCACATTTAAGTTTACAAGGGGATAAATACTTGAATATTGGAATGTTTTATCCCTAATGAAATGAGAGAATAAGGTGTTCATGATCATTCATATTGCATGAACCCTAAGGATACACATGATTTCATGACTAGTGGAGGGTAATCTAAATGTGAATTCAGAACACAGAACATGTAGAGGATCCCATGAATCCCCTTTTTCAAAAAAAAATTTATTCTAGGGAAGGGACTCTGAAAAATCAGTGATCAGGTTGAAACTAATAGGAATGAACCACAAAAAAACACATATTTTCAACTAGAATAATATTGAAAACCAATAAAGAATCATTTAAAAATAGGAGGAAATTTTCTAAAAGGAGGATACCGCTTTCAGTGGAAATGATATTGCAACAAATCAGTAATGGGGAAAATGATTTTCCTCAACAAAATTCAGGAAAACTCAAGAGATCTCAAGCCTATATAAAATGAACAAGTAAAATAAAAGTTGGTGGGGGAGAATCTTTTGGTTGTAAAACGTCATGAAATGTTCCCCCTGTAGTCTGAAAGACACCATAAGCTGCCAGTGACATCTCCACCTCATCACATGAAGTGTATCAGGTATGTTCAGTGAACCATGTGCTCTCCCCTTTTCTCATCCAAGAATAATTGTTGAATTTGTCCATAAAATTATTGTTCATCTCAATATGAACATTTTTGGTCACATGATGTTTCACTAAGAGGTAGAGTAATTATCTTTGACAATACTCATACAATCTCATGTGGTCCCCAAGATTTGTAAAATAATATAAAGGACATAAAGATGCATAATGGAGGATCCTATCATGGTAATAAAACTCATGTGATGCTCTATGGATATCTACAATACAGTCTCATAGGACCCCTTACCAGGGTAGCCTAATCCCATGATGTCCCCCACATAAGCAATTATTATATTTTATAAATTCCCAGATAAGTCGTTCGAGATTACATGAAATACTTTTTACTGATTCTCTAATCTCACGAAGTCCCTTGGACATTTCAATATGTTAATATGGATGTCTATTACCATGCTCTCATAATTAAAAAATTACCCATTTATTTACAATAATCTAATAATGGAGGTGTTGATTGGATGGGCTCATGGTCACTAAATATTGGGAAATTCCCCCAGAGTGATTTATTGTACGGACTCATGAATATGCATAAAACTAAAGATCTCTTCCATATATATCCTGGAATAACATGATATGCATAATGCAATGTGGTGATAAACTAGGCTGGAGTTGCTTATAAATCCCCAGCCCCAACCTGAATGAAGGGGTTGGGCTTTTTGCACCCAGATATACAGCACAACCCAAGCACCAGAGAGGATTTCATAGAGTAGCTGGTCGCATGGCCTGGAAGGTTTCTTCCAGGTAATACACCAAGGAATAATTGGATGGATCATTCCTCATATATAAATAACTTCTCATGATCATGCACTGATAACATTAAGGACTTAAGGTAGGATATTCGAAGAACATCCTACACATCTACTAAATACTATGAGGAATAGAAAAATCTAAAATTGAACAAAGATAATGTATTCAAAATATAATGTCTAGAAGATGGACCAAGGGATGAAGACTTATGAAATGAACATATAAGATGATTCTCATGTGCATCGTGTGTACCACCCAGGAGACATGACAACACCAAAACATGTCTCATAAATCTCACATGGTACCCCTTGGACCTACCACCCAAGTCTCACAAAACACTCATGGTGTGCCATCCATGCATTTCCATGTCCTTCAGGTGTGTCACTGGACTCATATGTAAGTGCCAATTACTTTCAGTTTGGTCATGTGATATAACCCAAACATGTCTACAGGATCACACGACGCCCTCCTAGGATGCTATTAAGGCCACGTGATTCCCTCTAGACATGGCCGTCAAGATATGTGACACCCTCTAGGAAATGTCACAATAACTATCATTAAACCCTCCAAGTGTGTCATGGATCTCTCATGGTGATAACAGAGATAGTCACCTAGACCATGAAAAATCCTATTGACAAGTCTGCTGAGATCATACGATGGATTCAAGGATCAAGTAGACATGTATTGGTATATCCTTCGGAGAAGTCTCCTTAAACATGAAAAAAATTAAGGAATGCAATCTAGATTGTGTGAAGATATCCATAAATGTCAACTAATCCATAAAATTGTCTTTGGAAATATTTGGAAGTCATACACTGAAATTTCGAGTATAAAATACCAGAATATCGAGTAGATAATTAGTGCTAGTCCGGAAAGAAAGCAGGAGGGTCAATATTGTAACTTCCTGATTCTAGAATCCACCCAGAGGTGCCCTGTACCTGGTTGGTCACATGGCCTCTAGTACATTTGCCCGAATGCCAGAGGCTTTGAACTAGAAGCAAGGGGCCTTGGGTGTGATAGAGGGGAAACTATGCCCTCATTGGCAGAGTACAGAGTGGAAGTAATAAAAAACATACAGTAGCGGAAGTAGTAAATATCCAACAATAGTGAACATCATAAGACTAGAAGAATAAACAATTTGCAGCACAAATATATATAAAATGATGCATGATAACTATGTCTAGGAAAGTAGAAAAACTTGTAACAATGTTGGGAATACAACAGTGATAAACCAAAGTGCCCAATGAAATAGATAAACTCCTCAGCATCGCAAGCCATAGCTTGGTCCCATGCTCTCCAACTCTATAGCAAATCATATACCTGATGTAGAAGGGAACTTTCCCTTATATATACCTGTAGAAATATAATCTGTTTGGGACCAAAAGCATTCCCCAAACAAGGTGTGAGACTAAATCTCTGTAGGCAACCACCCGTAGATCTAGGCCTAACAGTCAGTGAATATCCGTCAGGTAAAAGTACAGAAAATAGTAAATAGTACGGTGCTCAATAGTAAACAGATCCACAAGTCGAACAATCAATCAAGCATAGTAACCCTCTAGGAAGTGCACAAAGCCTATCCTCTCTGGTTCAGTATATAAAGACTATATGAGTAAGCAATCGTAGTCAATTACCCTTATAGTCTAAGGTAGTTCGGAACTCTCTGAGGAAACTCACTCTATCCATTCCTCTTATATCCCCAAGGTCATGGACTCTCTAAAGAAGCTCACTTGGTCAATTCCCCTTATAGCCAAGGTCATTCATAGACTCTCTGAAGCATCACTCACCATAAATTCCTCTTATAGTATAAACAGTTCATGAATAAAACTAATAATCTCTGAGGAAGCTCACACGGTCAATCCCCTTATAGTCTAAGGAAATCATGGACCCTCTGAGAAAGCTCAGTCGGTCAAATACACTCATATACCCAAGTGGTTCTAGGATCTCTAAGGTTTGTCACTCGGTCTATCCCCCTTATAAAAAAAATGCCCAAAGACTCTCTGAAGAGTCTCACCCGCTCAATTCCACTTATAGTCTACTACACCAGGTTCTCACGGCCCTGTGTAGGTCAATGACCATACCAGTGTAATATGGACAAGTAAAGCTATAGAACTACTTGGATAAATTGTCTACATAATAATAACCATTTCAGAATACAACTCTCTATCCTACAGCAACATGCATGTAAAATAGGCAAGGCAGCCAAACTGGCTAAACAGGACCAAACGGTCATAAACCGAACATGCATGGGAAAAAAATACAATGAATAGAAAAACGACCAAATTAATATCCAATTAACCTCTACAAAAAAATTCAAGCAAGGAATGAAATAAACTGCGGTAAAACGGTAAATACGCAATACCCTATTTAAGGATATTGGTGAAATTTGCACATAAAACTCAATGACATCAAACATAAAGGCACAAACCACCTACCTCGGGGTTAGGAGATTTCTATTTTTGAACCTCGAAGATTGAATCTCCTTAGAACATTGAAGATATAAAAAATCCTCTAAAACATTCAACACACAATAACACTGAAAAAGGGAGGAATCACGAAATGAGGCTCAAGTAGAAGAGAGAACTCACCGATGTGATTCCAACATAACCAATGGTGTTTGATTCGGAAAACAGACGGAGGATTGGGGGTTCATCGACAATATGTTGCCGTAAAGAGCTCTTGGTCGAACCCGACCTAAAAGAAGTTCTTTCTGGCAATTAGAAGCACCCCCGGTGCGTTTAATAAAAAAAGAAAGAACGAGGCATGTACTTTTGAAGTACATGACCTGTACTCGCCTTTTTCTTACTCCTCTTTAAGTGGCCTCCAAATCACTCACACACGGTCGTGTGTATGGCTACTACACAACCAGCACACGACCTCCTATGGAAAATAAATACATGGCGTGTACTCATAAAGTACATTGCGTGTATGTTGAAAATTTCCAGAAAATCCCTTTTCCTCAAAAACGACCATGAAAGGAAAAACATACCTGAAAAGAAGATCTGGGTTCTTAAAAAATTCCCCCCTTAAAGAAATTCATCCCTGAATTTCCCTAGCGCAGTGTAGAAGAAGAAACCCTGAATAATTTCCCTGTGCTCGTACATCGTCCTCCCTCTCCCATGTCTCATCTTGCACCCACCCGTGCTGCCATAGCACTCATACCAGAGGAACATACCGGTCACATAGAACCATTTTATGGCGATCCAAAATCTGTATTGGATTCTCCTCAAATGAAACATCCACATCAAGCTCAACCTCCTCGAGTTGGAAGACATGAGAAGGGTCAGAGAACTAACGTCGAAGATGGGAAACCCAGAAGACATCAGGGATAGCTCGGTACCTCTGAGGTAACTGTAACCAATAGGCAACTGAGCCAACTCTCTCAAACACCTCAAACGGAATGACGTACCTTGGTGAAAGCTTACTCTATCTCTTAATCCTCTTGTGTCCCAGCCTCAGTGTGACATATAGGAAAAAGTTGATCCCCAACCACGAACTCTAGAGTTTGTCTCTGCTGATCATCATAATACTTCTATCGAGACCATGTAGTAGCCATCCTCTTTTGAATCAACTCTATCTACTATGTGGTCTCCTAAAAAATGAGGTCCAAGCAAATCTACCACTCTTGTCTCCAGCCAACATAAGGGTGATCGACATGGACTACTATACAAATCCTCATAAGGTGCCATCTGACTAGTCTTTTGAAAAATATTGTTGTAGACAAACTCTATAAGAGGTATATGCTTCTCTTGAGAACCTCCAAATTCCAAGATGCATGCTCGGGGCATGTCCTCAAGCACCTGAATCATACGCTCGGGCTGGTCATCTATCTGGGGGTGGAATGATGTACTCAAAAGTACCTGTGTACCCAAAGCCTTCTGAAGCCCCTACCAGACCTGAGAAGTAAAATGTGCATCCATGTATGAAACAATGGAGTGTGGAACTCCATGAAGTCATACAATCTCTTAGATCTACAATCGTCCCAACTCATCAACACAGAAGGTCTCCTTGATCGAAATGAACTGAGCAACCTTCCTGATTCTGTCAATTAAAACCCAAACTGTGTTATTCCATCAAGGCGACCACTGCAAACCAGTCACAAATTCCATCGCGGCGTCATTCCACTTCTACTCGGGAATGGGTAACTGATGTAAAATCCCAACTAGTCATTAATGCTCCTCCTTCGCCTGCTGACACGTGGAACACCTCATGAAGATACTAGAAATGTCCCTCTTTATACTTGGCCACCAATACTAATAGTATAGATCATGATACATCTTGGTGATGCCAAGATGAATGGACCAAACCGAGGAATGAAAATCTCACATCAGCTACTCGCATATATATGCAAGCACCCATACGCACCCCTGGAAATTAAAGATCTCATCCTTGCCTATTGTCCATTTCGGAATAGGGTCATTTCCTGACAAAATATCACTGAGGACTAGGCCTTTAGAATCTGATAGTTTCCTTATTTGAACTTGATCAAGAAGAGTAGATGTAATAGTTACAGGAGATAGAAAAGTTTTCCCCTATCTTCCGTGAACCTCTAAATCCATCTTAGAGAACAGATCCATACGCTGCCACTAACTATTAGCCTCCTAAACTTCTTGTATATGAGTCCTTCTACTCGATGCATCAGCCACCACATTTCCTTCCCCAAGAGTATAGGCTATCTCGAAGTCAAAAGACTTACGGTACTCGACCCACCTGCGTTGTCTTAGATTCCTCTCATGCTGAGAGAAAATTTACTTGAGACTCTTGTGGTCGGTGAAAACCACAAAGTGCTCTCCAAGAAGATAATGTCTTCAATAAAGTAGGTCATAAACAACAGCTGCAACTTCCAGATCATGTGTTGGGTAATTCCTCTCATGTGGCCTCAACTACTGGGACCCATACGTAATGACTCCATCACCCTGCATAAGCACAGCTCCCAGCCCAATACCCAAAGCATCACAATAAACAGTATAGCTCTTTCCCAGTTCTAGAAATACTATTATTAGTGCGGAATTCAAACTCCCTTTTAGCTCCTAAAAGGCTAACTCATAAGAATATGACCATAAGAACTTCACACCCATCTTAGTCAGCCCTATTAGCGGTGCTTCCAAGCACGAAAAATCATTCATGAAATGCTTGTAGTATCTTGCCAGCCCTACAAAACTCCACACCTCAAAGACATTATTCGGATGCTCCCAAGAAACTACAGCTCTCACTTTCTCTAGGTCTACTGATACACCCACCTCTGAGATAACATGACCCCAGAAGTGAGTTTGATTGATCCAAAAGTGGCACTTTGAGAGCTTAGAGTATAACTGATGCTCCCTCACTATACATAAAATGATCTCAACATGGGTAGCATGGTCGTGTCGAGTGTGAGAGTACACCAAGATATCATCCACGAAGACCACCCTGAAGGAATCCATGTATGGATTCAACACGTGGTTCCTCAGTTCCATGAAAACTGAAGGCGCGTTCATGAGACCGAATGACATAACCAAATATTTTTATAGACCATACCTGCTCTAGAAGGCTGTGAGAGGTATATCTGATGGTCTAATGTGCAACTGATGATAACCGGACCTGAATTAAATATTCAAGAACACCCGATCTCCACGAAGCTGATCAAAGAGATCATTAATCCTAGGCAAGGGATATTGTTTCTTGACTGTCAACTGGTTCAACTTCCGATATTCCACACAAATCCTAAGGGTGTCGTATGCCTTCTTCACAAACAGGATAAGTGATCCCCAAGGAGAAGTTCTGGGTCAGATGGAACCCTTTTCCTATAACTCCTCTAGCTACTTCGTGAACTCCTGTAACTCAGGTGTAGCCATCCTATAAAGAGGAATGGACACCTGTTCCACTCTTGGAACAAGCTCAATAGAAATTTCTACCTCACGCTCCGAAGGAAACACTAAAAATTCCTCAGGAAAGATATCTCTAAAATAATCCACCACTAGAGGAAAGTCTAACTGTGAAGTCCCCTGGTCATCCAGATATAGAATTGCAATCTGGGCTATAACTCCTCTCAACCGATGATGCTCTGGACCCACTCTGATCTCTCGGACATCCCACTAACCCTTATGAAGAAAATATCCACCCTCTGGTGATAAGAAACTCACCCTACGATGATATCAATCGACGACTGCATGGAATGGAAGTAGCCAGCACATTCTAATAATGACATCATTTCCTGTCATCTCTTGGATAGAGAGGACACACAAAAAGAGACATCAACCAACCTATATAGGGCACTCTCTGCACTGACAAACACTAGCTGTTATACTCCCCAAAGGAGTTTCTAGCTTCAATATTTCAGCAGAATAAAATATGCAGAGACCAAGGCTCTCCATAACAGAAACAAATATAAAGCTATGGGAATACCATGTATCAAAAAGTGAAGAAGATAAAACTGAGGGTACTATGATCGTACCTCGAATGGTAGAAGGTATTGGATCCTACTCATGTTGGGTCTGCTCCACTGTAAATGTGCGGTCTGTGCCACAATCCTGATACCTTTCATGACCACTCTGAGCAGATCTATCCTGATGTCGCTGAAAACTGGTCGACTGTCTACCACGACCATGACCTCCACCTTGGCCTGAATGGCCGGAAGAACTCCAGTTCCTAGACAGGTGAGAATCTAGTGGCACTTCTCGTGAATGAGGAGTCATAGATGAACCATTTTCCACATCTACTGGTGAGAAGAACTATCAAAAACTATTAAGATGACCCATCATGCTGCAAGATCAGCACTCCATAGGGTCTCTCGGGCAACGTGGCCTCGTATGCCTGCTTCTCCCACACTGGTAGCATACAACATAGCTACCGGAAGATGCATCCCGCCTGCTCATATCTCCTCGTGCAGTATACCTGCAGTGCTTCCTGCTATCATTAGGAGGAAGACTAACTCTAGATGTTGAACCGCCCCGACTCACTACTTCAGAATCCCCCATATTGCGCTCTGTGATCAGTGCATGGTTGAAGATAGAGGATATCAAAGTTAACATTAAGATGTTAACCTATGATTAGATTTCGTGCCCCGGTCCATCCTCAAACTTCCATGCAAGGAACAAATCATCACTTCCTAAAATAGGTGTGAAACTCTGCAGCTCTGTGAAGTGAGAGGAATACTCCATAATAGTATGAGTACCCTTCTCTAGATTCATGAACTCTCAGGCTCGATCGGTCCTCATGGTCTTCGAATAGATGTAATTGTAGAAGATGCGATGAAACTATTCCCAAGCCATACTCTGCTGGAGGCCCTCCTGTGAGATCACATCCCACCACCTCTTGGCGGAGTCTTGGACCATGTAGTTTTTGAGATTCACCCTCTTTTATGGACGTATCTCCCAATGATCGAAAATCGTCATCATGGATTCTAGACAAGACTCTACAGCTTGAGGTCCTCCATCCCCTGAGAAAGTACGAGGATATTGCTGCAGGAAGACTCTTGTCAAATCATCCATCGACAGGGAAGGAGGTGGCGCCCCCTGAAAGGTCTCCATCATACTGAGAAGACCCTCCTTGAAATATACATCATCACCCATGTCTGGTACAACGGCTGCTTCCAAGGCTGGCACTACGGGAGGATCTGCAGGTAGTCCCTAATCAGCCATATCTGGTGTCTGATCAACGTTTAGTAACAAGTAGACAGCTGGAGGATGTCTTGTTGGCCTGACTCTACTCGGTCAAGCACACCATAGATCAACATTATCAAGGACTGAAAACAAAGAGTGTAATAATTGAACAATAGAAAGAAATAATTCACGTTTTACAAAACATGACTACACGGAATGTACAATTCCTAAACAGCGTGTTCCCTTAAGTCATTTACATGGGTTTGTAATCCTGCCTAAACTGGTCATGTAACACCCCAAACACACGACGTAATGCCTTTAACAAAGACTACACGGTGTGTACAATAATTATACTGAGTGTACTAGACAAGCTTCACATGGTCCGTGATGTTATTTACGTGGTCTATCACACGGATGAAACTACACAGCGTGTTCCAGATGGACACGACATGTATGAGAAGGGATAACACTAAATTGTGTTCTTCGTGACACGGTCGGGTACCTGGGTCAGACTACATGGGGTGTTCAAGGCAGACACGGTGTGTACGTGAAAGGGTAACACCAACCCGTTTTGTTCGTGACATGGCCGAGTACCAAGGTCAGCATACACGATGTTTTTAGATGGCACAGAACATGTATTAGACATGACCCGGCCAACCAATGTTGTTAGTGACACGGGTGAGCATGGGTTTGACACTACAAAACATGTTTGGATGATACACAATGTGTTCACTCTAGGTTTTCACAATCTCGTGTCCCTGCCCACACGGCCTATGACACGGTTAGAGACTAAACAACGTGTACATATATTTCACAGCGTGTACTTAAGAAAAATAGTTTCTTCCAGACAAAAAAAAACACATGGAGTGTACGTAACATTACACATCATGTATTCTAGGTTTCTACGGATAGTAGGCCTCAGAAACTACTCCAGGACCCAGAAAACACTTGAACGAACAGGGAATGTTACAAATTTTGATCTGTGAGGGCAAATACTCCATGCGAATAAATTTTTGGGATCTCATACATGTTTTAACTAGGAAAACAGAGAAATGATCCACTTAATTCTGGTCCATGAGGGCTCATAACACCCCAAGAACCAAACTTTTTGGTCCATTCAAGAAAAACTTCACAGAAGCAATACCCAATCAAACAGAAAGTATTTTTTTCAAGGCATTTATCACAACAACATTCATATTCTACAAAACATCTAACACAAAAAAATTCATTCGCTAATGAATCCTAGATGGAAAGGCAAGAATGCATGACATGTGATTTCTAGCAAGTGCCTATAAGATGCATTAGAGGGTATACCCTCATCTCATTGGGTTTTGATAGAAATTGAACCTTAATAATATCAACAGTAATGACACTAAGCATGTGAGTCACCCAACCGTGAAAATCAGATTAACCACTAACTCAGAAAACCAGAAAATAGCAATAAATGAGGTAGATTGGATTTTCCTTATACACGGGTCAGCTACTCCCAGGCACAACTATTTAAAAAGTACCTATTCCTACCTAACTATGTCTAAAGGAACCAAACGTAATTCAAGATAAAATAATTCCTATGATACCACTTTGTAACGTCCCGGTTCCAGAACCCACCTAGAGGCGCCCCATACCCGGTTGGTCACATGGCCTCAAGCACATTTCCCTGAAGGCTAGAGGCTACCGACTAGCAGTGAGGGCCTTGGGTGTGATAGTGGGGAAACTATTCCCTCATTGAAAGAGTACACAGTGGAAGTAAGAAAAAACATATAGTAGAGGAAGCAGTAAATATCCAACAATAGTGAACAACAGAAGACTGGAATAATAAACAACTGGAGCACACATACACACACACACACACATATATATATAATGATGCATGATACATATGTCTAATAAATCATCCAAACAAGTCAAAATTCTGGGAATACGTGCTAAACCAAATTGAAAAAGAAAACAGATAAACTCCTCAGCATCACAATACATAGCTTGGTCATATACTCTCTAGCTCCATAGAAAATCATGTACCTGAAGTAGAAGGGCGCTTCCACTTATCTATACCTGCAGAAATATTATTTGTTTGGTCCCAAAAGCATGGCCCAAGTAGGGTGTGAGGCTAAATCTCAGTAGGCAACCACCCAATGATCTGTGCCTAAGAGTCAGTGAATATATGGCAGGTAAAAGTACAAGAAAATAGTAAACAATATAGTGCTCAGCAATAAACATTTCCACAAGTCAACAAATCAATCATGCACAATAACCCTCTAGGATGTGCAAACAGCCTATCCTCTCTGGTATAGTATATGAAGACTCTCTGAGGAAGTACTCATAGTCAATTCCCCTTATAGTTTAAGGTAGTCAGGATCTCTCTGAGAAATCTCACTCGGTCAATTCCTCTTATAGCCACTAGTTCAAGGACTCTCGGAGGAATATCACTTGGTCAATTCCCCTTATATCCCAGGTCATAAATAGACTCTCTAAGGAGGCACTCACCGTCAATTTCTCTTGTCATATAAACAGTCCAGGAATAAAACAAAGACTCCCTGAAAAATCTCACGCGGTCAATCCATTTATAGTATAAGGAAATCATGGACTCTATGAGTAAGCTCACTCGGTCAATTCCCCTTATAGTCCCATGATGATCTAGGCTCTCTGAGGATGCTCACTCGGTCAATACCCTTTATAGCCAAAAATACCCAAAGACTCTCTGAGGTAGCTCACCCGGTCAATTCCCCTTATATTTTACTACACCAGGTTCTCAGAACCCTGTGTAGGTCAACGAGCATAGCAGAGTAATATGGCAAAGTAAACCTATATTACTACATGGCTAAATAGTAGACAGTATAACAAGCATGTCTGAATACAACTCTCCTTCCTTTAGCAATAGGCATGGAAAATAGGAAAGCCATCCAAACTTGCTAAACATGACAAAACGGTCGTAAACAGAACAAGCATTGGCAAAACATCCAAGGCATTGCAAAAAAAACCCTAATCATATCCAATTAACCTCTACACAAGAATACAAGTATGGAATGAAATCAACAGGGGTAAACCGTTAAATACACAATACTCCGTTCAAGGGTGTTGGTGAAAGTTTCACATAATACTGAATGACTTCGAATGGAAAGGAACCAACCACCTACCCCGGGGTCAGGAGATCGCTATATGTGAACCTAGAAGATTTAATATCCTTATAAGGTCGATGATCTACAAAAAATTCTAAAATTTTCAACCCACAATAACTCAGAAAAAGAGAGGAATCACAAAATGAGGCTAAAGCGGAAGAGTGAACTCACTGATGTGATTCCAACACAACCAATGGTGTTTGATTTGGGTGACAGATGGAGTCTTGTGGGATCATCACATATCTGTGACCGTTTAGAGCTCTCGGTCAGATGGGACCTAAAAGAAGTTCATTTTGGCGATTAGATGCGACCCCGGTGCATTTAATAAAAAAAATAGAGTACATGGTGTCTACTTTTGAGGTACACAGTGTGTACTCTTTTTTTTTCGTACTCCACATTAAGAGGCCTCCAAATCACTCCCACACGGCCGTGTGTGTGGCTGATACGCGGCTAACACACGTCCTCCAACGACAAGGAAGTACACGACATGTACCCATAATGTACACGGCGTGTACTAAGAAAATTTCCAGAAAATCCTTTTTCCTAAAAAATGACTAGGAAATGAAAAACATGCCAGAAAAGAATATCCAGGTACTTACAAATAGGGAATCCTAAGGTTTGATAGTTTTTTCCACCCTAAGTGGGGAATCCCCATCCAATGGGAAATGTTATTGTGTTGGCCGCAATCAAGGGAACATTGAGGTCTGTGATTCTTTCTATAACCATGATACATCAGATTCCACTTCGAGGTCTAATATATATTTTAACCATCCAATGTTTTCTCCTAGTTCATATGTCCCACTTCTCTAAATAGATGGATTTATCATCTATTATACTTTTTTTTCACACCGAGCATAGACCACATCGGCATAGGGAGTCTCTACCAAAAAATCATTGAAATCACGTATATTCATCATATAGGGAAACCATATTAATTAATCCATGATGAGTGGAATGATATAAATATCCCTCATATATAAGACTCTACCTTGGGTCCAATCTTGTGGGAATGATCACGCTATGATTACTCTAATTTCTCGTATAACTAGGATACATTGGGTGTCTTATTAATAATTAATCACAAATATCTAGTGCATATGTGCCCACTCATATTTAATTTTTGTATGTTGTTAAACTACATGATATTAATGAAATAAGTGTTTTTCGATTATAATAATAACCAGGATTTGTATGATTCCTCATAATGGTTCAATCCCCTCGTTAGAATATTAAATGCCTCCCGGCATGGTAGAATATTTCCTTGTTCTAAACTATATATCTTCATCATATAATAAATAATTCATAATTGGGAATTGGATAAAGAACTGTGGATATAAATAGTAGTATTAAATAATCTAATTCCACTTTATTTAGTATACATAATAAACTTAACATCTTGTTGTTCTATTATGCAAATCATCCCCACATTGGGATTATGAGGAGAATCTTTAAAATATCTTAAATATATTAGAACGTCCTATGGTAGAAAAAAATTTCTCCCTAAAAGGGTGTGATATGCCCAACCTGCCATCTTCTCAACCAATGTGATTCCCTAAGAGTCAGTGGGTCTGAAGATCTAACTGTCCTCCTACCTTTGGAAAGAAGATTTGTACCTAGTTTTGGATGAGGGAACCATTGGTAGTTTCTAATAATAATGATAATGGTGACACAATGAAAGTAATTCTGAAAGAAATGAACCCATCATAATCAATATTCAATCCAAACTAAATCCACCTAGATGGGGTTTCCAAGTAGTCTCATCTTATGGAAAAAAATAGTGAACCCAACATGAATCTCTAGATAAAAAATTGATTGGGTTAATTATCCATGAGGCATTTTTTTACACTATATAAAAAAATGGCAAAACCGAAATGAATATATTAAAAAAAAATAGATTGTGTAAATTTTTTATCAGTCCATTTTGTTTCCACACTATACACAAGGAATGATCCTAACATAAAACCCATAAATAGTAAGATTGTTGGCATACCATGTGTTATGATAAATTTGGATATCAAACAAAGATGAGAAGAATGGATTATATCTTATATATGGTCTTATGTAACCAGGGTTCTAATGAGATAATTTCAACCTGACATTGACATGTCCAAATGAGAATAATGGCTAGATCAGGACCAATGAACAATTGTGTCAACCATGAATATCTGATTGGGCACATCAAGACAAAGTTATTTCACTAATTGTTGACCTTGTTCATTGTTTTTTGTATGAATTTAGATACAGCTCTCATCAATAGTATCACTATGCGAGTTAATGTCTTCATTATCCAATGACCATTTTAGAAAATTACATATGGGTGAAACCCATGTGGGATGCCGAATATTCTCACATTCATGAATGCTTCAATGTTAGGTGGAGAACACAACGGTTCAAGTGTAACACTAAGGTGGTGAAATCTTCCCATCAGCATATCCAAGCAAGGAAATCGCAGATTCTTCATCAACTAGGGAAATTTGCAGTTAAGCCAGTGTCCCTCGTCGCCACATGCAATTGTTTCAGCAGCTTCCCCCAAGAGCATGACAACCACCACATTCAATCTTAGATGAAGGTGGGTCATGGAATCAAATATTGCTCCCTTCTAGTTCTGGAGCTTCGGAGGAGGGATCCTATTATCCAATGTCACCATCACCATCCCACAGGTATGAATTAGACTTCTATTAATTGTACCACCTGAGACATTTTCACATTTTATTCCCATATACAGACTGCATGGAAGACACTTCGAGTAAGGAATACATTAGATATCCAAGAGAGGTCTCATATCCCCACTCCCACTAATGATTTCTGATAGCATATTACAATAGTGAAAAGTGAGTGATACTATATCCTCAGTCATACAAAAAATCTATGGAAATATTCACATATGAGACATGGGGTTGTGCATTTTCTAACCTCCATACATGAAACCCAATGGTATATTACGGTGACACCGGGAGGAAAGAAGTCAGATTGTATCCCCACATCAATTGAAAGATTCTTCCCGTATATTATGATGTCTGAAAATGTGGAGTCTTAAATTTCTATGTTGAAATTTATAAATTTATAATAGATCGTAGAAACAACTGAATAACACCTCTGGCATGTCCTTACACTATTATATATGTGTGGATAGTTCATATTCCTATCCTAATATCCATGAAAACTCAATAGCCTATTCATCAAAAATAATAGGCTTTTCTGGAGAATGCACACATTCTTTCTCCCATTTAGAAGGATTACTGGCATATTTTGGTAAAGAATGAGGTATCAGACTGGTCTCTTATTCCCATTCCAATTGGCCCTCACCAGATGAGGGCAGAACATGACCCGATACAAGAGAAAACGCATGTAAAAAATGTTCCATGGAATATTAAAAAGGCCCAGTATAGGGCCCATATCCCCATCATTGTTTGGACTCACTATGTGAGAGTGGAAGATTCCCCAAGAACGGCTCATATTAAACTCGAATAAGTCAATTTACATTCTATAAAGGCCCAAGTTGAGTTTTATAATCCAGTTTTGGACAGGGGTAACCATGTGAGAATGGCACATGCCTTAGGAAATTTTCATATTTCTATTAGTGGGTCTTCTAGGAATATTCATGCATACTATGGAAGCTAGGTTCATAGCCCTAATTTATCAAATTAATGACTTCCCTGGAATTATTTATTGGGTCTGTAGGTATTTTTTGGAGAAAATTTTTTTTTCGGACTAGGAACATATTCCAAATAAAGTAGGGGATCGATATGTGATATCATAACATTGCTTAGTGTGGGATCATACTCCCCCCAAGAAAGGCAAGTAGCATATTCTAATTGATTAGGATTGAGACAATATTCTCATATTAACCAAGGATCACCAAGTGAGAGTGGAACCTGCCTTGGGACATGCTCAAAATAATGTATATAATGAGACCTATAATTATCATATTCTACAAAATTCTCAGTAGTAGGTGCATATTTTCTCATAACCAGATGGTTATAATCATGTTTCGAGAAATGCCACACAGCAGGATCATATTATTGCACAATTCCAAATGGTAGGTCAGTATATTCTTTAAAAATTACATATTGTGAACCATATTCCTAGTCTACTCAATATTAGTGTCATTGAGGTTGTTCAAGACCCATTCTCATAACCACAAGGGTTTGTAAACTGTTCCATCAAATCATAAGCTGGTCATTATCATGATATTACTCCTCATAATATTATAGATATGGATTATAGGGATTCTACCAATGACAACCACCATAGTCAACCTACCCATGACAATTATATATATATATATATATATATATGTTTCCAAAACTCATGCTCTTTCATATATAGATGTTCTCAAAACATTGGATTCAATCACATGTCGTTCTCCATTAGCATCTAGAAGAACTCTACTCCAGTCACTATAAGACCCTCATAAGAACCTTCTACATTATGAATAAATAGTTTTCTATATGTCTAACGAATTGGAGGTCAAAATTGACACATGGAGGCATTAATTCATAAACAATCTCTCCATAATGTTCTTTTCCCTCACCATTCATAACTATAATGTCCCAGATGAGCTAGAGAAAGGGTGTGTCCTTTATCTGCATCAAAATATGTGGGAAAATAAATAGTTAATGAAGGATAATTGAATCCACTTTATATGATACATGTATCAACTTTATCTCATCAATACTCTCTCATGGCATTTGAATAATGTCACATTTTACATGGCTCATAACCTTGGAGTGGATGAGCATGGAAAATTACAATGTGGTGTTTGTTATCACACTATGACAAGCCTCCACTGAGTTATTTAACATGAATCTCTATATGTTATTATCCAAGGATGGGGGAAATATGGAGAACTACACTTCACTATGTCCCCAGAATTAAAAACCCTTCAGATATTGTGTCCTAGCATGTCTTTTACTCTCTAAAAATAAGAAGAATAGGTAACAAGTGGGGTGGTTGGTCAATAAAACCGAATTTTTCCACATTAATTATCCATATACATAATGAAAATTGGGAGAGGATAGTCAAAAAGTATTTTTAATGGTCCACTAAAAGGATCAAGAATGAATTACATACCTTGAATCCAAGTTTTGAATCAACTTAATAGAATCTTATAGAAACTGGCACTCATCGTGGATTGTTATCTCACCTAGCTCCTATGAAAGAAAAATTAGCCTACATAAAATTAGTCACAATAGCAGCCACCCTAACATTATTCAAGGAGAAAACCCAACTCTTCAAGCTATTGGAATATCTACCACCACCTCTACCTCTTTGATACTCAGTTTCATAGAAGATTTAGTATATATATGTTGCTGCTGTAAACAAACCCCATCAAAATGTGTTGGAAGAATTTATATCACACTCACAACCTCTAGTTTCATCATCCCCTAAGAAGGTCCAAGGGTAGTCCCTAGTGATTGTAGATCTACACTATCATACTGGGTGGGGGAATTTATATCTTAATGTTCATCTCAGGATTCATCAAATCCCCATATACAATCAATAGATCCTGAAAAACCAGATCAGTCAATACCATTTGTAGTCACAAATATTTACCAGCCTATATGGATGGTGACATTTTGATCATCGTCTTCATCATAGATTGAGTCAGTCTTCTCTAGGATGGGAGGTAAAAATTAATGGTCATTTACCCATCTTTTCCTCCCATCGCAAAACAAATCACTGCTATTTGGGGAGCATTCAGTTAACATTAGAAAAAACTCCCTCAAGTACATTACTCAAAATCTAAGACATGAGGAATTTATGTTGTAGGTGATCATACCCCACCGGTGTCCCAAACCAAAAGAACCCAATATGGAAAAGAGTTCAAATAATGATTATGATGACGCTAGTACAAAATAATACTATTACATTGAAAGTAATGGAACAACCACCATTTCTCGATATGCCACTATGAAGGTCATCACTATCAATATGATAATCAATATGGATCAAGAAGAAAATATAGAGGCCCACAATACAGAACACCTACCTTGAGATGAGGGTGATCTGGATTCACCAGCTGAGGATACACACACTTGTAACCATATAAGGCTCAAAAATATTTCACCTCTAAATAAAGAGTTGTCACCTCTATTGTGGAACAATTTGAAATATAAAATTGAAAGGTGTGGCTACATCACAATCAATAAAAAAAGAGTTATAATTCCTTCCATGGGGGAATATTTTTCACAATACAAGAGTGTGATACAAACTCTCCGATGACATAATGAGGATCTAATAATGGTCAACATTACATCTCGGTACCATCTTTTGGAAGATATGAATATTCTACCTCCCAGATTCGATACACCACAAAGAATGACAATTGAGCATCATACTGGATCCAAATCCAGGCATATGATTTATATAGATGAGGATGTTAAAAACTATTGTGACATCCCTATGTTGTGGGAATAGCCTCTCCCTCTCTAGAGTGATCATCAGCCTAATGAAAATTCAAGAATTAGTTGGAGGATAAGGTGGGTCCACCTCATTGAGCCCCACCCTCTCCATGCAGATGAGAAGAGGATCAAACATTAGTACCCTTGAATATAAATAACATCCTTGAGTCCCTAGGTACTTGATTAGAAACCATGTAGTGTAGATTCAAACCTTTGAAGTTAGAGGAGAAGTCATATCCCATGTTGGAGGATGACACTTCTCCCCCACCCAATTTCTACAATCCTACCTTTTCTACCCTTGAAAATTAAAGGGACCGTGAACATCATATCAAACACATCATATCCCAATGTTGGCAAATGATGGTCCAGTGGGATCAATAGGAAGTAACCATGATGAGTTTCTTTTGAAATATATGAGAGGGTCGGACTTTTTTTGGTACAATAGTCTTCCACCAAGATCCACTATAGGATGATAAGAACTTCCTCGTGATTTCCATTATTAGTTTAGCTCCATGTTGTGGAAAATTAAATTTTTAGACCTATCGAACTCTATGAAATTCCAAAATGATAGGGTTTCTAACTTTATATCCATATGAAATGTTTTAACCTATTCTCTCAACATCTCCCTCTCATGGGAAAAATGGCTTGTGCTCTATGCAAACAATCTCTAGGTTGAGTTACCAACACCTCTTTTCCCAATGAAGTATCCTCGTGGGTTTCGTGAATTTTCAGAAATAGAACAACAAATAGAGGATGTGATTAGGTAAAATCGATCCAAGTCATGACTCATTCCCACAATGTAGAGGAACAATATATGAAAGGAAAATGGTGCAGTTGTCACTATTATGCTGGAAACATTTCCCATCCAAGAACCTAGTTGGGCTGCGAACCATTGAGCACCGGATGTCGTGCAACGACAACCCTATAATATCATTCAGATAGAAGCATAGAAAAATTAGGGTCACCCAGGAATTGAGGAACATATAAATAAAGAAAACTAATTATGAAATAATAATTTCCCTTGTTATTTATTGTCATCTATGGATTAAATCCTTCTCAAGATGCCACACCCTATGATGATCAATGAGGTCAAACTCATAGACCATCATAACTATTGTCTATTCAATAGAAAGCTATAAAATAATATCCTAGAATGCTTCATCTTCGTGGATTCCCTTAAAGGCATGGTCGATTAAAAATAGGTGGTGTTGTAGAACTCCTCAAATAAGGTCGCCTACATAACCACTTCCATGTTAGAAGAAGAGGGCAGTCATTATTAATTTCTAGCCGAGAATGAGTGAATTTTCCGAAACTAGACGAATCGAAAGATAGTTGATCGAGATAAATCCACCATAAGAGAATATCTATATAGTCCCACAATATATCCACCACTAAGTGAGGTAACATATGATATACAACCAAGAGGTGTGAATGACCTCTTGAAGTAAGAAAAAACAAGGATGTTTCCCAGTACTGATCTAAGTATCACAGAGAGGGGGAGGGGTGAATCAATGATATCATTTTCTTTTATGTTTCCGTCTTTATGAAGCAACCTTAATCTCCTGTTGAAGATTTAATTCCATAATGAACATAATTAAAAGGCAGATCCATAGGATCACTAATATTTATAAGGTTCACTACTCCGCACGAGTATCTACATCCTTGGTATAGTATGGAAACTCTCAAATATCACAAAATACACTAGGAAACAATCAATTATTATGGAATACAACGTATAAGATATACACTTACACGCATTTAGAAGGTTGAAAAAAAATCTCAAGTGTGTTTTCACACACTTAGAAAAAATAGCAATAACATAGTTTTAATGATTTTTAATATGTTTTCATTGTTTGATCATTCAAAATAGTTATTCTCTTTCCTACCTAGATGCTGGTAAGAACTAACATTCACATTGCATAATGCTTCTGATGAAATAAAATATTTTTCTCACCCATTTCGGTTTCTTTCATTCATATATTGACTTTTTTGTGAAGCACCTCTTGTGAACAACTTCAAACATGTGCACAACTCTCTTCCTACACGAAACATATCCATAATATGCGCAACTCTATTTGATTATCGTAACTCTCTTTACATAAAATTCTTCCACGATCCAAATCATGGGATTTCTCTATGTTTTGAGCTATTTAAATGAGGGGGTCACCTCTTATTTATAGCAAATGAAGAACCATGCATGAAAAACCATGATAGTTCACACAATATTCTGATGTGTTTCACAATATCCTCTTCATGCATGCAATACTACATTTCAATTTTCATAGGGAATGTAATTTTATTCGAAGAACTTCATCTTTCGCGCACATTCATTAATTGTTTGTGCTCTTCTTTCCCTTTGCATTTTTTATTTTTTTTCATCCTGATGTATTATTTTCATTGAACATACCAATCCAAATCCAATCTATTGCGCAACTATTTCCTTTTCCAAAAACACATTTCTCCATCTCTTCAATTTTATTCCAAAATATTTGGAAATCATTGGGAAACAAATCCCCCTTAAAATCTACTTTAGTGAGAACACCAATTCTACTTCACAATCATCTTGATTATTCAAAAAAACTATTTTTTATGACCACCTACTACCATGATATATTACCTTTGATCGATCACCATTAGTATCATCACATTTTCATTGTAATGTACTACATCTTCCCACTCTCCTAGTAATATCATTCATTCCAATCAAAACTAAATATAATTGGTCTCATATTTACTCCTCCTTTCCTTTATAAGGATTTACTCACATGTTATCAAAACAATATATGATACTTTTGAAATAAAAATTTGTAATGATTCATCTATTAGTTCAAGTATTTTACAACATGACTTTATTTACCCCCTTTTTGACAATAAAAAGACAACAATCCACCTCTCCATCCAACTTGGTCCCAAAAAACAAAATGGGAGGATTCATATTCATCTTTAATGCAACTTCCAAATCATGAAAATTTCTTTCCTATGATATATTGAGCACATTCACCAACCCACCAAATGGAACCCTCATTAAATAGATATATCATATTTGGTTCTGTTGACATGATACATTTGGTATACCCCTTATATGATGATGAATCCTCCTTAGAATATGAGTGCCCTATATATAACAGGGGAACGAGTGTCCATATGAATAGTAACCAAGGATATAGGGGATAGAACGTTCATGGTCAGAACAAATATTTTGGTCATGTCCTCATAGGGGACATATATTCAGCTAAGACCCATGATCAAGCACTCTAAAAGGCCCCGAAGGGTAATTTAGGTGTTTCATAACATTTTTTAAGTCATGAAAAGCCTATTTTCTATCATAACCACCTAATGGATGTGTGATTATATTATTATCCCAAAAAAATAGGAGAGGCCTACCCAACAAATGTTTTTGGAATTATATTATCCATTAGACTTTAAACAATCACAAGGCCCATCTACCTTGATTTATTTAGTAACTGAGTCACTTGCCTCAGAGAAGCCCCACCTTAGAATGATCCGAACTATGAAAAAAAATTACGAAATTATGAATAAGTTTGTGGTTGTACTAGTCAATCTATCTATCCAAGATGCTCTTCATATTACAAAATCACTTAGAGAGGCACTCATTTAAGCCGTCCAGATACCATAGTAGTTTGAGACCAAATTGACTACAATAGATGTTTATAAAGTGGAGACCATGTTAGTAGAATTCCACATCGCCATCTGGTTCATAGGTTATGACCTAGAAGAAGTCATATATGAACATTATCACCCTATATTATTTGGTTAGGATCAATAATGTTGACATCCAAAGGGATCTTCTTGATAATGGTTCAGGGATCATCGTCATCCCGATTCAAACTATATGATGTTTGGGATATTTAAAATGTGACAAATCTCCCACAATAATTACTTGTAATACATATAATATATCTTATAAATGACCTCTCGGTAACATCCAAATCAATGTGCACTTTGGGAATCTCACATCAAACCCTGAGTTCATGGTTATCCAGCACCATATACAATGACCTACTCCGGAGGTCATGGATTAATAGTTCCATGGGTGTACCATCAATATTCCATCCATGTATTAAATATCCCATCAATGGAAAGGTTTGTATAATACATTGTGAAAATTCCCCTTTGATACTTGTGGATCAATATATTCTAAATTATATTTATGCCAATAGGGATGAAAATAAATTAAAAGAATTATGATACCCATGTTTCAACCCCCAATGAAAATGGGAACATCATTTTGAATCCTTGGTGTATGCTCAACAGAGACAATGTCCCACCCATAAATCTAGTCATGGTTATAGAACTATTCCTAACGACTCAAAATCCCCTATTCCTAAGTGAAATTGTAAAAATAATAATCTACAACATCTCTCTACAACAACTCAGGAAATAGAAGATGATAATGTCTCTTATTATTTAATCTCATTCCTCAATAGTGATAGAGAATCCCCAAGATTTCCATCTATGTCAAGAAATTTTTCCTCATACTCATAATTTGAAGAATGTAAAAATGACATAATTAATTCACCTCCTGCATTTGACGAAGGTGCCTCCACCACCAGATATGATCTTTGAAAGACAAATATAGGATCAAAAGAAGATATGCAACCTACATTGGTTAGTGTCACCATACCCCTAAAATAGAAATATATGTACATCACATTTCTCATGAAACATTGATATGTATTCACTTAAAACTATAAAAGATTCTCATACTGAATCCATATGTTTATACACACCTTCTTAGCTTATACAATGAGCCTCAAGGCTTCAAGAAGGAAACTAGGAGGATGCAATACACTCTTTCCACCAATAGAGAGGTACAAGTTCACACATTGATCAATTCAAACATTTAAATGATTTGGAATACCAAACATAGATCTCTAACATCACTCTTTTTAAGAAGAAGAATGGGAATATTAGGTTCTACATTGATTTAAAGAGAATATTCAAAACTTCCCAAAAGATTATTTCCCATGGACGATCATAGAACTCATGATCGATTCAATGGATTGATTCTACTCCCTTTTATTCATGTATTGTTATTCAAGGTACAATCAAAAAGATATTGGCCCTGATGTTGAAGAATCCACTACCTTTAGAGCGCCTTAAAAGATATTTTTCATTGAGGTCATTCCCTTTATCATAGAGAATGGTGGTGCCACATTCCAACACACCATGCATCATATATTTAATTCATTCATGGCAAGAATAGGTGAATGTTATTTCAATGGCCTAGTGGTCAAACCCCGACATCAATGTGATAACTTCATGGAACATCAAACAATCTTCCACAATCTGTGACAACATATTCTAAAGAAAGATCCACTGAAGTAGTATTTTGGGAAAACATATAAGAAAATCCTATTTATAGAGACATTACATAGTGAAATCTAGTTGGACCTAGTGAATACTAGTGTTATATTGAAATTTCCTCATATAAATAGGAAATACCTGAGGGGGATCCAAGGTAACCTCACAAAAATTTATCACTTCATTGCCAACATGGATGGAAATGATCACCCCATTACCTAGAAAATGCAGAAGGGAATAACCTATTAATGGGGAAATGACTACCAAGAATCCTTCAATAGTCTCAAGCAGAATCTTCTAAACCAACTGGTTTTTATGCCTTCAGTGGAAGGGAGGAGACTCATCTTATATGTGGCCACCATGTAATTATAATTGGGAATGATCCACACAATAAAAAATTAAGTAAGGATCTAAAATAGTCTATAATACCTTAGTAGAATGAGGCTAGGTACTATGACTTGATACTCCGATGTCGAGAAGAACTGATTTGTACCCATCTTCATAGTGAAAATGCTGAGGCATTACATGAAGAACCTCAAATACCTTCTGATCTCTAATATTGATCCACCCAACTACATCAATGTCATTCTTAATTTTATTAGGCTATCTACCCAATGGGAAGTATTTGAAAAATGATATAACATATAGTTTGTGTCACAAAAGATATTGAGATGGAAATCCATGGATTATTTCCTAGAAGAACACCCCTCTATTAAGAATACACTAGTGGAAATACAACTTCTAGAAGAAGAGGTATTTAATTCCCATCACACTCCCCGTACATGGGAGATGTATTTTGACGGTGTCTCCCAGAGTCCTAATGGTAAATGGATGTATAACCTCAATCTCAATCTATTTGTCTTAGTGATTGAAATTTCATAAAAATATGAAGTTTCTTTCCCTACACATTCTCATAATTCTAAGTCAATATTAATGATAAATTTGAATAAAAAGCCATAATTTCCAGCATGAAACTATCCCTATAGTTGCATATAGCCTACATGAATATAAAAGAGGATTCCGAACAAGTGATAAAGTATATCAATGGGGAATATAACATCAATATGAAGTAATATCCCCTATCACTAGATATATCTGGGGAATGATGGATGAGTTCCCTTTTGAGACAACATCGCATCATGTTAATTGATCATAGAATGTTCACATCGGTGCATTGGATAATATAACCACCACCCTATCCGATCCTGATTAAGAAGAATAAATATTCAGTTTCATGCACTGAATAATGGATTTATTGATCATCTTCTATGATATGGATGATATAAATGAGATCAACACCACCCCAGAGTCATAAGGGAATAGATTCAACGTCTTACATTGAACTTCACCATGTAGGATATTCCATATTAGAAAATATATCATTGAAAATGATGGTTTTAAGAAATACTACTCATATTAATTGTATATAAAGAGATTCCCTACATTATAGAGGAAGCCCATGTAGGCTCCTTCGATGCTCATTAGTCTGGGACTAGGATCCCACACCAAATTAGGAGGCCTGGATACTACGAGAAAACCATGACACAAAACTATGTGGAGCTCTCATGGAAATTTCATTCATGTCGTATCAATGAAAAAATTATCCATAAACCCCTAGTATATTATTTATAGACCTAAATATTCTTGTTGATTTTACATTTTGGGAATAGATATTGTGGGTCTATATCTCTTGAAAATAGATAAGAAGTTTATATACATCATTAATGTTGCCGAATTATTTTAAGAACGGGATGTGGCAATACCCCTCAAGGAATTTGGGATTAAGAATATAATAATCTTCCTGATGTCTTATGTAATCACTGGTTTTAGGGTCCGTCACATGATGTTGATGGAAAATTACACCAAATTCATTCGTATGGAGTTAAATAAATCATACTAGGAGTATAATATCTTGCTGAATCACTCATATCACTATCCTGCAGTGGAAAATATATAGATAAAGAGATTCAATAAGACTATTTAAAATATATTTTATAAGATGGTGAATAAGGATCAGAAGTAATGTCCAGACAAAACCCTCCATACTTTATGGGCCTACCATATAACCCCAAATAAGTTTTCATAAGAAATGCAATGTTAATTATTGTACAAGACTGTGGAAGTGTTAGACCAGGAAGTCCAGCTACCTTCACTCGGAATATCCATTAGTGGATAGATTTTATATGATTATAAATTGAAATAATGACTATATGAATTTTAGTTTCTCAATGATATTTGGTTCCATACTTTTCACAGTCTTAATGTCCATCAGAATAGGATCTCACAAAAAACTAATAAAATGGATTTCCTTCATTCATTCCACTATGGAGAACTGGTATTGTCCATTAGAACCCCAATGATACCCGGGAACAAGCCTACAATGATATAATCCAAATTGGATGGTCTTTATATCATACAGTGGATCAATCGTAAGAGATCCTTCTCATTGGCAAAAAATTATGGAAAGTGTGTCACACCCCTCCCCCAACAAATGTGATATATATTAAGACATACTTTTCATTATTTTCATCAAGAACATATCATCCTGGTTACAAGACATTAAATTATATTAGGAAATTTTAAACGCATAATGTAAAAACATATGAGGACATCCTCACCGCATAATGTTAAACTACACAGCATATCATCCTGACCACATGGTGGTAAACTACCTGAAACCATCTAGGAAGAAATATGTTAAACTTCAAGGAGTCTCATGTCTTGATCATATATGTTAGTATGTATATAGACATCCTTGTTGTATTACATTAAAATTCATGTATGTTGTCTGCATGAAATTATGCTAAACTATATGTATAAAAACATCTAACTAACAACTCACCACAAACGAACTAGATCTATAATAAGGGTTTATGACATACACCAATCACCATGTAAGTTCAACTCGAAAAAAGGAATGATTCCATCCATGATGTAATGCCCCGACCCCAGTTACCCAGAATCGGTGCATTATTACATAACATTCACATGATACAAGGAATCATGTCCTAAAAGACCGATCAGTTTAGTATCCCTGGATGTACTTGATTCATCCATAAGTTTTTCATTACATCAGGAAATAAAAAACAACTACATTGTGTTCCCTATGAACACTCTTATATCCCTTTTCCTATTCCTACAGGTTAATCGTAATATAGTTCTTCGCATCCAAGAAAAAATAAAACATAAGAAAGGGGTGATATTAGATTCTCAGTAAGGATAACAATATAGCAACAACTGTCATAAATAAGAATAAACATTTAAAGCAATATATATGTCTAGAACACATGCCTTTTAAACATAAACTTCATCACAATATTGCAATAATAAATAAAATAATTCCATTTACTTATTCACATGTATATTATACTTGTCTAATAATCACATGTAATATCAATATCAAATTTCATAATGATGAAATGCATAATGCCAGACTTCATAACCACACAATAAATGCCTTTTACCAAGACTACTAGTAAGATTTTGTCAAGGCCTTATGCCAAGAGACAAGTTTTCATAATGTGACCTACTGATTCATCAAGGAGCTATAGCAGGATCCACTCATCACTTACTAAGTCTAATGCATTCTTCATATGAAAAGGTTTAATCATAACATACACATTCGTATTAGAACTACCATACGAAATGTCAATGCTTTATCCATATATCATGAATTGTATATAAATAACACATCCACAGTCAAACATATCACAAAACCATCAATACAGTATGAAATATTTTAATCATAATAAAGCATCCTCGATCAAGAATAATATTCCTTAAAGGATGTTGACATAGTTGAAAATGATCAGTAAAAATCTTTGAGAGAAATATCTTTTTTCCTGAAAACATTTAAAAGTCTCACTATTTATCAAAAAGCTATTTAAAAAAGATGTTTTAATCAAAGTGTCCCATACCACTTTAAAACATTAATATTAATATAAATAAAACCTTAAAAACATATTTAAAACAAGGAAATTAATGAGAATGATTAAAAGAATAAATTTTTAAAACATTTAAAATGATATTTTAGTTAGAGTTCCTAAAAAAATTAGAGATGCTTGAATAAAAATAATATAACTAATAAAAGAAATTATAATATCATGAAAATAAATGGATTCATGATATACTATGTCAAATTACAGTATATACACCAAATAAAAGTGAATTGGCGCATAACCACAAATAAGTCTCAATGGAATGTAAGTTGAGATGACTTCCTTTATAAAGACCGTAAATTTAGATAAGGACAAATCAATGACATAATTACGTGTGAAAATAATAAATACCCTCAATATGATTTCATGTTTAGTGTAAATCAATCATATGAAATTCACACATATTTTTTGTAAAAACAACACCAATGACTTGGATGTTTAACTCAATTAATAGAAGTTGATTTAAAATTACTCTTATCATGTTTATATCGATGATCTAAGAATATCTCAATGGAGTGATTATGTGTATAAAAAGTATATCCACACAAAATGGATTAGAAATGACTACATAAGTAAATAAATTTTGATTTCACACATAATCTTGGAGTAAATTAATCAATAAAGTTTACATAAAACTGAATTAGTGGAAATAGAAATTTGAAATTCCATTACTGATTTGGTAACTTACAAAAAAATTATCCCATGAAAGAAGGTTGATCGAATGATGATTCATATACCCATAAATTAATTCATATTATTTTAAAAATATAATCATGGGAAGTACATACTCCACACAAAAGGTAATAGTGGAAAATATAGCAAGAATCTCACAGGAATAATGTTTAGATGAAAACCCCTTACCTTGTACTTTTCCTTAGTATAGGGTAGTATAACCTCTTGTATAATGGTGAAATAATGGTTAATAAATTATAAAAGATCCAAATACATAAATATGATATCATATATGATCTTATAATATTGAATTGTTAAAGATATTTCAGTAGTATCTTTGTTTTGGTTGTTAAATAACTCATTTTCCTTTATATGTTTTATTACGTAAGTAATGATTGTTACGTATAGGTTGTATTCTATTAATATATATAATGATATTAAGTTCAAAAAAATTATTTTTAGTCATAACAAGAAAATTATTCTTGAATAGTTACGATGGGGAATGAATCTCTTCACGTTCATGGAGACGGTGAGCTGTACGTACGCACGAGCAATAATATCATTATATTGATGGTGAAATCATAGTTAATTGGATGGTGTATCATATAAAAAGATTAATTAAAATTTTATATTTATTATGTACATTAGTTTTACTAATTATTATACCCATCTAAATAATGATGTGTTTGAATAACAAACTACACCACGACGTGGAGACGGTAATCCGTACATACGCATATATGAGGACTTTTTCATTTATAGAATGGATTGAATAAAAAATATGGTTGTTCCATATTTATAATAAATTCTCATTATATATAAGGTACTAGATTTAACATTTTGGTATGATAACGAAAAATAAATAGTAAGTGGAAGAAGAAAAAAACATGAAAGAGGGTGGTGAAATTATTACCTTTTCTTCGGGTGTTTCCTTTTGAGTTGATCAAAATGGATCCATAGGTTGAATTTATGGTCTAAGTAAGGACTCTAGGTTAAATTGGAAAATTTTGGGAAGATATCTGGGCTGTTTTTGTCTGAGAAAAATGGATTTATAGGTGTGAAAATAAGAGAAGTAAATGTACCATTTTTTAAGAGAGGTGAGGGTAACTTTTGGAAAAGCTCGAAATATTATTTTATAATAAAATAAATTTCTATTTCTAATGGATAATAAATGAATAATTTTGAAGATAAGGTGGGGGTGGGTCGAAATACCCCCAAACAATAGGTTTTTGAAAATTTTAGGTTACCATTGTAACTTTATCTTTTATATTTAACTCTTAGTTAAATAGTTCAACTTTTACAATGTCTTCTTGTATTCTTACACTATAGGGTTAATTAATTTACTAAAATATTCCAAGAGAACCTCAAGTGGTTCATTAATGACATATATAATATTATTTAATCCCATTTTCCAATCCTAATATTTTTATGAATGTTATATCAACCAATAATATAGTATTTGTTTTAAAAACTAATTTATGTCAATTTTGACACTATATGGTATTTTGTTTTTGTGAAAGTCACCACAACCTTATCACTTAGAAAAAAATTTATCTGATCTAAAAAACATGTTATATTAACCAATAAAAGTAATGGATGGCACGAAAACCTTTACATTATATTTATTTTAATATTTATAATATAAACTATTTTAATATTTCATTAAGAATGTAATTACTACATCATCATTCTGTCATACATAAATTTTATAATTTAATATCCAAAAATTGTATATAAAATAAAATTATGTAGGAAATATTTTTATCTTTCTATTGAATATTTATAGTCAAATTTAACTTATGTATATCCCTATATTAAAATGATTTAGAAAATCAACTTTGAATTTAACATTTTTAAATATTCTTTGAATAAAATAATATTAAATGTCCTAAAATAATCCAAGTGGACCTAATGGTTCATATTTTATTACTAAGGTTTCTTTGGGTCGAATTTCATATATCCAATAGATTGAGGACATGTGTTAGGGTAATTATAATATCATTTTACCTTTAATTACCTTATTTACTTTTAACCAATGTAAATAAAAGTAAAATGTTACTATTCACCAAAAATTGTTTTCATCTTACTGAACCAAATTTTACTTACTATTATTAACTTTATCGCTCATATTTTCGAATTTCAATTCATAGAAGCATTGAAATTATGTTTTATGCAAATTTGGAAATTCTCCTAGAATGTGCGTAAAAGATGGCAAAAAGTTCAATAAAGTTTTATAAATCTATTTTTATTAAAAAATGAATCCAATGAATTACATGGGACTTATATAAGTATTATATAGAAATTTTTACTTCAATTAAATTTAAATAAAAAATAATTATTTAAATAAAAATTCGGTTTTAAACTATAACAAGGTGTTTTTCACTATTCAACAAAAATTGAATGTTTTCAGAAAAATACCAAAAATTTACCCTAATATATTTTTGATATACCAAATTCAAAAGTGTATTCTATTTTACCAAATTTGAAACATATAATTTTCATTAATTAATTAAAATTAATTCATGTCGTCAAAACTGATAAGAGGGTTTTTAAAAAGTAAAAACTATGAAAAGATTGACATGTGTTTTTGTCAAATTTAAATGTGAAATTGCTTATAAAGACCTAAATTGTATTAGATTATAAAAACATAATCAAATTATACTTCCAAACCATTAAAATTCATAATTTTAAACAATAAAATTTTTATATTAAAAAAGTAGTTTTCAATTAAAATTTAGTATTTTTTAGTGTTCCTCAAAATAAGAATGTTTTCAAAAAAGTACCAAAACATTATCCAAAAAACATTTATGTCCCAATTCTAAAGAATAATTTAATTTAATTTAATTGAATATATTAAAGTGTCAAATATTAGTTTTAAAGAGGGGTTTCCATTAAAAGGTGGTAACATTGCATGTATTGAAAAATACTTCTTTTTATCTAAAAAATGAATTTGTTCGTATATTATCTCTAAGAAACACATAATATGTATTATAAAATTATACGGAGTATATAAAATTCAAAATTTAGTTAATACTATTCATAACAGCTTTTTGAATGGCTAGTTTGGTAAGTCGTGATGCACTCGTACTCAGTGTTACGTGTAGCGCAAGCAATTAAATATCTTTAATGAAAATAACTTACTATGAAATCTTGGGCTGTTTCATTATTCCACCGTTTGGAATTTGCGTCCTTGGAATTTTAAAATTGTAACATCTTGGAATGTTCCACATCTAAAAAATAGTCAATAAAACAATCACATTAAAAGAAAGAAAGAGATGTTTAATAGTCACTCGATATAACCCATACAAAGATTCCATGTAAGAAAACATGGATATAGAAGATAAACTAAGTGTCAAGTTCTTATGGAGAGTGATAGAAAACATGATCAGGGGAAAGTTAACAATATGAAAACCAGATATTTGTGATAGGATAAAGGGTCATTAGTTTCCTAGTAGGAAAATTAAATAGACAATGTTTTTTGTTTTAAGTTCCATTTCATAAATTTAAGCAATTTATCTATGATATTGACTAATAAAATAAAGAGATATTCTTACTTTTAATGTAGAGTTTCATCCTTTAATAAATTTGGACCAGTAAATCATCTTTTTTTAAACAACAAGTATTAAACATGACTTGGTAACACATGAAGTGATAGAATAACCTTCTATAGAATCACATAATCCACAAAAGAAAAACTATATATTTACATTGTCTTTAGAGATTAACCAAAACCAAAATGGTTAGTACAAGATTTGATGATCCCCAAAATAGATAATCATCTAGAGAAAGAAATAATAATCTTAATTTCTTAAATTAAACAAACAATACCCAAAGTTCAATAAATACCATTAAATAAAGAATTATTCTTAAAATACATTAATATATTCAAAACTAATATTAAAACCCAAAAATTAGAATAATATGATTACATAGTATTCCACATTAAATTTTATCTCTAAATAACATCGAATACGCTTAATGTCACAATCTTAAAATTAATTTACCTAATATCATATTCTCTATGATAGGTTAATAATTTCCATAAATAAACCAAATTGTTATAAATCCAAAATTAAATCATAGATAAAAATCTACCATTACTCCTCATATGAAATCCCATAGTATTCTACATTCCTTAAGCATATAGTGTTCCCAACAGAGTGAACATCTTCCAAAATTACATTTATCAATTTATCCCCAAATCTTTTTCCAAAACTATGAATATCCATTTGATAATTCATAAGATCCCAAATAAACATATTATTTAGGAATAAAATAATTTAACAAAAATGAATTAGTCACACTAACCAGGGACTTCTCGTAGTCCAGTGGTAGGTGATAAATCCCAATCACACACTGGTTGTGGGTTCGATTCTCACAGCTTTGTCTAATGTAATGGGTTTTCACATGGTCTGCGTGTTGTCATTTTTCAAAAACAATATTTTATAACATTCCAAAAATGAGATAAATTTCTCAAAATAACCATAACAGAATTTCACAAAAAATGTTATCTCATACCTGACATTTTCATCCCAATATATAATAACTTGTAATTTCCTCAAATTCAAGGATCATATAAATCCAAATTGTTATTTATAACAATATCAAAAAGAGAAAAGATAATTATTCCTATAATAGAACTTTCCCATAACAAACTGTAGGGTTAAAAATATAAGGGAAAAGTCTTCCAAAGTAATCCCATAAACAAAGGGAACTAATACTTTTATACATTTCACCATAAATTTGGTTCCACATAGGTTCTTTCTTGACAAAGAGGTTATCCTATAGAATAGAAAATTCACTCAGGTAATGCCCAGGTCCACAACATTTACCGAAAATGACTGTAAATTGATTTTTGGAATGTTTTTTATTTTCTTCCATTGTACACTTATTTTTTTTCTCAGCAATTCATTAATTCATTTCCTTCATTCCCACAAATAATTCATTTCATTGTTCCATTGAGACACTTTCCTCGGTGTTTACTTCTAAATTTTCTGCATGTTGGAAATTGAGATTTATTTTCTCTATGTTATTCACTACTGGAGCTCTTATCATTCACCTCCATTCTATTCTTCATTGAGTTTGGGAGTTGGTTAACATCTAGGTTATTGATCATATTTTTGTAAAATTGATTCGGCCTGAACACGATATCTTTTACTCCTATCAACATTCCATTTTTTTTCTCATTTCCACCACCATTCCCATCTTATACATCACGTTCAATGTTACTATGAAATCCTTTGAATCAAGCCATTGACTAACACAAGTAAGCATAGTGCAAGTCATAAAATCAATTGAGGAAAGTTTTAACACATTATTTTCATTCTAAAACACCTTAGTATTAACCAAAGATATTTATTCTCATATTATATTAAAATCCTTAAAATCGGTTTGTAATGAAAATTTGAATTATCTTAAGAATATCCCCTAGGAGTGTCATAACAAAGAGTGCAACAAGGCCCTTGTTGTGTACTAAGATACCTCGAGTCAAGCCCAAAACTCCTTGTCGATGTTTTCACTCCTAGGTACATCTATTCCAGATCCTCCTCTACTTACTCATATCCGGACTGAGATTTATTTGTTGGAAAACCATTATAATATTTACATTACCAAAATTATTTGATATTCTTATATACTAATCCTCAATTTCTATCTTAGGGTAGTGTTTCCTAATCAGAGTTTTTTTTAGTATAGCTTCCAAGGTTTGTACTAAACATCCTATGATACCAAGTGTAACACCCTAACCCCAGTTACCTAGAATCGATGCATTATTACATAACATTGTCATGATACAAGGAATCATGTCTCGAAAGACTAGTTAGTTTATTAGAAATAGAAGTACTAGATACATACATAAGATTTACATTACATCATGAAATAAAAAAACATTGTCTTCCCTTTGAACACTCTTATATCCCTTATCCTATTCCTGCAGTTCAATCGTAGTATACTTCTTAGCATCTTGATAAAATTAAAACATAAAAAAGGGTCAGCTCAGATGCTCAGTAAGGATAACAATATAGAAGAAACATTCATAAATAAGAATAAACTTTTAAAGAAATATATAATACTAGAACACAAGCCTTTTAAACATAAAATTCAGCATAATATGGAAAAGATAAGTCAAATAATTCCATTTACTTATTCGCATGGATATTCTACTAGTTGAATAATCACATGTAGTATCAATACCTAATTTCATAATGATGTAATGAATAATGCCAGACTTCATAACCACACTATCAAGGCCTTGTTCTAAGACTATAAATAATATTTTGTTAAGGCCTTATTCCGAGACACTGGTTTGTCTCATGATACCTACAGATACATTGAGGAGAAATAGTAGGCTCCACCCATCACATAATAAGTCCAATTCATCACTCATATGAAATGGTTTAAACATAAAATAAACATTTGTATTAAAACTGGTATACAAAATGTCAATACATTATCTATAAACCATGAATGGTATAAAAATAACACATCCATAGTCAAACATATCACAAAACCTTCATTATAGTATGAAATATTTTTATCATAATAAATCAACTTAGATCAAGAATAATATTCCATAAAGGATGCAGACAAAGTTGAAAATGATCAGTAAAAACATTGAGAGAAATATCCCTTTTTCATGAAAACAGTTAAAAGTCTCACTATTTCTCAAGAGGATCATTAAAATAGATTTTTTAATCTAAGTGTCAGATACCAAATTGAATCTTTTAATAGTAATTGAAATTTTAAAACATTAATGTTTTTATTAATAAAACCTTAAAACCATTTCTAAAACATTGACATTAATGAGAAATATTTATATGAACAAATTTTTAAAACATTTAAAATGATATTTTAGTTAGAGTTCCTAACCAAATGAGAGATGCTTGAAAACAAATAATTAAAGAAATAAAAATATTATAACATTGTGACAATATAGGGATTCTTGATATACTATGTCAAATTATAGTATATACACCAAATAAAAGTGAATTAGTGTATAACAACAAAGAAGTCTCAATTGAATGTAAGTTGAGACTAATTTCATTATAAAGACTGTATCCTTTGTTTAAGATTAAATAAATGAAATAATTTTGTGTTTCAAATATAAATACACTAAATATGATTGTATATTCATTGTAAAAAAATCATACGACATTCACACACATTCTTGTAAAAACAACACCAATGACTTGGATGATTAACTCAATGAATATAAATTGAGTTAAAATTACTCTTATCAAGTTTATATCGATGAATTGATAATTTATCAATGGAGTGATTATGTGTATAAAATTTATATCCACACAAAGGGGAGTAAAAATTACTACATAAGTAAATAAATTTTGATTTAACACATAATCATGGAGTAAAGTAATCAATGAAGTTTGTGTAAAACCGAATGAGTGGAAATTGAAATTTGAAATTCCATTACCGATTTGGTAACGTACGAAACATACACCACATGAATTAAGTATCATCCAATGATGATATAAATACCCATAAATTAAATTATATTACATAAAAAATATAATCATGGGTAGTACATACACGACACAAAAAGTTAATAGTGGAAAATATAACATGAATCTCAAGGGACTAATAGTGAGATGAAAATACCTTACCTTCTATTTTTCCTTAGAATATGGTAGGTTAACCTCTTCTATAATGGTAAAATCGTTTTTATTAAATTATAAAAGAACCAAACTCATAAATATGATATCATATATGATCTTCTAATATTTCTTTTTTAATATTATTTCAGTAGTATCATCATTTGGGTTGTTAACTGATTCATTTTCATTTATATGTTTTGTAACGTAAGTCATGTTTCTTAAATATAGAATGTATTTGATTCATATATAGAATAATATTAAGCTCATAAACATTATTTTTAATCAGAAAATTAAAAATTATTCTTGAATGATTATGATGGGGAATGAATCTCAACGAGTTCGTGGAGATGGTAAGCTGTACGTATGCATGTGCGACAATATAATTATATTGATAGAGAAATCATATGTAATTGGATGGTATATTATATATAAATAAAAATTAACATGTTATGTTTTTTATTTACATCAGTTATATTCATTATTATACCCAACCAAATAATTGAGTGTTTGAATAACAAACAACACCACAACGTGGAGACGGTAAGCAGTACCTATGCACGTATGTTGACTTTGTCATTTATATGATGGATAGAATAATGAATATGGTTGTACCATATTAATAATAACATCCCAGTATATAGAAGGTACTGGATTTTTTATTTTGGTATGTAAATAAAATAGAAAGAGGATGTAGAAGAAGAAAAGAACATGGAAGAGGGTTGTGAAATTATTACCTCTTCTTCGGTTATTTCCTTTTGATTTTATCAAATGGGCTCCATAGGTTGTCATTATGATCAAATTAAGGCATATAAGTTGTAGTTAGGGAAGTTGGGAAGATATTTGGTCAGGGGTGGGCTGAGCCAAATGGATTTGGAGGTGTGAAAATAAGAGAAGGGGATGTACCCTTTTATAAGAGAGATGGGGGTCAGTTTAGGAAAAGCTTGAAATATTATTTTATAATAAAATAATTTTCAGTTTATAATGGCTAGAAAATAATTTATTTAGAAGATAGGGTGGTTATGGGTCGAAAGACTCTCATAAAATAGGATTTATACAAGTTTAGGTTACCATTTTAACCTTATCATTTAGATTTAACTCTTATTCAAATATTTTAACTTTTACCGTGTGCTCTTGTATTTTACACAATATGGTTAATAAGATTTCTCCATCCAAAAGAACCTCAAGTGGTTCATTAATGATGTATATAATATTATTTAAACCCTTTGTCTGAATTTCATTTTTTTAAGAATATTATATCACCAATAATATATTATTTGTTTTAAAACTATTTAATGTCAATTTTGACAATATTTGGTATTTTGTTTTTGTGAAATTCATAAAAAAATTATCACTTCAAACAAATTTTATCTAATAATCCCTAACATGTTATATTAACTTATAATACTCTTTGATGGAATAAAAACTTTTAAATTATATTTATTTTAATTTTCATAATATAACGTATTTTAATATTTCATTAAGAATTTAAATTCTGCATCATCATTCTATAATAAATATATTTAATTATTTAATCTATAAATAGTATAAATAAAATTCCATTATATTATAAATATTATTATCTTTCTAATTAATATTTTTAGTAGAATTTATCTTATGAATAACCATATATTAAAAACGGTTTAGTTAATAAACATTGAATCTAACACTTTTATCTTTTCTTTAAATAAAATAATAATAAATGTCTTAATCTAATGAAAGTGGACCTAAAGGATCATATTTTATATCTATGTTTTCTTTTGGTCGAATTACACTTTTCCAATAGAATTAGGACATGTGTTATAGAAATTATAATTTCATTTTTACCTTTAATTACCCAATTTACTTTTAACCGTGGTAAATAATAGTCAAAAGTTACTATTCACAAAAAATTATTCTCATCTTATTGAACCACATTTTACATAATAATGTTTACCGGGTTTCTCTGATTTTTGAAATTCAATTCATAGAAGCAATAAAGTTATGTTTTATGACAATTTTCAAATGCTCCTAGAAGGTGGGTAAAAGGCGGTAAAAAGTTTAATAAAATTTTATTCATCTTGTTTTATTATAAAATGACTCCAATGAATTAAATTGATCATTTATAGGTATTATATATAAATTTTAACTTAAAATAAATTTAAATAAAATAAATATATATTTAGATAAAAATCCATTTTAAACTATAACATAATGTTTTTCACGATTTATCAAAAAATTGAATGTTTTCAGAAAAATGTCAGAAATATACCCAAAGCTAACTTTGATATTCTGAGTTCAAAATTGAATTCTATTTTTCCAAATTCAAAACATAAAAGGTGAATTAATAAATATATTATTAATTCCCATAGTAAAAACTGAAATGCGGGGTTTTAAAAAGTAAAAATTACCAAAATATTAACATGTGTTTATGTCAAATTTAAAAGTGAAATTACTTATAACGACCTGAAATTTATTAAATGATAAAAATAAAACATAATTATACTTTAAAACCATTCATATTCATAATTTAACACTTTATATTATTTCAATTAAAAATGTTTTTTCAATTGAAATTTAGTATTTTCCAGTATTCGACAAAATATGAAAGTTATCAGAAAAGTACCAAAATATTATCCATAATAAATTTTTTTTTCTAAATTGTAAAAAAGAATTAAATTTCATTAAATTGAATATATTAAAGTGTAAAATATTTATTTTAAAAAGGGTTTTCCAATAAATGGTGGTAAATATTCATTTTTTGAAAAATATATCTGTTATCTGCAAAAATGAATTTGTTCTTATATTTTTTCAAAGAAACACATATTATAGATTCTAAAATTATATGGAGTATATAAAATAAAAAATTAAGTTAATAATATTTATAACCACTTTTTGAATGGCTATTTTTGTAAGTTGTGGTGTGCTCGAACATGGTGTTGTGTGTAGCACAAGCTATTGAATTACTTTAATGAAAATAACTTACTATGAAATATTTTGGTGTTACACAAGAATTGTGTGTGGATTAATTCCTTCCATTGCATGTTATGTAATGACACCTGAACCACTATTCCTATGTCTAGCCACAACTATTTTTTCTTTGCATCTGGTGACCTCATGCTTACAACATGGTGATAAACTGCACGACTAATGTCCTCACCCCATGACATTATACAAAATGGGTCTCTAGAATTATGTATAACTTTATTGCGTCTATTGTAGGATATTTAGTGACACCCAAACCTATATTATTGGGCCAAACAATATGATTTATTTCCAATCACATTAGTTGAACAATGTCCTTACTCTAAGAAATTAAACTACCAAGAAAATGTCCTTTTTCATGATATAAAATAGCACATGATACAAAATTCCCCATTCCTATACTTAATTACCTTTGTATATTGAAAAAAACCCTTACCAATCCTTTATTCATACACAAAGCATAACTCACATGAGTTTAGGAATATATCTAAGAGAATTCCCACCCAAACAAAGAATATATGCTCTTGACATGCTCATTAGGGTCCTAAATGGAAGGAAATAAATAAAATACCAGTATTCATCACTGTCTGACATTAAAATTCATGGTTCATGTCCCCTACATGTCATAAAACTATACATTCCAACTGGCCTCACCCAAGAGGACCACATTTGTTTGTATTGGCTTCATACCACCCTTCCATTCATTCACTATATGTGACTTGATTTCTAACATCATAGGATATGTATTAATGCAGAGATCTTCAATCTTGGGTCTACTCACAAAAAATATAATAACTCCCAATCACTCTTTATAATCGAGACACGGGTAGAAAATTATTTCCTCAAGAACTATGATTGGATTGATCCCTATTAACATATGATACATAGTGACACCAATATTTCCATCCTTGGATCCAGTCACAATACCCCCTTTTAATGTTGGGAATCCCACGTCCTTGTAACAATATGTTGAACTATACGGTTCCTCAAGAACAATGGGTGTGTTGATTCTTCTCATCATCATCATCATTTCAATTTTTATTCATTAAAAATGAATACAAAAACCAACCCATCAACCCCAAAAACCCTCATAAAATGGGTATAATGAGGTTTGAAATAGTGAAGACCAAGGGAATACCCTAGATACAGTTATCAAATTCGGGTTTGAGGGTATGGATATTATCTAAACAGATCGGGACATGCCCAATGACCAATAAATAAGCAAGGTGTTCTACAACTTGGTTTCCCTCCTTCGAGGAGTGCAATATTTTGGTGGTGTTTCTGATCATACATATACATTTCATAATGATATATCTAATAGAACAAGGGGTAGGGAAAATTCTACGTAAGATATCGTAGAGAATGTTTGAGTCTGTTTCAACCTACGATATGGCAATACCTTCCCGATGGAAGAGGCTGAGACCCAGAAACAAAACCTTGGCTTCGGCCTGTAGAGAGGAACCATGGCATGGGTGAGAGGAGAAGGCCAACCAGTCCGAACACTACAAGTCCTGAATAGCCCCACCACCTCGCAAGACCCCCAAAACTAAAAGACCCATCAGTGTTAAGCTTGAGACACCTAGATGGGTTTTTCCATCAAACCAAATGAACTTTTTCACTGGTGCTAACCACCAAGGTTCCCTAATGCCTCATGTGAATCCATTGAAGAGAATTATCCTCATGCCACTTACTTCAAAGACATGACTAGTCAATAAGAAGGTTCTTCATTCAGATGATGATGGAATTACTAGATGATTTCACCCCTTAATGCCTTATTTTATTCTTATCCTGCCAGATACACCAAAAAACAACATGCATTATCAAGGTACAAGCCAATTTCTTCGGTCCCCTGTCACCCATGTCGTGAAACCAACTCTTTAAAAAGGGGAGTTATTCTATGTTGACATCAAGGAAACTAGGGAACTCCCTGAGTGAGCTCCACACATCGTGTTCCCAATCTCCCCGGAAGAAGAGGTGGTCTTTACTTTCGTCTTAGATAGCTCTCTAAAAAGGTCTTATGGACATATTTTGGATCCAAAATCACTTTTCATTATCCTTCGTGAGAATATACTTTCTCCTAATCCAATATAGTATAATGATATATTTTGAGGGGGTGATGCTGGATGATTGGGTGTCATTCCTAGAATAAGCATGATCTAGTGCTTCTCTACTCTGACAATATTCTCTCGTGGTGAAGTCACTGGACTAAGAATGAGTGAAAACACAATGATCAAGATCTGGAGATAGCTTGGTGATGTTGAAAGTGACCTTCCACTCTTCATCCAATAAAATGTTGATGAGGGCCAGATGCGGTCTGGATACCCTGAGGGTAAGAGTAGGACCAAGGCATCACGAAAAAATGATCACCTTCCCATCCTAGTTGTGATGCTAGAATGATATTCCTCACCTATCGATAATCCATTGAGAGTGCTGATGAAGATCATAGTTGATGTGAAATATAACATACCATAAGGGAGATCCATGATTGTCCTATGTCAGTTGTGTGTCATACTGTGAGTGCATGGCTTTCCCCCATTGCATGTGATGTTCCATGAATAACTAGGATCACTTATCATGAATTCATGAGATAATATCTTGAAATCTATTCACATTGACACTTACTTACCTCGTAGGTCTATCCATCCTCCTCCATGAGGCCCAGTGGCTCCTCCCTCCCGAAAGGGGATCCCAGAGGAAGCTAGCCAGAAGATTATCAATATTTGAGAGGACACCCTTATGGGCATGAATAGAAAAGAGAGCATGGATATGGGTAACCAACATGGCACTATTGATGAGGGAAATATGACCTCCAAATGAAAAGTAGCTATTCTTCTAGTTGAGTATGTGATTTGCAATCATGCTGGTGAGGATATCAATGTCCTGAATCCACACTCTTCTACGGGAAATAGGGGTTCCGAGGTATTCCAGGGGTAAAATCCCTCCATGCATGGAAATGGAATGAAAGACCTCCGGGATCCATCTAGGAGTGAATTTGTTTTAAATTTAGCAAAGGCTCCTATCATTGTTAATCACTTGGAAACTATAGTGGAAGTACACCTCCAACAACTTATTCATCCCTCTAATCAATGTTCTCCTAACATTAATGAAAACGAGAGTGTCATTTATAAGAATCTTTTGAGAGATGGATTGAGTTATCATACTCCTATAGTTGGCCATAATGTCTCCATTGTTGGTTCTCCAATGTATGAGGCGGCTGAGGACATCTTGGGCCATGATGAAGATGCTCCGAGAAATCAGACCACCTAGCCTCCAGTCACGAGTATCCTTGAGTAATCCATAGGAATTTCCCATGAATGAAACCACCATCCACAAAAATATGACACATCTGAAAAAAGATAAGTATTCCATGAGGAAAAACCCCTACCTTCCAGCATCTTGTTGATGAATCCCCACTCCACATAGTCATAATCGTTGGTCAAATCCACTTTAATGGATGTGTGGGAGCCGTGGGATTTTTGGTTAATATCTCTTATCATTTCATGAGAAAGAGTGAAGATCCCTTGGATTGAATGTACCATTAAGAAACCATGATGCTCTGAGGAGATCCATCATAGATGGTATACCTCACACTAAAGATGCTCGGTAGGATTTAATAATGGATATTGAACAAAAATACCGGTATGTATTGCATCATAGAGTAGGTGTTCCTAGTTTTAGGGAGAAGAACCATGGTGGTGGAACAGGAAATCCTCATTAGACTACCTCCCTTGAAGAATTCTTGGATGGCCAGCATGATGTATTCCTTCACCACATCACATGATTCCCAATAGAATTAACCTGAGAAGACATCTGGTCCCTGTGGACTCTCTGGTTGGAGGTTCTTCATGGATATATAAATCTATTTTTCATCTTGAATAGTGTGAATCCCTCCATTATCATGATTAGAAACACACTTAGTGATGACCTCAAAGATCCCAATATCCCCTCCTGCATAACCATTAGGCATCAAGTAATATGGGATGACCATCATATCCCTAGAGAAAGAGTATTCCATTTTCCCCATAATATATCTATCATCTGTATAGAATCCATCATCCATAAGTATATTTGGTATTGTAGGTCTATTCCTTTATTTGTTCCTATCTTGGAAATACTAAGTGTTCTTGTCTCCCTCTCAAAGCCATTTAGTCCTTGAAGCTTCCCTTTCCAAGCGTTCTTATTGCAAGATAATTTCCTCCATCGATTCCATCCTCTTAGAAAGATCCTCAAACGTATGGTTATCCCACATCTCTACTATCCTCGAATCAAGGCTATCAACCTATTTCATGGATTCATTTATAACATTATCACTATCGGGATTTTATTTCCTCAAATTATGAAGATGGGTTTTGAGGCACTTCACCTTCTTATGAATGGAAACCACAATGTGTCCTTTCAAGGGTATGTTCCTTATTTCCAGAATCATGTCCCGATACCCCGGGCATTTAACCCACTGTTGGTAGAAGTTAAACCCTTCCTGATGGACCTTACCATAAGAGTGGGAAACAAACAATGGAGAATGATCAGATATCCCTAATACCAAATGGATCATCGTGGTATTAGAGAACATGGTAGTCACTTTAATGTTGGCCATGCACCTGTCCATCCAACTAAAGAAATGATTGGGCCCCTAACAACTATTTCACCAAGTGAAATAGTCACCTAAGAAGCCAAGATCAATAATACATTTCCTAGCACTAAACTTAGAAAACTCTCTTCTATATTTCCTCTAGAAATGGACCCTTCCTTTTATTTCTTTAGAGTAAGCTACAACATTGAAATCACCACAAAAAAACATGGGTGGTAGTTGTGATCTAAAGAATATAAATCACTCCATAATGTTTCCCTTTGGTGAGTGTCACAACAGCAATAAAAAACATACATGAATAAATGGATGTCACATTTGGTTACCCTGGAAGGGATGAATTGATTACCATCATTAACCAACTCAATAGATTAGTCCTTGTGCCAAAAAAATCCAAGTGTTCCTATTAGAGGGTTCAACATAAATAGAAAATTAAAACTTGATCTTCTAGGAATATTCTATAATTATAGAAGGGTTCCTCTTGAGTGAAATGATGGATAAAACTATGTACTTGTGTTTTAAAATTATTGAGGAGAGGAAGTCATACTTCACCCAGGAATCGAGGCCACGATGTTCCTTATGAGAAGAGGGATCGTTGATAGGAGATGACCCTGGCTTTGTCTGTAGATCTCATGGAATTTTTGAAAAATGAAAATTTAATCTCCTTTAGTTTCCTTGATTGTGAACGCATGCGTACACCCTCTAGTTTGGGAAGCTCCACACCTATGGGAGAAACCAAAACAAGGGGAAAGTTATTTGGCGGGCAATGAATCCTTGGGATTTGGGGAGGGAGTTATCTCAATCTCTTTAGAACTATGGGTGATTTCCTCAGGTGTCTGATCCAGCATAGGGAATGTGGTAGCAAGATAATCACTAGATGAGGTACATAAAAGATCATAAAATTAATTAACCAAGCAGGGTCGAACTATAGAAGGAGGGGTCAAGTCCAGGAATCTTGTGGGCTTGGTTATACAATCTAAAATTGCTCCTCCAGGAATAAACCTTTTTGGATTAGGTGTCTTGATTCATGTCATAATAGGAAATGTAGTGACACTTGGATCTCTAACCCTAGGCCCATATAGAGCAACAGATAAAGTCAATTCACCCCAACATCATAGGGTCCAAATAAGAAAAGATTGTTTTTCATCATTATGAAACATATCTACGTATGGACTTCTTGTGACTGAAATATATCTTCCATAAACCTTTAATGTAATTTATAATGCCCTAAAAAAAATTAAAATTCAACTACAATTTCTTCTCCAAATGATGATAAAACTGCATAATAGAAATGTCATTTACAAATAGAAATAAACTACAAAAAACAATCCATAATGAATATTTATCAAATTGCACGGAGAATGTCACTACTAAATGAAAATATACTATATAGGGGATCACCCATTTATCATCCCCTTTAAAATTACCATAAGATGCATACCCCAATCATCTTAAGTAAAAGGTTCTTCCAAATTCCTTTAATGCTTCTCCTTCTATAAATCATACTTCATTTATCAAGTGCCTTGGGTTTCAAAAACCACCCATGGCCCTTAGAAAAAATACCCATCATCAAGAGACCCTTTATTTGATCATTCATGTATGTCAATGTAACATATATATGCATCTTTAGTTATCAACAAAATGCATTACTCTGCAAAAAGGGATTTCTGACACATGTGAGACCTAACATCACAGTGGTTGAACGCAACACCTCAATTTGATATGAAATACTCCAAATATAGTTGTCCCATATTAATAATCATGACCTAAGAACCTTGATATATGATTTACAAGAGTTATACCTCCCACTCTGTAGGATGTTGGGGTACTCTTGATCATAGGTATCTTAATTATGCTCCTATGTATCACCCCCTTATTAGGCCAATGTGTATCATGGAGTTAAGCTACCTACACTAGGGTCAATGCTTTATGACCTTAAAAACTATCATATAATGGTTAAAATCAAAGGACCAGAAAATGTGAGAAAAATAGACACAAAACTAGTTAGTTTGAACACATGAAATTAGTATCACGATAAAAATTCATTTCTTTTCACACAGAATGATTCATCTATAGATTTTAAGAAAAAAGAATTGAACTAAAAAATAAGGCATAAAGTACATAGGGATAACTCTGGGGCCCTCGTAAAAGCCATGTTATGCTCACTAGAACCCCTGGTTCGGGAACAGTTAGAGTACAAAATTTTCACATCTCTTTTCATTGTGAATATGTTCTCTATGTGATTAAATAATTTTTGGTCGATAAAACCCTTCTTGAATATTAAACATTCCACATATCACACTTCAAGATTTGAGGTTCTTAGATCTCCACAACATTCCATTTACCATAGAAAAGATAACTGGCTTCAGGTGACCCTTTTCAGGACTATTTGTATAATCTTATGGCCCAATAATATATTTCTTTGGTCATCTACCAAATACATCGCTCTAAAAAATGGATTTCCATTCAATCTAGGACATGACATTGCTACAGAAGAACCTAGAACATCAACATGTTTTGGGTAATTCCATATAAGATTTTACCATATCATATTCCTGAACCAATCACTTTGGACCACGATTTAAAATGATTACACCAAACTATACAACTGGATTCAATATCCTCAATGTTATGCCGCTGTGTTTTGCACACTTTCACAAAGATGGAATGCATCAGTCAATTCTTGAACATTTAATGACCCACACATCATGATTATAAACCACATGGCATAGTTCATGATATTTACTATGTAAAATATTAAGTATCCAAGGTCACAAAATCCATACTGAGTGGCATTACTCCCATACACAACCTCGTTATCTAGGTATTTCGGTTTTCAAAAATCTTTCATGGACCTCAAAGAATGAGTGGAGATCATCCTTGTATGGCCATACTATAAATGCATAATGGCTCCCACATAACTACTAAAGAATCATACCTATTTCTAGAAAGTATCTTCAATCCTTAAAAGACATAAAAAAACCATGGAGGAACCTGGTACCTTAGAGAGTTTGGGGTCATCCCTGTCATGTCTTCTACATATCATATTCATGGACTCAAACTTTTGTATTATTTTTTACTTCATCCATATTCCATTTATTCTACTGGACCAATCATCCTAATATTTGTCCCTTATCTGATGTTATCCCCATCAATCTTCCATGAAACATGGAAAATAGTGGAGGTACCTTGGATTGGAAATTCTACCAACACATAAGTGATTGGACCTAACAACCAGAGCCATCTCCTCCTTCCATGAAAGGATCTAAGGTCCTCATGGGCCTCACTTACACCATGGATGATCCCAGTATCTTTGTATATTTTGGTTCATTCTGGTAATTTGTGCACCATACCCCTTGATCATCAATTGGGTTTGATCTAAAATACCCTAAACTAAAGTGATAGAAGGTCTGAGCAAAAAGGACCTAAACTGCAGTGATAGAATGTCTCAGCTAAAAGACCATAAACTGTAGTGATATAAGGTTTTAGCTAATGTTCCCAAGACTATTGTGATATATAGTCTAAGGTAAAAGATCCTATACTATAACAATAAATGGTTTGATCAATAAGACCCTTAAGTATTGGAATAACTGGTATGTGCTATGAAACCCAAAACTACAATAATAGAAGGTGTGAGATAGAAGAAACTAAAATAAAGAAATATAAATTCAGAGTTAAAAGAACATAAACTAAAACAAAACATTTATTTACTCTGAAAGAGCTTGTAAGGCCCTTTATATGGTCATATAGAAAACCAATATGCACTCACAAAGCCTATCATATTTAGAATAGAATAGAGCACTCTCCGTTAAAACCATGTAGTCTACCTAAGTACCCCTCTGCAAGTCAAGTGATCTCAAAAAAAACATAAATAAATATATCAATGAATAATCTCATGTTTGGGGAATTCATGATAATTTCTCATGATTAATTTATTATAATTTTAACATTAAATTTCATGTACTCTTTTTTACATGATATTATGGAAGCGGTGGGTATCATTTTCAATTCATACAAAATCAGAGCATAAATATTTCATATATATCATCAATGAAATATTAACAGAATATAAAAATTGAGGGTTTAGGATAATTCATTAACTTAAAATGTAAAAAATTAAGAATGTACACAATTCAGAGTCTCTATAGGAATTGCAAAGAAAATAGAGTTCATTGAATTGAAAGACTATTAGATCTACTAAAATAGCTATGTCGGTTAGAGTGTGGTAGGAGGCATTGATTGAATGATGGAGTACTACTCGAATCAAATCCTTTTCTGTTGAACCAAGGTAGATAGTTATCACTATAGAATTCATCTCCTTATATCACTTTTTAGAAATTTCCATTGAGGATGAAGGAGTTGATAGGTTATGGCCCAAGTGATCTAGGATTTCCTCAGTTCTCTATTTTCTTTAATTCATGATTCCATCTAAGATTTTAGTATTGATATTAACTGGTGACCCTACTCCAATGCCTCTGGTACCTCCTTCATCTACTCATCAAGGGGATCCTCATATATAAAATTATGCAAGTCCATCTCATTGGTTTCCAAATCACACCGAGTCTGGATGATGTTCTTTATGATTTTGTAAAATGAATGTCGATCCAAACCACCCAGCAGAAATACTTGAGATAATCAATGAAGAAATTCCCCTTGGTGACGAAATACTTACAAATGAGTCTTAGTAATTAAGAAGTGAATTTGTTTCCCAACAAACATATGCAATTTCCGAGCTTCTTTGAATGGAGAAGAAAGTGTTCCAAAAACAGGATATCCTAGATGAGATATTACCACCACAACAGATAAATCATCTATTTCTTATGTCATAGGGATGATTTCCTCTATAGATTTACTCCCACTATAAGTATGTCTATCATCAGAATGATGGTGATTTCCTACGGTATCCCCAAATTCTACAATCAACTACATCATTACCATCGATAGAGGAATTGGTGAGGCAAATGGCCTATCCACATCATAAACCAGTTGGATTAACACACAACATTGGTAGGTTGCCACCAAAGACAGGGTATAATCCTAGGTAAGAAATGCAGTAGCATTAGTGGCTGAAAAAATGATACTAAAAGAAGTATCTTATTGTGATAACATCATCAAAAAATGGAAGATGATAGTAGTGTGTCACTCTCCTCATATTCCAGTAAAAGGTAGAGGGGATACCATTTTGGTATATCTAAACTGATGAGAAAACTGATAATTCAATTATATTTCATAGATGACCAACTCATATAACCTATATTCTGGATCCCCATCTTGATGAAGGATCTTATATGACCTCTAATTGAGGATTCATTGTCATTATCAATAATTGGCCCAGCTGGTGCACAGTAAGAGATGAAATCAAATCTTTCAGATCAACTCAACATGTCACTAATGTCTTTAGGTATTAATTAAATCATCTGAACCCCAGATATGTGTTGATGAATTGGATAAGATAAATAATAAAAAATCGTAGTGGAATTTTAGTATTAATGATGATGAAAATTATCCCCAATCAAGACGAACAAAAATAAAAAAGGACCACTAATCATGTAGGGGATACTTCAATGTTGAAGGTTCCCCAAGAGTCTCTAAAGGTAGAGAAGGATCATAACATTCAAATTAAGATGGTTTCATTCCCCTAATCACACCTCCATCACCAGTGTGCTAATACAGATCCCTGAACATGTATCTCTGACTAGGAAAATGATCCATTAAAAAACATTTCCATGAATCCCTCTAGTGTAAGGCTCATAGGGATATATTAGTTAACTCGGTGTCCCCCTGATGTATAGTCTACAACTTCTAAAATGGAAAAATATGAGCCAATATAATCCCAATCATGATGGAAAGGGAACATAAGGGAGTGTATATAAGTTATACAGACTCTAATGTAGAAAAGAAAAATGTTTACTGAGTCCATGAAGGAGATAAGTGAGCAGATAGTCATATCCTTTATTAGCTTCTCCATCACAATGATGAGAATTTACCCCTCCATCAGTGGATTATTTAATGGTTCATCCTAGGTATTTTTTGCAGGGGGAACGCATTGTACGCCTCTCCTAGAGGGGGGGGGGTCTCTCCCAGTGGTTAGATTTCTCATAGGGTAATTCCCATCTCTCCATTTTATAGTTGAAATGTGTTGGTTCTATCACACAAATGGTAGGATAGTTATTGAACAAGACTAGGTTAGTGTTAAAAAATGAGCATGGCATCAAAATGCATTTTTTGTAAGAGGTAAAAGGAGGAATCCTCAGATCCTTTTTTGTTGTATAGTATCTTTCAAAAATAATTTTAGATGTTATTTTGGTGATTTTATTGGGCTTTCTATTCCATACATGGAAGAAAAATTCTTCCTTGTCTGCTGGTTCCATGGCTCGGGTGCTAAGGGCCTGAGGAGAAGAGCACACTCTCTAGTGTTGTACACATGGTGCATGTGCCTATGATAGACATGGAATGGATATCATCATGAAGGGTTGGCCTCATCTTAATGAGAAATTATTATTTGAACTAAAAGACTGCCCTTTAATATCGTCCAGTTTCTCAGTACCTGGAGGGAGGCTCTTACCCTTCAGTGGATGCTTCTAACATTTCATTATCCCGCTGCAGTAACCAACTCTTTCATAGGTAAATTGGTTCGATAGACCCCTCTTTCACGACTTCAAAATCAACACTAAAGGTTACTATTTAATGGGAATCATGTAGGGATGGGGTCTCATTCCTGAAAGCGATGGCTTAGTCATCCTTTCTTTTTCTACCAGGTTGGGTCTTTGTACATCCCTTCTCATAGAGGCAAAGATTATCCTAGCCATTGCCCATCTATGCATCTAAAAGGGATTGGAACTCCTGGAGGTGGAAAATGAATACATTATTATTTCTAAATCTCTTCAGGGAATCAACATTGTTCCGTGGTCTATTGAGTTTGTCATTAAAATGTTTCATGGTCTATTTGTAATCAACACCAAAGTGTCCAACACCTGGAGTGAGGACAATAATGCAGTGGATTATCTAGCCTCACCTAATAGTTCTTGAGAAGAGGTCCTCATTTTACTCACCCCAAAAAGACTAAAACCATTGGGGATCAACATTATTAGAGGGGATTCCCTTAGTCTCCACAACTTTATATTCCATATTCATGTTTTTCTAGGCCTGTTTTGGTGGCCCCTTGTGAGTTCCTTTTAATCCCATTGAATACAACTTTTCCTGAAGATGATGAATTGGGAAAACCATACATCCTTCTAAAGATAGAGCATATATAACTACTAATCAAACCCTATGTAGTAATTACTATGCCCAAATGGCCACAACCATTGATCAGAAAAATTAACCCCAGGAGAGAGATCCAATTTCATGATCCATCCACTACCCATATTGTTCAGAGAAGAGGAAAATATACCCAAGTTATTATAAGAAATGGGCTGATGAGGGAAATCATAGCCTTCCAGTGCCAAGGGAAAGATTCCTAACATATAAAACAACCATGGGGTTGATCTAAGACCGGATGGATTTCCTCGAACATTTTCATTTGAATAAAGTAAGATGAAGTTGACACCCATTTAGAAGGATGATTGAGTTATGAAATACGAATGACAACAATGTATGGTAATCCAAACCCATAAAAAGGAATAAAATGAGATAAAGAATAATCCTAGATTTAGGATGAGAGGAACATCTTCCAGATATCATTATCAGAATGCAAGAAGTATCAGAGAGGGATAATGTCATTTATAGCGGCCTGGGCCATTTTATTTGATATAGTTGAGAAATATTTACGAAAACCAGAAGAAATTTGAAAAAATATATGTTTCACATGATCAGATAAATAAAATTAAATCATTTGAAATAAAAGGTATAAACTTACAATATCATGTTCATCCCATGAATTAACAAATGAATTCATGAATCGCTTATTGTGATTGAGAATCATCTAACTCATGATGATTTTTTGGGTTGCATAAACACATTGAGCATTAAAAAATCGCATGAACCCTCGTAAGACTCATAATCGTGTGACTTGGACATGGTCATGTGAGAAACATGGAATCTATATGATCATATGATCATCCTAGAAGATCTTGTAAAACACTCTAAATTACCACACAACCTTAAAGATAAAAGTTCAAGAAATAAGCAATTTATAGATGATAAGTTTTATTGAGCAGGCTTGAGGGAACAAGATATCAAGTGGAACAGTTCTCCAAGAACTAGCTCACTGAATCGTCTCACGATTAGGGCATGTATAATGGTCTTACAACATGTTAATGTTACAGATTAATGGTGAGATATCTATAGGAATGAGTAGTCATGGATTAATTATCTCTCTCCTACCACATTTATAGGGAATACCACTAAATAAAAAATGTCACATGGTAGACTAATTTTCACCCAAGGAACCAATTTTCAATAGTTCTATAGACTCAGGAAGGAATTTATTTTTCTCAAAACTAAGTCCTTGTCCTCACGAACGTCTCTCTTGATGTGGGGTATTTGTTAAAGGGCACCAAATGACCATAAAATAGTAACAAAGTAATAATTAAGTGAACATTGGTTTTTTTCCTAGAAATGAAAAGTTAGAAGAAGGTATCTATGATCTCATAGGTCATGTGAACCCTCAAGAGATATTTGATTGCATGAACAACATAGTTTCATGCGAACGAGAATGCGCAACCCAAAATCTGAGGTAGATCTCCAAAATCCACTTTTTAAAAACACTTATTCCATAAAAATGTCACCTCATACAATCATAGATCATGTCTAAACTTCCATGAAATCACCTACAAGACACATGGATTATCAACCAGTGGGTGCTTGATAACCCATTACAAAATAGATCAAAAATATCAGACAAATTTCCAAAAGGTGGATGCCTCTTTCTATTGTAAAACACACATGAGGGGTCACCAATAGTGAGAAATAATTTAATTGATAACATTAAATATACAAATGAAATCCCCAAAATTTTAAATCTAAACAATGGAATTAAAATTAGAGGATATTGAAGCATATTTTTCTCATAAAACATCATATGATCCTCCCCTGGTGGTTATCAAGTCACTGTATGCTCCAAGCGATGTATCTTCCTCATCTCATGAAAGATATCTAGAACATCACCATCACAACAAGAATAGTTTCGAGTATATCTAGAAGACTTCATGCTTGACCTTTGTTTTCACAGAGAGAAAATGAAGGAGTTTCCAATGAATTGATCACACATATTTATAGGACATTTTTGGTTCACATGATGCATCACCAAGATGTAGAGTAATTGTATTCAATAATACACATAGAATCTCATGTGATCCCCATGATTTTTAAAATAAAAAACATAAATAAAGAAGGGGAATTTGGGAACATTTCAGGGTCATAAAACTCATGTGATGCCTTAAGGATATCCATATCACTATCTTGCAAGACTCTATGACAATTTGAACTGATACCGTGAAGGCCCCTAGAAAATCAATCCTTTTTCTAGTGTAATGTCACATAAATGTTTCCCTCGATTATGGAAATGACTTTTCACATATTCCCTAGTATATTAAATGCCTTTCCGAATGTCTATATGACTCTATGGAATTCATTCGATATGAATTCAAGATTAATGAAGTCTATATTAGTTGGAAATAATCCAATAAATGAGGCGTTGAGGGGATGGACATGTGATCACTAAAAATTAGGCGACACCCCTAGAGTGATCAAAGGTTGGGACTCATAAAGCGATGTGACACTAAGGACCTCCACTAGCTATATCCCTCATTTTCATGATATGAACCATGAAAATTGGTGACCATCTTGCTCGTAGAGGGCAATATATGAACCACTACATCCTCAAATATGTGGTTACCCTTTTTCACCCAAGCACATCGGCACACCAAATCACTATAATGTATTTTTTGGAGTGGTTCTTCTCATGAACCAGATATTTTACATCGTGAAATATACTAGGGAATAGTTGGAGTAATCAAGCAGTATGCATAAATTACTTTTTCATGATCACTCCTAGACCATTCAAAGGAATTCGAGTAGGTCACACGAATAACATCACACACATATGATAAATCTCACATGACTTAAAAGAGTCTAATATTTATCACAACTAATGAATTTATAATATAAATTCTAGAATAATGACTAAGGGTTAATGACTTAAGAAAAAAAATATAGAATAATCCTCATGCTCATCATGTGGACAACCCAGTACACTAGACACCACCAGGACATGTCGACGAGATCCCATGACACTAAATCTATATACTATTTGGGTCATACGAGGTCCTCTAGACATTTCAGATAAAGTAACATGGTTCCCCTCAAGCATTCCACCCAAGTCTCATGAAACACATCATGCTCTCTGTGAAATCCTTGATAGGTCCTTCAAATGTGTTGTTGGACTTAGATGGTAGAAATAATTCATGTCAACTGAGTCCAGCGCTACCACCCATACATTTCGACTGCCTTAGGCGAAGTCTTCTGATGATGCTATCCAGGACATGTGATTCTCTCTAGACATGTCATTAATGACATTTAACACCCTGCGAGACATATAATAATAACTCTCATAATTACCATGAAGTGTGTAATCCATATATCCTGTTGAAACTTGGAAAAGTTAGTAGGATCATGAGTCAACCTCTAGAAAATCACACCAAGATCATGCAATGGCTTCCGAAATCAACTAGTTAGGTCTCGAAATGTACTCTGGACAAGTGAACCATGATCATGAAAAAATCATCAGACATTCCATCTAGATTATGGTAAGTCCTCCAGAAAATTCAACTAGACTATAGAATTTTGATTAGACATGTCCAAAAGATATCTTATGACAAGTTGAGCTGGTAATTATGTCATGTTGAGTGTACAATCAACATAAGTCATGTAGGAAAGGAGGACACGTAAATAGGTAATCCTAGGGTTTGATAAATTTTTAACCTTCACTATGTATACCACAACCAAAGGGAAATATCAGTGTGTAATCCCCAATAAATGGAATTACAAGGACTCCAATTCCTGGTATAACTAGGATACATTGAATGCATATTCAATTCCTAACCTCCTTATAAACTATAAAATGGTTTATCTCAATGCAAGAGTCTCACATCCATACATAGTGAGAAATAACATTTTTATGCCTTTTTTCTCACACTGATAATAGCTTTTGAGGGATTATGGAATCACAATAAAAATATCATTAACATCCTGAATTTCCACCAGAAATTTAAATCTCATTATGCAAGAAACAATGAGAGGAATGATATAAATATCCATCTTATAAAGTAATCGACCTTAGGATCACTCCTACAGGAATGATTTAACAATGATAACTATTATTCTATTAATAATTAGAACATGTAGGATGTCTCATTGAGACTCGATCAGAAATATTCGGTACCTATGTTCATTATCATATATCTATTATGTAATTCATGGTTTTAATGAACTCTGTGGGTTTTTATTCTGGTAATATCTAGGATATGTATGACTACTCATAATGGATCAATCCCATCCAAGTCATATTAACTTCCTCCATGCATGGAAATAAATTCCCAAGTTCTTGGTTATACGACTTCAGCAAAAAATTAGAAATTCATCATTGGGAAATGAATGAACAACCTCATATACGTATAGAAGAATTCAATAATGCTTTTGAAATTTATTTTGTATATAAAAGAGAGTTAACCCGTTATTGTTTTTAGGGAAACAGCTCCCTCATAGGAATTGGTAATAGATTATTAAACATATCTTAGGTCTATCAAAGAGTCCTAGAGTAGACAACAATTTCTCTGAAAAAGGTGTGATGAGATAGACCTATCATCCTCTCGACCAATTAGATTCTATAAGTTTTGTGGGTATGAACCACAAAATTACCACCTTCCTTTAAAAATTAGGTCTGTACATTATAAGGAATGAAGAAACTATTGTGAGATTCCATTAAGATTTAAATTGGTGACCCGATGTAAGTAATTTTTCAAGAACTTACCCCCTCACAATCAATCATCAGGAAAAACTAAATCCACCTAGATGGGGGTTCTAGGTCATCTCTTCTCCATTGAAACTAACATATAACTAGAATTCCTTGTTTAATATGATGAACATATATTTAAGGGTATCATTTAAATATCATGATATGTACGATGATGAATAGACTGTATAGAAAATAATTTTTTTTTGAGTAATCTTATGGATTCATATTTGAATGTAATTTTATATGAACCTTACATGAATAACATATTTTTTTGAAATAACTATATTTAGTATCTATAAATAATTTCCATATAATTTTTAAATAATAATATTTTAGTATCTATAATGAATTCATTCAATAAATATATTTTTTCTATTTCTCGTTGTGGTGTGAGAGAATCTGAAATGTCATATCTATTTTAGAATCAATTTGTCTCATATATAAATATTATGTAAAAAATTTTTAACTAAAATAATTAACCTTTAATTTGAATTAAATTTTTGATAATTTTGACACATAACTTTAGCATCGATATCATTTTAGTTTTTCCCTATTTTGATAAAAAATTATTAATTTAATATATTTTTTATTTGAAATTTCTTGATATTAAATAGAGATCAATTTTCTCCTTTTTTCATATAATGTTTCTCAAATAAATCTTGGATAATATATTCTCATAGAATAATGATTTCATGAGTATATAATTGCTTTGGAATTACTCTAGTTACTTTCATATTCAAAATATACATTCTAATACTTAAATTATATAAATCAAAATTCTTAAAACATTACTAAGTATAATGTATCTCATTGATAGATATCTTATAAGTGGAATTTAGGGGAAGAAATACCAAAATAGATGAAATTACAATATTTCCCAACAAATCAACAACATACATGGTACCACAAATTCATACTCCCTTGCCTAAAATTAAATTGTGATGCATCATTTCATGGTAAATTATATTGAATAATAAAATGTTCAATTCCTAATAATATGTGAGATAACATGAATTTTTCCAATGGTTTCAATGTCTTATAACACTTCTTGATGTTTTATATCATTCCTATAAGGCTTTTGACACTTCTAAAATTTAGAAAAAAATAATGTCTATTTTCGATAGAAATGTCTGAGGTTCGGACTCCAAAAGTCATATGTGTAATGTATAAAGTAAAATTCACTTCCATGAAGTCATTTAAAATTTCAAGTCTTAAGATATTTTGTGAAATAATTATTTTTCAACATCAAACCTAAATAGTATAAAATTCCTAAAATAACTCAAATAATTATTCAAATCAACTATATCCTTCATCCATATGATTATAAATTCAATATCCAATACCCTTAATATTTAATTAAATATGGATGGTTTCTCCCCATTTATTCTTCCACTGTCATTTTGCTTTTATAATTTTGTGGGGGAATGGTGATACAACTTTATACATATCAAATTTCAATCAATCAAATAACTATATGTTCATTAGGACTAATCGAAGGTATATAAAATATCATTTTTGAAAATAATGATATTCATTAACAAATCAAGTAATTATAAAAACTATAAAATAACATTTTATGTATTTTACAACCATATTTTCATTAACATTTAAAAACCCATGCTACACTTGAATAAATAATTATAAACATCTAATGTAATTAAATTTATCCCTCCATTGTTTTGAACATCACTACCCCTTGATAACCATATTAATTATATATATGAATATAATGATAGAAAAGTAAATATCATATCCCATAATTAGCTTCTTTACAGTCTATCCTAAATTTAAAGTTAAACAAAAATAGTTATGTCTTTGGAAACTTCAACTCATTGAAATATTACCCTCAAAGTGTTCTCGTCCAATATCATCAGTATAAAAATTTTCATCCAGAAATAATCTCAACGAATTCTTGATACCATTTCATGAATGAAAAATATTAAAAATTATTAGGCAATGTGTTATAAGTATTCACAGAGATTCTAATTTAAATATTCTCTATAGTAGATATTATTTCACAATTTTTTGAATAAAATATTTCAAAAATTATCTATTCTTTGATATATAATATTTAATTCCCACAATTGTTTTATGACCAAAAATATATGGGAATATAGTGAATATCTAAGAAAACATAGGTTGTTAATGGTATATATTACTAGCTGAGGAACATGGTTTTTTTATTAGTAATGTTTGAGTCATGATATATACTCATATTTATATAGTTTGATAATTCTCTATTGTTAGGATTCACATGGAAAAAATAAGTTATGAAAATTCACAATAATTCATCTACCATATGTTTTTTAAACTTCATTTAGAATTATTATTCCTTTGGTTTCATTATTAAATTATTTATTAATAAATCATTTTAAAATATGGTATTCTAGGTTCAACATCATTGTAGATGAAGGTTTTTAATATTGAAGGACAAATACCTTGAGAAAAATTGTTTTCTATGGGAAGAAAGAAAACTTATGGAACGACCATAAATGAACCGACACAGTAGAATATTATATGTTTTACATTGTAAATTTCACATTCTCATATCTATTATGTAAATTAATAATTCATTTATATTTGTAATGGAGTTCTTTGGAGGCTCTTGATGTGCACGAAGCTGACAAATTTGGGACAAATGTTCACTTACATCATGTTTTGGGGAATGATCACTATGAAATAGAATAATTTCATCCAAGGAAGAGTATTTTACTGATGTGACATTGACCAACTTATTGTTCCAGTTATAGTACCAATAAGTTGAAAAAATCGGATTCATTGGTAGTATAGGCTCACTACAATGTAGTAGAAGCCAAAAAATTGACATGCAAGAAGGTGAATGGAGTCAAAGGTAAAATGATGAACTTATGAAATTGATGGATGTATTTGTTTCCATCACATACACCAGATATATCCCCAGATTTTGATTCATATATGTTGATGATACATACATTATATAGTGCACCAAGTAGTGGTCCTTGTGGTGGTGATTATGTTGATGTTCCAAGAAATGGTGATAGTGATAGTAAGGATTGTAGTAAGGTAGAGGGTGCAGAAGAGGGTTAGGAAGTGGGAATGGAAGAGGGAGAGGATGAGGATGAGGATCAGTATGAATATGAGGATGAGGATGAGGGTGGAAATAGTTATGGTGATGAGGGAATGAATGATCCTTTACAATTTTTAATGATACTTATAACAATTGATTTTTGTTGATTTGTCCTGAATGAATATATGTGATGTTTTGAATGTGTGTTATCACTTCATTAATGAATTAATTGGTTTATTGTGTAATTAATAATTTGAAATAGATTTGAATTTTTTCAGGTAATTGACTAAGGTAGGGTAATTGTTTGGCTTCTAGTATATATTTGAGAGGTTTGGTTTGTTTATTTCATTTTTGTTTGTTCTATTTGTTTTTTTATTGGATCAGTGGGAAAGGTGGGGGTGCGTCAGGTCTCGTAATGGGTAGCATCTATACCAATATCTTCAAAATCGATGTTATAGACCTATAAAATGGACTAAACCATTAAAATTGCTCTATAACAACAGTTTTTAACTGTTGGTATAGGTTTATAGCAACAATTCCTTGTGAATCATTGGTCTAACCAAAATTTTAGTCACCATATACCAAGAGTTTACTAGAATCTATTTAAATAGGACTTTCTCAACTACCATATTCCCAATTGTTGTGAGAAACATTGGTATAGGCTATTAAAATGGTTCAATAGCCTATAGCAATGGTTTTGAACTGTTGGTATATGCTTGAATTATGGAAGTGAATTAGGTTCAACAAGAAGTATTATTTGAGTAATAATTGTTTTTTCATATGTTTAAAGGTATTCATAACATTCAGATTTTATATAAACATTTAGGATTGATTATTTTTTAAGATGTTCATTATAATTCATGGAATTGTATAATTTTTTTTATTAATATAGTTTTATTAAAATGATGGCATGTAGACTGAGAAACCGCCCATCTCATCTGCAATGTTTATAGGGCCTAAACCATCAACCGAAGCGTGATAAGGGTGAAACACATTACAATATAATACATTATTTCCTTTTTTGTATTGCATTAATTTTTTTAATACAATCTATTTTTATAGCTAATGATTTTTTTTTCATTTTTTGAAATTATTATTTATCATATAAAGTACCACATGATTAAAATATCATTTTGTGGTTAATAAATTTATTTAATTTCTAGAGAAGTAAAAAAAAGTCAACCCTTAATTGATTAAGGTTAATGGACATATTATTCGAAAATATGTTAATTTATTTGATGAATAATGGGAAAAATATCATTTGGATGAATCTATGATTATATTATTGCTTTATGGTCATTCATTTTATTTATAGGAAATTTTTTTAGATTATATGATTGGGGAAAAACAATTCTATTTACGCAACATTAAGAGTGATTGATATTATTTTCACATAAATTTAGGAAGAATATATAATTATATAATTCAAATATTTGGGTTTCATTTTATGTTATAGATATATTAATGTATTTTATAGATAGTTATTTAGATAGTGATTTAGATTGAACCTTGTGAATTCATAATGGATTCTAGAAACTAATATATATGTTCTTCATTTATAGGTTCACTCATTTTGGTAATTTAATTACCTATTTGAAACAATTTAGTATTTGGAAAATATCATAATAAAAGAGAAATATCATCTTATCCTATTTTTGGAAGTATATGATCTGATGGAAGTTTATTTTTGTAAGTCAAGCATATATAATTCATCATGAATACTCATTATTTTGATGAAAAGATATGATTGTGGTTGAAATTTATTACTAACTGAAATTATTGTTATAAAGTAATTATACTTCCATAAGTTATTCATATAGACTATAATTTTATTCATCAAAACTATAAAAAATCATTCAACAAAAATAAAACCCTATTACAATGATTTTGGATGATATGATGCACTTTTCACACCTCTTTGATTTATGGTTTTAGGTTACTAATATTCTCTTAATCATACAATTTATTGTGACCAATGATATTTATCAATCACCATAATTATTAGAAAATTATTTTTATCCACCATGTATATATTTTCTATTATACTATATTTTTTTATTTTCAACCATTTTTTGGGTCATTATTGAATCTTGGATTTTCTCTCAAGTTCTGGGTGTGGTGGGATCCAAATTATGAGGTGTTTCAATTTATAAAGTTTATACCATGGTTATTACTAATTTTTATAGTGATTTGTTTTTGTGATTTTGGGATTAACAGTTGACTATGCATGGTTAGGGAAATAGTGTGGCCTTCTCTGGGTAACTATGCGGCTAAACATTTGGTGGAAAATGCATGGTCCATGACTTGTGCACGATTTATAATACCATGCGTGAAGTGTGAAGGTAGGTTTTTTCATGGGAAAAATTGTGTTTGGAATGGTTGAAACATGTTTTGGAAATCGTGTGGCAAAAACATGTAGGTTCCTAGGTGCATTTTGTAAGGGGCACATGGTTAGTGCACGATTTGGTTAATTATATAGACATACTCTGAGAGCTTCCCAGATCTTAACAACTGAAAAATTCTTAAACAACCATTTTTTTACCCAAAACACACCATTTCCCCTCCCTATAGTTTTTGAATACCTAGGGGTGTTTATATATTCTTCTCTATGCCTCCCTTAATCCTTCTATGGTAGATCTAAGGTGATTCTTCAAGATTTCAGCTGGATCTCTCATGGTAATATTTTTTCATATTGTTCATCTTCCTCTTCCTTACATTTTCTGTTGATCTTATCTTAACCAATGGTCATATTGATCTAGGTTTTATGATTCCATTTATTTTTTTATCAGTGGTTTTTAGTGTTCATGGATCCTCATGATAGATCCTAACTCTTGGAAACTTGATGATGTGATTTCGGGTGTGCATTGTTTAAGCATCATGATATTGAGGTAGGTTTACCATTTATGATTCATTTATAATTTAATATTCATTAGTTTCGTGTTTTTAGAACCATCCTTGTGAATTAAATAGAATTTTCAGATCTTTGGAATAATTAGTTGGTGTGAAAATTGGTGAATTATACCTTGTTTTGTGATAGATGACATTTTTTGTATTGTTATGCAATCCAACTATTTGATATGATGATTGGTTGGAAATTGTGATTAGTTACTAGGATATAAATCATTGTTTGGATTTGAAAATATATTTTCTGAATTTAAAAATATGTGTTGGATTTATTTAATGGGTTTTCCGTAGGGTTTTGAGTATAAAATAAGTGTGTATTTGGATTTTGAAAGTGGATTCACATATGAAAGTGGATTATGACTTGTTTGGAATATTTATAAAAAATGAATTGGATTGAATGTTTGTTGTGATTGTTTAATGGATATTTATAAAACTATTGTGAACTGTAAAATGGTGTGTTTTCCCCTCTTTCAAAAGATATTGATCCCCATTACGCACTTTGATGAAATTAGTTTAAATGGTTATCATGAAAACCCTCATTGGATAATATTATTACCCTTTATATAGTTGATGGATGGGTTTTACGTGATATGAAATCATAATGATCCATTCAATCAGTGTTAAAATGGTCTATCTTAGGTTTGAACTCCATTGAGATTAGTGATTTTTAATGTAAGAGATTGATCCTTGGGGTAAAAAGGGTGATTCATATTATATAAATTAGTATATAAGTTTATATGATTGGTTACTCGACAAAAATTAGCTGGATCAAAATATTAAATAATCTTAACATGGAGAACTTGGAATAATTATTGAACCTTTCAAGGTGGAATGTTTCACTAGTTAGGATGTTCACTTACTAGTGGCCCATAGTACGGGGATATATTGATTTTTGGTTTCCATGGGATTCTGTAACTCAGTCTGGGCCATGTGGGGTGTGGACAAGTGTGTGGGCCTTATTGTTGTCATCAAGCATGGAATTATTTTTAGTATGCAATAAATTATTTTAATATCACATATATTATTCATGATTTCCTAGGTTCAACCATGCCTATTGGAACATAGTTACATGTAGTGATGATTAATATTCTTGTTGGTTGGTTCCTATTGGGTGTTTATTTCCATTTAACTGATTATGTAATTATTGTATGATTTTTATTTGGGAAGTGATTTACTTTAATTCAAATTTTTATGAAAAATATTTTAATGTATAAATGTTTTATACACTCTTGTTCCATTTTGAAAAGTATGCATCACATTACTCTTGAAAATGGTAATGTTTCTTTAATGGAAAAAAACCTGGATTTGAAATGAAAATTACAATAGACTTAATTTTTTTTTAATAGTGAAAAATATATAAAATTATACTTTTATATTTTTTTCAAACATTAGGTTTATGTTTCTATTATTTTCATGTAAGTGAATTTGGAATATATTTGATCAGGAATTCTGACCGAGTTTTACAACTTATGACCATAGTTCCTTCTTATTTTTAGCTTGTGGTGTAGTTATCTTCTTATTTTCAATCTATATTGTAGATGGTTGAAATTGGTATCATTTAATGACCTTGGAGGTCACAATGTGTTGTGGGGTCCTCAGGTGCAATTTGAGTTTGGTTGTTTAGTTTTTTGTATTTTTAATTTTCTTGTAACAATGCTAATTATAGATACTAGTAACTGTTTTGGGATTCTCTGTTTATCATTCCATTTTTAGTTTATTTTTCTACATTGATTTAAATCCATTCCAAATATCTATTTTGATGACCGAAACTAGTTTTAATCTTATAGTGATTGGGAATTCCCTTTGAGAATTTTATTGGATCGGCTCGGGTGGTCGGTTCAGGGACGAACCATATTGGTTCATAAAAAAATGGTATCAAATCTTTTCGACCATTTAGATGAAATTGATTTTCATTGCACCCTTTGATACTTGGTATGTCAAGGTAGGTGGCATAGGACTGCCAGAATATGGAGAAAAATTCTGGGGGTGTTTCTGGACGATAATTTCTAGACCAAGCCTTGAGTTTCTATGGGATGTCGGGTTTCTTTTGGTCTCTTATTTTATAATGGTTAGTTTTGTGTTTGGGATATAAAATTGGAGTTGATATAAAGGTATTTTATAAATTTTTGGGCTATGATATCCATGTGGAGTTGGGAAAATTCTCCTAGAATACACTTTTTGATGGTGCTGTGATTGGCATTTGGCTTCTAACCATATGGCCATTTCACCCATCGACACTAGTTTCCCTTGTGAATTGTTTTGGTTTTTCTTCTATTCTGAAAATTGTTTTGAGAACCAATTAATTTGAATTTTGAAAACTATATTTTAGTTGTAATGGGTGGATTTTTGGAAAGAGGAGTATGAATTTTTAGAATCAACATTTATGAAGTCTTTATGAAAATTATTTTTGGTAAAATGATCTTTAAGGTGAAATAGAAAGGGTTTAATGAAACTGAATTTTTATAATAAAAATATGTAATTATTGAAATTATTTTCATGGAAATCGTGACTTTGTTTTAATGTTAGTTTTTGAAATCGTTTTTTATAAGAATAATTTAGAAATTAATCAAATTATTTGGACGGAATTAAATTTCTTAAGCTGCTAAAAATGTTTATGAACTGAGTAAAATAGATTTATAGTTGAATAATTATTGGTATTTTGAAAATATTTGTTGAATTTGAAATGGAATATGGATTTAATGATTGAAAACACATTGGTGGATATTTTTTGGAAATTAGAATTTTCTTTATCATTGGTATTTATCTTGGTTTTAAAATAAATGATATATGTAAATTAGTGTGTGGACGAGTGCCAAAATTGGCATGAGTTGATGGATTCCTAGGTTGCATGGAGTGTTCATGTGTTTGGATCCAGGGAATTCCATAGGCGAGTTTTATAATCCATAAAGTTTACTTCATTTAATAGTGTTTTCATGAGAAAAAATTATGGGGATTTTAAATACATTATTGCCTAGCTTGTTTTCCCATGATCTGGGAAGTGTTGTATATGTAGTTTTATGAGTCTGAAATCACCTGTATATGAGATTTTTCAGATTAAGCCATGTTATTTCATGTTTCTTATAATTGACCCCCATAAATATTCAATAGATACTCTAGGTGAAACTACATGTGTTCCCCATTAGTAGGCTTCCCTGTGGAAAAATATAAGGACTTCGTTCATGAATTTTGAAAGTTAAATCCATCTCCCTTCTTTGGTGAAGAAGATCCAATTGAAGTAGATGGTGGATTTGGTATATCAAAATGACATTCAGTCTCATTGAATCTCATAAGCCTTTCAAGTCGAATTTTGTTACCTTAATGTTAGTGGGATCATATTAGAAGTGGTGGATGTCGGTCACTCAGGAAAAGCCTTGTGAAGATCTTACATGGGAGTTCTTCAAGGTTTTGTTCGTTAGTCAGTATTTCTATGAGTTAGTGAATGTGGGAAGGGGATGGGAATGTTCAATTTATATATGGGTGTTGGATCAGTCTTAGAGTACATCCCTTTTTTCATGTAACATATTCATTACACTATGTATTGGGCCACAAATGACCCATTTAAGGCTAGACATTTTGAGTTTAGTCTCCGTCCGGATCATCAATCATAGGTGTTATATTTTAATTTAACTTCATTTACTAGAGTGGTAAAGAAATCTATTCCAATAGAATATATGATGGTAAGAGTGATTGACGTAGTCTTCCACCATTTAGTTCTTGGATGTGGTGAGGGGACTTTAGTATAGAATTAGGGAAGCAACCTGATATTTTTGGTGCTGGTTGTTGAATTAAAAGACCCCTGGGTCTTTTGTCAGCCTTTTCAAGGGATGAGATCTTGGTGTGTCATTTGTGTGGGAATGCAGATCATAATAATTCATCTTTACTGATTGTACATAATTCTTTTCATTATTTTGGGCACTTAGCCCACTTGTAACGGTTTTGTCGGGGTGTTTCCAAAAGCGGCATGGGGCCAGTTCATAGGAGCAGAGTGCTATATTGGTTCATTTTAAAGTCTATTTATATTTAAATTTTTCTTTCTATTGTAGAAGTTGTACCTATTAGTGTTTTTTGGTGTGACATCCTCTTTAAATTGTTAATGATTATGTTGTGGAATTTACTAAGAAATTCTATTATAATGGAAGCATGTTTTCCTTTCGGTATTTTAATGTTATGTCCATCATGAGTGGTGTTTTTTTGTTCCTCATTTATATATTTTTTATTTTGGAGTGGAAATATTTGAGTGTGAATCTTTTTAATCCCACATTCTGATGTAAATAAGTAGTTTATATTAGACATTTTCATCTAATGTACCAAGGTAGTATATTCTTCAATCATCAGGGCTCTACCCATAGGCCCTAGAGTGAAGATGGCACATAGTTAATAAATCCCATGGGTGTGGGTTTCCATGTTCTAATATATTTCTTCATTACATGAATGGATATTATGTAATGATCCATTTTCTATTCTTCCCCCCATTATGGTGGGGGTTTTATGATCAGTGTCGGGTAAAGATCCATGTTGGCTTGTGTCGGGTTTCCGTCGTTGGTCAGTTCATAAATTGTGGAGAGACCCATCATGGGTCTTGTTGAGATTTCTCTTATAGATAATTGATGTTATCTACTTTCTAATGGAGGACAGTCTATGCTGAACACCCATGTTCAGAAATATGTGTAAGAAAATATTGGGTTTTGGTGTATGCTCAATGATTTTGTTTGAAGCATAAGTGTGGAGGTTCTGGAAATAATTTCACATTTTTTCTCACAGAGTGTTTTTGGTTTTTTTTGTCTAAAACAGGAGGCATAATTTCTATTTGGTTGTTTTATAGTTTTTAATGTATTAAAAGGATAGATTAGGTGTTTCTTGAACTAAAAAGTATTTGATCAACTAACTACATATTGTTATAGCATTCCAAGGGTGGAAAGCATTACGGTGCAGATAAGTGTCACACCTGTGTATTTTTTTTCAACCGTTGTTCTGGTTCATAGTTTAATCTCAATTTATCCCTCAAGTTCTGAGTTTGAAGTGTTTTAAATATTGAGGTATTTCTTTTTTTAGTTTTTACTCCAAGGTTATTCCTCAGTTTTTCTATGTTTTTTTGGAGAAACATTGAGTTATTGGGCTTTGTAGTAGCCTGCACATGGTTGGCGCATGGTTAGGGAATGTGTGTATCCTTATCTAGGTAACCATGTGGCTTAAGTGTTGAGGTCAATAGAATAGATTATATCGTGTTCATGGTTTATAAAATCGTGAAACAATAATGGTGGATGTCTTGTCTTGGAAAAGTAGTGGTTGCCATAGTTTTCCCATGGTTTGGAAAAAATTTAGTTTCTCAGTTGTGTATAATGAGGGGTGCATAGTCGGTTCTTGTTTCTGTAAATCATGATGTTAATCCAAGTGACCTACCAAGGTCATAAAAATTATGAAATTACTAAACTACTATCATTGGATTTTTAACCCATAACTCCACATTTCCCCTCCCTCTAGTTCTTGTATCCCTATGGGTGTTTCCCTTCTTATTTAAGCCTACCCTCCTCCATCCATGGTATATATATGGTGATTCATCATGTTTAGGGATAGATCTCTCTAGGTAATCCCCTTTTCTATTCTACATCTTCCTCTTTATTATATTTTCTCTTCAAATTCTCTTCTCCTGCTGTCATGTTTATCTATGGTCTGAATTTCCCTTGATTTATTATGGGAGTATTGTGTGTTTAAGGTCCCACATGGAAGATCTTTCCTCTTGGAACCTTTGGGATGTGATTTCGTGTGTGCATTGTTAAAGAGTCTTGAGATTGATGTAGGTTTCTATTTTCACTTTCATGTGTAATTTATGATTCATTGGTTTCTATTTTTTTCACACCTTCCTTTTGATTTAAAAACATTTTTATGATCTTTTGGATAATGTTTTGGTATGAAAAGTGTTGGGTTATACCAGGGTTTTTTTATAAATGGAATTGTTTTGTCATATTGTACACACCAAGTTTTTGATAAAAAATATGGTTTAAATTTTTAATTATTTTGTGGTAACTAAAGCATGTTTCAGAATTTTAAATATATTTTTTGAAATTCAAAAAATGTTTTAATATTTTTAATGGGTTTTTAAATTGTATATGATTTTATAAAAACTGTGTATTTTACTTTTGAATGTGGTTTTACATGTGATTGTGGATTGTGGCACATTTGGGAATTTTAAAAACAATTTATGGCATGAATTTTTTTTGTGAATGTATTGAAGAATTTTTTAAAATTATTTTGAAATTGAAAATGGTGTTTCTAAAACTATTTAAAAAAGAAATTTGGTTCTTTGATAAATAATGGTTTGTGAAAAGTGATTGAGACTCATTTGGAACTTTGATGAAAATTGAAATTATTTTTCATTAAAACCCTCTTTGTATAATTTTCTTGGATTTTATATATTTAATGGATAGTATTCCCTCACTATGGAATTCTCAAGATCCATTGACATAGTTGGAAAATGAGTGATCTCAGATATGGACTTCAATAAGTTCAATGAGTTTTAAGGAGATGGATTAATCTTTTGGGTTGATTGGGTGATGCATAATGTGTAAATTATTATATATGTGTATGTGATTGAATCCTCATTTATAATTTGTTCTCTCACCCTCTTATATACTCCTGGCATAGGGAACCTGGAATAACTATTGAATCTTTAGAGAATCATTGTAGCACTATTTAGGTTAAGCATTAGTCGGTGTCCCATGGCACGTGGATATATATAATTTTATTGTTATGGGATTATTCTCCTCAGTATGTACCATGTGGGGTGTAGCTGAGCATGTGGGAGATATTTATTTTCAATGAGAGAGTCTTGCTTTCCTGGATGAGTCATCACGTATCATAATTTTATGTATTATTAATTATCTCATAGGTTCACCCATTTCTTTTGTCACTTTGGTGTTTGTAGTGATGATTGTGATTCGTGTTGGTTGGATACACTTTCATTCTATTGAAACTACCCTTCTTTTATAATTATTCAGGTACTATTCTTTAGGAATTTATGCATTGGATTTTAAAGTATTACGAAAATTACTTTGAATAAGAAATATTTTATAAACTATGGTGACATTTTAAAAAGTTAGCATCACATTCCTCTTGAAAATTTTAATATTTCATGAATGATAAGAAACATGGATTTTAAATGAAAAGGTAAATTTAATACCTTTTTTAAGTGATAGTTTTTGAAAATATTACTTTTATATATTTTATTTCAAACATGAGGTTGTTTTTTTTGTTTATTTTATAAGATGTACATTAGGAATATAATTTATTCAGGCGTTCCGATTGTGTTTTATTACTCACACCTATAATTTTTTCTTGTTTTTATCTTTTGTTGGAGGTCTCATTTCATTCTCGATCATCCTGAGAAATGGTTGGTTTTGGTATCAGAGAGTGACCATCGGGGTCACATGTAGTTGTGTGGTCATTAGCTATTGTTCGAGTTTTGTGGTTAGTTTTCTATATTTTCAGTTTCATTGTAAAAGATATTTAATTTGGATACGTGAATATTATTTGGGCTATTAGGTTTATAATTCCCATGTTTAGTTTATTTATTTAATTTTTGTTGAAATAATTCCCTTGTATCTTTGTTGATGCATGACACAATTTGTCATATTGTGGGGGGACCAGAATGCCCTTTGGGACTTTTTATGCATCCAAAACACATTATCCAATTTCAAAATTAGTTATGTGATATTATATATAACCAAATTATATTTATATTCCTTTTTGGAAAGAATGTTTTTTGATCCTTTTTATGATGCAGGATTTCAACAATGGTATTTTCATATCTAAACCATTTTCTTACCAAGTAAAAATCTAAATTTTTAGGGAGAAATTTATTAAATGTTGAATAATGTATCACCATTTTATTTATAAAAAATTACATTATGTTGATAGCATATATGTCATGCAACACCGAGCTTAAACGAACCACCATATATTTGTAATTAAATGTGACCATTATAACATAATCATTGATTCCGTAGGAATGAATAAGATTAACTACATTACTATATATATATATATAAAGAAATTAATCATTATAAATTTATTAATTAGTTCCAAATGAACAAATACTCATTTTTTTGAATGGACTATTTAGGATTCTAAAATTTTTTTATTGAAAATTGATTTTTATATCTTTTTTTGAAAAAATAATATAATTATTTTTTAAATTATTGGAAAATATATTTTATTAAATATAATTCATTTTTTAAATAATAATATCAACATAATCATAGGTTTATGTATTGATATTTTTCTTCAGTGATATATTTTTAGTAAATAGTGAAAATATATATTTTTATTGAAAATTGTATTTTATTTTATAGAAATTAGAAAAATAAATTATATTATTGATTAGTTTTGAAAATTAATTAGCTAATTTTAATTTGAACTATTTCAATTATTATTTTGAAAATTAATTTTATAGTAAATGTTTTTATAAAATCATTTTCTAATTAATGGGAAATATTTATGAGAAACTATTTTTCGTCTTATTATTCTGGTTGCATTTTAAATTAAATTCATCCAATTATATGTATTATGTCTTGAAAAATTTAATTGATATTTGAAATCTGTAGGTCCCAATTGTTCAATATTTTCCTTTTGTTTTTGGTTAATATTAATATTATCCTTTTTTAATATTTTTTACCACATTAACGATAAAATATTGTAACTATGTTTAAAAAAATTCACAGACTAAAGAATGACACAAACACTAAAAATAATTTTATATAATGAGTGTGACTTGTTTATATTCATCCAAAATTTGAATATATGACATCTTTGTTCCATTTTTTCTGTAATTTAACCATTTATATTAAATTACTGAATGAATATTAAAAAATTCAATTCCCTTTGTTTTATTATCCCTTCATTTTTGAAATAGGGATAAATAGATGGAATATTTAGTTACAAATATTTATTTGAAATCAGAAGATTTTTTATTATGGTAACTTATTTTTTATTTTTTTATTCAATAATTCCCTTAAAATATTACTCAATGCTAGAGAGATAGGTCTTCAATTAATTAATATATAAAATATAAGATTTTAAAAATATTAAAATGAATTTATGTTGAATGATGATTTATGGTTCATATTTTTTTAGATAAAAGTTAAATATTATATATGTTTTGATGAGTTTTATTATAATTAAATTATTTTCAAGTGGTTTTAAAAGTAAAATTATTTTTAATTGTTATATATTTAAATTAATGATATTTTATAATAAATAATATCTTATTAAATGATTTAAAATTTGTAACAGTTTTTCTTTTGAAAAATGAATTACATGACTTCTATGACATCATAAATGGCCATTTAATGGTTGTAATTACTTTTATTCTATCTTTGTTAACCCCATATAATCAATGAACATAGATATTACCTTGATTACCAAAAGTCTTAATAGATTGATAAAACAATATAAAGGAAAATATGTTCTCCAAAGTTGTAAACGTCTTATTTTTTATACTATTTCAACTAATACTAAACATATATTGGTAATATTATCAACTTGGATACTTTTGGCCCTAAAAATACATTTATATTAATTTAATATTTTATGAAATTCTAGGAGTATCCATCCCCTCTCCCATTAAGGGCACATCTTCTTCTCAATTATTAAAAATTAAAAAAAATTCCACTTAGACAATAAATTCAATAATACCTTACTACAATACGAGATCACATCCCAGTGTCCTTTGTTTATTTCATAAAACCAACCTATGAAGGATTTTTTTATAATCCTTAAGAGGTTGTCTGAAAGGAGGTGGTGTTCTTAACAGAGGGATTTTGTATTTATTCTTCTTTAACCCCCATGAAATATTCATCAACCATGAAAAAATAATAACATCAATATATACCGTGTATTTATATTTTATAATTTTGATCGGATAACCCACATTTATCTTATTTTTAATCACAAATGGAAATGATACTATCATTTGTGTTTATGGAAAACTACCGCCTCTTGAACTAACATAATTTTTCTTTCATTACATCCTCTTGCAACAGGTTATAATGACTAATTTAATGTATATATATTATATTAAATAAATATTTATCATTATTATGGGAGAATATATCATAAAAGTTATTATATTTTTTTTCACTGAATAATGATAACATCAGTCATGTGAATATATTGACGACTAGCTCCACGATGTGATATGATTCATTTTTAATCACCACAAAAGATGTAATATATATATATATGTATAAGAGAATATTTAAATAAATAATAAGGAATTTATGATATAAAATTCATTATTTATGGATAAAATAATACTAATATTATTTATATAATGATCATTGAATAATAGAAACATTACTGATGTGTATGTAAGGCCTACCATCTACTTGATTGTAACATAGTTTAATTTTCATAAACCTATTTTATAGTTGGTTATAATATTATAATTCATTTATAATAAGGATAATTATATCACAATATATATTCTATATATGATTTAAAAATGACCTCTTACAGTATATTAAACTCATTGAAAGTCATTTGGGAAATATGAAATAAATATAGTCAAAACATCTAATGTACATTTAATTGATTTTGTAATTGTATATTACATGGTATTAAATAAAATAATATGAATAATGAAATTGAAAATATTTATTAAGAATATAAATAATTAACACACATTTTTATTCAGGAAGATAATGAAAAAATGTGATGTGTTAGACTCGAGGTCAGGGAAATTCTTTTAGTCCTCTTTTAAATTATCCCCTCCAACTCTTTTTCATTAATGCCGATGTATTTAAAAAAGTTGTAATAATGTTATTAAATGGATTTAAATTTATTTTAAAGTAAATTTTATGTCTTTTTTGGATTTCATTCAAATGATTTCAAAAAGAACCCCATTATGTTTTTTTTAAAATAATAAAATAATGTTATTTATAAATTAATATGGTGAAAATGATTTTTCTCATTGCAGAAACCACTATTTTATGTTTGGAATCTATTACAATACTTCACTATTTATTCAATGAAATCCATATTTCCATTTTTATTAGTATTTTTTTATTTAAAATGGTGTTTCAAAATAAAAGGGTATTTTGATATCAGAATGTTTTTTTCACGTAGGGTTAAAAGTTATTTTCTTAATTTGTATGATGAAAAATAAAAAAAATAAGATCATTTATTCATGATACCATAATTTTACGTATTTATGATAAATGGGTGGGAACAATACATATTATATTTTTGGGTTATACCTTTTATATCTCATAAAAATTGGTGATACTTATATAGAATGTATTATTGGTGATTTGATATAATGTTTTAATGCATTAGGTAATATTCCTTTTATTAATAAGAAATAAATAGAGTATTATTTGAGGGTTTATCCTTTGGGTTTAATTGGGATCATGTTATTTCTATTATATGTTGACAATTGTTTTTTAATTTTATGCCTTATGTTTTGAAATGGTTATTATTATCTTTTTATGTGTTTTCATGATTTATTTGAGAAGGAATCTGTGTTTTTTTCATGTGGAAATAATTTATCAAATTATTTAATAATGAGATAAATATATAAAAATCGGTTTTTCATTGATTTCACTACAAAAAAACAATTCCTTCTTTTTATATCCATTATTCATATTTTTTTCATATAAAACCTTTTAAAATATTTTTCATTGGGTTTTAAGGATTAGTAGGGTCAAGGATGAGGTCAAGCACAAAAATGTGCAGATATGTAATGAAAATATAGCATGTTTATATTCAAAAAAGAAATATAAAATGTGGATTATGGATACCAATTTGGAATGAACACTTAATTTAATATTTATTTCTGTAAGGGTGGTACCCTATTTTTATAAAAATATAATCCAAAAACATCTTCAAGAATGATAGAAAATGAAATCTTATCTAAATATACATGAATTTGTATTTTAAAAGGATGGTTCCTTTCATATTTGTTAGGAAACCATATAATTCCTAGAAATAATTAATATATATATGTGTGTGGTTTCACTGAGAAGAAACACACATATCCTCTCATTGTGAAATTATCCAAAATAACCATAATTTCAAAAATATATTTGAAAATAATCAATTATAGTTTTCATAACTTCAGAATAAAATTTTAATTAAGGATAAATTGTGAATTGTAACATTAGATACCATTAACAAAAATATAATCAGTATTTCATATGTCAAAGAGTTAAAATATAAAACATATAAATGAAAAACGATGCATAATAAGAAATATATCTCAAATATGGGAGATTGAGATGTAAAAAACTTATAAACAAGTATGTTATAAACAATAGATATATAAGTATGGAAATGAGATCATAAATTAACTATAATTTAAAAAATAAAAAAATATTTTAATTTTTCCAAAACATACATTTGGTATAATGAAGAGAAAAGAGGACATGGAAAAACAATACATGTAAAGAATTTAAACATGGAATATAAACCATTCCCTCAGAATTCCTCTTAGTTGGACGTAATATAATTACCTATATAAAAACATTATCCATATTAAGAATATATATGATAACCAAATTTTTATTTAAATTACTTTATAAACATTATTTATAATTTTTAATTACCCATTAATCAATCATTCTTAGATAAAATTAATATTTGATTCCAAAATGTTTTGTTTTCAATGAATGAATCAGTTTTGAGGTTCTATTACTGGCTCCATGGTAATGGTATCACCACCTATAGAATATTATTTTTGATTTAATATATCTTTATGACGTATTTCTAGTGTGTCATGGTCATTTAATTATATTTAGTTTGGCAGTTCATAAATAATTCTTAAAAATCCCATTTTTCAATTATTATTGAATAAAGAGATTAATGTAACTATTTTTCAATATTATTTTTTAAAAAATGTAATTTTTTTAAATATTTCCAATTATTAATTTATAAAAAAAGTTACCAATATATATTTTTTCTTTTTCATTCATGATTGAAACGTTATATCATCGTTTATTATGGTGGTAAACCTAAACAAAATAATAAAACATTCTAACGATCAAATGAGAAATGAAATGTTATTTTATAATAGTTATATAACTTTTAAAAATATTAATGGATAAAATTTTCTTTATTAATGTGAATAATAGTACATGTTATTTTATTAGTTGAATTTGTAAGAATTATTAGGGTATTAAGTCATTATATCAAAATAAGAAATCTTATGCCCTAAAGGAAACTTTTTTAGTTTTGAATATTTAATAGAATATTTTTGAGACCAATGGGTTAGATAAAATTAGTGAATTATTATGGAATATAATATTATAGGGTATAGGTAGGAATTTGAATTTTATCTATTTCATTTATTGGTGGTATATGGGTCCTTTTATAATTGAGTAGGGGTGGAATTTTTGTATATATTCATTTTTAAATAAAAAAGTAATTTTATATTCAAGTAATGATAATAAATAATTTTTTATTATTAAAGAAAATATTGGTGTATGTAACTAAATCCATTATAAAAATAATTTTATATATGTTTTGATGATATTTTATGTTTTTATCCTTTAATTTAATCCTTTCACCTCATTAGAGCCATTATAGTGGTGAATATATTTTTTAAATTGTAATTTATGTTTACGCATAACAATACAATTAAACTTATTACCAAATTCAAAATTTAATATTCCAAAAATTAACCTATTATAATTAATTAAATTTCTATATGATATTAAATATATTCTCAATATGAGTACATAAGAATCATAGAATGTATTTTTTAAAAATTTATATTTTAAGGATTAAAATGATTTTATACCTAGTCCTTACAAAATAAAAAAAAATAAATCGATGAATCTTTTTTTAATATACATTCATAAATACAAATATATATATATTAACTTCACTAAACTTCATTCATCAAACAATAGAAATTTTAAAATTTCAGATAAATAAATATAATCTATAATAAGAAAAATGATTAAAAGTAAAACAATATTGTTTAGCCATTAATAATTAAATTAGTATTCAAATATATAAATAATTATTCCTTATATGTAATTAATTTAATTTATTAATAATTCCTTATATTTTGAGTTCAAAAAATATATGAATATCATATAAACATGGTTATTTGAATAAATGGCATATCCCCATGTGAATTTGATTCATTTAATTCTATTATAAAAAATTAATTTTTAATGATTTATTTCACGTAAATATATTTTAATTTATTTCAAATGGAATTATAGTATTCAAATAAAATAATGTATTTTCCAATTTATTTTGGTGTTCCATGTTACACCGACTATCTAACAAAAAATTTATTTTAAATGAAATGTATACCAAAATTTTATATTTTCAAATTCACACAATAAATAGAATGTGCTTCTGAACATTTTTTTTCTCTCATTAATGAAATTATATGAGGATATTATTAACATATTTCAGAATTAATATATAAAACATGATGAGTTTTCTAATTTATTATTAGGGGTAGGACTAGGAAATTAATCATTTCCCTCATAACAAGCATATGGAAAGACTTCCATTTCTCATTACCATTTATCCCAAATATGCCTCCTTAATTATCTATAGGAGATTATATAGAAATTCAATTCACATGGGAATTTTAATTTTCCTATTATTAACCAGAAATTAATATTACAATTAATTTGATAATAATCAATAAACATGTTAACATAAAAAATACATCATTAGTGCCTTATCCTTTGCCAGCTTTATTTTCATTGAACATAAAATTGGTCGTACTAGTTCAAATTATTATAATTTCATTTAAAAATGTGTTTCCTTAAATTTTACCAATAACCCAATCCCTAAAACTATATATCCCATTACATTAAAGAAGTTTCTTACAAAATTTTAAACCCAAATATCATAGAAACCTATGATTTAGAAATTTAACCTAACATTTTTCTCTAATAATAAATTTAATCAGTTACAAATAAATATATTCCATAATAATATATATTTGAATAAATATAATTATTTTTACAAAAAATTACTAAATTACGTTGACATAAAATTACAAAATATACAATTGGTTTATCTATACATAAATTGTGAGTTATTTTTAAAATCAAATATATATCTCCCAAAATGTCATTATTCACTCTAAAATATCATATGGCCTCCAATGGTTATATATTCATTTCAAATTATGATGAACCTATAATTATTAACCAATTATATTATCAAAAACATTTAAAATAACCTAATCTAACAAAATACTAACCTATAATGTAATATAAACCTTTAATTGATACCAACCAAGCGCAATAATCCCTAACACGTTGATCAACTGTGAATAAATACATTGTTCATAGTGACATTGATTCCCACTAAGATAGTTATAACATATCCATTTATAAAAAAATGATCTCTATATAATAATTCATCTTTAAAAAATCCACGAACTTTTAGGATTAGAGTTTCCAAGAATTAAAAAAAAACCTTATATATCAAAACCAATACAAAAATGTACATTGTTTTAATAAATCAAAATGTTAAAGTGATTGAATTGTTTCATTTAATTTTAAACCCACGTATTTGAACCTTTGATTTATTTTTTAACATCTACCTCAAAATTATCCACAAATGATACACTTTTATAACTATTATATAACTTACTCTTATTTACTACATAGGGAATTGAATGATAATAAATGATGAACTCAAACGTTGAGTAAGGTTAATTAGAAGAATCAAGAATCAAAGATAATAAGTGTGTGTAACACCCCAAACATCCATGGTACACCTCTCTTTGAATAATATAATATTGTGTGATATACGCAACACCGAGTTCAAGCGCGATAGGACCTATTAAAATAGAAATTTAAAAAGCTGTTATGAATATTAATAACCAAATTTTGAATTTTATATATCCCATATAATATTAATATTCATCTTTTGTGGTTCTTAGAAAATAGGAAGACAAATTCAAATTTTTAGATAAAACAAGAAAGTTTCCATAAAATTTATTTTTAACTCCTTTTAATGGGTAACCCATTCTATAACGACCCATACTTTACATAAATTTTTATTAGTTCAGAATTGGAGCACACTTATTACAACATATAACAAAACCATGAAAGGACCGTATAGGTATAGTGTCTTTAGAAATTGGGAAACATAAACAACTGGTTGATAAATCGTCTACACTATCTCCCATTTATTTCATCATATCTATAGTAACTTTTGGCATATCTTACTTAATAACCTTCTTCCTGACCTGGGGAAAAAACATAAAAACGGGTGAGCTCAAATTCTTAGTAAGGGTAAACAAAATAAATATCAATCACATCATATTCATAAGAACATAACATTTTGGAAATCTTAACCTGTAAAAGAGATCATAATTTAATAACATGGGATAAATCATAGTAGTGAAATGAAATCCCAATAATCATAACTTAAAACATGAAACTTTGTGACATACACACAAAATAATATAGAATCATTTCTTATTAGTCAAGACTCATTTCCAAGACTATCTTAGTGGACAAAGTCCATTTCTGAACTGAGTTCACTCCTCGTTTCACTCATGTTTCACTGAACCGGTTTAACATGCCATTCTAGCCATGTCTATCTCATGAGATATAAAATCTTTATCCAATGCATTATAGGTAGATATAGGTCCCACCCATCTTATAATGATACCATTCTTATGTGTGCCACAAAATCAGAAAAATCATACATCATTGCATAACCCATGTTATAAAAATGGGAATCTTAAACATCATTCCATCATAACATAATACATATAAGATAAAAGGACATCATAAAAATAATTCCATCATAACATAATAAAATCAATGTAAAAATAGGGATAGAAACAGAACCCTTTATTATCTTAGATGGAAAATAATTTTGATAAAACACTTGAACTCTATTCTTGAAGAAAATATCTTTTCTACCTCATAAACATTTTTTCCTTTCTTAAAATTTCATACAATTTTAAACTAAATGAAGTTGATTAAAATTAAACATGAAAACTTGTAATGTAAGCTTCATGTAAATAATGTTTTAAAAATCCATTCATTCCGTATAAGTTAAAAAAACATTCTTCTCATACTTTTGTCAGAAAAGTCAAAAAGTACCTCGTACGAAAAACGACAAATGATTCCTTTCATATTCTTTACTAAAAACTCACCGAAGGGTAAAATTCGATTTAAAAAATTTTAGGTGGATGGAAAAAATATTAAATATTGAGGTAACATGGACGTGGGTGATATAATACACCCTAGTAAATACCAAAGTATAAACAATCTCAGATAAAAATGAGATTGTGATATTTTCCCTTACCTTAAATCTGATATGCTTCGTACGTATCCAAAACTCTTGTATAATGAATTAAATAATGTCATTGACTTATTAAAGAATCATATTCATTGTTATTATATCATATATGCATCACTTATGACTTTATATTACCCGTTCTTTTGTAAATTCCATGTTAAAGAGTGTTTTGGGTAAAATCGTTTCATTTGTTGTATGTGTTTTGACTTGTAATTATTCATATGATTACTTAGATCATGATTACTTAATTACATAATATAAAACATTATTTATATATAATATATATTCATAATATGAATATATATAATAGATCAATAAATGGAAAGAAATACACCGTTAATGGAGATGGTAGGCCGTACGTACGCATGAACGCTGTTTTCGTTTCCTTATTGAATTGAATTTAATGAAGTAGATGAAATAAATATATATATACATAAATACAGTAGAATTATTATGTCATATATTTTATTATTACTTATAAAATATACTTTATAATCATTCTTGAATGGTAATCATGGAGAGTGAATCTCATCGCGTCGTGGAGAAGGTATTCCGTACGTACGCACGAGCGATGATATCATTCCCATGATCGTCGAATTGTATTAAAGTGTATTTATAATATTAAAGAATCAATATCACTTTACAATAATCATATATATTCATTACATTCACCATTATACCCATCCATGTAAGGTGGTGGTGGAAAATAGATTACACCATGGTGTGGAGACGGTATTCCGTACGTACGCACGCGCGGTGATTTCATTTTCCATAGGATGGATAGATGGTGAAATATGGTTGTTTCATACTTATAATAACATATCAGTATATGAGTGATACTGATGTTATTACTTCATAATGAAACAACTAAAGAAGAAGATGTTGAATAAGAATGAAAATTGAAAGAATCGGTAACGGATATTAACTCTTCTTTGACACGCCACTTTGAGTCCTCCTCTTAGGGTACAAAACATGGTATTTGAAGAAGACCAGGACCTCTAGGATGTTTATAGGGAAGTTTATAAGGTAAATGGGCAGGATTTGGCCATGATTAAATGCTAAAATGGGTGTGAGGAATAGAGGGAGGAGGTGCCCTTTTATAAGGGAGGAGAGGGGCACCTTTGGAAATCATAAAAATATTTATTTATAATAAATCTAACCCCACTTAAAAACCTCCAAAAATGACTCATATTCCAATATAAGATTCGATAGGGTTACAATATCATCAACCAATAAAATTTAGACTTATTAGGAAATTATTTTAAACATGATTAACTTGATTTATCCCTACTTAATCAATTTAATATTATTTGTGGTAATAAAATTCTAAATTTTAAATTATAACAAAAAATTACTTATTTATTGTGAATTTTCTGTAATTGGATACTTTATAACATGTTAGACCATATAGATTTAAATTTATAATTTTTAAATATTTTTGTTATTTTTAAACAGTTTTATAATATGTTATTTTTATAAAATAACAATAGTGTCAATTTTGATACTATTCATTTATATGAATTTAAATAAAATATATACAGAAGATATGTTCAAAATAAAAGATTTAATAGATTCATAAAATTTCATATGTATCTATAAAATTAGTGGAGCACATTAAATAGTTCATATAATATTTATTTTATTATTTTTAAATCTATTTATTTGGTTTATCTCTTAATAAAATAATTACTACAACATTTTTTTATAATTATTTAATATATTTATTTGTTGCATAAAAATTAAAAATAAAATCCTATGATGAAGATAAATCTATTTACTTTCAGAATAATACTTTTACTAGAACTTATCATCTTAAAATCACAATATTTAAATTTTTATATTTATTAAATTATGAAGGTGACAACTTTGACATCATTTAAAATAAAATAATATAAGTGTCATAATCACTTTTATAAGAATACAAACGGTTATATATTAGGTCATTAGATCCTTATGGTATATATATACACTAAAAATAAGTTTTGGTCAGGTTTTTGGGCCTTTTAATGGGTATTATTATTTGAATAAAAACTATATTACAGATTTTTCACTTAATAAATAATTTCTGCATCATTAATGTATCAACATTAATTATTATTATATAATCCATAAAAAATATTAATAACTTATCATGATGTAGATAATTTTATTATATTTCTAGATACTATTCATGTTCGATGTTTTATTATGTTTATCACTAAATTAAAATTATTATACTTATAAGAATTAAGAGAGTGACATGTTGTCAATTTCTTTGGTTTTAACAATAATTAAATTATTTTCATTGTCAAAAGTCCATAAAATGAATCTAATCCGGCTCTTACGTGATATGGGTCGACGTTTAGTCATCCAATAGAATTTTGGAATGTGTTAGTGTAATTTTGTAATATTATATTCACCCTTAATTACCCGATTTACCTTTTACTATGGTAAATAAAATTTACCGTTGTTACTATTCATAAAGCCCAAAAATAAAAAATAGTTTATTAATATAATTTGGACCCACTGATTCCAAATATAGAATCCATTTTTCCAAATTCAATACACAGAAGTTGCAGAAATTAAATTAAAATTAAGCTCGTTGTCGAAAGAAAACGGGTTTTTGTTTAAAACATTGCAAAAGATTAAATTTATTTAACATATGAATTGAATGTAAAATCAAGGCTAATGACATAAATTATATTAAATGTTAAAAATACATTCCATTTATACTTTAAAACCATTCAATATTATAATTTATCCACATAAGTTATTATGATGAAAAAAGATGTTTTTAATTAAAATATAGCGTGTTTTTACTATACATTAAAATATGAAAGTTATCATAATAATATGAAAAATTTGTCCAAGGTAAAATTTTATAAACTGATTCCAAAGAATAATAATATTTTTTATAATTGAACTTATCAACATGTCAAAAATTAAATTTAAAATGGGTGTTCCATCAAAAGGCGGCAAAACTGCATTTTTTTAAAAATACTTATTTTACCCAAAAAAATTATTTTGTTCTTATACCATGTTCTATAAAATGTGTAAGATGAATAATAATGTTATAAAATTCAAAATATAGTTAATACTATTCATAACGGCTAGTTCATAATAATATTATAATAATATATCATTGTTTAGTAAAACTCGGTATTGCGTACAACACACGCTATCGAGGAAGGTCAAGATTGCGTGTAATGTAAGAAAGGCCACGGTTGTGTGTAGTGCACGACTCCTTTTTTGTTGAGTATAACAAAATACATTGAATATATATATATACTCAATGTTTGTAGAATAACTACTATCAAACAATCATGAAATTGTGTATAACACGATCCAGGATTAGTGTTGTGTATACTGCAAGCTAATACGGTGTTGCGTATAGCGCAAGATAATCTTGGTGTATCGTACAATAGAAGATATGAAAGAAATTAAAAATAATATATCTTATAAAATATCGGGTTATTATATTCTACCCCCTTAAAATGAATTTCTCCCTTGAAATTCGTCGGGGTTAGAAATGGTTTTCTACATGAAAGATTCTTTAATTGAAACCCACATCGCAAAATGGAATACCAAAACTTATCTTTATAAACTAAAGTATGAAACGTAATAGTTACCCAAATAAACTAATCACTGGGTTTCTACACAGGGTAACATAGGTGAAAATATGGATATGTAAGAGAAATCTAACCATCATGTTCTGATAGAGAGTGGTAGAGAACATGGCTATGAAAAAGCCAACAATCACAAATCCATAAATTTGTGATGATCTAAGGTACCATCTGATTCATCGGATATAAGGTCACTAAGACAACATTTTTGGTTTTCAAGATAATTTCCCTAAAGATGATGAATTAAAAGAAATAATTACATGATTTTGGTACAATCTCACTGTTTTTCGTGAATTGAACAATTTCCACTTCATCCCTTAATGAAATGAAGTTGAATTTGTTATTCGTGATGTGTTAGAAGATCATGTGATTAGGTAAAGGGTCATTCCATATGTTTCAAAAAAAAGGTTAGAAAAAGTTATAAGACCATCATATGGTTAGATTAATCGCATATGGTTCCAAAAATGAACTTATACTTCATATATAATACCGCTTAATAAAATAAAACTAGTTTCTACTAACTAGGGACTTCCTGTAGGCTAGTGGTAGGCGATAAAGGTCAGCCGCACTTCGGTCGTGGGTTCGATTCCTACATCCTTGTCTGACGCGATTGTTTGTCGCCCATCCTGCGGGTTTTCCTTTTTCAAAAACTACATTACTATAACATCCCATCAATAATATCGAAAAAACATCTATCCTTATACAATACTAACTGATGTCCAACATAATCCATTCCAATCTTTAGGCTTATCAATAATACTCCAGTCCACTATCATATTATAGTGAAAATTATTTCCAGAGATTTCATATAACAAGCATGTTAATACCATCGTTGATCCCCATATATCATAAGATATGTCTTGTTGGTCACATTCCAAACATTTGAAAGCCTTAATAATGTATTCTCTTGAAAAATCAATACCCATTGAATCTTAGTGAAAACATGAGTGTTGTCAAAATTTAACTTTTTCCACATACCAAAACCCCAAACTTCTATATACTCAAAACATGATATAACTATTTCCTTATATCATTCATGATCTCATGAATACTGTCAAACATTTAATTTTCTCCTTATCCCTTCATTATGCGCATATCATCTGCTTTCCAAAATATTTGAATCACTTTTCATGGTTACCGGTACCATAAACTTATTAAAAACCACAATAGACTAATACAAAAATATTTTAATACCCCATAAATGTACCTCAACAACATTATTCTTGAATTCCAATACATAAACACTTCAATACATCCTCTTCAATGATTGTCCTGGAATAATTCCTTCCTTGATTTAGAAGTAACTTTTTAGGTCAGGGCATTGAGTTGGGTAATTCCCATGTTCTCCACAAATAAGACATTGAACTCCATAACAGTCTATCACTCTATGACCCTTTTCTCCACACAGATAAAATCTTCCCCTCCATTTGAGGTATTCCTCAAGTTTCTTCTTCCCTTCATTAGAAATCTCAATCTTCCTTTCTTTATGCTCCTCAACATGCGAACATGCATAAAAGTCTACCTTCCTCTTATTTGATGAATTAGGCATACCACTAAATTTTACCTTGTTAATCATATATCGTGATTAGTGATTCGGAATAATCACAATATCTCTCTAGGAATTATGCAATTCTGTTGCTCATAGTCACCAATTTGTCCATTGGATTCAATGTTAACCTAATTCCTTCTGATTCCCTCCATTGAATAAAACACAAAAAGAAATCTATGAGAGGCAAAAATCATCCTAGGGAAAACAACATAGTAAAGGGGAAGTACCATCAATATCTAACATCTTATGTTAAATTTTATGATCTTTACCGTAGTTCTAGGACTATATCCTATACGTGTACTTATCCTTAGGGATATCCCTAGACATACCTTAGAAATATCTCTAGGGATCTCACTAACGTTTTCGCATCCTAGTTTCCAAAGGTTGACTAAACCTTACCTCTGATACCAAATGTAGAGACCCGAAGCTTGACTTACATGAACATTACATTACTTTTGTGGAATACTTAATACATAACAAAAACAGACAGACAAGGACCGTAATAGTTTAGTATCTTTGGAATCTTGGAACGTAATATTCTAATCGTGGTGAAAGATCTTGAACATCTCCCATAATGATATTTCCCTTTTTTTCTTACCTAAAACCATTCTTTATATCCTGGGGAAAAGAAAACATAAAAAGGGCGTGGTCAAATGCTCAGTAAGGGTAAACAAAATAAAAATCAATCACATCATATTCATAAGAACATAACATTTTAGAAATATTAACCTGCAAAAGAGAGAATAATTTCATAACATTGGATAAATCATAGTAGTGAAATGAAATCCCAATAATCATAACATAAAACATGAAACTTTGTGGCATACACACATAATCATAGAGAATCATTTTTATTAGTCAAGACTCATTTCCATGACTATCTTAGTGGACAAAGTCCATTTCTGAACCGAGATCACTCCTCTTTTTAGTCATGTTTCACTGAACTGGTTTAACCTGCCGTTCCTTCCATGTCTATGTCATGAGATATAAAATCTTTACCCAATGAAATCGAGGGACATATAGGTCCCACCCATATCATAATGATACCATTCTTATGTGTGCCACAAAATCAAAAAAATCATACATCATTGCATAACCCATGTAATAAAAATGGGAATCTTAATCATCATGCCATCATAACATAATCCATATAAGATAAAAAGACATAATAAAAATAATTCTGTCATAACATAATCAAAACAATGTAAAAATAGGGATTGAAACAGAACCCTTTATTATCTTAGATGGAAAATAATTTTGATAAAACACTTGAACTCCATTCTCAAGGAATATATCCTTTCTACCTCAAAAACGTTTTTCCTTTCTTAACATGTCATACAAGTTTAAAATAAAAGAAGTTGATTAAAAATAAACATGAAAACTTGTACAGGATGCTTCTTGGGAATAATGTTTTAAAAATCCATTCATTCCATATAAGTTAAAAAAACATTCTTCTCGTACTTTTGTCGAAAAGGTCAAAAAGTTCCTCGTACGAAAAACGAAAAACGATTCCTTTCATATCCTTTACTAAAAACTCACCAAATGGTAAAATTGGATTTAAAAAATTGTAGGTGGATTGAAACAATATTACATATTGTGGGAACATGGAAGTGGATGATAAAATACACCCCAGTAAATTCCAAAGTATAAACAATCTCGGATAAAAATGAGATTGTGATATTTTCCCTTACCTTAGGTCCGATATGCTTCGTACGAATCCAAACCTCCTATATAATGATTTAAATAATGTCATTGACAAATTAAAGAATCATATTCACTGTTATTATATCATATATGGTTCACTAATGACTTTATATTACCCGCTCTTTTGTAAATTCAATGTTAAAGAGTGTTTTGGGTAAAATCGTTTCATTTGTCGTCCGTGTTTTGACTTGTAATTATTCATATGATTAATTAGATCATGATTACTTAATTCCAGAATATAAAACAAGATTTATATATAATATATATTCATAATATAGAAATATATAATAGATAGATAAATTGAATGAAATACACCGTTCATGGAGACGGTAGGCCGTACGTACGCATGAACGCTGTTTTCATTTCCTTATTAAATTGAAAGGAATTAAGTAGATGACATAAATATATATATACATAAATACAATAGCATTATTATGTCATATATTTTATGATTACTTATTATATATACCTTATAATAATTCTTGATTGGTAATCATGGAGAGTGAATCTCATCGCGTCGTGGAGACGGTATTCCGTACGTACACACGAGGGATGATATCATTCCCATGATCGTCAAATTGTATTAAATTGTATGTATAATATTACAGAATAAATATCACTTTAAAATAATCATATATATTCATTACTTTCACCATTATACCCATCCAAGTAAGGTGGTGGTGGAAAATAGAGTACACCAAAGCGTGGAGACGGTATTCCGTACGAACGCACGCGCGGTGATTTCATTTTCCATAGGATGGATAGATGATGAAATATGGTTGTTTCATAATTATAATAACATATAAATATATTAGTGATACTGATGTTATTACATCATAATGAAACAACTAAATAAGAAGAAGTTGAAGAAGAATGAAAATTGAATGAATCAGTAACGGATATTAACTCTTCTTTGACACGCCTCTTTGAATCCTCCTCTTAGGGTACTAAAATTGGTATTTGAAGAAGAAAAGGACCTCTAGGATGTTGATAGGGAAGTTTAGAAGGGAAATGGTCTGGGTTTGGTCGAGCTTAAAATCTCAAATTGGTGTGAGGAATAGAGGGAGGAGGTGCCCTTTTATAAGGGAGGAGAGGGGCACCTTTGGAAATCTTAAAAATATTAATTTATAATAATTCTAACCCCACTTAAAAACATCCAAAAATGACCCATATTCTAATATAAGATGAGATAAGGTTGTAATCTCATCAAACAATAAAATTTAACATGTTTGGAAATTATTTTAAACATTATCAACTTGATTTATCCTAACTTAATCAATTTAATTTTATTTGTGGTAATAACATTCTAAATTTAAAATTATAACAAACAATTCATTATTTGTTGTGAATTTCCCATAATTGGATACGTTATAACATTTTAGACCATATAAATTTAAATTTATAATTTTTAAATATTTTTGTGATTTTTAAACAATTTTATAATATGTTATTTTTATAAAATAACAATAGTGTCAATTTTGATACTATTCATTTATATGAATTTAAATAAAATATATACAGAATATATGTTCTAAATAAAAGCATTAATAGATTCATAAAAGGCCATATGTATCTAGAACATTAGTGGATCACATTAAAAAGTTCATATAATATTTATTTTTTTATATTTAAAACCATGTATTTGGTTTATCTCTTAATAAAATAATTACTAAAACAATTTTTTATAATTAATTAATATACTTATTTGTTTCATAAAAATTAAAAATAAAATCCTATGATGACGATATATATATTACCTTTCAGAATATTACTTTCACTCGAATCTATCATCCTAAAATCAAAATATTTAAATTGTTATATTTATTAAATTATGAAGGTGACAACTTTGGCATCATTTAAAATAAAATAATATAAGTGTCATAATTACTTTTATAAGACTCCAAACGGTTATATATAAGGTCCTTAGATTCTTATGGTATTGATATACAGTAAAAATATGTTTTGGTCAGGTTTATGGGACTTTTAATGAGTATTATTATTCTAATAAGAACTATATTACTGATTTTTCACTTAATAAATAATTTCTGCATCATCAATGTATCACCATTAATGATAATTATTTGATTCCTAAAATATCTAAATAAATTATAATTATGTAGATAATTTTATTAGATTTCTGGAGACTATTCATGTTTGATGTTTAATGATGTTTATCACTAAATTAAAATTAGTATACTTATATGCTTTAAGAGAGTGACATGTTGTCACTTTCTTTGGTTTTAATAATAATTAAATTATTTTCATGGTAAAAAGTCTATAAAATGAATCTAATCTGGTCCTTATGTGATATGGGTCTCCTTTTAGTCATCTAATAGAATTTTGGCACGTGTTAGGGTAATTTTATAATATTATATTCACCCTTAATTACCAGATTGACCTTTTACTATGGTAAATAAAATTTACCGATGTTACTATTCATAAAGCCCAAAAATAAAATGTAGTTTATTAATATAATTTGGAACCACTGATTCCAAATATGGAATCCAGTTGTACAAATTCAATACATATAAGTTTCTGAAATTAAATTAAAATTAATCCAATTATCCAAAGAAAACGGGTTTTTGTTTAAAACATTGGAAAAGATTGAATTTATTTAACCTTGGAATTCAATGTAAAACCAAGGCTAATGACATACATTATATTAAATGGTAAAAATATATTCCATTTATACTTTAAAACCATTCAATATTATAATTTAACCACATAAGTTATTATGTTGTAAAAACTTGTTTTTAATTAAAATATAGCGTGTTTTTACTATTCATTAAAATATGAAAGTTATCAGAATAATATGAAAAATTTATCCAAGGTAAAGTTTTATATCCTGGTTCCAAAGAATAATAATATTTTTTAAAATTGAACTTATAAACATGTCAAAAATTAAATTTAAAATGGGTGTGCCATCAAAAGGCGGCAAAACTGCATTTTTTAAAAAATACTTATTTTACCCGAAAAAGTTATTTTGTTCTTATACCATGTTCTAGAAAATGTGTAAGATGAATAATAATGTTATAAAATTAAAATTTTAGTTAATACTATTCATAACATCTAGTTCATAATAATATTATAATAATATATTGTTGTTTAATAAAACTCAGTATTTCGTACAACACACGCTATCGAGGAAGGTCAAGATTGCGTGTAATGCAAGCCAAGTCAGGGTTGCATGTAGTGTATGACTCCTTTGTTGTTGAGTATAGAAAAATACATTGAATGTATATATATACTCAATGTTTCATAGAATAACTACTATCAAACAAACATGAAATTATGTGTAACATGATCCAGGATTAGTGTTGCGTATACTGAAAGCTAATACGGTGTTGCATATAGCGCAAGATAATCTTGGTGTATCATACAACAAAAGATATGAACAAAATTAAAAAGAATATATCTTATAAAATATCGGGTTATTAAACTTTATAAATCCAATATTTTACACTTTAATTTATTTAATTTGATGAAATTAAATTATTCTTTAGAAGCTAGACATAAAAATTTATTTTGGATAAATATTTGTTGTTTTTCTGATAAAATTCTTATTCTGATGAATAGTGAAAGATACTAAATTTTAATTGAAAACATCATTTTTAATCAAAATAATTTATAGTGTTAAATTATACATTTTAATGGGTTTTAAATATAACTAGAATATATTTTTATCATTTAATCCAATGTTTGTCATTGGAAGTAATTTCACTTTTAAATTGGACATAAACACATATGAATCTTTTGATATATTTTACTTCTCAAAAACCTGCTTTTTGGTTTTGACAACTTTAATTAATTTTCAAATAATTAATGAAACTTCTATGCTTTTAATTTTTTAAAATTTAAATCAATTTTGGATCTGGATTGTAAAAATTAGAATATATTGATTTTTTTGTATTTTTTTGAAATCATTCAATTTTTGAGGAATAGTGAAGTACACTACGTTGTTGTTTAAAAACTAACTTTTTATTTACATAATTATTTTTTTTATTTAAATAAATTTTATGTACAAATATATACATAATACCTATATTAGTTCAATGTAATTAATTGGATTCATTTTATAATAAAATTATATGTATAAAATTTTATTGAATTTTTTAACGTTTTTTACCCACCTTTTTGGCATGTTAGCAAATTTGGATAAAACATAATTTTACTACTTCTGTGAATTTAATTTAAAAAATATGGGATACATGGTTGACATAATTATGTAAATTTGGGTTCAATAAGATGAAATTTTTTTGGTGAATAATGACTTTTTACTTTTATTTACCACGTTTAAATAAAAATAGTGTAATTTAAGGTAAAAATGAAATTATAATTACCCTAACACATTCCCTAATTCTATTGGATAATTTTTTTCTACCAAAATAATCATTAGGAATAAAATATGATCCTCTTTTGTCCACGTGGATTATATTTGGACATTTATTATTATTTTATTTATAGAAGAGTTAAAAGTGTTAAATTCATATTTGTATAACTAAAACATTTTAAATATAGTGTTATACATAAGACAAACTAGAATATAAATATTCATTATGAAGATAATAATATTTCCTAGAACACTTTAGTTTATTTATAATTTTTATACATTAGGTAATTAAATTTAGTTATTACACAATGATGATGTAGTAATTACCTTTTTAATGAATAATTAAAATAACAAATATTATAAATATCAAAATATATGTAAATTGATACTTTTGATGCATTCCACGAATTTTATATATTATTATGACATATTAAGGATGATTAAATGAATTTTTTTCTAAGTATTCATGTTGTTATAAAATTCAAAAAAACAAATACTAAATAGTGTCAAAATTGACATAAATGTGTTTTTAAAACAAATATTATAATATTAAATGATATAATATTCTTAAAAATCTAAAAATCAGAAAAGAGACTTATATAATGATAGATATATTATTATTGAACCACTTTAGGTTCTCTTAAATGTTTATAGTATGTTTAGTAACCATATAGTTTAATAATAGAAGAAGGCATGGTAAAAGATAAACTAATTAACTAAGAGTTAAATCTAAAGGATATGGTTAATATGGTAACAAAAACATGTCTAAAACATATTGGTTGATGTTATTGCGACCCATAACCATAATATATTTGAAATAAATTCATTTGGAACCATTAAAAACCATAAATGATTACATATTAAACTAATATTTCGCGCTTTTCCTTAAGTGGCCATCACCTCTCTTATAAAAAGGTACTTCCCCTTCTCTTAATTTCACACCACCAAAGCCATTTTTCTCGGATAAACCATGCTAAACTATCTTCCCAACAACCCTCAATTCACCCCAAAATATGTAAATTGATCATAATTCCATTCTATGTAACCCTTTTGATCAAATCGAAAAGATGTACCTAAAGAAGAGGTAAAAAGTCCACCACCTCTTTCAATGTTTTTCTTCTTCTTCCACTTCCTCTTTCTTTGTAGTTTCCATAACGAAATAATAACTATGTTAACATCTAAATACTATATTGTTATTATAAATATGGTAATACCATATTCATTATTCTATCCATCATATGAATGAAAAAGTCACCATACGTGCGTACGTACGACATATCATCTCCACATAGTGGTGTAGTTTGTTATTCAATACTTAATTATTTTGGCTGTGTATTATAATTAGTATAATTAATGTAAACAATAAATATAACCTGTTAATTATTCATTATATATGATATACCATCCAATTATAGATGATTTAACCATCAATATAATGGTATTATCGCTCGTGCATACGTACGGATTACCGTCTCCACGAACACGATGAGACTCATTCCCCATCATAACCATTCAAGAGTTAATATCATTTTATGATTAGAAATTAATTTTTGAGAAAAAAATATCATTATATATATGAATCAAATACATCTTATCCATCAAAAACATGACTTACATAATGAAACATATTATGAAAAAATAATCAGTTAACACCCGAAACAATGATACTACTGAAGTATTATAAACAAAGTAATATTAAAAGATCATATATGATGTCATATATATGAATATGGTTGTTTTATAATTTAATAATATTTATTTCATAATTATAAAGGAGGTTAAAGTACCTTAAACTGAGGAAAATTACAAGGAATGGGTTTTTAATCTCAATTTTATTCCACTGAGATTCATGCTATATTTTCAACTATTAACTTTTGTGCAGTGTATGTACTACCCATGATTTTATTATTTGTGTAATATAATTTAATTTATGGGTATTTACATCATCATTTTATGACCATTATTTTATGTGGTTTATGTGTCGTATGTTACCAAATTGGTAAGGGAATATCAAATTTCAATTTACACGCAATAGGTGTTGTGAAAACTTCATTGATTATTTTACTCCATGATTATGTTTGAAATCACTATTTATTTACTTATGTAGTAATTTCCACTCCCCAGTGTGTTTAAATTCATATTATACAAATAATATCTCCATATATAAATTCTCAAGTCATCGATATGAACTTGATAAGTGTAATTTTAAATCAAATAAAGGAATCTCACAATACCCGTTAATTATTCCATGATAATATTGCCATTACTATATATTCATGATCAAATGAAACTCTCTTGATGATCATGGTTTATCTTGAGGTTCAATTGTAATTTATAAAACATGAATATATAGTAATGAAAATATTATCATGGAATAATTGACTAGTGTTGTGAAATATGGATAATATACATTAATCATACCCTAAATTGTACCTACTGATTCTTATCTAGAGAAATACATCACACGAATCATACAATAGCACAATTTGCTAACTCTACACTAAATAGGAAATGTAAAAAGGTGGAGAATGGGGGATAATATTCATACACCATCCATATATAAATTCTCGCATACAACCTATACCCAAACTAAAAATTAATCTAAAAATTATAATTTTTTTAAGGAAGAGGAAATTGATCTCATCTCAATTTATAAAGTGGATCGATATCCATAAAAAATTTTGATTGAATTTTGGAAAAAATATGACATTATACCATATCTAATTGGAATCTCTTCTGAAAATCATTAGCATTCTAAACATACCTTTAGGAATCCATAACATATGTGGTGTCCTATGAAATACCACCCATAATTTAGTAAATCTTACTCAAGAGTCCCTATCAGAACCACTGATCATGAACATATTTACATTGAATCATTTCCAGGGGATTCCTCAAGATTTATATAAAACATGACACATACTCAAACAATGTCACACCACCAAATTGAGTGTCATGCATTCCCATATAGTACATTCATAGTAGAATAAATCAAAAACATTATCCATGGTATAGAAATTCTATTAAGAGTTTTGGGAAGGAAACATAAATATCTAATAAATCATGGTTCCATTTAATGATTTCAATGCATGATTGATCCTATATTCTTAGAATACCAAACTAGATATCATCATGTGTCTATAACTCAATTTAATCTTCAATATGGAAACGATAAATCTCTCATCAATCATCAGAATACACTCATTGTATCCAACCAGGGAATCCACCATCCAACACAGAAGAAACTATCTTCTTCTCAAAAACAAATTGTTCTAAGAATGAAGTAGAGTGAATATTCCTCATATCATAGAAAACTAATTTGTCTCTTTTGATTCCTCAAAACAATACTTCATCACATGTAATATGGTAGTATAATTTCCCAACTATAGGAATAGTCCCATCACAACACCCCCTATATAAACAAGATGGATATTCGTAGGAAGCACCCTCCATAAGATTAATCCACAATTATTTGAGAATATTTGGATGAGAAAACATGTAAAAGGAATGAAAAAATCATAACTAAATATTATATGATTCTTGTACATACATTTAATATACCATAAAATGTTACCTCAAATATGGGGATTAACTATAACATTATCAGACTCTATGTGAAAATATTCAATGACAACTCAGCATATTCTAGTAACCCTGGTTTGTTTATCAAACTAAAGACTCTTGTATAATCTTTGAACTATGCTCCCAAACTGAATCCTCACATTACAACTATCTACAAACTCTGTTCTAGGGATAACTCTCTTTGATACCACGTTATCATGACCCAAACCACCATGTCCCCAATTATGCATGATATAAGCTAATATTTATATCTCAAAATAATATCTTATAGATTAGGGGTATGTTAATATAACGGAGTGGTAATAAATCTAAATATGTGAGTTTATAGCCTAAAAAGACCTGCAATATATAGTTATCTTAAACACATAAAAATATACCAAAACACGAGTAGGATTCGTATATATATATATAATAAACTACACAACATATAATCTACATAAGAGTAAAATATTATGAGTATAAACCTCATAATAAATTCCATATGAAATAGAATATCTAATACAACATATAATCACATAGAACTACAAATACCCATTTTCAACATAGACTCCTAGATTATACACTTACAATTGTGGTTACTACAACCCACAAGAATCACTATTCTCTATAATCTATCACCAAGAATCACCAGGAATCAGCACAAAATTATATAGACTATCTCTATAGTGACCTAGTATTATCATACATATATAAAACAATATTTGTTTAATATTCATTAAATTATAAAAAGAAACATTTGAGGACTCTAATACTTTAGTTCCTCTGGAATCATGGAAAAGAAAATAAATTGTACAAAGGTTGACGACATCATATATGACTATGTTCTTCATAACTAGATCCCTTTTTAGACATACCATACATTTTAAATTTATTCATATCATGGGGAATGGAATAATAAGAAAGGGTGACCTGAGATACCCATTAAGATTAAATAGGGGACATAATTAAGGATGGTATGAGCATAAGGGTATACAAACCTGAGGATAACATTTGAAAACCTTACCATGCATATCATGGATCATAATATTAAATCATGGAATATATATTAGAAGTTCACATGGTTAGAATCATATGTAAATCATGGAACGTAATCCTAATAAGCATAACATTGGCAAAAGGAATAGTGTTTTTTCATACACATTAGCATATAAAATCATTTTTTTTAGTCAATATTATCTTCCATGGCTATCCTATGGGAAGGGATTCAGCACTATAATGATCCAAGTATTCACGGTTTACTCCCAATACTATCATAGAGGATAAATTTATTTACTAAACTAGGTTTACACCCTAATCTATTTCATTCTATGTCATGAGATATAAATATTTACCGAATGAATTGGAGGTAGATATAGGTCCCTTCCAGATTATAATGAAAACAATATTTATGTGTTCAAAAAGATCATAAAACATTAAATATATCATTTACCATGAAATGAAATGGGTTTCTAAAAATTTACATCATGTCAAAACCAGAAGAAAAAGAGACATGATTCATAATAATTTTCTCATTTCATTATAGAATCACTCAGGAAAATATAATTGGATTTCATAATAATTTCATCATGTTATAAATCATGGAAGTGGAAAGAGCTTACTAAACATCATTCCACTATAAATTTAACCATTATTAAAAATATTAACAATAGTATCCTTGAATCATATCCCCAGTAAGGCATAGTTAATAAATTAGATTGTCATCTTAGAAGAATTTTTTGTCTGATGATTTAGAACATTTCTTCCAGAAAAAATACTTCACTATTTGAAAAAAACATTGTAAACAAAAAACCTATTGAATTATTTTTAAATATCTATGAAAACGTACAATATAATCTTCAATGAAAATAATGTTCATGAAGAAATTATGTTTTATTCAATCTATAATAATTGAATCAAATATTCCTTTAAAATTTTCTATAAAATACAATGGGGAATTATTTAGGAAATTACTAGAAGAATAAATTAATTTTTTTAAAAAAATTGAAAAATTGATAAAAATGTATTTTCAAAAATATAAAATAATAAAATAATATTTATGAAAACATTTTTCGAATACATCGTTTTGGAAGAAAAAGGATTTACAATCAAAGATAGAAATAAAGATGGATTTTCATTAAACAAATTCATCTATTATTTTAAGAAAAAATGAGTGGGAAATGGTATTATTACATTAAAATATCATGGATAAAAATTATAATAAAATAAATTATTTTCTTTAGAAATGGATCATAATATTTTATCATCGAAAACATAATCTTAAACATTGCTGATAAATGATGAGATTGTAATAGAAAATCATTAACACATTGGTAACATTAAATATTAAGTCTCATGAAGAAATAACATAATATTTAACATGAAATATAATTTGTATAAATATATACATGATATTAAATTATAATGGGACAATATATACAACTCATGAAACAATAATGGTGCACAACATAATGTGCATCTCAAAAAAGGAAAATTAAGAAGGAAAATCCCTCATCGTGCCTCTCGACATCCATTTTACCCAGTCAAACCAAATGTATAATGAATATAAGATTATTAGAAATACATTATAGAACTATTTGCATATATATATTACCATATTTGATTTTATTATGTTATTTTATTACCAGTTTATTAATAATTCCACATAAAAGTCTCTTTTTGGGTAATAATTGCATTGTTTATCATGTATATTTTAACTTTTAATTTTTAGTCCTATGAAATTGATCTTGGTTTCATCATATACAGAAAAATTACCATTATATAAATATCCTAAATACTTATATAAATTCATAAAATTTAGTGATATGAAATGAATTATATCGTTCATGGACACAATAGGTCCTACGTATGCTTGAATGCTATTTCAATTTTCTTGTCAAATGGATAGAAATAAAAGTAAATTATATATATTACCACAATATAATAATTTATAACTAACATATATATCATATTTTTATTACACCCATCCTATTTAGCTTACATGTATAGCATGAATGAATCACATTTCTTCTCGAGGCGGTAGTCCCTCGTACAGACGAGCGAAATTAATGTATTTCCCCAAATAGAGTGTATGAAGGTTTGCATGAAATGAACAAATATAAATATATATAATATTTTTTTTAATATCTGTTCATTTTATAAAAATAATTTAATGTGGCTGGGGATGAAATAATAAAAAAATTCTTGTTGATGAACCTTGCTTCTTCAATAGGTATCCTACTTAGGTTTTTAAAAATAACCATTTTAGGATGGATTTATTTCCAAAATATGGCTTCTAGAATGATATGAGGGATTTTAAGATATTTTTTTGGTATGTTTTCTACATGAAACTATTTTTATGGTGTAATTATGAGGGGAGATGTGAGGGGTTTTAAAAGTGAGGTGAGTGATACACTTGGGATATTCTGAAGGAAAGAATTTCACACATATTATTTTCATGTCCTATGGGTATGATAGTGGACCATTTTAGATACTAGAAGATATTATATTGATATATGTATAAAAGGGGGGTTTTTACTTGTTTTATGTTATATTTAACACTTATATTTTTCATTAACCCACAGCTAAACCCATATTTACTTTAACTGTGGAAAATAATTTTTACTGTTTTTATGATTCATTTTAGTGAAAAATTAATTTGAAATTATTAGATTATATAAATAACACTGATTAAAAATATGGAATAATTTTTAAAATATATTATTCATAGATGTCAAAAATTTAATTTAAAAAATAAACCTTTAGAATTGACAACAAAGCATGGTTTTTAAAGAGAAACATTCAAAAGTTCTGAATGTTTTTATATCCATTTTAATATAAAATTTATTCCAATGACCTAAACTAGATTAATGGATTTATAATTGAATAAATGTTACCTTAATTGTAACACCACAAGATTTAATGGTACATTATTTCTTCAATGTAATGTAATTAATTTCACTACACGCAACACTGAGTCCAAGCGCACCACGACTTACAAAAATTGCCATTCAAAAGAATTTATGAATAGTATTAACTAAATTTTGAACATTATATAATCCTTATAATTTTAGAATCCATATTATGAGTTTCATTGACATAATTTATGAACAAATTAATTTTTTTAAGATAAAATAATTATTTTACAAAAAATTCAATTTTACCACCATTAAATGCTGAACCATTTTTAGATCCAATATTTGACCCTTGTACATATTTAATTTTAAAATATAAAAATCTTATTTAGAATCGGGACATCAAAATTTACATTCGATGAAATATTGGTATCAGTCTAATAATATTCATTTTATTTATAAATAGTGAGAAATACAATATTTTAATTCAAAACTACCTTTTAATATAATCTAATTATAAGGATATATTATATTTTAAATTGTCTTTGAAGTGTAATTAGATTATATTTTTACCATTTAATCTAATTTTGGTCATTGGAATTAATTTCACATTGAAATTATACATAAACAAGTGTCAATATTTTCAATGTTATTGTTTCTTAAAAACACGCTATTTGTTTTGACAACAGTAATTAATTTTAAATTAATAAATGAAACTTTTATGATATCAATTTGGTAAAATAGACTTAATTTTTGAATTCATAATATCAAAATATTCCTAGGGTAAAATTTTGGCATTTTTCTAAAAACATTCAATTTCTGAAGAATAGTGAAAAACACTAAGTTATAGTTTAAAACCCAATTTTTATTTAAATAATTATTTATTTTATATAAATTTATTTTAGGTAAAAATAGATACATAATTCCTATATAATTTCAATGTAATTCATTGGAGTCATTTTATAATAATTCTAGATATCTAAAATTTTTATCGAACTTTTTACGGTCTTTTACCCACCTCCTAGGAGCATTAGAAAATTAACATAAAACAAAATTGTACCACATCTGTGAGTTGAATTTAAAAACTCATAGTGACATTGTTGATATCAGTATGTAAAATTTGGTTCATAAGATGAATATAATTATTTTTAATAGCAACATTTAACTTTTATTTACCACAGTTAAAAGTAAATATGGTAATTTAGGGTAAAAATGATATTTTTATTACCCTAACACATTTCCTAATTTTATTGGATAAGTATAATTAGACCGAAAATATCCTTAGGAAGATGATATGACCATGTTTGATCCACCTAGATTAGATTAAGATAATTATTATTATTTAATTCATAAAAGAGTTAAAAGTGTTATATTCCAAGTTTAATAACTAAACCATTTTAAATATAGAGTTACACAGAATATAAATTCGACTATAAAAATTAATTATAAAGCTAAAAAGATTTCCTACATAATGGTATTTTATTTATAATTGTTAGACATTAAATAATATAATTTATTTATGACACAATGATGATGCAGTAATTACTTAATTAATGAAATATTAAAATAATTAATATTATAAATATAAAACTAAATGTAATTTGAGACTTTTTATGAATTCAAATAAATTTATAGGTTAATATGACATGTTAGGGTTGGTTAGATGATTTTTTTTGAATTCATAATGCTGTTATGAATTTAGAAAAAACAAAATACAAAATAGTGTCAAAATTGACATAAAGAGATTTAAAAAAAAGTAATATATTAATAATTGATATTCTATTCATAAAAATATAGGGTTCGGCCAAAAGTCTTATATAATTATATTTGAATCATTAATTGACCACTTAGGGTACTTTTTCAAGTATATAGTATGTTTTTTAACCATATAATATAAAAATACAAAGAGACATGGAAAATGTCAAACTATTTAACTAAGAGTTAAATCTAAAGGATAAAGTTAATATACTGACCCAATAATTTCTAAAACCTATTGGTTGGGTGTTTTTGCAACAAATACCCAACGAATCATTTAAATAATCCATTTTTAGCCATTAGAACCCGAAAATGACTTTATTATAAAATAATATATCTACTTTTTCCTAAGGTGTCTCTCTCCCCTTTTATAAAAGGGAACTCCCCCTTCTCTCTAATTCGCAGCTTCAAATCCATTTAGATCAGCCAAACCCTACCCAAATACCCTCTAAACTGTCCTAAATTCATCCTAAAGTCCTTCATTTAGTCATAAATCCACCATATGGAGCCCTTTTGATCAAATCAAAAGGAAGAACCCGAAGAAGAGGTAAATATTTCATCACTTCTTTTAGGTTCCTTTTTTTCCACTTCATCTTTCTTTGTTGTTTCCATTATAAAATAATAACTCATGTATATTCTATATACTATGATTTTATTATAAATATGGTTCAACCATATTCATTATTCTATCCATCTTTTTTAATGACATGTCACCATATGTGTGTACGTACGGAATACTGTCTCGACGTTGTGCTGTAATTATTATTCAATACATTATTACTTAGATGGGTATAATAATGATGTGTAATTGATGCAAGTAATAAATATAAGATGATAATTATTCTGTATATATTATATAACATCCAATTGTATATTATTTTAATATCAAAATAATGATTTTATCGCTCGTGCGTACATATAGATTACCGTCCCCACGAACGTGATGAGATTCATTCCCCATCTTATCCATTCAAGATTAATTTAATTATATGATAAAAAATAATGTATAAAGACTTAATATCATTCTGAATATGAATAATATATATGTTATCCATAAATAATTACTTATGTAATAAAGCATATAAAGGAAAACGAATCTGTTAACACCCAAAACGACTATAATACAGAGATATTATTGACAAAGCAATGTTAAAAGATCATATATGATATCATATTAATGTATATGATTCTTTTATAATTTAATAAAAATTATTTAACCATTATACATGAGTTAACCTACCATTGAAAAAGGAAAAGTACAAGGTAATCGTTAATTCTACAATCTCTTTATTATCCGAGGTTGTTTTTATGTAAGTATCTATTGGGACCTTTTTATCATCCACATCCAGGTTTCTTAAAATTGTATTTGAAAAAAAATTACTAGATAAAGGGGTTAAGTAATTTATAATATTATTTAACCTTATATTTTTTGAAATGAATATTTTTTTCGTTTTCCAAACAATGTACTTTATGATCTTTTCGACAAAATTAAGATAAGAATGTTTTTTAACTTTTACGGCGGGTGCAGTTATTTTCCGCCGTTATAAAATTGTCCAAGAAACCCTTACAAGCTTATAAGAATATTTTCAAAATAATTTTTTTCTTTATAAATATGTGAATCCTAAATGATTTCAAAATAGAAAGAGATTTTTCTCTAAAAAGGTAATTATTTCATCTATGTCAACATTCTTAAATCACTACTGGAAAAGGGATCTTTCCCAACAGTTGTGTACCAACGGTTCAAAGAACCGTTGTCATATCATGTCTTTCCCAACGGTTTCTATAAACCGTTGGGGAAAACCCCTCAATGCATAGTTTTCCCAACGGTTGTATGAAACCGTTGGGAAAGATAGGTTTGCCCCAACGGTTTAAGAGCCGTTGGGAAAAGTGGTGAAGGACCCTTGTTTTCCCAACGGTTATATGGAAACCGTTGGGAAAGATAGAGAAACCTTGTTTTCCCAACGGTTCCTAGAACCGTTGGGAAAGGTTGGTCTTTCCCAACGGTTATTAAAAACCGTTGGAAAAAAAAAGCCCCAAATACCAAATCGATCCAGTGGCCTCCCCACATTACAGAAGTATTCGCCTCGTGTCCTCCTGGAGAGATTCCTTGCAGAAGGACCTCCCAATCCCCACATCGTCCATCAGATCAGCACCTACCAGGTTAGACTCCTATATTTTATCAACGATATAGTTCCAGCTATTATAAATCATATATTTCTATTCTTGATTTTATTATTCCCAATTATTAGGGTTTTTGTAAAAATTTATGATTGTTTCATGGTGGTCATGTGAACCACTATAGGTACATTGATTCACTAATTTATTTTGGTATTTCCAAAAAATTCGAATACAATTTATTAATGAGTCAATGTTGGGTGTTAACATGACATTCATGTTCTTGATTTTTGTTGAACACCTTATTTATGGTATGGGGTCAGATTATTTAAAGTGTAAACAAATACTTATATAGAATTTCCTTGTAAAACCTGATGGTTTAATTCTAGTTAAATGGAATCATAATTTTTTATGTTATTAATATTTAGTAATTGGTGAGGTGAATCATATATGTATATGAAAAATGGATCAAGATCATTTAGTATTGGATAGAAGTATTCCCTCGTAATGTGAGACCCTTATATTGTTGGGTGAGTATGGAGTAGTGAGATATATTGCTTGTTACTTACCTTTTTTCAATTCTATGAGCTAATGATGGCATGCACTAATTTTTTGAGATCTTTCAATGTTTTTATGGTTTTGATAGTGATCCATGATGTGTATCCTAGTATGTAAGATCCTGTTGGGTATTAGACCCTAGATTGGGTGAATTTGTATGCGGTAGGGTGCTTTCTAGGATGGGTTGTAGTGATGTGATGGTAACTTATGAGAGGGGTGGGTCTTACTAATGTGGATTCATTCTATATCATAAGCATGTAAATATAATTTGTATTATGATAACTAAATGTGAATGATGTGTGATAAAATATTGTCTTATCCTGGAGAATTCCTTGTGATATATTGATATAGTGGCATGAGTGATGATGCATGTGGTGACATGACCAACATACATGTGTTTCATGGTTAGTGATCAATTAGGCTATTGATCCTATGATCATTGGGATGTCACTCTCAATGATTCAAGAAGAGTTATTAATATGATAACATGAGGGTGTGTTCCAATTTGGTTTTGTCATTCGGCCAGTTTGGACCCCCCCCACGCGCGTTTATCAAGCGCGCACAACGCTTAAAGAACGCATAATGAGACCTCTTGCGCAGACCGCACGTCCGATTGACGTTCCGTCTATGTGTGCACGTCGCGAATAATAATGGGATTGTTGTCCTGTGATTTCAGGTCAATCTGATGTCGTCCGCTATGAGTTTGAACGTTAGACGCCCATTTTGGCCGTTTATGACACAAGAACGGCGTTCACGGTCACCGCGGGCACACGGCACATCCGATTGACGTGCCTTCTGCTCGCCCACATCACAATTCACTCAACCTTTGATGTCGTACGATTTCACACCATTCGGAATTCATTCGGCCAGTTTGGACCCCCCCACGCGCGTTTCTCAAGCGTGAGCAACACTTAAAGAACGCATAATGAGCCCTCCCACGCAGACCGCACGTCTGATTGATGTGCCTTCTACGCGTGCACGTCGCGAATAATAATGGTATTGTTGTCCTGTGATTTCAGGGCAATCCAATGTCGTCCTCTATGAGGTTTACCGTTAGACGCCCGTTTTGGCCGTTTATGACACCAGAACGGTGTTCCCGGTCACCGCGGCCACACGACACGTCCGATTGATGTGTCGTCTGCTCGACCACATCACAATTCACTCACCCTTTGATGTCGTCCGATTTCAGGCCAGTTTGGACCCCCCCCCCCCCCACGCGCGTTTATCAAGCGCGCGCAACGCTTAAAGAACGCATAATGAGCCTTACCGCACAGACCGCACATCTGATTGACGTGTCTTCTACGCGTACACGTCACTAATAATAATTAGAATGTTTCTCGGTGGTTTCAGCTCAATCCGAGGTTGTCCGCTATGGATTTTCCCGTTGGACGCCCGTTTTGGCCGTTTATGACACCAGAACTGCGTTGTCGGTCACCGCGACACACGGCACATCCGACTGACGTTCCATCTGCTCAACCACTTCATAAATCACTCACCCGTATTTATCGTCTGATTTCAGGCCATTCCGACATCGTTAGGCCCGTTTGGACCCCCCTCACGCGCGTTTACGAAGCGCGCGCATCACTTAAAACACGAGTATTGAGCTGTACCGCGCAAACAACACGTCCGATTGATGTGAGGTCTGCGCGTACACGTCACGAATAATAATTATAATATTGCACGGTGGTTTCAGGTGAATCCAAAGTCGTCCGCTATGAATTTGACCGTTTGACGCCCGTTTTGGCCGTTTATGACACCCGAACTGCGTTCTCGGTCACCGCGGGCACAGGGCATGTCTGATTGACGTGACGTCTGCTCGACCACTTCAGAAATCAATCACCCGTATTTTTCATCTGATTTCAGGCCATTCCGAAATCATTGGGCCCGTTTGGACCCCCCTCACGCGCGTTTACGAAGCGCGCACATCACTTAAAACATGAATATTGAGCCGTACCGTGCAAACCGCACGTCCGATTGATGTGCCGTCTGCGCGTACACGTCACTAATAATAATTATAATGTTTCACGGTGGTTTAAGCTCAATCTGAGGTCGTCTGCTATGAATTTGACCGTTGGACGCCCGTTTTGGCCGTTTTTGACACCAGAACTACGTTGTTGGTCACCGCGGGCACACGACACGTCCGATTGACGTGCCGTCTGCTCGACCACTTCAGAAATCACTCACATGTATTTTTTGTCTGATTTCAGGTCATTCTGACTTCGTTCGGCCTATTTGGACCCCCCTCACACGCGTTTACGAAGCACGCTCATCACTTAATACACGAATATTGAGCCGTACCGGACAAACCGCACGTCCGATTGACGTCACCTATGCGCGTACACGTCACGAATAATAATTAGAATGTCTCACGGTGGTTTCAGCTCAATCCGGAGACGCGGTGTGGCCGACACCACTCAAAGTGTCCGTATTTTGTTTCAAAAGGACGTCATTTTAAGTGAAAAGCATCAACTGGCATACGGAAAACCGACCAAACGCATTCTGAATCTGTTGATAATTTATCCCAACAATCCATGGGTCATATGTGACGTGTACGAGCCAACCTGGGAAGAATCCAAGTCGCGGTGTGGCCGGGATAAGTCTAAGTGGCTCTCTTTTGTTTAAAATGGACACCATTTTAAGTATATATGGAAAAATGACCAAACGGATTCGGTTTCCGTTGAAAATTTATGAGAACGATCCATGGGTAATATGTGACGTGTACGAATCAACCCCGCCACAATCGGAGACGCGGTGTCGCCGACACCACTCAAAGTGTCGGTCTTTTGTTTCAAAAAGACGTCATTTTAAGTGAAAAGCATCAAGTGACATACGAAAAACCAACCAAAGTCATTCGGACTGTGTCGATACTTTAGCACAAGGATCAATGGGTCGTATGTGACGTGTACGAGTCAATCCCGCCTCAATCCGAGGAGCGGTGTGGCCGACACCGTTCTAACTGTGTCTCTTTTGTTTAAAATGGACAGGATTATAAGTGAAAAGAACAACTGACATATGAAAAACTGACCAAACGCATTCCGAATCTGTTGATAATTTATCACAATGATCCATCGGTCATATGTGACCTGTACGAGCCAACCCGGGCTCAATCCGAGTTGCGGTGTGGCCGCGATCAGTCTAAGTGGCTCTCTTTTTTTTAAAATGGACATCATTTTAAGTACATACGAAAAACCAACCAAACGCATTCAGTTTCCATTCAAACTTTAGGAGAACGATCCATGGGTCCTAGGTGACATGTACGAATCATCCCCGCCTCAATCCGACATGCGGTGCGGCTGACACCACTCAAAGTGTCCATCTTTTGTTTCAAAAGGACATCATTTTAAGTGAAAAGCATCAACTGACATACGCCAAACTGATCAAACACCTACGAGTTCTGTTAAAACTTTAGTAAAATGATCCATGGGTCATATGTGACGTGTACGGGTCAACCCCTCCACAAACCGAGCCACGATGTGGCCGATACCACTCAAACTCTCTCTCTTTTGTTCAAAATGGACTAAATTGTAAGTGAAATCAACAACTAACATACGGGAAACAGACCAAACGCCTTAGGATTATATTGAAACATTAGTAAAACAATCCATTGGTCATATGTGACATGTATGAGTCAACTCTACCTCAATCTGAGCCACCGTGGGGCCGGGACCATCCAAACTGCCTCTCTTTTGTTAAAAATGGACAATAGTTTACGTACATACGCCAAACCAATCAAACAGATTCTGATTGTGTTTTAACTTTATGAAAATGATACCTGGCTCATATGTGATGTGTACGAGTAAACCCCGTCTCAATCCGAGGCCCGGTGTGGCCGACACAACTCAAAGTGCCTCTCTTTTTTTTAAATGTATTTAATTTTAAGTGAAAACAACAACTGACATACGAGAAACCGACCAAACGCCTATTAATTATGTCTAAACATTATGACAACAATCCATGTGTCATATGGGACGTGTACAAGTCAACCCCGCCAAAAACTGAGCCACGGTGTGGCCAGGACTACTCAAAATGTATCTCTTTTGTTAAAAATGGACTAAATTGTAAGTGAAATCAACAATTGACATACGGGAAACGGACCAAACTCCTTCAGATTCTATCGAAACTTTAGGACAAAGATCCATGGGTCATATGTGATGTTTACAAGTCAATATCGGCTCAATCCGAGCTGCGGTGTGGCCGGAACTACTCAAACTATCTCTCTTTTGTTTAAAATTGACATAATTTTAAGTGAAAACAACAACTGACATACACCAAACCAACCAAACGACTTCTAATTCTATTAAAATGTTACTAAAATGATCCATAGATCAAATGTTATGTGTACGAGTCAACTCTGCCACAATCGGAGCCACGGTGTGACCGGGACCACTCAAACTGTCTCTCTTTTGTTCAAAATGGACTAAATTGTAAGTGAAATCAACAACTGACATACGGAAAACTGACCAAACACCTTCGGATTCTATTTATATTTTAGAAAAACGATCCATGGGTCATATGTGATGTGTATGAGTCAACCCCAACTCAATCTGAGGCACCGTGGGGCCGGGACCACCCAAACTGCCTCTCTTTTGTTCCAAAGGGACAATATTTTATGTACATACGCCAAACCGATCAAACAGATTATGATTGTGTTTAAACATTAGGAAAATGATTCATGCCTCATATGTGACGTGTATGAGTCAACCCCGCCTCAATCCGAGGCCCGGTGTGGCCGACACCACTGAAAGTGGCTCTTTTTTTTAAAATGTACTTAATTTTAAGTGAAAACAAAAACTGACATACGGAAAACTGACCAAATGCCTACGAATTCTGTATAAACTTTAGGAAAACAATTCATGGGTCATATGTGATGTTTATGAGTCAACACCGCCTCAATCCAAGCCACGATGTGGCTGGGACCACTAAAACTTTCTCTCTTTTGTTGAAAATGGACTAAATTGTAAGTGAAATCAACAACTGTCATACGGGAAACCGACCAAACGCCTTCATAATCAATTTACACTTTAGGAAAACAATCCATGGGTCATATTTGATGTGTAAGAGTCAATACCACCTCAATCCGAGGCATGGTGAGACCAACACCACCCAAACCGTCTCTCATATGTTAAAAATGGACAATATTTTACATACATACGCCAAAATGATCAAACAAATTCTGATTGTGTTGAAACATTAGGATAACAATCCATGGCTCATATGTGACATGTACGAGTCAACCCCGCCTCAATCCGAGGTCCTTTGGGGCCGACACCACTCCAAGTGTCTCTCTTTTGTTTAAAATGGACATAACTTTAAGTGAAAACAACTGTTGACAAACGCCAAACCAACCAAACGCATTAGGATTCTATTGAAACTTTAGAAAAACGATCCATGGGTCATATTTGACTTTTACGAATCAAAACTACCTCAATCCAAGCCACGGTGTAGCCAGGACCACTCAAATTCTCTCTCTTTTCTTGAAAAGGGACTAAATTGTAAGTGATATGAACAACTGACATACTGGAAACAGACCAAATACCTTCTAATTCTTTTGACACTTTAGTAAAACAATCCATGGGTCATATGTGACATGTACGAGTCAACCCCACCTCAATACGAGTCACCGTGGGGTGGGGACCACCCAAACTACCTCTCATTTGTTCAAAATGGATTAATATTTTACGTACATATGCCAAACCGATCAAACGGATTTTGATTGTGTTGAAACTTAAGGACAATGATCCATGGATCATATTTGATGTGTACCAGTCAACCCAGCCTCAATTTGAGGCATGGTGTGGCACTTACTAAGTCACAAGTGATGAGACTCCTATGAAAATACCTTTTCACTATATATTATAAAAGTGGTTGACGTATGAAGATTCAAATGGGTGTAAATAATATTTGATTTATTGAAACTCTGATTCAACTATACTGGATGATTTTTGTCATATGAAGATTCAAATGGGGAATTATTCACCATGACTCTATTCAAAGAGGTGGTGTTATTTTTTGTTGTTTTAAGTGAGTCATTGTTTTTGTCATATGAAGATTCAAATGGGGAATTATTCAGCATGACTCTATTCAAAGAGGTGGTGTTGTTTTCAGTGTTGTTTTTTATGCAGGTGTATGCACTTGAGGGGCCACTGGAGGGGCTGCTGACAATTCTGAAAATACTGAATACCAACGGTTGTAAACCGTTGGTATACTTTGCCATACTTAAACATATGCCAACGGTTTCAATGAAACCGTTGGGAAAATATCTATACCAACGGTTTACAACCGTTGGTATAAAAAAAAACCATTGAATTCCCAACGGTTTGATGAAAACCGTTGGGAAAAATACTATACCAACGGTTGTGAACCGTTGGTATAAGATGAGAATAATAGTATTCCCAACGGTTCTAAACTGTTGGGTAAACCTATACCAACGGTTCAGCAAGAACCGTTGGCAAATCCACACCTACAGTGGGCTACCCCAACGGTTTACTTCAAACCGTTGGTATACATCTTTCCCCACGCCTTACTTCCCTACGGTTTGGACAACCGTTGGTATATCCTTTATTTTTAGTAGTGAATGGATTTTATCTTTTTTTGAAGTTGATATATTATGATACAAAACAACCATATTTTAGAGAATGTTTTTTGATATGTTTGGCTGTGGATGTGCTATTTTTATACCATTCATGGGTTATTGTCAAAGTATTGACATTTCATATGTTAGTTTTAATACGAGTGTTTATGTTATATTTCAACCTTTTCATATGAGGAATGTCTTGGACTTGGTAAGTGACGGGTGGAGCCTGCTATAGCTCCTGGATGCATCGATAGGTATCATGAGACAACTAGATGTGGAATTGGATGAGGAAATTCCCAATTTGATATATGGTTTTGGCCGAGGCCTTAATCATTTTTAGATATCATGGTCAAGTCCATGACAAAATGTTTCAGAATGTCTGTCATTATACATTCCCTCATTATAAAAATAATATTAATGGTTCTTGTGGTCATTAGACTAGTATAATATAGATTATTTTGTTTTATTATGGAATTATTTACTCATATCGTATTCCAACCATAAATATATTCATGTTTATTTTTGGTAAATTCATGTGGTTTCAATTATTCACCATGCTTAATATTTATGTTATATTCCACTGTATTGCCTACCCTTATTGACCATTTGAGCTCACCCGTTTCTTATGTTTCATTTCCCAGGATATGAAGACGTTAGTTATGAGTGATTTACAGGAATAATCTCAGAGTCTTGGATGTTTCTAATTCAATAAATTTGTTTTGTATTTCTTTTCAAGTTGTAAAGTTCAACTTATGTATGAATCTTGATTCCAATAATACTAAACTAATCGGTATTTCAAGACATGATTTCCTTGTGATCATGAAAATGATATATAATAATTCACCGACTCTCGGTAATTAGGGTCAAGGTGTTACAGTTGGTATCACAGAAAGTTTAGTACAAACCAAGAAAACTAGATTTAGATAAACTCTGATTAGAGCACATTGTCCTAATATAGACTATGAGTATTATTATAGAATAACTTCCATGAATTTTGGTACTATAGAGATTTTGTGTGTTTTCTAGGAAATACATCCCTGCCTGGATACGAGTAGGTAGAGGCAGCTTTGGCATAGATGTACCAAGGCTTAAAACCAGAAAAACCCGCATTGAGCTAGACTCGAATGGGAAGTAGTGCACGACAACGGGCCTTGCTGCACTCTTGGTTATGACACTCCCTGGGGGATATGATTAAGATAATTCTCATTATCATTACAAACCATTATGAAGGGATTATGAGTATATAACTTCTCAAAGCAAATATTTTTATGATTATGGATTATATCCATAAACTATTCAATTTATGTTAGGTATTTTACAAGTTTTGAATTATTCATTGCAATTTATAAACTAACCTGGTGTATTCCATTGTATAGAAATTGCGCCTAATATAAGAAATGAGAACTCCAATAATATGTATGATCCAATGAGTAAGAATGATCATATCCTTCATGGTATTAAGCCCACATTTAGAAGGGAAATAGTCTCCCATGTATTCTCAACATATGAAGAAATAGTATAATGTGTTACTATGATTAGTAATGAATTATCTGAGTATTATGGACTTCAAGGGAAGAAAGAGAAGAGAAATTTGGAAGAGAGAAAGATGGATAAAGGGAAGACGGGAAAGAAGGATTTTCCCATATGTGATAACTGTAGAAAGAATCGCCTTGGTAAATTCCTGAAGGGAATGAGAGTTTGTTATATGTTTGGAGAAAAAGGACACCAAGTACATGATTGCAAGAGTAAAAAAAAGGATTCAAATGTACAATGCTTCATGTACGAGGAGTTGGGACACTACGTGAATCAATGTCCAAATCATCAGAGTATACCCCAAATGTTGATACTGGATAATAATGAGGTTATTATACTAACGAAGATGAAGAGGAATGATTAGATTTTTTATGTTGTTATTAAATTATTGTGTCATTTGAGTATTTTATTAATGATGTACATGTTATAAGAATTATATAGTATATAAGGATTGTACTGTAGTACTATTTCGCTGAGGATTTGAGATTGTGTGGAACCAAAAAAATTTACTCAATATCAGAATAATTTTTTGGAAAATATATGGTTGAGAGAAAGTTAAACCATATTATGGTTCTGATACTGAGGTAGGGATTTTAGAATAATACATTATAGATTTGGATAAATTATATTGGATATCCTGACTACCTTAAAACTGATTAATGATTTGTACATTCCATCATTGTTTGAGTTTACAACCATTTTGGATAGAAGGAGTATATCCAGTATTCTATAAGGAATAAGTGAGCATGAATGTAATCAATAAGGTTTTATGGTAATTCAAGATGTTGCGGTGTTTTAGATGAATACATGATGATGGTGTTCACAGGTTATTACATGGGAAAAAGGATCTCCATTGTTTTTACCTTCCTTATAAGTTTTAGACTGTGAGATTGGACAGATGTATTTTAGATAAGTGTAGTTTGAGATTATTTTTGTATTTCCATAAAACGGACAACCCGAAGGTCGGGCAGCAACCTGTCGCGTCCGTCAAGGCTGAGATACTTGAACCCGAAACTAAAGGGGGACAAGGGTGTATCACCTACCACTGGCCCACGTGATGTCCTGGATTGAATAAAGTAGTTCTTTTTTAAATGGTATGCTAGATGAATTATAAATTCCTTTTTTAGGAACCCTATATGAATAGTATAAATTGAATATTTTATAGTTCTATTATCTTTTAGAGTCAAAGATGAGTTTGTATTAGAAATTAGTTAAAGGATGGAACTGTACATTTTAAGTATATATTTTTTTCTTCTCTTAGTCTACGAATAAATTAATTCTTAATCTTTAGTTAAAGGAAATTAAAACAAAAAATGATTTATCCTAATACCCTGTGTTTTTTCGAACCAATGGTATTTTAATTCATCACAGATTGATGGCTTTGAAGACCTCAATTCTACAATTGTCTGTGACTGATGACCTCAGTCACTCAAAATAAATATTTATGTTTTCCTCCAATTATGTGTCTCTAATTTCCACCAATGTTCTTCTATTTGAGATCATAATTTGGCGGTGACTTTTTCATATACATTTTCCTCTTATTAAGACTAAATTTTATTAACCCAATTTCCGATGTGGGTTTTCCCACAAAAGTATTTTATATTTTAAACCTTATATTTTTGAATAACAATTTCAAATTGCGAGGACACAATTTATTGAAGGAGGGAAGAATATAACACCCCAAGATTTCATTGTACATTATTTCTTCAAAGTAATGCAATAACATGCACTACACGCAACACTGAGTTCAAGCGCACCACGACTTACGAAACTAATCGTTCAAAAGTGGCTATGAATAGTATTAACTGAATTTGGAACATTATATAATCCTTATAATTTTAGAATCAATATTATGATATTCTTAGATATAATTTAAGAAAAAATTCATTTTTTCATGATAAAAGGATTATTTTTTTTTAAAAGGCAATTTTACCGCCTTTTAATGGTGAACCCTTTTTAAATCCAATATTTGAAACTTTTACATTTTCAATTTCACAATAAAAAATTATTCCTTAGAAACGGGAAATCAAAAATTACTTTGGATGAAATTTTGGTATTTTTCTAATAATATTCATTTTATTTATGAATAGTGAGAAATACTATATTTTAATTCCAAACTTCCCTTTAGTATAGTTTATTTATAAGGATAGATTATATTTTAAATTTACATTTAAGTGTAATTAGATTATATTTATACCCTTTAATACAATGTTGGTTGTTGAAATTAATTTCACTTTGAAATTATACATAAACAATTGTCAATCTTTTGATAGTTATTGTTTCTTAAAAACACGCTATTTGTTTTGCCAATGGGAATTAATTTTAAATTAATAAATGAATATTATATGTTTTTTATTTCATAAAATATACATAATTTTTTAATTTATAAAATAAAAATTATCCTAGGGTGAAATTTTGTTGTTTTTCTGAAAACTGTATATTTTTTATGAATATTGAAAAACACTGAGTTATAGTTTAAAACCGAATTTTTATTTAAATATTTATTTATTTTATTTAAATTTAATTTAGGTTAAAATAGATACATATTACCTATATATGTTCAATTTAATTCATTGGATTTAGTTGATAATAATTTTAGATATATAAAATTTTAATTAAACTTTTTGTCTTCTTTTACCCACCTTCTTGGAGCATTTGCAAATTTACATAGGACATAACTTTACCACTTCTGTGAGTTGAATTTTAAAAATATGAGACACATGGTTGATATCAGTAAGTTAAATTTAGTTCAATAAGATGAAAATAATTTTTGATGAATAGTAACTTTTTACTTTTATTTACGACGGTTAAAAGTATATAGTGTAATTAAGGTAAAAATGATATTATTATTATCTAACACATGTCCTAATTCTATTGGATAAGTATAATTAGACCAAAACCAACCTTAGGAATAAAATATGAACCTCTTTGGTCCACGTTGATTAGATTATGACATTTATTATTATTTAATTCAAAGAAGAGATAAAACTATTAAATTCAATGTTTAATAACTATACCATTTTTAATATAGGGATACACATAATATAAGTTCTACTATAAATATTAGTTAAAAATATAAAAATATTTCCTATATAATTTTTTTTATTTATAATTTTTAGAAAATAAATAAGTTAATTTATTTATTACACAATGATGATGCAGTAATTACATATTTAATGAAATATTAAAATAATTGATATTATAAATATCAAAATAAATGTAATTTGAGACTTTTTATGTATTAAAATAATTTTCTAGGTTAATATGACATGTTAGGTTTGGTTAGATGAATTGTTTTTGAAGTAATAATGCTGTTATGAATTTAGAAAAATCAAAATACCAAATTCTGTCAAAATTGACAAAAAAGGGTTTTTTAAACAAATATTATATTATTAATTGATATTATATTCCTAAAAATATATGGTTCAGATAGAAGACTTATATAATTATAGTTGTATCATTAATGAACCACTTAGGGTTATATTGGAATTATATAGTATGTTTATTAACCATATAATATGAAAATATAAAGAGACATGGTAAATGTCAGACTATTAAACTAAGAATTAAATCTAAAAGATAAAGTTAATATAGTGAAACAAACCTATCTAAAACCTAATTTTTGAATGGTTTTTAACCCCTCCCCTTTTTAGATTTTATATAATCCATTTTGGAGTCATTAAAAATGGAAAATATTTTATTATAAATCAATATTTCTAGCTTTTCCTAAGGTGCCCCTCACCCCTCTTATAAAAGAGAACTCCCCTTCTCTCTAATTCACACCATCAAAGTCATTTTTCTTGGCCAACCCACTCCCAAATACCCTATCAACTATTCTCCCTTCATCATAGAGGCATTCTATAAGTCATAAATCCAACCTAAGTATCCCTTTTGATCAAATCAAAAGGAAGAACCCGAAGAAGAGGTAAATATTTCATCAACTGATTAAAGTTCCTTTCTTCTTACACTTCCCCTTTCTTTGTTGATTCTATTATAAGATAATAAATCTAGTATATTCTATATACTATGATGTTATTATATTTATGGTACAATCATATTAATAATTATATACATCCTTCGAATGACATGTCACCATAATTACGTACGTACGGATTACCGTCTCCACGACATGGTGTAATTGTTATTCAATACATTGTTTCTTGGATGGGTATAGTAATGATGTGTAATTGATGTAAGTAATAAATATAACATGATAATAATTATATATATATTATATAACACCCAATTATATATTATTCCAACATCAAAAGAATGATATTGTCGCTCATGCGTAAGTACGGATTACCGTCTCCCCGGACACGATGAGATTCAATCCTCGTCATATCCATTCAAGAATAATTTTCATTAGATGAATAAAAATAATGTTTAAAGACTAAATATCATTATGAATATGAATAAGATACATATTTTCCATAACAATCATTACTTATGTAACAATTCATATAAAGTAAAACGAATTAGTTTACACCTGAAATGATGATAATACAAAGATATGATTAACAAAGAAGTGTTAAAAGATCATATATGATATCATATTAATGTATATGATTCTTTTATAATTTAATAAAAATTATTTAACAATTAAAAAAAAGTTTAACCTACCCTCGACCAAAAAAAAGTACAAGGTAAGGGTTAATTATACAATCTCTTTATTTTCTGTGGTTGTTTTTACGTAAGTATCTACTGGGACCTCTTTATCATCCACATCCATATTTCTTAAAAATTTATTTCCAAACATTTTGTCACTAGATAAATGGGTAAAGTAATTTATAACCATATTTAAACTTATATGTTTTGAATGAAATCTTTCCTTTGTTTTCCAAACAAGGTAATTTATGGCCTTTTTGACAAAATTAAGATAAGAATGTTTTCTTAACTTATACGGTGGTTTTGAATATTTTCCGATGTTATAAGAGCGTCGAATATTCCCTTACAAGTTTATAAGAATATCTTCAAAATAAATTTTTTCTTTAAAATTATGTGACTCTTAAATGATTTCAAAATAAAAAGATATGTTTCCTAAAAAAATGGTTTTGATTTTATCTATGTCTACATCCTATGATGGCATTTAAGTTTATTTGAAGTTGATTTATTATGATACTGAACATCCATATTTTATTGAAGGATTTGTGATATGTTTGACTGTGGATGTGGTATTTTTATACCATTCGTGGTTTATGGTTAAAGTGTTGAAATTTTTATGCTATTTTTAATATGAATTTTTATGTTATATTTCAAACTTTTCATATTAGTATTGTATTACACTTAGTAATTGATGAGTGGGGCCCGCTATAGCTCCTCGATGCATTGGTAGGTATCATGAGACAACTAGACATGGAATTGTCCGAGGCATTTCCCAATTTGATATATGGTTTTGGTGAAGTCCTCAATCATTTTTAGAATTCTTGGCCGAGGCGTTGACAAAATGTTTCAGAATATCTGGAATTATACATTCCCTCATTATGAAAATAATATTAATGGTTTATGTGGTAATTTTACTAGTAGAATAACCATGATTAAATTTTATTATGGCATTATTTACTCAGCTCATATTCATTCAATAAAATAATTCATGTTTATTTTTGGTAAAGGTATGTGGTTTCAATTAATCACCATGATTAATATTTATGTTATCTTCCGCCTTATTTCCTACCTTTACTGAGCGTTTCAACTCACCCCTTTATTATGTTTCTTTTTACCATGATATGAAGAAGTTAGTTACAAGTGACATGAAAGAATAATATAGGAGGCTTGGATGTTTCTAATGGAATAAATTCGTGCTGTATTTATTTTCGTGTTGTAAAATTGAACTTATGTATGAATATTGTTTCCAATAATACTAAACTGATCGGTCTTTTGAGACATCATTTCTTTGTGATCATGCGAATATTATGTAATAATGCACCGACTCTAGGTAACTAGGGTCGCGGAATTGCATTAAAACTATTTTGAAATATAATTTATCATTATAAATAAATAATACAAAAATGTATTTTTCAATAGAAATTCATAATTTTTCACTGTTCATAATAAATTGGTACTGTTTATAAAAATATAAAAATTATCCTAAAGATAATTTTGAAATTAGGAATTACGAAATTAATTTAATTTTATAAAATCTAATTTCTATAATTGAAAAAAATAAATATTATTGTTTTTCATAAAAATGAATAATTATTTTTAGAAAAGAGTACTTTTGCATCAAATAAAATCATTTATAAAAATTAAATGATTCTTTTATCATTATTTTATAATTATAAAAAACTAGTATACATAATATTTTGATATTATTTATTATTATAAATATTTATAATTTCAACATCTAGGTTATAATAGTCCCGTTTAAAGAATATTAATAGTATATCCTGGTCTTATTGAAACTCATTATTGCGTGTAACAATAGATAAATAAGTGTCACATGTTGTGAAAGAATATAATGGGGGTTTTATATAGTAAAATCTATCAATGTATTTTAATTTATTTGAAAAAAATAATAAGTAATAAAAAAATCCTAGTGTATCATTCTACCCCCATTAGAATGATCTTCTCCCTCAAAATCATTATTCTGTTACAAATTAAATAAGGATACTTTGGCTTCATCACTTTCTCAAGTACTCACGTAGCTTATTCAAACCGGTGGATTCACCAAAAACATAAACTATTTGAGTGGTATTATTTCAAAAAACATTCTTTTAATGATCCAAAACCTCTAGTAGTGTTTATATATATTAATGATCATCCTCTAGTGGTACGACCTCAATGTTCAAAACATGTGAAGGTTCATGTTTATACTATCTTCGGAGAGATACATGAAACAAATCATGATCTCGAGAGAGGTTTTATTAAAGATCCAACTAATATCCTAACATCCTAATATGGTAAGATTTTTAAAATTACTAATATGCTTGGGGATTAGTTTCTATTACATCATGAATCTAATAACCATCCTCCATGGATAAGATATTATAAACACCTCCTCACTACATCAATTTCTAGATCATTCCAATAATAATTAGAATATTGTTTCTTACAAATCTAATATTCGGTAATGTATTGATGACTATAAATAAACACCCCTTTCATTTCATCACATATCCCAGGTCCTAATATCATTCTTTCTCCAACATCATCTTATTATTTTGGAGATCTACATTTATTTCCATTGAGAGATTCATAGGGATCCATATAAATTATTGAGTGAAATCTACTGTTGTAAAAAAAATTCAGAATGAACTTAACCCAACCACAATTGAAATCCAAAAAATAATATCTCAATATATCCTGTATTGTTTGAATTTTTCTCAAAGAACGATTGTCTAGTTTTAGGATGACATGTAGTGTGGAAACCCAACTTTCTATTATAGCTTGAAGAAGAATTTTCCAGAGCGTTAAAGTAATTCTTGGATCCCAATCAGACATAATGGAATGTTGTAATCAATCCAACAACCCCATTTAATGTATATTTTGGAAAGATGATCTAGAGATTATTCTTAACATATTGATATTAAGTATACTCACTTAGTATGGTGCTCTGCTAGAACTTAAATAACATTTTTCCCTTTATATTCTTTGGTGAGTCTAAAAATCAAAATCCATGGTGTTGTTTCCCCAATTTTATACTAGTTTTTGTAATGGACGTAACATCACCATATTTTTTTTATTTAATCCTTAACTTGTTGGCATTCCATTAACCGAGATACATCCTCTATGATATCTCTCTTCATTCATTCCCACAATAAAATCTCTTTCAAATCAATATATGTCTTCATACTTCATGAGTGTATAGAGAATGAAGAACTTTGAGCTTCCTCTAAAAACTCGTTCTTAAAATATGGCATGAAAGAAAGGTATACATGGTCCCTAAACCTTATCATTCTATCCGGCCTAAATGGACTGAAGGCCTTCATTTTTATTGATTATTGATAACCCACCTTTCAAGGGATGAGGGGGAACCCTTACAAGGCCCATAGGCTCAGAGATTACATGACCCATAGGCTTAGGAGATTACATGACTCAAAGGTCTTAGGGAATTCAACCAAACAATCAACAAGGAATAGCCCCTCCCCAGCATCTTCATCATGATAGTATCTCTCTATCTTTTCATGACCATCTGGTTAGGCCTCCTGTGCAAGCACAAGATGGTACCGATGGCATAGCCATACCCACTCATTCTGAAAATCCATTTGGCTCTTCTCTGGTGAGTGCACCTACTCTAAATCCTCTTCTGGGGATGCTCTTTTTTTACAGTGTCGGGGGCCTGCATTCATGTGGCCCGAAGGCCTTGGGGTGGCGCTAAGGCCTTAAGGTTACCCGAAGGCCTTGAGAATCAACTGGCTCGAAGGCCTTGGGTGGCTTGAAAGCCTTACAGGACCCGTGGACCAAACCGGTGGCCTGAAAGCCCTGATGGATGAATAGTTCTAGCTACTATAGTACTGAACATTGCACGCTACAGTACTGCTATAGTAACCCGGATTTGATCTTGGGTCTCTTGGATGCACCTAGTGAGTCCTCACCAACTGGACTGAGGCTCATGTGCCTTATCATTCTATCACGATCAAGGTAAAACTAAGGATCATGTCTAACCTTTATTTCAATATCTTTATTTTATTTCTACAACTATTTAACATTTAATTGGATATATATTAGATAATTGAATTTTAAAAGATAATATTTTTCCAATTCCATTAATATTTCCATATCCATATTTTTTAAATCTATAAATATATGACATTTTTTAATACTCATCTAGGATATACTATAATGATCCATTCAAATCAAAGAATTATTCACCCTGTTCCCTTTCCCAATGTGGAAATGTATTGAGTAGTTGTAATCATTAATCATCATTACCCCTAAATATTGTAAGATATTTAACTCCTTCAATGTGAATATATAATTTAGCCAGTTATGATCTATATATAAATCACACTTTTATCCAGAAATATAAACGCTCCATATCCTCAATGAAAAAAATACCATAGGTATCTCCAAATCATGAGATGGGAGATTTTCTCATAGATCCTTAATTATCATTAGGCATAAGATATAACCATTTCATTATGATTAGTAACACATCCCATCCCATTATTAGATACATCGATATATATTAGAACCCCTTTTCCACTATTGGGTGATGTATGTGCATCCGTGATGACCAATATTCTATTATGTTCTTTGAAATTTTCCTTACATTCATATGTTCATATGAACCAATCTGACCTACGAGTTATGTTATTTATAGGATTCAATTATCATGGGAAAAATATCCACAATCCACCAATAATATTAAGATTAAGCAAAAAACTATGGATCTCATTCACCAAACATGGTCTGTTCCACATTAAATAACCACCTTCTTTGATGGATCTATTGATATTCCTTCTCATGACACTACATAACAAAAAAATTAAACCTTTTAAATACAAAATTCGCACTGTTTAAATTCTTTATATATTTTTCCCTTCCTTTGGGTCTTTATTATAACTCTCATGTGATCTCCATGTTCTTACATTATCATTGAATTGATAATAATATCATCTATAAAGATTCCAATGAACTGATCAAGGTAATCTATAAAAACGACATTCATTAAATCAATGAACATTGTGTAGGAATAAGTAATATCCAATGGAATAACTGTATATCAATATTTTATATACCATTTAGGGGTTTTTTCTTTTGTATATCCTCATTCATCAGCATCAACTGATGATATCAAGAATAATGTTCTATTTTGGAAATTTATTCATCCATAAACAGTTTGTCAAATAATCCATGAATATGGAGACGATGATACTTGTTCTTAACTGTGATCCTTTTTAAATCCCAAAAATCAATACAGAGCCACATTGATCTATTGTTCTTTTAACAAGAACAAAATGTGCACCTCGAGTTGACATTCATGATCAAATGAATTCCTTTTCAAGGTTTATGGGAGTTTCTTCATCAATTCCCATAACATGATTAGGAAAATTCAATAGGGATTCTTTGAAATTAGTATAGAACTAGGGTTGAGTCATATTGGGGACTCAACTTCTAATTTTGTTGGAATAATATGAATCCCCTCTACAAATATATCAATAAATTCCCTTAAAATAGACATATAATTGATGCCATGTTTCTCCAAAACCATCTATGATAAACACCCTTTCTGAATAAGAATTACGACCCATAAAAATGATGTGATATATCATAATTTTGTACTAATCATCACATTAATAAAGGATTATAGGTTTTTATTCAATATAAAACAAGACATACATTAATCGACAATTTATGTATGATTTATGAAACAAATTCAAATCCACATCTAATATGACATCAAATTCCTCAAAAGGAATAATTATAGTCTTTTAAAGATACACATTCATACAATTTTCCACTAGAGTGGAGTCATATTAATGAGATGTGAACATCGCACCGTTGTGGATTTTCACTGTTAATTCGACATCTATATTTTTTATGCATCTTCAGACCCATAAAAAATCATTATGTATGAAATAATTGGTAGATATAGGTTCAAATGATGTATTATCTCTTCTATAATGGATATTATGTGTACCTTTAAACACATCATTATCATAATCCTCATCACAAATAGTGATCTTGTATGATTTACCCATATCCATTAGATTAATATTTTTCTAACATCGATCGTCATCGTTAACCATCAAATTTGGGAAGTTTTTACCATAATTCAAATAATATTTTCATTTGAAAATGCAGTTTATGGTTGGTTCATTATAAGTAGGTTTTTCTATATTCTCATCAGTATCTAAATTCTTCAATTTACCTAGGAAATCAATTTCATGAAGATCTTTCCTTCCATAGATTAAACAATTAATAAACCCCTTAAGACAATTCCCTCTATGTTTCATCCCATAATTTTAACATAAATGATAAATAATTTTATTCTCTCCATGGTTTTTAAATTTTTCATTAAACTACATCTTCCATTTCTTTTCAAATCTGTGATATAGATATGTTACTCAAAACTCCATTCCCATCTTGATGTCACATGGAAAAATCAATTCATAGATAGTAATGTTTTATATGGCTAACACCCTTTAGAGACATGGATTTAAGACACTAAAAAATAAATCAACATTACTTTTCGGTTATATTATTACACAAAAAGCATTCCTTATAGGTATTATAAAATTTTCCTCATAAGTAACAATGGATTCATCATCCTTTCAAACTCATTCTCTATCTTCATATAAAGTATATGTAGAAATTAGTAATTGAAAAATATGTTCTTAAACTCATCCCAATTCATGGAGTAAATTTCATAATTTTTCCTCATAATCATGATATGATTCCACCATTGATCTGATTCACCATCCAAATGGTAGACATATAAATTATTTTTTCATGTTATGAACACTAGAAAATAGATAATATTTTTTAGTGGTATTGATCCTTTTCTCAGAAATAGTTATATCACTGGATTCACTAAATTACATCATGTAGTACTCAAAAAAAATCGATCCCCCCTTTGTTCATTTGGGAATCTGTATTGATTTATAGACAGAGAATGTTGTGTGAGAATAACAATGATATTTTTCATTCCAACACCAAATCGCATGGATTATATCGATAAGAATAAAACCAATGTATGTCGCACTCATAATTTACATTATTCCTTCATGTTCCAGCAATTGACTAAAGAAAAAATTCATATGCTAAGAAACAAGTTTTATAGTGTTCAACCAAATAATCTTGAAAAATAACTTGTAGGATTTCTAAATCATTAAAAATTATTTAATCTATAAAAACATGGTTTCATCAATGACCATTAAATGTAATCATCTATTTTAGTCCATTATGATAGTTAATAATGAATGTGTGAACTTCCAATACATATGCCCCACAAGAGTCAAACTAGGTGTGCAGCAAGACATATTTTCTGGCACCAGGTGATGACCAAGTTTTTTTAAATTCACCCCTTTCAGAATTATTATACTTATGTACCTCTATCCAAAATCCACATCCACTTTTAGTATCCATATAATGAATTAATTTCTTAGAATTCACTTTGTCTATCATTTACCAAAAATATGATACATTTCATATACATTGAATTATCTATAGATGATTAATTATAAATATATATAGGGATATATTTAATGTTTTTACATCCTAGTTTCACATGGAAAACAAACATATCCATTGATACCAACTCTAGTGACCCATGATTATCATACATTGATATTACAATATTTTTTTTTGAATTTTCAATACATTACACAAACACACGCCTAAGGACCATAATGGTTTGGTGAATTTAGAAATGTGGAAATTCAAAAAACCAAGTACAATGTTTTACTACATCATCATCCCATATTTGCTTCCGGAAAAATCCCTAATAATAAATATAATACATAATACATTCCTTCGTAACATGGGAAAAGGGATCATATGAAAGGGTGATATCATATGGACAATAAGAGTAAACAAGGGAGATACGTAGTCACAAAACGAGCATAACTATATATGAATATGAGAATTACATTTGAAAAGCCTACCCCATGTATCAAATATCATAATATAAAATCCTAGAATAATGATTAGGAGTTGAAAATAATTGATCCTAGGTGAATCGAATAACTTGATCCATGAAATAAAAAATTTAGCAATATAAATTGATTTGTGGGATACAAAAATGCATTTAAAACCATTTCAATATTAGTTATGGATCACTAACAAATATATCATAGTGTAATGGGTTCACTCCCCAAACAAACCTTATAGTCAAATTTCACTTCCAAGACCATCAAAATAAACAAAGACCCTTACTGAACTGAGATTACTCTCTTTTACAGTACTATCTATCTACTAATATATAAATCCATACCCTATTCAATGGGTCTAGATATAGGTATCACCCATATCATAATGAGAACCATATTAATGTTTTCCACAGGATAAAAAAATTCACCATATCATAACACATGAAAATAAATGGTTCTCATGGACACTAAATCATATTGAAACCTCTAGAAAATAGATTTTTTTATATACATTTAATCATTTTATCATAGTATATCTCATTTAAATAGTAGTGGGTTTCATAAATATTTTACCATTGTATAAAATATGCAAGAGAAACGATTCCCATAAAAATAATTCCATCATAAACATAACCTATTCATAGATATAACTATAATGGTATCCTTGTATCTTATCCTTAGTAAGGCATTTGTAGAATCAACAGATGACATCAAAGATGGAAAATGATTTTGATCAATAATTTAAAACACTTATTTGGAAAGTAACATTTCTACTTTGAAAACCAATGTTTAAAACATAAATCCTTGTGATAAACATTTTATTATAATATAAACATCAAAACATAAAAAATAAGATTTAGAAAAATAATTTTCTCAATGATGGGAAGTTTCATTCACGTTATACTTGTTAAAATAATGACTAATTTCAAATTTCAATATAAGAAAAATTGGAGTTGTTCGGAAAAAGACTTGAATTTTTCTTTAAAAATATTTTTTAACGATGTAAAAAATGGATAAGGATTTTAAAAACTAATAGTAGAATAATAAATCATTTTTAGAAAACATGGATTTCAAAGAAAACTATTTAAAAAAGAAAATATAATTAAATTAATTTTTCATAAATAAATGTTCTCAATTATTTTATGTTACACAACTAGAATGATGGTAAAGTTGATTTAAAAATTCCTGAATAACTCTAGGATAAAAAAATTCATGAGATTATTAAAATATGGTTCAAAATATTTTATCATCGGAAACACAATCATCGAAAATAATGAGAAATGATAAGATTGTGACATAAAATCTTGAGCATATTGGTAACATTGAATCATTACTAACATGAAGTAATAATATAAAATGAATTTTCAAATATCATGATGATAAAAAAAATAAATGATATTACTTTTCCAAGGGTCTGTGTAAAAACATTTTTAAATAATATAGGTGTATAAAATAACATACTTCTCAAAGCCGGAAAATTTAGACAAAAATATATTACATTAGGTCCTGATTTCTTTGATAATCATTAAATACTAATTTTTAATAAATATATGTTTTTTTGAATCAATTAAAGAATATTTTTTATTTATTTCATTCTATAGAGGAATTTAATATGACCTTTTATTACCTATTTATTATGAGTTCCATGTTAATGTCATATTCTGTGCAATAACTTCTTTATTTTTCATGTATGTTTTGACTTGTAATTTTTCATCCTACTAATTTTACCATGGTTTAATCATATTTATAATTTTAAAAATTATATAAAATTTATATATATTAAATATATATTTATGTAAATTAATCCATATGTGTTAGTGATAAAAATGAAATACATCAATCTTGAAGATGGTGGGTCATTCATACAAATGAATTTTGTTTCACTTTTTTTATCGGGTTGATAGAAATATATATAAATGATATATATTATTTTCAAATAATTAATTTTATGTCCTATATATAACATTTTTTCCTTAAAACACCCTTATTTCATTACATGTAAAGAATGAATGAATTACATCCTTTCGCAAGGCGGTAGTCTGAGGTACACAAAAGTGATGTTATCATATTCCCAAAAAAAGGATAGTATGATGTTATGTTTGATGTAATAAATATATAAGAATAAAAATATCATAAATATAATATAAAAAAATAATCCATAATTTTTTCAAGCATTGAGAGGTGGAAAAGAAAAAATTAATGGCATCGACTCGTGAGGTTTTAGTCCTCCATATACATGAATAACGATTTCAAAACATTTTTTATAGGAATGAGGATGGTTTTAGGACATGATCGGATGATAATGATACCTTATTATATGGAAGATATATTTGTTATTATCTCATAATGATTTAATTATAATTGAAGGAGTTACAGGATGAAATAAAACTAAAACAGTCATTGATGAACACTACATATTATTTAGATGTCCTCCTTATATTTGCAACAAAAGACATCTTTGTGGGATTTCTGTAAAAAATAAGGATTATATGATGATATGAGGAAATTTTATAAATGATTTTGTAAGGTATTGACCAACAAAAATGTTTTTTAATGTCTGAATGGGAGAGATGAGTTTGTGAACTTTTATATGTGAGGTGGGTGGCATACTTGTGAAATATTGAATGAAAGAATTTCAATGAAGTGGTTTTCATGATGTAAGGATCCAATAATTAACCATTATATAGAATATATGGGAAAAGGTCTATATAGAGAAATAAAACATGTTTTTACATGTTTTAGATTATTTTTTACCCATATATATTTAGTTTAATACCCCATAAAACCATTTAACCATAATTACGGTAAATAACATTAACTGTTTTTATTATTAATTTTTGACTAAATTAAGTTTTAATTATTAGATAATATGAATTATTATTATTACAAATATGTAATACATTTTTTTATATTTTATTAATATAAGTTGAAAAATATTATTTAAAAAATAATCTTGTAGACGCAATGGGAAAACATATTTTTGAAGAGAAAAGGTTCAAACATTTACAATATTTTTATATCAAATTTCAATAAAAAATTGATTCCAATGACCTAAATAGGATTTATGGATTTAAAATTTTACTAATTTTACTCTAAAAATAGATTTAAATATAAATGATATATATATATATATTAAACAAAATGAATGTTTTTAATTACAATTATATATTTTTTACTATTCAACAAAGGTTGAAACATTTTAGAAAAATTCAAAATATTCACCCTAATATATTTTGAACATTCAGATTAAAAATAATAATTAAATTTATATAATGAAATATCTAAAATTGAAAAATTATAATTTTATTATGTTAAATAAAAGTCAAAAAATTCTTTTTTTGAGAAAAAAATATTTTTGTAACATACCATGGATTTTCTAAATATCAAGTGTTTATTTTATAATTATGTTTTACTTATATAAAACTACAATAAATAAAATTTAAAATTTATTTCTTACTATTAATAACCATATTTTTTATTTCTTAATATTATGGTGTTTTTAAATATCATTAATAAAATATTGTGGTTTTATTAAAACTCAATGATACATGTAATGAAAGATGAACTATTATTATGTGTAGCACATATTAAACATTATGTTTCATATAATTAAATCTATCAAATATTTTAATTTTATTCAAAAAATAATAATTCATAAAAACTCATTGTGTTATAAGTGCCATATATTTCCATCCTATCTTCAAACATGTGTGTCATCGGTACACACACAACACATTTGGGTATAAGGACCTTGTGTGAGGGAGAATAGACATGCCTAGTAGGACACCTTGAGATCTATAATCAAAATATAATTTAATAAGTTATTATAACATATATATAAAGTGGTTTCCATGAGAAATATAAAGAGGATAATATAAAATAAAAATGCCACTCATGGATATTAGTATTAGACAATAATCGAAAGAATTATTAGGTATATTATTCCAAATATGCTCTAAAACTAGACCCCTTAATGATATGAAGAAGGTCTAAATCATCTCTATTAAAATCAATGACATTGTTACCCCATGAATTAAAAATGAGTATTAAATATATGAAGAGTCTTTGAATCATGAATTCTATAGCCCATTTCATGCTACATCTCAATAGAAAACCAGGGGTGTCAAGTGGTAGGAACGAGACCCAAATAATTAGTTTTTTCTCATAATTATTAACTATTAAACCATCACTAGATCCTAATAATGGGACCATTTCATTATTTTTTAATTCTAAATGGGTATGTGTGTGACACTCCCATCGGTCTATTAATATCAAACCACAAATTAGTTATCCACCAGACCATGGAGTAAAATCTATGAAAGATATTTTGAAAAGAGGGGTATTATGCCTCTCTAGGGTATGAAAATCATGATAAGGAATGAAATCCATTGGTGGAGGATCACATATCTCTTAATCTAAAAAACAAGGGAGTATCAACTTCATAAACTGCTGATTAAACCCCATGTCTGTGTGAGGGGATTACCAACCCTATCTATAAAAAAATGGGGGGTCGTTCCATGAAATTTATTTAATTATTAATTGGTTACTAATCCCAGTATCACTATTATGATCACACAATAACCCCATGGATAACCATTAATAAAAATAATGAACATCTTGCATCGCCTCATTTCATGTCATTAATATTATAATTAATTTCATTTTAAAATTATACTTTGAAAGTTACTCAAAATAAATTTATTATACATTAAATTCTTAGTCATAACAAAGTGGTATGCCCAGATGTTGAATATGGAAGAAGTAAACTACATCTAATACTGTTTACATAGATTTTATGACCCATATAGGTACTCTATGGTTTCCTTGGATTTAATTTCATATAAAATAATATAAATTACCTGATTCTTGGTGAAAGAAATACTATATATCCAAATAATCAACAGAAATGTATAGTCTAAGGGATTCAAGTATTGTTATATTGAGGGTATATAACAAGTTGAAATAACCAAAATGGATTGTTTTATAAATGAAACATATATGTATGTGCACTATGTACATGTCAGGTTGTCAATAAGGGGACATGACATGTGTCATGAATCTACAGACCATGTGATATTTAGTTTTTCCAGAACCATAGCAGCCACATCCACATAATTATAAGGGATAAATTTTAATCTAAACATAACTTAGTTTGTAATTATCAACCATGAAAAAAACATCTCAAAAAATATCACTATATCGTATGGATATGAAATTAATCTCACTAAGTAGTTGTCCAGATATTTTAACCGTAAATGTAACATCAATAGAAGTCAGATTCCATCCACGACTAACTAGAAACAGTATTATTTATTAATTCCCAATATTATGAATAAAAAACACATAAATAAAAATTCGTGACTTCTTCTACCATGATCTATTACAATGTGGGGATCCCACCTCTACATACTAAGGCCTTTATCAATTATTAAAATAATGAATTCAAATATTTGGGTTTATCATGATTCATATCATGTCATTATCTATCAAATATATGACCTTTTCATAGGTTTTTATGAATATGTGATGATAGTGAAGGGTAAACCATAAACCATATAGTTAAATAATCATTATGGCCATTGAATATTCATCAAATGAATATATGTGTTAATACTTAATAATCAAGGTATAACAATGCATTTTCATGGTCCAAAATCCCAACTAAAAATTAGAAATCAAATAAATTGATGGGTCATGCATAGATAAAATAAATTTAAATAAATACCAATCAATTTCAGAAAAATAAAATGAAAAGAGATAAATTAATTCATTACCAATGCACAACCTTAAGAATGGATTAATTTTTTGTAACGAATAAATCTGCATCCACATAATAGGTTTTTCAAAAGAATTTATCATATATCCCTATAATTAAATTTAATATCACACTAAGGATAGCTCTTATTCATTTATTGGGTTTGATAATATAACCTGAGATATTTTCCTATGTGGTGTTTAAATAGAGGTTTTCCATGTAAAAATATTAATCACACGGTTTCATTATTTATTTGATTAATATTCCTCTAAAACCTCCGATTACTGAGAAATATCATTGAACCTAATTTGATTAGTGCATGCCACTCTCTGGGTACATTGTCCATTTTTTGAATGTAGTATAAATGTCACATTTCCCACATGATACTTTATGTGAATAGATGTAAGCATGCCATCACAAATACATGTGAGCGGGATATAAGAATAATAATTTTTTAGTTTATTTTTATCAAGTCCCCCTTATACTCACAATTCTGAACCATCTAATATCAAGGGTTTTCACCAAGACATAGAATCAAAATAACAATTGGATAATTTTTATGTGAAAATATTATATAGAGAATTTATTATATTTTAACTATAGAGGACATAGAATATGAAACTCATAATTAAGAAAATAAACACCCAAATAAAGAATTGTCCCCATTAATATTACATGATAATATTTATATATAAATTTTTATTTTCCCTTTTTTAATCTTTCCTTATTAGAATTTCTATTTGGGTTATATCTATATTTCCTGCTACATTATTTGGTCTGAAGGATCTTTTGAATATACCTTGACCATTCCTTCATCACCAAAAGAATGTTATTGTTAATTTAATATATCTGTTCTATATAGTTATAGTGTCTCATGGTAATTTCATGAAACTTATAGTGGTGTTTTATAAAGAACACTTATAAATGACCTTTGGTGGATAATTGGTGTAATAAATGAAATGAATTAATTAGTTACTTTACTTTATCATATTTCTATTCTAAATTACGAAAACATATTCAATTATTATTTTTTAAATAATATTACAGTTTTATAATTTTCATTAGTATTTCAAAATTTAAATGTCAATACATCATTCACATATAATTAAAATTAACAACAATAAATCTTTATAACGACTAAATGAGTATGAACACATTATTTTATTGTAATAATATCATGTTTATATAAGATTGATGTTTTAAAAAATATTTTATCCATGTGAAAATAGAATTCAATAAGATTTTTATTGACATGGGTACATTTTCATATTATTTTTTTAAATAATATTTAAAACATAATTTTATTATATTGAAAAAATATTTTTTCAATTGGTTTAATTACTTCTTGTTGATGATCATTGTTAAATTTATAAAACCCATAATTTTATCAATATTTTGGTATGATTCTCTATAAAAACAAATAAAAATTATTGTTGCTGCTGTTTAGAAGTATATGTCATAGCTAATGAAATTAACTACCTTTATTGTCAATAGTAGTTATAACCAAGTCGAGTAGCTGAAGATGTTCATACTGATCTAGATGAAATACGATGACGAGATTATTGAAGATTACCGGTAGGCAATTGAATTCATTTGAAATCCATTGGCCGCCTCAATTGAGTTTGAGCCACTGTCACCATTCGATGGGGAAGCTAACCAACCACCGATTTTAAAGGGGACTGTTGGATAATAAAAACTTGTATTCTCTGGATGACACCATGAATACATTGTAGCTATATAGTATTTGATATTTTTAATTGAGAGTATTTGATGTGTCTGGATCTGGTAGATTGATTTGCACCTACTCCATAAAATTGTGAACTTGTATTTTTTCTTTTCATTGATCATTTTTTATATAATTTTGAATCCCTATAAATAGGGAGGAAGTTTTTGTATTGTAATTTTTTTGATGAGTGTATAAATAAATACCATTATTTCACTTTTTTAGTGTTATTTAAAACACCTTAGGTGATCTGCATTCATGTATGGTCACATTTTCTGCTGTGAGATCCTTTATCAGTGGAATCAGAGAGAGATCATATCTTTATCTTCTTCTGCTACTGTAACCACCTTCAATGTCATTATATCCCGGTTTGAAGGTGATTAGTGTTTCCAAAAGGTTTTGTGGGACCTTATACCAAATTGTTGCATATTAGTTTGAGTAACAAGATAAATAGTTTTTTAAAGGATTAAAAATTATTGGGATTCCATTTTAGTATTCCCATGACCTTTTTTCATACAATTTTTTTCTTTTAATTAGTTATTAATTTCCATTCTTTCCACACCACCTTTTTCGGAATTATTCAAAAGTTGAAATCTCCCCTCTCTCATATTCCCTCAATGTCTCTTACCTCTCATTAAAAAACTAGCAATTTTCCTTTTCCCAGATCAATCATCAATGAAAAAATATCCACCCCCAGTTATTATCTTCACTCTTATCCACAACACCTCTTGCTTCATCCAATTTGACCTCCTATATAGAAAAACGTTTTTCAATTAGTGAAAAATTGAAACTTTTTCTGGGTGTGATTTAATTTTTTGGGTATCTCCATTTCCCATAAATAAAATAAATATTGCCAGAAATTCTAAAAAATTATGAATTCAATCATTAATTCTAACAAAATAGAATTATTCAATTTTAAAAATCATTGCAACATGCATTATCCGAGAAAATTAATTTCTCGGTGATCGTTTTTTCAAGGATCTCTTCGACTTCTTTATGAACATAACCGATGATGATAAGCATTTATCAGATCTTTCTCTTCTCCTAAACAATCAATCATTACTACCTCAAGGTATTGATGACCATTAGTTTCTATTAAACAAATACTTATTCCTAAATTTTTAGACTCACATTAAAATTCTATCTAGAAAACCATCCACCAATTCAATATTTTTAATGCATCGATATACCATGTCTGTTACCTTAGTGAAGAAATGTGACACCTCATTCCAATGAGTCTAAGTTTCATTGATGTCCCATATTAAGTGGTTCATTTAAAAGAACCAAATATATAGGATATTGGGGATAATAATTTTAACCATGAATATGAGTAAAAGGTGGAAGAATTCCAAATAAATGAAATTAAATCTTGTTTTTTTTATTTCTGAATTAAATTTTTTCCTTCAATCACCTGCAGGGATCTTGATATCTACTTCAACATGAGTTTTTGAATTTACTCCAGATATTTGCTTAGATGAAGTCATTAAACCTCTTGGTTACCCACCTAGATATGCTGAATATTCAATGGGTTATAATTAAAATTAGTTTATGAAGGGATCTTGGATAAAAAAAATTATTATTAGGATGATGCCAACTATCTACTATAGTTATAGAGGAATGGATTTCATAAACAATGAATTCTTGATGTGTGTGGATCTAGATGGTTTAGAAACACCAACTTCTCTAAAAATGGGGAATTTAATTTTCATTTTTTTACTAGATTTTTTTTTATGTTATAATATCTACTAATTGGGACTAAGTCATGTTTGGGAACTATAATACTATGTGAATAATTAAATACCATTATTTTTTTGGGTTTATGTTGTAGTGATAAATTCATGTTATCTGTATTCCCATGAATTTTTTCCTTCCACTGTGAGATCCTCCATTAGATACAAAAAAAATTGGAGCTTTGTCGAAGATGTAACCAAAGCCCTTTTTATTTGATGGGGGTGAACATGTCGTCGAATGAAGGTGATCGAATTCTCTTCAAATATGAAATGGATGTTCCCAGTGAAAAATAACATAAAAAATATAAGTCGTTACTAATTAGATATTCTCTAAGGAATAAAACCTTCAGAGTCAGAGATAAACCATTGATGAGTTCCTTACATCCATTGAGAACGTGCATAGGATGCCACCATTGAGGAAGAGAAAAAACAGAATTAGAGCTTATGTGAACCGATTCCATGTCTACGGTAAAGAACTAATGATTTATTATTAGTATTGTATAATAAAATCCCCCACCAATGATCCCGAGTCATCTATGACTGTGATTCAGATGAATCGAACATTCAGTGATCATCTAATGATTTTGAGTGAATCTTGATTATGAAATTTTTGAAATTCCATTAGGATTGAAGATGAACTTCATGAATCAGGATGTTTCTAATTTAAAATCAATAATTAAAAATATTTTTTAAGAACATGTCATCAGCATCATATTTCCTTATGCAAGAAAAAAATTAGTGTTCGGACATCGAGAATGTGTTGAGATCAACGGATTTGACTATGTTCATCCATGTAGTCAAACCCACGAGAGTTGAAAAGAGATGGTGTTGAAGGAAAATCAAATCCAATATGAGCCTTTGATTTGTTTCTAAATGTCAACCTAATCAATGATGGTTTCTATGATTTTTTTTAGTTCATTGATAAATAATCATATCATTTTAGAGAAATTATTGAAAGACTATGGGTTCTCATTGTTTCATAATGTTGTGGATGTGTTTTTTAAAATTTTATTCACTTAAGGTGGTTGGTGAAAGTGCTCATAGAGCTAGATAATTATACTAAAAGATATAATTAGTGGAGAATGAATTATGTGGTGAGGTGAGGTAGAATAAATAATTTTCTGAGACGATTTGGAAATGAAAATTTAATGAGGTGGTTATCCAAATCAGTGGAAATATAAAATAATAACTATTTATAGGTTTTGGGAACATATTCCGAAGTAGTGATCGAATCAAGTATTTTTTGTAGTGAAGTTATGAAGAGCGTAACTAGGGGGTGTTTTTGTGAGCTCAATTATATCATGTGCCAATCAAAGAGAATATGATATTCATATTTTCACATTCCTCAAACATGAATGGATAAGAATATTTACGGCCAAACCTTATGATTTCAACATGGGATTCATTTCTGATATTTAATACTTACAGTTAAACAAACTAATTTCACTTGATTTGTGATCATTAAATAGTAGATTAATATTTTATGATTATATTTTATAATATTTTTCTTTCTTCCCTCTACCATTCATTGACCTACACATAGTCGATTGAATTGTGTTGCTCTTCGAGAGAAAACTATTAACTCAATAAGGTTATTAGTTTTAAATTGATATTTTTCATTTAAACTCTTCAACCATTGATTTAAATTTTTGAGATCAATAGTAGATTGATATTCATTGATTCTTATTGATATTAGAGTTTATTTACCAGATTATAACGAAAGGATGTCGATAATTGGGATTTTATTTATTGGCCCTAAATTTTTAAACTTAATGAGATAAACAGTTTGAGATTATTAACTCTTTGTTCATGATAATTTTATAGTTAAATTCATTGAAGGTATTGAAAAAGTAAGGAACTTGCCGAATAACTATGGATGTTCATTGTTATATTTCTTATTTTTTATTTGATCATCTAACACATAGTCTCACTACTAATTGTTTCTGTTGTTTTCATGTTTATTAGATTAGAAAAAAAAATTTCTATTACAATATGATTCCCCCGAAGAAATATTATTGTACAATAATAATAATAATAAATCATAGAAATGAAACACCATAGTGGAAACCTAGTTGGAAGAGAACATTAGTTGTTTCTTTAATATTGTATTTAGGATATTAGATATTTGATATTAGTAGGTAAAAATGGTATTTTACAAAACTCAATCTTTAATTATTTCAAATTTCATGGAGGCTTCCAAGGAGTTTCACAAAAATTATGAAAATTGAATATAAAAAAATAATATTTAGAAATATCAGTAAGAATAAATTGAGTTTGAACCAACCTTCGAATGTATAGATGGATTGTTTTCCAAAGAAAATACAGATATATTAAAAAAATAAAATGATAATGAATTAAAAATAGTTATGTATGATATTAAATAATATTTTAATCCATAAATCATTGATTTCGTAATTAATAAAGTTCAGGAGTTTCACACTTTTTCCTTAGGATCCATGTAGGATATATTAAATTTATAAGTTTTAATGAAGAAATACATAAAGTTGGGGATGGAATTTTAGAACATTAAATTGAAAATTTTATTTATTTTCCTAATTACATTGAAGAAAAACAAGGGCTTCCCAAGAATTCACATATGGGGAATTCAAATATTTCTCATTCATTTTTTTTATTTTTTTCAATCTGAATTAATGACTGAATCCTCTACTTATTTCACTAAATAAATGACAAACACTTCTTAGAACAAGGAAATTAGGAGGTTTTTATTGAATATGATAACTTTTTTGGAGCATATAATAATTATTTTAATCTAGACATAGAGATGGATAATTGAGAAGAGAATTTGGTTCTAGAAATAAATAATAAGGCATTGAATTTTAATGCTATGGAAAATTATTTCAATCTACATAAGGTGCCCCCAAAATACATGAAGTCACTCAAAGAAACCTTCCCTCTAAGAAAAGTAGAAGTGGGGCCACATTTTTTATCCCTGATTTCAAAAATAATGAATTATATCTCATTACATGGGGGTTTAAACACACAAAATTTTTAAAAAGAGTACCTGGATAAAAAAGTGTAGTTGACGGGCTAAGGAAAAAAAGATTTAGTGGTTCGTACTATAAAATCCCCATAAACTAATTGATTTGGTAAAATATTATCTAGTTGGAGACAATATAAAATAAAGATCCACTTATGGGGTTGTTACACATGACTTCTCATCTTGTTCTATTATATCTCATTTTTCAACCAGTTCTAGTCATAAAAATTAAATAAATTTTAAAAACATACATGTTTTTATTATATAAATAAAATTGGAGATAATCTGAGTACATATGACTCAATGGTTTACCACTAGCTGAAGAATTCGTTTTTCAATACTTAAATCAACTTGGGAATGTTAACCATTATCTATAGGGGATAATTTATGATTTACTACTTTATAAAGAATCTAAAAAGTGATGTCTCTTGATTAAACACCTTATATTATAAAATCATATTAAATTTTACGTTATTTGATATTTTTGAGATCTTATGTTAATATTAATCCATTTTTAGGAGCATTCAAACTAACAAGAGGAGTTTTTTCAATGTTAAAAAATAGATTTTAGAGTATATTCGAAGGAAAGTAATGATTATAATTTTGGTAATTCATAAGTTCAAAATTATACCCCATTTGTGTTTTTAATATTATTTTTATGTCTACTAATAATTTTAATTAATTAAAAGAACAATTTAAATGGATGAAATTTTCCATTGTGATTTTTTTGTTGAAATATTGTCGTTACCTATATTATTTTAGTTGTTTTTGTTGTGAATTAGTTTTAAATACTCCAAAACTTGTTATAATATTTTTAAATATTTCATGAATATGTATTGGTTTACACACTTTTCTTATCGAGATAAATTTATTATGTTGTAACTAGTGGAAAATATTTTTTCTTTATAAGAGTCGATAATTTATTTTTTTTCTGTGAGAAAAATATTTTGATATTTCTTGTGACCCTATTCATACATGATAATATTCTACTAAGTTATTAAATAATTTTTATCATTAAATGGTATTTACATGTTTCTCTTTATTATATTCAACATTGTGAAAATGTTGTGTATTATTATGGGGAAATATGACTTCAATGTGATAAACTGTATCATGAATTAAAATAGTAAAAATACAAATTTTTTCTAATTTATTTGTTTCTCAAGATTCATTAAATCATTTTATATGGACACCAAATGTTATCATGTTTGAATGATTTGTAGCCACTTTTATGTCATTAATTATTTCCTACACCTTCATTTTAGTTCATTAAAAAAATTACCTTCTTGAAAAGTGGTTAAATTTGGTAAAATAATTTTTTTAATGGTGTAAATTTTTTATTTTTATTAAACCTTATGAATTACATCTAAACTGATTGAAAATTTATTCAAATGAATAAAAAAATGACAATCCTCATATAGGTTTAAACCATTATTTTTTTGTATTAGTTAATTGTGAGTTTTTTATACATTTAAGATATTATGTTTTTCCATCAATACAGAGTGTCTAAATTAGTTTGTTTTATAATTAGGTGAGTATGTTTCTCTAGAGGCAAAGGAAAATTTGTACATTCAATTGAATTAAAATTTATGTGGGTTTAAACTTTTTGCAAACAATAAATGTCTATCATCGTCATAAAAAATAATATTTTTTCTACTAAAAATGCTCATTTTAATTTAAAGAAATATTTAAAATTATCCTTAAAAATTAATGACGGAAAATTATTTGGAAAGATAATTTTATTATAAATATCCAGTATTGCAAACACAAAATTCCTTTCATTCCCCAGAATTTGAAAATTTCTTATCATAAAGATTATTTTAAATAATATGATGGGGTTATGTATTGATATTATTTTCGTAATAATTTCGTTAATTTATTTGTGTTTTAATTGCTAAAATTAATTTGTAATTGATTAATTTAAATTTTTTGATGTTTTTAGTTAAATTGATAGAACGTTTTATTCAAGGTATAAATATGTTTTTATTAGTTATTTTTCAGTTTAATTAATAGACGATTGAGTAATAATTAGTTAGTTTGTGTTGGATTATTTTCATGGAAATTGTTAAAATAATTAATTTATAATTAATTAATGTATTTTATGTTTTAATTATTATTTTCAAACATTAGGATTATTATATAAATTTGATTAATCATTATAAAATTAAAATTTTAGTTTAAAAAAAACGTTTTATTATAAATAAATTTATATTTCGCTTATTTTATCTGATTACATAATTAATTTAATTATGGAATTTAATTGATTTACAATACATATTTTAGAAAATATGAGGCTAAACCTCATTATTAAATACAAAAAAGTAGTGAATGGAAATGAACGGGGTTTTTAGAAGAAGCCTTCCCTCATTTAAGATAAAAAAATTTAGGAATAACATCATCAATCATAGTCTTGATTTTTATAATCATTCTAATTCTAGAATGATACATATTCTTGTGGAATAAAAATATTTAACTTTTTCCATTCTCCCATCTGAGATAGATCCAATTTTCTTGGTGGGATTCTGATGGGAATAGACCATCTTAAGCCTTCCCTTCTTCGATGTGGCTAATGAAAATGATTGAATTTATACCACTATGGCTTTTTCATTATCATCTCCAGATGATTGTTTCTTTTCCAATTCATCATTCTCCTTGTATTCCAAATTTACCCCAATGATATTAGAAATCCAATGTTTGTTATATTCCTTGATGATATGAGAACATGAAATATCAAAATAAAAAATACCAATTCCAGTAGTTTGAATTAATTCTCACCCCTCTCCTAGAGCCCTATGAGAATATGAGACTGAATATAGTCATTCTGCCCTCCTTAGAGATGGAACCCCTCCATTGTTAATTGAAAAATATGATCTTTATGTCCAGATGAACTATAGAGTGTTACTTTATGTCCATATTGATCAAACGGCATGTCACTAGTCTTCTTCATCCCCTCTTCCTGATAGTGAGTCCCCTCATGAATATATTAGACTTTGTCGCTGGGCTGGAAAGGAAGCTCCTTCAATGCTTTACTAGATCCAATAACATGGTTTCTCAATAAAATCCAATATCCTTAATAATCATATATATTATATTCATTAAATAATTTAATAATTATTGACATTTAATTATAGTTATATTATTCTAATTTTTTTTCATATCATTATTTTTTAATTAATTAATTAGTTTATTATTTTAAGTGAAATATTTTTAAATTTTAATTTGATAATGTATTAAAAAAATTCAGAGTTTTATATTATTTTCAATTTGTTTATTTGTAATGATTTATGAAATGTAAATTTATTTTAAATTATATTTGATGAAATATTTTGAGAGAAATTTTATAATTTACTTGGTGATAAGATGTATCAACTAGTGTTAGGGAAATAGAAAACATTCCCCCACATAAATGAATTTTTAAAATTCTCAGTGTAGCTATATTTTAAAGAAGCCATCCAAAATCCCAAATATAGAGAGGAACTATATAGAAAACTATTTATGACCACATAGACGATTGAATTATTATTATCAATATAGTCGATTGGGTAGCCATATATATACCCACTTACTACCCTACAAATAATTGATATTTTGTTTCTACCAATTCATATTTTTTAATGTTAGGGTATATATCTGTCCAAAAAAATTAATATAATAAGAAGCTAACACTATTGAGAATGTGAGGTTCCAACTGATGATCCAAATCACTATCATTGTCAATCATGACTCTGAATGAGACCAGCAATTGAATATATTCTATCTGATCCTAATAACAGTTGGATGAGATAAAATTTTAGAAGAATTGAAGGTACTTTTTTGATGGTATGGGGTCACCAATATTTATTCTATTGTTATATCTCTGTTTGAAGGTGATGTCATCCCACTATCGATTTTGATGGAGATAATTCCAAGATGGAGATGTGTTGAATATGTAAATTACTCCCTCTTCATTCGAAGAAGATGATGGTTCCATCAAAGGAAGATGACTGCCACTGATCCCAATCTGACATTGACATTCCCAAAGAAGAACTATGAAACTCTATATATGTTTTATATTAGTTGGGATCCCTGGTGAAGAAAAACATTGGATCCATAGATTAATCACGACCAAGAAACACATTTTCATTAAGACCAAGCCTAGGATACCAACATTGAAGAAGAGGAAGAACTTAAGAAGATATTTCACTTCATAAATCATCCCAAAGATGATTAAATCATGTTTTATGCATTCTAAAAAAGTGGAGCCTCCATCTATGTACCTGAGTAGTCCAATACCATGATGTAGAAGAATCTAATTCCAATAGTTCATCTGAACCATTCGATAATATCATGAGCACATAATCGATGAGATTCCACCGGGTCCAAATCCAAATATATTGAATCAGAATGTTTTTAGTTGAAAATAATCCTCATAAATTCATGTATATGAATCATTAATAAACCCATTCATTCATTATTAATGAGAAATAATGTTGTTTTGACTTTTATCAAGAGTTTACATCTGTGTATTTTGAATATTTTTTCAATGATAAAGTCAAACCGCTGTGAGTCAAAAATATTTTTTAGAGGGAAATCGTTTATCTAATGAGAAATGGTTATCTGTCTCATATTTTATATAACAATGTATGGTTTTTGTGATTATTTAGATCATTTCTCACTAATGTTTTTCTTGATGGACAATGATTTTATGACCATGGTGGCTCTTTAGCTTTTATTTATTGTAGGTGTCTTTTTGGAGTCATTTTCGTTTTTTCTATATTCCATTAACTTACCAATACAGTACATATCACATTGTGTTGTTATTAGAGAGAATATATATAACATGTTGGTTATGAGTTTCAAATTGACTCTTTTTATTTAAAATTATCAATTCATGATCGCAAATTTTGATCACAATAAGATCATAATTCTTTTTAAGTTCATATAAATTGTTGAGTGCTTCAACTAGATCCTAATGAAAGGAGGTCATTAGTAAGATTTTATTTCTTGAACATGTATTTTTAATCATAATATCATTCATGTTATAATATCATTAACTATGTGTAGATAGAATTTATTTAGTAAAATTATATTAAAGAGGTGAATAATGGATGAATAAGTTGATTCAAAAGGTATGAAAATTATTCTATTACGATACTTTATTTCTACTTCTCACACAATATATCATTACATAATGTGTGATAATATCATCTTGTTTGTTATTTTATAAAAAAATATTGCTTTATTCCATTTTTAATCTCATTTAGAAATATAATATTAAAATAATAAAGAGAATAAATTGTGACAAAGAAACTCCAAAGTGGAATCCTTTTTAGGAGAAAACCAAGGGTGCAACATTACTATTGTAGTAAAGTGATTAATATTTTTAATTTATGTGGTAAAAATGATATTCCAAAAACATGATCTTCAAATAGAATGATATTATTTGAAAAATAATGATATTATGTCATTACATACATATAATAAATCATATCGCATCTTAAAAACCGTCTCCTATTTGAAGTATTTTGAGCCTCCAATTGATACATATGGATAACACTAGTGTCATTTCTTAATTATGAAATTACATATGGTAGATTATATTGAGTAATTATAATTTTTTATGTTTCATAAAAATTGTGGAAGAGGGGTCCTTTCATAAGTCAAAATGGTTGATTTTCGTTGTAAATACTAATTCCCTAATATAAATGGAATGTCATATTTATAGAATGTGGATGCAAAATAAAACATTTTTGTTGATAGAAATATGGGAGTTGGAAAAAATGGTAAAAATACATTTATATATATATAAGTCATTTCAAATTTTTATCCGATAAATATACATGTTTACCTCCTTCTATCCTTTTCCATGGTATCTAAATTTTACCTCTATAACAAATTTTTATGCCTAAAACTGAAATTGAAAACATTATCAAATTTTAACATGATGATTCCCAATTTGAAAACCATTCCTCTACATTCAATTTATAAAGTTAATAAAAATTAATATTAATATAAGTATGAATACAAAAATTAGAAAATAAATAGTTCTAATAAAAAAATAAATATATATATCCCTTATAAATTAATAATACTTAGATTATTGTTAATTTTTTAAATTTGTACATAAACATTTATTTTCATAAATATGCCTAATTTAAATATAATAAATTTAATATTTAAATAAAAACTTATATAATATATAATAATTTAAAAAAACATTTTTGTTTAACTATGATACGTTATGTTAGTATTTCCTACCGCTGCATAGCTATAACATGAATGTTGTTAATTTATGTTAATAATAATTCCTTGAAATTTGTTAATATAAATTTATTTATTTAATCAATATGGTTTCTTATAGTTAATTGTATTCTATTTAGTGAATTAGTAGCTTTCAATTATAATAAAAACCAAATATTTCCAAATTATATTTCATTTAAAAGTATTTTAATGTATCATATTGTTTTGTAATATATTTTTAAAAAAAAATCAATGTTCACTTTAGTTTTGTGTTATGTCTATAACATGATATGAAACACACAATTTTTATTAATGTAATCTATATAATAAAATCACATTCCTCCACTCCAATGAACTGGGGGCTATATATGAGGCCCACCCATCATGATATATACTACGTAATAATAATAACATAAATAAAATACATAGGATATTTGATTTCAAAATAATGTGAATAAAACTCATAAAAACATACAATCAAATCCATAAACACAATCATTTATGTTGACCCATAAAAATAAAAAAACTAATTAAATAGAATATGTTAACTAATTAAAAGTGAATATTATAATGAATGTAAAGAATAAAAAATTGATGGAGATTAATGAGATGAGGTGGAAAATTCATAAAACAATTTAGAGACTTTCATGATAATTTCATTAAAAATTAATGTAAATCTTTTTAAGAGAAAACGTTTTCCTTAAATCCTTACTCCCTTTTTACATCGTTCAACATACTAAATAATAAAATACAATTAATTATTTAATATCTTATGGACCCTGTCACCATTATAATTCATTATCTTCTATTATTAATTAAATGAATTATTATTTTTTCATCGTTAAATTTTAGGATTTTTAGACCATATTTCCAAAAAATATTCAGTATGATGGTAATAGTTAGAGATATATGTTCAATGGATCCATATTTTCTGGAAGAAAAATGAAATTTTTTATTGATTTAATAGAGTGTTATAATAACGTTTTTTTACTTGTAATATCTTTATTTTCAGGAAAATATTATCATTATTAAATAATAGCTTAATTAAATCCACTATACAAAAACATGTCTATATCTTTTTTATCCATTTATAACAATTAATTTAAAAAAATAGTAGCATCATTCATATAGTTGGTTGAATGTAACATGATCATATTACAATGATTGATTGATTTAAAATCAAATATTTTAAATTATTATACTATTACTATAGAATTATATTGATATTATTTCCTTGTTGTTGATATTGTAAATATGTTTCATTTATTGTTTTTGGATAAAAAATAAGAAAATAAACAAAGAAAAAAATGATAATTTCATTGTAGAATCGAATATTCTTTTAAGGATCTCATTTGTAATGAATATTCAATAACTCTACATTTCACCCAAAATCTTTTGGAAATGTAAACATATTATAATATAAGGAAAATAAGTTTAATATTGATAATAAATCACATTCTAGATGTTTTTAAATTGTTGAGTGAGTTCCATTTTAAAGGCAAGGATATATGGTATCTTTAAAAATCACTATTCACAATGGATTAACCATGTAAATTTTAAAAATGCATGTTGACGATAAATAATTTTTTCACACTTCATATTTTCTCATAAGAATATTTTTATCATTTTATTACAGTATAAAATCATTTTGAATCTGATTCCCATTATTTTTCAATTATCTATTATTTCATAACTTTTATTCATATATGTAGATATTTTCTTGATCATTATTTTATAAAAACCACATATTATTAAATATTTAGAAATTATTTTAGTTTTCATTTAACTTTATACTCAATAAATTTTATTTTATAAACATGTATATGTTTTTGTTTATTCATTCTTATATTATCATAAAACTTGTTAGATAATGTCTTGGTAACTTCATCAGTTAAGAATATACGGGGTAAATATTTTCATATCATATAAATTATTTTACATTTATTTAAAATATTTTAAAATATCATCTATTATGTAAGACATGTTCCATAAGATTCTATAAAATTGATTATCATTTTAGAGAACAATATACAAACAGGAAAAAACATTTATTACTATTTATTTAAAATAAATAAATTTATTTTATATTATTTATTTCATAATAAATTTAATTATTTTATTATTAATAAATGCTCAAAATAATTTTTTAATAATTTCTATTTTTTTGAAATGTATTGAATATTATAAGATAAAGTAAAGACTCGAAATTTCATTGTGATTTTTTTATTAGGTGGGAATTTTATGAGACCATCAAAATTGACAGAATGTGATTCTGAGGCCTAGAGTTCCTGGAATGAATTTAATAACTTTAGTTCGAGTACTTTCTGTGAAATTGGGAGCGAGTTTTCCTAACTTTTGAACCGGTGATCGAAATTGAAATTTGAGGGCACCGTTGAACTCGCAGTGCCAGTCTTCACTTATGAAGACTTTCACCTCCACAGCAGTTGGTCGAGGGTGAAAGATAATTTTTTGTTTTTTGTGGAAATATTAAAATAAAAAAAACACATGCTTTATTTTGTTTTGTCTGATAAAACCTCTAAGTGTAAGTTGTAGTGTGCGGACCCCAAGTCCTTAACCTCCCATGAGAGGACATGGTTTTTGGGACAACCCGAACCTAACCTCCCATGAGAGGTTATGGTGGTGGGGACCTCTCGATGACTAAACCTCTCAACTCCCACAATAAATGAGGGAGAGCCTCTTCAACTCCTCCTATATTAATTGTGTCAACCCTCCTTAATTTATCTTCAAAACCGTAACCTTTAATTAATTGATCCAACACATCAATTAATTACTTAAACTATTTGAATTTATTCCAACGAACATAAGAGAAATCATAGTCTATTGTTTTGGGATACGAATTCATTTTGGTGGAATTGGATCGTGAAAAAACATGGGAGAAAGCTCTTCAACGAATAATGCTCTGCCAACGAATAATGCTGACCTCCTTTGACCTTCTTCCTCGAGACTTCTTCCAACATGTGATGTCCTCATCTATGGAGAATCAATGACCGTAATAACTTCTTGCATCAACGACATCAAGTGAATGATGTAGGGGTTTAGTAATTATCACTTCCCATGTTCTCCCCTTATAATTATTTTGTGGGATTTGGGAAATGAGATTGAAAAAGTTTGTGGGAAATGATGGTTCAAAATATATTCCATAAACGTTCATGATTCATTCATTGTGAACCGGTTGCTATCACTCTAAACGCGGAGGGTGCAGGTCAAGAAAACATGGCCCGACCCCTCAGTCTTTCTTCATTGATGTACTCTTCGAAATGGAGGAAGGCGGCAAAGGCGACGAAGGTGACGAAGGTAACAGCACTGCCAATCGCGGCCTCAGTGACGCACGTCTCCCCTCACGACGTTCTGGTCTCCCGGAAGAACCATCTTTGCACCCCAGATCTATGCTCTGACAGTGCCACCCTAGGCGCACCAAACTGCTGGCTAAACCGGCCATACATCCAGGCTCCGCGATCTGGTCGGGCCTCCCTCGCGCCCCTACGGTGCTCCGGCCTCCCAACCGTACCGGCACCATGCTCCCACGGTGCTCCGGCCACCCGGATGAACCGCCCCATACCCTGGCCAAAACACAATCATCACAGTCCTCCGAGACGCCCCAGCTCACACCGCCCGCCGACCCTCTGCGCCACCCCGGCCGAGCCACCCCGCGACCTCATGCCCTCACGGCCGCTCGCGGCTCTCTGCGGTCCCTCGTGGCTTGTCGGGCCGGGCCGCACTATGGGCTAGTCCAACCTAGCGGGTCAGGTCGGGTCGGGCTGGGTCGGTCTAACCGGGTCAGACCAGACCCGGGCCCACTACGACCACTTTTACTTACTTTTGGCAATATCTTTGGCACCGGACGTCCGTTTGAAGAACCGTCAGTGGAATTGGGAATATTAACGAGAGACAGTCCCTTTGAGTATATTCCACAGAGTTTTGAATTGAGATGGGTAATGGTTGGATGGATCAAGAACGAATCCAACCGGGCCCACGGGACTAAAAGGCTAATAACTCACAGACTGGACATCCAATTGATGAGCTTTTTATTATGCTGAGATCCCTATGACATGGAGGACCATTGAGATTCTTCTTCATGGGACTTTGTGGAAGATGGATTATCGACCAATCACTTGTGGAGAGGATCCTTCCAGAGACGAGTGAGCATTGTAAGGGAACCTAGTAGCTGACTGAGACTTGATGACTACTGACTGTTTCTTCTCTGTGTGACTGATTGGCCCATTTGGGAGCACCTTGGTTATGCGGCAAGCCCACAATGGGGAGCATCTTGGTGACGTCGTAGACCCATAGTACCCGACATGAGAAGTACCCCAGTAGGCCATGAGAGGGAGGTCCACTATGTGATGTAGCAGACCCATGGTACATGATAGGAGGATTACCACAGTAGTACAAGGTTAGTGGGAAGCGCCTCTTTGTGATAGGGCAGGCACACTGTACTTGATAGAGGAGTTATCCAGAAGCCGAGGGTTCAAGATGTTACTTGTTACTACTACCCTAGAATAAATCCTGGTATGAGCAGAGTCAGTTCCTCTGTGTTTTCCTCATGATTGATATGGATAACTAGATAACATTATTATATGTATGGGCATATACATATGTATGTCTATATGTTGATTTCATACTTCGTGTTTATCCTTGATGGACTTTGTGGGACCTATAGGGTCTCGAGGTCCCTACTGAGTATCGTTATACTCACTCTTGCACGGGATATACCTGCACCTTGTTGTGTTGGATGGAGACAATGGAAAACTCTGAATGAGTATGAGTGTACTAGAACTGGACGACACCTGGAGGTGGACCATACAGCGTGTCGTATCACTGAGGAGATGGGTGGACGTGGAGTGCTGAGGAGGCGATCTGTACCTACCCTTCATGTAGGAACTTTTGAGGATGATTTATTAGCTATTATTTTTTCATTAATCAGTTGTTTTGTATTTCTGTTTTACTTGTACCTTTACTTTTGGGCTGGTATTTCTACCCACTTTTTTACTTTCAGCACTATTTTGGTTATACAGTTGACATGCATTTGTATCTTGTTGTGTGTTTTGTTGTGTGTTTTTATAGGCAATAAAGTCAATGCCTTTCCAGTTTTTAGGGAATATGCCTTTGGTTCTAGTCGCCTGCACCTAGCCTATGGAAGGCATACTTGGGGTAGTCACGGGAAGGGCCCCAGGGGATGGGTCATGACAAATTGGTATCAGATGAGTTAGTTTTATCACTAAACATGGGACATTGATCTTTCGTTTTTGTAAAATAATAGTGCTAAGGGTAATGAGTGCAGTTTTCATTTCTGGGAGTCCAGTGTTGGTGTGGCGGATGTCGTATACATACACCAGGACCCTGACTTCTGATATCCAACAATGTGCATGAAAACACTTATTTCATGTGTATTTTCAAGAGTCTTCTTTGTGAAATCTTTGAGTCAGATCACCGGGTATAAATTTGGATTTTAGCGCACCTGCTTCTTTTCAGGATGTCTCCACGCAGAAAGTCAGCTAGAGTTCCGAGTGTTGTACGCATAAATATCCCAACAAGCGATGTGGCCTCGGGGCAAGGCCCCTTTCCGTTGGAGGCATCAGCTGTACCACTCCCCGTTGGGCCACCGATGCCACCATCCCCAGCAGTAGATGGTGTATGCCTCATGAGCACGTTTCACGAGTTCCAGTGCCATAGGCCACCCAGGTTCAGGGGAGATACAGGCTTGCAAGTGGCTGAGGATTGGCTGGAGGCTGTAGTGGGAGTCTTCCGACTGGTAGAGACACCAACTGATTTCATGGTGATCCTTTCCACCATCTTTCTATGGGAAACAATAGGCAGATGGTGGATCTTGATGCTCCAGGTTCACGAAGAGGTGAGACTTCTCTAGGAAGACTTCGAGAGCCTATTTTAGGCAGATATTGTTCCATCGACTCTTCGTATAGTGCACATACAAGAGATACTTCATCGGCAGCAAGGCATCATGACAGTGGCTCAGTATTCAGTGAGGTTCACTGAACTATCATGTTACTCCACAGATATGGTGCAGGAACCATTTTTCAAGGCCCTAACCTTTGAGCAGGGGCAAGGACAGGAGATTAGAGCTTCGATAATCTCACTCAGCATCCCGAATCATGAAGGGGTGTTAGAGAGAGCCCTTTTAGTGCAGAGTTTCCTCACTATGGAGTCACCAGCAATGTGACCCACTACAATTATTCACATAGTATAGTCTTCTGCAGCTTTCAGTAGACAGATGTCATAGAGGTCCAAGAGGACCAGACCTACAGGTGGACGACTTCATGACTCAGGGTCGGTTGTGCGGAGCACCCGAGGCGGAGCCAGTAATGCCAGGAGTGGGCAGTGCTACGCTTGCAGCGGGCATGGTCACATGGCTCGTGACTGTCCAAACCGACATTTGGATGATAAGAAGATGGCCAAAGGACCATCCATGAAGAGACATAAGTTCAATTGAGGAGGTCCGTAGGGAGCAGTTGGATGTGGCAGAGGAGCTGGTCGTGCAACTGGCAGTGGGAGACGATTTGAGATGTTACTACCACCACCACCAGGAGGTCCACCCCGACCGCAGGGTGCAAGTGGATAGGGGAGATCATATCTCCTGGTAGGTGAGGCCGATGATCACGGTGCTCTGGAGTTGTTACGAGGTACGATCTATGTCTACTCCACCATATTTGTAGTACTTATAGACAAAGGTGAAAGTTACTCTTTCATTTCCACTTCCATCGTTCGAAGCTCAGAGATTCCGATGGAGCCATTGGCTCGATCTATACCACTAGAGACTCCTATAGGAGCAGATTCCACGATTATGCACTGGTGTCAGCAATGCGAGCATACTCTAGGAGGCGATATCTTCATCTTGGATATCCTAGTAGCAGCTTCGAGGCCATACGACTTCATCTTGGGTATGGACTGGTTATCTATAGTCCATGCCCAAATAGACTATATTAGGTGCAAAGTGCGGTGTGCCCACACAGATGGGACTATATTTACCTTCACTAATGAGAAGGGGGCCTATGCAGCGCAGGATGGACTTACCGGGAGGCGGGTGTAGCCGATTACTCAACAGTTGGATAGCCTTACCCTCAGATCAGTTGATGCGGAGAGTCCGAGCTATCCTATAGAGGTGGACCATTACGAAGATGTTTTCCATGATTATGTCGTAGGCCTACCTCCTCATAGAGAGGTGGACTTTTACATTGACTTGTACCCCGGGAAGGCACCAATATCTACAGTACCGTATCAGATGGCTCCCACGGAGCTTCGTGAGCTGCGGGTATAACTATTGGACTTGTAGGAGAAGGGGTTCATCCGACCAATTTTTTCATCTTGGGCAGTCCCGATTATGTTCTCCATTAATGTGGATGTGAGCTTATGGCTTTGTGTTGACTATCGGTTCCTGAACTAGGTGACCGTGAAGAACAATTACCCACTCCCGAGGATTGATCAACTCTTTGATCAACAGAACGGAGGACAGTGGATCTCGAATATAGACCTCAGATCAGGCTATCACCATCTTAGAGTTTGAGATAAGGATATGCAGAATACGACTTTCAGATGTCGATATGGCCACTATGTGTTCTTGGATATGCAATTTGGTGTAACCAATGCTCTATAAGTGGTTATTGGACTCATGAACAAGGTCTTTCATCCATACCATGATCACTTTTTAGTGGTCTTCGTCGACGATATTCTGATCTACTCGGCTACTGAGGAAGAGCATACCTATAATTTTCATGTAGTACTAGACCCACTTCGAGAGAAACAACTTCATGGTAAACTCTTGAAGTGCCAGTTTTGGATCCGAGAGGTTCACTTTTTGGGACATGTCATATCGGAGGCTGGAGTTGCAGTAGATCCAGCAAAGATTGAGGTGGTACCTTCTTGGGAGCAACCCAAGAGTGTGACGGAGGTAGGGAGTTTCCTGGGATTGGATAGATACTACTAGAGATTTCAACCATATTTCTCCAGAGTTGCAGCACCACTACCATCCGTGACAAAGACGGGGCAACCCTCCATTTGGTCGGAGAAATGCGGTAGGAGTTTTCAGGTGATGAGGCTTAGGATGATTAGTGCCCCCTTCTTGAGGCTTCTATAGTAGGGAGTAGGGTACATAGTCTACTATTATGCATTAGGGACCAGCCTCGGATGTGTCCGGATGCAGGAGCAAGCAGTGATCACATATGGTTCCCAACAGCTGAGACAACATGAACAAAACTACTCTACCCATGACCAGGAGTTATTAGCAGTGGTCTCCACATTAAATATGTGGTGACACTAACTGTTGGACGAGAGTTTTACCATGTACTCTGATAACATGAGTCCCAGGAATATCTTTTCTTAGAAAGACTTGAACCCAAGACATGGATGTTGGATTGAGTTCCTACAAGACAATGACATTGAGACAGTCTATACTACAGGTAAGGGGAACATTTTAGCAGATGCACTCAGCAAGAGATCTGATATACAGTTTCTAGGCAAGGCGACATAGCAGGTGGCCGCTTTGTAAATATCTTTTGTGGATAGGGATGTAGAAGTTTTACTTCAAACTCTTACGGTCACTGCCCCACTTCTTTAGTGATTCAGGGAGGCGTAGCATGGGGACGTTGACTGGGAGACATGACGTGCTCAGATATTCACAGGACAGGCACCTGATGGATTTTCTGAAGGTGGGGAGCACTTCATCCTTTTAAGAGGACGTACCATCGTACCAGTGTCACTTCAGAAGGAAGTGCTGAGGGAGTTCCACACATCCCCTCTAGCTGTACATCCGAGAGTGGCGAAGATGTAACAAGATCTCTGACGACAGCACTATCTGTCAGGAATGAAGAAGGCAGTATTAGAGTTTGTTTCTCGATGCCTCACTTTGAGCAATTGAAGGCAGAGCATCAGGTACCAGTAGGCTTAGTTCATCATTTAGAGGTCCCAGAGTGGAAGTGGGATGGGATATCCATAGAATTCATTATAGTACTCCAACATACATCTGGGGGACATTACTCTATATTTGTGATCGTCGACTGTCTCACCACGTTGGCCCACATCCTACTGATCAGAGAGCAGGGTTCAGTACAGACCTTGGGACGCCTCTATATGCATGAGATTGTGAGACTACATGGAATACCCTCAAATATTGTCTCTGATCATGATACATGTATTACTTCTTGGATATGTAACGGGTTGCTAGAGTCTTTCGGGACACAGCTTCGTTTAGCACCACCTTCCGTCTTCAGACGGATGGCCAGACTGATTGGACCATTAAGACCCTCGAGGACATGCTCTAAGATTGTGTCCTTGACATCAGTCGCATCTGGGAGGGTCACATTCCTTGGTGGAGTTTGCGTTCAACTAGAGCTATCACTCCACCATAGGGATGGCACCTTTCGAGGTGTTATAAGGGAAACCATGCAGATCCCCTTTGTGCTAGACTGACCCAAGGGAGTCAGTACTCATGGGACCAGAGATGGTTTGGGCTACCAAAGATAAGGATCAGATTATATTGCAGCGGATGAAGACTGGAGAGAGTGGGAAGAAGACATATGATGACAGAAGACGGTGACCTCTATTGATCGAGGGTGGCGACCACGTCTTTCTACGGGTCTAACCCCGACAAGGTCTACGGGGATTTGGTCGAGGCGGAAAATTATCTTCGAGATTCATCGAAACTTTTCAGGTCCTCAATAGAGTTGGAGAGGTGGCATACCGCTTATCTCTTCCACCTAAGTTGCACCGGGTGCACAATGTCTTCCACGTATCCCAACAGAGGATATGTATGCACGACACATCTCACATAATCGAACATGGTGAGCTGGAATTCGATGGTGGGGTGACTTTTATGGATGTTATAGTAGTGATTTAGGATCGACAATATTGGATCCTTTGTGGAAAATCGATACCTCTGGTTCATGTTCTCTGGAAGTACGGGAACCTCTAGGAGATAACATGGGATCAGGAGGCTCAGATGCGTGCTTAGTACCCCTACTTGTGGAATTTCTTTCAGCTATGGATTACAGGGACGTAATGCATGAGGTGGGGAGAATGTAATGACCCAGAATTTCCATGTAAATTATTTTTTATTAAATGGGAATTTTATGAGTCCCTGAAAAATGCAGCGCGTGATTCCGAAGCCCGGAGTGACCGAAATAAATTTATAAACTTTATTTAGGGCACGTTCAGTAAATGTGTGAGTGGGTTTTTCTAACTTTTGAACCGGTGCTCAGAATTGAAATCTGAGGGCACCGTTGAACTCAGAGCATAGGTATTATCTTAAAAAGTCTTTCACCTCAACAACAGTTGGTCGAGGGTGAAAGATAATTTTTGGGTTTTTCATGGAAATAATAATATAAAATAAACACATGTTTTATTTTAATTTATTTGTTAAAACCTCCAAGTGGATGTTGAGTTGTGGGGACCACAAGACCTTAACCTCCCATGAGAGGTTATAGTGGTGGGGACCACCCAAACCTAACCTCCCATGAGAGGTTATGGTGGTGGGACCACCCGAGGGCAAAACCTCTCAACTCCCACAATAAATGAGGTAGATCATTTTCAACTACTACTAAATTAATTGTTCCAACCCTCCTTAATTAATCTTGCCAACCATTCCCTTTAATTAATTAAGCCAACACATCAATTAATTAATTAATCTATTTGAATTTTTGCCAACAAACATAATAGAACTCATAATCTATTATTTTGGGCTACGAATTCTTTTTAGTGGAATTAGGGACATGAGGAACATGGGAGAAAGCTCTCCAATGAAGAAGGCTCCACAAAATAAGAACTCCAAACTCCTTCAACCTTATTCCTTGGTACATCTTCCTACATGGGACATCCTCATCTATGGTAAATCGACGACCGTACTACCTTCTTGCGCCAAAGAAATCAAGCGAACGAGGTAGGGGTTTATTTATTATCACTTACCATGTTCTCCCCTTATAATTATTTTTCAGTAGTTGGGAATTGAGATTGACGAGGGCAGTGGGAAATGATGTTTTAAAATATCATCCATACACGTTCATGCTTCATTATTTGTGAACCGCTTTCTATCACTCTAAACGTAGAGGGTGCGGACCAAACAAATATGGAATAACCCCTCAGTCATTATACACTGTTTTACTCTTCTAAATGGAGGAAGGGGACGAAGGAGAAGAAGGTGATAAAGGCAACGGTGCTGCCAATCGTGGCCTCCGCGACCCGCGCCGCCCCTGCAACTTTCCAGTCTCTTGGCCAAACCTACTTCTCACCCCGACTCAACGCTCCGACTGAGCCACCCGTGGCCCATCGACCTCCTGACCGAGCCGGTCTCGCGCCCCGACTTCGTGCCTCGGCCGAGCCACCCCTGCGGCACTCCAGTCTCCAGGGTGAACCAAAGCCGCACCCCACCCGAACCTCCCTCACCTCGACCCTCTGAGCCACCCTGGCTCGTGCCTCCCATGACCCTCTGAGCCGCCCCGAATCACACCACCCGCAAGCACTCCACGCCGCCTTCCATCCCTCGACGCAGCCCCAGCTGAGCCGCCCCGCAGCCTCGTGCCCCCGCGACCACCTGTGGCCCTCTACGGCCCATCGCGGCCTATCGGGCCGGGCTGGGTCGGTCCGAATGGATTGAACTGGACCCAAGCCCACTACGACCCCTTTTACTTTGTTTTGGCCATTTCTTTGGCATTGGACATCTGTTCGATGAATTGTCTACGGCGTTGGGGATCTTGGAGTGAGACGGTCCCTTCGAGTATATTCTATAGTGTTTTGGATTGATATGGGGAATGTTCAGGTTGGATCGAGCACGAATGCAACTAGGCCACTGGGACTAAAAGGCTAATCACTCACAGTACTGGTGTCTAATTGACTCATTATCTGTTACGTTGAGATCCCTATGACATGGCTGTCTTTTGAGATACATCTTCAAGGGAATTAGTGGAGGTTGTAGTATCGTCGAGTCTATTGTGGAGCAGATACTTCCTGAGATGAGAAAGTATTGTGCATGATCCTAGTAGCTCATTGAGAGTTGATGACTACAGACCATTTTGACTCAGAGTGACTCGACTAACCCAGTGGGGAACGCCTTGGGGATGAGGCAGACCCATAGCGGGGAGCGCCTTGGTGACACGGTAGACTCACGGTACTCGACTGTATGAGTACCTCAGCTAGCCGTGAGGGGGAGCACCGTTGTGTAACGCGGAAGACCCACAGTGGGGAGCGCCTCTGTGTGACGAGGAAGACCCGCGGTACTCGACAAGAGGAGTACCTTAGCAGTCCAAGGCTAGTGGGAAGTGCCCCTGTATGACTCCTTATGCCCACTGTACTCGATAGAGGAGGAGTTCTCCAGCAGCCGAGGGTTCAGAATGTTATTTTTTACCACTACTCTAGAATAAATCATGGAATGAGCTGAGTCTATTCCTTTGTTTTTTCGTCATGATTGAGATGGATTAATTGATAACTTAGGTATATGTATGGTCATATACCTATGTATGGTTTTCCGTTGATTTCATACTTTGTGTTTATTTTTGATGGACTTTATGAGACCTATAGGGTCTCGGGGTCCCTACTGAGTATCTTTATACTCACCCCTGCATGGGCTATGCCTGCACCTTTTTGTGTTGGATGCATATGACAGACAATGATGAATGTGGATGAGAGTACCATGACTGGATGGTACCTAGAGGTGGACCATATGGCATGTCGGTACGCAGAGGAGACGGGTGGAAGTGGAGTGCTGAGGAGATGATCTATACGTAGCATTTAGGTAGTAAATTCAGATTACGATTCAGTAGCTGTTATTTTCTCTTTCTTCCCATGTATTATATTTCAGTTGTACTTGTATCTTTACTGTTGGGCTTGTATTCTGGCCCCATATTTACTTTCAACAATCTTTTGGTTATAAAGTTGACTTGTGTTCATATATTTCTATGTTTTTGGTTGCGTGTGTTTACAGGTTATAAAGGAAATGCCTTCCCAGTTTTTAGGTCATATACCTTTGGTGCTAGTTACTAGCCCCTAGCCTATGGAATTCAGTCTTAGGATAGTCACGACATGGGCCCCGGGGGACGGGTCATGACAGATAAATTAAATGAAATTGAGTAGAGAATAATTAAACTGAATGAAATATAGTTATATAGTATAAAACACACAGTGGCTTGGTAATGTTTAAAAAATACTAATAGTTCTCTTTGTGTAATAAATTCTTATGTTAATATGAAGAAACAAAATATGAAAAATAATATTTCAAGGATTTTTTATGAATAATTGAAATGAGTTGGAAATTTCTGAGGGGGGAATGGGGAAGAAAAAAATTGATTTAGGAATCATCGAGTCAGGAACTGACTCATGTATGAATAATATAAAAAGTGTTTGTTCACAAATCATTCACCCAATGATATAAGATCTCATATAGTATTAGAACTATTCTCTAATAGGTTAATCCAATGAACACCTAAAAAAATCATTTTGATAAAAACAATATCTTCTTAAATACATACATATTTGCATAAGATTACCAGATAGGGACGTATACCACATAATATTAAATTCATGCTTGTTTTAAATTAACTCAACTCATATGATTAACTAAACAAAAATCACATTAAATAAACTAATATGAGGTTAATTTAATGTATTATTTTAACATAATGAAAACTAATGTCACTATAATATGTTACCCTACCCTTATGAGTTCTAGCATGCATGGTTAATATTGTCAAATTTCATGAGATAATGCATACAAATTCTTTGGATTCTTATGTTATGAAAATTGATGATAAATTTTTTTAACTGGAGAGTATTAAAATTGATATTTCATAAATAATGAGATAATAATACCTTAATAAAACATGATTCAAAGATCCTATGTCATGGCTAGTAATTGAAATAATTTTAAAAAATATAGATGATAACTATTTTTTCATGAGGTGATATTATATTTCACCAAGCATGTGATAATAAAATGTGGCATAAACTACATGGATATGTTATGGTTTTTATATCTATATATGACATGAACACATTGGGATACATTTTTTAAATGTATAAAAATATTTATTTTCAAACAAAATTCATGTTATTACATCTTTCTTTGATAAAAATCGATTAATTTTGTGTAAAATCAATATAAATAATATTTTATTAACATCAATATCAATTTTAAATATTTTACATTTATTATACAATGAATTAAATGAATTAATGAGTTTTTTAATATATTACATGTATCACTTACAAAAATATTGATTTATGAAAAGAAATAAACATATACAGACATTAAAATATATATTTATCAATTAAATTCTTAGTATGAATGTCCATACAAATGAAAAATAATTTATTATTAAAAATATCTGATCATGTATTTTTTTCTAATGACCATATAAAAAAATTAATATATATATATAATGAGTACCATTAATTGTCACATTTTTCTAATATATCACCACACATTAAATTAAAATATTCCATTCTAAAAATGAATTCAATATTTCAAATTATTTTCTTTTTTGTATAATTATTTTTTATGGTATTATTTTCATGAGTGAGAAAAATGACGAATACATAAATCATGAAGTACGTTTATACACTAGTCTTTATTATTCAATGGTACTTCTATTGATCTTTTCGGGTGTGTTCATTATTAATTAATAATGTTATACCATTAATGAAATAATAAAAATTTCATTAAATTTATAACATAATTTAATTTTAGATTAAGATGAAACAATGTTTAAAGAAACTATGTTATTACATTATCCCAACCCAAATAAATTTTATAAAAATTATTACAACTCTTTAAAAAAAGTGAAAACTTTCAATACATTATATCAATTGAAACTATTTTTATAAATATTTCATGATTTAAAATCTTTAAATTTTTAGCCAAACTCTGATGTATTAATCCAAAATAATTCATTCATAAATCAAGAATAATATCCTAATATTTATCAATAATGGTCCAATAATTATATAAATTTCACAACATAGACTAAATTTTATGAAAATGATCCATAACTACTCCAGAATCTCCAATTTTAACTTTTCCATTGTACATTAAGAGAGGCGTTAAATGAATTAAAACAATCCCTTCAAGCGATTTCAAATTGTTTCACATATTGTTTCCAAAACAAAATTAAAAAAATCAGTTATAAATCCAGAAAAATAGTGGTTTGATAATGAAAAGTGACATTTTGGACATTTAATATTAAATCATCTGAATGAATTTGATTATTGTAAAATAATTCTATATAATGAGATTTGAAAAATCAAAAAATGAGTTCATCCAAACTATCACAATTAATTCCTAAGGATTTTTTTAAAAAACTAAATACATAGTGGATTATTGAATATCATCCACAACATTATTCTATTTATAACATTATGTTCATGATATTTGTTTCTAGTGGGGAAAATTTATAAAATCATTAATGATACATTCTAATTTGAGAATGATGAAATAGTTATTATTTTAATTTTCTATCATAAAAAATCAATGATATATATAAATTTAGAGGTTATGAAGAGGTGTTTGATATAGTTTATTACTCTCTATAGGTGACATAAATGTTGGAAATATTATTTAAATCACTTTAAAACAAATTTTCAATAATTATTGAATGTAAATGATATGGTAGATATTATAATGTTGTGCGTGATTTTTTATCATTCCATATTTATCAATATCCTCAATATATTGAAAAATATATAATTAAATTAATAAATGAATTATCAACTATATAAAATTATATCGTGATTAATTACCTCCTAAATTTACTAGTCATAATTGAATCTCAATATATATTTTCTTCTCTTAACTATTATAACTTATTTCTCCATATTTATAAAAATAAAATAAATCCATGAATTTATGTAATAATAATACTTAATAAGATCATAATAAACCACTGTATGAAGAATTATTCAATGGAAAATTTAATCTTAAAAACTATTAATGTAAAAAATTACACCACTATATCAACATTTTTTTGGTAATATCCACAAAATCCCCTTCAATTCATCTCTAAATCATTTTAAAGAAAATAAATTATTAAATTATTTCATACACAATTATAAAATCACATTTCATAAACAACATGTTCAAATATGATCATAAAAATGATCTATATCCCACTAATAATTTTAAAATCATCCTCATAAAATTTCATTGTAAAATGTAATTTTTTATACCTTAATCAGGTTTTTTCCAAGAAATATAGTAAATTTATTTTAAAATTATATTAATCATTATGTCACTAAGTCACTTTTCAATGTCCAAGTTCATATATACTACTAAACATATATTCTAAAAATCAATAAACCCTTTATACCAAATAACAATAATTAAAATAAGATCAAATCACACAACAACCCTAATGGTTATTTATACCTAATTATTTTATTACTCATAAAAAACAATAATAATCACCTAAATATCATTTATCACCATAAAATCCAACAACATATTACCTAAATAATTTATTTCATTCCCTAAATTTATGAAAATACAAAAATTTATTAACCTATATTGGTATCCATAACTCTTAATGGAACCTAAAATGTTAACATTCCAACCTATAATGAAATCTAGACCCTTATCTCATACCAAATCCAAAACCTCAAACATAATCCCCTTTTAATTACATGTTTTACTAAATTTATTCGACACTAAGACGTAAAAAAAATTAAACATAGATTTTTATAGAATTAGAAAATCTCCATATATATCAAAATATGTATTTTTCCATGAAATGAACAATTTGTTCAACTAAGATATTATTTCAAAATATATTTGTGCAATATTCAAATACAAATCCATGAATGTTTCGTTCATTACAATTCACACTCATCCTCAACCTTAGTAATTTTTTTTGAAAATGTTGGGTGATCATATAAGACTGTGTAAAGGGTATAAAATAAAGAGAAAAATCATTAATCTATTAAATTATTTGAAATAAAATGAAAAATATTGCCTTGCTTTAAAAAATAAACATTTACCTCTTAAAATATCATAAAATTACATTGAATCATGAAATATTGGTTATTGATCTGAGGGATACAAAAATACTCATAAAAAATAAAATAAGAAGTATAATAATAATAAACATTTCTTGATAAAACATGAAACTCATGGAAAATATTTTCCTCAAAATAGAAAACAGTGAACTTTTAGAAGATCATATACTTACATGAAATTATGAAAGGAAATTTTTATATCATGAAAGGAAATTATTTTCATTAAAACTCATATAGAATTTATGAATTTTATTTGGATATCATATTCATTATTGTCATCACAAATAAAACATAAAATCAAATATACAATGGAATATCTTATTTCGATACCTGTGATATAGCATCATTGGAGAGAAAATAATGACACTATGCATTAGGGGGATACACACAAGTACCGTTCATCATATTATATAATGTTCTAGAACCATAATAAAAATAAATCAAATTTTATTTTTAATTTAACTATTGAATGATCCAAATGAAAAAAAATCACATTGCAACCAATATTTAGAAGAATTTATGTTAACCTATAAAAGTAAAATCAATTTAAAATATTTGGTTAACCATTTCCCTATCATAATCATAATAAAATTTAATAATCATTCATTGATGGAGATCAATGACATGAGAAGGAAAATGATTACAGAACATTTTAGGGGATTTGGGTAATATAATTCCAAATAAATTTAATATTTTTTTGTGGAAAAACCTCTTACCTCGTATGTTGTATCACTTTATACATTATTTAACTATTTATATAATAAGATTTTTTTTATTAATTACTCACTTATGAACACTTTACTCATTTATAATATTCTATCATAAATTATTGATATATCATATTCACTTTTCTGATGTCATTAATTTTGAGGTTTCTCGGTTTATATTTCCAAAAATGATTTGGTATAATGTTATGATAAAGTATCAAAGATCAATTAATCTATCTTCTTATGATAAAAAATAAAATGTGTTAATTGGTTGAATATATAATTTTTATTTGACATTTTAATTTTAATATCATTATTATCATGACTATAGTAACATTATCAAATAAAATCATTAATAAATCCCATATATAAAATGTAACAATTATTTATGTGTTTTTATTCATTAATCATAATTTCTATAGAATTGGAGTATCATAATTAAAGTATTTGGTTGAACCAATCACAAAAATATTACAATGTATGACTTTTTAAAAATATTTATATAAAACTATATACTAATATTAAAAAATTATACTGATGAAAATTCTTTTTTAATAATGCAATAATTTTATTTCCAGAATAGTTGGATAATAAAAATTACCAAAATAAATAAATAGTAAAATTATAATTATTCTATATAGTCAAATAATTCTTTAAGGGTCTCCTTTATAATAAATCAGGATTAATTCATTCATGAAAACAAAAATTAAATCACATGAATAATGATTCTATGAGATTAATTATGAAAAAATATGTATATGGAACCAGAATATATATATTGAGAAAACAAGGAATGAGTCCCATTTTATTGGAAAGACTCTATTATATATCCACATATCCTAATTATATGGGGGATAAAATGTAATTTTTTCAAATTCAATTAAATCATATATATGTTTTGATATCCTTTGTCTACTAATATTGTTATTTTAGGTATTAAAAAACAAGCCAATCTTATTCCTATGATTTTTCAATAAAATATAATTTAATAAGTTCAATTATTGTTTTTTTATCACTAATTTATTTTTCATTTAAAAAATATCATTTAAAATATTTTATAAAAATTTTAGACCACCTATTCATGTGCTAAATAAACTCCTTAACTCGTATTTTATAAACATATTCATATCTATATTTACTCTTCCGATTATTATAGTATCACTACGAAGAATAAATCTTTTTTACAAATTTTCTCGACATCCTGAGGGCCATACTTTTTTTTTTGGATAACCCCATTTTAATTGTTAAGGGCGAGAATTACATGGAATGTAGGCCTAGGATGAAAATATTACCTCTAACATGACCATACGGGAACCATAGATTAGACCTCACAAGAGAAGACCGACACAACATTTAAATATTCTCCAAAATCCTAAAAATTGAAGGATTCATTGGTAGTAATTCTCCTTGCAGAGTGCACAATGCCCATTCCTGATGTCAAATGTCATACCCTTTCATTCATCTAATATATAAGCCCTAAAAAGATGGAAGTAGATCCTAGAGCCTTATCTGGATCAAGGATACATCTTTGGTTACACAAATTATGGTAACATATTTCCATATTTATTATAGTTTTATTTATATATGATGAATAATTTTTATATGATATCCTATTATGAAAACACTTTATATAGTTTTATAAAATACATAATATTATTTTATAAATAAATATATTATTAGGAAAAATAATTTTATAACTATTTTGTTTTCTTTTTATCATAATGGGTTAGTATTTATTTCATTCTAATTAAATTAAATTATTTATTATTAAATTTAAATAATCACTTTATTATGATTTTAGGCAATTTTTAAGATTTTTTGAGATGGATCTAAAAATAAATTCAAAGAAACTGCCTTAATAATAATTAATTTTATAAAAAATATATCATTATAGGAATAAAACAGAATGTCTCCTGCATATATATGAATAAAATAGTTATAATTCTGGAAAGGTTAGAAAAACCTAAGGAAATTATATATTTTGTAAGGTGAAATAGGGATTTAAGGATTATGTAAGAATCATTAATTTGAGTGGAACTTCTCATTGGGTGTAATAGTGATTTTAAAAATATTTTCAGAATCATCCGGTCGAGAACATAGCTATTTAGTTTCTAGGAAAACTCACATTTAATTAAACTTGTGATAAAAGATCTTATATATGATTAATATTATGTGGTGTTATATTCAAACGTTATTTATATATGGAAAATACTATAAGGATATAGAAAACTTCAACATATACATATATATATATGCATACTAAGGAATAAACTATAACAGATATCTCTAATTTTTTACCAAGACAGTAATCGTACCACATTAATTCCATGTGAACAATTAAGAATACAAAAACCATATCAAATGCACTATTACTGATCTCTTAGCATTAATGAGTTCGTATGTTCATGGAAATTGAGATAAAATTCCATGATATGAGGTATTGAAATTCTATTTCATCAATAATGATTGAAGAAGATAATAAATTATATGAAAATCAATATTCAGAATATTTAACATGCAACATGAAATATATTATAAACTAGTATAATAATAAGATTTTAGGATATTCAACCATGGATGGTTATTGGAAATTATATAAGAAATAAAATAATTATTTTTTGTTGTGTAATGTGATATTATTTATTTTGAAGATTCTGATACTCAGACTAGTTATAAATAGCTACCAAATATGTTATTGTTTTTTATCTATATATTATATATCAACCCATTTGTCTCTCATTTTGAAATATATAATAGACATTCATTTTCAAAACAAAATCATATTATTTTGTCATTCCATGATAAAAATAGTTTCTAAAATTAGTAAAAAATAATATATATCCTATATAATTTTTTCTAATATCAATTGATTTTAATTTAATATAATAATATATTTCCATAAATATATAATAAACATGATAAGAAATTAAATGAAAATTTTATTGAAACCCTCCAATATGACATTAAATAAAAAAATATACATTTTGAAATAAATATGTCTTAATAAAATAAGGAAAAAAATTACAAAATCACAAAATAATATTTCTATAATAAATAACTAGTTAAATCATTTATTGTGTTCCAATTATCATATAAAGACTACCCCGAATGACTACATTAATGAATATATTAATGTTACCTTCAGTGGTTTCATTTTTCAAATATATTACCTCAGATTCTATTACCTCATTTAATCATATAAATCCATTCTATATTAATAGTTTTTTTGTGTATGTTATATAATATTTTTCGTGGTATTATTTTCATGGGGGTCTCACTAATGAAAACATCATCCATACTGTATTTTTTTACACCTATATTTGTTGTCTTATTGCAAATTGATTGATTTTATAGGTTATATTAATCATTAATATGGAATTTTATGTCATTAATGTAAATATAATAATTTTTTATTTTTTATACTACCATTAAATTATAATTTTTCATGAAGAAATATATACCATAAACCTTAGTTACTATTAGTTATGCTTAAAATTGTACTCTAAATCTTTTTATGAAGTTATATTCGATTCTATGAGGGTCAGATTCATTATGGTCCAACTCTTGATTTCGATTGTATAGTTGAATATCAATCACCCAAGTTAGTAATAATTAAACCTTTTTTAGATGAAAGCATATGAGGTTTAATCAATTCGTTATGTTTCTTATTTCCTATTCCATGACTCTCAACAAAATTTAATACATCTTCATGAAATAATTCCAACTATAAATAACAACCCTTGTTTCCAAATAAATTAATTGATATTATTCCTTTATAAAGACACCATACAATTTGTTCTCCATATTTTATTTTGTTTATTAATTATACTATTTTTTATGTCTATATAGTTGGGAACTCGTTGAATTTCCATCATAAAAGGTGGTAGTTAGTATTGGGGATTTGGGATTATTCTCCTAAAATGGGATTTATATATATTTATTTATGAATGGAATCAATACCCACATATATTGTTGAAAAATTATAAGGAACACAGTCTATTTAAGGTCATGTTTCTAGGACTGTACTCGTGCATTTTTTAGTGAATACATCCATGACAAATGGTTTTCCTTTTAAGGGAATGTGTCGAGAACTAATGTTATTTTATAGATAAAGATCATATAAAATGGGAATGGTATGAAAAAATTAATTTTATACAGAATAAAATAAGAGATGATTTGTAAATAGAGATGATTTAGTGTAGGACATATAATGAGTGTCCATATATAGAGTGATCCAATGGATGATTTTGGTTAAGGTATGATTAAAGATTTATTGAATGTTAAAGAGCTGTTATGACTAGTTTATTATATCTAGAATGAGAATCTTGGGGTAATTACGAATTTTACTAATTCCATGAGAAAAATAATCCTTATTATCAAGGGAATTGATGACTCAATTTACTCTAATTGTCTTACTAGTTGAGAAAAATCTCAATTATTCATGTTGTATTTCACTTTTAATATATTTTAATTCATTGATATCTTTCTTTACATATAATACAAAGTTTAAATAAAATTGGATATACTATTTTAATAATAAAATTTAAAATATGACCATTATAAAACATTTTTTTTAATTAGAGACTATGAATAGAATTAACTACACTATAAAATATGTTCATGATGATAATACATTTCAAAGAAACCACCTCTAGTAGGTCGATTTCAATGGTTACTCAATTACATTAGCATAAGATATATGTGATAAAAACCCAATGGAATAAATTATTTAGATTCCTTTGTAAATGATATAAATACATGAATATAGAATTATATATAAAAATATAAATTATAATAATGTGGTAAAAAAATATTATGAATCTTTGAACTCATTTAAAGATTCATTCTTCATATCATAGGTAATAGAAACAAAATAAGGGGGGAACAGATGTCAATTATGGTTTATGTATAGTGGAAGTTATCATTAATCAATTATGAATTATCAATATATATTGGTAAATAACTTAACCAACATTCCATTTAATCAATAACATGAATTTAATGATTCGATATGGTATAAGCATTATCGAAATGTAAATAACTAAAAAGACATTCCATTGAATAAATATATTTAGAAAAAAAATCAACCATGGTTAATATAAATTCAATAATATCCTTGGTAATAATAACGAAATTTACAAACAATAAAATGTATAACTTTTGATATCATTATCTCATATGTCACTATATCTATACCATCAATACCTCACATGAAATTAGTTAAAAATAATGGGTAGAAACCCATTTAATGAAAGATTATTAATTTTTTCTTATGATTTATTTTAGATTCATTTAGGGGTTACATCATTTTGGGCCCCACCCACCACTTAATTCCCAACACATTCCTCGTATATCAAATAGTCAATTTAATTCCCAGACATTATGAATTATCAATAAAATCCTTTACTTAGTAAGGAATACAATTTATAAACAATTAAATATTTAATCAAATAAAATTAATAGTAAATAAGTATATGTAAAATGATATATGGTTTATTAAATTATAATATCCATGATAAATAATAGGGATGTGTATATAAAATTTAATTTAAAATTATCATAAGAAGGATAATGTTTTCAAGAAAAGTTAATAACTAAACAAATGAATCGAAAAAATGAATGTAAAAAATATCCTTAGTAAAACTAATCATAAACCCTATAGACAACGAATAAGGATGACATCATTTACATATATCACAAATGGTGTACAAGTAAAATAAAGGTTTTCTTCATTTATGAAATGAAATAAAATAAAATATCAATGAAAATTTGTGAAGAAAATACCTCTTCCACATTGAAAATAAATTTTAAATATTTAAGAAATTTACAAAACATCTGGACTTAGTTTTTGAAAATAATAATATCACCTTGTGAATGAATCTTCAATGTAATGAGTTTCTATGATATAGGTAATGTTACATTCAACTTAATAATTTTTAAAAAATTGTACTTTCATGTTTTTTTATGAAAAGAGAAAAAATACCTTATTTGGAAAATGAAAAGAAGTTTTTTTTAAACATTATGTTAAAATCTAGTCATGGGTAAAAATGAATTTAATAAATAATATGATAACATTAAAAAACATTCTCAAAATAATTTTTATGAATTACGGATCTGAAAGAAAACATATTTTTTTAAAAAATAAAAAAAGAAAATCATATTTCCATGAAACCATTTTCAAAATTATTTTAATTAACAAAATATAGGAAATGTTACTACCACAAGAAAATTCCGCGAGTAACCGGAGGATAAAGAAACTAATTTTTTATTAAAAATTTATCATATTTTCTTCATTATAAATTCAATAATTAAAATGAGATTGTGAAATTGATCCTTACAAATATCATAACGATAATGTGAGAATTAATCAAAGAAGTGATTATGTGTGTAAAATTTAAATCAATATAATAAGTGAAAAAATATAATGAAAATAAACTACACACAAATAATTATAATATCATATAAAATAGAGAAGTAATAATATTTAATTAATGAAAATTGAGTTCTGAAATTACTATCTACTTGGTAACATTCATGTAAAATCCCCATGGATGAAATTAATAAAAATGAATCATAAAATACCATGATGTTTTAAGGATTAAACATTTTACAAGTCAATATAGAATGTATAGACACCATATATAATAATTTTACTGAAAAAAATTAAAATGATCTATAATGAAAGTAATTAGAGACAAAGTTCCTTAAAATTTAAGAAGCACCTTAATAAAACACATATAAAAGAGATATAAAATAATTATGAATTTTATATACAATGATTAATAAAAAAACTTGTTTTAAATATCCTATTTTAATTATATATTCCATTTAAAATTATTCTGGATTGTAAAAGAATTTGTGTATCTAAATGGATGTTTTGAAATGAAAACCTGTAACTAAGGTTTCCCTTTAGTTGAACATGATTTAACCTCTTTCATAATTATTTTAAACAAGTAATTAATTTATAATAGAAACAGATTAATACATATAATATCATATATGATGTAATGCTAACATCTATCTCATTGTTTTCTAACATCATTTTATTATTACCATTGTTTTGGGTGTTAACTCATTTATTTTATAATGCATGTTTTGTCAAGAAAGTTATGGTTATTATGAATAGTATATAGAAACATTATCTATATAATTATATTAATGATATAAATATCATATTTATTCATCTTATACATTTTAGAATAATTCATGAAAGTTAAAAATGGAAATTCAACCAAGTCGCTTCATGGAGATGGTGGGTAATTTGTACGCATTAGGGTCATTATCAATTCCTTTATAGGTGAAATAGTAAGGAGGTGGATAATATATTATTTTATATAATTAATTTAATTTTATATATGTCACATAAATATTCAATTTTTACATCATTATGAATATTCTTGTGATTTGGTAATGGAAAATGTATATATTGGTCCACGAGGCGGTAGTCTGACGTATACATAAGGGGTGGCTTTTTTCCCATTAAATGGTGAAGGAGATGGATATATAATTGGGGAAAAGCATTGATTTCACTTAGAAAAATCTCATTCGGATGTCCAATTATGGACCTCATGGTTGGTATGATAAATAGAATATGAACTCTAGAATTTAGAAAAGGATTTTTTTTAGATATTTTTGAAGGGTTTTCCATTGATAAATTTTTAAAAAGGTCTAAATAAGTTATGGTAGGGTGTTCCCTATTATAATTATAGAGGAGTGGATTTATTTTTAAATACCCAAACTATTCAAAAATGGAAATTAAATATCACACAAAATGAATTTGAAATTGTTAATAATGGAATGGATATAATTTAATTTGGATAGACACCAATACAAAATAAAAATAATCATTTTTTCAAACATGTTAATCTTTTATTCTTTATGTTTTCCATTTTATATTTCACCATGATAACATGTTGTTTTACCTAGGTAATTATTTATTAAAGAAAATAATATAATGAGTATTATTATATAATAAATAACTAATGATTTTAAATATTAAAAAAATTATTAAACAATAATCTTATATGTGTGGAAAATTAATTTTAACACAATACTTTGCAATATGACAACCTCATTGTAACCATAATCATTTTAATGAATATTTTATATTTTTACATATCATTGTCATGAAAAATTAATTTTAACATGTTAAATTATATTTTTTTAGATGATTAAAATTTGTTAATTAAATTTTATTTTAATTAAATTTTCATTTGTAAGAGAATCTATATTTAAAAAACACAAAAAATTTGTTCAAATATAGGTTTCCATGACTTTCTGTTTTCCTTCTATAATATAATTTTATATAAACTAGAAAACTATTTATCATAATCATATATATTTGAATTAAAATATTTAAATTTATAGAAAATAAATTTCTTCTACATATGACAGTATTGTTTGTTGTATTATTTAATTAAGATAGAGGAAAATCTTGCATTTTGAAATGGTTTCCAAAAGATCGATCTTTTAATACTAAAAATAATCATTCATCATATTTGGGTATAAACATTATTAAAATGTAATTTAATTATTTAAATAATAAGAAATTTTAATTGGTATTCTTTGAAATATAATTCATAGCATAATGGTACTTTGTAGTTTATTTATTTTTTAAATATATGACAATTTTACAAAAAACTGTATTATTCACTATCAAATAAAAATCACCCATTTTTTAAAAATACAAAAATTTCACCCTTAAGTAATTTTGATATGATTACATTTAAAAATATATAAATTTATATAAAATAAATTATACAGAAATTCTATAAATTTATTATAATTTCAAATCATAAAATAAAAATCTAACCCCATTTTGATGAAAATATATTTCAAAGCATAAATTGACTTTAAAAAAATATTTAAGTGATTATTTACTAATAATTTATACAATAATTTATACTAATGGGGACCTATATATATATTACAAGATTTGGTTATTCATAATCATACCCACCAATTCAAAGGCCAGGTTATTGTAGTCATATTTAAATAATATATTTCATGTCTGGTTTATACTTAGTGTTCCATGTCTTATAGACTATTAGACATAATATATTAATTTTACAATAGTGGGTTTTTAAATTATTCACTAATTCAATATATTACAACCTCATAATTTCTACACCCAATCAAAAATCAAGGGTTTGATATTTGAAAATACCTTTTTCTGAAAACCCATATCATATAAAATATTTATAAAACTTCTTTTTAATAGGAAAATGGACATATAAAGTCATCTGTAATAACCCATAACTATGTATCCATGTATGAGAAAATTATTGGGCTGTGAATAAATGTACATTGAAGAAAAGATTAAATAATTATGGATATTGATAGAGATCAAGGATCATACTAAATTTAATGATAAAGAGATAATAATTGACAAGAAAAACATATATATATGATCAGTTAATTGACTGTTTATTTATCAAATAGGATGTAATTAGATAAAACTTTTTTTATTCTCACATTATTGTAGTTGAGGGGTTCTTTTACCATCAAGATAGAGAACACCAGAAAACATACTTACTTGGTGCCTTTTTATTTTCATTAGTACTATTTTATCCTTAGGTTGGGCTTTGAAAAACCACAACACCCTTTATTACATGAATAAATGAATATCTAATATGATTTTTTTTTATTTCCAAAGAACAAAAATTAACTTTTAAGAAATCATAAGTCCCATAAAAGAGTGAAAAGTATTTTCTTCTATCTCAAAATATTTACTGAAAGAAACATTGTTAAAACAAATCATCCTAAACAATAAACTAATCTCAAAACCTATATAGGAACATTCAAACATCAACGTAAAATTTAACCATGTAAATTATTAATAAAAAAATATTCATACTAAATAATAAATAACATAGTCTAGTGGTAGGAGGATCACCCTTATTGCCATTCAGTTTTGGGTTCAACCATTACCACCCTTCTAGATGTGATGGGTTGTCACCCTGCATGTGGATTATCATTTTTTAAATATATATTAATAGAATTCAAAAAACAATACCAAAAATATGATGAACAACATTAAAATAAACATTATTAATCAAATCAAATTTTAACCACAATTGTTTTCTAAAATAAATATTTTTTCATGAAATCAAATAAACATAATGGAATATTATTACCTAAACATCAATCATCATATAAATCCAAAAGGATATAAATAACATTAAACTTATGTCCAAAAAATATAAAATATTTACTCATGTGGGAACCTTTTTTTAAAAAACATATAGCAATCCAAAGTGTTGTATTCCTGTAAATGTTTCCCATACTATCCTTAATCATCATGAACCCCATTACAGAATACATAAAATGATCTATATGGGATTTTAAACATATTATTAAAATAAAACATATCATCCCATTTTTTTAATCAAAATCACTACATTATCGATTATATTCAATGTTAACTTTATTCCTTTGGGTTATTGGAATTTAATAAAACCAAAAAACATAGTGTGATAAATAATAATCATAATACCAAAACCATATAATAATTTATAGCATGTATAACTCATGAAACTATCTTTTCAATCAATGAAACAATATTTTTAACCAATGTTATTCATTCTAAATAATTATTCAAACATGGTATAGTGATTTTTAATGAAAATTTGAATAATCCTAATCATATACACTAGGTGTGTGAAACCTAGTTCATAATAAGTCCTACATTCATGTACTAATTGATCATTGAGTCAAATCAAAATTAACCCTTTTCAATTTAATTACCTCGAAGTAATAAGATGTAATAATCACATACACATGATGTATCTATAAATTTATGTATTTATATGAATATCTGCATAAAATATTCTTTACAAAATCATCAAATATATCTTCTTCTTATCTATAATGTAAATCATAAGGTCATGTTCCAAAATAATTGTTTTCTTAAATTTATTTTCCAAGGTTTATAGTAAATATTCTCTCAAACTAACTACAAATACCCCAACTCCAACAGTTTGGAGTTGGTGGTTACTTTTTGTACATTAGTATAATAAAGGTTATCACATCCCAGATGAATGAAAAGTTTTGTAGTCTTAGTAAAATAGATAAATATTCAAGTGTCTGATTATATTTAGAAACATAAATTACGAAAAAGTGAAAGTAAATATTCGACATCCATGAAATCATTTAATTATAACTTCTTCATATCCTGGGGAAAGGAAACAAAACAATGGCATGCTCATATGACCAGTAATGGTTACATATAGTTCAATATATCATAAATCAATAAGGAATAGTCAATATGGATAGGTAAATAAAAACACACATTCCATTTAATCAATAACATAATTATAATGATTTGATAATGAAAAATCATTATGGGAAGTTGAAAAATTGAACACACATACCATGTAATAAATAACATGATAAGTAAATGCATACCTAGATAATATCAATGAAAACATATTGTGGACAATAATAAATAAATTCTCAATGATCTAAATTATTAATATTGGACTTCGTGATATTAGTCTTCAAAATAGATATTCTTTCATGAAACTACACCATGATATTTTAAATTTATGGTTAAAACCCCATTTAGTATTGTTCTAGTTTTTTTCATATGAACAAATAGTTTTACATTGATTACATATATATTTGATGTATTTAATATTAATAAAACTTCTTATTAAATTTTTCCAGTTGTTATTTATAAATATAAAATAATTAATTCCTGGAGTATATGTCTGATTGATAAGTTCATAGTAGTTCCCACTCTCATTAGAACCGTGATGTTAATGGATGATATTCTTAAATCTTTTTATTTGTTTGTATAATATTCTATAATGGGAAACATAATATATATATTTTCTGGTCTGAGTACCCATATGTAGATTAGAATTCTTCACATGAAGTTCTAACATAGTAATCTCCATGATATGGTATTTTGAGAATAGATATGCCAATATAAATTACACATGTTTTGGTCCAATCATATATTCATATATGCGAGTGTGATTAATTTTCATTATACATAATGATTATTATTAATGCATGTCATGACTCACAAACATAAATTTTATAATGAAAATTATGATTTCATAAGTTCACAGAGAGGTAAAGTGAATTAGGTGCATCATGATTAACATGTCATTAATGGATTAACCATTAAAGCAATTGTCCCTTACATCATTATGGAAGCCAATATCTCAACCCTTTAATTGGAATTGATCTATTACCCCAAATTACATTTATATGGTCTAATGATGTGTTTATTTTATATATTCAATGAAATACATATTGAAAAATTAATTTGGTAACAATGATGTCAAAAATAATTGATAATATATTATGATAAATCGATTATATTAGAGAGTGATCATTTGTATGTAATTTTCGTCATTTAAAAAGAAATTTCTTCCTTTTGAGTGCCTTAATTAGTTGGTATTAAATAATTCATGACATTAGGAATGCTTGCATAATGCCAATAAAAAATTCCTAGCGTGACATGCAATAAGTGATAATGATTATCTACATTAAATTAAATTTTAATTTAATTAATGTAATAAATATTATTCTCAAGACCAAAGAACAATTTTTTAATGTTTAATCAATTGAAATTTTTATTGATGAATAAAATATATAATATTTATTTGGATGCTGAATAAATAATTTATAATTTTTAGTAGACCATGACCGTCCTTTGTGAAAAATATTAAATAAACTTATAAAATAATATTTGTTATTTATGATTTTGGGAGACAATAAATAATAATTATAATAATAATAATTTTTTTATTACTATGAGATATGGGATTTATTAAAGGGTATAATAAAATTTTTGGGATAATTTCAAAATAAATAATTATTTAATCCTAAAACCTAGATTTATAAATATATCATTATATTCATTATGTTGGGTTAGTATTTTAAAATAGATAACTGGTGTGCATTAAAAATTTCCTATAAAATCCTCTTTCTCTCTCCCTCTTAGGAATAATAAATGAATGGGAGATTCCTTTAAGACCAAATGCTAAAAAATCATCACAAACAACAAAAGTCTATCGATTAATCATTTTCGAACCCAGAAGTCAGTTGGAATTTACTAGATATCAAATTAGAAGGCATAGATCACCTATAGAGGGATTATATCTTCGGATATTTACAGCGCTACAAAGGAAATCTGAAAGGTTATTTTTCCGACAATCAACATCCACATCAGAGAAAGACCCAAAGTTAAGGTATTTTCTTTATTTTGATATAGAAAAAGGTAATTATAATTTTTAAATTTAAGATAATCTCTTGGGTTTTTAGAAAAACCATTTTTTAAAGAAATTTTAAACTATCTCCCATCATTATATGCTTCTAGTACAACTAAAACTGAAAAGTGGCATCCGAGTAATAACATTTAAATTTATAATATTTTATTTGTTTGTTGATCCAGATTCAATATTTGTTGAATTTACATTTCATAATATGATTTCTTTAATCTATTATGAATTATCGTGTTTTTACATATTAATCCTTTTAAGTGAATATTTAGTTTTCTTAAAGATAAAATAACATATGAAAAAAAAAAGATTCCATTGAGAATTAGCGCATTCTCCCCTATATCACAAGGTTACACGGTATGTAGTTGGAGTACACATTGTTTACTCTAGTGTGTTGAACCTGACCATTTCCTAAGATACATGACATTACACATAGTTATTACATGTGGTGTATGACGCATCCTAACTGAACAACTAGGATCAAATTTTTTTGAATTACATGGAATGTGTATGGAATACACTCCATGTATCTTACATGGGATAGTAATGTAAATAACACAATATGTGGGGTCATAATACATTATTAGATAATGATAGTATGAAATTTGTATGTATGATATAAAAAATGTGTAGGCAGTATACATACATATTGGATCCTCAATTCTCACACAATAGATACACACGGAGTCCTCAGTCTCGTTATTTAGAAACAATTCATTTGACATTCAGGATGTGTATCTGGTGGTACATGTTGTGTACCCTATCACTATAGAAACTCATAAAGTATATTAGAGGGTTGCATAGGCGTGAGATATTCAAACCAAATGGTGTGTATCTATAATGTAAATTCCATGTAATCTTATAAGATAAAAGATAGATGCCTAGGACACTATCTCAAGCACCAGAAATGTGGATGTATGTAGTATAACTAACATGTACATGTCATTTATCATAAATTATACAATATGGAAAACCCCTCTCATGTCACCTAGATACATGGAAATAGGGGTACACTGTGTGTAACTAGAAAACACACACACCATGTATTCTCCCAATTATTGGAAAAATTATAAAAAACATATTTTTAATTTTCTGAACTATACCATATTTCCTTGATTATAACTTTTTGTTTTTGAAAATTTAATATGGGTAATAAATAATTTTCATTTCTCAATTAAATTATTATAATAAATCTTTAAATATTGGTTCTATGGTTTATCTTCCATTAATTCCTATATTATGTTTATATTCTAATAAATTTATATGGTCATTAATATTTAAGGGAATTAATTAATTAATCAATGAAATTGTTCGTTCATAATAAAAATAGTGTATAATGAAATTAATTTCATCCACCTACATTTGTGTACGTGTTTTAGGTATGACCATTAATGACCTATACCAAGACCACTTTATGTGTTGGAATTTATTTAATTTAATTTATTACATGGATTAGTAATTATTTATTATTAAATTAATTTTTATGTCATATGAGTCATACCTCCCTCCATTATTATGTAGGACATCCATGTTTGAGTATATTTACATAATAACATTTTAACCAATATTTTGATTCCCCTTACCTATGTGTGAGTTATAAAAACATGTAATTAATGGATTCAACCAAGGTGTGTGGAGTCAGTTCAAGCATGGACCATAATGATGTCAAACCATGTGTTCAGTAGTTAGATAGGTGGGATGTTGTAACTACTAGAATGATAAGAAATAAGAGTTATTTATCTTATATTATTGGTTGATTAAATGTTTTCACATTAAATTAACAATTAAATAAATCTCATGATCATGTCATTTAATTAATTATTTACTTCCATCAAGGAAATTATTCATTATATACATGAAAGGTAATGATCATATAAATAAATTAATTAATGTGAATATTATCAACTTTAAATAAATTTATTATCAATCAATGTTTTATCCATTAAATATAATTAATTATGTATCATTAATTTAACAGTAACAAGGAATTTAAAGGATAAAACATGCAAAATTTAAGGCTAAAAAATTAAATTCTCTTCGTAAAATATTATTTCAGACTTGGTCTTCCATTACTTGATTCGGAAGGAAATACTTATAACATAGTTATTAACCAACCATAATAGAGAGAACTACTTTTGAAATGGATTTTTATGGAGGATATCGATTGACTTAACCATTTTACATCAAAATAAGTATCCCTTTATAGACATGGTGTAACATGGAAGAAATAGTTGGCTAAATAAAATTTAAGATTTTATAATAGGAGTGTCCACTCAATTGAATAAAGAGCTTCATTCCCATGGTTGGCAATGACCTGCCGACCTAAATACCTTCATATAGCTCGACTAACCTGCGTATGTGTTATGAAAAGGGGAATATGGATAATTTCCACTAGGTTGTCCTAAGATCTATATATTCTATATTAAATTATGGGTGATATTAGGTCTTCATAAAATAGTGAGAGATTTAATAAAAATAAATCAATTCATTATTTTCAACATTAATTGTAATTAATAAAATGTATTAATAAATTTCTCATTAATTGTAGAAAAAAATGGAATACTTATAACCAACATTATCACTATGATAAATATTAGAGAAAGAAAACCTACTCACTGGAACTAACATCCAGAAAAGGTTTAAAAACATTAAGGTTATTCTACACTATAAATATAAATCTTATATTCTAGGGTCCTCAATTATTAATCCATCTTCCAAGGAGGTTAGTGTTGAATAGTTTATTATCTACAAAAAACATTTGAGTAATGTGATTGAATTTAATGTTTTGTTCATTCATAATATCTATTGAAATCATAATGTCTTGTGAAAATAAGGATGTGTATAGAATGCTTGAGAATAACCATGGAATTTACTAGGAAATAGATATACAGGAATGGTTTCAGGTTTCCCAGGTCCCTTTATATAGAAATCTTGGAGAGGGTTCCTTAGTTTTTACTCATGTAGTCAAGCTCATTTGATGCATTGAGAACTTAGAGGTTAACCAATTTAAACTCCATTAATAACTTGGTATCGATCTCAGTTTTCATTACACTCTCAAAGAGTTTCTATCTTTTTTTAAAATTTTAATATGAGACATATTGATTATTCTTTACAGTATCTTCTAACACTCCTTCACCAAGAAGATATGAATACGATGCCCAAAATGTATTTCATCCTTATAGAGAACGGATGAAAATAAAATTTAAAGAGATATAATTAAAATTTTTCTTCATTCCCTTATAAGAAGAGTAATATTAAAGGTAATGTAAGGGGATATGATGATGTCTATTCACATGGGATGAGAAAGGCGACTGGAAGAAAAACATCACCCACATAAATAATTAAGGGAAGCTTTATGTGATTTGGTTTTCCATCATAATTTATCTATTTTTATAAATTTTATATTAGATATAGATTTCTATTATCATATATGTATTCAATTAGAGTAACTATGTAGATTCCAATAAATTAACTGAGGGGAGATAGATCTATGAGTAGCAAACAGAGCTAAACTTCATGTTGTAACTATCATGGTTTACCACCTTATGTTATCGATTGCGATGATCTTAGTATTAATGGGTTGTTATTAGTTGAATTTGGATACATATAAAATTATATCTGTATTTAAAATCAATAAACAATTATCAATATTCATATTCAGAAATGATTTTTTATTATTTCATTAAGATATCATTTTTTTAGTAATGAACAATTAAATAATGATGTTTATGTGTTGTATTAAACAATCCAAGTAATGGTAATCGATAATGAAAATGATTCACAAGACTCATGCCATACCCAACTATGAAATCATGGGATATGTTTTGTAAACAAAATGATCTTAAAAATATTATTCAAACAAGGATATTTAGATTCTATAGAACTAAAACCACATGGCTTATGTCACTATTGATTACAATGTAAAATTAAATAAACCACATTTATTGGAAAATGTTAAGGGTCAATGAGCTTCTTGAATTAGTTAATATATATTATTATAGTCCATTTCATATTGTGGTATGGAGTGCGTACATATACTTCATAAATTTTTCTGATGATTTTAGTATTTATGAATACTTCCACATAATGAAGATTAAGTTATATTATTTTAATAAATTAAAGGAATACTACAATGATTTTGAAATCCATATTCACATGAATATTAAGAAACTCAACTCATAACTTGGTGTGGATTTTGTTTATCAAGACATATTTGATTAATTTTACATCATTGGGATCCTATCTCAACTCAATCCTCATTATACACCATATTAGAATAATGTATATGAAATGTAGAAAATCACAGTGTCGCACATGGTGAAAAACATTATTAGTCGTGCAAGTATTTAATTATCCTTTTGTGGAAACAAATTAAAATCAACATAAAAATATTTGAATTCCAAATACAGTGACATTTTTTATAGTATTTCATTTGTGGAATAGAAATAATCATCTATTTTCATACTTACATGTGTGGGTTATAAATTGTTTTTCAAATCTTATTTTGGTAACATACCTTCACGATATGGTAGAAATTATTACTTTGTAGAATACACTAAAGAAATAAGGGAATATTACCTATATTACCCCTCAGAAACAATGTAATAGTGGAAAGACATGCCATATTATGTAAGATGGATCACATCTCTAAAATAGATAGTGGGAGAGAGATATACTTCAATGAGGTTTAGTATCAAATAATACAATAGTTGTTAGTAGAAAAAGTCTTCAAATCCTCATGGGAGAAGAATCTTCTCAATAGACAGTAGTGCATTGTTGGAGTATAAGGGTAGTCAGAAAACGAGAATGATATTATATTCTAGAAGCTGAGCTTGGTTACTAATTATTAGATAATCCATTTCCTATAAATCCCATGGATGGAAAATGTATATTCAATAAAAAACCAGACAGTTAAGGACACACTATTATCTATAAGGCTAGACTGGTAGAAAATGGCTTTGAACATCTTCAAGGTATTGACTGTGAGGAAACAATTTCACCAGTTTCAATGTTAAAATCCATAAGAGTTATTCTTTATATTATAGTTTTCCATGATTTTTTTGTTTTGAGAATGGATTTCAAAATATCCCTCCATGATGGAAGACGTTAGGAATATTACTTTATGAAACAACCCGAAGGGTTTTTGACTCCAAAGGATGACAAAAATATATGAAAATTGAAAAAAATCCATTTATGGATTAAAGAAATAATCTAATGAAATAATCTTGGAATTGAAAGAATAATTATTTTTCATATTTATTAGTATTCAAAAATTAAATAGTTAAATTCATTATGAATATATTAAGTAATTCATAAAATATAAAAGGAAATATGGGTTTTTAACTAATTTCTATTATGGGTATATATAAAATATTGATTTTAACATTATAGAATTTCCAAATGATAAAAATTTATTTTTTAATTCATAATGTGAAAATTATTTTAGAATGATTATTTAATTTTTTTTTAAAATATTGATTTTCTAGTGAATACTGGAAAAATACTTAAATTTTATTTAAAAATATATTTTATTTTGAATTATTTACGAGGTCAAAATATTTTTTGCATTATTTTTAAATTTTACTTTGTTTATTTTGATTTATAATAATACAATTAAAATTTTTAAACATGATTTTATACATGAATTTAATATAAAATATTTTATATTTTAAAACTATATTTTTATAAAAAAACTATTTTTTATTGCATTTTCCTGGTATAATTTTAAATGAAATTCCTCAAATTCATTGTTTTAAATAAAAAACATATTTAACATTTTCAATCAATGGGTACAAATTTATTTAAAAATTCACTTTTATTTTTGGAAAACATGAGTGGTCATGTAGGAATTTTTATTACCATGGTATAATGTAAATTTTGTAACTTAGGGTAAAAAAATTGATAAGCACTATAAAATAACCCTAAAACATGACCCAATTTAATTGGATCAGTAATTTTTATTCATAATAATCCCAATATCGATCTTATGAATATTTTATGCCATATAAATATGATTATAAAATTTGTAATGTTTTATTTAATGAAAAGTCAAATATTTAAAACTCTTGTTTTAAAATGTGTTAAAATTTTAATATAGTTTCATATAGAGTATATGATATAACATTAATATTATTATATAATATAAAATATTTATCATCATCATGTTAAAAAAGATATAGGGATGGAATAATTATCTTAAATGTGGAAAAACACTAATTCAGTTATTATACAATTATTGGAAAACAAATAAAAGTTAACAAAAATATTAAAATAATTAAATTTTTTATATAAATATTGTGATCCAATAATTTTTTTTATGAACATTACATGACTAAAATATAATAATTTTTTTACAATTTTACTTGTTTTCTTGATTTTTTAATTCAATGTAATGACTAGTATCCTGTCTAATAATAATGATTTTTTATGGAAATAAAATTTTGTAACATTATCTAAAATTACAAAAACATTTAACCTCAACAATGAAGATATATGGATTATAATAGAATAACCTATTAATTTATATGTCATTTATAAGTAACATTCCCTAAGAATAGTCTAATTATATTATAATATTTTAAGAAATTACATGAGTTCCCCGACCCTCTCTTGTAAACGGAATCCTATTATTCTCAGGAATACACACTTCAAAACTCATTTGGATTTTAAAATACTAATAACCTTAATCCATTACTGTTGATACCCAAATTTTTTAGGTCTTTTTAAGATATAATACTACCTTTAGTGGCCTTATGATGCGAAGGAAACCATGTTTTCCAAACGAGAGGGGTAGTTTTTATCTTCATGACCTAGTATTTTTTTCTTCATCCACACCCAAAAAAATTTAATAAAACATGTTTAAAATATAAATAAATTATATTCCACATAATAAGATAATATTATGTAAATATAATCACCCAAATCCCTATCCTTCATCATCAAATGGGATACAAAATCATAATTTGGGTGTGCGAAGGACTATAGCATCACGAACCTATGTCATTAGTTTTCCATTATAACCAATCATGGCTTAATATAATGATGGAATTAATGTTCAAAAATTACATTAAAATCATATTTTTTATTTGGGAAAATAATATATCATTTACAATCTTACATTTACATGTAGTGAAAAATGTTAATGTCGTTCGTGCGTACGTGAAGACAACCACCTCAATGAAGTGATCTGATATTTTTTCCATCATCATATTAAATTATATATATATATGTATATTATGATATTTAATATTATATTATGAAAATTATTTAAGTCTAAAATAATAATTACCTTCTTTCTACAATGATCGTATAAAGAAGGAAACGGTATTCGGTTGTACGACCTTCCATCTCCATGAACGTAACATAGATTAATTTTATTATCCAAATGAAATTATTAAATTTCATAGTAAAATTTTGTTATATAAATTATAATTAGTTCCTGATTACAATTATAGAGATTTTTTATTAATTACTTCTTTGATAATCATCCACATACCAATTTCATTTTGATCATTTGAAATAAATATTGTCAAAACATCCGAAATAATCTTAAAAAATTATGTAATTGGTTTAACATAGTGATAAGTAATATAAGAGTAATTATAAACATGAAAAAGATCATCATAAATTATAAAATTAATATAATTTTATTATTCATGAAGAAAAATAACTTACATGATATGATAGACATAAGGTAAATGACATTCTTTTCAAAATCATTCATTAATGGACGTCTTTCTATTCTTTTACCCAATTAAAAATGGAATGATTATTATTATTATATAGAATTAGAATATTTCCTTTCATAATTATTCCTCAATACATGGGATTTTACATTATATGTATCAGTGGTTAGTTATAAAGAAAATGGTTTATTTATCGTGTTTGCTGTTTTTCGATTTTAAAAGTAGTTGTTAAATGAAGACAATTTTTTATCGAAAAGTGATATTTTTATGAATTTAAAAGGGTTTTTCATATTTATGTTGATGAAAAAATTCAATAATAATTTTTATATTATTTATATGGAACTCAATAATTACACATTATAAGTTGGTGCACCCAAATAACATCAAGTGATCTTATTATAACTTGCCCGGGTCTTCATGTTTTTCACAGAACTAACTGTTTTCTTCTTTTTATGTCTCTTACAGAACACATTATGATCATCCAAATTCTTTAAAGTGGGTTTTACATATTATTATGGATTAATATGGAATCCAATATGTTCAAGATGATGATTTTGAAGAATTTTCTGGAAAAGAAGAAACATTTTATATTTTAAAATTCTCTTTGGTTGTAAAAATTGATATTGAGAATAACTTTCCACATTTAATGTATGGGTTTAATTTGTATTAACATTTAATAATAATATAAAAATATAAAATAAATAGATCCTAATTATTTTAATGTTAATTTAGGTTAAAAAATACGAGAATATTTAATTATTAATACTGGGTCCTTACAGTTCGTTTGAGGGGATACATTAGATAAATTTAGGGGTTAGGAAAATATTAATATAAAACCCATAATTTTTTTACTTTGTGGGTATGTTTATATTATATTTTATTATAATATAAAAATATTGATTTTCAAAACTATATATGTTAAAAATAGTTTTCTAATGATAAAACTGGGAAGATGTGGTGGGATGCAATGAAGAGGAAAAAATCCTTCCAAATTTGCAACCTCGGATGTTTGGAATTTGAATAGGGTAGTTTTATTCATTAATGGATTATTTGACACAAGACATAAATGGTGGGACTATCCATGTTATATAAGATCCATATCAACCCTATACTTACATGACAATAATTGAGGATCTTATGATAAAATATACCCCATAAATTAGTAGATCATACAACCATGTGGTGTCTGAATGATGAATTATTTCCCTAGAGAATATATATAATGTCATAGGATATTTACGAAGAAAAATGGTAACCATAATTATTTATCTTATTTATGGTTAATTTGGTCAATATTGGTATCTACGAATGGATAATAGATATAATTTTGATCTTTTTGTTGTCAAATAAGAAGATTTTAAAATTATTTTTCTCGAATAATATTTTCTTAAGACAATTCACCTTAGAATATAAAAAAAATCATGGTCCTCAAGAAAATGGTAGATGATTCTGTTGTTTTTCATGAATCATATTTTAAAATAATTTCTACATACATACAAGATTTTTATTCAGACATTGATAGTAAAATTAATATATTATATCCATTTTTAAAACCATGTTTATGAATAGATTTGGATGCATGAAAATTTAAAAGTTATTAGAAAGAGATAAATTATTCTTATAAAGTTAAGATGGAGTCTCCTGATAGGTATGTTCTTCAAGATAAAAATGTTAAGGAAATGTCAAGGAATAAGGTTGATGGGAAAAAATAGTTAAGAGGCGTGGACGTAATTCCCCAAATTTTCAATGTGTGGTAAACAACATTTCATGGAAAGTTTAATATAATATTAAAAGTGTATTTAGTTTGGTCAAATTGGTCACAGGTCTTGAAACGCGAAATAAAATAATTTTAAACTAATAAATATTATGGTAACTGACATCTATCTAATGGTGAGGTGTTTTAGTTGTAATGAGTTTGGTCATTATGATATCTTGGGTTTGAAGATTGTTTCACAGGATTGAAATCTATATGATCCGAAATAGAAAGGTGTATAAAAGTCATTTTCAACTACTATGATTTATGTGGGTCCATCAAATGCATTGGTTATAGGTATGTTACTTGTGTATTCAAACTATACCAATACCTTTTTCAATTTCAGATCTTCAAATATTTCATTGTTTTGTAAAATTATCAAGAATAATCTAAATATCACATAAATAATGTATGATATATATTTTGGTGAAAACAATGAGTGTGAATATTAAAGAAAATTAGATATGTATGACTATTCCTATTGTTATCGGTGAAATTTCATTTCCTAAAAATCTTATTGAACTATAGATAGTATTTTATATATTATTTTGAGTATGGAAGAACATTTAATTTATCATGATAAGAAATATTATAGAGTAAATAATTTTTTTAATGATTTCACAACATCAGTATCGTACCAAGAAGCAATGAAATTTATTATAAGTATGTGTGAAAATTACAAAACACATTCATTGAAAATAATGAAACTATTAAGATTAATGAATCTCCATTACTCAATTAATATATGGATGTATTTTTGGGGTTTATTAGTGTCATTCTTGATGAAGTGTTTGATTTTATAGTTTATTTAATCCATTATGTCAATCCTATTTTGAAACCCCATAGTCTAATAGATTAAGTATAAATTTTGGAAATGAAATTTAAATTGTAGGATCATATAAAAAAATTTATTCGACCTACCACATCACCATGGGTGCTCTTTTTTTATTATAAATAATATGGTTTCATGAGTATTTTCAATGAATGTAGATATTTTAATAACTTCATTATTATGAATATGTACCATTTTCCTCATATCGAGGTTATATTTGATTAGATTTAGGGAGAATAGTACTTCTCAAATCATAATCATCAGTCAGGGTACAATCGGTTCAATGTAAAGGATATGGATATTCCGAAGACTAAATTTCAGACTAGATATCTACATTATGATATTGTATTTATTCTATTTGAGTTGATAATTCTTCTGTTTTTATAGATCTTGTGAAAATTGATTTTTGTGAATATTTGTTATGTTTTTTGTTAAATTTAATGATGATATTTTTTTATTAAAACTTATTAAAGTATCATGGAAGAAATCTAAGAATTTTTAAATAAACAGTTAAAATAATAAGTTATGTGGGAAATTTAGAAAAAGATATTTTCAGTTAGAATAAATTTTTTCATGGGAACATTATATGTAAATATGAAATAAAGGTTAACCTAGAAAACATATATGTTAATGAATAATATCAAAGCCCAAAACAAAATCATAGATATTCATAGTTTTGTTGTTTTAATAGTTTACTAATGATGATTTATTAAAAAAATTACCAATTTTATAGAACAATAACTAAGATAACATGAATGGAAGTAAAATATATATGGATAGAATAATGTGATTTAATTTTTTATGAATTAAAAATAATAATGGTTACAGATCTAATTTTGTCCATACCATCGAGAAATCATTATTTTTGTCATCTATACTGATTCTTATTCGAAGGGTCCTAATTGATTTTTAAAAAAAATGACCATTGGATTTATTCTTCTTCATGAAAACTGAAACCTATTGAGTTAAATTTTCCTACCCATGATTGATAATTTGTTTTTGTTTTTTAACATTAAAAATTTAGATCCATTGTTTATATAGAGAAATGTATGATATTCATACTGATCTTAAAAATATTACGTATATATTCACTCATATGTAATTAATGATGAGAAAGAGAAGTCTGTTATAATTGATGAATGATTATGATTACATGATCGATTATTATCCTGGAAAATAAATAAAGTGGTAGATTCCTTGATTTGAAAATAACATGCATTATTATAAATTTCACATGTAGAATAAGACCCATTCATTAATGACTTTATGAATCTTTTCCTATATGTTTTGGGTGAGGGAAATTATTTAGTTTTATTTCAGGGGTATTTTTAATCATCTCTATCCAAAAAAAATTATGAAAACATAAATGGAATATTGTGAGTTATAGAGAAGTGTATAAGTTGTTAAGAAGGGTAATTTTCTTATATTTAATATTGATAAAGAATGTTTTTTATATGGAAATACATTATGTGAACCTTGTGATTCCCAAAAAAAGAGTTAATAATCACGTGAATATCATATTTCTCAATTTAATTTTCATCTTAGAAGCATGAAGATTTATAGAAACAATTATGAGTACTACGGCTGTGATGGAATTAGAATATATATTACTAAATTATCAATGAATGGTTTGAATTTCCAACATATTAAAGTCTAATGACAATTACATAAGGGGATTATTCATCATTTTGTAATGCCAATGTAAAAATGATAAGACATATCCATCAATTTTTCAGTGGGACTACTAGAGTCATCTATAGGTAATAATGAAAATTGGGTTATTGATGATCAAGTAACTAAATCCCCATATTTAATTCCCTTTTAAGATACTCAGTTATAGGTCATCTTTCATAATCATATCCTTAGAATATAATCATGTTAAATGGAGTTTCCCATTCCATTTTATTTTATCATTTTAACATGTTCACTTATAGTTATTATAAGGTCCTTAAGAAGTCATTGGGAACCAGATTAAATAATAGTATGAATTTTCATCTTCATTCTCATGAAAATCTATAGAAGTAAATTTTCAACATAGAGACATTATTTATTCTTTTTCAATGGATTACCAGAGAATTTGGGATAAATATCTTCAAAAATTAAAAGATCATGTAGATGAAAAGATATTTATGGGGCCAAATTTTAGTAGAGGAGGATACTGAGAAAGTGAAAATGATTCACCAGAATTTGAGAACATATTAGAGTAGGATGAAAATTATGTTGATAATCGGAGAAAAGATCATTCATGTATGGTAGGTGAATTGGTTGTCTTAAAATATATCCATGGAAAAGTGTTATGAATTTTGGAATGAAGGGATAGATAAGCAAATGGTTTATTAGACCATATGACACCCATGAGAATGTTTGATCAGTTATCTATCGAGCATCCTTACCTTTGAGTTTATCCAAGGAACAAAATTTTATTCATGTTTCGATGTAAAGAAATTATTTGTAACATTCATCTCATGTTTGAGCCCTATATTTTTTTTGCTAGAAAATAACATTTCCTATGAGGAAATTTTTATTTGGATACTTGAACAAATATTAAAAGTATTATAGAATAATTTAATTCACCAGGTTATGGTTTTGTGGAGAGATAATATGGTTGAAGAAGTAACATGGGAATATAAACATTTTATGAGGGAAAGGTATCCCAACGTGTTTAATAACTGAATAAAAATGGACAGAATAAATTTATAAAATGTGAGAGAATGTGAAACCTAGGTACTGATAAAATAATTTTTTTCATATGTATTAGTATTATTTAATTAAATATTTTAATTCATTATAAATATGTTCTGTAATTGCAAAAAAATGTGAAATATTTTAATTAAACTAATTTATTTTATAATTATATTTAAAAGAATAATGTTAAAAATTATATAATTTAAAATTGATACAAATAATATATGATTTTAATTCATAATGTGAAAAATTATCTAATGATGAATTTTTCATAATATTATGAAAATACCGATTTCCCAATGAAAATAGAAAATATTGATTTTTATTTCAAAATGAATATTATTTTAAAGTATTTAAATGGTAAATTTTTTTGGATTCATTTTAAATATTAATTATTTCCATTTGATTAAGAAAATAAAACTATTCTTTCTGTAAAGGATTGCATTCATGAAATTCGTATATATACATTTTATATAAAAAACAACATTTTTTCAGAAAACTATTTTTCATTGAGTTTTTTGAGTTTAAATTTAAATTCAAATCTAAAAATTTTATGTTTTAATTTTTAAAAATGGATTTATTATTAGAAATTAGAGAGTAAAAATATATTAAATAGGTTCACTATCAGGCAATCCTCTAAGGAGTTGTTATCCTTAGAGAAGCTGAATCTCAGACAGAAATATGCGAAGGTCCTAAAACACGATGACAACTCTAAATGGGAATCATCTACTGCGGAGGAAGTCATATATCATGGGTATGGTGAGGGGTATGAATTCTATGACATGTAACCGGTTTTACTGTGTGTTTTCTTATTCCATGCACTTTCCTTTTCATAATAAATGGTTAGAGGCTTTACCTCTGACTGAGCTTTCCTGGAAATTTACTGATAACGTTTCATCCATAATATTTTAAGGTTTTGTTAGGGGATCCTTTAATTAAATATTTAAATGATTATAACCATTATAATATTTCATTTAAAGAAAATTCAATGATGCAACACTTTTGCTGATAAAAATTTTTATTTTTTAATATTGTTTCTTCGTGAGGACATGTTATAAAATAAATAGACATTTTAAATATAAAATATTTATCTTCATTATTTTAATTTATTTTAATATTTATGTATGAAATAATTACATTAAATATTTTCACAACACAGATGCAATAATTATTCAAATATTTAAAAAATAAAACAAATTATAATAAATATTCTAAAATAACTATAATTTTATATAATAAATATGATACATGGATTTTATATATGAATCCGACATGATTTGGGAATAATATAATTGTTTTTTGGAATCTGACTGGTTGTATGGATGTTTGTTAGGTCAAAGTAATGAATAGTATCAAATTTAAAAATAATGATATTTAAAAAAATTAATATATTAATAAATTATTGATGTAGAAAAAATATTAAATATGGACATGGTGGATAGTATTTGGTATGAAAATTCATCTCTTATGAAGGTATAGGATATTTGGAATCATTTTTCCCTAAAATATTTTTAATATATATATATATATTAATATTTTGAGAAACATCAAGAGTTCCCATCCACCCTTTTATAAATGGAAACCTATTCTTCTAGATACAAAAAAATTAAAATAAAATTTATTTAATCCAATATATTACATAATCATTTCCTAAATTCCATCCTTATATTTTAGAGGTATTTTTTGGGTAATGTATAAAGCTTTTTTCCCTTAAGATGTTACGGAAAGGAAGATTTCTCTATTACAGGTATAGTTTTTATCTGCATATCTTAGTTTTGTTTATTCATCCACAGCTATCAATCATTATATTGAAATGAAGAAATAATAAATATAGTATACCACATTACATATATTATATTATTTTAATATAATCCCCAAAAATCATTTTCCTCTTTCATCAAATTGGATACAAAATCATCATTCATGTGTGTGGAAGATTACCATCTTGTGAACAGATGCCATTCATTTTCCATTATCACCAATCATATCCAGATATAATGATTTAATTAAAATTTTATATGAAATTATTGACATATTTATCATTCTAAAAATAAAATATATCATTTATGTTCTTAGCTTTCCATGCACATAAAAATGATAATGTTTATCATGGGTACATTTGGACTACCAACTCAACATAGTGATGTGTTTTGTTTTTTATCATCATATCTCATGTAAAATATATACATATTTATACATATATATATATATAATTAATATGATATTATGATCATTATATTATGATAAAATCATACTTACATTTTTTACCTGATGAACTTTGAAAAATGAATATCTTACTCATGCATATGTATGACCTACTATCTCTATGACTGTAAAGTAGTTCATTTTTCATAACCATATGTAATTATTGAATTTTATTGTATAATTCATATATAAAAATGAAAATAATTTTATTATTATTAATTTATATATGGTGTAATAATTATCTCTCTTATCATAGTCAACATACCTATTTCGTTTTGGATATATCAACTGAAAACTATGAAAACATCAGATGTAAACCTAAATAATTATTTAATTAATTTAACATGGTATTAAGTGATTAAAAATGAATGGTAAACCTGAAAATATATCAAAATAATGTATATAATCAACATGATATTATTATTTAGGATGAAAAAGATCTTATGTGATGTGTCAGATCTGATGTAGGAGATTTTCATTTAAAAAACCACTTTTAGCATTCCTCTTTTTTTTTCAAATGTTATAAAAGATTTATTTTTTTGACATATATGGGATATGTGGATTTTTTAAACGTCATTACTCTTTAGTTCATTGATGTTTTGTTTATATTTTTATATATTTATTTTTAAATCAAAATGATTTCTTTATGATGGGATTATTTTTTGATTTTAAAATATATTTTTAAAAGAAACTGGTATTTTGATATCAAAAAGTGATTTAATAATTAATATAAAAGAGTTTTTTACATGTATTATGATGATATAGTGAAAAAATATAAAATATTCTTCATGATTTGGTATATTATAATTATACATGATAATGTGGTCTCCCAGATAGCCCCAAGTAAGACCAATATATGTTATATAATGGGGTAAACCAAATAGTAATGGGTGATCCCATTACAGCTTAAACGATAGGTGTTCCCATATATATATCTAATGAATTAGATAATGTACCTTGTATTTTGAGTAAATAATGTGGAATTTTTAGAAGGGTTCAAATTATGGATTTTATTGGGATCTAATTATATCTCACATAGGTTTTAAAAGGGTTATGATCATGATTCTAAAATTCTAAAAGGGTTTTTGTTTGATAGATATGAGATTAAATGATTTTATTTGAGAAAATTGTGTGTTTATTTTCATGTGAAAGTGAGTTAATTTTAAATCACAATGAAAATTGAGAAAAATTTAAATATTATATAGATATTCATGTTTTTCACTCGACTAACAGGTTTCCTCTTTTTATGTATCTTATAGAGCTTTTTGTTCACATCAATTATTTTGTGGATGTTTTTTATAGAGTTAAAGGCTGAATAAGGACAAGGATGAGATCCAGATGGTAATTGTGAAGATTTATTAAAAAATATACAAAAGTATTTTAAAAAAATTGTCTGTTTTGAATTGTGGATACTGATTATAATTGTTCACATGTAATGTGTGAGTTTACATTAATGGATTTTTTCCTAATCATCTACAACTCTAAACTAAAAAGATCCTCAAAAGGTAAAATTGATTTGTAGTTAAAAAAAATTCAATTATGTGGGGGGGGGGTGTTGTCAGAAAAACCTCAATCAAGAAATTAATCCCAAATATAAATTCCATATAGTAGTCCCTATATTGCCTCTCAAAGAGGATGCAATTTTAGTTACAAAAAAATCACATATTAATTTTTTGTTTTTTGTAGGAAGATAAATTCTATGGATATGATTAAATTTTTTAAATAAGATTACAAATATAAATAAAATACAATAAAAATGAAGTGTAATACAGATAATTAATTATAAATTAAATGGTTTTTGATTGATAATCGAAATAGTAGTTATGAAAAGCTTAAACCGCTCAAACACTCCCATATTCATTGTTTAAAATGTTTTAATAATTTCATTTCTAAATTCAAATCAAAATACCTATAGATAAACACCTTATTTTTCAAGGATATCATATAAACACCGCAATGTTATTGTTTTCTCTCCTATATAAGTGATTCAATTTCTTGAATGCCATCAATCAATCAAACATATTTGAGATCACCATAATGAAAAGAAATAGCTCCTCAATGAGATTTATATAGTGAATGAAATCATTTTATATAATATAATGAACTAGAAACCAAAAAAATTAAAATGGGTTAGGGAAATAAATAACCATTTTCATTTAAAACATATAAGTTCATTATAATTTTAGTAATGATTTTATAATAAGATTGCTACTTGAAAGAGAGATATTGTTGGTTGTGGAAATAAACATCCACTTGGTTCTTATCCTCACAGTACCTAAGAAACTCCCATTATTTAAATTAATACAAAAGTGAATAAAATCATCATCAACAACACTAAATCATCATTTCCCTTTCTCTTTTAATCCAAACTTATGACATTAAAAGATTTTGAGCTGAAAATTTAAAGAGGAGTAAGATGTCTACTATCTAGTTTATATCCATCCAATTATGGATCCATTTTCTTCCACTTCTTAGCCAAATATCTTTTGAGTTTCTTCTATAGAGCTATTCAAAAATGAATTATCAGACTACGTACATATATCTTTTATTTTTTACATGTTTTGTAAAATTTATAGATAACTTATTGAGGATCAAATATTATTCCTGAAAATACTTTCCAACATCCACCACTTTGTATCCTGAATATTTAAGTGTTATAATCTAATTTTTCCCTGAAACATTATATAAATGTGTTAATTTAAGTCATAATTCATCTCAATCTAGAATCACCTAAATTAGAGGCTTTTATTACGATTTATTCAATATATAATTAGGTGGTATGACTTATTTCAGCCAAAAAACATTTCCACATTAAGTGATTTATTTAGTTCCCATGAAGTTATACTAAAAAAATGGCCTAATTAACAATATTTTATATCAAGATTATAGGATTACTAAAAAAATAACTACCCAATTTGGATCAGTATGCAAAAATTTATGCATAAAATATAGAATTTACTGAAAATACATAAAATTATACTATTGAACAACTTTTTATTTTAACATCAAAACAAACCTAAAATAAAAAAAATGCAATTGAGCATAAAAAGGGAAATATTTGGGGTATAAACCATTTAAATATACATTAAAAAAATTTAAATTTTATCTATATCATGAGAATATGTAATCCAAAAGGATACGTCATTACAAAATTCATGAAACATTCATTTTTATAAATCCATAATAGAATTTGGTTTCATAAAGAATGAATGTGATCCTTGTGTCAATAAATGGTCTACTGGGAGTGCAATAATTATATTAACAGTACATCTTGGTGAAATATTACTCATTGGAAAAAAATATCAATCTTACATTTTCTTAAATAAATTTTTAATGAATAAATATCTATTATGTAATAGTGTGAGGTAGCATATATTCTTGGGATCATGATCGATCATGATATATCCAAGATATTTCTCAACCTATTTCAAATTTCATACATTGACAAGATATTAAAAAGATTTAGTATGGAAAAATCCAAAAGGGGATTGTTACTAGTGTTGCATGTAATTACTCAATCCAGGAATATGTACCTTTATACAACTCAGGGAAAAATAGAATTGAAAGGATTCTTTATGTATTAATGGTTGGGTTAGTCTGAAATGTTATACTGGGAACTAGGATTGATTTTTCCTATACATTATATATGGTAGGAAGATATCATATTTACCAATGTGACCTTAATTATATGGAATTTATGATAGACCTTTTTTATATGTTGTGTAGTAGTGATATATTCTTCATCTGTAGAGGATATAAGGGACTAGTCATTAGAGGATACATAAATTCTAGTTTCAAAACTGATCAAGATAGCATGATGTCACAAATAGGATGCATACTCACATTTAATGGAGGCATGTTGAGCTAGGTGACCTTTTTGTAGTTTGTGATTATTGATTCTAACAAATATTCTGAGTATATTTCATCTTTGTTTATAGCTAAATAATCAATATGGTTTCACAACTTTTTTAAATATCATGACATGATACTTATCTGTAATGATCATAACACACTATACTATGATAATACTATATTTTTGGCTCTCTCAAAAGTACCCAGGACACATTAGTAGGACAATCACATACTTTAGGAGTACTATCTCTTGAATTATTTTTCACATATCTGTTACTTATTAGTGAGTAGTATTTACATGGATTAAAATGTAACATACCCATTTACTAAAGCATTAACTCAACAAAAATATTATTATCATGTGATGTCTAGTGTAATAAAGGTCACATGAATTATCTCTCCACCAAGTAGTAGTTTTTTGTAGTTGGTTTCTGTTAGAGTTGGTGTCTGGAAAACCAACTGTTTATTCTTTGATTACATGAATGATCACTTATTATATTTTTTTATTATTCTACATGACTATAATATAAGAATGTCCTGGAATATTTTTTGCATTAATAAGGCATGATAGATCCCCGCAATGATGAGAACCTTGAAATTATATAATAATATTCATAAATAATGTTCTATGGTTGGATAACATACTATGAGAGGACACATAGTATACATACCATCATGTTCGAGTACTCATAAGGAAATGAGACTCTCTATCATGGTGTTTGCAATTGGTAATCTCCAAGATTGGAGATTATGAGAATAGACCCACCGGTTGTAATTCCACATGACTTGGTGTAATCAGACATTTCAATCTACGAGCATGTGTAATGGTCCATTGAATGGAAGATTATCATTTACTCATGTCATGACTCATGCACATAGATTTTCTAACGAAAACTGGCATGAAGACAGTTGGTGGGAATTATGGTATGTTGGGTGCGTCACGAATGACATGTTGTTAATGGATAAGTCTAGAAGAATTTGTCCCTTCCATTTTTATGGAAGCAGATATCTCTATCCCTTGGATATAAATAGAACTGTCGCCAAAATTCCATGGACATGGTGTTATGAATAGTTTATTTCTGGAATTCAAAGAATGACGGATCAAGAAAATAGGTTTATGACAATTCCACGAAACCTTCTTGATGAGATATTGAGACAAAGGGATTAAATTACATGGTAAGAGTTCCTGTTAGGTGACACGTCAATGCATCGTCAACTTATTTCTCTTGGGTTCCTTGAACCATTTCTAGACATTAATCTTGGAAATTAGGGAAGCCCATCTAATGCCAACGAGCTGAGGCCTAGAGGGTCACACACTAATTTAATCCAAGTACCTCAAGTAGAATAAATATTATTCATGCATGTGGTTTAATAATTATTCAAGGAATCCTAAATTGTATTATTGTTGGAGGAAGAATAAAATGAAAACAAGATAAACATATAGTGTACATTGAATGTAGACCCCGTGTAGTTTTCATTTTGGAAACAAAATGAAAGTCAAGTACACGCCCTGTATTAATGATTACACACCGTGTAGTTTTCCAGTCGAGATTTTGAGGAAATAATATTGTTTTATTAAATTATATTTATTATAATCAGTGTGGGCGCATGTCAAGAAATTAATGATTCGAAATGGGGGTTTTCAATAAGAGTTAATGAATTAAATAAAATGTGTAATGAATTTATTTATTTTCATAACTCTATAACGCATGTCAAGGAATTAATGATTTGACATGGGGGTTTTCAATAAGAGTTAATGAAATAAATAAAAACGTAATGTGTTTATTTATTGTCATACCTCTATAACCTCAAACACGATTATAAATATCCGCACAACCCCAAAATTTTTACCTAATCTTTGTTCACAACAAATCTTGTTAATTCTCCCAAGGCCGAAATAACTCCTTCCTCCAAGAACTCCCTCAAGACTAAGATAGATCCTCCTCCATCAGATCAAGGAGATCTAGGGGTAACAACACAAGAAAAGGATTTTCCATACTAGTACCCGTAGATTCCTTTGCTGACGTCCAGAGATACATGGTGCATGTGTGGATCACTGGTAGAGAAATTCTTCACTTGGATTCTGTGTCGCAACGACGAATCATATCAGAACATGATAAGAAATATCAAAAAAGAAAGAATGCCATAAAATATAATTCTTTTATATTAATTAAATTAATTATAATAAACTTATGTTGATGCTCCTTTTGTGGTTCTGGGACTATTCTTCTTCTTTTTATATTTCTGTGATTCGATCCATGGAGTATGGAATTTATCATCATATTGATCCAGGATTGATCATTGCTAATGAAAAAAAACCAAGTGGGCACATCCACCCATGAGATTCCACTGCGCCTGTTACCTTAAATTGGTATCAGAGCGAGGTTAAAATGTTGATTATAGTTATTTAATGATCGTTGATAATTTATACATTTATATTTGATTCAATTCAAGATAAATCATTCTATAAAAATGAATGAAAGAGATCTATTCTTGATACTTCATTTCACTGTTAACATCAAAGAAAAAAGATTTTAATTTTAATTTTTTTTAAATAAAAATGATGAACTCATCCGGAGGAGCCACTCATTCTATCAGTACAACAGAGGAATGAAAAACATGTAATGAAATATACACGTTGTGTACTTAAGTTCAACGAACCGGTACTGGTCCGCCAAACCATGTCGAGTGAATTGACCACACCTAATCTTTTATTACACCGTGTTGACCAGAACTGAATGGTTTGTGGAAACCAGAATACACGACGTGTATGCTAAATCAACACGCCGTGTAGTCCAATCTGGCCCAGGAGAAACCGTGTACATAGAGAATCCATGTACCGAATACACAAGATTTCCATTCCGGTAACCACGTAACAAGGTAGTACACACCGTGTTAGATTAATCTACATGCCATGTACTCTAAAATTTCCAAAGTATAGAAAAAATGCCAAATCCCATGTTGTGTACTTTGGATAAAGGGTGAAAACAAATACACACCGTGTAATATATCCTACATGTTCTGTACTTTCCAGAAATGGAATTTCAGAAGGTTTCTTCCATAGTAGAAAGACCCATACAAGGAATATAGATGAGAATAATCTCAAGGTAATTATGAAAGGAATTTAAGATAAATAATTGATTAAATATAAGATCATAATTAATTGAATTAAAGTGAGAATTATCTTAAATAATATAATGACTAAAATAATTTGAATACAAAATATTCGTAAATGTCATTGCATGCTATGGATGATCATGTTCTAGAACAAGGACCATTTGTGTGTGTATGGTTTCATTTAAACTTGTTGGTCTGCGAGCCATATTCTAATAAAATGTAGGGTCATTGTGTTCGTGTTTTCTTTAATGTAAACCCCATGTAATAGAGGATTTACTAAGCCAGAGGGGATGGTTCAAAATTTAAAGCAGAGGCGAAACCAACCTAAGAATATATAAAGGTGGACAGGTGGGAGCTGGAAAAAACAATCCATCGTGTTCAAGGTGTTTTTTCCTAGGTCAGGGTTAGCTTATCAAAACTGCTAGATAATCTAACCAATAGAAGCTCATGATCATGCCATATTATTTTAATATTATCTGATTTCATGGTTTATATATTATGTATGTGTTGACTTTATCAAATAGTTATTGAAATAAACAATCATTCAAAGATGGAAAAAAATAAAAAATAGACTCTGCATAAACATTATCATAACATGGTTAATCAATTAAGAAATCATCACTTAATGTTAATAAGCATGTTATAATGTGAAACTATGCATAAAGGATTAAAATCTATCACATACCATACTATGTCAGACCAAGCCTTCTGTTAATTGATTATGGGAAAGACTCAATAAAAAAATGTGTTTGACCAACCCTTGTTGGGACACATGCTTTTATAAAGGATGATTTTATGAATGTTTCAGGTTGACTTAAATATTTTAAATCAATAGGAGTAGACCTTACTAGAATTGTTGTAAAATGGAGGTAGGTTTTGAGGAAATCAATGTCAGGAATTCAGGATTGGGGAATCCACTCTACAGATCAGGGAACTATAAGCTCATAGTTGGCAAAGACTCGCCTGCCTAAATACCGTTAAATAGCTTGACCAACCCTTGTTGGGGTTATGCAAAGGGGAATATGGATCCTTAACACTAGAATGTCATAGAAGCTAGAGATTACATGTTCAATGGTGAGGGACATTGGGACTTGATAAAATAGTGGGAGACTTAATAATTTTTTTTTATTTATCATAAAATGTAATCTAGAAAGTATTGATACATCTCGTCTTTTAATTTGTAGAATCAATATAAAAAATAGGTCAACCAAATTTTTCCTCAGATCAATTCTGGAAAAAGATAATATCCTCACCAGAAGTATCTTCCGGGAATGGTTTAGGCACCTTCAGGTTATCCTATGCTATGAAGGAAATTTTTTACATACTGGAGACCTCACTTCCTAATTTTTCTACCCAAGGTGCATGTGATGAAGATTTCCTGGTCTATGATCATAATTTGAGCAATGCACTCAATTTTTAATGTTTGATGATGTCATCAATGTCTAGTGAGATCATGGTGTCTCATGAAGACATGGATACCTATAGCAAGCTCGAGCACCACCGTGGTCTATACCAGGAGAGAGAAATACAAGAATGGTTTGATATCTTCAAGGCTATACTTCAGAGAAATCATGGAGACGGTGCCCTAGTTGATCCTCATGTTGTCAAGATCATTGGCTACATTGAGCGCTTGGAGGATCTAGGGTTTAAACTCCCCAAATAACTGGGTATCGATCTCATTCATGCATCACTCCCCTATATATTGTCAATATTTTTTGTAAAATTCAATATGAACAACATTGAGAAGTCCTTATCTGATCTTCCTATCATCATTCTCCAAGTGGACAATGATATGAATTGTGAAAATCCTGTTTTCCTTATGGTGAAGAAAGGGAAAGGGAAGGCGAAGGTCATTAAGCCCAAAGATTCTTTAAGGCCTACCAAGAAAAGGAATATCAAGGGGGGGGGCATGAGAATAGGAGGCTATTTGTTTGACATGTTGCAAGAAGGGCCACTGGAAGAAAAACTGCAACCATCCAAGAAAGCATGGGGAAGCTTCAGGTGTGGTTGTTATTGAATTAAATCTATCTATTTATACAAAATGGGTATTAGATACTGGTTGTGGTGCTCCTATATGTATCCAAATATAGGAACTAAGTATATTTAGAAAGACTGAATAAGGTGAGGTGGATCTGCAAGCAGGCAACGGATCCAGACTCACTCATGTAGCTATCGAAGACTACCACCTCATGCTGCCGACTGGGATGTTCATGGTTTTAAAACAATGTTATTATGTACCCTCTCTAACCAAAAACATTATTTTTTTATCCAGATTAGATACTGATGGATTCATCTTCATGTTTGGAAATGAATGTTTCTACTTTTATAAAGATAGAATTTGTTTTTTAGGGAACATTCATGTAATGGTCATTATGTGTTAGACTACACAAACCAAGTAATGGAAATCGATAAAAAAGTTAATTCATATGACTCGTACCACACCCTTCTTTGTAATCAGTAGCTAGGTCATTTCAATGAGAGACGTTTGAAAAAATTACATCAAGATGGGTATTTATATTCTTTCAAACTAAAACCACTTGGTTTATGTCATGCGTGTCTACAGGGTAAAATAACCAAATCCCCATTTAGTGGGAAAGGTGAAAGGGCTAAATACCTTCTAGAATTAGTTCACATAGATGTGTGTGGACTATTTCCAGTTGAAGAAAGGGGTGGGTTCTTGTACTTCATAACTTTTACTGATGATTTTAGTAGATATTGGAATATTTACTTAATGAGGTACAAGTCAAATTCATTTGTTTGATTCAAAGAATACAAGAATGAAGTTGAGAACACACTTTGTAAGATGAATAAGAATCTCCGCTTAGGCAGAATATGAGAATATCTTAATCAGGACTTCATTGCTTTCTTATGGATGTTTGGGATTCTATCTCCACTCACTCCTCATTACACTCCTCAATGGAATTTTGTATGTGAAAGAGGGAACTACACCTTTATAGACATGGTGAGATTAATGATTAGTCATACAAGTCTTTAATTATCCTTTTGAGGATATGAATTAAAAAAATTAGCACACATAATAAACCAAGTGATGACTAAATCGATAAATTGTTTCAATACGAGTTATGGAGTAGACACAATTCATGTTATCATATTTACATGTGTGGGGTAGCGAAGCATTTGTTAAGGCCTCTTCAGGTAACAAACTTGCACCCTGAGGCACAAAGTGTACCTTTATAGGATATCCCAATGAAAGAACAGTATATTAACAATACAAACCCTCAGATAAAAAGGTTACAGTGGAACGAAACAGCATATTCTTTGAGAGGGACCACATCTTCAAAAGAGATAGTGGGAGTGAGATAGACTTCGATGAAGTTGAGGATCATGATACACATGAGTTGGTACAAGAACAGATTCCACAATGCCTCGTGGAAGAACAATATATTCCAGATACACAAGAACTGCGTAGGAGCATGGTAGATGTGAGTGAACAGAATGATATGTTTTTCTTGTCACCGAGGCTGGTGACTCATTATTGGTTGAAAATGATGATCCTCTTACTTATAATAAAGCATTTGAAGGCACCGACATTGCCAAGTGGAAAGAAGCCATTAATTCTGAAATGGATTCCATCTACCAAAACCAAGTATAGATTTTGGTATATCCTCCAGTGGATGTAAATCATATTGGTAATAAATGGGTATTCAAGAAGAAACTGGACATGGAGGGTCAATTCATCATGGATAAGGCACGACTGGTTGCATAAGGTTTTAGACAACATCAAGGAATTGACTATGATTAATCCTTTTCAGCGGTTGGGATGCTGAAATCCATCAGAATACTATTGTCCATTGCTTCTTACCATGACTATGGAATTTGAAAAATGGATTTCAAAATAGCATTCATTAATGAGAACCTCCAAGAAGATGTCTAATGACACAACCTGATGGTTTTATGACACCAAAGGATACCAATAAGGTATGAAAGTTGAAAAATCCATTTATGGGTTACAGAATGCATCAAAATCATGTAAAATTCGTTTTGATGAAGCCATAACGGAATTTGTCTTTGTTAAGGATGAATGCGAGCCTTGTATCTACAAAATGTTTAGAGGAAGTTCAGTCGTTTTCCTAATAGTATATGTTGATGACATATTACTAATTGTAAATGAATTACATGTATTTCAGTCAGTTACGGCATGGTTGGATATTTTATTCTCTATAAAAGACTTGGGTGAGGTAGCATATATTCTAGGTATCGTGATCCATCATTATATATCCAAGAAAATTATAGGCCTGAGTCATAGTACATACATTTACAAGACACTGAAGTGATTCAGTGTGGAATAGTCTAAGAGGGGATTCTTTCCAGTGTCACATGGAATTCATCATTCCATGATAATGTGTCCTCAGACACAAGAGGAAAGAATGAAAATGGCAAGGATCCCTTATGAATTCGTGATTGGGTTAGTCATGTAATTTTTGCTATGTACAAGGCTAGATGTTGCTTATGCATTAAGTGTGTTAGGAAGATATCAATATGATCTAGGAGATAACCTTTGGATGCAAGTCAAGACTGTCCTTAATTATCTGAGCCATACAAAGGATATGTTCCCTGTTTATGGAGGAGATGAGGAATTAGTCATTAGAGGACATGTATATGCTAGTTTCCAGACAGATCAAGATGGAATGAAGTCCCAGAATGGATACACCTTCAGTTAGAATAGAGGTGCAGTGAGCTGGAAGAGCATAAAGAAATGAGTGGTCGCAGATTCAACAGCAGAGTCCAAGTATATCACAGCTTCTGAGGCATCTAAATAAGTATTATGGATGCGAATATTTGTCTAAGAGTTGGATGCAGTACCTAGCAGTAAAGATCCAATCACACTGTATTATTATAAGACTGCAGTGGTGGCACTTCGAAAAGAGCCAAGCTTGCATCAGTAGACAAAGCACATACTTCAGAAGTATCATTTCTTGAGAGATTTATCTCAGAGAGGTGAAGTTTCAGTAAGTTGTATTTCTATAGAAGACTATGTGGTGGACCCCTTGACTAAAGCCTTGACACAGCGGAAACATGATCATCATGTGAGGTCTAGCGGACTAAAAGTCGGAGGCAATTGGATATATTACACTTGGGAGTTTTTTAGAGTTGGTTTCCTGAGAACCAACTGTTTATATATTGATTTCATGAATGCACACTTATTATATATTGTTCATTGTTCTGCATGACTATAATATAATAATGTCCTAGAATATTTATTGCATTGATAAGGACATGGAAGATCCCCGCTCTGATGAGAACCTTGATATAGTATAACAATATTCTTAAATAATTTCTTATGGTTGGATGACATACTATTATTGGACACATAGTATATAGACCGTCATGTGAGAGTACTCATAAGAATACAAGACTCTCTCTCATGGAGTTTGTGCTTGGTAATCTCCACGATGGGTGATTATGAGAAGAAACCCACCAATAGTAATTCTACATGTCTTGGTGTCGTTGGACACTTCTATCTACGAGCATGTGAAACGGTCCTTATATTGGAATATTATCGTTAACTCATGCCCTATCTCGCGCACTTATATTTTCCGATGAAAATGATAATGAAGAAAGTTTGAGGGAATTAGGGTACATTGGGTGCGTCACGAATGACTTGTTGTTAATGGATAAGTCATAGAAGCATTTGTCCCTTCCATATTTATGAAAGTAGATATCTCAGGGCGTTTGATTGAAAAAGAACTATTGCCGAAATTCCATGGAAATGGTGTTACACCGAGTTTATTGCTGGAAGTCAATGAATGACGGATCCAGCATATAGGTTTATGACACTGCCATGAAACCTGCTTGATGATATATTGATACAAAGGGATTAAATTACAATGTAAGTGTTTGTATGAGGTGACACGTCAATGTGACGTCAACATATTTATCTTTGGTGCTTTGAACCATTGTATGACAGTAATATTGGAATATATGCAAGCCTGCATAATGCCAATGAGAAAGATTCCTAGAGGGTCGCACACTGAGTGTATCCAAGTATATCAAGTATATTAATGATTATTCCCGCATGTGGTTTAATAATTATTTAAGGAATCCTAACTCATTTTAATTTTGGAGGATGAATAAAATGAAAACAATTAATACGCGACGTGTATATTGAATGTACACACCGTGTAGTTTTCATTTTGGATAGGAAATGAAAAACAAGTACATACTATGTATTAAAGATTACATGTCGCGTAGTTTTCCAGTCTGGGTTTTGAGGAAATAATACCATTTTATTAAATGATATTTATTATAATCAACGTGGGTGCATGTCAAGGAATCAATGATTCGACATGGGGGTTTTTAGTAGAATTTAATGAAATAAATAAAATTCGTAACTCATTTATTTATTGTCATTACTCTATAACACATGTCAAGGAAATAATGATATGACATAGGGGTTTTCAATAAGACTTAATGAAATAAATAAATCGCGTAACACGTTTATTTATTGTTATAACTCTATAAACTCATAACCAATTGTAAATATCCTCACAATGGAAAAACTTTTCCCTAGTCATTGTTAACAATAAACTTGGAGAATTCTCTGAAGGCCGAAAGAAATCCTTCCTCTAAGAATGATCTCAAGACCGAGAGAGATCCTCCTCCATCGAATCAAGGCGATCTAAGGTGGAAAACGCAAGCAAAGGCTTCTCCACACTGGCACCTGATGATTCCTTTGGAAATGTCCAAAGATACAAGGTTCACGTGTAGATCACTGCTAGAGGAAGTTTGCACTTTTCTTCTGCGATGCAATGACGAATCAAAGCGGAACGTGATCCAAAATATCAATGAAGAATGAAATCCATAAAACGTACTTTTTGTCTGTTAATAAAATTAATTATAATCAACTTGTGGCGATCCTCCTTTTGTAGTTCCATGACAATTATTTTTTTTTGTCTATTTCTATTATTCGATACGTGGAGTCTGGTATTTATCATCAAATTGATCCTAGATGGATCACTACTAATGACAAAAATCCAAGTGGGCACATCCACCCACGACTTTCTGCTGCGCCTGTGACCTTCAGTATCCTATGAACAAATTTTTTTACTCTGATTACATGTATATTAAATGTATTGAATATTAATAAAACATCATATTTCAAATTTTTATTTATTTCATATAACTCTAATTTAATAATTTCCTAGAGTATATTTCATATTTATAATATCATACATATTCCCCACTATGATGAGAACCAAGAAGCGACATGATGATATTCTTAAATATAGTTATGTAGTTGGATAATATATTAGTATGGTAAAAAAAATATACTAACATTATGGTGTGAGTACTCGTATGTATATAAGAATTGTTCTCATTAAAATTTCACTTTGTAATATCCAAATGAGAGATTATGAAAAAAAACCATCCAGTATTAATTCTGAATGATTTAGTAACATCTTATATTCATATCCCCAATAATGTATAGGGGTCTACCAATTTTAATATTATAATTAATTTATGTTATGACAAGAACACTTATATTTTCTACTGAAAACCATGATCCCATATTTTCCCTAGTGAGGTAGGGTATGTTGGGTGCAAGATAATTGATGTTTCATTAAGGGATATATAGCGTAATGATTTTCTTGTTCCATATTTATAGAAGAATATATCATGATCATTTGATTTTTATAGAATCATCCCTCTAAATTCCATGTCCATGGTGTAATTAAATATTTATTTTAGATTTTAAATGAATAAATTATTAATTAAATAGTTTGGGGAAACAAATATGCAACCTACATGACGTGATATTAAAAAAAATTATATTAGAAAATTAGTGTTCGAATTTTCTTGTTGTTGTTGCAACATTATATTGTTTATATTTTGTGACATGACACATTTCCATACGGTAATATTGGACATTAGGAAACCCACTTAATGATAATGGGAATGAATCCTAGAGGGTCACACACTATGTCTTCCAATGATCATGATTACATTATATTTTAATTTCATTAATAAAATAAATATTATTCTCCAGAATAAGAAATAATTTTTTTTCATGTTTTATCGATCACAATTATTTATTGATGAATAAAATTCTTAATATATATTTGGATTCCAAATAAATTATATTGGTGTTCAAATAGGCCATGACTATGCCCGGTGAAAAATATTAGTTAACAAGTTGGTTAAAGAATATTATTCATTGTGAATGTTTGAATGTCATAAATAATAATTATAATATTAATGTTATTAATATTATTATTATACATAAGGATTATTAAAGGTTATTATATTATTTAATGGACATCGTGAAATTAAATAATTATTATAACCAAAATACTTGATCTATAAATAATTGGTGGTGTTTATTGTGTAGCATGTCCTATCGAAAAAAGATAATCATTTTCAAAATGAATTATCCTTTGACCCCTCCATATCACTCGATCTCACTAATATGAAATGCAATAGGGATTTCTTCGTAACCAGATGAGTGATCATCACAAAAAAAACTAGAAAATATATTCCTAATGATCGAACCTAAATATCAGTTATCTTTGATTAGAGATTAATGGAGATCAAGTGAATCACCAAAAGATGGATTTTCTCCTTGGATCCTCACAGAGTAAAAAATGAAATTTGAAACGTTATTTTTTATATGGTCAACATCCAAATAGAAAAAATATCTTAAGCCATGGTATTTTATTGTTTTTTGAATTTAAATAAATTAATTATAAATTTTACATGTAGGATACTCACTCCAGGATTTTGGTAACTCATTATTAAAAGAAAATGTAATATAAATCCCCTACATCATTCTTTCATTAAACCTATGATAAAAAAATTTCATCTTGTTGATTTTCCTCAATAGACCTATCGATACATCACTTTGCTATATAATTCAGGGCCCTATCCAGGTGTGTCAAACACATTCCTCATTTATGGAATGATCAATATAATTCATGAGTGGTATTCCTTATCAATAATTATCAATATTGGGAAAATAATACTGATTATAAATAATTCCCAAGTTATTCAAATATTGATCATGGTAAATTAATGTATGTATAAATGATAAAAAAAATTTAAAAACAAGAAAATAAATAATAAATATTAGGGTATTTAAGTTAAATTTAATTTATAATCATCATAAGAAAGATAATATTTCATGCTAAAGTTAATGAATAAAAAATATAACAGATAATGTAAATTTAAATTATTTTCGTAGTCAAATTGATCTTAAAATATCCAAATAAATTATTTGTATAGTTTCATTAATATATTTCCATGATGTCTTATAGAAAAAATAAATGGTTGTTTTTTTATGAAGATAAATTTGATAAAATACCATTAACACATTCCTGAGGAAAATACTCTTTTCACATTCAAATCACATTACAAAACATGATATTTTAAGAATATTAAGAAAAATATTTTCTTTCAAAATAATCATGTAAAATTGTGAAGAACCAATAAAATATATTTGTGGTCATGATGATGGGAATGATTCATTCATACATATAATGTTAAAATAACTATTCCTTCCACATTTTTTGTAATAAAAGTTATAAAGTACATTGTTTGAAAGAGGAAACTAATATTTTTTTTAAAAATATTTTATAAAAATCCAATAATGGGAAAATATTTATTTCAAAAATAACAAAATAATATTAAAATTATTCTTGAAATCATGTTTTTAAAATATGAATTTTGAAGAAAAATGACTTTTGATCGAAGAGGGAAATAAAATTAGATTTTTTAGAAAAGTGTTCTCAATAATTTAAAGTACCAATGAAAGGAAAAAAGTACTATTTATTAAAAATTACATTAATAATGTAAAATAGTATTATAGATGTTTATAATTAAATTATAAAATAATTTCTTTTAATGAAAATTCTTGAATACGCAATATCTAATAAAATAAGATTGTATAATAAACCCTTAAATATATCATAAAGATGAAGTGATAATTAATCAATAAAAATATTATTATTTTTAAATTTTGAATCCAAATAAAAAAATATAAATAAAACTTAATATAATCACAATAAATCAATCACATAATCATATAATATCAAAGAAAATGATGAAAAAATATAACCCAATGAAAAGAAATCGAGTTACCAAATTCTTTACCATGTGGTATAACTCAAGTCATATCAACATGTATTAAAAAAATAATATTAAATATTAAAATAAAAATAATATTTAAGTATTTGTGACATTAAATAAGGGGAAATATATACACCTTATAAAATAATTTATGTTTATCACATTCAAATGTTCCTCAATGAAGGGAAATTGAGACAATGTTTCTTAAGGATTATGAAATTTCTTAATAAACCCCACCTGAAAGAGGGAGAGAATGAATTTGAAGCTAAAATAAAATGAATTAAATTAAAAATGGGTTTTAATATTCAATTATAAGTATAAACAACATGAATGATAAATATTGTGAAGAAAATAACATGTGTCTCAATGAAGGATGTTTTGAGATGAAAATTTTTACCTCACATTTCCCTCTATATGAATGGGATTTAACCTCATGTATAATGGTTTTATAATGTGATGAATATACAATATAAATATATTCCTATTTATAATATCATAAATGTTACTATTATAATATTTTACCCCCTTTTCGTTAATACCAGTTCATTATTTCCATTGTTTTTTGTGTTAACTACATTGTTTTCTCATACAGGATTTTTCATGGAAGTTAAGGTTTTTCAGCATAAGATATAAATCCATCATATATAGATTCAATTAATTTTGTAAATAATTTATTCATACATTTGATTCATTTTTATAATAATTCTAGAAATCTAAACAAAGAATGTGAATCACATCATTTTCTAGAGATAGTAATTCGTACGTAAACCAAAGCTAAATTTACATTACCTAAATAGGTGGAAGTGTGAGGTAGAGGATGATGTATTAATTTTAATAAAATAATAATATTTCATATTTGTTATAAATATTTATTATTTCCATTTTTATGAAAATCCATGTTTTTTGGTGATGGAAAACAAATTACAAGGACTGGTGGGGTGTAGTTCGTCCCACACAAGAGTGGTGTATTTTTTCCCATTTAAAGGTGATTTATATGGATAAATATTATTAAATAAAAATAATATCATCTATTTATTTTGTATATACTACTTTCATTATACAATAGTTTTTAATAAATAATTGAATGTGGAAATAGAATAAGTAAAAAGGAGCACATTGAAGATGATTAGCTTTGCACAGAAAAACCTCATTTGGATTTATTGTTTACAACCCTGGGATTGGCCTTTTGGAAACTCAATAATATATATAATTGGAATAAAAATTTTGGGGATAAAATTTAGAAGGATTTTGTCAAAATAAATGGCTTGTTAGGTTTGAATAAGTGAGGGAAGGGGGTTCCCTTTTATAAATCAAAAGTGCCAATTTTTTAAAATACCAAAAAATAATAAATAATGGGATGTCACTCCCTCTCCATGGGCCTAGAAATTTGTTAAATAAATTATATTAGGTAATTTAATGTTTTTTAACTTCTCCAAGAAAAACCTTGTTTTAATGTGAAAAACCTTATTTTATCCCATTTCACGTTAACTAAGTACTATTATTTTATCTAATTATTGTGACCAAAGATTAATTTGACCTTATAAACAAATAATAATTATGAATATTCTGAATATAGAATCATTTTTATTATATTAAAATCATATAATTTGAATAATTAATCTAAAAAACCTCACAGATCTTGTTGAAAACAAATTTTCAAAATAATTATTTTTCAAGTATAAGATGATATTATATTAACTGTATAACTAATGAAAACCATTAAAGAGATATATATTTATATAGTGAGATATTTAATCTCTTAATTTCATTTAAATGATTATATATTAATTTATATTTTAATTAATTAAAATCCATGAACATTTTGCATTTAATAATATTATCCAGAAAATATTGATTTTAAGACGAAATATTAACTTATACCAAAATTGGGTATAAAAATGATTTAATAGAAATTAATTTTTTTAAATAAAACTAAATAATATTATTATTTACATTTAAATCCATTTAAAATTATAATTTTACATTTAAATTAATTAATTTATTAAAAATAAATGAATGTTTTATGAAAAACTGTTTTTTCACTATTAACAGAAAATTCATAATTTTTAGAATAATACTCAAACAATTCACCATATGGGTATTTACATATTCATATTTTTGAAAAATATTTTTTTTTAAATAAATTTATTTATTATATGTAAATTAATTAATATTACATCATATAAAATGAATTTAAAACCTTATTTGAAGAAAATGTATTTTAAATCATAACATACATTTACAAAAAAAAATATTGATTATTTAATATTAATCAATCAATAAATTGTTATTGTTTAAGACATATATATATATGTATATATATATTTGATTATTTGGTTAATCCTATTCATACCCTCTAATTCCACAGCTAGGTTATATAGATCATATTTAAATAATACATTTCATGGCATGTTTTTTATCGATGTTTCATAACGTATAATCTATTTTTTTTAAAGATGGTGACATGAATTAGACACCCAATTAATTAACAAAATGAATTTATTAAAAAAAGAGTATCATTACAAGAATGATGTGTAAATATCTTACACCAGTATAAATTTGTTGGAGTAAAAACAAAAAATGCCATGAAAACCGTGAAAAATCTCAAGAAGCAAAAATTGGTCGAAAAAAAATTCTATAAACCAGTCCATGATCTCTATAATAAGATTTACTTTCCAATGAGGACTCCACTATGGGGGAATCCATCCGGTTTATAGGGAATCCAATTCCTGCCTCAATACTGACAATTCTCTATCGACTATATTTATTTCCATTAATGTTTGGAAATAAAAACTAATAAATGTTTGGATCAAAAACGTTTTTCCAGTAAAAAGGATAGAATTTCATGAGATAAAAAATTGATCATCTTTAACATAATAATCCAAAGAAAATTTAGAATCACAAGACCATCTATGCAAGGTTCCATCTTATATAATATCATTTATGTTTTAATGTACTAAAAAAAATTATTCTATCAAGCTTCTTCACTTCAAATATTTTTGTTCATATTTTTGTGAGAAAAAATAATGATTAATTTCTTTTTAGAAATTTTACATTATTAAATTTTAAAAAAAAAATTAAAAAAATTAAAAAAATTATTAAGTTGATGATTTCTAATTTATTTTATATGATTAATTTGTAAGATAATAGTATGTAAATACATATTTTATAAAAAACTAACTTGTATTCTTTTAATCACAGTTTCATATTTTTGTTTTCAATTTAGTTGAAAATATAATTATTTAATTTTGATTAATAAATGTTCAATTATGATAATTTTAATTAATATTATGCTTAATTGTATTTTTAGAATCACTTTTAATCTCAAAAACTCATTTTCATGGGAAAGTATTTTTATTTTGTTTTTTTTTATTTTAAAAATAATTTTTTCCACCTATATGGATTTAATATTTTGGATAAGATTTAATATTTGGTTTAATAAAAATTATTTTTATTGAATAATTTATTCTATTTTGTTTCCATTGTGAATATTAACTGGAGATAAAATTCATTACGAAGGTAAAGGCTCAATGTAGTTAACAGGGGACCTAACTAAATAAATAAGTGTTAAATGACTTAAAATATTTAATAATTGCTATTGTATGGTAATACTAAAACCCTATATAATATCCTATTTTAATATTATTAATTTTTGAGAAATATCAATTTTTTAATACATCAATATATATTTATCCTTTAAAAACATTCACGAGTGTACTCAACCACATTCACTGAAGGAAACCACATGTCCTCTCTTCTAAAAACTATAAGAAACTATATGCTCTAAAATGATTCAAAAATAATTATTTATGAAACCTCACCACTTATTATGAGGTACATGTTTTTTCATAATATCATTCTAATATGGTATTAGGTACAATTATAAGTAGGTTCTCTAAATAATAGTTATATATTATTTACTTGTCATTTTGAAGTTTCTATTTCTTATAATTCAAATTAATATATATTATCCATCATAAAATAATAAATATAATATAATTATTATACATTGATATTTTTATGATCAACATACAATTATAATCCAACTTCTTTACCTGAAATAGTAAGTGAAATCTTTACGCATGTGTAAATGTTGACTACCGCTTCCACATAGTGATATGATTTATTTTCCACAACTATTATTTATAGTAAGTGATTATTATGGATTTCATATTTAAATAATATATTTATGAAATATTTATTCTTCTATAATTTTATTATTTAATCTACCTTCTTACCTTCTATCTATTGAGAAAGTATAATGGCACTCATGCGTACGTGTGGGCTTCCCCCTCTACGATGCGTTGTGATTGATTTTTAATTTATAATTTACAGGGATTGAAATAAGGATATATTTAATAAATATATATTAATTTATGATATAATAATCATTCTTGAATGGTGAACTATAAATTAACTTTATTTTATCCCATTTATTATAATGTTGAAGCATCACACTTCCGTGTGTTCCAACTACCATCATCATGAAGTGATGTAATTCATTTTTCATCACTAATTTATGAGAATATATATAAATTAATATATAAAGAAAACATATTTTACCTATTTCATGATCATAACTAATTATTTGAGAAAACTGTTACCAAGGTGAATGTAATAGAACCATCGAACTAAAACATGCATGGAAAAGGACAGGAAATTACTAGATTTTCTAAAATATTAAATAACTATTAATAAAATCATAATTGGAAATTATAAAGGAATATTACATAGTAGGGAATGTATTAATATGGTTAAATGATAAATTTATAAAATATTTATTTTTGTTTTATATGAGTTTTAAATGAGTATAACACATGATGAGACTTGGGGTATGGGTATTACGATAAAATAACGTTTCTTTTAAGGATTGTTTATGTTATATTACCATTAATGGAAGTCATAAAATCTATTTATTTTAAGCCTCATATATTGTTTCTTTATTTCTTTTTTTTCATGTTTTCCATTCATTTTCCCCTTATTTTCACATTAAATTTTTGAAATTTTTTATTATGAAAATGAATCCTTATTTCAACATTGGTTAAGAAAGGTTTTTTGTCTTGATTATAGTTACATTATTTTGATTTCATGAATTTTTTTACTACGTTGACATCCTCATTATTCATGATCCTTTTTATGACATTATTTTAGAGTGTATGATCTAGTATTTTAAGGATATGAATATTTGATGTAGGCAACATGAACTTCATTATGTTATTGTATCATTATGATAATATTATTCTCTCTTTTGGTTAACATATCTCACGTTTACCCATGCTGAGAATTTAATTTCATACCTTCTATTGTTTTCCTTCCCCCATTTTGGATGTATGTATATATTTATGATATGTTTATAAAGGTTCAAATTACATAATCATTGTTGAATGTTTTTAGGATATTTTATGAAAAAATATTATTATGTATCTACTTTCTAAAAACACATAGCCTTTACGGTCTTTGAGTATGGATTATTGTGATATATATTGAATATTTATCTTTAATGAAGAAATATTAATATATATTATCCTTTAGTCACTTAATTTGGTATCAAAGGGTGGTTGAGTAATTTTAGTGATTAATATTTGAAAATATTATAGAGAAACCTTAGGATTATACTGAGTATAAGTGAACATCCTAAACAATGATAATGAAATGATTGTAGTTTTCCTCAAAAATACATCAACGTTTAGATACTTGAATGTGAATGTGGGAGTGAAAAAGATTCACCATTGGGTAAAAAATCATAGAAGGTGATATTTATTACTAACTTTGTTATCGAAGGTGCATGATGAGTTATCCTAAGACTGAACAATTGTCAATAAATTACTGGGGGATATTCATTAGTTAATTAAACATATTTTTATGAACTACTATGATTAACAACAGGATAAAACCTTCAACAACTAATGAAAATACATATGGATATTATATGATCTTAGAGTTCATTGGGTTTATATAAGAAACCATAATTTACAACATCCTAATAATGATTTTCATAATCATTTGATTTCATTCTCTTTAAACTGATTCTCATCAATTATGTTAACAATTTTTGGTTTTAATCAATTTATTGAAATTGATGGAATCTATATATCAATAAATATTATAGGTGATTTCTTGATCTTCCTCATAAACTACCAAATGGATTTTCATTTGGGATTCAATATCTTAGGTATATACTCATGAAACACTCTCACTATTTGAATAATGGGAGAAATCTGACATTAAGACTTTTATATGAAAACATCCACCCTCTTTAATGTATCATTCAGTCTATCATTTGATGAGAAATGTATCAAGGTCCGTAAAAGGGTAGCTTCTATACTTCAGTGGTCAAACTATGAGAATTTTTTCTTATTAGTCTATCACAAAGAAGGTAAAGGAAATCAATGGTGTAATTATATCAAGAATAGAATGAAAGATGAATAATTAGACACCATGGATTGTGATAGTATTAAAATGGTATTTATAAATAAATATATTCTGTAAAATTATTATATAGATATGTAAATGGATATTCTAAAGTTGAAATACATGGATGATGAATCTATTAGTACCTACGATGAATGATTTAAAATTCATTTAATGTATGCTTTCCAAGTTATCATCAGACATGTAGAAAAATTGATTTATTATTTAATATCTTGAATCCATGTATTTTTTAGACATTATCCATGAGATACTTTTCTATATGTGAATAAATAATTCAATTTACACAGATGGTATAAATTTATAGCGGGAACACCGATTATTATTCTGGTTGTAGTGATTGGAATAGATAAATAGCGGCTTATGGAAAATAAAATGGTAAATACAATATTAAAAAATATTCATCAACTTACATGCCAAGAATGTGGGGTAACTATTCTTGGAAATTGTATAAAAGGAAATGTAAAATTCTTCAACTATGGATGGTTTTTTCAACGATCTAATGATTTATGATAAGGGTTAGAAAGGTCATAAAATAACATATAGTGAATGCAGGATTAAACAAATAAAGTTCAATTTTCTAGATGTAAAGATATTTGGAAATATGTTAAAAAAATTCCCTAATATAATAGATAATCAGTACGATAGGCCTCAATGAACTCCTACGAAAATAAGTAAAGTTAATAAATTGTTTATCACAATTTATGTGGGTCAGAACAATGACGTGGTGAAAGTTATACATAGCATCCACCCTATAACTATAAATATCTTATTTGTTATTCTATATACCCAATATTTTATTCCTAAATAATATTAAAATAATATCGCATAACCACCTCAATGAATAAATGTTAATATGCTTGTAAAAACTCAAAATATCACAATGATTGCTTCTCGTGTTTATAGCTCCTCTCTAATATATTATTGTGAAATGGTACATCCAAAAAATTATGTTATTATTTATATAGTTAAATTTAATTTTATATTGGGAATAAATTGTCCTTGTTTATATAAATCCAATATAAATTTCCATATAAAGTATGGAAAATTTTATTTTTTTATTTAACCTTTTATTTTCTTTCAGTCCGAGGATACACATGAAATTTTAACAGGAATCACTTTCATATTATAGCTCTTATAACAATTTCATGGGGGATATTTTATCTCAAATGGTTATTTAGATACTATAAAATGATTATATTCATATATTTTTTGAATATAAATATGTATATTTAGATGAAAATTATTTCATTCCTCTTAATTGTGAAGTTATGTTTTCAATGGAACTCATTCCCGACGCTGCACTTATTTCGAAGACCTTATATAATGACCACAGTTGAGTTTTAGAAATTGTGATGTAACTCAATGAAAAGAATGATAAAGGATTAATATTATTCTTTGAAACACCATGAGGTGAAACTACTCCTTTTTAATAAGAATTAAATTTCAAGGTGCCTTTTCATTGATTATCTATAATGTAAAAAGATCCCAATAAAGAACAAGTAACTTTTACCCTGTATTAATGATTTTTTTGATCAAATTATTATAGACTAATACATTTAAGATATTTAATAATGTTCTAGATATCCTATTTTACTGGCCAAGAAGGATAATATAACAAACACATCCTTCCATACTGGGTGTAGTTTTTATGAATTTATTGTAAATCCATTTCGACTTACCAATTTCCACACAATCATTATGGATTTAATAAATAGTTTTTTTAGATATTACATTTATTAGATTCTGGTAGTATTTATAGATTATAAGATCATTAAAATAATTATATGATCTCATTGAACCTCTTGAGGAAAGATAAGTTTAATTATGAATTCAAAAACAGTGAATTTTGTGTAAAAAATGCTTCATTCATGGGTAATATTTTCTCAAGAGAGGTACATAGGTAAATCATTCATAGGTACAAGTTATTTAAAAACAACCTATAACCACAAATATGATGGAGATCCATAGTTTTCTAGGATTTTTTGAATATTGGTGTTTCTTTGTAAATAATTTCTCATTTCTATCTAATCCACAACCCATGTTTACACATAATATATCAAAGATTCTATATAAATATAAATGATATTACAATTTAAAGGATATGAAAAGGGGTTTGGTCAATTTTTTTGTGGTCACCAACCTTATAGTGAAAATTGTTTGCAATTTATAGTGTTTCATCTAATAATGGATGTACCCTCATGAATACTAATATAATGATATATGATTTCTTATACTAATGGAAAATTCATCAGAAAAATTTCCCAACTCATACCTTGGAGTGGGAAAATGTAATTGTTCATTGAAAATATCGTAGAATTATGTTTAAAGTGAACGATGTGATATATATATAACCCTCAGAAAATATTAATTTGAATATTTAAATATAGAGTGTTGAATACTTTATATAGGATTTGGTTAGAATTGATTACATGTTTTAAATTGATAATGCAATACAACCCTAGGAATTTTAATATGGTCGTTGGTGCTCTGATTCAATATAACCAGGCCAGTAATTCTATGATAATGATTGAAAGAGATCCAATTTTTATGAATTTTAATAAGATAGACCTTGAAATCTTGAGTAAAAGAGGTATAACATTACATTCTTATAATAATATTCAACCATCCATCCATGTGAGTATTAAAAGAATTATGAATGTTTATGTGTAATTATAGAAGATAGTGAGAAATGATCCAAAGTTCAACAATTTTTGAGATTGAATGATAAGGTTTAGAAATAGTGTTTATGTACCATAAATAAAATACATAAAGAATTATTTATATCATGAATTTCATAGTTCCTCATTCTCTTTTAATATTAGATGTATGAAGATGTATAGATAAGTGAAAAATTATTTTCGGTTGGATTCTAGGGAATGAAATATTATAATGTATGTATCTTGATACCTGGTATGACAGTAGGGTATGTTTTATAGACAAAATTATAAAGATGTGTCATAACTATTTTCTATACAAAATGTAAATTAGAAAATATTTTCGTAGCTTTTATTGCCAGACTACACAATACATATATCTGGAACAATTATAATTTTATTTTAGTCAATAAAAATTTAAATTTAAAACATTTCATTATAATAATAGGATTTTTATCTTGTGAGTAACATATAGGGTTACAAATTAAGGAAGTCATATGGTTTCATGGAGTACCTATTTTTATATCTGTTAGGGATCCAATGTTTTTGTCAATCGTTTGGAGAAGTCATTAACAACAATTGAATAAAAAGATAAACATTATCATTACACATAATCCTTAGATAGATAGATAGTTAGATATGACCATTTAAACACTATAAAATAAGATGATATTTTTTTAATATTGATTTTAATAGTGGTTTGGATCCACACCTTCATAGCTGTAATTTTGTTTCAATAATATCATTCACTTGGGTATTAATATTTTTCCCCTTGAATATCTCTATGAAAGATTTTAATGACTCCAATATGATGGGATGAAGGTTTTGAATGAAAATAATGTAGAACATAGATAGTACATTAAATGGAATAGATAGTTAGAGCCATTTAATAGAACATTAGGCACTACGGGGAATCCATGTTTTCCCAACGATTTTAAACCATTAAGAAAGGCCCTCAAACCATTGGGAAATCTTATCCCAACAGTTTTAGAAACTGTTGGTGTGTGAGGCGTTGGGAAAGACTTATACCAACAGTTCAAGTTGAACTGTTGGGAAAAGGATGTTTAGATTTCAACTGCCCAAGGTTCATAATGAACCATTAGAATAAAATTGGATCCTATTATAGAAACGGTTCAGCTGAACTTTTTGGAAAAGAAGTGCACAGGGGTATGTCAATGGTTTTAAAACCATTGGCATAAAAATATAGGGGTATAACCCAACGGTTTTGAACCGTTGGGAAATGCAGCAGAACACAGGGGTATAACCCAATGGTTTTGAAACTGTTGTCTTAGACCCCTGTTAATTTAAAATAAAATAGCCTGAAATCTGTGTGAAAAACATGTCATCTCACAAAAATACACTACAATCACAAAAAGACACTCCTTCTGTGTGTTTAAGAACATTGCAACATTAAAACATAGAAAACACACTGCCCACATAGAAATCTGACATAAACTCGCTTCAATCACCTACAATCACACACAAAACTCACAAAAAACACATAGAAATAATCATCTCATTTTTAAAGGCATACTCACATCCCTTCCCCTTGTATGGTTCAGATATTGATTTGGGAGAGAGACCAAGGACCAACAAAATGTTGTCTTTTTGATCAAATCAGTAGGTGGATATTTGAAATTCACGTTTATAAATCATATATGAAGAATCCCCTGCCTCAATCTTGATCTATCAGATAAGGGTTATTAGTTTGATTACTACAGGATTAATTTGACATTTTTTTCGATGATTTTAATCATTCAATATACTATCCTAGAAGGATATTTACTCTATGACCGTTATAACCCTTTTTTACTAGAGTATAATGATGGGGGAATCATATACAATGGGTTAATGACTTTTATAATGTCATGAGATTTAGTTATATTGTTGCATTTGTCAAGATATTGGTTTGTGTTTAAGAGAGGGATATTGGTCATGATTCTGTGACACATTGGTTCTATGGGGATAGATAATTACTTGATTCATGAGAGATATCACATGCCTAATTTTCAAGGGGATCTACAATGAGGACATCCAACATGGTGTTTTTCAGTGGTTATGAATCATTTACATCATCTGTTAGGATCACTTTGGAAATTCTCTATTAAATTCTTAGAGGATAAGATTACAAGGTAATATTCTATCCCCAATCTCTAATGCAAACATTCAGAAAATCCTCCATGACAATCTAGTAGATTACCACATGAATTGGATTCAGAATCCTCCAGAAGGTTGGGTTGTGAGATGAGAATCATGTGTGAGGGTTATGAGATCATTAGTTGGAATGGATTGTGAAATATAAGCTAGTTTTGTTTAATGTTTTTTCATATAGATATTGAAAATTATAACCATGTAGTATATATGAAGAGATCTTGATTTATCCTGAAATGTTGGTACCTATTTCTCAAGGTTAGAACAGTTGAGGATTACATGATTTTTTAGGATTGAAACTATTAGAACCATTGGGATGGGATGATGTTGTGGGATAGAAGTTATGGTCAGATTTCCTTAAGATATTTATATGTGTCAAAGGGACTCTTGAGGATACCATAGTGGGATTTTTACTGATTGAGTAACTAGTGTTTTCTATAGTTGTTAATTAGTAATTCCCATATGGAGTTGTCAATCGTGTATTGTAGAGCCCTTGTAAGGTAAAACTTTTATGAATGTCATGAAGACCATTGATAATTCATTGGTTATTTATTTATTTTATATAACCCATTGGGTGCGTCTTTGATAGTTGATCTGTTGGAGACGTTGTTGATCAATGATCAGTTGGAGGCCATTTAGGGGCATTTGGGATATTTCTGCATTGGGTGTGTCTTGTGATTTGGATTTACTAGAGGTACCCCTCACAGGGTGTATGCTCTTACTGTGGAATGTTTCCCATTTAAGGTTTTTTTGAATGGCTTGGGCTAATATTTTGGGTGTACCTGAGGAAGCTATAGTTGGAAAGCACTGTATATTGTCACATTGAGGACTATGGGAGCCCCGTGTTTTGGTTTGGCACTAAGGTGGGTAAAAGAGAGCCAATAGTGGTTGTTTTTTGAAGATAATATCCTAGTTACCATGGAGAGGGTATGTTATTTTTTATGTGAGTAGATCGATGCTTCTAGATCTGCTATTTGGACAGTGGTTTGAAGTCTAGATCATCCCATGTTTGGTTGTAATTTGGTCGTGAGGTTTGAGGATGTTTCTGGTCAGGACTCTAGTCCATGGAGGAGACACATATGATATCATAGATGAGGAATTGTAACTTTGTTTTGATGTAGTTATCTCAATTTTTAACTATATTTAGATGTGATTAGTGATCTAATGGGAGATTTGGATGAATGAAACATCCCTCTAGTTGTATGAGCACTTAGGATAGAGTGGATTTAACATCATAATGTGTTGAGGCACACACAGAGAGGGTTTTCTAGTCATTGATGTATTGGTTCTTCCATCAACATGGATGTTCTTTCACCCCCATATCTTATCTCTTCACACCCCAAGTACACCCCCCACCCCCACCTCCGCCACCCGCACAGCCACCTCCAACACCCTATCCATCCCCCCTCCTCCTCACCTCACCCCTGCACATCCCCCCTCCAGCACATCCCCCCTCCTCCCCACCTCATTTTGTCCTCTTCAATATCCATCAAAATGGTTCTATATAGGTAAATTACAACAAAACTGCAACCTAAAATGAAGTATTGATTGTGTTCATAAGGTGATCATAATAGATATTAAATTTCAGAAAAATGGAACAAAAAAATCGAAAATAAATTAAGGCATACATACCAATTTAAAGTGAACGAAAAAAAATTACTTGAATCAAAGATAAGATGAACAGTTGGAAATTAGAGTTAGATCCTTTGAGAGTAGGTAGGGAAGCAGGGTTCCAAACACAACCTAAAATCGTAAGGGGATCATAACACATACCCATTTAATGTGAAAGAAGAGAGTATTGGAAAACTAGACCTATTACACTGGGAAGTAGGTATCACGTCGATAGTCAGTTGGGAAGTAGGATTTGTGTCGAGCTATTGGGAAATATCTTCCATATTGTTTTGAGTTAGTAGAGGATTTTACTATTGAACTACAGTAGGGTCAGGTACATATTCCAATTTATGGGTTTGGGTGGTTGTGTAATGCCTTTGGTAGTGATGTAATTAAAATGAATTGAGGTGGAAACATGCTGACGAAGGGAGATGGGTGCTCAGGGAATGAGTCAAATGAGGATAGACTGACAATGGTTATCACATAGTGTGGGTTCTTATGGTTTCCTGATAAATCTATTGTGTGGTTTTTGAAATGATAGGTGCATTTAGAGATTGGTATGTGTATAACCTTTTTGGGGAGTGATCTCTAAAAGGGAATCAAGTATTTAGAAAGAGCTGCTAATGGGGATAAGTTATGAATTCAGAAATGTGTTGGGTTGTCAAAATCTAGAATTTGTTTACAGAAAACAGGAAACTGAAATATGTTTAGAAAATCATGATTTTGTGAACAATTTTTGCAAACTATGAACTGCTCTAAAAGTTTTTAGATCATGGTTGTAGGAAATCCGAAATTAGTTTAACAAATCAAGAACTTGTGAACTGTTTTTATAGTCATGTATATGAACCCAATTATCAATGCAATACAGAATTCATAATTGATTTCTCAATTGAATACATGCAGAATGAATTGTGTAATGGATTATGAATTATGAATCAATAAAACATAAAAAATGAATTATGTTTCATACAAGATTATGAATTATATATAACAAATATATAATATGAAATACAAGGGGTTGGGGGTGTCGCAGGGGGTGGGGGTGTCCACGGGTGAGGGGCTGTCCACGGGGGTGGGGGTGTCCAGGGGTGAGGGGCTGTCTACAAGGGTGGGGGTGTCAACCCAATCTAAATCCATTTGGTCAGTTTTCCATATGAAAGTTGTTGTTTTCATTTAAAATGTTGTCCATTTCAAATAAAAGTGAAACACTTTGAGTGTTACCGGCCACATTATGCCTCAGTTTGAGGCGGGGTTGACACATACACATAACTTGGGCATTTTGAGTGTCGTTAAGTGCGTATTGATGATCCGGGTGAGTCTAATCCTCTCCTTGCTTCCTCTTTTTGATTAGGGTTCTCACTCCTCTCTCGCCTTCTTCTGAAGCTCTAAAACCCTCTTTTCTATTGGTATTTAGTGTGAATCTTGAGGAGTGCTTATAATGGGATTCGGGGTCCATGGAGGAGGGTTGGGGGGGATTTCCAGGGACCAGGGAGGAGCGTGGGGGGGGGGGGGGCACTGTCCAAGGGGTTATTCGGGGTCTAGGAAGGCAGGTTGGGGTGATTTCTAGGGTCCAAGAAGGAGGGTGGGTAGTGTATCTAAAACTCTATCTAGGTATCATACATCAAATTTCGACAGGACTGTGAACTGCCACTGGGTGTCATCCTGGACCAAGGCCAAATCACAGCATTACCGCGACATGACCATGGCATGACCGCGTCCTGACTGCGGTGTGATCGTGACGTGAGCGCGGCATGACCGCGGCGTGACTGCGGTGTGACCGCGGCGTGTTGGCCCAGTCCAGTGACATCTGCGGGGTAGCATATTCCGGCCTGGAGAAAAGGGAGTGGGAGGAGGTGGGGAACATTCCAACTGTCGCCTCCCTCCCAATTAACTATGGGTGGGTAATGTATCTAAAACACTATCTAGGTGTCAAACATCGAATTCCGAAAAGCTTGTGAACCGCCGCAGGGTGTCTTCCTAGAGCAGTCCCAAATCATCGCGTTACAGCGGCATGACCACGGCGTGAACATGGCGTGTTGGCTGGGTCCAGTGACATCCGCGGGGCAGAATCTTCTGGCCAAAAGCGAATGGAGCGGGAGGAGGTGGGGAAACATTCCGGACGTTGCCTCCCTCCCCATTAACTATGGGTGAGTAATGTATCTAAAACTCTATCTAGGTATCATTCATCAAATTCCGACAAGACTACGAACCGCTGCGGGGTGTCATCCTAGAGTAGGGCCAAATCACGTCGTGACCGCAGCGTGACCGCGGCGTGATCGCGGCGTGACCACGGGGTGACCGCGGTGTGACCGCGGTGTGACCGCGGTGTGACCACAGTGAGACTGCGGCGTGACCGCGGCATGTTGGCCCTGTCCAGTGACATCTGTGGGGCAGCATCTTCCATCTAGGAGCGAAGGGATTATGAGGAAGTGGGGAAACATTCAAGCTACGCCTCCCTTCCCATTAACTATGGGTGGGTAATGTATCTAAACCTCTAACTATGTATACTACATCGAATTCTGAAAAGATAGCGAACCACCGCGAGGTTTCATCCTGTAGCAGAGCCAAATCACGGCGTGACCGCGGCGTGACCGCGGGGTGACCGTAGCGTGACCGCGGGGTGACCGCGGCGTGACCGCGGTGTGTTGGCCCAGTCCAGCAACATCAGCAAGGCAGCAGCTTCTGGCCAGGATTCCAAATAAATCCTATTTAGATGTTCTTAACATTATAGAAACCGATCATATGTTATAAAAAATAGACTCTTGATTCAGGATTGTGTTTTGATAAAGATATATATTTTATATTTGTTGTTTTTAAAAGTGGGTTTATTATAAAAACATGACTTTATTTATTAAATGAAACAATTATATTAAAGAAAACTTATTCAAGATATGCAATTCAATAAATTAAGAAGAATTAAGAAAGTAGCTAAATTCAATTTAAATCATTCTTAAATTAAAAAGGCTATGAGAGGGGCTCTACCTCATGGTAGAACCAAGCCATCCACTTCGGCTCTTGGAACATTCTAATTAAAATCTTCTGCTCCCCCACTAATTATACGCACCTTCACACACATGAGAGGACACCTAGCCCCTATGCACACACCCGTATGGCCATGATCATGTGCAAGGGGATCCTTACACATATTGTTATATGCATATACCAGTCTCCACTCACTTGCATATTCATTTTTATATATATACATGGACACACCTATCCCCATAGGTTTATAATAATTGCCATGGTTGACTATACACGTAACGGGGGAACCCATATATATATACTTACTTACCTATGCACACGCATTCGAGTCACCCTTGACTTGGTGACGCGAAACCAACGAGAAAGGATCAACACACTACACAAAGGATATTAATAACCTTAAAACACATAAAGGACGCTACATAACTAGTGAAAAACCAACCAAAAGCATTAAAACCATACCTTAATTGGTAGTAGAGAACCAAATCCACCCGAACCAACACAAAACAATCCAAAGCCCTACCGAAAACATAATATGAACTCAAAAACATTGAAATCCCCAAAATATATGAGGTGTGATACAAGTAGTAATCATATAATCTTACCTCAAATCAAAGCTAGTGGAATAAAACAATCTGAACCCCTTCTGGCATCCTTTATAGAATATAACTACTCCATGTCCATAGAAACCAGTAAATTACCTAAGTTTCCAATGTGATAAAGAAAATAAAATAAAAACTAAACTAAAACATACCTATCTCATGTGACTATACATGTCGCCGCCGAACATATAAGATCTACAATGCCACATGGGTCAAGTCATGTTCCTACAGGTAAGGGGAAACAAATCCATGATTCAAAATGATAATATCAAAAAGTAAATTCCTATTAATTAACAATTAATCTTTTTATAAATGGTATATAATTAGTTTGTCTCGAGATTCAACTTTGTTTGGTTTTGTTCAATACATGTTTTTTTGGGAAATTTCCATTAGATTTAGTTTGTCTTCTTTTTTTTTATATTATCGTGGACAATTTCATTCATTTGGGATCTAGTCGATCATGGAATTAGTAATAAATCAATCAATCCATATTAATAATTATATCCATTGGTTCCATATCTAGAGTAAAAAATACATAGAAATGAATGATATCATATAAGGAAAATCATAAGAGGGGCATTTGAGCCCTTTCTCTCTCCTTTTATCTAAATACATTTCAATTTAAATCATGAAATGCATGAAATCAATAAAACGATTTATCATGTACACAATATAGGTATAAATAATATAATTGGCTGAAATGTTTTCAAATAAAACACTATATAATGACGAATCAATATTAATTGTACCACTCACTATAATTGGACATACATCATCTATCATTGGATTATCATATACCATGTGATGAAATTTCATTCCTAATTCATGTGGATAGAACTTCAAAATTCATCCTCAAGACTGTGTTAAATACATTGAGCCAGTGAAATATAGGTGAATTGACATTTTTTCATCATGAAACCTTCATGATATTCTTACAGTATGTCAAATGATATGGCCGGTAAGTGTGGAGGACTTCCCCAGACCTAACTAATAGACAATGGGGTTGTTGCATAATTTTGGCGACATGTATTTGGAAATTTTATGATCTATATGGAGAGCCCATAGGGATTCGAAAGAATTAGGTGGAATGTATGAGGGGTGTCATGAGACTTTATAGAAATGTCTAGAGGACATCACATGATCCAAATGGCATATCCAGGGAGGTTCGCATGATTTTGGTGACTTGTCCCGGTGCTTTCACATGATATGGATGAGTTCTGTGATGTGTATGAGGATCATTGTATGTGTTCTTTACATAAGTATCATGTCTTTTAATCTTTATTCCATCATTTATTAAATATATTCCTTATATTTTTCAAGTATTATCCTATTAAGGATTCAAATGATTCATCGAATATTTGGGACCTCCTTCACATGACCTGGATGTCACGCTAGAAGTCCTTCGCAATACATCATGTTATCACAAGAATTGTTTATGCATTCCTCCTGACCCCTTAGGTTGTTCCCTATATTATACCTGGTGGGTAATCATTGTGATCACGAGATTGGCCACTATGAGAAATCTGCAACGTATGTGATCAGTTGTGGATGCCTGAATGTGCAAGTGCATAGATTCCTTTTTTTTCAAAGGGGGAGGGATATAGAGGCCTCAAAACCATATTTATACACCACCATTTTTGGTGTGTATCTTTTAGATTCGGGATGGATTCTATGTAGGTAATTTTTGTTATGAGTTTCGTATGATCCAGCAATGGTTTATTCATGGGGTGTCACAAAAAGTTTATTGACCACAATAAGCTTCCACCTACACCCCAATTATTATACTTTGTTCAACCAATGGGGTATTAACTAACCATGTAGGTAATTTCAATCATATAACTCTCCAAAAGAATCATCCCCCATTTCCTCATTTATTTAATTCTTTATTTGAGAAAGGAAAGGGGTCTTGCAACTTCGTAAGAGTTTTATCGAAGATAATCTCTCTACCTGTTGGTACTATGTCGCATCACCAATGAAGGTTCTTGTGGTGATGCATGATCATTATCATGTAAAACACTTTAGTCATACCATGGAGTCGTTCATTGTGACACAGAGTCAAATTTTCTTGTTTAAAACCTTTTTTATGATGACTGTGACATGCTAAATGGATGTTGTGCGATAAGGTAGACATGTCACTAGGGCTTCCATGGCGTCTTGCGAACCGCATGGGCACATCTCTGGTTAATGAGAATGGAATTCATGGTTAGGTAAATCTACTTAGATTTTTCTGACAAGCTATACGTTATCCATATTTATGAACCAGTATGGGTTTCCTAGTATATAATCTACCACTAGTCTAATATTCTAATAGAACTGATTATCTATTGGTTCTTTAGAACCAACTCATTCCATTTGTCCCACAACGATGTTGGAATTAGCCTCTACGATGTCTATTGAATAGGCAAGATACCCCCCCCCCCTAGAGAAATGTGAGACAAATCTCTTCATGTCATGGATGTCTAGGATAACCCCTCATAGACTCTAGTTTTGGTGAGGGATATGCTCAATATCATGAAAGAAAATTTAAGAAATGAGATTTCTATATTGTCGCGCATCTCTTTTAAATATTGGATCAATATTTTACTCTATCGTAGTAGTGATTCGCTGACCGCTATACGCCCTCACTGGTTCCCTTCCCAAAAGGTCCATAATAGTATCAATTCTTATTAGGAAATCATAGAAGAAGGAGAATACACAACATGGAGTTATTGGGTGAGGCTATAAATATATATAATCTTTTGGATTGATTGTTTCATGGAAATATTTTTGAATGGGTGGTTTTTTCCATTAGGGGATGCGCGTTCAGGAATCCAAGTTGGCACTTTGTTAATGACAGCTTGAGTGGTAGAGATTCAGCCTCTTAATATAGTCATATTGACCCTTATAGGCCTTTGACATATCTTGATCCATATTCAATAGGAAAATATCCCTTATAGACATAGTGTTCCTTTACAGTTTTTATTTGGATAGATAGGGGATCACCTCCATTGGTACAGTTATCACAACACCACTGTAATCCCTGGTGCCTTGTTTGACCCCAGGCTACTATACATCACTTAATTTGAGTACACATCGTTAGGCCCTGAGGAGGTTGTTGATCTGCTGAGATGATCTGACCCTTTCTATTTCACACATTATCTTTCACTGACTGGGAAAATTATTGAAAATGGATATGACTCTCTTATTAAAAGGGCATGCAAGTTATCACTTCAAGATGGGGATTTAATCAACTCAGTTTCATTACATTTGGTTCAAATTAGTTTGTTTTAGTTCAATTTAGTTATTGTCAGTTAAGGTTATATAAGTTTAACTTCATTATATTTGGTCTAATATGATACATCATTTGTGGGTTTGTATGGTGCCACATTATTTAGTTCAACTCATTTTGGGTTTAATCTTCATAATCTTATATTTTTTGGTTTCCTGTGGTTCATCTTGGTTAGTTATGTTTGATGTCATCCTAATTGAGGCAGGTCACTGATTATGTATGATTCGTTTAGATACAACATGATATGATTTGGTTTAGATCTTTTTAGTTTTAATTTATTTGTTCGCTATACTCTAATTTAATTTAATGTAGATTCATTTAGGAATTCTCAATTTTACTCTTTATAGGTTAATACAATTCAGATTATTTTGATTTTTCCTACTTATATTATGTCTTATTTCATTCAATTAAGTTTGAATGAGTTCATGTTGGTTTCATTTAAATTGGTTTATTTCATCCTCAAGAATTTGTGGAATTGAATCAGTTATTGAGAATCTAGAATGGGTCACCCAGACATTAGACATCCATGAAACATCAAATAAACAGAAGTAAAAATGATAAATAACCCAAATGACATTAATATAATTAACCTCAATTAAAAATTAAAAAATGAATCATAAAAATAATATTCAATGAATGGAGAATCAAACATACACTAGGTCTTGTTAGAAAAAGTTAATAGCACATAACAAAATAGAATAAAAAATCAATTATACCCATATATCCATTGTATAATATCATATTTCTAATTATATCTCCACTCATCCATCAATAAACAAACATGATATGATTATATGAAAGGATGACTCTTGATCATATTACATGATATGAACTGAAAACACACACAAATAGATATGAAGCATGTAATGTAGTCTTATTCATGCAATTGATACCTAATATAGAGTTTTCATAGACACATAAATTACTACAAGCACCAAATTTAATTGGTCCAAACAAAGAGAGAATAATAAACCAATCTCAAATGGTGGTAGATGAACCAAGACTATCCATCCCACTTTTCCTCAGGAATCGGATGCCAAAACATTCCCCAGGATACCTGAGAGAAGCATGATACCCCCTAGAAACAAGGATCAAAGTTAGAATCCGGAAACATAAAAACACCTAGGGTTAAACAAAATTAAACCAGGAAACCAGAGAGAGGAAAAATCTACGAAATTGAAGAATTAATGAAGATGAATTATTACATGGAAGTATCGATCAAGAAATGTCAAGAAATTTGGGATAAATGGTGGAGGAGAGGGAGCCAAAAGATGGGGGCATCACGCAGGGTGTTCGACCATGGGGGGTCTCGCGCACAACTGGAGTGGGGGATACGGGACGTCGTCAGAGGGGGGAATGTCACTGGAGGAGAGAGATCTAGGAGCTGATAGGGGAGGGGGACGTTATCGTCGGAGAGGGAGCTGAGAGGGGAGGGTTGAATGTTGCTAGAGGAGAGGGAGCCGAGAGGGGTTGGGGTCCGGAGGCAGAGGAGGAGGTTGGGAGGTCGAGGAGGTCGAGGTCGGGATGGGGAAGAGAGGGTCGGGAGGCCGAGGTTCTGGAGGGTTCCCGTGGTGGGTGAAAAATCAAAAGGGATCCCAATAACAATCAGAAATCAGAAATGTATACGAATAGTTATAAAAAAACCGTAGGAATAAACCACAATTTCCCAACGGTTCTTATAAACCAGGGGCATGCATGCGTTGGTATAAACCCATTTTCCACTACTAAGGGAATCTCATAGTCAACATGAAATAAATGATTATTGTAATCAATGAGAACTAGATATTGAACTTGGGGACAAGGTATTCATGTGAATATAATCTTTGAAGAAGGTTATGAGATTCAAAAAGAAGGGAAATTTTATCCATAAAGATATCGATCCATTAAAAAATATTAATCGTATTGGAAAAAACATCGTATCATTGGGTTTTCTACTATATAACTATTGATATCATGATGTGGTATATATATATATATCCAGGGGAGGTACATAACTCATCCCCAACATGTATTAATCTCAAATGACATGCCATTTAAGAACAATCTCTCTTATAATGAATATGTGACGTATATTATAAATCTCATATAGATAGTGTTATGGAATGAGATCGCTCACCTGTACTATGTTTTATCAGAAAAACCTAAATTGGAGGAAGAAGTGTGGGTGAAATAGGACTTGATAAGGAAGAAGTATCCTTAAATCTTCATATTATAGTGAAATTTTTTGATTATTGTGATTATTGTAAGGGGACTGAATTGGACACCCTGAGATTTTATATTATATTTCTTTTATATAAAGTTGATTTTTGGGACATCATTCTGTATATACAAAACTATAGAAAATAAGAATATGATATACTATTGAAATATTATGATTTTAAATATGACTATTATAACATACCTATGGAATTGGATGGTGAATATGAGTAGTAAAATTGTGAAATATATCTATAATGTAAATAATCAAAAAAATTGTTTATTAATATATTTGAATGATGGACTCGATTTTTAGTGTTTTCATTTAATGGATATAAAAACTATTTTGATTAATGAATTATTTTTGTTGTTTTTGTTAGAAAATGATATAATTAATTTGTTCTAATTAGTGATTTTTTTTATAAAAAATATATTATTCTATAAATCATTATATCAAAAATATATCATGGTAATATTTTTTATTTTATTTAAAATATTATTTTTATTAATTATGAATATATACAACTTTTAGAAAAAATTATTTTCTATTCCTGAATTTACAATGTCCCAATTTCTTGAATTTATTTGCAAATTTAATTTTTTTTATTTCGAATAATCCCATTAATATTATTTTTATCAGAATTATGATATATTGAGATATTAAAAAAAATTCATAAAAAATACATTTTCAGGAAAAGAAATTTTTACTGCATTTTATAGGATTATTTTATAATTAATTTCCACCATTGATATCAATTTAATCATGTAATATTATTTATTTATTTGTAATCAGATTAATTAATATTATTTAGTAAGGTAATCATAATTTTTTGTCATTATGAATAGTAACTAATGTAAAAAATCATTATCATAGTAAAAATATTAATGGGATCTTTGTGGGGTTGAACTAATGGGATGTGGGTTATAATGACTTATAGACATATATAAATACAATTTTATGGTCATTTTTAAACCCTATATCATCAATTCTTCAAATATGATTCATTAGATCCACATTTCTTTGGTTAGAAATTAATATAACTTATTCATTAGAAAAAAGTAATATTGTGTCCTCTCCTTCACTTATAAAAGGAAATAACTTATAATCTACTCTCAACACTTGAAGGGGATAATATATCATAAAATATCTAAAAAATTACTTCGCTAAAATTCATGCCCATGTCTTAGAGGTCACAGTTTGATAAAAATACTATCCTATGAATCCGTTAGGTATAAGCCTAAGGAAGATGTTCGAAGAATTGGTTTCTGTTGGTACCAATATTTTAAACGATTCATTATTCTTATAGTTCCTATAAAAATTATTTATTAATCATAATATTGTGAATCCATTATAATAAAATTACTAAATGTTTTTATTATTAAGAGAAAACGATTTATCACTATGATTCCAACAAATAGTAAATGATTGAATCACTCATGCATATTTGTAGACTATCATATCTATATAGTGATGTTATTTAGTTTACATCACCATATTTTATATTTATATATTATGATAGATTTAATGTATATATATTATATTTATTAAATATTAATTCTTATAAAATTATATTATTTTATCTACTTTCTTACCTTCGTTCTATTGGAAAATGATAACATCACTCGTTCATATATGTGGACCACCACCTCCATAAAGAGACATGATATGTTCTTCATTTATACTTTACATGGTCAGTAATATAATAAAATTTCACTATTATATAAAATATTTATGACATTATTATGACTCTATAATTTTGAATTATAACTTCAATTTATTTCATTGCATCTATATAAAATTAGAAACATCACTAGAGTGTATGTATGGACTATCATCTCCATGAATTGATGTTGTTAATTTTTTGTCATTAAATTTTGTGAATGTTTATAAAATTATATATAATGAATAAATGTTAAAAATAATTCATGACTAAGATCTTATATATGATACAACCATGACTACAAAGTAAGTACTAAAACCATAGAACCAAAATATTCATGGAAAATAGACTAGTCTTCACATGGATAACCATTTTGAAGAACGATTGTTAATAAAAAGATTGTAAAAAATTATAAAGTAATTGTACATAGTATGTTATGTATGAGTTTTGTTCTATAATAGACTTATAAAAAATCTATATTTATTATATATGTGATTTTAATGTGTATGAAGCTTGTTGACAATTGAGGTAGTTGAATTAGGATATAATCTCATTTATTTTCTGGATTATGTGTGTTAAATATACATTTAGGATATTATATTACACATATCATTTAATGAATTTCTATTATATTATAATTTGTTTATTTCCTTATTCTCTTTTTTTCCTTTCATTTTTCATTATTTGGTATGTAAAATTATCAATATTTTATTATAAAAATGTAAAAACTCATTTTTAGCCACATTTGAAATTCTATAAAATGGTTTAAAAGAATTTTTTTCATTTACCGAACAACCTATTTTTTACAAAATATGTGAATGGAATATTTATTTTAACATATACTTTTTGAATGGATTTTATTTCTTTTATGAAAAAAATATATTAATTCATATCATACATGTTTCTATGGTTCATTCCAAAAAAGGTTTTCCCAAATATTATTAAAATTATTAAACATTAAATATGTTATTTCAAAATTAAAATAGTATTTTCCAAAGATATGTCCCAACGATTTTTATAAAGAATATTTATCTATGAAAATATCATTTTATGTAACTTTTGTGGTGGTTGGTTTCATTGTAGAACTCTAAATCATTAGTTTATTTGATATACATATCTCAAGAGATGATATAGGTAACAACCAATATGATTTTGAGTAGGTATGTTCTTATTATGACGTGTGAGGATTACAAATTTTTAGATATTCCAAATAGATTATTCATGTACATGAATATCAATAACTATGTTCACATTTTTATGTGTGTTTACAATAGCTTCTATCTACACTCACAAGATTATACCTGGAAATGATCGTGAGTAGTTACATTCATAAGATAATAATTTCTTATGCTTATAATTCTTATTGACTATGTTATGAATCTTGTTGATGATTAATGATTTGAGAAACTTATTAATCATTATTCCAGATATGACTTGATTTTAGATTTTATCAGTTAACATTTTTTCAATATAAATAATTTTGTTGAAAAAATAGAGTTTATTATCACATCATACCAATATGACAATCTTATTCACTATTATAATTGAAATTTATCAAGTTTAACATTAATTAGAATATATTCTTATCCTTTATAATGTGTCATTCTCAAGGTTTAGAGGAAATGTTCTAAATATTATATGTATATATGCGTACTAATATGAATATCAATGTTGGAGATATTGATTAAAATTTATGAAATAAGATGATTATTTATCTATTCTCTAAATAAACTAACACAAATAGTCCCTTGAGTTTGTATAATTGTTCTATGTACTAAAAATTCATCTAAAATGATATTTTTTAGGTATTTTGCACTTGGGTCACATTAGTTAGAGAGAAAAACCAATGGTGGATCTCTCCTGGTTTAAAATATTTCAATTATCAAAATAATTCATGATATAATGCGGGGAACGTGTACACACTAGCATAGTCAGCTTTATCAAGTTACAATAATGGAGGCCTAGATGAAATGGTCTATTGGGGGGATTGACATATATTAAACAGTGCAGTAAGCTCTATTGGGACTTTATGGTGAAATTGTTGGATTTAACCATGGTGGGTGTAAATGGTGAGTCAAATAACTAGGAGATTCTTAGGTAGATTAGAAATATTCCACCCGAGAGAAGCCTGAGTAGCATCAATAATAATCCTTGAAAATGACTTTCATTAAAAGAGTAAACCTTGTTAAAATATTATCTAATTATATTATGTCTCATATATGAGGAAAAGTACATCATAAAACTACAATTATTCATTACATTTCATATTTATATAGTTTAAAGGGATTTACGAATGTACTTTAGGATTTAAATATGAAATTTATAATGTTTTATACAGGGGGTGGGTGTTTTGGTAGCTTCCTGTGATGAACGTACAAAGGTAGGAAATTCCTATGAAGAGCATACGACAAGAGGACATGGTGGTGGAAATTTTACACTAGGGTTTATTCCGTATTCGGATTTGATATCGTGTCTACATTCTGGACCGATTTTTCAAAGGATATCTTATGAGTTATAATTCATAAATAACATAAATTCCAAAATTTTATATTTAAACATCCCATACATCTTAATATATTTGAAAGGGGTCATATTTATATAAAAATATTCTTATCATAGAAACTATCAAGCCTCAACATCCTAAAATATTCATAGGTGCATGAAATAACAACCTCACCATTAAAAATGATAATGGATCTAGAAAATTGGATAAAAATTATATGAAGAGAAACTATTATTCCCCCAAAAAATGTATGGACTTTAAAAAGGGTGATGGTCCACAAAAACCCTCCACTTCTACACTATAAATTCTAATCCCACAAAAAACTCTTGACCACCTAAAATATCTGTATTGAATCCTAAAATTATGTTTCTTTGTATAGGAATTACACATATGTGTAATTTTTAAATAGTCTTCATCCTTTATATAAAATATACTATTTATTTTTCCCCAGTTTGTTATCGTTTGATTAATATCAAATACAAAGTATTCCGCACATTTAATGTGTCAAATAATTACATCAATAGAATGTATTTTTATGAATAATAAATTGTCAAATTCAGAGTAAAAATAAAACCTTCCCATTTGTTCCTTTCTTCATGTAAAATGATTACATAAAGACAACCATTACTCCTATATATTGTGTTATAGGGGGACCAATAATAGTCCATAAAAACATGTTTAAATGTCTATTTTTCTTTAGGGGATTTCTTATTATGGGATAATATCATTTCACAAAGAGATTTATCATAAATTCCACATAGTTTGTCAATAGAATAGGTAATATCATATCAAAAAAGTAGAACTCAATTATTTTTTCTGGATCTCCAATAAAATCATAAAACATACAAAAAATAATTAATATTTTGAAACATGTTTATTATATTTTTACACCCCATGTAATTTTCATATTAAATATTGAATTAGAACTTTTGTCATTATTTTATTCATTTTATGATTGAAATGGATCCAGAAAGTTCTTCATAGTCATCCACTACATGGAAATATATTGTATATAAAATCGTTGACTCTTACCAAAACAATCTTTTACCTCTATGGAAAAAATCATTCAATTGGAGTGGTAGTAATTTTTATAATATTTCTAGTGTTGGAATGAGTACCCCTTTGGGGTAAGGTTATTACATGATTCAATCATCCCATGGTAGAGGATAGGATATAATCATCCAATAGACTCGATTACCTAACATTCTTATCTTAATAATGATAATTCATTATCAACATTAAATATCATCACATTGGATAGTTCTATATGGGGTTATATATTATTGAATATTCCATAAGAATTACATCGGGATCCTTGGTATGTTGAACTATAAATTCAGAACAACAGGATAATATCAAGGATTGTTCGTGTATATTAGAAATACTGGTGGAAAGAATGTTGATATTTCCACTATCAATGTGTGTTTTAGATAGAATAGGGGTTTCCCTATTCATTCCCCCAAATATCCATGGTATTTTCTAGATAATTTATGTTTATTGGGTTGTTCAGAGGGGTTAAGGTCCAACAATAATTATCCCATTGAAATAATTAAATCATCCCTTCATATATAAATAAATATATCCCCTATACCAACACATTCTATCTAATATATAGGGAGATTTGAATCAACCTCACGGATGAGCACATGATTACCAATGCTCCAGTCATGGAATATATGTATTGTGAGTTCCCATTATCACTTATTTTGGTATATTCTTTACTACACATATATTCATATAAGGATGATGTTGTATCTATTGAGGGTAATTGTGGAGATGGATCATTTTACAAACAGTTATTTCCCTTTTTAATCATGTCTCTTGTGTTTTATTCGACTGAATTGAAAAGGAACATATATGTGAAGGTCACAAATCCTCTAAACATACAAGAATAATATATCCCTAATTTCTATTAGATAATGTTGGAAGGAAGAGGATACATAAAGTGGGGATAATTACTCAACACTACGGTTGATATATAATTTCACTGAAAAGTGTACTGTATATGTTTTACAAGAAAATTACTATTTCTAGTGCATTAATTTCATAATAAAATATGTTCTAATACTCTAATCATATAATCGTAGCTAGTGTGGTGAAAGGAAATCAACATAATTATTTGGTAATATAGATTTTTTATTAACTTCTAGGAAAAATAACAAGAAGGAATACCTCATTCAGGGTTATCAAAATTTTTCATATTTTCTTGGGTTCAACCACATCACACTTGAGTTTTATGTTCATAATCCCTTCAACCACACATGGTGAATGACTCTGACCATATCATGTTGAGAATTATTGTAGATTTAATAATCATTTTTTGGTAACATGATGTTTCTACCAATCTAATGTTCCATAATAAATTATTATTTACATGAAAATGGGCCCCAACTATTAGGAGTGATCGATTATTTTTTATTTATTAATGGGGTCGTATTAGGTAGGGATGATGGGTAAACCATCTAAATGTAAAATACTCCATGTATATTTTCCTTTCAGTTTCATTTCATGTATATAATATTTCCTACTCCTAAGCACATAGACTTAAAAAAGGTGTATCATTAATCACCCAAAAATTATAGATAATGATAACATGAGAAGAAATGATAATATATTTCACCTTCCCTCCGTATGATTTTTTCATTAATGTATTCATCAATTATATTAAAACATGAATCATATCATAAATAAATGGTTTGTTGAAGAACATAGCATTCATTGAAAAATTATTTCTACCAAATAAATTACAGAGAAGTAAAATATCTTGAATGTAATGAAACCATATAAGAATCATGCACCATGAATCACATCAATTAATGGGATGATGAGGTAGTATAATGGATATTTCACCATATCTTCCTATAGTAGCACAATATCTCCTTGTACAATTTTTCATACAAGTGATAAATTCCTAGGATCATGGGGTGAGGGATTTTAATAGGATATTTTTTTCATAAATGATATTTTGGGTCCTCTTCTAGTGGAAAGGAAATCTATTAACCAATCATGGTAAAATATCTACTCCACTCAACATTTACATTGAGAAGCTACCCAATGCGGTTAGTGTATAGATTAATGAGATTGTTGATTTGGTTTCTTAAATAAACAATCATGATATTTATACATATTGGGAACTGATGTTTTAGAAAATAGAATCATACAATAGTGAAAAATATAACGATCTTGATTATAATGAAGATAAAGAGTCACAATAGGTAATAGATATAGCTAATAAAGAAAAGTCATAAGAAAAACATTATTCAGTTAAGGTAAAGAATTTACAATTTAAATTTATGAAGATGATGTAAATTTTTTATAGGTATTATATATATTAATTTACAAGATATGGAGAAATATATATTCAATTTTAAGTCCATATGTATTCATTGGTGGAAATTGTTAGTCTGTTAAAGACCTGAACAAGTAGTAGGGTTGAAGAGAATCCTTCACATGCCCCAATCATATAGTTAGTGTCTGTGAACTCTAATAGCCTATATGTATTTCTAGTGTCAATGATAATTACACCATTAAAAAATCATTCATCAAAAGATATTCATTAGTAGAAGTGAGAAAATATGTTGAAAATAAATCCTTTTTTATATCATAGAAGAGAATATTTTACATGTATATCCCTTATTTTATTTCTTTAACTACATGTGTTAAAACATTTTTTTTTTAAAATATTAGTTATATATTCATTGGATTAAATTTTTCACCTACTTAGGATAAAAAATTTCTACCCATCGAGAGGTTTCATCAGTCATGAACCAAATCGGTGACATCCAGGAATGGTTCGTCATGGGAATAAACCTAAATGTGTGAGATATGGTTATGATACAATTAAACCAAGAATAAAACCCCTTTCATATTTTTAATAATTCTTAAAAAATTATAATTTAAGGTTTCTAAATATAATAATAAATTTAGGTGACTATTTTACATCAATCTCCCTTATCCTTGGAATTTAAACCCTTTATTAATCATGTTGAATAATGACCATTTTATTTTATATGGATGAAATTATAGGATATAATAAAATATAATAGAGATAGGATTGGGTTTTTAAGTGTATAAAAACATTATATTTAACTATATATTTTATGAAAACATATTTTTGGAATATCTTACACATGGATAATTTTTAGGGGGTTTTCCATTCACATTTAATCATGAAACAAATGTTGATAGAAGTGAACATTAAGAAAATTGACAGAAAATTACAACTATAAAATCCAAAAATACTTCTATTTCAGGATTGTAACATTAATTTTTCCATTGATTTCAATATCCTAATATCGAAAAAAAATCCTTGTATGGTCATTGGAATACTATCTCAATATTTGAAAATCAATGGAAAAGGACTCCCTGTGATTGGGAATTATTATGAAAAATGGTATCAATTTATTCTTTCAGAGTTCTAGTAGTATATATTTTATTATATCCATTATAAGTGTCTTTTATTTAGATCCTAAAGATTCAAATTTTTACTAGATTTCAAGATAATGGATTTGGAAAACCATTGTGAGTTTTATCCATAGAACCCGTGTAGAGGGTCAACACAAAATGTATAAAAGATTCATAATATTTTAATTTGACTAGGGTAAGATAGGTTCTAATTCCATGATATGAATGATATATATCTCCATGATATGGTGATTTCAAATGAATCTCTCTTGGTAGAGTTGGTGGATGAACAATCATGTATGAGGGGTGAGGAAATAGAATAGGTAAATGGTTTCCATTTATAACTACCCACGATCAAGGGTATTGTGTAAGGTAATCAAATATTTATTTTTGAATATTTAACAGAAAAAATAATATTATTCTACCAAGATAACATAGTAATTACTTACTACCAAGTATAAAAATAATGTGTTTTATAATCCTTGATAATCTATTGAAGAATATATGAAGTAACTCAATTTGATTTTGGAATCAGTTGATAATTCCATATAACTCATTATAGAATTATATTTGGATAAGGAGAGACATCAAATTTTTGAAAGCTCCTCCATATCCCTTGAATTAATAAAATGAAAAAAATTACCATTTGGATATTATTGATTTTCTATATATTTTTCATTATGAGAATTGGTTTTTATATAATATATAAAAACTCACATACGGAAATAACATATTAGTTGAATCCAAGTAATCATTAGATAAATTTAAATTATTTTTAATCAAAATGTAAAATTATTTAAATGGTATAAAATACTAAATGAACCCAGTATCTTTTATGGAATGTTCTCTTATATGTCTATGGGATAGCTATATATGAAACAAATGTTTCTACATGGTAATGACTTCTGAGATAAAATATGGTATTTATTTCATTTTTTACTTTATCTCATTGACGGGTATATGAGATCTAGATATTTAATTCATTTTCCATCACCATAGTATTGGGATAAACTATTTAGAAATGTCATAGTGGGTGAATAGATATAAAAAATTTATTATTTCATGTTTTTATTCATAATTTAATGCTCAAGAAGGGTTCACGTACACTTAAATTACAAAACTATACACTCTTTAAAAAAAATTCTAATATATTTTAGGAAAAAAATTTGTTATACTTTTTCCTAGATTCATTGACCTTTTTATCATATATTTTCTACTTTAAGAATCATGTATTTATTTTTTTAAGGTAAGTGCCTTTATGTATATTTCTCAATATTTTTGAAATGGTGTCTATATGAGAACATAAAATGAAAAAAACATTAATATATTGAGAAAAAACTTATTTTTTTTAACAAATAAAATTTCTGTTGATTAATTTATATTAAAATCTAAAATTATATCAACTATTTTTAATATAAAGCCTAGTGAGTAGAGAATTTTCTTTTTCCCAGGTATCCTTTTATGTGTTTTCTACCTAAAAAGTGAAATGACAATATTCTTGGGATGTTTAAAGAATTATAATTTCAATCTTTAATTACAATAATAATGTTTAATATTTTTTATTTTAGGTCAAAATGTTAGGTGAAATATATATACCAATAATTTAAGAAATGAATTGATGTCCCAATACTAATATTATTATCCTTATATGAATGAATAATGTAGTTTAAGGTAATATTACCTTGATAAAGTTGGGGATATATAATTTTATATTGTACATATTTTATCAAAAGTAATGTTAAAAATCTAGAAACAATAGAATGATTTAATAATCATGAATTATTAAACTCTTGATGATGTATGTAGCTTTAAAAGTGTATTATATTTTCCCGACCGTATTGTACAATGACTTTATTAGGTGTAATTAAGAACATGAGTTTAAACCCAATTAAAAACATACCTATTTTTATTCAATTTAGACTTTCTTCTTCCATAGTTAGTTATAATATATAATTAAAATTAATATAAATAAAAAGACAAAAAAATATATTCACAGTGATCCAGGGATATACGAACATAACATAGTCGATGTCAATGACACTCTTTATGAATTAAGTGAATTGAATTTAGATCATTCTCTTAGGAATTTCATAGTTGAGTGTATGAAAATATTACTTTATAATAGTATTAATAAATGTTTCCAATATATTATTTAAAAGGCCAATTCCAGATCTTCCATCCCCATCTTGTACATGATGTTTTCACTTAGTAAAATTTTAGAATGGTTTTTAAACGAAGCACTAATAGATAGTTTGTAGTTAATAACACCACTAACTAATAATTTAAGAAACATTATAGAGAATAATTTTGTTTCTATTTTATAGATCTAGAATTAAATATAATACTTGTGTAATATTCTTTATATAATTATGGGAATCAAAAAACTTCTTACTAATCCATCTTTCACAAGATAAAGAAATAGCTTGTGTATACCCAAGTAACAGTGTTGTGGTTCATGATGTTTTAAGGCATTTGAGTACATTTCATCTATAATTAAAATGATATGTAACATATGTTCAGACTCTCAAATTTCATGTATGTCAAATATCATGTTTCATCATAGATATTGATTGAGGGAGAATAAATACAATATTCAAAAAATAAACTTGGTTCATGCAGTAGACAAAAACTCAATGAAATTAAGTAAACATTCTACAATTTGTGATAAATCGATCCATAAAAGAAGAAATCTGATTAAAAATTATAAAAACTCCATTGAAAATTCTTCAATTCAAATCTAATATGCCAATATAATTATTCTCTTAAAAATTATCAATTATAAATCCATAAAAAATATCTATATTTTGAATTATTTATCTATATATTATATGTTTTCTTGTAGAGGATAGAGAGTGTGGATCCATGATGTTTATCCCCCATGTGTAAAATATCTAGGATTATTTGGTATTGTATAAAAATTCAATGGTTAATGAATTGTATTCTCATGTATCTAACACATTACAAAAATATTGGTGAATTCCATATAATCATACACATTTATGGATATAAATATATATTTCTTCTAATTTAATGAATTATAATGGTCCTTATTTAATAAGAATTGTAGAGAGAAAGATAGAATTATTCCAGGATAGTCAGGTTCTTTTTGGATTTAATACATATAATGAATATCCCATAAAAACATAATTCATAGTGATTTTAATGTGAATTTGGTACATTTCATAGATAATATTAAAAAACTATTTTTGGATTCTCTATTTTCTCGATCGATCGTTTAGAAGGGACCCATTAAGAAGATATTATACTATGGGTTCCATCTAATATATTTTTTTCCAATTGATGGATATGATGAGTATATTTTTCAATGGTAGTATCATGATAAATAATTTCCATTCTATAATTTTTAATAAATGTATATACCGCAATTTGGAGTGTAGTATATATGATTTTCACATCATGGTTCAGATCTGAAAGGGTAGAGTACAAGTTTGAAAAAGTATTCACTCAAATATTTTTTTGAGCATTGAATGTGGGACATTTTTTCTCTAAGGTAATCTATTACTTCTACTCTCACCCATAATAAACAAATGGAGCCAATTCCCCTTTCTAGAAAGAATATTCTCCACTATTATATGTGATTTGTTTTTAATCACTATCGATGTTTGATAGAGAAACTAGAATCTTAATGTGTAGGACCAAACCTATAATGATTGATTGATATTCTACCTTATTATTAACACAACCCCCTGAGTGTAGAAAATAGTTTGATAAAGTTACATCATAGGTGAAATAAAAAAAATTCTATATGGACTCGGATATGCATTTTTCTTACCATTTCTCCCTTCCAAACATCAATATAGACCATAAAAATATATTCCACCCATTACAGAAGTTTAATAGAATAATAAAAAACCACCATCAATGAGTTATATGTTCATTAGAAATTGTTCTGGGGAAGGACGTGTTGTATAAAAATCTACAGTTCATATCCTTTTGTTAATAATTAGAATTAATATTATATGTTTAATTGTTCTAAAATCATATCTAATTCAACAATAAAAATATTTATTTTTATATATCAGTTATTTATACTTAATCCATAAATTTTGATAATATATAGTCAATTATTACATTTCCATTACATTAGGATAATAAGAATCATAGTGTGATAATGTCGTAATAAGTGGATTTAAATGATAAATGAGATATTTAGTTATTTAATGTCATTTAAATAATTAAATTTTTGTTATTTTATGTATTTTATGAAAAGGATTCTATGTTTCACCATAGGGAATTGAATGATAAGGGGTTATTAAAGTAATTATAAATAACAATTTCAACGTTAGAAATATATAATTATCTCTATTAAAGCCCCAAAATAAGTTAATTATTTAGTTGAATCTTAATATTTTTCCTAAAAAGGAATAAATTAGAAGATATAAACACATTTAAATCCCTCTAATGGCATTAATATTAAAAAAACTCAGTCCACATGATCCTATTAATATGTCATACTCTAACGGTCACCTCAGTGACAATCTGAGATAGCGTAAATGCCCCAACATAAACCTGGGTGATATGGGAAATAGTTTCACCACTCTAATAAATGTTTTTTTAAGAAATAGGTCAAATTTCCTTAAGAATTTAGTCTCTTAATCTAACACACATTAAAACCCCTCCAGTTTACTTTTTCTTACAATGATCTAATTTTAGAGAATTTGGAAACCAACATCAATAGATCTTATTCCAGGACAACATAACATTGCTTCAATTTCTAACATTACATCATTAGAAGTTTCATTTACCCAAATATAATATAAGATATATCCACACACCAATATATCCTTGATCCTAAACTCAAGATTGGGGAAACTCCCAAATACATTTTCACACCCTAACATGGAAGTACATTGAATATCCATCATTGCTACTCCACACCTTCTAAGTAATCATTCACAATGTATCTACAAGGAGGGATACTAAACAATGTTTGGAAATAAACTAAAATGTTTTCATAATTGAACACATTCATACCTAAGGGAACAATTTAGGATTCTTCATATTAATTAAATAGCCAAGAATGATTCAATAAACTACCCATGTAGAGGTTAATGTGGGGAAAAGGAAGGGAGGATCATGGGAACAATAATCTACACTATACAGAACTTATCAATGAAGTAATTAGACACATATAAGTCATAAATTAAACCTAATAATTATTCGTGATCTCTTAAATACCAAAACAAAAATCATGTAATATCATTTTGGATATTTATATTATTTATAAATTATGTACATCATTTTTACTATATTTTCACCATTATTATGTTCTATTATGTTCTTCACCTATGAATCCTTATTATATACGGATCTAACAAGTTTTGACGATCTGGAGGAGCAACATGTAATCAAAAATTTTGTGAAATAATGATTCACATCCATGTTTATTTTTTATTTTGTACATTTTTTTCGGGATGTTTTTGTTAAATAGGTGGTGATTTGTTTCTTATAAAATTATTACTGGAATGTTTTTCTACTCACTATAATAGTACAAAAATTTCCTTAGTTTATGGTTATCTAGAAAATGATAGATAAATGATTCCAGTGAGGGAGAGGATAATAGATTAATTTCCATGTGGACTGGGTCTAAAATTAATTATTCATCCTATTGTGAAGAGAAGTAAAGCATCCATATATTCAATCAAGGGATTTTACAGACCACTAAACATAAGAATATACAATTCCCAATGCACATGTAGCTGTAACACACTAGTTCATTACCTGAGAAATATAGTAATGAGAGATTATAAGAACGGATTTTCCTATTATTGTTAAAAGTAAACAAAACTTAAGTAATCAATATGAAAAATATATGGAGACTTTTGGGAATTATTCTAAGGACCATCACTTGTTATTATTGAAACTCATTTTTTATTTTATTTTCAAATATTTCATGTGTTTTTATGTTCTAAAAATATAAATAACCTAAAATCTACGAAATATGACATCTATTATTTTGAATTTTTTTGATAGAGAAGACCCTAGAGAGCCACCATGTTCCATTATAGGTTAATAAATTCTAATACTTAGTCCCTAGAGTAGATCATCGATAACTACTTATATTTAAATGGAACAATATGATCATTGTATTTTTTTATATTAAAAATATTTATTTTATTTTCTATAAAAAATATAATATTTTTCTAACTCACCCTCATCACTATGTGAATTTTATTTTTATTTTCTAAACATGTTAGGGGATTGTAAAACTCCAAATTTCATAGATTATTTGTATAAATATATTGTTAAGGATCAAAAAGTGTAATTGAATAGACATGTATATAAGAGTTTTCCATGGATTTTGTTGATTTTACCTGCTACTTCCTAGAATTCTAACAATATTCATCCAAGGAACAAGAAAAACCAATTATAACACCAATGGTTTGAGTAAATTCACTATTTTATCTATATTTCATGATATTAACTTGTTTATATTTTTTTGGTGTAGTTTTTTGATGGTGCTAGATTTATTTGTAATTGTTTTTATAGGTTCCCAGTTTGAGAATTAGTAAGGGAAAACCATACATCTTCTCTATGAAACTCAGTGATGTGAATATTGGAGTTATATATAAGGGGCATGTTTGGTTCATGATATTCCACACTATTTGAATAAACCATATAAATTGTATGTTTTATTGGAATGTATTGATAAACATGCTTGGTATATTTTTTTCTAAAAAATGCATTACAACAATATTAATTGTAAATATTTTGACAGAATTGATTTGTATTATTAGAACACTGATAAAATTAAAATTAAAAAAACATGAAAAATAATTAAATATTTTTTAAAAATATTTTTAAAAACATAAACTCTCTGGAAAATCTTCATTATTATTCCCATGACTTGGGATCTCAAATGTTAATATTCCCCTAGGTTATTTTTGAAAATCATCGACTTATAAAATTTAATTTATAATGATTCCATAAGAATTTGATCTTGGATACAAAAGGCAAGGGATTTTTTCTTCCCTTAAAATCTAGATCAACTTCTTTCCTCCGAACAAGAACCCCAGACCGAGTTTGTTATTGCCCGATATATGGGAAAAATCATGTTTTGATCAAACCTTCTTGTGATTAATTAGAGAAATGATTGAAATATTTTAAATTTATGAAATTTCATGAAGATTCATTATATCAGAGGAATTTATGTTTGGTGTATTTTCCTAATTTACACATTATTTTTAATATTAATTCTCATTAATATCAAAATGAAATTAGATATAATTTGTAATGGAATTATCATGATAAAACTCTATTAGATTGAGGAATCATTGGAGGGTTCATAAATCATGGGTTTCTAGTCACCCTCATAAGGAGGTTCATATATTGATTATATAATTTGACAAAAATATAATGGTATTTATGTGAGAACATAAATTATTATGGTAATGACGCGTTCTTCTGCATCAGACCTTTTATGGAGGGATATTTTCACAGGGATAATTAATACTAATAGTTATCAGTAATTGATCATTTAGTGGAGGAAAAATATCCATTAATGATCAATAGAAATTTCATTCAGTACACATGGGTTCGTATGAGAGAGATGATGGAATGGTTATAAAACATGATTAAAAAATAAACTATTTATATATCCTATAATAAATGAACATTTAGTGAATTTATTTTTACTTTTCGACCTATATATTGTATATATAAACTCTAAAACTATTTTTTCTTCATTAATATTTTATAAAATTGTTTTATAAAAATATGACCTAACCTAATTATTTTTTATTAGAATGTGTGAAATTTACCTTGGGGTTTTCCTACACAATTTTTTACACACACTAATATATACTCTTTGGTGTGCTTCCAAACATTATTTATATGATAATAGAAAGTTAATGGTTTCGTATTTCACAAGTAATGCTTTATGATATTGTTTTACTGGAATTTGGAAATGTGACATGAGAGTTTGAAATGTTTTGGGATTCTAGATCGGTGTTACATTGGTTAATGATAATCCCGTTAATTTTGATTCTTTTTTATTCTAGTTTATAATTTCTAATTTACTTTAATTTTTCTCCATTTTTGTACTCTGAGTCTCTGGTTTGGAAAATGTATCGCTTATGTAGATAGATTTTATTATTTTGTGGTTTCATATTTAATTTTTATGCTTTTCTATGTTTGTAAAGGATTAAAGTAGTGCCACACATTTATTTTAAACCTTCAACGTTTATTACAAACATTTGTTGTCCATGTAATGTCACCGGAATTTAGTGGAAACTTGGACCATTCCATGCCAATGGTTTGGGGTCTTGAATTTACACCAATAATCCCACTAAATATTGATGTGACCTTATGAATATTGAATATAAATTAAATTACCATTTATCCCAAAAAAATTAAACCCCCCTAATTACCCTTCATAATCAAAAAATTACATCGACTAATCAACTTAAGAGAGTGGATTTAACCTTTCTCTTTTTTTTATTTTACGCTGTTAAACACATATAGTCACTTCCCTTTATTATATTCTATAGAATAAATATCATTCATAAACATAGAGAGTGATTAATAATAATAAGAACCATTTATTTTGGAGAATATGGTGTGGTAGTCTTACGATGTGGAAATCGAGGGGGTGGTAATTGTCCATAGAAAATCCATCATCAAGAATTAAATCACCAACATCCTTGATGACAACTAAAACATAAACTAGAATATAATTATATAATCTGAGAATCCATTACATTTATTCACCGTCACACATTACATTTCTCATAATATCTCATTTTAGGGATTGGAGACTCTTTGTTTTCCTTTTAGGTCCCTACTCTTGATGACAACATGACATTGGGAGAAAAAAAATCGTTTTCATCAAACAAAGAACATCTGTATTCATATTACATAAGCATAAAAAATTATTTATATATATGTTGTAAACATAAAAAACCCACATAGGGGAATGAACAAAATATATCTTCTCTCCCACATCCAATTTTTATTTTATTTCATTTGAAATAAAACATCTCATGTATTTATATTTTCCCCTATAGGATTTATAAATAAAAATAAGGACATGGGTATAGTTCCAGACTACCTTGAAACCCAATGAAAATAAACATTGGGTTCTTTATGTCCTTCATCATGGTTTTATCACTTCGTATATCTAATTTAGTGAATATGATTACATTTTAAATAGAAATTCAATGTTGGTAATACCTTTTTGTGGGGTGGAAATAGTAATCACCTATTGTAGCATATGATTTCTTTTTCTATTTTCTATATTTGGAGTTTTTTGGATTTCATAATGAAGAAATAATATATTATTAAAGTTGAAAGATATTTTCATTATTGTAAAATCTATATTGATTATAAATTTATATGTTAAAATGATTATCAATATTGATTTTTGTCACTAGATTACTTTCATGAATAAATCCTCGTGATCCATGAACCAATTTCCCGAGCCAACATCCAACAAAGCCTGAAAGTCATTCCTAATCCTCCATATCTTGATAGTAGTTCCTCAAATCATTTAAAACATTGTTGGGAATGATTTATCCCATAAAATATAAATAAATAAATAAATAAAAAATCAAATATCAAATTGTGAGTGTAATAATATAAAAAAATATCAAGGGTACCTCTATGTTACCTTATGAGTTATTATATTCTATTGGACTGATTTTACCCCACGGGAACCAATAATTACCTAAAACTAGCATAATGAAGTAAAAAAAACATAGAGCTATATGTGTGATTATAAAAACTCAATAATCATTCCCAAATAAAATATTCTCATACCTTTACATTCAAAAGAAATCCAATAAATTGTAGTTTCAAAATAACATATATAAAATTATGGTTTTCTACAAATTAAAAAAATTAATGAGACGATTCAATTGTTATAAAAACCATCATTCACCATTATTTTTAAAACAGTTTTCAAAATGTTGAATAAATTTTTGAAATTTTATTTATAAAATACAATTAACACAAATAAGATGACATATTATAAAAATATGACTACAAAGTGAATTTTAAAAACATTACCATTAAAAATAGGAGTAAAATTCACCAAGAACTATGGGAAATCCCTAGGTAAATCCAGTTTTAGGGGTAATCAGAACCCCATACTCTTGGTGATCAAATACTAGAATTGGAGGTCCATTTCTTGATCGAGCCAACCAATCCACATCATAACGGTCCAGTTACTGATGTGATGTAATCCAACATGGGAGACCAGGCTTTAACCCTATCGACTCTTTAAGTGTATTTGCACAAGTCTTCAAACATTTTAACAGAATTACAATGTTCTCTGACTAGAAAAATCATGTATGATTTCAATTTTTATACCACACAAAAATTCACTATCATTTAAAGAGAACTCTCACATTTAAAAGAACAAACATTCAATAAGGCCTTAGGGGACATAAATTTCACAACCACTACATACAGAAAAAACACCTTTTGAAATTATTAATTACACATTAAATAATATTAATAAAACTAGTATAACATTAAAAATGAATTATTTTTTAATTAAATTTAGAATGCATCCTTGAATAAGAAGAACCATGATGGATGTTATGGGGAATTACATAAAACAAATGATAATAACACTTCTAAGAACCCAAAATACACCTTATAGACTATATATACCACTTATTATCTAAATAATTATTTCAAAACAGTCAAGAAATTATGGAACTAAAATTAAATGGTTTGGAAATGGGAACATACCTCAATACATGTATTTTTACATTGATAATCACTTGAATGTTTCTTTTTTTCCTCTTACTTTCATATTCTACTTCATATATATATATATATCCCCCAATGTACAAATTCCCAAATCCATGAATATGTACATGGGCGTCCTTACAAATATTTTTAGACTTTTATAAACCCCTTTAAATATATGCACATTTAAATATTCATATATATATATATAAGAAAACATAGGCCAATCTATATATTCAACCAACAATGATTGAATATATATAAAGGGGTAACTTATATAGAAATATGGATGCTTATTAACACATGTAAATATCATTCAAAAACTAGGACTCAAACCCACACCAATGATGTCCAATGCACACTTTAAAAATAAAAGAAACCCTAAAATTAAAAAATCCACAATTAAAATTGGTCCAACGATGACTAATGGATGGAAACCTAGAAAAAAAAATTCAAACCAACTTCCATTGATGGTAGTGGCTAGAACTGGCTACAACAATACCCAATAGCCCTAAAAATCATAAGACGATAAAAGAAACACCCAAAAATCAGGTTAGGTTTTGAACTACTCATTTGAACCACCCAGTAAAAATTGAAACTATGAAATAGAGGAAGAAGAGAGAGAGAAGATAATAAGATAAGATTATTTTGTTTGACTTCTCGAAATATTGGGTGGATAATCGGTAGATGAAGGAGTGGAATGGGATGAGTTCAAGTGCCCAAATCCCAATGTGTGCATTGAAAAGGGAGGGTGTGTTCGTGAATGAGGTGGTGGGGAGAAATATAACTCCTAATAATAATACTAACAACATTAATTTTTTATCTTTTTAATTTATTAAAGACCGAGAAATATGCACCATCTACCATACAATGCACCAACCATGGGGCCAACTCTATCTAGGGTTGCACAGGCCCTATGGGATATTGTTTGGCAGTGAACCTCACTTTGCGGCCTTGAAAATCCATTTTCTGGGCTACTTGGTTTTCCCTTGTCTGGTTCATTGATTCCCCTAACTTTTCAAAAATAATGCACTTATACAGAAAACTAAAATAGTTAAATTATAAAAATTAGATTAACCCAAAACTCATGAAAAAGACTAAACATGATGAAATTAGTAGATATAATTAAGAAGTTATGATTGGGGTGTGATAAATATCCCCACCATGACACTTTCCTCCCCCAATATTTCATGAATATTTAGATGGTTAGAACATTAGACGAATGAAATCCACTACACAATATGAGGATATAAAAACCCGAAGAAAAGGGGATAATAACAACCCTTCTCTTGAAACCTGAATCCCAATACGATGCTTATGAGTTTATCTCCAAATAAAATAACTGACACCAAGAGAAAGAAAAACTGAGACCCAAGAACTCAAGACTACCGAAAAAGATTTAATGAATAATCTCAAATCCCAAAACCCAACCCCAATATGGAACACCCAAACCCTAACACCAAAATCACCTAGGCTTATTTAGGATCCCTTGATAATTCTTCATGAAATCACTATCCTGGACAACAAATTACTATTATTAGGGTTAGGAGGATAATTAACAATGAATTTAATCATCATGAACACCTTTAATACTGAGGTTTCCACAAGAATATGTTGTGGTGGTCTCCCTATAATTTTAGAACTCTAGTCGACAATGGTTTCATAATGATAGAAAAACAACCCCAATGATGAGGCATGAGACAATAAATAACACCATCATCAATAAAAAGACTAAAAATTCCATAAAAAAGAGATAATTCAATTGGAACCCATATTTTTATAAATGGTTGAAAGGGTAGTATGATACTAGGAAAACACCTATTAATAAATGAGGAATAAATGAAAAACTCTATAGATGGAACGAAACATCTAACCTAAACCTAAAATTGATAGAATCTGAAATCCCCAGTGTATCCTTTTGACTTCCAAATATGCACCCATTGTTCTCTAATGATTTAAAAAATATCTACAGTGGGTCACTCCTCCATCTAAGAACCAACTAGGGAAACGATGCAAACCATACCACAATTAATAATTCCTCAAGAGAGAGAATCTCCAAATAGGCACCACTTGTAACAAAACCCACTCCAAAATATTGTCAACCATTAATGAATTAACTTCAATAAGCCACAACCATATTATTACCAAGAAAATATTTCTATCCAGATCTCCCAAAAAGAATCTTCATAAAAAACATCATAACAAGTGGAAATATAAATAGTTCCCATTTTGTTATCAAAGAAAACATTTGATTTACACATCCATTGGAAATGGAAAAACAACCACTACGTGAAAATATTCATTCCATGACCTATGACTGGATCCATAATTTTTGCAGTAATATTATTCCCCATAGTAAGGAGCATGAATATATGACAAGAACATCAAATTCCGATAGTACAACTTACATAACCCCCTTCCTGTTACCCAATCATCCAAGAAGAAGGAAACATCTTCTTGTAAGAAAACTGGAAAGGAGGTATTATTATTTTTTAATCTAAAATGGTGGGAGACAAACCAAGAAGACCTGAGTGTGGTCCAGTGATTGGAAAGGATCTGAATCCACCTCTCTATTAAGATTCTATGTAGAGTCTTTAATAAGAATAGTGAGAAAAAAACTGATTCAGGATTTCATAAAAGATTATTAAAATCTCAGTTTTCCAATATCAGCCACTAAAAAAGGCCAACACTAATTCCCAAAACCAGAATTTACTTAGAAAACCATGTAATGTATAACACAGACCAAACATCAGTCTTTACTAAGGGTCTTCTATGGAATACTACAAAATCAAGAAGCACCAAACCAAATGAAACAAAAATCATAAACCAAAATTCCATATCCCAATAACCAAATAACAACTAAAATAATAACATTAATAAAACTAACAACACATAAATAAAATGAGTCCCAAATAATAAAACACCAAACATAAAAAGGAAACCCCACACCACTTTGACTATTCAAAACATATAAATCCCCTTTCTTTGAAACCCATTTTATGTGTGACAAAAACAACCATAAGAAGTTAAGTACCCTCCCCTAGTATTTCATGAATCCTCACATATATACAACCCATGATATCTCATTCCCACATTCATACATTCCCATATCCATTAACTTACCACATGAGTACATCAATATGTGTCATCATCCATAGGAATACAAATGGTCAAATAGAAAAATAAACTTCCAAACCACTCATTAAAATATTCCAAATCAATTTTCAAAAAATAAAACACTTATCATTAAAAAAATAAAAAATTCCTTATAAAATGATTTCCTTATTTTCAAAAACTCTTTTCTAAAATCCCAAATCACATAACAAAATGATTCCCATTTTCAAATCAACTGAATTATTTTTAAAAAAGATTAAATTTTTTCATTTTTTAAATCACATTTTTGTTAAACTGATGATCATTTTTACTAGAGATATTTCATTTTAAAATATAAATTATAACACCATAAAACCATCCCAATATAGTATTAAGATCAATAAAAATAGTTCAAAATCACAAAATCTCATAATAAGAACTACTACACACAACTTGGTCACATGATTTGGTAGGTTGTGTACTAAGGGTCATCAGAGGAAGTTATAGGGTCTACACATGTTTTGAGAGACTATGCATAGCAACAAAACAACCCTTTTAATTCCAAAAAATAACCACTCAATGAACCAAAATGTTGAAAATTTATGAGATCCAAACTCCCATTTTAAGCCACAACTATCCTATACCACTATAGAAATTGATGTGTCCTTCAAAATACATCATGAAAAAGTAACTACCTGTGAATAACCACCTAAATTCAAAAAATATAACAGCTCAAGTACTCCATATCCCCATATAAAAATGGATAACCTGCTATGATTCTATTTTCTCATGAACTAACATCGGTCAACCTTGAACTGGTCAAATGTGCTGGCCCACAACAAGGATCGATAGGCATTCAAGATCCTAGTAGGTTGAAAACTAGTTATAGTCATCAGATAAAACTCAATTTTGATTTGTTTTTCTTGAAAAATAATGAATAATAAATAAATAATAAAAATAATAGGTTAAAATATAAATAGAATATGAAATAAATACTATCAAGGGTACCTACTTGTGATCTCATGGGTAACCTTAATCCACTTTTCTGACATCACTCCATGGTGATAAGTACAGAGTTAGAAGCAACAATTAAAACTGAAAACAAATATAGTGGTTTAGGCAAGTGTATGAAAACAAAATATGGGTTTCTGATAAATTATTCACTTGGATTACTATTAAAAATAAATCCAAGTCATGCTTGTTTTAAAATAGTATATATAATACTAGGGTTTTATACTCATTTACAAAAACATGTAATAAGATTCCATTTTTAGAAGAAATTTTTTTTCATCATATTAATCAAAATTGTTTTCAAATCATGGAAAAATTTCATTAATATTATTTATAAAATATAATTACAAAAATCAGGTGCCACAATATGGAACAATAAATAAAAAGTTATGTTTAAAACCATTACCATGGAAAACATGTGTTAAAGAAGGAACCATGTCCAATCCCTATATAACTATGGTTGGGAGGGTCATATGGTCACAATAATCTTGGTGATAAAATCATAGACAAGATGGTATGTATCTTGCTTGATCTAACCATTACCCATCATAAAATATTAATTTGTGTTATGATGTAATCCTTCTAGTTTAATCAGGCCTTGGCCCTACCAAATCACCTAGATTACTGGACCTAGTGTTCCCATGTGGATACCCTTGATTCACATGTTTTATAACTTTCCAAATCATGGATGTTTCACCATTATAACCAAAAAATTTAGTGACATTTAAATCTATCTCTCGCATGTAATATTGATTACATTCAATAATGCCTTAGTGGAAATACACTTCACAACCACATCCAGTATACAAAAACACATATAGAAGTTACCCATTATATATTTAAAACCATTCAAAAGAGTTCAAAATAATCTACGTTTCCATCAATGAATGAAAACATTCTTGACGAACAAGACCCACACTAGAAGCTAAAACAAATTATCCAAAACAAATTTAATATACAATTATTTATCAACAACAACTAATTGTTTTAGAATATACATAATACATAATATTAAAATAACTTTTTAAACATTAATTTAATTAATGAATTTTAATTATTGGGTGCGTAAAAACCTACCTCAATATGTGCTTATTTTTTGTGAAAACCACTTGATTCTTCTATTTTTCTACTAACACTCGTTTATACCTTCCCATGTATGTATGTATGTATATCCCTTACGTACATACTCCCATTTCCATAAATATGTACAAGGGTTCCTTATATATATGAATATACTGATGGCTAGAACATGCCTCTGTAGGACCAAGTATCTATAAACACTATGAGTAAAAAATGAAACACCCAAAAAAGGTGTTAGGGTTCAGACCACTCCCACACAACACATGAGAGATAAAGAAAACACGATATATATGAAGATAGAAGAGGATGGGAATAGGATAAGGTTACCCGATTTGATCTGACCCAATATTGGTATGATAATTGGTCAATGATAGAGGGAAAAGGTATGATTTTACAAGCTGGGAGCCCCGTGTGGGCATCAAACAAGGATGTGGGTTGGTCGTGAATGAGGGTGGGGGTAGAAAAGGATAAAACCTTATAATAAAAATAGTCATCATTATCGACATCATAATCATCATAATAACATATATAATAATAAAAATGAAAATAATTATTATAGTTAAAATAGTTTCCTTTTTATTTTTTCCAAATACCAAGAAGACCGTATAGTTTGGATGCACGATCTTCCATTTCGTGCACCATTAATGTGTTCACTTATTTCTAGTTATAAATAGGCTTCCTAAGGATGGATTATGGTAGTTTTCCTTACCATGTGACCTATAAATACCCACTATCTAGTCTTCATGGGTTTCTCTAGTCGAGCACACAATTTCGTTTAACCATGCACCAAATGTGCATTTTGGCATAAAAATAAAAAAATAATAATTTAAAAACCATCTCCACCAAAAATATTATAACATGACTAAATATAATTAAATTATAATATATAATTAATAACTCAAGGTTTGAATGATACATTTTCTATATTGATTTTAAATTTACTTTAATAAAATATGAAACACAGATGCACAAGGTTTGTTTATTGTTAATGATCAAAAAATATTATTTTTTTAAATATTATATTAATTCTGTTTTTGATTCTTATGTCATGAAACGTGATATATAACTTTTTTTATACTTTTTTCAAAAATATTTTCATAATTAGTTGGGTTTAAAATAATTGACTTGCTATATTAAGAATTTTTTTTAAATATAAACATATTTTGAATATTTTCATATAAATACACCTTTTATAGTAGAAATTTTTTTTAATTAGAAGTTGTTTAGGTTATTCCATCATATTTTATGAAAAATTGTTCTTTTTATTCTTAATAATCAAATTCCCGTAAATTTATCAACAAAATTAATTGACAAAAATTGAAGTAAAAAAATAAAATTAGATATTAATGGAGAAATCATTCATTGTTGCCTATTGATATATGGATATAATAGAATGTAATGGTTTGTGATGTATGAATCATATGAAGTGGAAGAAGTGAGGAACATTCGATTTTAGTGCTATGTGTGTAGGTAATTTATAAATGACAACCCAATACTTTCACACAAATTATTACCTAATTTCTAAATATAAATATCAATTGATAAAATAAAATGATCATAAAGGACTATTGTATTTTAAATATTGGGTTTATAATATTCCAAAGTGAGTCTAAAAATAAAAATGTTTATCTTACTCTCCAGAATGAGATCCTAAATACATTTGACCTCCTAAACTGCATGGGATAACCTAGAAAATACCTAGGCAAAATGTTGAACTAAAAATACTTGTATTAGGATAAATATGATAAGTAAACATAATGTGTGACCTAAAATTATAACATGATATCATATAAAAAATTATCATGAGTAGTTTCATGGAGCATAACATAGAGAACATTGTACATAATATCATGAAGAAATTTGAAATTGGTCAGCAATAAAAAACATGACATAAACATAGTTCAATGCTAACTACAAAAAAAACATCATAGAGTGGAAAAAAACCCATAATGGATTAGGTTTTCTCATTAATAACATACATGAAATCTCATGAGACTAAATCATTACCCATTGCATCAGATAACTATCTAGTTATAGCCATCATAACAAGTTCATGATTAATGTGTACCACACAAATAAAATCAAACAAAAGGAATAATATAATTATTACCCATGGAATGATAATTGGTTCCATAATCATTCCCAATATCATATTAAAAGGATATTTCGTAATGAATCATTTTGGTCAATAATAATAAGGATTGTATTGGAATATAAAAGGAATGGGGAATAACTAGGTATATATTTAGAAATATATATAATTAAATAAAAAATAATTAGTAACATAAAATGTTGTTGTAATTAATGAAAATAAATTTAAAAATTATTAATTTTTTTTGGAAACACACATTTCTTTACATTTAGTAACTTCAATGGAAGTCTTATAATATTGAAAATGATATGTAAAAATACCCAAAAAAATGTTTCATGAAGATAATATCCTTTCTATTTTGAAACCACTTATTTAAAATATTAATATCTCTAAAAAATAATATAAAACAATTTTCTTAAATTACCATTGATTACTAAAAATGAGGGTTTAAAATATTTAATGCAATGATGGTGAAATAGGTTCATTCATATAGAATATGTTAAAAACATTAATTACTTTCATATTTTAATAAGAATTTTTCAAATGTACAATGTTTGTATAACCATTGGATGATTAATATAAAAACATTTATTAAAAATACAATTATCTTTTAAAATTAATTTAAAAAATACAAGAAAAACGTTTTTAAAATATGTTCACAAAACATGAATTTGGATGAAAAATGATTTTTTATGGATGAGAGATATGAACTCATAATTGCATAAAAATATTATATAAATAATTTTAAGTACTAAAAAGAATAAAATTGTATTATTAATCAAAAAAATTATGAATAAATAGAGTAGAATAAAATTAAAGTGTTTTATTATACAATGATAAAAAAATATCCTTTTGTTGAAATTCATCCATAATCAATCCTAATTAAAATGATATTGAAATATAAACACTTAATGCCTGGGTAAAAATTCAATAATAATACCCCATGCATAAATTATAAGAATTATTCCTTACAATATTATGGTTTATGAATGATTTTTTATAATGTATATAAAGGGGTAGAATATGAACCCCTCAAAAAAATTAACTGTATAAAATAACATTTATCTCAATGAAATAATTTTGAGACGAAACACCTATAATGTTTATATCGTTGAGGTGATAGTTTACAAGTGTGGTTTTTATGTGACACCAATATATATACAAAACTAATATTTGAAAGAAAACATAAACATATCAAAATAAATTTCACCAAGAATTTTTTCATTCTATAATCAATGTAGTCATATTACCCTATGAATGGAAACTGAGTGAAGAAACCCCTTATCTTATTCTTTCTTTTAGTTCAGTTATATTCAAACTAAAGTATAGTTGTTTTAACCATTTTTTAAAATCACTCCATAAAAATATTAATATTTATAATATCATTTTTGAACCTTTTATAACATATTATAACATGTTTGTTAATAATAATTCTTTATCAATTTTGTTTCGGGTGTTAATTTCCTTGTTTTCTTATTCATGTTTTATCATGAATCTTCCAAATCATGAATATATATTATAATTACATCATCTACATAATGTTACTAAAGTTATAAAATTCTATTTTTTCATTAGATATATCTTTTTAATCATTAATTATTTTAGAAAAAAATATAATAAATCAAATTCCATCCATGAGATGGTATTTTATAAATATGCCTAATAAATATTATCATTTACATAATATGGGGAAGGTTATGGAAGTGAATTTTTTATTAATTTTACAGAATCAATGTCATGTAATATATATAACATATTTTGATTAAATTTATGAATTTTTTCTTTTCTAGAAGGATTAATATTTCATGAATACCATATATTAAAATTAGATTAGTCCTTATTACCATCGATGGAAATTATTATTTAAGAAATAATCACATCACTTAGTGAGGTGGTAGTCCACCATACACATGATCGACGTAATCATATTTCATACGAAGTGGAATATAAGATTTTTTATTTGATACGTAAATTAAAATGGTATAATTATATAACAAATATAATATGTAAACAAAATATTCAACCATATATATAGCCTTTAATTTGATTATATAAAACATTTATGTCGGTTCGCAAGGTAGTAGACCACCGTACACACGATCAATTATTTTTTTCCAATTTGAAAGAGGATGATATAGTTTTGGTTCATGATATAAACATAATAATTAATAATAATATTTAATATATTGAGGTTATTATATAATTTTTTAACAATATTTAAGAAAATTAAAGCAGAAATAAAAAACATTCTCAATTTAGGATCTTACATCTTCATCACACAACTTATTTTTGTTTGAACAAGAATCCATACAAGGTTGGATTATTAACAAAAAAAGGATTATATAATAATGAGATACCATTAGGGAAGTGATTTGGTAGGTATTTTATGAACCCAACTATTTTATAAGAGTCTAAATAAATGGATTGGGAGGTATTTCATAAGTGGGGGAGGTGACACACTTTTTATTTTTCAAAACAAAGACGTACTCCAAAATCTTATAATGAAAAAGAATAAAAAATTTTCCATTTTAAAAACCATATATGTGAGAAGGTATAAATATGTATAGATAAAAGAAATTGGATATTTTTTGGGTAATTTTTTACCCGTACCATTTTAGTTTAACCCCTGATTATCCAATTCTAAACATAGCTGTAGTAAATAAATTTTAGTATTTTCACAATTTATTATGGTAAAAAATAAATTATAACATATAATCTTTAATATAATTTTATTATTAGAAATATGGTATCCATGTTTCCAAATTTAACTTATGTAATTTTTAGAAATTAATTACAAATTAATCACACAAATGATATGGTAATATTGTTTTTCCAAAAGTAAAGTTTTCAATTAAATGATGATTTTATATTATCATTATGAATAGTAATAATAATTTTATGTATTTTATTTAATATTTATAGATATATCATATATAAATTTTATATAATTTATTCCACATTAAGGTTTTGTTTTAATCAATTATAGGGGGAATATTATGCTCATAAATCTAGTTTTCAAAAAAAAGTTTTTAGATCAAAAAATAAAAATATACTAAAATAATATATAATGATGTTTCAAATTTAATTAATTAAATATAATATAACATAAAAAAATTTAATCCCACTAATATAACAAAGGGAGTAATTATTTAATCATAAATGATAATTATATTAAAATTCGTATTTTTCATTATTCACTAAAATGTAATATTTTCCAAAAAATACAAAAATTTAATAATAAATTAATAATAATATAAGGATTTAAAAAAAAAAAATTTCATAAATATATTTTATACATTTTTAAAAAAAAATTATTTTAATTTATGTTCACAAAGTGTAACAAAAACACCTTTTAGAACAATAGAGTTTTTCAAAAAAAACATTTCTTTTTCGTTTAAATAATTCATATATTTTAATTACAATTAATAGATAATAAGTGAATTTATCCTATATATGTGTAAAACATAATAGTTTTTCAACTCAGTTAATCCTATTTATACCCTAAAACTTAACAGCTATTTTATAATGTTTATGTATAAATAATTATGTTTCAGTAGAGTATCGTGTTTTGTTTAAACCTAGGGTTGTGTGCATCACAAGTTATTGAAGAGATTGAATTTATTTAAAAAGAAATATAACATAAAGTCTCTTATTTTTAAATACTATTCTAATATTAGTGCTGTGTTTCATATACGCTATCCAACGTGATTTTAATCTTTTATAATCTCATTGTGTTAAATTCTACTAACTTTTATTAAATAATGTCCTCGCAATTTAATATTCTTATCAGTAATCATGAGTTTGAAATTTGGAAATACCTTTTTAGATTAATGCTTCATAGGGATAAAAAATAATGATATGTAAGATGGTCGTCCTAAATTACACAATTTTACGTTTCCATATATGAGAACATTGGTGGAATGTGAATGCATGGGCATAGAATAAAATGATAAATAATTTTATTGAGTGTTAGAGATCATTGACCACAATACATTTATTGGTCTATAGAAAGATAAAGACATAAAATCAGAAATTTATGTTGAATTAAAAGACCATTTGATTCATCAAATATGTATATAATATAATGAGATTTATGTTTCAACATCCATCTCATGATGTTGAGGAGTTTATTTACAGTATAATAGAATAATATAATATAATTACATGATATATTTCTTTTTCAAAATCACAATTTAATTCTTTGGTAGTGCTTCGATCAATTTTAACAATATCTCTTACTCTAAGAAATGAATATAAAAAATAATTTTTTATTACTAAATCACTAAAATTAACATTTAACATATTATAATACACATACAAGAGTTAAAAAACAATTAATTATTTATTTATTAAAACAAAAATATTTTGCACAATTTTATATAAGAAATTAATATTTAATACCTCAACAGTGAAACCTAATGTTTTACTTAATCCATTTCCATAGTGTATATCCTTAAATCCAATTATCTTAAATCCGAAAAAATGTAATATTATTCTTCCAAAATAATACATTACATTAATCCCATTCATTTTATTCCCTTAACCCTTATAAAATTTCATCAAAAATATCATTAGTGACTGTAAACTTGAATTTCTTCAACCATAGAAATTTTATTATAAGACATTCCAGTAATGATCAGCCTTAAAATCATAAATTGATGATGGTATCCCATACATTTAATTTTACATTATGAAATATATGATTTCAAAATTTAAACAATACATATATTTTTTAGTTTTATTATGCCCAAAAAAAAATTAGTAAAATTTCATTCATATCAAAATTCCAAAATCCTATTAAAAAAATACTAATACCCTTTTACAATTATGATTTGGTATAACATATCTCCATAATTGTTCTAGGGGATAAACCTCAGTTTATGAAATTGAAATGGAAAATTAGAATGTTCCCAACATATAAGATATCCAATTACATGTAAATTCAATAATATATGACTTTTATTTCCACATAAAAACATATGTCCTCTATTTAAAATATTCTTCAATGTGATTCTTCCCACCCCCTTGACAAGTTTCACTATTTTGAGTCCCACATATACTTTCATAAGATTACACTCTCTTATTTTTTTTCACATGTTACGAATCTCACAAAACATTACATTGATAAATATATCATGTGATAGCCAATTTTTTATAATAACTATATAATTCTACCCATTAGCCATCAAGTTGTTTGTTCATAACCACAGAAGTGTCAATCACATTCAATGATATCATGATTCCTCAAGGTTCTATCCATTGACTAAAATGAAAATTTCTTTTATAAGAGATAATAATCATAGTGGTAAATCAAAAAATCATGAAAAATCATTTATAATTTGTCTAAATCATGATGAATTCATTTCATTATATGTAACCTTAGATTTATATTTGATATATTATGGTCATTATCTATTCAAATACATTATAATTGTTTAAAAATGGTTAGTGGACATCCAAATCATATCCCTCATGAGTGTGAAACCTGATTTGATGTAATTCCCATTGATTTATAATTTGTAATGATCGACTCAAACTCGACATTCTTTTTGAAAAGTTATTATCCTTAGGTACATTTATTCTAGAACCAAGTCCACTTACACTCTCCTGACATGGATTTCATTTCACAAAAACTAATCACTCTATACTTAAAACAAATTCCTTGATATTTTCAAATAAATATAATTATCCTTATACTTTTCTATAGAAAAATCATTAGACTTATTCTTCAAGTTATCACTTCGGTTTTCGTATCCTAGTTTTCAATGGTTAACTATACCATTACTATCACCCCAACTATGATGACCTAATAATTTAACACATATTATTATATGATTTTAAATCTAGATATACATTGATACAACCTAAGGATCATGACGTATTAATGTGTTTTCGGGGAAAGGTTCATAATACATCAATGCGGGACAAAAAAATTATTTTTATTCCCCACAACGAGCTTCAAAATCCATTTGATCTCCAAGAATTTATGAAATAACCAATGGAATACAAAAAAATGGGTGATCTAAAATTATATGTAAGGGAATAAACATGATTAGGAAACATAACCTGTGTGTCGAAAGTATAACATAAAATCATTGTGATAAGTGTCAACAGTAATCCCATAGAACCATAACATAAAGAAAATTGTATCCTAAGATCACTATGGAATGAGAAATTTTATAGAAAAAATAAATTACATATAAATAATTCCTTCCTAATATTCCACAAGAACATCAGAAGTGGAAATAGTCGCATAATGAACCATGTATACTCCCTGATCCCATAAATAGTTTTTGATCAAACTAAAGCTCAACCCAATTCATTAGAGAGATATCTATGTTCACCCATCATAAAATGATCAAGATATTTGTGATTAAAATAAATGAAATAAATAATAATGTATAAATTAAGAAATTAATATACTGCAAAAATGGTTTTCTTAATCTTTTTGACATCATATTCAAATAAAATTTCATAATGAGAGAATTTGAAAAAATACCATAATGAATTTATTACCCCATCAAAGGAAAGAATAATAACTCTGTATATTTGTGATAATCATATACACACAATTTATAATAATTAAATAACATCGAATGACTTTATTATTAATGAAATTAATATTAAAAAGACTAAAAAAATATTTAGGAAAATAATCTTTCCACTATGAATAAAATCAAGGGATTTCATCTTAGATATAAAATGATTTTTAAAAAACACATTTAAAATTTCAAGAGGAAAATATCCTTTCCATTTTGAAAATGGTTATTTAGTATCTAAAAATTTATAATAAATTAAAGGGAAAACTATATTTTTGATAACATTTTTATCTTTAAAAGGATTCTTTAAAATATTGAGTGTTTGTGACATTGAAAGAATTCTATTTATTCTGAATACATTAAAGAATAATGGTTCCATTCACATTTTTGTTAGAAAAGTCCAAAAGTACATTGTTAAATAAATGGATTGAAGATTAATTTTAACAATGTTTTATAGAAGTATAAATATAGGTAATAATTAATAAAAACATTCATAGTATAATATTAATTGAAAATGTTTCTATAAATCAATGATTTTTAAGAAAAAATGATTTTTGACCAAAGTGATAAATGAAGTCATATTTTCATAAAAACGTTTTATCAATAATTTTAAGTAAAAAAGACAATAAAATGTTATTATTACATGATAAAACCAAGAATATCTATAGGAGAATATAATTAAATGGTTTTATTATTGAATGATCAAATAATTTCCATCACTTGGAATTCATTCATAATTAGTGAAAATTATAATAATATTTAAACATATACCATTTCCTTTTTTTATTTTGAATAATAATTCCCCATCAATGAAATATATGAATTAAAAATTAAAATATCATAATTTTGGAACTAATCATGATAATGTTTTTAAAGGGGTGTTATATACACTATTAAAAATAAATATGGTGTATAAAAGAACATGTTTCTCAAAGAATGATGTTTGAGATGAAACCCTTGCAATGTTCCTATCATTGAGGTGAGATTTAATAAATGTTATTATTATGTATATAATACATATTTTCAAACACTAATAAGTGTAAATAAGACATATATAAATTAAATATTCCTTTTACACATATTTTTTTAACAATATAATGAAATAAGAAATTTTATAACCCAATGAATGGAAATTGAGTTAAGAATGCCCTTACCATGCAATTTCCATTGGATCATCACTCATTAGCTTCCTATATAGTTGATTTAAGATTTTATTAACATATAATAGAAACATATCATTATTTATAATATTATATATGATTATTTTATAACATCTTATTACCTATTTTCTAAAAATATTTCAATATCACTATTCTATCATGTATTAATTTCCATGTTTTTCTCATGCATGTTTTATCATGAATATCTTAGATCTTGAACACAGGTCATAATTACGAAAAATCTAGAAGTATGTTAATGTTATAAACAATTTTCTATTATAAAAATATTTATAATTACTATACTGTATTGAACATGTAAAATTAATATCACCACTTCATTGTGATGGTAGATCATCCATACACTTGGGAGACATTATCATTTCATTAATGGACTAAATGGTAAGAAATGTTATTGTGTATTAATTTTATAAAATAAATATAATCTCATATATATCACATATATTCACTAAATTTGTAATTTTTTCATCAAAGTAAATATTTAGTGAAAAATTATTCAAATTGATTCATGAGGTGGTAGTCCACATTACACACGAACATCATTAAAATTCATTCAATGAATGTTTTTCTAAGAAATAATAAGGTATATTGTTTATCTAGAATTATAAATATGTCATTAATAACATATATTAACATGAAATATATATATATTTCCTTCCATGTAATCAGTAAGTGATAAAATAATTTCATTGCTTTATGAAGTGAGAGATCGCTTATAATGTCTCGTATTTTCATTATTTTATATTTTGAGGTTATATGAAATGTTTTTGATACCATGTGCAGAGAATAAATGAAATTATGTGGCTTGATGAGCCATAAATAAATATTTTAAATATATTAAAAACCCCATGATCATTGTTTTCCTAAAAAAAGTATAATAAATATCTAATGGTGGCCCAGATAAGAAATCTGAAGGCACTGTAGAGTGCATAATGTGGGTTTGACCCTATGTGTGGCATAATTATAATTAATGCGATCCATTTGTGAAAAATTAATTGTTGATGTAATTAAATGAAATAAATTAAATTTTTTATTTATTTTAAATATTTTTTATTTATTGACACTTTCTCATTTAAATTCAACGTTATAAAATTTCCTCAAGGGTGGATACTCAAACCATATAGATTTAGAAAAACTATTGGAGAAAGTTTTCAAGTGGATGGCAACAGATTGGGATTGGATCATGGTTCGTTTCACCAACGATGTCCATGGATATTTTCAACAATAGAAACTAAAATATTCTTCATAAATGATCGATCTAACATTTAGGTGGAATGTTTATTTGATTGTATTTTTCCCCACTCATCATTTCTTGGAACATTGTGAATCAATCAATGAAAAGACAGATATACAGTTTAGTCGCCTTTAGGGATGGGATGGATTAATCATTTTTTGGTAGAATTACATTGTAATTGTTGTTTTATTTATTATTCTTCTCAAAACAATGAATCAATATTAACATAAATATAGACCAAGATCTATTCTGGTTATATGTTCTTATGCTTTTCTACCTTGGTTTTTTGTTCACCATAGGTATTCACTGTTTGGCCCAGGTTTCGATATATGATGATCAATCGATTGTTGCACAACCATTTCCTGAAGAAATGATCCAAAATCATAGATTTGGGATCTATATGATACAAAAGTGGTGCGACGATGGAAGCGTTAGTGAATCGGGCTGGTTTAAGTGATCGATTTCATGTACTTTTGTGTTGTTTTTCCTATTATGAAGAATGACATGTTAATCCGTTTTCCCGAAGGATTTAATTTTGGGATGAATTTTTCAACAACAATGAGGATTTAATGAGATATGATAATGATTTTTATGGTGAAACGGTCACCATATTAGTGGATTTGATATTATCTGAAAGTTAAAGCTACAAATTTTATTTTCTATGATTTTACTTGCTAAATAGAATGTAATCTCTATCTACACACTGTGTGGGATCTCCTGGATCAAAATATTGGGTTTCTTCCTTGTGTAAGAACCACATAGCATGTTCCCCATGTGACACTACATGTGGCCAAGATCTTGCGACTTGCTATGTACTTTAGAGAGTACACGGACCTGGGAAAAAGTATAAGACTATATGGCTTGCCTTGTACTAGTACACAGACACTGCATAGTGTAAATTGTCTAGTACCTGCACACGTCATCGGTACACAAACATGGTCAGGTGAAATAGGTTGATTTTATGCATCTCTGTACTACATGTACTCATTCTACAAACCATTTATATGGATAATACATGTCATTTGAGTATTTCCCAGGATGTAAGACATGGGGATAACTAGAAAGGTAGTATACCCCTGGGTACTCACTATTTACCCCATCTCCCCCCATTTAAGAGTTATTGTGGCTCTTAAATCAAATCTTAAACCATTATAGGTTGAATTTGTTTCACATGGTCCTTTCCCTAGAGGGTATAATGCTGTATTATAAACATATCACTAGACTGAGATCCCCTATATAGGTTGAGTCTCACATAGAGTTATGGAATCCCTTTGTTAGACTATGTGGGATACTTTATTTTCCTTTGTTACCAAGGGGGAGTGTGTGGAATCATCATGACCAACTTTACTATATAATTAACCCTCTATTTGACATACCATATATGTAGGGTTTGTGGAATCGATGACATATGACCCCTACATAGAGGGTTGATCCAGATTGTGTTTTTAGTATCCCCCAATAGTTCTATGCATGACCCCATATCATTATATCATAGATTTCATAGACTAGTGAATTTTCATTAGTCAGGGCCCATTGATATATACCTCCTGTAGAGTGTTTCCGAAGATATCCTAGATCTTGGAGTGAATTATCATAGAAAGAGAATTTCTTTGAATAGTATCTCATAGCTGGAATTTTGTTATCACCACCTAGTGGTGTTCTATATTTCAAAATTATGAATGGGTGTTACTATTATACATTACATTAAATATCTTTTCTTTGTATTACTGTACATTTTGATTCTTGTTTACTATTTTCGGGGTTCCCTAATGAGTATTATTATCCTCATCCATTTATGGTATTTTCCCACATGTTTCACATATTATTTAGATGAAACCCCTTTTGATGGTGTCCTGGTAGGAGAAGGAGTGTGTGGGGAAAACATAGAGCTAAAAATAATGTGGTGTTTTACGAAGAGATTTAATTTTAAGTAGTCCTCACCCTTGGAGTATGTTGTACATTTATAGTATTTGTATAGGCTAGTATAATCTCCCTTTATCCGCTTTTTGTACTTTTATTGTTGTACACTGATGTATAATCTTAGATGTATGTTGTAATTTTTTTATTTGTTTTACATTTTGTACTTATGTGGGATTGGAGAAATGATTGTGCATACATAACTTTAGGATAATGCCTCTCATTTGTGGGGTATGCCTACTCGGTACCGATTCTCAGTCCTTGGCCTACAGATGGTGGGATTCGGGTATTCATAGGTCAAATCCTAGTGGTTCGAGTTTTCATTGAGTGGTATCAAGGGAGTTGGTTATACCTTAGTAACAGAATATGTGGGATTATTTTTCGGTGTATTTTTTTGTGTTTTGAGTTTAGATTTCAAACCAAAGTCTCTAGTATTGGTGAAGAAGATAATGCATCCAAACACCAAGACTCTGATAACCATCTTTTTTACATGGTATATATAAAAATATGTTTCAGTGAATGTTTTGGTACATGAATCATATAGGAGTTGTTGTGCTTTCCATGTCCTTCTTGAGTCATCTCCCAAGATATACTCTTCTAACAATGGTACATTTTGTTTTATTTTAGGATGATAGAACATAGAAAACCCTCCCAGATCCTACTATGTGTTCATGAGGTTGATCCACCTACCAGAGAATTATAGGTTAATGGGATTGTACTAGAGATAGCACCTCCAGGTGGTTTACTATCTATAAAAACACTTCTTCAGTAACATCTATAGATAGAGATACAAACTGAGGATGCATGTAGATTTAGTGTGTTGCATGAGTTTCAAAGGTAGTGACCTCCCATGTATTGGTGTAATCTAGAACCCAAAGTGGATGAGGACTGGATTTGGGTAGTCTCCCATATATTCCCCCATGTGAAAATGTTTGAAGATCATATATAAGTCCTCATGAAATTTCTTCTTCAATGACCTTCTAGGTGATGGTGGGGTTTGGTGAATCTGTCATTTGATGAGACATATCACTCCTGGTTAGACATTGAGGGTCTCTACTGATATAATTTATATCTATCCATATTTTGATCAGTACACATATAAGAGCCTCTGCATCTATATCAAGGTAGTATGACCATGGAAGAGTACTCAGTGATGTTTACTGGTCTCTAAAATTACCCCATGGATATGGTGTAGGGAAAATTCTTCATAACTCAAACCATTGAGAAGTGCCTATACATTGAATTTATAGATTCGGTAGTATGACTTTTCATTACCACCTATGCTGGGATGCCTAAGATATCCTTGATAGTGGATTGTTTTTTGGAATATCAGACACGAGTAGTTGTAGCTAGCAATGGGAACCCGATAGTTTAGACTTTGGAAGAACATAGTTGATAGTGGTCATGGTGATCCAAACATATCTTATACTTCATGAGGGAATAAAAAGACTCAAGGAAAGTAGTTCGAGGCTCTCATGGTTTCTTGAATATGTTAACAGAGTTATGGTGTTTCTCATTCAATGGTCAGGGAAATTTGGAATAAGATTATCTGACCCATCATAAAACTAATAGTGAGATTGTGAAGGGACAACCAAGGTAGATATATAGGTAAAATAAAGGTGTTACACGTGGAACAAGATGTGTAATGGGGGATGGAAAGGATTCTTCTAGTGTTCGTAGATTCAATCTATTACCATGACCACCCCTGTGGTACAAACCAGGATCTGGGATCTAGTGGCAAGGATTAGGTGAGTTGTAGTCTATGTAGGATAAGAACCTAGAGGATACAAGGATGATATAAGGTAAAATCTTTATCTTTTCTACTTTACTATAATATTGATAAAAATAGGTTATATGCATTACTTCCAACTTCTCTGGTTCCAAAATTATAGATTCTTTTTTATCCATTTTTTCATCCCATGATGTTGGAGACTCAGAAAATTAGTGACTCACTGGTTACCCACATGTGAAAATAGTGTGATATGATTCATGGAGGTGATAGTTTTAATGGGATCTGTTTGTTGCATAAATTAGTCTTTAAAACATCATCCTAGGTGTGAACTAGGTAACCACAGTTCATTCACATATTCATTATTTTAGGTGGAGGATGTGGTGTTTCTGGAGTAATGGAACAGATTTTTTCCCTGTGAGTGAAAAGGAAACCTCAGTAGAGTAGGATGAGTTCACGCATTGGGGAATAAAACAGATTACTCCCTAGATTTCTAGAATGAATCTTGGAGATGTGGATCCCTTGGGCTATTAGTTTATTTCAATTGCATCCGAGTATAAGGATGTATTTCAAGAATATTTTCCAATGTTACCTTTCCACCAAGAGAAATAATTCTTCATCGAATTACTACTTGTGATGACACTGATATCTATGCCGGCATATCATATGGTCCCTATTGAACTTCAATTGGTGATGATACAGTTGGATGAATTTCAGGAAAAGTGATTTGTGAGACCCATTGTTTCCCCAATCCATCCCCAGTGTTATTTTCCAATAAGGTGAACAAAAGCTTCAGGTTAAGTGTGGATTATCAGAACTTGAGTTAGGTGACCAGGAATAATAAGTATCCCCTACCAAATATCGAAGACCTCTTTGATCGGATGAGAGGGGTGTAATTGTTCTCAAAGATTAGCCTCAAATCTTGCTATCTCTTGGTTTGGGTATGGGATAAGGATATACCAATATGATATTCAGTGTTCACTATAGTCACTATGAGTACATGGTGATGTAGTTCGGTGTGATGAATGCTCAAACACTATTCATGAGATTCATGAACATAATATTTTATCCCATCATACATAGGTTTATGGTTGTCTTCATCAATTACATCCTACTGTATTCAACATCCAAGGGGGATCCCTTAAGACACATGTCGACGGTCCTCGACACACTCTGAGAGAACCATCATTATATGAATCTCTCAAAGATTCCATTTCTGATTTGAGAAGTCTACTTTTCTGACACTTCATCTTAGAGGTTGGAGTAGAAGTGGACAAAATGATGGATGATGAATTTTTTACATGGGAGACAACAATTACTGTTACTGAGGTGTGGTGTTTAATTTGGTTGGTAGGGTGCTGTCGAAGGTTTTTTTCCCAACTTCTCTAGATTCACACCACCCTTGAATTCATTGAATCAAAAGGTAAATCCATTCATGTAGACATAAAGGAATCGAAAGTGTTGTTTAGGAGATGATATAGAGGTTTAAGAGCTCACCCATCATAATATTTCCAGTGTAGGGTGTTGAGTGCATAGTGGTCTACCATGAATCATTGATTGGGTTTTGTGGTTTTTTGATGCAGAGGTATGTGATTATTTCCCATGGTTCATACTAGTTAATACCACTTGAGAAGAAATATATGACCCATGATCTTGACTTATCAGTGATAGTCTTCGCATTGACGATATGGTAACACTGCCTTGTAGGGGAGCAATTTATCGTTTACAATTCCCATAAGAGTCATAAGTATATCTTCACTCAGAAGTATCTTAACTTGTGACAAATGTGATGGATAGAAATCCTTGTGGACTATGACATAGATAATTTATGTATATTCACATGAAGGAAAACGTTCATGAAGTTGATTTCATAAGAATATCTTGTTCAAAGTACTTGGCTAATGTGTTAGAGCAATTATCCTCATTGTTGTTGTCCTTCATGGAAAAGGGTATTTCTTTATATCTTTATTTGATTATTTTACCCCACCACTTTTACAACATTATTGGGGTTTTCAATGTCCATATATTGACTATGATACCTTACATACTTATAAATACTCTAGATATCATCCTGTGGGATATTATGAATGTGGGGATCACGTTATCCTTTTCTGAGGACAAATGATAGTACCTCTGACATTGTGATCATAGGTTTTGCATGGGTTTCATACATCAACTTTTGTGGTACATCCAAGTATGAGTAATATGAACCGATACATCCATATTCACTTTTGGTGGTCAAACATAATGTCTGGAGTTGTAGAGTTTGTCTCCCTAGGCCTCACTTGCCAGTAGGTTAAGGCAGAGCACCGTTTTCTAGTGGGTTTAGATCAACCCCCTAAGGAGTGAGAATAGAAGTGGGATTGTAAATAGTTTTTTATCATGATGATATTGACAATTACATAGAGGTGAAATGATTCCATCTAGGTGATTATAGAGCCACTAACCATGTCATCCCACATCCAAGATATTCATGAGCAGAGTTTAGTAGATATATTCGGATTCCACAAAATGAAAGAGATAGTTCGACTCCATAGAGTTCCCTTGGGGATCATCTTGGACCATTATGATCGCTTCACATTCTGGTTATAGAGAGCATTATAGGAATCCATTGGGATTCAATTACACTTGAGCATTGTTTTTTATCCCAAGACTGATAACCCAAAAATTCAGACAATCACTATCTTATATGACATGCTACGAGCATGAATATTTAACTTTGTCCTTAGTTAGGAAGATCACCAACCCTTGGTGGATTTTTCATCTAACAACACCTAACATTATTATATTGGTATAAAACCATTCAAGGCATTGTACGGGAAACCCGGAAGGTCACTAATTTGAGGGACTGATCCAGGTGACTCTGCACTCATGGGCCTAGAGTTACAATGAGCTACTACAGAGATAGAGGAATGATACTATGTCTTCTTGAGAGTCTCAACTCAATGTGGATTAAGGATATTTGGACGTGATGGAAAGGTAACATTGAATTCATTGGTCCCTCAGAAATATTGCAAAGGGGTGGTGAGGTGGAATACTGCGTACCTCTACCATCATAGTTGGACTAGGTACAGAATGTATTCCATGTTACACAGCTGAGGATGTACATGCACAAACTATCACACGTTTTCGACTGGGGTGATCTGGACATAAAAGATGGAGCTACCTTTATAGAGTACTCAATTGATATTTAGGATCATCAATAGATGATCCATTATTGGGGATTTATTCCCCTTGTGTGTGACTAGTGGCAGCATGAGAATCGTTAGGAGACCACATGGGAGTGGTAGGATCATATTCGTGCTAACTAGGCACATCAGTTTATAGAGGCCTTATTTTTTGATTTTTGAGAATCAAGAAATAAGGTGGGGAGAATGAAATTGATTATATTTTCTATGTATTTTATTTTGATATTATATAAATTATTTTTGAGACCACATGCTGGGAAAATGTGATATTCTGATCCCCAGTGTGCCCAGAATAAATGTTTTAAATATATAAAATAATTTAAAAAACATGCATGTGTAGTTTTCCAAAAAAGAGAAACAAATATCATATGGGGGCGGGCGGGCTAGGTCCAAAATATGATTGCACCATCAAGTTCACAACCAATACTTTACCCTAGGCGCGACATAATATATTCCAGTGTGGGGTGTTGGTGCAAATGTTGTCACATGAATAATTGAATGAAATAATATATTTTTTTAGTTTTTAATGGGATGATTATTTCTCCATTAAATATGTGGTTATATAATTTATTTAGGGTTTTCCACTAAAACCCTAAATATTTAGAAAAAATGTTTGAGAGTTTTTCTTAGTGGATGACATTAGATTAGAATCAGATAATCGATCATTTCCACAATGGAGTCCTTAGATGTTGTAAAATTAAACAATTAAACAATTCTTTGTCAAAAATCTATAAAAAATCCATGTAGGATATTTTTATGATTGTATTTATTTACCATTATGTATTTCAATGAATAACGCTAATAAATCAAAATACTAATTTGTCAATGGTTCGGTGGTCTTGAGGTATGGGTCAGATTAATCAATTTGTGGGTGAATAAATTTGTAATTGTTGAATTATTCATTATTTATCTTCAGGAAACAAAATAAAATCATCATGAATATTGATTGAGGTATATTCCACTTATTATTTTTTGTTATTTTCTCCCCTAGTACTTCGTTCACCATGAACATTCTTTATTTGGAATGGGGTTCAACATATCTTTACACTTGTTTCAAGGAATAATGATTCCAAATCGTTGATCTGGGACTGGAATGACACAAAGGTGGTGCAATAATGGAGTTGGTGATGAATCAGATGTTTAAGGATACTTGATTTCACATTCTTCTATGTTATTTTGTTCATAATTAAGGATGAAGTGTAATTTATTTTCTATGAGGATTTAATGGTGGGACACGTTGTTAAATGGTGACAAGGAATGGAATATTGGGTAAGTTGATTATATTTTTGAAATAGTAAATAATTAATGGCTAAGATATCGGCCGAAGGAATGCACAACACATCTGAGTTTCTTGAATTTTCTATGGTACACTGCATCTAATCCATATTTACACATCTTGTGGGACCTCTATATTGCAGGTCTAGGGTTTTGGATTGATTGAAGTATCACTCTTCATGTGACCTCTATCACACAGCATGTGACCCCTTCCATGTGGCTTGGTTTTGTAGTTTGGACAGTCTAAAAAGAAGATAAAAGGTACACGACCAGATGTCACATCATGTACTAGTATATAGACACGTCTTGGTGTACACGGGTCGGTACACGAACACTGCCTCGATACACCGACATTGAAAGGAAACACAGGAATGATACAATGTGTCTACATAATCCATGTACTCATTATATAAACTATTTATAGAGACTACATTTCATGTGAGTCTTTTACACACATGAAAGCATGGTGATATTTGTACATGGCGTGTACACCCTGGTACGCACTATATAGTCCCCCCATCAAGTCTACTTGTGGATAATTATTTTCTTTCTTCCACCCAGTATAGATTTGGTGTGTTTTACTTGGCCATTTAAATTGATGGAATTGTGATACCGTAGATCCATATTGCAAGATTGTGATCCCTTCTAAAGTTTGAGTCTCATATAGAGTTGTGGAATCCCTCCATTAGACTAGAGTGTGATCATATATCATTCTTTGTTTCTTAGGTAGAGTTTTTAGAATCAGGGTGACCTCACTAAATATCACCTTGATACAACATCCAGAAGTGCAAATAAGTATGGTTTGTAGAATGAATTACTAATGATACCCTATATAGAAGGATGATAGAGATTGGGTATGTTGTGTCCCCCAAAAGTTCTAGGTGTGACCCCTATCTGTGTATCAAATAATTCTTAGTCTATTGAGCCTTCATTATGAGGGGCATAATGATCTATACCTCTTCACCTGGTGTATTTAGTGATAGAATATATCATGTACTGGATTCTACCAGAATTAGAATTCATTTAAATAGAATCCTTTGTATTTTAGTATCATATGAGTTCCTGGTGGTGTGGTCTCTTTCCTGTGTATATTGGGGTGTTTCTGTTATACATTGATTTCTATATCTTATATTGAGATTAATTTACTTGGTAATTATTGTTTATTATTTGAATTATGTCCTACAGATTATTATTATACTCACCCATGCATGATATGCTCCCACATGTGTCATGTCTTATGCATATGACCTCCCTTATGGTGATGTCCTTAGAGGACATGGCAGGTGGAGTGTAGTTGTAGGTTGATAGACAGAAGTTATTTCCCAGGAGCTCGAATTTGACAAAGTACTCACCCTTATATTTGGATTCACATTTATAGTTTTCATTTGGTTTTTTTATTTTTATTTTCCATTTTCCACTTCCAATACTTTATTGTCATATACTGGTGTTGGATATTAGATAGATGCATTCATTACTTCAGTTGTTTGACATTTCATCATTCTATTAGATTGGAGATGTGTGTGTTTTTACATGTAATTTAGGATAATTCCTAATATTTTTTGGATATTACTAATCATATTTGGTCTCCTGCCCCTAGACTATTTGAGGAATGATTGATCTTGTCACAGTTCAGCCCCCGACAGGTTGGGTCGTGACACTACAATACACACAAGCGACGTTGTTGTATTCGCTACAGAAAGTAAAGTATGATGTTATATGTGATATTAAAATTACATAGATAATATTTTATAATAATTATAATATATAAAAATGAAATAATTCATTATATCCATATTTGAAAAATGGTCGTGGATAATGAATTACACTAGATCATGAGGTGATAGTCCACTGTACACACAATCAAAGGTTTAATTTCCCATTTTATGAATAATGTTTTGGTTATTAGCATTTCACTTTACATAAAATTGTATCAATGCATGGGATATACTCTGGGTATTATATTTTCATGGAATATTAATATTTTAGGGAAGATAAATTTTAAATAAATAAAAACTTTATTTAGGATGTTTCTACTTTTTCAGAAAAATTCTATTGATTTTTAAAAAATCATTCCTATGTAGGATTTTTGAAACAAAGGATTATATGATGATATTATAGAACTAAGGAAGTGTTTTATTGTATTTTTTATCTGAAATAATTATCTTTAAAATTGGTTAATGGACTGGACAGTGTGAGGCCTTTTATGAGTGGGAAGAGGCCACACTTGGTATTTTTTTAAAATAAAGAATTGAACACATGTTTTTCTAATTAAAAATGGAAAAAATGGAACACAATTCAATAATAGAAGTGATAATTTCAAAATATTCCCATAAAATATTAATTATATATGTTTTGGGTCAATATTAATCCCTCGAATTTTAGTTTGACCCCCCAGAAAACAATTTATACCTTAACTATGGTAAATAATTAGTACAAATTGCACAATTAATTTCACAAAAAAATAATTTCAATATATTAAATGATATAAATCATTATTTTTAGAAATATGGAACCATTTTTTCCAATTAAACTAACAAAAGTAGATAATTTTATTTTAAAATTAAACCCACTGATGCAATGACAAAGTGGTTTTTCAAGTAGTGTATTTTCATGGATATGATAATTCCCTATTATTTCTATGGCTAATAAAATCAGTTTTTGAATATAATTTAATATTTATTGACATATAATCTACAATTTTATATTAAATTATTCCTAACTAGGTGTTTTTTATGTAATTAAAATGTAGTATCATTATATTAATTATATTGTTTTTTGAAAAATCCCTTATTTAGACCCAAAAAAACTAATACTAATATATTGTATGAAGATGATTTAAATGTACGTAATTTTATTTCATATAAATTAATAGTAGAAATTATTATTTTAAACAAAATTTAAATAAAAATTGTTCTTATGTTTTCTAAAATAATTAAAATTTTATTAAAATAAATATTTTTCACTATTAATAGAAAAATGTTCATTTTTTTAAAATCCAAAAAATTTAACCAAAAAATAATATTGATATACTGATTGAATAAATTAATTTTTATTTTTACAATAAATTTTCTAAAACCAGAAAAATTGTAATTTTAATTTATGTTTCTATTGTGCCACTAAACCAATATATAGAAAATATTGTTTTTTAATAATAATTTATTTTTAATTTAAATGATTCTTGTTTTATTTAAAATCAATATATAATTATAGAATTTATTTTCAAAACTTGTAAAAAAATAATTTTAATAATTTTTTTAGTCTTATTCATACCCACCTAATTAATTATTGGGTTATAGTGGTTGTATTTAATTAATACTATTTCAATATAATATCGTGTTTCATTTAAATACATTGTCATGTGCATGACAAGAAATCCAAGAGATTGAATTTATTATAAAAGAAATGTAACGTAATTTCTAAAAGTTATTCATTATCTTTTAATATTTTTGTTTCATATCATATTCGTTATCCAACATGATGCTCCTATTTAAAAATATTTGGGTATTATTGTATAGTTATTTAAATATCCATGTATCAAATTTCTACCTTTGTTTTTGATATATGAAACTACCCATGTTCAACCAAAAATTATCCCTATTTGAAGCCACATTATTCAATAAATTTTTTGATAATATTATTTAGATAAAATAGAATATTATAAAGGATATTGAAATAATTAATTCACTTAAAAATAATATGATATTTTTATAAAATTCATAGATTAATGAGTAATGTGTTTTTTGAATGATTGGTACAAATTCAAGTGGATGAAACTAGAAAATAAATGAATGTTCAATGAAAAAAATTTATTTTTTTAGATAAAATTAAAATATAAAAAATAATAGGACTAATTATGTTACAATTGATATGTTCTTACATTTTTTCCATGTAAATCTTGATTTAACCATATATACTGTGTTTCCAACAAATGTATGAAGATAATTATAGCGAAGTGATTAAATATAGTTTTTAAATATTATTAATTTAAATAACTATCAATATCCCCACAAATTAGATATCACAATGAAATTTAATATAATATTATTACATTAAAATAATTAAAATAATAATGTTAAAATAGAACACTGAGTAACATAGAACGCATTCATAGTCCCGGTGAACCAAGCTAATTTGGACCATGGAGGAATTGAAGGGTAGGTTTTTTATTTTCATGTAACATTGAAAAAAATCTTATATCAAATGAAAACATGTAAAATCCCTAAAATATGTTTAGTACCCAATATAATATCATATTTTCACCTGATATGGAATAACTAATCTCATTACATCATATAAAAGTTCATCACAATGCATTGACATTCCAATACTACCCCACAATCAACCCTAACGATTTGTTATTCTCAATAGAATGGTGTGTCAACTAATCAACTGAACATGCCTACCTCAATGCGACCCTATGATCTATAGTACAATGTATTTGACCTCAAATAGAATATCTCAATCCAATATGTCGTACATCACCCAATCAACGTATCCTCATGACCAAATGAACCTTCAGAAGTCCATCTAGTGAACTCCACATTTTGATGCTCAAATTTTGGGGAATACAGAGAGCCATAATAATGGATATTTTACCAAGAAAAAATAATCTCATAACAATTACCTACACTCAACCAATAGAAAAAATATTCCCAAAAATCTATCATAGGATCTATCCACCTACAAACGTACTCCATATCCCACTCTTACGATTATGTCCTATCCCTAAGGAACATCAATGACCAAACATGGGAATACTTTAAATAGCCTACAATTCTAGACTATAGTACCTCTAAATGACTTTATTACACATCCTCAATGTATAAGAATCAAAACATCCTGTTTTTTTAATAAAAACATTGATCCACATGGAGCACATCCATACTTTTGGGAACCATCTAGAATTATCCTTACTAATCTCCTAACGAAATTGGTTATGGAATAAATGAATAGTCCACAAAGATGTTGATAGATGAATGAGAGAAAAGAATATAATGGATACTGAAACCCATATTATCTAATACATAGAAATTATTAAGGTTACATTGTGTAAGTCATCCATTACCCTATAAGAAAATTGAGGAGATGTTAAATACTAAGGGTGAATTTGATGTATAATATTTCATCCTTCTCATCATTTTTACTGATTAATTTCAATATTTTCAATATATTTTCTTCATATTTGTGTAATTTTATTTACATCACTTATGAAACCTCATTACATTGAGGTAAAAACATCATATGGTTAAGAAGAGGTATTAATTCAAAATTTTGTGTAGTAAATCTACCCAATCTTATTTATTCTCTATTATTATTATTTTTATTATGATGTTTGAGTGGATATGGGAGATATTTTCAATCACAACCACTTATTAACCTCTTTTTATACTTCTAAAATTTATTCCACCATGAATCCCCTTATGTGGTTATCTAAACTACATTTGAGAAAGATGGTCATGTATGGAGTGGTTCCAAGACTGATGGAATTTTGAAATAGGTATCACTTCACTCTTTTAGTTAAATAAGAGGATATGATAAGGTTTTATCTACTCAATTGAGGTAAGTATCCAAACACTAGAAATATTAAGATATAAGGCCTTGTTCATTTTTTTTTCAGATAACATTTTATTTCATGAGAAATAAAGATAAGGGTGATCACTGGAATGATATTGAGTGTTATTAGTAACTATAGACAAGGCTTGAAATAATAGTATTGAATAATAAAGGGATAATTCTTGTATTTTTTATAAAGATGTTCATATATATTTTCTAAATTCAGTTTTTTGTTCATTTTATTTTATTTTATCACATTTTTTTATTATTTCAATAATAGATTATATAAAAACATAAATAAGTGAAGTGGGAGTAACTAAGTATTATGTCCATTGATTCTATAAAGAGGGAAGGGATTCCACTCCACCGGTGGAATCAAAATTTGAAGGTGAAATAGATATTACTTATGATCCTAAAAATCCATCTGAAAATATTTATCCAAATGATATATTCCCCATTATTTATTGGTTTTATAAAGGAAAAACGTTTTCCATTGTGGATTCCATTGAAATTACTAATGTAGATGAGACTCCATTGAAGTCCCCTTAACTATTTAATGTTTTAAGGTTGCTGGATTTTGATTATAATAATAATTTTATCAAAGTACACTTCAATATACTCCTAAAACAAATAGAAACAATGAAATTATAAATATTTCCCACTATATGTATCATTTATAAAATTCACCATTAACATATATTATTATTATTTAAAAAACAAATTTCCTCAAGGTAAAAAGGTGATCACAGTGATTGTGAGATTTTATTTCCATATCATATACATAATATTTCACTATATTTCGAATAATAGGGAAAAAAATATGGTGTGATCATTTTAAAGTATCACCACCATTATTTATGATAAAATGAATCAATTGGTATTAATATACCTCTTTAGGAGACCTAGATGAACTATATTTTTCATCCTATAATTCCATTACAATTCAATTATTGTTATAATATGGTTCCGTGAATACAGGGTCTTTAAAACTTGTTAAGAATCAATGAAGATCAATATAATTTGGAAATTAATTAATTCTTTGGATATATATGCTTTATGTACCTGAAATCAATCAGACCCTTGATTTTTCCTTTATTCTTGGTAATGGGAACTGTGATGGTGATTCTTTTGGGGTATTGGATCCCCCAAATGATGTTCTCCATGATCATATTATCAACATAATCTTCCACCTCATCACCAAGAGTCAGTTGTATTCTTACAACAATCATTTTATAAATTTGGTAGCTAGTTATTAAACATATGTCATAAATAAGAACCTAGGGATATAACCTAGTAATTTTCACAGAATTCCATGTGAGAAAGTCCCATTGATGTGCAACAAAGGTAATTTACTACACCTATTCTTCAATATACATGGATACAAGTATTGATTTTCATCATGGGACTTTATCAATACCCAAATTAACTTGATTTAAATCATAATTATTTTTTCAAGAAATAACTTCTAAAAGTTATAAGAGATTCCTTAAACTCATATACTTTTTCAATATCATATATAATGGATGAAGAACATGCTTCCTAATATTTTTTGTTGGTAAAAATTTCACATCATCCTTGTTAAGGACACACTTATATGAAGAGTATACAATTTCACTAAGATTATCCATATATAGATTTTATAGGATCACTATGATAATTTATGTTTCTATCTAACATTGTATGTGTATATAATTATTGAGTCTGGGTTGTGTGAAAAGGAAATCAATCAAGACTTAATTTAGGTAGATATGCTCAGATGAAAGAATTATATGCATGGATTTCAAAGTAATCTCTTATTATACTTATAGAGGTGGTCAATAGTTTAGTTTTATTATACATCAAAAGTGAATAAGGTGGAATGGGGGTCCCCTGGTATCTCCTCGATAATTGAGAATAATTTTTTTTCAAAGTGTTAAAAAGCATTCTTTACATCCAACACTGATCATTAATGAAAGAAATCTCATCCAAAGATAGCGGGTTAAACGATGACATGCACATGGTGGACACCCTTGAGTTGTGGATGGAACATGGAGGGGATGATCACATAATCAGGGAGGTCTTAGTCAGAATGGAGTCAACAACAGAGATTCTCCTACTCCAAGGACACAAGACAAGGAATAAATTTAGAATTAAATGGCTTAAAGAGGGTGACATGAACACATCTTTTCTCAACCCCTTCATTAAGGAGAGAAAGAGGCATATCAAACCGAACATCCTTATGGAAGAATACTCTTACACAGATGACAGATAAGTTATTGGAAACTTCTCCTTATAATACTTTCAATACCATTTGGATGGCCTGTATTCTCTGATGAAAAATTAGTATAATGTAGAGGGAAATTGGATCTTCTACGTCATACCCAACTATGTGTTTTACTAGACTAATGAGAAGATGAGATCAATCCCTAATGAGTAGGAGATCTATTCTGCCATCAAGAACCTACATCCGGATACTTCTCCTAGCCCGAAAGTCTTCCTGGACTCCTTCAATAGGTCCTCTGGGGATGTGGTGAAAGTTAATGTTGTTTCGGCCATCCAGGATTTCTTTAGGGGTGGTAGTTTACCACAGGCCGCATGCACTAGGAACATGGTTCTCATTCATAAGACCAGAAACACTTCTTCTATCACTCATTCTAGACCGATGAGCCTCTGTAACTTCCCTTATAAAATTTTGGTGAGTATCCTCAAAGAAAGACTGGATACCCATCTTCCACAGTGGGTTTCCATGGAAGAACATGGGTTTTTCGAGGGCCTCTCCATCCAAGGGGCCATTTCTCTCACTCATGAAATGATAAGATATATCAATTATAAAACGTGTGAATCTAAAATCATCATCAAGCTCGACATGAATAAATATTATGATCATATGGAGTTTGGTTTCGTTAACATGGTGAAGGAAGGGATTTGTTATTCTCCCTGGAATGTTGATATTGTCTTTAAATGATTAAGCTCTGCATGGATGTCAATTTTTTCATGGGAAAATCCTTTGGTTTATTCAATGCTACTCGAGAATTGAGACTAGGCAACCCGATCTCCCCTAGCATTTTCATTCTATCCCAAGATGTTCTGAGGTGCCTCATTCAAAGGATTATTAGAAATGGAGAGACTCTGCCTTACCGGAGGATTTTGAGAGCGCAACCCATTTCTCACCTTGTGTATGCAGACGACACCATAATTTTTACCAATGCGGCCATTCCCTTGATTAGAAGCCTAATCACATCTCAATTGAAGTACTGCCATTGGAGTGGCCATGTGATTAACCTGGAATGGAGTCTTCGCTATATCTCAAACAAATGCATGCCCAGGAGGATCTCGGTGATCGAGCGCACCATCTGCATGAAGAAGGTGACTTCCCCATAGAATACCTTGGGTCCCCAACCTCTCTTGGTAGGCCTATAATCTGAGACATTGATTCAATTATCAGCAGGATTGAAACCTGTATTCATAACTGGTAAATTAGGTTTTTATCCTTTAGTGGCCGTATTTCCCTTATTAATAGTGTTATTTTGGCCGCCCTGATCGACGTTATCTCATATTTTAAGGAAAATAATATTTTTATTAACAATATTGATAAAGATATGGTGGGTTTCATTTGGGATGCCCTTGTAGTAGGGAAATACCAAATGTATTATTAGATGAAGTTGGAATGGCCCATTAGGGAGGGTGGTATTAATGTGCATTGTCTTGAAGACCCCCTCAAATGTATTCATGCTAAGATGGTCTGGAAATTTTTGGATCAGATAACATTGTGGGGTAAAATCCCATATTAAAAGTATGGGATTCAACTCTTGGGGGAAGGATATGGGTCCCCTTTCTGGTCTGATATCTCCCATATGACAATAGTGCAGCATCAGCTCTCGTAATGGATTATCAGGAGAGATGATATTTCATTCTGGTATCACAACAGGGCAGGGAAAGTGATTGGTTTCCTAAGCTACCCTAGTTCGACTCTTACTTTAAGAGACTCCAGCCATCACCTGGCCCTCATCAATGCGGTGGTGGATGAGGATCAACAAGATTTTATCAACTCCATTGATCTCTCTTCGGATCCTGATAGTTGTGTTTTCACTCCCTTCTCTTTTGGAATTTTAATGCTCAGGGCTACCATGTGACATGGGCTCTTCCCGCTGTTGGGGATAGCTAGAATGAAACATTATGGTCCAAAATCATCCCCTCTATGTACAATTTCCTGGTGTTGCGGATAAGGAACAAGTCCTTTCCAACTGAGGAGAATGTTAAACACGGAGGAATTCTGATGATTTCTCATTGTCTATTCCATGTCTCCCACAAGGAGGAGAGAGCTGATCACATTTTCATCATGGGAGAATGGGAAAGTGCTCTGTTGTCTTATTTTGGGGAGTTTATCTGCCTTTATGATTGAATCTTTAATGGCTCAAAGTTTATGGAAAGGTGGTTTCATTGTACAGTGGATAAAGGTGTGGAGAAGAGAACCCATCTTTTGATCCTGCAAGCAGGGTGTTGGTCCATTTGGTAGGCCAGAACTAGTTGAGGCATGACAAGGTTATGTTAGCCATCCATGATATCATCTCAAAGATGGAAACACCTCCTCTTCAACCTGGATCATCTCTCCAGCAACTGGTTGGAGGCTCCTTCCCTCCAATGGATGAACATTAAGTCTCTTATTGCTTAGTCTATTAACATCACCTCTAGAAGACACATGATTTTTTTGGTTCCCCCCCCCCCCTCCACGGGCCTCAAGATTAATATAGATGGGTCTAGTATCAGTGGGGTCTTCTGCGGTGGTGGATCTGTCTGAGACTTGAAAGGCTCGATTGTCTTGGCCTTTTATGCTCATCTCGGCCATGGTTCCGCTCTCTAGACTGAAGCAAGGGCTTTGTTACAATGTCTGAATTTTTTCCATCATAGGGGAATTTCTTTCTTAGTAGTGGAAACAGACTCAAGATTACTTCATGACACTTTGAAAGACCTTTGTCCTATTCTGTGGTCGATTTCCTATTTCATTAGACAAGGCAGAAGGATGATCAACACTAGCAATAATGTGAGACAGTCCTAGAGGGACGGGAATAAGGTTACAGATCATCTTTCTTCTCTATAAGTCTTTGGATCTGAACCGGATTTCCTTCACAATGAGTGCACTTTGAACCTGAGGGGTTTAATCTGATAAGAGGGGATTCCCTCGGTCTTCATTTCTTAGACCTCCTTAGTGGGGTTGTCTGCTTCTTTTATTTTATATTTCCCCAATAGAAATATAATTAATGGAACATTATTATAAAATACATGAATAATACATTTCCAAAATAAAATTTTATTAACAGAATATATTTGAAATAAGTACTCAATTAGAAATGTTAACATTAAAACCATTAAATTTTAAAGTAATTATTTATGATGATATATTTTTTTATATACATTATGAATATTGTTCACTGAAGAACATTTATTTTCATGAAATATAATATTAATTAAGGAATAATAATTCCTATATTTTTATCAATTGAATATAAAATATGAAAAAATCAATTGATTATAAAGAAGAATATATTCAATAAAAATACCTTAAATGCATAATATATTTATATTTGAGTAAATTTAAAAAATATCTATTGAGTAATGATTTTATTGAATAGAATATATTTTAAATAAACTAATTTAAATTCCCCTATTATTATTCTTTATAGTATATTAATATTTTTAAAATTTTATACACAAAAAATAAATTTCTCTAAAATATCTATCTCTTAATTTTTAATGGATTATTAGTAAATAAATTTAGGATACATATAGAAACTAAATTTGGAAAAATTGTATCAATATTTTAAATAATCTTGTATAAATTTGGTAAATATGAGAATTTCATTTTTGGTCATAATCAATTGTAACTAATTTAAAAATATATTAATATGGTAAATGAAAAAAGGGTTAACAAGGGGTTAAAGTAGTGAAGTAGGGGTTAAATTGTCCAAGAAACATCACTAAATTCTATTTTTTATTAAATTTATATCTTCTCTCAACCCATATTATATATTAATCCAATTTTAACCAACATTACCATGAAATTAACCTTATATTATGTTAATCTTTAGAAAAATTATAAGTGCACCACACCCCTCACTTATAAAAGGGAACCTCAAATCCCCTCTTCTTTACACCTTCCTAAGACACTAATATCAACTATAATATACCTAGATACCTTATCAATGTATCCATACATTTTCTATAGTTTTTTATCTTCATAATAGTCTATCACTAAAGTCTTTATAAAGGGATCCAAATGTGGTTTCTTAAAGAATATATTTATTAACCTATTTCAATTATAGAGATGATGAAACCATTACTAATTTTCAAGTTCTAGAACCATAAAATGGAATCGTGTATGCAAAACATATCTGTATTCACCCGAATAATGACTGTAATGAATAATATTTTTATAAAAGCATAAGTGGATATTATAATGGAATTATATCTAATATGATCTATATGAATATGTTTCTATATTATAATTTTAAATAATCTATATTTATTATACTTTTTTTAAATTGCATGAACTATTATGGGGCTTAGCATAAGGGTATATTTTACAATTTTTTTTTTTGGGGTAATATACATTAAATTTCAATTTAGATAATTTATATGATCCTTATATTTTGAACCCATTCTCTTTTCACCTCATATATTTACTTTTAGGGTTTCCATGTTTTCCATTCATTATCTTTGCATTGTTAGTAAAAATTATCAATATTTTTATTTGAAAAACTATCCTTATTTATCCTATTATGACAAACAAAATTTTATTCTATGTATTTATTCATAAGGATGTTTTATTTATTTTTATATCTATAATTTAAATGTTTTTGAAAGTTCATTTTCACTACTTTTGACTTTATTTATAGATGTTCCAATATGATATTTCTATATTAGTTTTGAAAAACTAATTTATGTTTTGTTGTAATTTTTTTTAAAATTATATTTTTAATGATTATGAAATGGATGAATCTCACCACTATCATGAAAATTCATTACATTTAATATACCATTTATATTTTACAATGTTGTAAGATGCTAACATTGAGATGAGGTATACCGTTGTCTAATTCGTGTTCTAACATAGTATTAAATTGTTTATGGAGTGTTATTAGGGTGTATAATAGGTCAGGAGGATGTCTTGGGGGTTTGGGACATGAGATTGTTGAAAAAAAATCCAAACTATGTAAGGTTTTAGTTTTTAACTTGGTTAGTTTAACCATTATCCACTACTTTGCAGGGTGAGGGTGTCTCAGACAGAGTTGTGGACCTGACCCTCACATGGCTTGAAAACCACGCGAGCCTCCCTAGGTACATGTGCCCCCCCTTGGAAAGAGGTAGGCATATAAGTACTACACCATTTCTAAAAACCATGTGGGTTGCCTATCTAACCCATCTTTCCTGTCACCTCTAGTATAGAGGGAAATGCATGGTTTTTGCATGTTTTAGAAAACTGTTCGGCAAAACCATTCACCCTTTAGAAAGTGGGGAAAATCTCTATCCCACCCCTCTATCTTTAAGATTCCCCCAATTTTATACCCCATTTTACCCTCTATAGTAATTGTGAAGAACCATATGGTCTTCCCTCCTCCATGGATACTTCTCCATCAATTATTATTCATTTGGACTGATTTTGGATGAGAATAAAAGATCTGGGTAATACATATACATCCTTTCATTCCTTTTTTGAAAAGGGACATTATTTTTTCTTTACACTCCTTTAGAATATCTAAACCCTTTTTTTCTATGGTGATATTTTCTGTGGTATTGGAGGAGATTTTAGATCGAAAAAATAGACATGTTGGGATGGGTTATTTTTTTATGAGCATGAGGTGTGTGATCTTTAATTATTTTCCCATAGTCTTGATGTTTTATATGTGGGTGTGGTTGTTCTAATTTTATATCATGATGTATTTTCATATCCTTGGAAATGGAATTTAATTTGTACTTTAGATTGTGGTATGACACCCTTTAGGGACCCCTTTGGTTTTATTTATGATTCAAGACTGAACCTATGGCTACCCGCGTGGTATACCAACCCCATGAAATTAGTGAAAACAATTGGTAAACTAAGATATAGGTATATTACGAGAGTGAATTGATAGTATTTAATACTTATCTAATGGTAATCGTTAAGTGATTATTGAAATAGTTATATACTAGATTTTTTACAATTCCCAGAAGGATTTTGAAATGCTATTAATGATGTTTTTTAAAATTTCACTATTTTGTGGCTTTCAATGTGTAAAACAGATGTCTTGAATGGGGGTAATATTTTAAAGAGGGTGTTTTGACTTCAAAGGGATTTAGAAAATATGTTTTATTAATATATTTCAAATGATGATTTGGAATTATGGGGAGTTTCCCATTTTGTGAAAATTATTTAATGTCCCTTTTAAATATTGAAATGTAAATAAATGCCTTAGTGAATGGTTTATTATATCAAAGAGGAAATATCATTTTTCAAAGGGTGACATCTAGAATATTTTAGAATGTTTATTTGTATTTTATGTTTTAAAAAAATGGATGGGTTTTATTTATTCCGAAATTTGATTTTAAGGATCCTATAAGACATTGGTAAATAAAATGATAATGTGGGTAAATTTGATAAATAAAATTAACAAATCTTGTCCATGTGGTAAGTTGTATGAGTTTTAAATTTTAATGAGGATCTACTCCCACAGGTTGGGCTTGACTGATGCTCTATTTTGCATCCATTTATAGTATGAATTGAGTATCAGACTAAGGTTCACTGTATTTAGGCCAGGCATTACGGATTCTCTATTCCCTAGAAAATTATTTTTTGTGGTAGGATGTCGTACTGAGGATCTATTATTCAGATTTATAGAGATGAAATGATTACTTGGACCGAGGATTTTAGGTAAGTTAATATATTATTTGAGAAATAAATTAACCTATGACTTAATGAGCATCACACAACTCATGGGATGCAATATATGCTATCAGCAAGGTAGAATCAGGTTTGATGCGTTCAGGTGTCACCTGGTACCTGAGTACCACATTGGTTAAATTTAACACTATTAAATTTTGGGACCCATTTTTTCACTTTTTTATTATTATATATTAATCTATAAAAACGAATTTTTACACTAGTTATATCTTAATAAACCATTTTTGGTGGCCTTCTGATTTGTATGGACATCATTCTCAGGTCTGCATGGAACATTGGTACCCCAGAAGACACTACTTTATTCATGTATATGTTCAAGGTAGGGACTAGGTGGTTCGTGTATTCATGGGATTACGGTTTGGGGCATGAGATATCAGTACTAGGTTGGAACATGGTTCTTTATTTTTGGTATTTTTTATGGTTTTATTATTTGTGGTATTATTTTTATGACTTCCTAACAAGTAGTGTAAACATCTCATTGGAACATTTTGTTCAATACGGTTTATTGGTAGCCCATATCTCTAGTTTTTCTGTTGTAAAATTTAATTTATGTGTTATACGTGTTGTTATTATTCCCATTATTATTTTTACTCAGATAAGCAGTTATAGTCTCCCTATTGTATCTCTGTATACCCACAATGTTCAACGGAAACCTCTAGTGTATTTAAATGTGGACATAAGGTCATGTGGTGACCCAGTTTGAGGAGTTAGTTATAATGGATCTTATTTTGGGGAGTTACAATGGGGTAGAAGAGGTTTTATATTTTTTATTACTATTTGGGCAGGGTAGATATTGGCTTATAATATTTTCATGTCCTGGTAATGAGTTCATTCTTGGGTTCCTACAACCCCACATACAAATGAAATCCTATGTTTCCAGGGGTGGGAGTTGACGTTCTATTTGGTTCTTTTACCTTTGACTGAAATTTTCTCTTCATTTTGTGCAATTTAATATGATGTTATTGATTCTTGTAGTTTTATCTCATGGCCTAAAGGGATAGAGAGGGTCCGTGGTTCATCCATCATGGTGGGATTGTAGGATTTATAGTCCATACATATGTTTCATAGGATTGATAATTTCATGGGATTCATATTCTTGTAGTGTACATATCAAAATATGGTCTATGCCTGATGAAATTATTAAAACATGATTATTAATGAAAATGTTTCTAAATATGAATATGAATAATGATGTAATTTTTTAAAAATTTGGTATGTGGAATGTTTTAGAATATTAATTCTGGTATTTTTTAAAGTAGAAGATTAATTAGAGTGGAATTCTTAATTATGAAAACTACATAGAAAATAGAAATGGGAATACCTTGTGTTGAGGTTTTAACCTATGTATGGGTGTATTGGGTAGTGAGAGTGAATTTTTAAAATACCATGGGTCACATCCTATGATACATTGATGGGTATGGTTATGGTAGTTATTGGAATGTTTCTTTTTGGTCCATCAGATAGGTTGTGACCTAGAGGTTGTGAAATTTCATCTGTTAGTATTAATGTAGTGAACCTTGTGGGTGGAGACCTTGAAAATTTTGTTTTGGACCATATTGGTATAGTTTTGATCGTAGTGAAGATGTTTGTGTGTGAGTATCTTTACTGTGGAACCTAGAGTAAATGGTCCCTTTGTGCATTAGGCACGGTTTGTTTCAGAATGGGGATAAGATTTCTGATTGGGAAAATTGACTTAATTGATGTTTGATGTCTATGAATTGTAGGTATATCGATTTTCTTTTTCTATATGTTGCTGTATTTTCATGATTTGATATCATTTGATCTTTGACGGTGACTCGTGAGAGGGGTCATCAGGTTTATTTGTGATTTTTGGTGCCCAAGGAACAAAAGGTATTTTTGGATATTGAATGTGGAAGTAAGAGAGTTGTTTCTAGTGTGGGGTTTTCCATTAGTGATAAGTGTGAAGTTTTTGGTTTTTGAGATGAGACATGAGTTATGGTCATGTGCTATTGGATTTGAGTAATCAGGGGTAGCCTCATTAGAGATTAGCCCAATGTGGAAGGTGATTTTGAATGAAAAGAACATATGATTCCTTTGAGGTGGAATGGATTCATTATATGTGTCGTATACTTTTATGGAAAACTATATGGTTATGACATTGTATCTATATTAAGGAAGAACACGAGTGCTTGTGGTTTGTTGTGAGGCTAGTTTCAAAGGGAATGACCATTCATGTTCCAGATATGATGGTGTTTATAATGTTGGTCGACAAAATAAAGGTTGAATTTGGACGAATAATAAAAGGGTAACCAAAGGGTGGATGTACCACTTTTTTTGGGTGAATCATAGGGTGATGTGTTTTCGTGTGGTTGGGATTGTTTTTGATTGTGGTCGGGATTTTGGAAAGGATGTACGTAATGTCTTAAGTTTAATGAGGTTGATATACTAGGGGGAATTGGTACATGTGTAAGATAGAAATTGTGCATGTCCTCTTTGACATTTATGGGATCTGGATTCTTTAAAAGTGAATGATCATAAGGAATTTTTTGACCTAAAGGGTTATAATGAAGGTCATATGTTGGTCTCATGCTATATATTAGTGATTTCAATTGGGATTTGAGAATGGGTGGCTCGAGAAGATGCACTCATCATTTCCCGTGAAATAAAATTCTAAGGTACTAGTTAGGAGTGAGAGAATTTAATTTGGGATCAGTGTGTTGGATAATTTTGTTTCCACTATAAATTGCCAAGGTTATGTTGGAAGAACACGGGTGGTGTGCTGGAAGTAGTGAAAAAAGGAATCTAGGTCATAGCTTCTTGTTAGAGAGTCAAGAGTCAGTGGTACATTTTGGTTGGAAGTACCTCCTTTTATGATGGTCGAGAATTGATTGGATGATTTTGGGTAGGAAATCCCCCAAAATTCTATAGGTTGTGTTGTCCCTATTGTGTAGGGTAATATCATTGAAATACCAGTCATGGTGAAATTCATCATATACATCTTGGTGTACATAAAATCAATAGATGATCAGTTCCAAAATAATTCCATCATCCTGGGTGAATCAATAGGTCATTTGATATACTCATTAAAAGTTTTTCTTTGGGATTTTTAGATAACCTCTGGGAATTTTCATTCATGGAGTAGTGTATGTGATGTCATGTGGTGGGAGGTGCACCCCCATCCATATCCAAATGATCGTCTTATGATGGTTTTCATGTTGGTCAATGTTAAACGTATAATTATATGAAGAATGGGATGTGAGATAGTTTAATCTGAACCATATGACATATTTTTTATTAATTTATGATAAACCCCTTTCGATGGATGAGGGTAAACCCTTACAAGGACTATAGGATTAGAGATTACATGACCCATATGTATTAGGAAATATACATAATATACATGGAACTACACCTCCCAACTTCTTCATCGTGATATTAGCTCTCCACTTTCACAAGGTTGTTTGGCTAGGCTTCTTGTGGAAGCACAGACTGGTCCCGATGGAAATGTCATAACCTCTATTTCTGAAAAATTTGTTTAGCCTCTACTCTATTGAATGTTCCTTCTCTGAATCCCCCTATAGAGTCGGCTCCGTGTATAGTTTTTCTGATCATTTTAAGCACTATTTCATGAGGCATGAAGGCCTTAATGGGGGGCCAATGGCCTTGATGTGGAACAAAAGTCTTACTGTTCTGAAGACCTTGGGTGGGCTAAAGGCCTTAATGGACTCGAGTCCAACACCGGTGGCCCATAGGGCCAAACGAATGAATATTTCCATTAGCTACAGTATCGAACAATGAAAGCTACAATGTCTCCTACAGTTACTACTACAACATTACTATAGTACCTAAAATATGTCTCTACCCAGTTGTGAACTCAGGTCTCTTGGATGAATTTGTTGAGTCCTCACCAACTGGGTTGAGGTTCTTGTGCGATGGGAGATTGTTAACATGATATTTTTTCTCTCATGTGGGTGAGAGATATCCATGTCTTCTTTTTGGGCTCTATAATGATGGAAGCATGATTTTTGATGGTTGAAAATGGATGGGTAATGTAGTGAAAATGATATTCTTATGATGGAGTTGGATGTTTCAATCATATATTTGTGGATATTGTCATTAACTGTATGGGGTGGAATAAAAATTTCATTGAGTAACCTGGGACGTACATTTTTGTGTTCCTGAAGGAAGGAAATATGAGCCTTGTTTTTGGATTTTCATCAATCCAAGCATTGGATTTGGGAATAATGTGGTTCTAAAAAAACCACATATCTCTGTGTAAGAATTATTGATGTGTTTAATAAATAATGACAACCATTCATGGGAAATGGTGGTTTGGTTCAAGAACCACATTTGGAGTTGAGAATGGACTACATTATGTGCATTTTGGTAAACTAAGAATGTCTCTATTTGAAAATTAATCTTTTAAAATTAAGAAAGTGACATTCCAATAATGAAATTAGGGCATCAATGGGACGATTCAGCCATGGATGGCTTAACTCTGATGGGTTAAAGGAATGGATGTGGTGATTTATCATCCACATCTAGTTGATGTTTTGGAATGTTAAGATTGTTTTGAGAATGTAAGATAATTTTTATGAATTCAAGTTATCCTTATTTTATTTATGAATGGTAGATAAAATTCCATTCTTATTGGTTTCAATGAAAAGAATAGATTTCAATGTTGGTTAGCACTCTTGTGGGTGTTTGGGTGTGATGAATTGGGAAATATGTCAGGTATTTTGAGGAATCTATTATTTGGGTGTCTAGTGGTCCTCTTCTAACGGTGTAATTTCTATTACATGAAAATGGATTCTTGTAAGCTCAAACATAAGGTGTGGAGAAAATTATTCCATATGGGTAACATAAAAAAATTCCTTTAGTTTTTGGATTTTGATGGGCTTGGGTGAGCACCATATATATATTCAGTTTTGGAAACAATCATTGTATTGTGCTTAGATGGATGAGATCTTGAGTTATGGGTTGTTCCTTTGTTATGATTTAGGTGCCTAATTTTGAGTGAGTCTGTTGATATCTAAATAATTTAACGACAAAGGTTGCAGAATGTGGTTGGATGGTCGGGTATTTTTTTTGGATTTCATAGAACTTAGGGAACCATTGGAAGTTGAAAAAAAGGTATGTTGATACCCAATTTTTTCAGGTCGTTGAGACTATGGAGAGGATCATATCATGAGTGTGATGATTAACTCCTCCATAATGTTATGGTTCTTGGTATGATGTCTCCATGTGTCGGGACATGTGTAGTGTAACCCGGGAATCCTTATGGGAATCTTGTGGTTGGTGTTTGGTTGAGGTTAATGCATCTTTTAAGGAGTATTGGGTTTATATTGGTGATCATATCGGGGAAATTATTTTTTGTAGGAAAGTTTCTTTGCCCTGAATATCATGATGGAATAACTAGGTTCAGGGGAAAATGGGAGAGAAAGGTAGATGTGTGAGCCCAATGGCCTAATCATTTTCCTTTAAAACATGGTGATTCAGATGAGGAATGCTTGAGGAAGAGCTGTTGTAAAGTGGGGGATATTGTTTGATTCTAACCCTTACATTTGGTACATCATTGTTTAATTTTTTTTAATTGTTATTAAATTGTTAATGGATTTTTTGGGGGAACAACCCAGGTTTAGAAGGTTTACAAGGAGTTCATGACCTGATATTGCAGAAAATAATCCAAAGAGTGTATGTTCTGTGGTTATAAAATAGTTAGATTAACCATGCATCATAACTTGGTGGGTTGAAGTTGTCTCTAAAAGAGATGATTTCATGGTCCTTACAATATTTTAAAATTATGCAGTCCTCTGTAGGTACTAGTGTGGTCGTTCCCCTATGGATGGATATAGGTGAATGAAAACCAAATGGTTTTTCCAAGCTGTCCAGGCATCCCAGATAACCTGTGGGGAATGGTCCCTACTTTGATAGAGGGAGCCACATGGTTCATGAATATTTTTAAAAACTATGAAGCCAAACTATCACCCTTTAAATAGTGGGGAAAATTTCTATTTCCCTGGTTTGGATATAATATCATCACTAAATTCCCCCCCCCATTCGACCCCTACAATAAGAGTGATGAACCTAGAGCTCCCCCTCCTCCATGGATATTATCATTTGGTTATTTGGTATCTAGAGTGTCTTTGGATGCAAATACAAGCTAAATTTAAGTCTTTAACACTATTTTTTTGCTATTTATAGAAGAGGATTAGTGTGTTATTTCCTCTCATTTCAAATAAATAAACCATTGTTTTCAAATTTATTCTTTACCATTCTATTTGAATCCATTTTAGTTTATATCTATAATTGTGTTTGGATGATTGGTTTTCTATGAGATTTTGGTAGGTTCCCTTAAATATTTTACCCATGTTCTTGATGAATTATATATGTCTATGGTCATTCAAATTTACCATATTGTTTTATTTAATGTATTTAGAGACGGAATATAATTTGGACATTACATTGAGGTGTGAGGCCGTTTATAGACCCCTCTAGGTCCTTTGATAATTCGAGACCAAACCTAGGGTTAGCCATTGGATATACCAAAAACATTAAAATAGTGAAACTAATTGGTAAATAGTGAGATAGGTATATTATGAGAGTTTTTGGGTAGGAGTTCATTCATAGATAATGAGAGTTTTTTGAGGTATTATTACAATATGTTTATGCTAGATTTTATTAAATTCGTTGGATGGTTTTGAAATAGATTAAATAAAATGTATTGGATTTTGATCTGATCATGGTTTTAAATGTAGTGGAAATGATTTTTTGAATGTGGGTAATGTTTTAATGATGATTTCTTGACCTCAAAGTGATTTGGAAAAGGTATATTCTTGATATATTTCAAATGATTATATGAAATTAGGGTGACCTTCCCTATTTTTGAAAATGCATTATTGAATCCTTTAAATGGTTGGAAATGCAAATGAAATCTTAGGGTAATGGTTAACTGTTTCCAATTTCAAAGACCATTTTATAATTGGTGACTTCTAGATGATATTTTAAATATTTTTTGGTTTTGTTTTTTTATTCCATAACAAATGTATTTGGTTTTATTTACAATGTAATTTGATTTTAAGGGGCTGTTGGGACCTTGGTAAATTAGTTGAAAATATAGATAAACGTGATAAATGGTTATAGAAGCACGTCCATGTGGTAAGTTTTATCAGTGGGGTATTTGACTAAGGATATAATCCCATGTTTAGGTCAATTATAATGCTTTAGTACCAACATATTTAAAGGTTAAATCCCAAGATTAGGGTTGGATACCCCAACTAAGGATCCTTGTTGGCATAATTATAAATCCAAAACTAGATAAATAAATTATTAATTGAATCCCTATCACAAAAACATAAATATCACAAAACCTAGCATTACTCATATATTGATTTCAACCCCTATCTATGCTACTCTTCTTTCCTCCTTTTTCCAAAAAACCAAAAAATTAAAATTTCAATATATTTAATTAATTTATAAAATAAGTATCATAACTATTTTCTTGACAGTCTGAAATTATTTATTGTATATTTTTAGTTAGTTTGATTTATTTTGTATAAATTATAAAATTTGTGTAAACCCGTAGGAATTAATGACACCCTACAGGAGATCAAAGTTTTGGCACCATTGATGGGGATGGTTGTGGGAATGTTTAAACGAATTAAGAATCTAGATGGTTGTTTTTATTATAATTATTAATTTTATACTTGGCCATGTCATTCTGTTGTTATAGATAATAATCTATTGCACGAATACTCCACTAATGGGAAATATATTGTTGAAGGACGTTCATTAGACCTATAGATGAAGAGGACTTTGCAGCAGTGGATAATTAAAAAAAGAGACCGAGAAGGAACTGAACATTATGGTTGGAAGTGGCTCATTTGAAGGAGCTGATCATGAGATAGGTTAGAGTGCAGGACCAGACAACCACAAATGAAATCTAAGGGGAAATCTTTGATCAACTAAGAAACACCAATGAACATGGGTGTACATCTGAGCAATCTGACACCACCTATTGTTGCTTAAAATTTATAGATAATGTAGGCGGTCAGCTAGATGATTCCAAATTCACTTAAATTAGTCTGGAAACCTCAGGAAGACCCAAACATAGACATTTCTAGTTATTTGGAAATTTCTAACACACTATAATATCATAACATAAATAATTATTCATTAAATATATGACTCTCTATATTACTATTGAATAAAAAATCACAAGAGTGGATCCAATGTCTTCCTCTGAATTTCATCACCACATGGGTGGATTTTGTAAGAAAATTTCATACATTGTTTTTATCCAGATCAAAATCAATGGATCTGCGTATAAGTATTTAAAAGATTCATAAACTAAATTAAGAATAATTATATAATTCATGGGATATATATAATGTTTAATAAGAGAATTTAATCATCATGGATTCAAAATATGCTTATTTATTCAAATATTCTATAAATTATTGTAATGGGGAGATTATTCTATAGTTGAAGGTATTATATGAGATTCTCTTATGCGAATGTAACCATAGAAGAGATATGAGTTATTGGATGATATTTCAATCATTTTTTTTTCAATGGAAACTAGACGAAGGGAAATCATAAGGATTTCACATTAAAGAAAACTATAAGGGCACCACTAAAATAAATATAATGTCATAGAAACTCGACATCATGATGGATAATCAAAATATCCAATATATGTTTTATGAAGATGTGAATTATTTATATTATAATCATTAAAATTATTTTTAGGGATGGAAGAAAAAACATCCATAGTAGAACAATTTAAATCATGGAAAAATATTTCAGTAGAGAGAACAAGGCTTTTAACCACAACACTAATGGCCTATATAGACTAGTCATGTCCACTCACTAGAGGAGACCCTTGCAATATTTATGACCAAAAAAAGATCTAAAAATAAAGACTTAATAGCGTACTAAAGAGATCAATTTATTGTGATAAGAGAGGTGATTAAAGAATCAAAAAACCAAAAAGCATTAATGAGAAACTTTGAATGTACAGTTTGTCATATTTCAAATAAAATTAGAGAAAGAAATAGAGGTGATCTTTGAGGATTACTAGAGTAAACTCCACGTGATTATGTGAAATCCATATTTCATAAAAGTGGAATGAAGACCCAGTGTATTAGAATATATTTTGTTGTATATAATGGACAAAAAACCATTGAATCAATTGAATAAAAGCACATTGAAGAAAAGAAACATAATGAAAAAAAGCACCACCATCGTACCGATCTTCACTACCATTTTTGGATTAGGTCAAGAAAGTGAATTTTAATGAGAGAAACAGTATGTTTTTAGATATATTAAAACAGATACATATAAACATACTATTTCCTAATAAAATTGAAAAAAATTCTATTAATGAAAATTTTATAAAGGAGTTGTTGATGAATAAAAAGAATCGTGAAGAATTAGCCCCCAATCCACTGGTAATAGAAAGTTTATAAGTAGTTTCAATCATCCTACTAAAAACATTATGTTTTCCATGTAGTTTTTTTATTCAAATTACTATTGGTGGTAATGTGTTTATTGTGAATTATATGATTTATATTCTTGTGTGAATATAATGTCATATACAAAAATACTATCCATATGCTTGGTATAGATGTAACCAACTTGAGTTATGATTCAACTAGATGATAAAATAGTGATAATTCTTTCAGGATTACATGAAATTTTCCTCATTAAATTAAAAACGTTATATTTTTTAATGGATCTTCTCATGATTGACAATGATTAACAGAATCTCAAATTAATATTGGGAAGACCATTCCTAGATATGGGAAAGGAATTTTTTTATGTTCACAATGGAGAACCGAGTTTAATAGTTTGAGTATTAGAGGTGATGTTCAATTTTAACTTGGAAATGTAGATTTAACAAAAACCATTACATGATTTTTCAAATGATAATCTAAAAATATAGGAGGAAGTTGTTTTCCTTGGAAGGAGAGATGAAGTTGATTTTGTATAAACTAAATAAGAATGGTAGAAAAAGATAAATAAGGGTATGAAAGTACTAGAAAAATATGGAGATAATGATATAAAATTCATTCAAGAAGAATTAAAATAAAGATAATAGGTTTTGAATATTAGTTAACTACCATTAATTTTTTTAGAAAAGGCCAAAAAACTATAGATTGGGCCCATGGTAGTTATAAATGTATCCACCAATGGAAGAGTGAAATTAGTTTTATTAAAAAAGGAGAGGAATAATCTACATGGAGGAATCCCAATATTGACCTATTGTTGATCGATATCTGGTAACCACATTCCTACCATCTACCACCTTGATCTATAGAAGGTTAGGTCAAGCTAATGATGGTAGACAAAAGTAATTTTGGGATGAAACATACATTTTTAGTTTTATCTAAATTTATTTTATATTTTTGGGCGAAACACTCATCCTTAAATATTTTTGTGTTATGGACTGTGTTATTAGTTTAATATTTTTAATTTTCAATACCATTATCGAAGGAGAAAAGAAAAGGGAATCACCATGATAGAAAGATGTAGAATATTTAAATTTCATAAATGGAATTTAGTTGTCATTAAAAGACATAGGTAGAAACTAAACATCCCATGTTTGAAGTGTCAATTTTTAAAGGGGAGTAAGCTTTTCAATTTTGTAATTCTATATTGTATTAACCAAAATTTATTTTATTAGATATTTATTTACTAGTGGCATGATCAAACATGATTAAGTTTTTAATCAAATAAAATAATATAAATAAACTTCCTATGAAAATTAACTTATAATATATTTAAATTTCATTATCAATTATTTTGAATGAAAAAATGGGAAAAATTGTTAGTAGATATAAGAATGTCAATTTGAAAAATCATGATTTGAGGAGCATGTTAATCATTATAAATGATTTTTTCCTAAATTTATCCATGGTTTATATTTTTTAAATTTTAATTAATTAATTTAATTATTTCCACGCATTTTCATGAGTGATTTTCTATATTATTCACCTCATTCCCGAAAAATCCACGGAGCTAATACTTCCAATTATGTTTTAGTATATTTCTTGATAAACTAATTCATTTTTTGTTCTAGAAAATTATTTTCAACTTATCTAAGATATGAATGAATATAATCACATTTAATATGATTGAAAAAATATTTTTCTTACCCCTAATCCTGATCCATCCTTTCAGTGATCTATTTTAGGCCCATAGAAGCTAGGAAATACATTGTTAGTAAATTATCAGAGTTATATTTCTAATTTATGTGTTCCTACCTTCCACTAATATTTTCCATGATATTTAAAAGAATTTTTGTGGTAGTGGGATTTCTAGGGTGTTTTGGTAGATACATAATTTTAGATATTTTTCTAGTGGATTTTCACCCACGTAGGGAAGTCCTTGTAAGGTTTATTTTATTTTAAAATTATCCTCTCATGTTAGAAAATGAAAAATAAAAAAATTAAGAAGAAATAAAAAAATAGGATGAGTTTTTGGAGGATAAAAAATTATTATATTCCAAAATGACAATCAGTTGATTATATGTGGTTAGGTGATGAATGTGAGATTCGATTTGAATATATCTTTCAAAAAAAATAAAAAATATAACTAATGTCAGGAGAGGGGGAATTATTCTTCGTGATTACATTTATCATTAATCAACAGTTAGATTTATGGGGGAGATGACATTAGTAATGGGAGACATTCATTGAGAATATCTTTCGATATCCTGAATTATAATTTAGAGTCAAACTTCCTTTTATAAATTTACTTTTTATAACATTTAACTACCTACCCAAAATCCTAAAATTCATATAATCCTAATGGTGAATCGCTAAAGATTAATTATGATCTCTTTATTTACACAATGGATATGTTAGATTCTTTGCAAGCCTTCGGTATGTTATGTGATTTTGAGGTATGTTTTGAATTAATGATCAACGTTTACAATGATTATGAGGGGAAAAATTCATGTGAGGTAAATTTAAGATGGAATTCATACTGGTAATGAATTGAAAAAAAAATTAATGGTTGTGAATTATTAGTTATTTTAAAATAACAAATGTGAAATATATTACAGGCTTGTTTCTTTGAAAATTACAGTCTTGAATAATTTTAATGTGTGATGAAATTTACCATCCCATCAGATCAATTTCATTTCATAAAATTGAATTTTATGCGTGGTAAGGTGAGTTTACATTGTAGTATATTGAGATTCCATCATTTACGACAAGTATTAAATCAATTTTTTGGGTACTTGATATGGGTATTTTGTGCATACATTTTATGGTATTTATTGGATTGATTTTTTATTTTATTGAATAATACTTCTAATATATGGAGTATTTGATTTGATTTATCCTTTATATTAGGAAATAATGATTCATTGAAAAAATCAATGAAAATTTAAAAATAGGAACCAGAAGAAACTTTGTATCATGAGCGAAGAAAACCAGAGAGACACCAGATTTTTTAGATAAAAGAAAGTTGGATAATTGGTAAAGAAGATTACATGTCATTTAATGAAATTACACATCATGGTTTCTGTAAGAGATGTTTCCACACAAGATATGTCATGTTATCCTTTCATGATATGATAAACCATTACACGTCGTGTAAATACATTACATGACATGTGCTTTTTAGATATGTTTTATAAAGAGTATATCGAAAATCATGAAACCTTATCATGGAATGAAATTCAAGTGATCACATGATATGAAATTTAGTTAGACACCATGTAATGTTCCTAAAACAACAATAAAAGTTTGATGGAGCTGAAGGATTTATGAGATTTCTAATAAAAAGAACCCATAGGAATCACCTTAAATGGATTCTGGACTAGAGGAGGCCATGTGACGCTGAAAGAGGACTGCCAGATGACAATCTTATGATCTAAATCCCTATATCTCCACCATTATCCTCTTCCATTATTCCTCGAGTATATTTGTAGAACTTTCTCATCATCCCAATCATGAGAGATTAGTTTCTTATAAGTCAGGTGATGTGATTTTAGGGGGATGTCTTATTTGGGATTGTTTCTTTTTATTATTCTTGTTTTGAATTGTTGTTACTCGGGTTATCAATTCCAAATCTTTTTATTTTATAGTTGCGTGAAAATTTATTAAGATTTGGGGAATATTATTATTCTATCATCAATTAATTGGAATGTTTTGAATATAATCATTATGAAATCTAGTTTAAACTTGTTTAAATAGATGTTTGGGTTACCTAGCATTGTGTTTTTAGCCAATATATGACCATTCCAAATGTGTAATCACAAGAATATGGAAGGATACCCATACTAAAGATTCACACTAACCCAATTTGGACATCAAAACTAAATAAATCCATTATCAATTGAATCCCTAGTGCACGAACCTATATATCACTGAACCTCACATGCCACACATATTGATTTGAAACCCAATCATTACTACTATAATTTATTTATTTTCCCAAACATAAAGAAAATTTAAATTTAATTTTTTATTAGTTAATTTAGAACATACATATCATATTTCTGGGTTAGACACTCTAACATTCAATATAATTAATTTTTTATTAGTTTATTTGAGTTTTTATAAATTATTAAATTTGTGTAGCACCAAAATAATTAATGACGCCCTATGAGTTATCATTTTACTTGGTTTATTACTAAAATTTATCTCTAGTTTTCTATTGTAAAATTTCATAATTTTCTTAAACCTATTGATATTTTTTTTCTTTTTTACTATAATAAAGTTTTATAATGTCCCCATTCTATCTCAGTAGACCCGTACGACTAGTCGAATGCTTATGTTTTACCGATAGGGGCCCTTGAGGTCACATAGAGACTGAGCTCGGGGTACTAGTTTAATGGATAATATTTTAAGGAGTTAGAGTGATTATTTTAAACAAAAATATTAATATTAATATTTTTTAATTTCTTTTAAGGAACTAAATGAACAAGATATTTTCCATTAATTTCTATAAAATGTTCAAAATACTATTTTAAAATATTTTTTCATCTATGCCAATATCCTTTAATGGTTTTTATGCTCCAATGGAGATTTTTTTCAGTGATACCTTTAATTTTAATTCTATTGATGTCTTATGATTATGTGATGTTGAAATATTTATGAAATCTATTTATTTATCATGGGATATGATATATTAAAATAATGAATATTTTTATGATAGATTCTCACATTTATATATGGTTTAGATTATGAGATTAGTAGTCCTATAATTATACATCTCTCTAATGAATTCGGTAAATAATTATATAACATGAAATATTTTTTAATTAAAAGCTAAGTGAACCTAATTTTGTAAGGTAATTTTTCCATAATGATATTCCTAGTAGAGAGCCTTGAATTATTAAATTATTGAATATGGATTGAAACCAATCCACTATTGGACTCTATGAACTATAACAGTCTTATTAGTGAGGATTGACAAAGAAAATGGTCTTCTATTCTTATGTGTATTTTATAAAATTATGTATTATTATTATGATATGTTCTCTAGGATCATTATTTATTATTGTTGATTCTTTTGGCTTATGATTTATTGATTTTTTATTTCAAAGTCGTATACAATGACTCAAGACTAATGTTGGTTCACTGGTTATGAATGTTTTTTAGTGGTATGATCATGTTCTAATACCATTATTCTTATTTTTTGCTCAATAATGATATTTGATTGGAATATCATATGTTTTCCCCTACTGAGAATCTGAGCCAGCACTTTCTTATGTATTCAAGTCCTCATATCATTAACAATTGTTTTAAATAGGGTATGTAATAGAAGAAAACTATTTGAGAAGAACATTGTGGGATATTTTTAATATCATTCTCAAAATTAGTTGAATATCTATATACTCTCTATGTAAACTAATACGTTATGGTTTTGGAAATTTTCTATTATCTAATGTATAAAATATTTATTAATGAAGATGTGATATTTTTTTTGAAATTCTTGGTTCACATTTGTTTATGTAAGATAAATGTTTAGTTAGTTTTTATTATTTTGTTAACAAGAAAATATGGATAGAACCTAAGACAACTTATAGTGAACTAAAAGAGATATAGGGTGAATCTATTCGTTCATATAATTACAATAAGATTCCATAGTTTAGATATTATTTATAATTATTTTTATGATTATATGATTTATCAAACTTATTAAAGATGTTTGATTCAAACACTATACTTTTTAGTTTTTGTAAACTGGTCAAACATTGAGATCATGTGAACAATAAAACTGATGTCCAATGTAAAGACCATCCCCATGAGTAACCAAATTAAATAGGATATAGGATGTGAAATATTATATATATAAACACCCAACTATCTCAAGATATTAATAGTAACATGAATCATGTTGAACATTTAAATGTAAAAATGAAAGAAATATTAACCATTGATTTGGTATTGTCTTAACGTCCACATTTCTTCAGTGGTTCTTCAGACCCACTTGTTGATGAGAATGGGATAAAAGCTACAAAAGATATATTCTATGTTCTCCAATTATTATAACATGAAATGGTTGTTTTGGTCACATATCATTTTTACGTTGTAGTTGATTAGTGGTAGACCATTATCTATAATATAATGAAAAATGAGGAAATGGACTCAATGACGTTAACATGTTTGAAAAGGTATATATCAACATATAATTTACTGAAACTCATTTCACTAAATGTAACAATATATTTATGGTCATGGTAAATCATTTTCATTTTTTATTAATATTCTTTAATTATATTTTACAGAGTTATAATTATTGTAAGTGTGTTATGTGATTTTTCACCCAATTTTTTTTCTTTTAACCAAATTGGGTTATCATGCATTATATAGTTTTATTTTAAATACATATTTGAAATTTAATAAAAATTAAACTTGAAAAAAAATAAAATAATTAATCATGTAAAATTTAACTTCGTTTGATTGTTTGAATATTATTTGAAATGATTTTTTTAAATATATAGTTCAAAATATTAATTTCTATTTATAGATTTATTTTATTTTTAATAATTTAAAAAATAAAATTATATTTTGGATTTCTTTCAAATTTTTACATTTTGTTTTTATAAAAAATAATCTAACTATAGTATTTGGAAATATTATTATCATTAAATTTGGTATTAAAATATTTATATACTGAAAATGCGTTTTTTAAACTAAGTTTCTTCACATTTTGGGTGATAAATTGTAAATAAAATTCTTCAAATTCTTGAAGATAAAGGATTACATAATTGGAATCATGATGTATAGTTTTTGTAAGTATTATAATTTTATTTTTGAACATTGTGAATTTTAAACATAGTAAATAAATGTCACATTTTATTAGAAACAAATCTGGTAATTGAGATTACAAATATTATGATAAAGACTAAATAATGACCCTAACACTTATATTTATCTAATTGGATGAGTTTAGTTCATCCATTTTATTCCACTTTTCAAAAATATTGATCCATGAGTCCATATTTATTTGATTTGTCCAATTGTAATATATAGTTAAATGATAACTCCAAAATTGTCACTTTCACTCTTTTAATATCTATTATATTTTTTTACGGGGATTAAAACTACTTATGTTCCATTATATATTTTATTATAAAGATAACTAATTTTATATCATGGTAACTTATTTCTTATTTTTAGTGATTAAATAATTATCCTAAATAATGAGGAATTGTAGAGAGGGTTCGTGTTCAAGCATTAGAAAAGTCAAGAAAATGGTTTAAAAACTCTTATTGTAATTTTTTTTGTGTAAGCTAATATATCCAATGAATTTTATTGGTAAATATAACATATATACGATATGTTAATGGATTATATTCTACTTCCATTATGTTAATTTACTTTACAATGTAAAATGAAATGAATATTTTCAAAAGTGACATTAATGGTATTTTATGACAAATAATAATTTATTAAATGATTTATTATTACTAAAAAACATATCTATTGTTGTTTGGATATGGTTGGAAAAATTAAACATGTTCTATTTATGGGATAATTACCCTTTTAATGTAACTATATTTAACCTTATGGTGTAAATAAATCCTATCAAATTAATCATCAAAAAGGTTTAACACTAGTTACTAAAAATGTATATGGGTAGAAACAATATATAAACTGATCAATATTTTATTGGAGGGGATTTCAAATGATCCTCATATTATCATAGAATAATAAAAGAAAACCTCCACTCCACCTTTGTTAGAATTTGAAAATCATTTTTGTTCAACCATAGCCTACCAAAATTATTTCCATAAATACCTCCCCAAATTCTAGAGTTAATTTTAAGGCAGAATACCAACCATAAAGTTCTTAAGGTGTAAACAAAGGGATATTGTCTAAAAAATAGTTATAGATTTTAACTAAATGTATTAGTGTTAATTATTATTCAAACTCATTAAAGTATAATTCATCTACGAAAATAAAATAACAATGATATCTCCCACATACTGATATATTATTATGTAAATTCCATAACCTATATATATCTTCTTCTTCAATCAATTTGGAAATGAAAAATACATTTGTGTGTATGCCAGACTACCTCCTGTTGAAATGATGTAATTATTTTTTCATCAGCACCTATCACAGTTTTTTATGATGATTTATTTAATATATATATGCAAGATATCCATTAAATATTAATTATTCTTGAAAATAAATATATCCTAAATTTTCATACCTTTAAATATATTAAAATATGATAATGTTGTTCATGTGTATATTTATACTACCACCTTCACAAATTGATGTGATTAATTGTTCATGACCAGATCATATGAAGGGTATATATAAGCTTTTATATATATATATATTATAGTATTTATGGTATAAATTTTCTTTTGGAAATATATAATAATTCATAACTTCCTTCCATGATCATCGAAAAATGGAATCATATATCTTGTGTGCAAATGGCATTCCATCTCCATGGTTGTAAAGTAGTTCATTTTTCATAACCATAATTACTGTTTATGTTGCAAAATTTAAATTAATTTATAAATATAATAAATATTTAATTATTATTATTTAAAAGATTATAGAATAATGACTAATTTTACCATAGTAAACCTACCAAAGTCATTTTTTGCATTAAATATAAATATCATAAAAATGTAAAAAATAAACATAATTGATTAAGAAAATAATTATAACATAGTAATAGATAAATAAATAGAAATAATAAACATGAAACCATTTATTTAATAATTAAATAACTTACATAATTTTAACACTCTTGTAGATAAATAATGTAGGTGATGATTCATACTTTAAGTAAGAGAGAAATTACATGAAAAAAACTCATTATAAATGTTTTAGAGATTTAATTTCTAAATTATTTCCTTCCATGACCATATTTGATGTATTTTTCAATTTAATTTAAAATATTTCCAAAGGAATATTTTTAAATATTTTAGATGGAATTTGTTTTTTTTATAAAAGATTAAAATAATTTCCTATTGGAATTTATATAACGAAATGATTTTTCTATACATTGTAATAATTGTTTGATATTTGGATTCCTTAATAAGATTTTATATTTTATTCAAATAAAAAAATATTTCTAATGTTTTAGGTACTATGTTTTAAAAATTGGTTTTTAAAAGGTTAGGGAATATCTATATCTGAAGGTATTTTTCATATTGGATAAAAAAATATCTGGTTTTTCTATAAAATAATAAAATATTTGAAATTTTTATTCATGATATAGTTTTTGGAAATTTTTTATGATAGATTGAGGCTGGTATAGATCTCCAATAAATTTGGAAATGATTATTTCCTGTAAATAATGATTATTTTCAAAGATTTATTCATGTGTGTTTAAATGAAAATTATTTAGGTCAAAGTTTATTATATTAAAGGAAAAATATTTTTATGATTTCCTGGTTTTAAAATATAGTAATTAGTTTCTCTCTTTTTTTATCCCCTTTATTAGGATTTTAATGCTTCTATCTTGTTTTAAAAAAAATAAAAGTGTTTGATGATGTGTAATAAAAAAGATGAATTAACATTATAAGTCACAAATATTATTCAATAAAAGAAAAAAAGGCATATTTAAATGTTTTTATTATTAAAAAAATCGATACTTAGTAAAAGTTTCCACCTTCTAATTTATTAGATTGTTTTGTAATATTTATGACCCAAATCAATAAAACATTAAACTACAAATGATCTGTAAATTCATGAATCTCAAATCATTACTACATATTCAATTTATTTTTTTTAGGATTAGTTCATATAGTTTAAATAAAAGTTCATTTTAGATAACTTTATATCATAATAAAATGAATTTAAAAAACATTAATAGATTATAACTTATGGTTATCATAGTTTATAATTTAATGAATACCATTATTTTTTATTTAAAATCTGTATTTTCATAATGGTTTTAAACATAAAAAATAGAGAAGGTAAAGGTTAATGGTACCAAGAGGATAGTATCCAAAAAAATAGAAACCTGGAATGGTTTCCATTTGAATAGATCATTTTGTGGCTATGATGGATTAGTTGAAACAAGATATAAATGGTGGTGTAATCTAAGTGAGAGAGAAATGTAATTTACCATAAAGGAACATGTTTTTAATTGTTAATTTAAAGAAACAAAGCCCTCATAAACATAGTGGATCATATAACCATATAGTAAATAAGGGACAGATAGAATCCTAGGAAAATATATTCTATATCAGGGGTTGTTCTGAGAATCATAAGGTTACAGTTTTCATTTGTCATTTGGAAGTTATATTTGACTAGAATAAGTCAATGGATAAAAACACGAGATAAATAAAACATATCGATACCTTTTAATTGGAATAATTTACAAATATTTTCCTTGAGATGTATTTTTCTAAGTATATTTTAATTAGTATGGAACATATTTTTTGGAATAAAGATAAAATATGGATGATTTAATGGTGGAATTTAAAAAAACATTTACCTAGTTAGAAAGGTAAATAATAAGTTATTTAAATATATTGATGGTAAGATTAATCTATTTTACTCAGAATTGATATCAGGATATCTAATGTCATTGGATTCCCGTGTATTAAAAAGTAATGTTAAAGTTTTATGATTTGCTAAGAAGGTACAAATGAAATTTACCAATGGTCATGTATACCATTAAAATAGGTATAAGAATATGTCTATATGGTCGAAAATGTGAAGGCATCCATCGAGGAAAGATGGAGATAATAAAATCATCCTCCCATATCTGATAAGTGTGGTGGAATTAGTCCTAATGAATGTCTTACAAAATCGATTAATTGTTTCCAAATTAGTGTGTTGCGACATGTGGCTCATAACTATAAGGAAAATGAAAAACAAGACAATAAAATATTAATGGTATGATTATTTAATAGAAATGACTTATAGAATTATGCTAACATATTTCTAATATCTTCCACTCTGGTTTGAAATAATATAGAAATAAGGAAAAAGGAATAGGAAAAAATTCTACTATTATGGTTGATGTTAGTCTGTCAAATAATGTGGTGATAGGTATGTTAATTATTTATTAAAATCATTATAATTCCATAAATTACTCAATATCATCACATTCATTCATTTGTGAGAAATGTTAATGTAAAATGGGAATACACCCTCACGAAAATAAGATATAAATTTTGTTGAAAACTCTGGGTGGGAATACTATATAAACTAATATTTATACAAATATTCCTGTTATTATTAGTGGTATTGTATTCTCAAAAAATATTATTGAACAGCCCATAGTATAGTATCATGTAACTCTTAGTATGGATTGGATTTCATTTTCTCTTTGTTTGATATATTTCACTACTAATAATTTTTTATTCAATGATTTCATACCATTGATATCTTACCTAGAAGGTATCAAAGTTATTTGAGATTGAAGTGAGAATTACCAAGATCTTGTTATTAAAAATAATGATTTTTTTTGGATTAGTGATGTAACTATAATAAATTAATATTTGGATGTACTTACTAATTACTTTCCAGTTGTTATTCCTAATTGAGAGGTTGAATTTACTATTGAAAAAGATCATAATGATAAGACTATTTCAAAACCCCCTTATCAAATGGATCATATAGAAAATTTGGAAATGAAAATATAGTCATAAGAGATTATAGATAAATGTTCCGTTCATCATATGACTTCACCATGCAGTGATAATCTTTAATTTGTTAAAAATATAGATGGTTTAGTGAAATGTTTTATTGATTATAGAGCCTTGAATAATTTCATTATTATGAAAATATATCATTTTCCTCATATCAATAATATTTATGATTATCTCTAGGGAGAAATTTTTTTATTGAAAATTAATAGTATGTTAGGATACCATAAGTTGAAGGTGAATAAGGAATATATTATTATGGGATTTTAACGTTCTAGATATGAGAATTTGGAATTTATAGTTTTCACTTAAGGGTTGTGTAATTCAGTAATTGTATTTATGGAACTTATTTATTGTGTTTCCCATGAGTTCTCAAATAAGAGTATGGTAGTGTTTCTTGAGTATATATTGGTATATATTAAAATTCATCAGAAAAATTTTAGATACCTTTAGATATTTTAAGACATTAATAGAAAATAAATTATATTACAAATTTTTTAAGTGTGAATTTTTGTTGAAAAATCATTCTTTACAGGGACATATTTTTTCTAAATAAGGCATATTTATTTTCCCTATTAAATCAATAATTATTAAAAATGTAAAAGAACTGTAAAGACCCGTAAAATTCAAGGGAAATTTTTTCTTAATTTTCTTTGGAATTTTACAAGAACGCGGTTTCTAACGGCACCTGATTCCGAGGCTCGGAGTGCCCGGAATCAATTTCCGAAGTTTGGCTCGGGTACGTTCAGTGAACAAACGAGCGGGAATTTCTAACTTTTGATCTGGTGCTCGGAATTGAAATCCGAGGGCACCGATGAACTCGCAGCGCCGATATTCGCTTAAGGAGACCTTTTCGGAAGTTGCGTTTGTTACGGGTTGAAAGATAGTTTTTTGGTTTTTAGTTTAAGTTAAATAAAATTTGTGAAATACAAAATTTCATTTTAACTTGATGTTGTTTTTTTTAATCCTTCCAAAGGGAGTTGGGAGTGGGATCCACATCCACTTAACCTCCCTTGGGAGGATTAAGTGTGGTGGGGCCCACACGAAACCCAACCTTCCATCTCCCTTTAACCCTACTTTATTTAATGTTTGACAACTTAAAGTATTAATTAAGGTGAGGTGTTCAAATTCAAACCTTTGAAATTCATGTGGTAAAGTTATTTAATATAATAAGCTTAAAGCTTATTTTATTTTGGTTGAATTTCTTTTACCACCCTTAGAGGAATTTTGAGAGCTCCTCCTCCTTCTTCTTCAACTCTGACGAAGAACACGAAGAACCTTCGAACTTCGACGAAGAACTCCACGTTCTCGGGAACCGTCTTCCGTGACGAAATAACCGCGACATCGATGTTCTTCTTCCGTGACGCCGACCACCGCGACGCTCGACTTCCGCGAATCGTTATCGATCACCGAACTTCGTTCCAGAACCAAGGTAGGGGTTTGTTTTTTTTAAATTACGTGTATCATTCCCTCAAACATGAAAGAATAATCCGTTGGGCGTGGTACCAAATTTTATTAAAAAAATTGTGAAACGTTCATTGTTGTGTTATTGCGATTGGCCAATTGATATCGTTTTAACGGGAGGAGACCGGACCGCATGAACACGGCCGAATCTCCTCCCCCTTCTAATCTTTCGTGTTGTTTTAGCGGAGACAGCACGGTGTCGTTGCACCGCGCAGGAACAAAAGAAATTAAGGCCGGTTGGGATCTCGACGAAGAAACGCGGCGCTATAATGCCGCGCCTTTGAAATCGGATGAGACCGCGGCCGGAGTCGGGCCGCGGCGGAGGGGCGTGACGCCATTACGCCGCGCCAATCGTTCAAGGGCCGAGCAAGAAGGGGCGGCCGGAAAACCGGCCGCCGGCGGAAGAGCAAGAGCCGCGGCCGAACGGCCGCGGCGGAGCAGCTTGGGGCGCCGGCCTCGCCGGCGCCGGAGATCAGGAAGGCCGCGGCGGAGCAGTCAGGGGCTGACGGCCTCGCCGGCCGCCGGAGATCGGAGGCGGAGAAGAGGAGCCGCGGCGGAGAAGAGGAAGGCGGCCGGCCGCGCCGGCCGCCGATTTGGATAGGAGGCGGGACCCGCGGGTCCCGCGTGAGAAAAGAAACGGCCGGCCTTAGGCCGGACGAGATCCGAAAAAAGGGGGATTTCACCCCCCGCGTGCGGCACATGCGCGGCACGCTGGCCGCGCCGCCGCTGGCCGGACCGTGCCGCCGCTGGCCGGGCCGCACCTCCGCGCCGCCACCGGCCGGGCCGGGTCCAGCGGACCGAGTCGGTCCGACCCGGTTCGGAGCGACCCGGTTCGGGCCGACCCGGGGGGGTCGGGCCGGGTCGGCCAGGACCCGGATCCCCCGTTTCGAATCAGTTTTGGTCCTTTAACCATAACTTGAGCCACGGACATCCGATCGACGAACCGTCTACGGCAACGCGATCCTTGGATCAAGACGGTCGTTTCGGTATATCGCACTCATGGTTTTGGAACACTTTGAGTTCGTCTGGGTTGGTTCGTTCACGAAACCAACCGGGCCTTCGGAGCGGAAACACTCATATCTTGAGCTACGGACGTTCGATTGACATGCCGTCAGCTGTGTTGTGTTCCTCTTAGTGAGACGGATCTTTTGGCATACTCCGCCCGAGGTTTGGACGCAGGTCGAGTACGGTCGGGTTGGTTTTGCCTTAAAACCCAACCGGGCCCTGGGGACGAAAATGCCAATAACTCTCAGACCGGGCGTCCGATCGACGCGCCGTCTGATGCGTTGAGTTCCTGTTGACGATACAGAACTTTTGGATACATCAACTTCGGACTTCGTGTCAGTTGATGTTTCAGCCTCTCGGCTCGTGGAGCGGACCCTCCCGAACGAGCTCGCTGTGTGCGGGAACCCTAGTGCTGGCTGCGACTGTTACTGTGACTGCTACTGCTACTGTGACTGCGACGACGACAGTACAGAGATCCTGTGTGGATTTGACGACGACGACTACTACACTCAGCGATCCTACGTGGATCAGTGCTACAGGTCCTGCGTGGGCCCGATCCTGTGTGGGTCCGTTCCTGTGTAGGTCACTGCGGGGGTTAGTACCTATCGATCCTTCGTGGGTCCGACGGCTTAGATGGTTCAGTGATCATCTTTATCGTCATCCGAAGAAGTATACCTGTGTGAGCTGAATCTTCTGTTTTACTCGATAGAGGTGGTGCGCTTGGTTGTAGCGGCAGACCCGCGATACTGGAGACGAGCGTACGGAGTACGGAGACCGTGTAGCCGGCTGAGACCTGAAGACTGCTCGACCGACTCGACTTGGAGTGAGTCGACTAGCCCAGTGGACGGAGCGCCCGGTATTTGGCGGCAGACCCACGGCGGACGGAGTGCCTGGTAGTTGGAAGCAGACCCGCGGTACTCGACTGGAGGAGTACCTCTGTAGGCTATTTGGGTGAGCGCCCGGTATTTGGCAGCAGACCCTCAGCAGACGGAGCGCCCGGTAGTTGGCGGCAGACCCGCGGTACTCGACAGGAGGAGTACCTCAGCAGTCTTAGGTTAGTGAGCAGTATCTCAGAGTCGTGACAGGACACTGTACACTTCAGAGATGGGGCTCTTCAGTAGTTACGTTTTTGATAATAAAAATCCTGCGTGAGCTGAATCCTGTTGTTTTCCTGTGTGGATTGTGTTGTGCTATCCTGTGTCGATTACGTTTTGCTTTCCTGTGTGGCTTACGTTTACTTTCCTGTGTGGACTGAGTTGTACTTGGGCTCGGAGGTTGGAGCGTATTTGAAATTGATGACTTAGGTATATGTATGGGCATATACCTAAGCAGTGTCGGTTATTACTTCGTGATTGTTCCTTTCTTCGTGGTTTATCCTTTGTGGATTAGAGAGACCTTCAGGGGTCTCGGGGTCCCTAATGAGTAGCTTATACTCACCCCTGCACGGGCTTTGCCCGCACTACGTTGTGTTGGTTGCAGACGACGGACAGCGTTGACCTTAGCTGAGGTTTGCAGAGCGGGACGGTACCCGGAGGTGGACCACTGGGCGGAACGTGCTCGGAGCGGACGGCGGGACCCGTGGAGCAGAGGAGCTATCTGTACCCACCCTTCAGGTGGGATTTCCAGTGGACAGCTCGGTGTAGCGGCTTTTACCTTTCAGTTGCTGTTTTCCCTTTCGAGTTATACTTTACTTTCAGTTTGGGTTTGTATACTGGCCCTTTTACTTTTCCGCACTTTCAGTTGTACTCTGCTTTTGCTTAGTGTTTACTTTACGCTTGCTTACTTTGTGGTGTTTGTTTACTTTACAAAGGCAATGCCTACCCATTTTACCGGTATTTACGCCTTGGTGCTAGTCGCCAGCCCCTGGCCTATGGAAGGTGGGCTTGGGGTAGTCACGGCACGGACCCCGAGGGGCGGGTCGTGACAAATTGGTATCAGAGGAGTTCGGTTCTACCGTGAACTCTGAACTTTTCTATGTGAAGCAATAATGTTTAGCGTATTGCGTGTGGTTATCAGTCCAGGGAGTCCAGTGTTGGTGCGGCGGCCGACGTATCCGTACACCAGGACCCTGACTTCTGATTTCCGACTTAATGCACGAAAACATTGATTGCGTGTATGTTTCAAAGTTTTCTTTGTGATTTCCTTGTGTCAGCTCACCTGGTATACTGTTTGACCGTGGCGCACCTGTTTCCTATTCAGGATGGCCCCACGATGGCAGCCAGCTAGGGTTCCGAGAGTCGAGTGTGGCAACAGCCCACCGAGCGACGAGGCCTCAGTGACGGGCCCTTTGTCAGCAGTGGCACCGGCGGTAGCTCTACCCGCCGAGCCCCTGATGCTTCCAGCACCAGCCGCTGACGATGCACGTAGCCTCAGCGCACTGCATGAGTTTCAGCGCCAGCGACCGCCCAGGTTTCACGGGGATACGGATCCCCAGGCCGCAGAGGACTGGCTGGAGGCAGTGGTACGAGTGTTTAGGCTAGTGAGGACACCAGCAGACCTCATGGTGATCCTCGCTGCGAGCCTACTACACGCAGCAGCAGGACGATGGTGGAGCTTGATGCTCCAGGTGCACGATGAGGCATCTCTACTATGGACGGACTTTGAGAGCCTCTTCCGCTCGGAGTTCGTCCCAGCCACCCTTCGTGCGGTGCGCATCCAGGAGCTTCTTCAGCTGCGGCAGGGCACCATGACGGTCGCTCAGTACTCGGCGAGATTTACCGATCTCTCGCGCTACTCGACAGACATGGTACGGGACCCCTTTCTTCCGGGCCCGGACCTTCGAGCAGGGATTGAGACACGAGATCAGGGCATCACTGATCTCCCTCAGCATCCCGACCCAGGCAGGAGTGCTAGAGCGAGCCCTCCTGATCGAGAGTTTCCTGGATGAGTCAACAGCGAGACCTACCGCAGGGCGGCAGATAGCGGAGTCTTCGGCAATAGGTAGCCGACAGATGACTCAGGGTTCCAGGCAGACCAGACCTACCAGTGGCCGATTGCACGACTCAGGCTCAGTTGTGCGGGGAAGCCGGGGTGGAGTCAGAGCCAGCGTGCCGAGAGTGGGCAGTGTTACTCCTGTGGCGGGATTGGTCACATGGCTCGTGACTGTCCGACCCGCCATGCTGATGATCAGCAGTTAAGTGAAGAACCTCCCAGGCAGAGGCAGAGGTTCGATAGTGGCGGTCCGCAGGGAGGAGGCGGACGAGGCAGAGGAGCTGGACGAGCAGCCGGTGGTGGGCGACGCTTTGAGGCTCTTCCACCACCACCACCAGGAGGTCCACCCCGACCACAGGAAGTAGGTGAACATGGGAGAGCTCAACTTCAGGCAACCGAGGCCTTCGATCATGGAGCTCTGGGAGCCGATGGACAGGAGCAGAACTAGTGGATACATCCTTTGTACTTCTGGTTCCTTGTTGCATTTGTGTAGCGTCTTTTATTATGAGCTACAATAATAAAAGACGCATACCTTTGTGATATTTTCGTTCCTGTCCTCTTTCGTGATGTTACTAAGAGGTTCCAGTTTTAGCTGTTGACATGACCCTCACTTGTGAGACATCTACTGGAGAAGACCCAGTTACCACACACTAATGCCGACAGTGTGACTCAACCCTTGGAGGCGAGAGTAACAGTTGAATCTCTTAGTAGTAGCGTCGAGGCCTTACGACGTCATCCTTGGTATGGATTAGTATCATCCATGTTAGGATTGACTGTTTTAGGCAAAGAATGTGGTTCATCCAGGGGATGAGACCAGATTTCTCTTATCGGCAAAGAAGAAATCTTGCAGCTCTTGTGGGACCTAAGATGGTCCAGGTCATCTAGGGGCGGATGAGTACAGCTCAGAGCCGGCAGAAGCCTTATGCTGACAGGAGGCGGAGGCCACTAGAGTTCGAGGATGGCGAGGACGTCTTCTTGCGGGTCTCACCTCGACGTGGTATTCGGAGATTTGGCCGAGGCAGCAAGTTATCTCCGCTCTTCATTGGACCCTTTCAGGTCCTCATCAGGGTTGGCGAGGTGGCTTATCGCCTGGCTCTGCCACCTCAGTTGCACCGGGTGCACGACGTCTTCCACGTATCTCAGCTGAGGAGATACGTGTACGACCCGACGCACATCATTGACCATGGGGAGCTTGACGTTGACGATGGGGCGACTTTTACGGAGGTCCTGGTGGAGATAGAGGATCGACAGGAGCGGGTCCTGCGTGGGCGATCGATTCCTCTTGTGCGCATCAGATGACAGCACGGGAATCTCTAGGAGAGCACATGGGAGCGGGAGGCTCAGATGCGTGCTCAGTACCCTCATTTGTTTCCCTAGTTTTTTATGTATCTTTACGGGGACGTAAATCCCTGAGGTGGGAGTAATGTAAATACCCGTAAAATTCAAGGGAAATTTTTTCTTAATTTTCTTTGAAATTTTACAAGAACGCGGTTTCTGACGGCACCTGATTCCGAGGCCCGGAGTGCCCGGAATCAATTTCCGAAGTTTGGCTCGGGTACGTTCAGTGAATGAACGAGCGGGTATTTCTAACTTTTGATCCGGTGCTCGGAATTGAAATCTGAGGGCACCGATGAACTCGCAGCGCCAATATTCTCTTAAGGAGACCTTTTCGGAAGTTGCGTTTGTTACGGGTTGAAAGTTAGTTTTTGGGTTTTTAGTTTAAGTTAAATAAAATTTGTGAAATACAAAATTTTATTTTAACTTGATGTTGTTTTTTTTAAATCCTTCCAAAGGGAGTTGGGAGTGGGACCCACATCCACTTAACCTCCCTTGGGAGGATTAAGTGTGGTGGGGCCCACACGAAACCCAACCTTCCATCTCCCTTTAACCCTCCTTTATTTAATGTTTGACAACATAAAGTATTAATTAAGGTGAGTTGTTCAAATTCAAACCTTTGAAATTCATGTGGTAAAGTTATTTAATAAAATAAGCTTAAAGCTTATTTTATTTTGGTTGAATTTCTTTTACCACCCTTAGAGGAATTTTGAGAGCTCCTCCTCCTTCTTCTTCAACTCTGACGAAGAACACGAAGAACCTTCGAACTTCGACGAAGAACTCCACGTTCTCGGGAACCGTCTTCCGTGACGACATAACCGCGACAACGACGTTCTTCTTCCGTGACGCCGACCACCGCGACGCTCGACTTCTGCGAATCGTTATCGATCACCGAACTTCATTCCAGAACCAAGGTAGGGGTTTGTTTTTTTTAAATTACGTGTATCATTCCCTCGAACATGAAAGAATAATCCGTTGGGCGTGGTTCCAGATTTTATTAAAAAATTTGTGAAACGTTCATTGTTGTGTTATTGCGATTGGCCAATTGATATCGTTTTAACGGGAGGAGACCGGACCGCACGAACACGGCCGAATCTCCTCCCCCTTCTAATCTTTCGTGTTGTTTTAGCGGAGACAGCGCGGTGTCGTCGCACCGCGCAGGAACAAAAGAAATTAATGCCGGTTGGGATCTCGACGAAGAAACGCGGCGTTATAATGCCACGCCTTTGAAATCGGATGAGACAGCGGCCGGAGTCGGGCCGCGGCGGAGGGGCGTGACGCCATTACGCCGCGCCAATCGTTCAAGGTCCGAGCAAGAAGGGGCGGCCGGAAAACCGGCCACCGGCGGAAGAGGAAGAGTCGCGACCAGACGGCCGCGGCGGAGCAGTCAGGGGCGGCCGGCCTCGCCGGCCGCCGGAGATCGGAGGCGGAGAAGAGGAGCCGCGGCTAAGGCCGTGGCGGAGAAGAGGAGCCGCGGCTACGGCCGCAGCAGAGAAGAGGAGCCGCGGCTACGGCCGCAGCGGAGAAGAGGAAAATGGCCGGCCGCGCAGCCCGCCGATTTGGATAGGAGGCGGGACCCGCGGGTCCCGCGTGAGAAAAGAAACGGCCGGCCTTAGGCCGGCCGAGATCAGAAAAAAGGGGGGGTTTCACCCCCCGCGTGCGGCACATGCGCGGCACGCTGGCCGCGCCGCCGCTGGCCGGATCATGCCGCCGCTGGCCGGGCCGCGCCGCCGCGCCGCCACCGGCCGGGCCGGGTCCAGCGGACCGGGTCGGCCCGGACCCGGACCCCCCGTTTCGAATCAGTTTCGGTCTTTTGGCCATAACATGAGCCACGGACCTCCGATCGACGAACCGTCTGCGGAAACGCGATCCTTGGATCGAGACGGTCGTTTCAGTATATCGCACTCAAGGTTTCGGAACACTTTGAGTTCGGCCGGGATGGTTCGTTCACGAAACCAACCGGGCCTTCGGAGCAGAAATGCTCATATCATGAGCTACGGACGTCCGATTGACGTGTCGTCAGCTGTGTTGTGTTCCTCTTAGTGAGACAGATCTTTTGGCATACTCCGCCCGAGATTTGGACGCAGGTGGAGTACGGTCGGGTTGGTTTTGACTCAAAAACCAACCGGGCGTACGATCGACGCGCCGTCTGATGCGTTGAGTTCCTGTTGACGATACGGAACTTTTGGATACATCAAATTAGGACTTCGTGTCAGTTGATGTATCAGCCTCTCGGCTCGTGGAGCGGACCCTCCCGAACGAGCTCACTGTGTGCGGGAACCCTAGTGCTGGCTGCGACTGTTACTGTGACTGCTACTGCTACTGTGACTGCGACGACGACAGTACAGAGATCCTGTGTGGATTCGACGACGACGACTACTGCACTCAGCGATCCTACGTGGATCAGTGCTACAGGTCCTGCGTGGGCCTGATCCTGTGTGGGTCCGATCCTGTGTAGGCCACTGCGGGGGTTAGTACCTATCGATCCTTTGTGGGTCCGACGGCTTAGATGGTTCAGTGATCATCTTTATCGTCATCCGAAGAAGTATACCTGTGTGAGATGAATCTTCTGTTTTACTCGATAGAGGTGGTGGGCTTGGTTGTAGCGGCAGACCCGCGATACTGGAGACGAGCGTACGGAGTACGGAGACCGTGTAGCCGGCTGAGACCTGAAGACTGCTCGACCGACTCGACTTGGAGTGAGTCGACTAGCCCAGTGGACGGAGCGCCCTGTATTTGGCGGCAGACCCACGGCGGACGGAGCGCCTGGTAGTTGGAAGCAGACCTGCGGTACTCGACTGGAGGAGTACCTCTGTAGGCTATTTGGGTGAGCGCCCGGTATTTGGCAGCAGACCCTCAGCAGACGGAGCGCCCGGTAGTTGGCGGCAGACCCGCGGTACTCGACAGGAGGAGTACCTCAGCAGTCTTAGGTTAGTGAGCAGTATATCAGAGTCGTGACAGGACACTGTACACTTCAGAGATGGGGCTCTTCAGTAGTTACGTTTTTGATAATGAAAATCCTGTGTGAGCTGAATCCTGTTGTTTTCCTGTGTGGATTGTGTTGTGCTATCCTGTGTGGATTACGTTTTTCTTTCCTGTGTGGAATACGTTTACTTTCCTATGTGGACTGAATTGTACTTGGGCTCGTAGGTTGGAGCGTATTTGAAATTGATGACTTAGGTATATGTATGGGCATTTACCTAAGCAGTGTCGGTTATTACTTCGTGATTGTTCCTTTCTTCGTGGTTTATCCTTTGTGGATTTGAGAGACCTTCAGGGGTCTCGTGGTCCCTACTGAGTAGCTTATACTCACCCCTGCACGGGCTTTGCCCGCACTACGTTGTGTTGGTTGCAGACGACGGACAGCATTGACCTTAGCTGAGGTTTGCAGAGCAGGACGGTACCCGGAGGTGGACCACTGGGCGGAACGTGCTTGGAGCGGACGGCGGGACCCGTGGAGCAGAGGAGCTATCTGTACCCACCCTTCAGGTTGGATTTCCAGTGGACAGCTCGGTGTAGCGGCTTTTACCTTTCAGTTGCTGTTTTACCTTTCGAGTTGTACTTTACTTTCTGTTTGGGTTTGTATACTGGCCCTTTTACTTTTCCGCACTTTCAGTTGTACTCTGCTTTTGCTTAGTGTTTACTTTCTGCTTGCTTACTCTGTGGTGTTTGTTTACTTTACAAAGGCAATGCCTTCCCATTTTACTGGGATTTACGCCTTGGTGCTAGTCGCCAGCCCCTGGCCTATGGAAGGCGGGCTTGGGGTAGTCACGGTACGGACCCCGAGGGCGGCTCGTGACAAGAACCATAAATCTCATAGAGATTTATATGATTCATGGATTAACAAGTTAATATATGTAGTTTGATGAGATAATTTTCAGTTATCTAGACCACTTGTTATATTAACATGAAAAGGAGTTAAATTTATATTGACAATATATTGTAAGGACTATTTCTATGAACATAAAATATTATTGGTGAGTAATTGAGTTTTATCCATAACCTATAGAAAATTAAAATTTATTATCTATGGTTACACTTTTTTGAATGAATTTTTTTGTGTACAGATATATAATAACTACGTAATTTTTTATTCTTAACATCAATTGAAACTTCACATGTTTAATTATCCAACACATGATAATGGAATAGATGCATTATTTATTTTAAAATGGAGGCATAATTTTTATCATGTAATGTATTAAATATATATTGATCACAAATATTTGAATTATATATTCACTTAAAAGTGTTTAACATTATAGAAATCCAGGATTTTCATATATGGATATTTTATATTTTTATATGAAAATTCAATACATTATACTATCACATGCTAATAGACCGTAATATTTTAGTGTCTTTGGACACAAGTTAAATATTATTCTAATTTTGTGAAATATATTCAAAATAGCTAATACAAATATCCCCCATTAAGACTATTTAAAAACATACCCTACCTATAAACATTCTTTATAACATTGGGAAAGGAAACATAAGAAGGGGAGATCCTAGATTCATTATAAGGGAAATTAGATGACATATCAATGATTACATAAGAATTAAATTCGTACAAGGTTGTGTTAACTTGAGTAAAACATGTGAAAATTATACCATTCACATCAAATATCAAAATGTGATTCATGGAATTGCTATTGGAAGTTCAAATGACATGAATCATAAGAAAATAACATAAAATTAGATAAATGAGCATAACAACAGTATAGGACATAGAATTAAGTCATAAACATAATAAGATAAAATCAATTACGTAATATTAAAGTCTCACAACCATGTATAACATAGTGAAATGGGTTTACTCCCCCAAACCATCCTAGTAGTCATTGTCTAATCCAAATACCATCATAGTGGATATAGTACCTGACTAAACCAAGTCCACCAATCATTATAGTATTGTCTATCTCATAAGATATAAATATTTACATAATTAAATGGTGGGATATATCGGTCCCACCTATCAGATAATTAATTTTATTCATATGTGTTCCACAATAAAAAACAATCCAAATATCATAACCCATGAAATGAAATCTGTTTCATATATATTTCATTATACCATATCCTCTGGAGAATATATATATTTCAAATCAATTCATCATTTCATCTAAGAATAACCTATGGAAAGAATCGGGTCTCATAATAATGTTATCATTGTATAAAGTGTGGAATAGAAAAAGGTCCAATAAACCTCTTATCATCATAAACATAAAGTATTCATAAGATGAATAAGAATGGTATCCATGGATTCTATCCCCAGAAATGAATTAATAAAATTAAAGGATGACATCTTAGATAGAAAATTATTATAAAATATCACTTGGAACATTTCATGAAGAAAATAAATTTTCATTTAAAATCAATTTTTAGACCTATAAATAATAAAATACTTTGTAAATAACTTTCTTTTATAATGTACTTTAAAAAATATAAAGGGTTCTTTATGTTTTATTTAAATTTTTTTTAAAGAAACTATAATTTCAACATTGATATCAAATTTTAAAACATATAAATTTTTTTAAATCCTTCCATTTACAAAAATAACTGAAAACATTTAATGGAAGCTTGAAAAAATCAAGTGACCAGGAAATTAACTTTATGTAGTATACATTAAAACAAGGATTCTTTCACTTGTTCAATAATATTCTAGTGGTAATTGTTTCGAAAATCTCATGGTGAATCCTTTAAATGTTTTTAGAAAAAAATCAAAAATGGTTAAATTTTTTTTTAATAAATAATTTTATTTATGTTAAAACATTTTTTATTTTTCTTTGAAAACATGGTTTTTTGATGAAGAAGGTTTTTCGATCAAAGAGAGAAATAATTATTATTTTTCATAAAATTATTATTTTGAACCTCTCAGAACATAAAGTTAGTTAAATGAAGGTAAAATACATATTATCTAGAAACAACCATAGGATAATATAATAATTCAGATTCTTGAGTGATATATCATATCACTCCATAATTGGAATTGTAATAATGAGAAATTCGAATAAATGATGAAATTGTAACATAAAACCCTAATCACTTTTCTAACACTGAATCTGAATCCCCATGAAAGAATAATGTTATATTAAAAAAGAAAATAACATGAGAAAAAATAATTTAACTATATTACTTATAAAAGGTGTTTTATATACACCTCATAAAAGAAGATATGTGCATAAAATAACAATGTATTAAAAAGGGAAAATAGAGACAAAAATGCCATACTACGTTGGTAACATTTTAAGAGTAAACCCCATGAAATATAAATCCCCACATCGATATGTATACCTCAATATTTTTTAATATAGTAATAATAGAATAAATTAATAGGTAGTATGTACCCCATATAAAATAAATATGTGGTGAATCTGGAATATGTCTCATAGAATTTATAAAGTGAGAAAGAAATATCGAACCTTATGTTCTGGATTCCATCGTACACAATAAAAAATACATAGAAATAAATATATGTTCGTTATAAATATATTAAAAACAATACTAATTTGTATCATATCATATATTATTTACATATGACCTTTTATTACCTATTAATTTACAAGTCCATGTTATAGTCACGTTATAGGAAACAACTACATTGTTTTTGTGTATTTTTATTTTTTGTTTTTTTATTCTGCATAATTTTATCATGGATACATAATATATAAAATTATGCCCAAATGTAAATATATTATATATTGTGTATAAATTTATTTATATTTTTTCATAAATGATAGAGATATAAAAAAGAAATATTGTGTTCATAGAGATGATAGGTATTACGTTCGCATGAATGCGATTTCTGTTTTTCTAACTGATTGAAAGAAAGAAATGTATATAATATATTGAAATTCCCCAATATTTTTAGATAATATTAATTCTAGTTTTTTCTGTAGAATTATCCCAGTTAATAATTTTTTTAATGTAGCACAGTAATGACTGTGAGGTTTTCTCACAAGGAGCTTGCAGAGTAAACTATCGAACTAACAATTTGTAAATTCGTTTCTTATAAAATGGAAGAACTATAATTAAAGATTAAAATGAGATGAACAATTCTAAATTACCTAAAATTATATTTAAACTTATAAATCTATGTAATTTATCATAAATACAAAGAAAACTAGACAGAAAAGGGTAAGCTAATAAATGTAGTGGAGGACACACTACAATCATTGGACACTCCATTTATCATTGTATGAATAAATTAAATGATTATATTTCATAGTGTATACCCCAATAACTTTAGGGAAAATATTTAATTTACTAGATACCATATTTATTCCTCAAACATTGGTTTCAATCCTCTTATGAATTTGATCTTATTACCCGAAGTCCTCTGAGTAACCAAATAAGATTACATTCATTCTGCTCATTGGGAAGAACTATCCCAATGAAATTTAAAAAATAATAATAACCAATTAACATTTATAAGATGAATATAAATACAAAATAATTTAGAATAAATTTATTTCATTAAAAATATAGAGCGCCTTCATTTAGGAAAAATAATTTTAATGAAATACAAAGGAAAAAAAATAAAATTAAAAACTCTAAAGGGGGCATGACCTCAACTCTCCAATACCCACAACAACATAGAGACTATCCCTTTATTGATTTATCACATCATATAATTATACTATTATAAATCAAGTCGTATTCACCACATTCCCATCCCTCAATTAAACCATCCATTGATATTAAACGACGATGAAAATATAAAGAGAGGATGGAAGAAAATTTTATGCCGTGTTTCTATCGCCAGAATATTTTCATTGTATGGGGCCTCCTATTGTATGAATATCCTCTTTATACATTCATCAATGTTTTTAAAAATTATAATATCTTTTGACCCTCAACATTTCTTATAAGGTGGACATATATTGATTATTATATGAATTATTTACTGAATAAAACATTCTTTGTTCTAAAAGACCTTTCATCTTCCTCTATATTGATTCGCTCACAAAATTATTTAATGAGATAATATTCAATTGAGATTCATCATCCAAATGCCATGTCCTCATGTAATAATCTCATTTAGAGTATTTTTATCCCAATTTATTCATGAATCATTATGGTGGGGTTTATTCTTCCAGCAAAAAAACCATTACATAAATATTGATTTATTTTTACTCCCATATGTCTGAATAAAAACTTAGATCAGTTGAAAAATATGTATTCCATGAACATAATAATACAAAGAAATCACTTGATTTGGGTCTATATAGAAAAATATATAATGAAAATAAAGAATCTACTGAAAATTGTGAAAATTTTAAAATTAGGAAATTTTCCATTTCAAGATAAAAAAATCCCTAATATCCAAATAAATTATTATAAAGAACATCGTGTTTAAATTATTTGGTTTTAAACCATTGAATTGGAGAATAAATATAGTGGAAATAATATATTTATAAAAAAATATATGAAAAATGTACATTACAACAAACCTTATTTCCTTGTAGATGAATAATAATTTCATATATATGACAAATAAATATTTAATGCTTCATTATATCTAGTCATTAGATGAGTTAATTGAAAAAAGAAGGGCATCAGCTTGTGGGGAAATAATCTAATGCAAACACAAATGATGATTTCTTAACCAATTTAATTGAAGTAGATATGGATATAAGTAATCCCATAGAATTAAAACATGTTAGTGTATTGAGGATATTTTTTCTACTATGTCAGCATGGTTTAATAATAATTTAAGTATATGGATGATGAAATAAAATTAACACACAAATTGATGAACATTAAATCTTTTAGGGGTATCCTCTATAGCTTTATACAAAAATCAATAATAGGTCAGATTTATACACAAAATATGTATTCTAGAATGAGAGGAGTAATGTATGTAAGTGATTTTGGTAGGTCTTTTTTGAACCAGTGGGTTTTGAATGTGTGAAGAGGATAATAGACGGACTTGACTTTTATAATTGAGGTGAGTGTCAAACTTGTATTTTTTTAAAAAGAAAAAGGTATATCAACATTTTTTAAAAATAAAATAAGTTTATAAAATGGAAAATTATCGATCCTAGAATCTATAGGGTTGAAATATTACAATATAATGGGTTTTGTACTTGTTTTCATCATTAATTACTTTTATCATTTTTGTTTAACCCCTCGTAAACCCATTTCTACATTAATCGTGGTAAATAATTTTTAATGATTTTTCTATTCATTATGGTCAAAAAATAAGTTGAGATTAATAGATAAAATAAACTATTTTGAATCAAAATATTGCGTCCTTATTTCAAAATACCATTCATATAAGTGGTTTTTTAAGTAATTATTCATGCATGATGAGAGTGTGGGTTGCCAAAGAAAAAAATGAACAACATTTTACAATGTTTATATATATAAATTCAATATAAAAGTAATTAAAATAAAATAAATTGAACAAAATAAAATATTATTTATTTAATTATACTTTTAAACCCATTTAAAAAAAATAAACCAAATAAATTCTTTAGATGAAAAGACAATTTTCAATAAAACTCGGTATTTTTTACTATTCATTGAAAAATTGGCCTTTTCAAAAATAATCCGAAAAATATTTAACCAAGGATACTTTTTATACAATGATTTAAAAAATGATCTTTATTTCTTAAAAGATATAATAATTGGTGAATATTAATTTTAAAATATGAGTGCATAAGGACACAAAACTGTTTTTTAGAAAAAAAATACAGTTTTAAACATAAAATGGTATTTATGGTTATATATTGTCTAGAAAACAAATAAGAGAAACTTTAACATTTTATTTAATAAATAACAAATAAATTTCATTAAAATAATTCACCAAAAGTTGTCCTTTTAATTTATTGATTCAAAACGTGTATGTGTGCCTAAAAATAATTTTTCAAAAAATGATATCTTTTTTTTTATTTTTTTTATTTTAGTTTCTAGTTAAATTGTCCAAAAATAATTCATTTTATATACATGTTAAACCATATATTTTCATAATTTTTTTAATATTTTTCATACCGACTATTTTAATATCGATGTGACAAGGATATTTTTAAATAATAATATTTCAATAGTTTTTAAAATTTTGTTTAAACACTTTTTTGTTTTTAACATAAACTAACCATAGTGTTTCACGTAACAAAAGATAAAATCCATGTTGTGTGTAATGAAAAATTTAAAAAAAATTATTTTAAAAATATAATGTAAAAAAAACATTGTGTTATGTTCTACCACCTTAATATGAATTAATCCTAGAAATTCATCACTTTGGAAAAACCAATTGAGGATACTTCTACTTCATTAACTCCATAGGTTCCTATTCATCTTCCTTAAGTTAGTGTATTTTACATAATACATTGAAATGGTAAGTGGTATTACATTATAGAACATTCAATATTTGACCCATAATTTATATTAGTTGTTCCTCTTATAAATATCAAGATTTAATGGTATGACCATTGAGTTCAGCACATGTTATGAATCAAGAATGTACTTCCTAAAAAGTGATACATTGTACACATATTAAAACTAAAAATGGTTCATTGAAAATAACAATTGATTGGATATAATATTAATAGGATCAATAATTCTAAATGAACTGAAAAACCTAGGTCTTTGATTTTATTTATATTGTAACCACAATTTCATCCATTGGTTATGCTTCAATAAATTTTCACTTCATCTATTACTCTAATAAATTAATATTTCTAAAGCACTAATATATCACAATATATTTAATATAATGATAAGTTATTTCATCAATCTCTAAGAATATAGTGTGAACTATTTATCCAATATGGATAAACTTTCATAAGGTGAAGTAATACGTCAATATCTAAAACCTCGTGTAATGTTAACCATAAACCATTTCATAAATGGTTAACCTTAGGAAACATCCAGAATATTAAAATCCAAAAATATTGAATTAAGTCTAATATATTTCTAAAATGTTCATATCTATAATCCCCCAAATAATGATGTAAATCATAATTGCCACATACAAAACATTTGAATACCTTCCTCATATATTAACATGAAACATGGTAATATCTAGAATTACCATAAAACCCAATTAAAAAAATAAATGTCTATTTATTCCTTATATAAAACTTATATTATTTTGTATATTACTAAAATATAATTTTTTTTATACTCCCTCAATTTTAGTATAAATTTATTTCTAAAAAATCATTAATTAGAGACAAGGTAATCAATAATGTATATTTTAATTTATCCATGTCAATTATGCCTTTATCCACTCTAAATACCAATTTTTACGTATAAAAAACATTTTAATTGTTATCCTTCCATAATCATGTATTTTATATAAAATATCACATTTTTATTAAATAAATTTTCATATTCATTGGTACCATTCAACATATTATTCAATATAATTAATGAAAAACATCAAACAAATCCACATATTTATAATGATTCGCCTAAAAAAATTATGGAATTCCAATTTATAAACACTTTTATTACTTCACATCATGCTTAAGTCATTAATTGGGATCCATCATCTTATTTATTTATAACTTCCTTTCATTTTTCATTCTTAGTCTCTTCAGTATAAACTACAAAACCATTACCCATACAACCATGGTAATTCTCTTCAAGATATTTCCCTTTAAAACATAAATATTCATAATTCCCATACATTCCACATATAAGACATTAAAAAATCGATTATACCTTTTGTAGACAATTATTATCATCCATTTAATTAACCAAACCATTAATGCTTTATTTTCAATTACTTTCATTATGTCAATCTTTTCGAAACCCAAAATATATTCTATTCCCTTAGAGAGATTCTCTTGACTGCTATATCCCACAATCCTGACATTTAAGAAATTTATTCTTCTTCCCTCCAATGTTGCTTCTACCTAAAATCCTAGAGAACAATATCTATTTCATATTTCATTAGAGTAATTATTGGTTAAGTAGAACATTGTTAATCATATTCTATGAAAATTGATGAGGAATAATTAAAATATCCTTCAATCCTATTATCATCCCATTTGGCTAATGATAAATATACATTCAATTACATTCATCATTAATCAATTTCCTTCTGTTTCCCACTATTGAATAAACCAAATACTGTAGTGCGATGAACAATAATCATAGTGGGGAACCACATAATAAAAAATCACTAATAAGAAGCTTAATTCATGAAAACTTATTTTTAATATATAACACCTTATGTTTATCCTAGTTCATTCATAATCATCATATTTATAAATCATTTATGATGGTTCATAAAGATATTGTGAATTTATAAAGCATATCTATGGGGAAGTTCAGACTTGGTGTGTATTAATGATTTTTGTATGCACCTAGTGAAAATTGAGTCTAGCTCATTACACCCATTTCAGATTTATTACCCTAGATGATTTATTTTACTATATCCACATTCATGTGTAGCATACAAAAAAGTATGTAATTTATCGGTAACCAATCACTTTATCCATTAGAAAACATTTAATATATTTCCCTAAACCTTGACACATCCATTGAGTTGTCCTGAATCATGACCTTGGGGATATCACTAATGTTTTCTCACCCTAGTTTCCAATGGATAATAAAACCATTACTTCCATACAATCTATAGATACCCAATGTTTTGATACATGGATATTACATATATTTATATGAATATTCAACACGTAACACAAAGACACATCTAGGATTCGTAACAGTTTAGTGTCTTTCCATATTTGGTACACAACATTAAGATTTGGGAAATCGTATTCAACATAAACCATGAAGATCTTCCACATAATTACTCTTTACACACATACCTTACTTCAAAACATTATTCATATCCTAGATATGGGAATCATAATAAAGGAAGAGCTCAAATTATTAGTAAGGATAAAAATGTGTGATATCAATGATCACATAAGCCTAACAATATCATAAGGGAATGCGAACATGATATTAACATATGAAAACAATACCATATATATCCATGTTCAAAATATTGAGTCATGTAATAAATATTGGAAATTCATAACATAATAATCATAATAAAATCAAATAATATAGGCCATGTGAGAAAAACATTTTCATTAGACATATAATTTTGGTATACACATAAGCATATAAAATCATTTCCATAATATTTGTGTATCACTTATAGAAAAATCATAATAGAGTTTATTTAATACCCAAAACATCATAGTAGTCAATGATCAGATAAGCCTAACAAGATAGGTTTGATAATAATTTCTTCAGTTAATCATAGTATAACTTATTAAATTAAGTGGGATTCATAGTAATTTTATCATATTATAACAAGTTTAAGAGAAAATGGTTCTATAAAGTTCTTTACATTATAAACATAATCCATTTAAAGAATGAATAAGAATGTTACTATTCAATTATATCACTATTAAAACCTAAGTAACATCAAAGGATATCATTTTAGATGGAAAATGATTTTGAAAAATAACTTAATATACTTCTTGAGGAAAATAAATGTTACTAGAAAAATAGTTTTTAAATCTTAAAATTATTAATATACTTTTTAAATCATATTCACTGAAAATAAAAATTAAAACATATAAAAATGTCTTTCAAAATAATTTAAACCATTTTTTGATTAAATTATGATTTCAACATTGAATCAATTTTTTATGTATAAATTTTTTTATTGAAAATAACATTAAAAATTTATAAATTAATTTTCAAATAGAATAATGGCCACGATGGAAGGAAATTATTTTCATTTAGTATGTATTAAAATAGAAGTTCCATTAACATTTTTGGTTGAACCTAGATAAGTATTGTTGTGAAAATCACATGGTTATTCCATTAAAATTATTTTTCTAAAATGTAATAAATGAGAAAAAATTATTTAATAAATCATTTGAATAATGTAAAAATTTTTATTTATTTAAGAAAAAATGGTTTTAAAATAAAAATGGATTCTGACTGAAAAGAGAAATAAAGACAATTTTTATCAGAAAACTTATTTTGAAAACATGAGAACATAAAGGGATGTAAAAGAACAAAATTATTTATTCTATATAAATAAAAAAATTATGACAAAAAACATGAGTATCTTGAGAGTTATATTTTATAATTGTAAGTATAATCCTGAGAAATCCTGAAAAAATGTTGAGATCATAACATAAAACACTTACAAATTTGGTAATTTTGGATTCTAATACCAATGAAATAATAATGTTATTTGAAACATATAATATTATATGAATAAATAAATTCATTATATTACATTTTAAATGGTCTATATATAATCCTTATAATATAATATAGGTGTATAACATATCATATATATCAAAGAGGATGATTGATACAAAAATCCTTCACCAATTTAGTGATTTTTGAATATTAAACCCTATGAAAGAGAGATCCTTATATAAATATTTAAATAAAATAAAATTTAAATATATTAATTATAAAATTCATTCATGGGAATTATTTACATCATATAAATGAAATAAGTGGTGAATATGGCATGTGTCTCATAAAAGTAAAAATCGAGACAAAAATCTCTTACCTTAAGTATAGAATTCCATCACACACATTCCAAAATCATATATAATAAATATAATATTATTATATAAATATTAAATAAAAATAATATTATGTATAATATCATTTATTATTTACTTTTGACCTTTTATTACCCATTTATTATCAATTCCATGTTAAAGTTTTGTTTTGGGTTGTAAATGCTTTATTTTTATTGTATTTTTTGATTTGTTATTTTTTTCATCCACTTAATTGGACCATGATTTCATAATATTCAAAAAATGAAAATATATATAAATTTCATATATATTCATTATATATTTCATTATATTAGTCTGTAAAATTTAGATATGGGAAATGAAATACATAATTCATGGAAACGGTGTGTCACACGTAAGAATAAAAACTAATTCCATTTTCATAAAAAATAGACATAAATAAAGGTATGTAATATATAAAACATAAATAATCCTATATATGTCATATATATATAACATATTTTAATTAAAACTATCCCTATTTTGTTCTCTGTAAAGCATGGATGAATCACATTATTCGTTAGGCGATTGTCGGCCTTATACCCGAGTGAGGTGAATGTGTTCCCATAGATTGGAAAGTATTAATTTGTATGAAATTTAATAATTATATAAAAATAATAAACTTTTAAATATCATATATAAACATGTAATCATTCATTATATATAGTTTTGAGAAATATTAAAGGGAAAAAACAAATTACATCGGTCTGTGAAGTGACAGTCTTCTGTATACATGAATAATGATTTCATAACACAATTGATTGAAGTGAAGACTGTTTTAGGTCATTAAAATTAAATAAAAACATATAATTATATGTATTATACATAATTTATTATATCAGTATGTTTTTAAACTAATTTAAGGATTTGTATAATGAAATAAAATAAAAACACTCGTTGAGGAATGTTGCCTCTTCATTGCGTAACCTCCTTCGATTCACACAAGAATCATTACTATGTTTTATTTAATCCCAAAATTAGTATTATTGGATTATATATAGTATTTATTTATGTGAATTGAGAGGGTAGTTCCCCAAAAAATTGGTTATGAATGTGTAAATATGGGAGAAGAGGGGTGGTCTTTTAAAAGTGACGTGAGTGGCACACTTAATTTTTTTTAAAAGAAAAATGTGTATCCATGTTATTCATATTACAAATGGAATAAAAATATAAAATTAAAAATAATTGATAATTAAGGTTCTAAATATTTCCATTCAATGAGTTGGGTTCATTTTTTGGTCATTTTTAACTGTTATATTTCTAGATTAACCTATTTTAAACCCATATTTTACTCAAACCATGGTGAATAATTTTTAATATTTTTTCCGAAAATTTTGTAAGAAAATATGTTCAATGAATTTGATAATATAAATTATTTTGATTATAAATAAACAATCAATTTTATTATTTTCCATTTAAAAAATTGTAAAAATTTAATTTAAAACACATCATGCTGATGTAACAATAGAGTGGGGTTTTAAAGAGAAAAAAAGATAAAATGTTTAAACTTTTTTATATCGTAATTCAATATGAAAATGATAAAAATGAACTATCTGGAATTTATTTATGTATAATTTAATTATTATTACATTTAAAACTATTTTAAACCCATAAAATGTATTTAAAAATACACTTTTCAATAAAAACAACTACTTTTCATTACTTATCAAAAACATAATCTTTTCTAAAAAATAAAAAAAAATTCCCTAGGATAATTTTTATATAATGAGTTAAAAAAAATTAATTTTTTTTTCAAGGTGGAAAAAATTATCTTTAAATTAGGCATGAAAATGGCTATCAAACCATTTTTGAGAAAAACAAATTTTAAGCATCAAATTTGTTTATTTTTATCTATTTTCTATAAACCAAATAAGATGAATTTTAAACATTTAATCAAATATATAATTTCAAATTTTCATTATAATAATTCTCCAAAAATATATTTTTTCATTTAATGAGGTAAACACATTAGTGTGCATAAAAAAAAATTGAGAAATAGATTTACTTTATTTTCAAATTGTATTTATTTTTATTTATAATTAATTTGTAACCATATAATTCATTTTATGAACATTTGAAAACCATATATTTAAAAAAAGAGATAATCATTTTCATAGTCATCATTCAAAGGGCTAGGTGATAAATATCAGTTTAAATAATAATATTTTAATAGTTTGTCACATTTCATTTAAATAAAGTGTTTCAAGTAACAAAATAAAAAGACATTGTTGTTTGTAATGGAACCGAAACTCAGTATCATCTGTATCAAAAAATACAAAAAAAATATTAAATTTGTTTGACAAATATATTTCACTAAATTTTGTTTTTCTACAATCATGAGGCATATAAGATATCTGGAAATGATTAAGTATTGTGAATTTATAATTCGTTACCATACTAGAAAATAAAACAACGTACCAGACGATTTAATTCAGAAATATAATTATGCAATAACCATGTTTCATTTTGATAATAACCCCTTGAATAATTATTTTATGTACTTTTTCATATAAATTTTATATTTTGAAACCTCCATTATTTTGTTTCTTATGTTAGTACTATTTTTTATTTCAGAAAGAATTAGTAAATGTCTAAGGGAGGTTCATGTATTATATAAAACGTTTTAATCAACTAAAAGTGGTAATATGGAAGTGTATAATGTCAATATATAGTGTGTTGTCACGTTTTTCCAAATATTATATGTGTCTTGTGATACCAAGATAAAGAATGAAATTTTGATTGGAGCTCATAATTCCCCAATTTCTGTTCATCTTGGAATCTATAAGATATAAAAATACCTTCAAGAGTATTATTGATACGATGGAGTGAAAATACATATTCCTGACATTTCCATGAAATGGTTTACTTTTCAACTGCCTAAAAAAATACAATTAATAAATGGAAAGATTCAATATTTTAGAATGTTATAGTGGAAATGGGTGAACATATACATGTATTTCTTCGTGGTATTTCAGAAAAGAGTTTGAAGTAACAATAAGATTTAGTTATTTATTAATCAATTAACTAAATCTAATCATTCTATTTATATTATAGATATTATGTATGTTGATTATTTTTCTTGCTTGTTTATTTAAGAGACAGTCATGTTAAATGAATTTCCACCATCCATTGTATTTGAATGTGATCACAGGTTCACTTAAAATTTAATAATTAAATTTAAAAGACATTGGGTAATGATTTAAATTTTAGATTGAATGTTTAGCCTAAAATGATTGAAAGTGTTAGATATTATTAAACTTTAAACTAAATTATTAATTATTATCCAATGTATTATTGGTGAATTTTGGATCACCATATTTTCATGGTTGAGTTTTATAACAACAAATTTCATTATTATATACAGATTACACCTTTTGAACAAATATATGGAAAGTGATTTTAGACACCAGTTTTTTGGGATGAAGTTGTTGAAAAAAAATTGTTGGGAAAAAATTTGGAAGAGGAAATGGTTAATAATTTGAACACGACTCATAAACAAATGAGAATGGATCAGTGAAGATAGAAATGCTATGTGGATTACTGGAGGAATGATCTTCCATTTGAGGTCAGTGACAATGTTTTTCAGAAAGTATCTTCCATGAATTGTGTTATGAATATTAGTAAAAAGGGGAAGATAAATCCCATTTTTAATTAATTTAAGAAATAATAGAGAAATTTGGGTCAATTGTGTTCCAATTATTTATTCCTCGCATTTTATTTCATATACATAACATATTTCATGTTTCAATGTTATGATAATTTGTTCCAAATTCATCTCATAGCTTAAACCATGAAGTAGTTTAGTTTGAGTATATCTATTATTTGGAGGAACAAATTTAATACATTCTTGAATTTATGTAATAATTTTTTTCGAATAATGTAATTCATTAAGTAATTGTTTTTTTGAAAAACAATATGGTTAATAAAGCGTCATAGGAATATGAAAATGCTATGAGAGAAATATATCACTAACTATATTATCAGTGAATGAAATTGTGATGATATAATTTACTAAAGGGAGGAATAATTAATATACCCATGTAATTTCTTGATAAATAATTTTCATGTATTTTTAATATTCATTAACTAAATATTATGGTGTTATAAGTTTAATAATATTACTAACTGATATTTCAGAAAAGAATGAAAACATTAATATCTTACCCAACTAGGTTTTCATGCACTATTTCATTGTAAATTAAATAATAAATTTGAAATTATAGATTTTTAATTTGATGAAATGAAATTCAAATTTTAATTTACCATGTCAGAATTGTATCAGCATGTATTATACATAATTTTTTGAATACATTGTTTATTTAATTAATAGTAAAAATAACTAATTTCAATTGAAAACTATATTTTGTTTTCAAGTCTTTAAAATGTAAAATTCAACTCTAGATAAGTTTTAAAATTTAATTGGTTTATTATGATTAATAATAATCCAATTATAGTCTTTTTAATGCCATTTATACTTAATTTTGTTAAAACATGATTATACATAAAAGGCATTTTTCTGGAAGAATTTTTTTCGGTGTTTTATGGATTAATTTGAAATTAAATTAAAAACAATTTATAAATTGAATAATGAATAATATATTCCATATTTGGAACCAAAAGGCCTAAATTTAGTAAATAGTTTTTAAATTTTATTTTTTTTCTTTATGAATAGTAACCATAGTAATTAATTATCACCATGGTAAAGAAAAATCTCGTAATTATGGTTAATATTATTTTGATAATGACTAAAAATGGCCATAAAAAATTCATTTATTTTATTTTATGAGTTTATTTAGGCCATACACATCATCGTTTCTAGCATATGGAATCTTGATGCCTAATTTTCAGAATTTTGACCTTTATAATATTCAAGTAAAAGATAAAAACAATAATGTAAATTTCTTTCTTTTATTATCTATAATAATTTTTGAATGAGATCCAAAAGTATTCTTTTTTTTCTAAATATTTAAATTAAATTTAAATTATTTTTTTTATAATTAATTTATAAATTTTAGTGATGAAATAATTACCCTAAATGCTTATGCAATGCCGAACGGTGCATCTACAAGTAGTAGAGAAATCAAATAATTGATTTTAAATAATTAAAAATTAATTTTCAGGTGATATTTAATTTTTAAGATAAATTTTGCTATTAAATATAAAATAACATTTTTGTTTGAAATTATTTTATCCCAATTCCACTGTTTCATGAAATTATCAAATTCAAATTAAATGAACAGTCTTAAAAGTGACATAATTTATATTTTACAATAAATAATATTTTATAAACTAATATAAAATTACTGAAGATCCTATATTTGGATACCTATTTGGGATATGGATTCAAATATGAATCATGGTACTTTTATGGTCCAATTTTACATTTACAGTTACTATCTTGTCCCCAAAATAGAAAAACATGTTTGTTATGGTTATTGTTAAAAAGGGTTAATGCGAGTTAAAATATAATGATAAGAATAAAAATAATATTTATAACTTGTAAAAAAATTATTGGATGATATTTTTGTCGACATATCCCTATATTATCATTTAATTAAAGCCACTTTTATACATTTTTTCATGTAAAATAATTTATATTAATTTAATAAATCACTAAATTCAATAAGTCTTCCTCCCCTCTAAAATATAAGGGAACCTCCTCTCCTCTTCTATTCACAATTTAAAATCACTTTTTTCCAATATTAACTCATATTATTTCCTAAAATACATCCCACAATTCTAGAGGTATTTGTTTATTCATAATACTAATATTAAAGTGATTATGTTCTAAAGAAATGGAGATTGTCTGAAGAGGAGGTATAACTTTTAATTGAATATTTTAGTTTTATTTCTTCTTCTAACTCATTAAAATATTATTAAACCATGATGATTTAATATATTATTATATCACATACTATTATATTATATAATATTATATTCACAACATATATTCATCAGCTTCCTTAATCAAATGGGAATCGAATCCATCCAACGTGTGTGTAACAGCCTACTAACTCACAAACTGATATAATTTGATTACCATAACCAGATCTCATAGAAATTTGTTATGATTAATTTAATGTATATATACTATATTTATGAAATATTAAACATTATTTAAAATTTATATTCACATTTTTTACCTTCCCATCCATTGAAAAATGATAACATCGTCTGTTTGTATGTGTGGACTATCATATATCTGAAGCAATATGATTTATTTTTCAGTACGACATCATGTTATTGATATATATATGTGTATTAATAAATAATATGATATTTATGATATAATTATAATCCTATAAAGATAAAATAATACATATTTTATTTATATAATGATCATTGAAAAATGGAAAAGTTACTCATGTGTATATATGACCTATCATCTTCATGATTGTAACATAGTTCATTTTTCATAATCATATTCCATGATTGGTTAATAAATTATAATCAATGTATAAATACGATAAAAATTCATTGATTATTATTATATATATTATTTAATAATGACCCATTTGACCATAATAAACTAACCGAATTCATTCTTGACATACAATCCAAACATTTTCAAAATTTCTAATGTGACCTTAATTAATTAGGTATTTAATTAAAACATGATAATATACAAAAAATGAATAATAAACATGAAATAGGGCCTTGAAAAAATTAATAATAAAAATACATTTGTTATTTAGGAAGATAAATAATGTTCATAGTGATACAGACTCATGTTAGAGGGAAAAAAATATATAAAAAACTATATTTAAAATCTTATAAAATTTTATTTTCAAATTTTTTCTATTCCAAATACATAATAATGAAATTATTTTTTGGATTAATATATATATATATAAAGAACATAATTATAAATGATATTTTATATCTGTTTTGAGTTTCTTTTAATGGTTTTGAAATGGGTATTTTGTATATTGTTTGCCAAAACATTTACTCTCTATAAAAAGTAAATAAATAATGTTTTATTTAATGTAAAAAGAATAATTTTTTATTACCAACACCAAAACCATTATATTATTTTTATAATACTTTACAAAAAATAATGTTTTCTTAAAATAAAAACCCACTTTTCATAGATTTTAAAATTTACGTTTTGAAAATGTATTTTTTAAGGGAATTCTATTTAAATCTAGGAATTTTTTTTTCATACGATTTTAACATATTTTTTCAAGGGTTTTATAATGAAAAGATATAATCCTAGTTTTTTTATGATATAGTTCTTGTAGATTTTTTAGGATCAGGTGAGCCCTGTATGACTCTCCAATTCATTCTATAATTATTATATTCAATATATAATTATATTAAAAGTCAAATATATGGTTATTACAATTATAAGGGTAAATCAATGGGTTTTATGAAGTTGATTTATCTATGATACTACATGAATTTTTCTCGATTTCATATTTTTTTTCTTGGAAATCATTTTATTTCAAAAGGTAATCCAAATATAGTAATTCCTTTTTTGTGTTCAAAGGTATTTTTAAAAAAAACCTTTCATGGGTTCTCATTATTCTATGAAACAATCCTTTTTTTCATTATACCTTTATGACATATTATAATGTGTTTTATAAAAATATTTTTAAGAAACCCTAATTTCTTGTTTTTGTAAATGTGTTTCTATGAATATAATGTTTATTATGTTAGAGGAAAACTATGTTTATGATTTAATGGTTCTATAATAGAATATCAGGTTTCTCTCATTATTTGGTTGTTGCTTACTTAGTTTGTTTTTCTCACCACATGTTTATTTAGAAAAATAATAGGGTTTTTGTATGGGGATAAAAAAATTAAATGTTAACCTGACTGTCATGAAGACTAGTCATGGAAACAAGATATTTTTCATTTTGAAATATTTATATTATGGGAAATTTGATTCTAATTGGAACTGTACACAATGTAATTTAGGATTTTTTATAAATTTCGCAACATAATTATATAAGACTCTTAACTTGAAAAGGTTCTCGAAATTTTATAATTTTAATTCTCTATGGTAGATTAAATGTACAAATTTCTTACAGTCAGGTCCTTATATTAAAATGGAAAAGGATGCTTTAGAACTAATGTAGAAGGATCCATAATTCATAAGTACCAATGAGTAATCATTAACTCAAATTTCATGGTATGATTTAGCTATTATGATAAACCCTGAAATAAAACATTATTTATTTATTTAGTGTCATAAGACCATGTTTCAAAATTTAATTTTATATAAGACACATGTATTGAAATGTATAAATAATTAAATGTGTTAATAATCTAAAAATGGATATTAGAGACTCTCATAATTCTCATTGCACTGTAGACCAGAATATAATGATACATTTTCAGGGAAATTTTATTCATAAGACCCATGGGTGTAAGAAAATTAATCTTTCATTATGCAAGAAGTTCATAATTGGTGTAAATATCATTAATGTGTTTGGAAAAATTCTTATGTTTTTAAAATACAAGAAAAAGAAAAAAATAATGATTAAGTGGTTTGGAGAAGTAATACAGTGAAATTAATTTAAAAACATCAACTAAATGTTCAACCCAAACTCTAATAGTATAATTAAAAAGCGTATGGTGTAAGAAACAAATTTTTAATGAAAAATATCCGCAAAGAAACCCTATTTCTCTAAGAGAAAAAATGGAAACCACTTGAAATGATAACACCTAAATTAGGTAATGAGAATAAAATAGTGAAAGGTATATGTATTATCACATCTAGGAATATAAATGTCTTATTTGATTCTAGATCTACCTGGTATATTATATTTGAAAATGTTTCTAATAGAATAACATCACCTCATAAACAATTTTATTATAATCTATCATCATGAAATTATAATGTTATGATGATCACATATCATCTATACCCCTCCCCTATGATAGAATTTCTAAAACCATAATTTATTTTATATGATTACCTTTATGTAATTAAATTTTTCTATAACTTTTTCTACACACAATACAGTACATAAAAACCATGATAAATTTATATGAAGAATGAATTTTTAATTATAATTTTTAAGGTCTATTAGTTTAATTATTAGTGATGAATCAGAGGAAACCATTTATGATATATATCTATAAATAAAATATATTATAATTTTAATAGAAATTAAATTCCTTTTTTACATAAAATTTCTAATAAGATCATTTGTTATTTAGAAAATTATTTTTCAAAAAAAATTTCTTCGATGTGAAATGAATTTTTATTTCAGAACACATATGAATAATGATAAATTATATAAAATATTAATTACTGTATCAATCCAATTTGGTTGGTAAATGATATGAAATTAGAATTATACTTGATAATTATTTAAATTTTTGTTTTCTAATTAAAATGATTTTTCAATTTTATTTAATTATTTGATAAAAAATTTATTTTATAATTTATTGAATTTTAAATTTATATAATGTGACTTCATTTTCTAGTTATTCATATCATAATTAACTAAGTATTAACTTTTTATCTTTCATTTGAAGATTTTTTTTTCACAAATAATGTTTTCATGAAACAAGTAATTTTTAAGACATTATTTTAATATAAGATTGAAATATAAGATTATAAACACTTCTAAGTCACTAAATTTATCTTTTGGATAGAATTATGTAATTTAAAATATTATATTTTCCTATAAATCAAATTTCAATCATTTCTATAATTAAATAAATATTACATCTACAAAAATAACACATTCATACATTTATTTAAATCAATTGTTTGCAAGGGAGATTCAGTTTCAGCTACCTTGGAATGCTCATATTATATAATTAATTTATTATAATTAAATTCATGACCATAAATTATCTCTCAAAATAATTATTTTGTACATAAATTTAATGCATAATAACATTATTTCTCTAAAATTGTCTTTTGCATGATTCAGTGTGTTTAATTTTAATTCATATTTTAAGAACATATAAATTTTATGTGATAAAATTATTTTTATATTTTGAATTATAATAATCAAATTAGTTAAAAAAATCTATAATAATCGTTGTTAATAAAATAAATAATGAAGGTTATAAATAAATTTTGGAGGTAAAAAAATTGGGTAAAAAAAAAAAGTTAAAAATGAATAAATCACTCAATGTTGTCGGAACAATGAGATTCTGAGGTGTTTTGTGATATAAAATCAATATAACCCTCGATGTTTTCCATTTTTTGGGCATAGAAACTTTAATAATAACCTAACATTATAAAACTTTATGTGTTACTCTAAAATCAACCCTTTCCATCCCTTCTCAAATGTTATATTCTTCACCACTTCAACATACATGGATTATTATAATTTTTCCATGAAACACAAACATTATATCCTCCTATATTCGTATCATAGTTTAAAAATATTTCCATCAACATTATTTAACAAAAGGGATTTATTTTGTTGAATAATTCAAAGCGAAATTTAAGCAACCAATGTGATTATTATCAACTACATTTTCATTATTCTATATGATATTCCATCAAATATTTTATAATCACACTAATATAGAGATATTAATATAATTTATATACATTAATTTAAATGTATTATTTTTCATTTAATTTTTTATGCATGCACCACATCTACTAAGAAAACAAAGTAGTTCATGAGTTGTGCTGACTACTGCTTCCATAACGTACCTTGTTCCATTTTACGTTATATCTTTACAAGGATGGATATACAGATGGTATTAAAAGTTACATTTTACATTTAATATACCATTAAGTTTATTAAGTAAAAATTTCTATTATCTATTTATTATATTATCAAAAAATATTGTTATAACGTTTTTTCATTTAAAATAAACACACTAAGTGGATAATATCTTATTTAAATAGTGTATTGTTTTCACATCCATTAGTTCTTCATACACATAATTATAATTATTTCATATCACAACAACAAACTAAATATGATCATTATTCTTTAGGTATAATTATATTTCAATAAAACCACGTCACAATCAATCGTTAAATTTTGGTATGTTCATGTTTGGGATATTTTAGCCACCTAATAAAATAAAATAGTGATTTAATATCATGATTTATTATAGCGAATATATTTACTTATATAATATGATAAAAATGGGTAAAGACATGTTTTTTTAATTATGAATAATTTATATTAATATTCAATTCAAAAAATATGAAAACTTCTATCAATTTTAAAGTATCTCCAAAACATTATTACTATATTTTTTATCATCTAGTATAAAGAGTAAAACATTCATGAAGTGAGTTTAATATATAATAAATAATTATAAATTATCCATAATAGTTAATTTAATGATCAATAAATTAATAAATATCAAATTAAAATAAACATAAATTCCACGATTAGGAAGCAACGAAAAATAATTAAAAAAAACACACGATGTGTAAAATCAGGATACTTCAAATAGAGAATCACTATTTATGAACGAAATTTATAAAAATTGATATTATTAAGGATCTTAATTAAGTGATTATGATTTTCATGTATTTTATGTGAGTGTTTAAAGTACATTTGCAGAAGTTAGGAATCATGGTAATGGTTCTGTCTCAAATTTTCATTATTTGAGACACACATTCTATTATAAATCCAATTTCATTAATATAGTGTATATACAATATATTTAATATATCATATCATTAATTTTATTTTCACTATTTTTTAACATAAATTTAAATCTCACTTTTCTTGGTGTGTCAAATCAAATGTTTCTGACGCTATATGGGTTTTCAAGGTCTCAATTCATGAATCCTTTGGACCTAATAATTTTTATATACCATGAGTTATTTTATAATTAATTCACATACCATGGATATAATTTTATAATATTATTTTTATTTAAATTAATTACTCTAAAAATCAAGTTCTCTTTTTAATGTGACTTTTGATTTAGTTATTTACCCATTAGTTATGATTTTTAAGTAGTCAAATTTTATTCGTTCAGTTGTAACTATTCCTTTGAAACTATTTCATTTAAGTTGGTTAAATTTGAACCTTTTATTATACTATGTGTATGTATCCCATTTTTTATTGGGATATATATTCCTACCAATTATTACTTTTGAAAAATATTTCTCACCTCTTAGTATATGATCTTTTGAAACCATCTACTTTCTTTTTCTAGAGACATAATGATCATGTTATTATAGTATTAACATTTCTATATGACCATTATTCTATATAATTTAATCCACACATTTTACATAACACAGATTAGATTATGTTCACTTATAATATATGGTATTCTATTGACATGGGGAATATTATCGATAGACCGTATATTTTTATCCAAATATCGATAATTATTGGGTATGTTTTCATGTATTGTTTGATTATCTTTCTTCTTTTCTCACTGTAATTTATGATCATGTTATTCATTTTTCTCAAGGGGAAAGGTATTATCATTATTGCTGATTATTTTCTTCCAAGATAGGTTGATCGTCTATTGTTTTTATGTATCCTAAAATATCTAGATAACTAAATTTTTATTGAACCAAAAGTTCCTTATGGAATCATTTTAATGGTATTGTTGACTATAATGGGGAATGTATTGGACAAAATTTGGTGATAGATATGGACCAAAATGTAATTTCCCATAGATTCATTTATATGTCTTTTAAGTAAAAACATGATCTCATTCCTGTTGTATGCCTACAAAAATTTTAAATATACCCTTACTATGGTCCCTAATATGAGTAAATTTTCTTCAAATAAGGTCCTAAAATAGGTTATTTAGTTCTATATTTATTCATTTCATCAGTATGATATTTGTCCTATTGATACCCATATATTTTTACTCACAGTGATATAACATGTTGAAAATTTCAAGTTGATTAAGGAATCATTTTTTTACCTATTTTTTTTAATATTTTCATAATTTTTATTCCAATATTGATTCTATTATATGTTTTCCTCAATGGGAATTTGAGATTAACCAATCATGTATTTCCATTTACCTGGGTTATGAAAAAAAGGATTGACATGTGACATGTTTAAAAGGATATATCATGTGAAATAGTTTATGATAGATTATTAATACATGTTACACAATAATAAGTTTCATATATAATGAAATAATATCAATTTAATACAATTAAAATGATCTTTACTTGTTATTTTTTTTCTTAATTATAAAATAATATTAATCTATAAATATTATTTTAATTTTAGTTACATAATAATCATTTTGATTATTAAATTAAATATTTTTTTAACTATAATTTTAATGTTTTTATCAAATAATGTATGTAAATTATGATTTTATGAGAACTATACCTTAAAGTGTGGGTCCAGGGCATCATATTGGGCATCAAATGAAAGTTTTAGATAAATTTGGAGATTATGATGTTTTTTGAGGATCACATACGGACATTTAAGTAATGTATAATCAAAATTTCAATGTTATATATTAAAATTTAGAATTTGATATGATTTGATTCTATGGAAATAATGCTCACATTATTTATGGAGATGTATGATATAAATATTGAAATATATATGTGTTATAAAACATCATTATCACTATGTAATGTACTGATTATTTTTCATTTAAAAAAATATATCCCTCTCTGTATATAGTAAAGTGTATTCACATGTGGCATATATGATCATATGTGTAATTACCTAGAAATGTGTTAGTTGAGCATTCACTCAATCATCACTCTGATGTACGGTAAATGGTACTAGGACTAAACACCATGAATGAAAATATTGACGGTTATTCTTAGGTTGATCTTATACTCATTATGAATACTTGTAAAGGATTTAATAATGTTGTTAAATATTTTAGATACAGGATATAATAGAAAAGTGACCATAGATTACTAATTATTGAACAAAGATAACTATTGGTTGATCTACAATAATTTTATGGTAAAATAATTGTTATGTTGGATTAACTATTCATATTGGTGTTTTAATATATATATTGGATATTATCATATGATTTTTTTATTATTTCACTCAAAATTGACCGGGGAAATTAGTCTAATAAAGGTATGTACCTGAAAAAGAACTATAACTTATAATTAAATACGGAAGAAAACTTATATGGTTGTAAATATTATTATATGTTTATCATAATGGAAAAGGTAAGTTTCCTAGTCTTATGTAAGTCATTGTGATTGATATTTTCCTGAAACACTTTAGTATTTTAATTAGTGTATAATATTTATCAAATTTATTATTGTATAATATAAAATTTATGAGGGCTATGTAAAACCTATAAGGATTATTCTTCAATAGTTTTACATTAATGGTATGATAATATATATTAAATTGTATTGATAAACATGAACATTTAATTTTATACCAAGGTTATATTTTTTTTGGAAACTATCGGAGAACACATTATTGTTTTATTGAATCTTATGTTTAATATAAAAATTTATGGGATAATAAAGGGTGATTTGATTTCAAAGAGGAACGTTAGATAATAATTTTCAACCCTTGGATTCATAATAGATTCATGATATTTTTTTACAAATTCATTTCATTTTTAGGATTATGATATATAGTGACTAATGTGTGAGCTTATGAACTAGTGGATGATACCATTTTATGTATAAATACAGTGTTAATGTTTTTAGGAATATATATTATCAATGTGGTTTAATGAATCTATGATTCAAATATATTTTCAGAATGGTGTTTTATTTGTAGTATATTATTAGGGTATATACATAGTCAGTCATATGATTACAGGAATAATAGCATTGCATAATAATGGATAAGTTGTATTTTAGTATAGATTAGAATAATATTTATATTTAGAATATTTTAAGAAATTTCATTGATGTTTTGGTTCTCTATTTAATGTATTATATTCATAATTATGAGAAAACCCAACACTATGTAAACTAGGATGATCCAATAACAATATATGGTAAACTAAGAGTGATTTAGGCCAATCTAATTTTGATACATGTTGAGTAGTATGAAGAATATGATAGCATGATAGAGTTATAAGTGAGATATCTTGAGGTTATATATTCCTATGGTTATTAATAAGAATTCACATATAATTATCATTACTCATTTTAAATATATTTGTATTAGTAATGTACATAACTAGAAGGAACCACATGTGTGAAGGATAATGGGGATATTACAACTATGATAATTGAATGAACGGGGAGTTGGAGTGATAAAGCATGTTATTCTTCCAGACCATCAATCTAGAAATATTATTTACAATGTAACATAGTTATGTCCCAAACATAATGAGTAAGAGATACATTGAGTCTAATGAAAGATAAACTAAAGAAGTTGATAAAGGAAAATGAATTCATATTTCAAAATTTCTAAATCGTGCTATGAAACATGGATTAAATTTCATTAAGGGATAGTTAAATTCAATAAGTGTTGAATTGAAGGTCATAAAAATGAAAACTTTATTAAAAATATATAATCTAAAAAAATATGTTGATTCTATTATAAGAGAGTTGGGAAACAAGAAACTCAATGTGCCAATCTAAGGGATGATGGCGACGAAATTCACCAACAAAAATGTGAACAAGGAAAATCCTTTATAGCTATGACTAATGAATATAATATTTATTATTTATGCTATATATTATATTAATCTAATATAAGTATGTTTTCACCATATAATAGTTATTTATTTTTAAACAAAACCATTAGTGTCATGGTAATCATATAAATCATTTTGCAGGATTGATGTGAATTACATCTTATGGATAAATTCAATACACTTTGTATAATTCTCTGTAAAATTATAAATTCATTAGATCCATTTTGAAATAACATATAATAATTTTCATAATGATAAATTTTATTCCACATCCTAAATAAACCCATTATTATTTAGTAGTGTGTGGTTAATTTTATGTTACCTCTAGAATTTATGTTGATATTATGAATTGAATTGGGAGTATGGAATTTATTTATTGAGGGGATAGTGTGACACCCAAAAATTATTTTATATAAGTACCTTCAAATAGGTGATTTTTTTTGTATTTTTATCCTCATGTAACACCCAACATAAATGAAAATGTGATAGATTTAGAAATATTTTAAATGTTTATGTATGGACACTCAAACTGTAGTGTTGAATTAGATGGAAGTATTTGGATTAATATATTTATGAATATTATTTATATTGAAAATAAAGAATACATTTAGTATTAAATAAATTCAATTATTTCCCCCATACTGACTGACATGATAATTTATTATTCTGTAAATTATTTTTCTCCGAAAGTTTCATTTATGTTCTTGACATTTATATTTCCTCAAACATATTGTTAATGATTAATTATATTTAATATTAATAATTTAATTAAATAATTTTATATTATAAAAGATAAATAACAAGAATAATAATATTTATTATTTGAATATGTCATTTTCTAACTAAAAGTTGGTTTGAATTATATTTTTGGATTTTCTTTCAAAAACAAAATTTATGAATTTTGGTATTTGAAATTTATAAAAATAAACTTCATTTTTGAATTCCAAAATCAAAATTGAAAACGTGTGAATTTTTAGTCTTTTTATGGAAAGCACACATTTTAGTCAAAAATACAGTTTTCACACAACTTGTAATTTCTCAAACATTATCATTATATACAAATGATCTATGAAATTAGAAAACCGTTTATGTTATCAAACATAAATCAAATGAAAAAACTAATTCATTTTAACTTATTATTTGATATTATAAATCATATTTGAAATATTTTTAGAACTGATTATAATCATACTGTAATAAAAAACTATATTTGGATTGTCTTTGGAATAATTATTTTCAAGAAAGATTCATTTTTTCACCATTTAAGACTCATATTATTTTTTAATAAATTAATTATTTCTATTGAAATAAATAAAAATAATAATTTTATTATATATATAATTTTATAGTAGAAAATATTATATATATAAAAATAGTTTGTACATGATTAAGTGTATTTATTTTAAAATTAAATTTTCACACCTTTAAAAATTTTATTCGAAAAAATAATTTAAACAATTTTAAAATATAACTATAAATTTTGGTATATATTTCAATCTTAATCTTTGTGAGTAATTTTTTTGGGTTATAATTAAATTGCAAAGACAAAAGTATGTTTTGGTATAAAAGAAAACATTAATACAAAATTCATGAAAATAATCAAATATTTAGGAAAAACCCGTTTTTATGTTATTTTACCCAAAAAACAATTATAATATCCCGTTTAGTTCATTTTTTTCCTCTTAGGAATTAATGTGCCCCTTACATTATCCAAACTGTAAGGATTAAACCTAACAATACCCTTTCCTTCACTTATCATATGGTAATATGTTTACCAATTCGAAAAAAACCCACTCAATCACATTTCTACTTTAAAATCACATATTTTTATCCTTTTACATCTACCCTTACTTTCACAAATTTATTTTCACCATTAATGAAGAAAACATTCTATTTCTATAGATTTTTCTAAGGAAACATCTAGACTATAAATTGAGTATTATTAATTGCTTATTTTTTAATCTTAATTACCTTATTTAAAATTTCATCTAACCATACAAATATAATTATATTTGTAACATCATGGGTTTTTAGTAAGGGTTCAAAACCACTCCTTTTTTTATTTTTTGGAAATGGTGGGCATGTCAATTTCATTTTCAATAATCAGAAAAAAAAATTGAGTTTTTCTATAAAACCTATATGTTGTTTTTGGATGGGTTTAGTGGCTTGGAATGTTACATGGTGTTCAGATTGGATTCAGATTCATTGGAGGCCTAGAGGCCTATTATAGATGTCGTAGGTTATGGCACATAGTTTGAGGAAAATCTTTCAGCCTCCCACAACAAACCATGTTTCTTGATATTTTACTAACATGCAGTTTTGAGAACTATATGGGTTGGGGTGCACGACCATGCCTGAAATTCTACTATTGTTTAGGAGATATTTCACATGGATTACACATGGTTAGGGAATATCGTTCACAATTTCCATGAGTAGATCCACCTAGGTGGAACCTCAACATTTTATCCCGCACGGTTGAGACTTGGTCGGTAAAATCATGTAGGATACCATGTATCCTCTAAAAAGAGTTAAAATTATGTTTAACACCACATTCCTTTTTCATTATTCCTCATCCAATTTCCTCTCTTGGTCATGTGTAGCAATAGGTGGATCTCCCATTTTTTCCTCCCATAAAGAGTGATCCCTATCCACTATCTGAGCTCTTTTTTGGTCACTACCAGGTGCATTGGAACAATATATGTGAGCCTCTCATCTTCCATTCTTCACTTTTCCTTTTTTATCACTTCATTAATCACTAAATCCATGTGATTTTTTCCCAATTTTCAAGGTTGTGATGGCCCATGATATTGGATGTCAAGGCCATTGGATTTGAGAGAAATGGTCATAGGGGAACTAGGATCCATGGATGGTGTGTCATGGTAATGTTTGGGTGATTTCAACTCACTCGTGATTATCCAATGTGCCATTGGATTCGTTTTCACATAGGATGACTCAATAATGATGTTGTTTTGACTAATCATGTGGGTAGATGTCCTTAATAGTGTGGTATAGGTAATTGTTTTTGGGGTTATTATGTAAAAATACAAATTGATTATGATTAGCCATCAGATTATAGTGTTGAGGCTATAAATTGGTGGATTAGGCCAATCGTAATTGGGGTCATTAAACTAGGATCATTTTATAGGATGTGCATCCCCATTACTTAGGTTGTTTTACATTGAGACAAAGTTGATTTTATTTGAGTGAAGATATTATTTTTCCTCCATAGGTCAGTCTTTGAGGTGATGAGTGATTTCGAGTAGTGGTCTGATGGACCAGGGTTCTATTTTCTTGGGAATACCTTTAGGATTTCAGTGACTTCATTTAGGGAAAGAGGTGTCGATTGGCATGAGGTGTCAGGATAATTTATTAAAGGTGGAACCAAAGGGTTTACCTAGAAAAAGTTTACATTAGAATATACATTGGGCCATGGGCCAAGGATCCTATCCACTTATGTGATTATGATATTGGACGAATAAGGTAACAACTTCCTGAGTATTATTGATCACCATGGAATATTTTTTGATTTATTTAAATTTCATGATTTTTTTCCTTATTATATTACCAAATTTCATAAACACGTATGTTTGGTATAGAAATGTGGTTGATACCCTACCTAGACACATTCTCACGCCCTGCATGGTCCCCTATCGGATTCATTTAGAATTGATGATTTTATATTTACTTAAGGGTATGGGCTCTATAGCAGGATCATAGTTGAGTCGGCATTGTTGGATGGTAAAGGACATTGATGTTCCTTATACAGTTGAAGTTTTAGGTTTCATTATTTTTGTTTCACCATTCTTATATGTATGTATATATTGTTGTCATTCAGTGCTGATCCCTTCTATTTATTGTTTTGTATGACTCATATTGGATGCATTCTCTATTTTATTTATTAAAATTATATATTGACCAGTTTATTTATACCTCTAAAATCGTTTATATGTGTTTCTTCTATTTTATAAATTTATTGTGCTTCCTCTATTAGTGGGTCTTGTATGTGTCTTCTGATTCTTTATTTCTACTACATGTTACATGTATCTACTCAAACCATTATTACATTATACCTATAGGTTACATCCTCCACACGGTTACCTCTTTACACGCTCGATGCTAATTGGCAGCCTTTGGCGTTTGGGGAGGCATGCCTATGTTTGTTAGAACCTAGTACAAAATTACTATTCAGAAGGATAATTAGGTTTGGGATGATAAATATTGTATCATAGGTTTTTCTTTTTCCTCATTCATAGAATTACTCTTTGGGTATGGTTGAATAGATGTTTTGACGTTCTCAGAACTGGGTCTATAGCATAATTTTGGGTGCTTGCAGCCCCAAGCACCGGGGACGGGCCAAGTCACCAGTCTTGCAAAGTACTATTCTATTTTTCCCATGTGATATTTTTTTCCTTCCAAATTTAGTAGTGTACTTAAAATGTTAATTTTTCCTTGTTATGACTTGTGATCTATTTTCCTTGTATGCTAAGGAAGTTTATATTGGATCCTTAGATCGGTACGAAATTTTAGTGTCGTTATTCATTCTTATGATTCTAATTAGGCACAATGGATGGTTAAATTATATATATTATTATGTTGTGATAAAACTACTTGTGATATGTGATATGGGTCTTGATCTATTAGGAGTAGTCATTCACTATGACATGCATTGATTTTGATTACTAAGTAGGGTGATGTGGTCATCAGTATGAGGTGATGTAGTTCATCAAGATAGTCGTGGCCCTAGGAAAATGTGATACATGGATATGGTATGAGAGGGTAAGGATTCCATGGGGTTTGGATTCCATGTGGCATGGTTGTTATTGGGAAGGGTAAGTGTAGTGATTTGATATTTACTATTAATAATTTCCAGTTTTTGTGATATATATATTTGTATTATCTGGGATGTCTGACCATATTGATTGTATTTACTGGATTTCCACATAGATTTCATAGATGGAGTGCTAGGTGTGAAATGGTTTAGTGTTGTAGTATAATGAGAAGGTTGAGACCCCTGAGGGTTAGTAAGATAATATCTAGGCTCGAGCTCAGGTGCATGCCACAATGCAGGGGGTTAGCCACCAGAATTGAGTGCTTTTGGGTCCTAGCATCATGTGAAACTCATTGAGATCCTATTAAATTTAATTTGGGGGAATGATTGGGGATCTTAATGAGTATATCCTTTAATGTAATATCTCACTCGAGATTTTCAGTCATATCATCCACCATTGTTTTAGATTTATGGTAGTCCACAAGTGGCTAAGAACTGCATTGAGTAAATGCATGTGATTTTGGAGCAGCTGGAGATTCCTCTAGGGTGGTGGCTGAAAATGGAAGTTCATATACTCAGAGGGTCATCATTGCACTAGAGGAACATGCAGGAAATGGAAGGCAGTCATTAGTTCCTCCTAAGAAGGAATTTGAGACTATATTCTTTAAGCACTTTTTCCTAGAGATGTTAAGGTATGAAAGGGCTCTAGAGTTCTTAATAATTTATCAAAGTGACATGTCTGTCATGGACTATGCTATGACATTCACCGAATTGTCACACTTCACACAACTCATGTCGAGTGATGAATCCTCAAGGTTGAGGTGTTAATAGGTTGGTTTTAAGCACCCCATTTAGTTTTAGGTGAACGTATTTTTATTTGCATCATTCATTGAGGTGAAGAACCATGCACTCATTGTTGTGGGAAACATGATGGATATATGGTACTCAAGTAGGAGCTGGATTAAAGTGATTTCATTGGTGATTCTTCAAATCGAAGGAAGTGAGGTCGTGATGAGTTTCAACAGGTTAGTCATGCCAATGAATCAAGATGGCCACCTTGGTTGGGGGTTCAATTGTTTGATTCGTGTGTGGGAATCCAGGATATGTTCGAACACAGTATGAGTGTCCTCTAAAAGAGTGTTAGTCGCTTGGACCAGTTGGGCTTCTCAGGAGGTTCTGCTGGAAGACTCCTAAGACAACCTACAATCATGGACAAGGGAAAATTTTCCATTTTGAGATAGGATCGAGAGTAGTACTAGGTAATGGTAGTCGAGCTTCATTTGCATAGAGATGTCGTGGAAGAGACAGTGGGACCCATTAGTGGGGTCAGTGGCCAGTGGATAGTGTGTCTCACTAGAGAGGAAATTATATAGGCAGTCTAACATCAATCTAACTGTATTCTATAAATCTACCAGGTGTTGATTATCCTGGGGAGTGAATGATGATTTTAGGTACACTATGGGTGTAACCATGTTTTGTTTTTCTTTGGCATGGCCTGCTAAGTAATGTCTCTTTTGGGAGTACAAAGTGCACATGTTTTATGTATAGACTTACCAGACACTATTTATTTGGTTGGAATTGAGTCAAATGTGTTATAAATATACGTGGTGTGTGGCATTAGGTTTTAAATGCGAATATCATTGGATGTGTGACTTGTGAGGTGATTTAGCATCGGGGCATCAAGAAGATGCAGGTTAGTTGAGTTTTGTTGGCATCTGGGAATCATTATTATGTGGTACATGATTGGGTTGTAAGGAATTGGGTTTCATTTTTAACAACTGGTGAGAATCATGACCTCATTTCTTCCATGTGTTAAAAGCTCACGAGGCTAGAATTGGTGTGGTACAGAATTATGAAGGGTGTTCGGGGTTACACAGGAGCACCTGGTGAGGCGCATGAGTGATGATGTTTCATGGGATAAAATTTATGATAAGGGATTTTATATGTGCCATATATTTATATATATATTTTTAGATGAGATAGGGGTAGGATACTCCTATGGTTGGTAACCCCTACTGGTATTTTACTTTTTCCCTTTAGGTCGAGGTAGTTCAGGTTAATTTTTAGGGGATAGTGTCATGAACAAGATCTAATCTCCTTTCAAACCGGCACCCAATCCAGACCATTGTAGGGCCCGAATGGAGTTCCTTATCCCCATCCACCAGCACATGTTCTTAGGTATCATAAATTATGGTTTGCTAATTATTTACTCTTGTTAGGATACACAAAAAACCTATAATGAAGAATAAACCCAATCTGAAAATTCATTCCAAACAAGCCTTAATTTAATTTCAGAACAGAATGCATGGTTTTATACAAGACACAATAGTTACAAAACTAAAAAAAGTGGTTGTAAAAATAGCACAAGGAATGCCACATGACAAGGGGTCATCACCCACGATTCGTGTCCACTACACCGCACAACTAAAGCAACTAACAACCGAAACCACCATCTCCAAAGGAATTTCCATTTCCAGTGTCAAACATAATCAAGTACTCCTACACAAAAATTTGTATGTATGGTTTGATATAAATCCCAATAGGATAAAACCTAAACAAATTTCATGTGATAAACATCATAGGATAAACTGATTTCCAGTTTTTATAACTAGAAATAGTAGCAATGATTTCAAAAGAATGTAACCATTAAATCAAAACTATTTTCAAGTGGTAACATGAAATAATGAACACTTTTAAATATAAAATGAATGATACTGAATTATTCATCCAAACACACCATATTTCAAAGGTAAATACAAACTAGTCAATGAGTACTAAACATGGAATCATCCCTAGGAACTAGTTAATTGTGATCCCCAAGTACCTCATATCTCAATGTAAAAGTAACCATATCAATAAATCTTCATGTTCACAAGGCCCTAGTAGGGAACATACCCATAACCAATTGTTACCGAATCATAACCATTATAGTTTGGTTATTTTTTTAAATGTAAATCTCTCTATGTGAAACAAGGACAAAACCACTCCAGATAACTACGACACTAGAACACATCCACCAACCTAGATACTCGAGTTTCCGCCTTCGTGCTCAAACATGTTACACAAGCTATAAATTGTAATTTTAACATAAAACAACATATCTAGTCAAACAAACTCAAAACAATATGTAAAAATTCTTTGATCATTTTGTGTAATACAAAAAACCCTTTCACATTTTCATAAAACAATTTCAATAAGTACAACCATGATTTGAACATAAATTCCACCTAAGAATACTCTTTTGAAAAAAAATACATACCAGCATCACACAAAACCAAAATTGGAATCCCTAAAAACATTTAATATAATCATTTCATGTACAATAAATTAAACCCAATTTATACAACAAGGAACACAAAAAAACACTCATTTTTTGAAAGAAATGCCACTTTAAAATCAACAACTTAACCAATGAAACCAAAAATGATTTTGAAACAAAAAAATGGAAGAGGAATATGATAAAAACATAAATCAATAAAATATAAATCATCAAGGGATTATTACACATGTAATCACATACTTAATGTATCAAACCCATCAAATCCTTGTGTGAAACATCAATTGAACCACTACATCCCCCAGGATAGTGAAACAAACCTAAAACCACAGTATTGGAACAAGAAACTCAAAAACCAATGAAATAGAAGAATCCCTATCTTTTGGAAAATTTGATATGTATGAAAAGTGGGATAAACCTAATGAATATGAAAATAACTATGAAGGAAACATACTTACTTGAAAACATTGAAGAAATCACCCCAAATACACCAATATTTGAATATCAAAGTATCCCAAATTGTAAGGGATGTTTGAAAATGGTTGAGGTGGTTGAGTGGGGTCTAAAATGGGGGGGAAATATTAAAAAAATGAATCATTTTTGAAATAAAAAATTTTTTATTACCAATATGGATGATTTGAAAGACCTTGTTGAAATTCACCCAAATCTGCGATGAAGATGATATCCAAAGAGGAAAAATCAAACATTAGGGTGCGCATAGAGTTTGTGGGCCCCAGGTAGAGGTGGAATGATTGAAAATATTAAAAACTAAATGAGATATAAAAGAAATAATTATTTTTTTTTAAAATCTAGATATGGGTTCATGGGTGGGCCCAATGCATGAGACAAACACACGAATCAATCATGATTTTGAGTTCCTTAGGGGTATAAATGGATATGGTGTTCTGAATATGTTAGGGGGAGGCCATGTGGGTAGTAGAGTGGGTGAATAATTTAAAAAATAATAAGGTGTTATAAAAGAAACAATTTTTGTCTTTAAATTTTGAAATAGGCTCACGGTTTGTCCCATATCATGAAGAAAACATTCTTTTATACCAAACATCCTAGGACCCCCCCCAGATTATAATGTACATGAAAAATAACTTGAAAATAAGTCATTTATGTGACAATTCTCACCACCATAAAAAGTTTCCTCCCTCGGAATGTCATCTTAAAGCCTAATCAAATAAGAAAATGAAAACTAATTTTCGTATAACAACCCTACTCATTATTACACAATTAAACATAATTTAGTACATAAATGTGAACTTAAGACAAAGATGAGGATCAATAGTTCTAGTGTAATGGGAAATTAAGAACATTATATTACAACTTGATACAAAAAATAAAAAATCACTATTTAAAAATTCGTTTACATGACCCCAACATTTGTTCGTACTTAGAATTGCATGGGATAACCTGGGGACATACATAAAAAATGGGTGTGCTATAAAGCCCAATAAGGGAGTAAACAAGGAATTACATGAAGAATATATTACATGTTATGCAATAAGAATTTTAATGGATCAAAATTGGAAAAAATACATAAAAGAATGATATATCCTGATCATCATAACATGGAAATGTTGAAACATCATTTAACATGATATTAGCATGAGCCAAAGTTCATTGCACATTGAGAATGAGTAAACCCTTATTACAATTGAATTAGAATTATTAAACCCTCATTAAACATGAATTGGAATGCGTAAACCCTTTTTTAACTTGAATTATCATGAGTAAAGCCTGATTAAACTTGAAATATCATGATACAAATTGTTACCCAATTCATTGGAGCATTATCAGGGAACACCGTTTATAAACATTTCATTCCATGCATAAGTGGGTCAAATCGATCATACAACATGGATTCACTAAAAATCATAATTTATTCCATGAATAAGAGATGCATGATAAATAAATTTTAGTCCTAAATCAAAAATTACATGTTCATAAAGGTAAATTCCATTTATAGAGAAATTGGTATGGTATTCACTTACAAAGTGATTTTGGACTGGGAAACTTTGGTGTAACTTTGGCAGCATAACGACATCAAATAGAAATTATAAAATGGGTTGATGAGAGATAAAGTGTTTTCTAATCATTTATAAATGGAATGGAAATTATGGGGGCCCTGTAACATAATATACCAACATATTTAAAGTAATTTAGATTCATAATATTAAATAATTTCTTCAATGTAAATGAGAAGAGATAAATTCCTTATGTAATTTTGGCTTGGTTATGACTGTACATGGGAGGAATTAATGAGAGAGAAAAAGTGATATCAACATTAAAATATAAATAGAGAATTATTGGGCGTGAAAAATTATACCAAAAATTTATTAATTGAAAGAAACATGGTATAACAACACAAATAAATTTCAACAAAAATGAGAAAATAATAAATCTCGTTCTTGGAAGTGTGATCCCAAAGGCTTGGGAGAGGCTTTAGATAGGATTATTCAGAAATTGGGGCACCTTGGGAGGATTATAGAGAGAGTATGGTAGAGTAGGGCTGTTTTGAAAGGGTTCTTAGTGAATATAAATGGGGGCATGGCTGGGTTTATGTTGGGAAAGAGAGGGAAATTCATTAATATTTCCCAAATATGGGTTTGGGAATCTATATAATTGAATATTTCATACCACAAACCAACCCATGGTTTTTTCAAATGTTTTTTACGAAATAGTAGTGTAAAAAGTTATTGTATATGGAAAATGCCAAAACCAGTTAAAATATTAGGCTTTATTATGTGGAGGTGAGTCAAATTCTGAAGGAAATCATTTTAAAATGATAAAATATTTCATATGTCTTAGAGGGTCCACTATGGCATCATTAAATTAATCAAAAAAATATAAAATAACATTATTTTAATGCTAAAGCATATATTGGCTTATAATAACTTTTATATTATTTTTTTACATCACTATTGGGTTTTATGATTTCATAAAACACATTTTATATTTAAACGATGTTTAATTTTTACCCAAAAATAGAATGCCTCAGAAAATTCTGAAGAAGTCACCATTACATAATTTTGACGTACAAAATCCATAAATGATATTATTTGTATCTTAATAATTTTATGAATACGTAAATTTCCATTTTTAAAATAAAAACTAACATTTATTGAAAATTCATTGGTTTTGATAAAAAACATTCAAAACTTAATAAAAATTACAATTTTATTCCAAAACATTATATAATCATTTATATTTATTAAAACGTTATTTAGAAATAATATTTTATTGAAATACTATTTATTTCCATAATCCATTAATTAATCAAAATATATTTTTTATTTAAATATTAACTAAAATACTAATTGTGCTTTATAAACTATTTACAAAGTAACATTAATAAAAATTAATTGATATTATTTATAAAAAAATAATTTTCATTAGCATAGTGCTAGGGGCTTGTTACAAAACCCCATATAACCCCCGCATAAGACATAAGGGTAAGGTGTGAGATGATGACAGACTCTTAGGGTGGCTCAGATAACATTTTCTAGGTGGTAATCTCTATTAACTTTAACTTCTCCCACAGGCTGTTATGATCAAGATTAAAATGTTGAAACTCAGGTGGGGCTTGGTCAAGAACGATGCCCAGTGATGCTACCTCCATTATGAGCTATGAAAAATGGGATTTTTAAGGAGAAATTCTACTCGATTAGGCCATCACTTCCTTTGTCTAAGTAATTTGGATTTGTTAAAGTCTTATATTTATATTAATCATGTGATCAATCTTAAACGGCTATATTAGAAACAATAAAAATTATTAACAGTATTCTAAAAATAATAAAACATGAAAAAAATTAAGTACATATCGCTTATATAACCATTTTACATTATAATAAATTTAATCATATCAAGATGAATTTTCATTAAAACAAGCTTGTGTCGTTACAATCTACCCCCCTTAAAACATTTCACCCTCAACATTTCCTTTTACAGGTGTAAAACAGATGATAGTAACTCTACTTTTTCATTTCCTCTAATTCCAACGTTTCTTCTTCAAACATGTGGTTTTTACAAAACACCTTGATGAGGGGAATTGTATTATTTTGTAGAAATGTTTTCATATGTTGTAATATTTTCATCGGCTTCTCTTCATAGTAGATGTCATTCTCCAATTGTACCACCTATGGATTGAGTATATGTGATGGGTCAAGTATGTACATCCTCAAGAGTGATACTTGGAATACATCATATACTTGAGATTGTTCCGATGGATGTGCTAGTTGATAATCCACTACTCCAATAGGATCAAGGATCTCAAAAGGTCTGATGTGCATTATAATAATATTTCTATTCATCCCAAATCTCATTACTCTCTTCCACGGTGATATGTGGAGGAATACCGTGTCTCCAAAATCAAACTATAGGACTCGGTGACGATTATCAGCATAGATCTTTTGTTGACTCTAAGTAGTTATAATGTGATACTAGATGGTCATTACCTTCTCCACCATTTTTTCGACCATTTTTGGCCCTATGAGTTTTCTCTCCCCAACTTCATCCCAAAATGCCAATGTTCTACACCTCTTCCCAAAAAGGGCTTCATAAGTATCCCATTAAATGCTTTATTGGAAATTATTATTATAAGAGAAATCAACTAGGGGTAGATTTTGATCCCATCCTCCATTGAAATCCATTGATCGTGCTCTCGACATGTCCTCAATAGTGTGGATAGTCCATTCATATTGTCCATCATTTTCAGGATGTTAAGTCATACTAGAGTTTCTCTCAGTATTCATAGCATGGTGTAGACTCTTCCAGAACAAAGAGGGGAATCTTAAATATCTATTTGATACAATCGGTAGTGGTACTCCATTCATCCTAACCACTTATCTAATATATATCTATTTCAGTTGATCTACTGAGAAATCCTCTTGAATTGAAAAAAAAAGTGTGCAGTTTTTGTAAGACACTCTACAAGAATGCATGCAACATTGTTTCCTTTCGATGTCATCGGATGTCTAGTGAAAAAGTCTATGGTTATTTCTTCCAAGTTCCAAGTTGTTATGGGTAATGGTTGCATCATCCCCTTGGACCTTTGACTACCTGATATCACATGTCATCATACCAATCACATTGATGTATACTCACTGATATCCTTCTTCATTTTATCCCAAAAATAATTCTCTTCGAGATCTCGATACAACTTTGTGTTTCCTAGGTGAATAGAGAAATTTGAACTATGTGGATCATCCAAAAGTTCCTTAGGAAACTACATAGTTGATAGAACACATAGTCTTGATCCAAATATGACAATTCCTTTTTCATTAACATTCAACTCTTAGGATTTCCCGTTTCTAAAAGTTTCACCTTTCTACTTAATTCCCACATTTTCCTTTTGAGTATCCTTTTATCTTTTCCAAAAGAAACAGTTGAGAAATCATTTGTGACAGGATTGTGATGTTCCATTATTTATGATTACCATGTCTATCTTCATCATATCTAAGATGATTTGATCCTTTTCAATTCTCATTAATGATAGAATTTTTGGGTCCTTTCTACATAGATCTTCTGCCACCTTGTTCACTCTTGAATGTGGTAATGGATTGATCCTCCATAGTCTTTGATCATACCTAACCATATTCGTTGGCTCATACTCAACTATTTCTATGTGAATATTTACTTGAGGATTTTGTAGTGTGTATATATTTGACACTTCTCCCCAAAGAGATAATGTCAACAAATTTTTAAACAGAATATTACTACGGCCAACTCTAGGTCATGTGTTGGATAGTTTTTCTCAAAAACATTCAATTATCTTGAAGAAATAGTAATTACTTTGTCATATTTCATCAACACACCAACCATTCCCTTCTTCGAAGCATCACTAAATACCACAAAAATTTCTCCACTTGTGGGTAGTGTGAGCACGAGAACCGTGATAAGCCTCCTTTTCAACTCCTTGATGCTATCTTTTCATTCATCACTCAAATAAAAAATGAATCCCATCAAAGTTATCTTAGTAAGAGGGTTTTACAGTCATGAGAAATTTCAAACAAACTGGTTATAATTTATAGCTAACACCAGGAAACAACATATATTTGTCACCAATTTTGGCCTCGACCATCCCTAAAGTGAACTTTCTTGGAGGGATCCTACAATATCTCATTGATTGAGATGATATGACCTAAGAATGAGACATCCTTAAACCAGAACTCATAATTTATTTACTTTTAATAGATCTTCTCCTTTCGCAATATCTCTAGTATAGTGCTTACATTCTTTTCATGATCCTCATTAGTTTTGTATCATATTAGAATATCATCTATAAAGACTACCAAATAATTGTCGACATAATCTCTAATGACTCTATTCATCAAGTCCATGATAATTTATATTGCATTAGGGAGTCCAAAAGGAAATACTACGAATTCATAGTGCCCGTAAATTATACAAAAAGCAGTCTTGGGGATATCATCCTTCTTCACACTAACATGGTAATATACTGACTTCAAGTCCACCTTGGAAAAGTATTGTGCTCCACATATCTGATCAAACAAGTCATTATTTTGGGGAAGAGGATACCTTTTCTTTATTGTGATTTTTTTGATCTCACTAGAGTCAATGAAAAGGCCCATTGACCCATAATTCTTCTTGACAAAGAGGACTGTGGACCCCATGGTGAAGCACTTGGTCATATAAACTCTTTAGCAGTATTATCCTATAGTTATTTCTTTATCTCCTCAGGCTTCACAACAACTATTCTCTATTGATTATTGGATATTAGAAATTCCCCAGGTATAAGATCAATCGAGATTCAGAAATATCTTCTAGGAGGAAGATAGGGCAGTTCCTCGGGAAACACTTCAGCGAATTCCCTCACAATAGGCATGGCATAAAGGGTGGTTTCTTCCTTAGACTCAAACATCTGAGCATGATATTCATGCTCATAGTTCTATAATATCCTTTCTTGAGATGATGGTTCTAAATAAGATTCATCCTCCCTCTTGTACTTTTACATAATCAGGCGTTGATTCTCCATATTGAGAGAGACTTCCCTGTCACATCAATTCATGTTGTCTCTATATAGGGAAATCCAATCCATGCCAATAATTACATCAAAATCCTCAAGAGGGAGTATGAAGAGTTTTTTCAGGATGTTCAAACCACAAATTTTGATGGGGGAGGAGTTATATTAATGGGATGCAATGATTTCCACGTTTTTCATTTTCTCTGACAACTCTAAATCCATGATTTGTGGTCATGTTGGGACTATTATACTAAAATTTCAGGATATAAAAGAATGTGTAGAACGATAATCAAAATGTATATTCTCTGTTCTTGAATTAATAACTTGTGTACCTATCACTACTTCTTTTTCTGGGATCTCTTCGCTGATAGTGATGGAAAAATCTCACCATTGCTTCCTTGGAGGTTGTTGGTTGCCTCTAAAAACCATTGGCTTAGGGAAATAGTTTGCAAAGTGCCCTGGTTCATTGCTGATGAAGTAATGAACAATGTATTAATGGTCAAATGGATAATTCCTCTCCTCTATTGCAACAATGGGTTTTTCTTGTTGACAGTTAATGGGAAGGTGCCCATCTCATCCACACCTGAAGCATTTCCTCATCCCCTTCATGTAATTTCTAGGGTGCTTATTTCTGCACCTTTGGCAAGTGGGTGCTGAAATTTCTTAATACTATTTCATATATCCATCGGACCTCCGGAATTTAATTCCACAATCTTCTTCTTATCCCCATGGTACCCCTGAGATTCTCTTATCACTATTTAAAATTTCAGAGCACAATATACAATTTCCTCGTGGCTATTGAGGTCACGGATCGCCAGGTCTTTTAGTAAGCTAGGTTTTATCCCAACAAAGAAGTGGTCATCCTTACATTCATTGGTAATGACAATGTCAGAGGAAAATCGTGAAAGCCTTGTTATGTTTTCCACATACACTCCGATGGATTCTTCTTCTTTTTTATTGGGGGATAGGAAATACCTTTCCATATTATGTCGGAGGTTACGTGAAAAATATTTATCGAAACAAATTTTCCATAACTCATTCCATTACAACTCCTCGATCACTTTTTCATGATTCATATTTTTGACCAATTTTCTCCATTGATTAGCTTCACCCTCTATATGATAAGCATCTCAAAGAAAATTTTCTTCTTCAGAACATTGAATGATAAAGAATATCTTTTCATTGGATTTTATCCATTTCTCACTGATTGAGGGATCAGACGATCCATTAAAAGTAGGAGACCTTTATCTCATGAAGCTCTCAATTGCATCTTGTTATTTCTTGGGGAGTGGTTGGATATTTTTTTGACCCATTTTTCTATTAAATACTTCAGATAACAGAAATAGTTTCGTGAAAACTTTTTCGATTCCCTCATCTATCCGATTGGGCATCTCATTAGAATACTCATCACATTGATCTCTGCATTATTTTTTAGATTGAGTCCTCATAGTACTAGACCTTTTCTAAAATTAAAAGAAAAATTAGGTGTAAAACATAAATGGGAATCCAATTACAACAACGGATAACATATTAATTAAATTTATTTCATTATCTTATAAATTTATAGGATTCAATCTATGTTATCCATGATCTGGTTCCAAACATATATTCTTAGGGGTATTTTTCTTCATCCATTAATAATGGTTCACACTAATCTTATGAATTTACTAATGCATATCCCCCAGGAGAGTCATAACCAAGAGTGCATCAAGATCTGTTATCGTGCACTAGTTCCCATTCAAGCCTATCTCAAAGAGGTGTTTTCAGGATTGACCTTTAGATACATCTATTCCTGAGCAACCACTAGTTGTTTGTATCCAAATAGGGATGTATATTCTTGATAACCCACTTACTCTATAATCATCAAAATTTAGGTATGTTATTATTATACATAGTCTTCTCCCAAATTATTTCACTTTGGTTTTATAATAGTAATACCAAAAATAAATAAACCTATCCTTTGATACAAACTATAATAACCCAACATTTTATTAAACACTTAAATATGATTTATTTCCTTAACATTCACTGAAGGAAAATTTGAGGAATGAGAGGTCTAGTGTCCTAGGATACTATAAACATTGCATGAAAACATAAGATATAAAATAAAAAATCATTATTTAAAACTTATTTTTCATGACCACAACATTCCATCATACTTAGAATTATATGAGATAACCTAGAGACATACATAAGAAAAGGGTGAGCTATAAAGCCTAATAAGGGAGTAAACAAGGAATAACATTAAGAATATAGAACATGTTAGAAAATAGGAATATCAATGTAGAAAAAGATGAACATGGATATAAATGAATGATATATCATGATCATCATAACATGAAAATGTGTCCAGAACATTTATCATGATATTATAATGATCCAAGGCTCAATTCACATTGAGCGTGAGTAAACACACATTACAATTGAATTAGCATGTGTAAACCCACATTGCACATGAATTAGCAGGATTAAAACCTTCATTTCACTTGAATTATCATGAGTAAAACATTATTGGACTTGAATTGTCATGTTATAAATCTTTACCCAATGCATTGGAGTGCTAATAGGGTATATGTTTATAAAGTTTTCATTTCATGCATAAGTGTGGCACATGGACCATACGACATGGATTCACTAAACATCATAATTTATTCCACTAATAAGAGATATAGAATACATAAATATTATTCTTAAATCAATAAGTAAATGTGAAAAAAGGTTAACACCCTTGATAAATAAATGTGTATGGTATTCACTTACACGATTGTTTGGGCATGGGAAATTTTGGTGCGACTGCTTCAACATAACGACATCAAATAGAAATCATAAAATGGGTTGATGAGAGAGAAATGGGTCTATCATAATGTATATGTGAAATGGAGAGTAAGGAGGTCATGGAATATAATATCCCTACATATTTAATTGAATTTAGATTCATAATATAAATAATTTCATGAATGTAAATGAGAAAAGAAAAATGCCTTATAGAATTTTGGCAACACAACAGCTGTACATAGAAGGCATTAATGGGAGAGAAATAGGTCTCTCATCATTGAAAAATAAGGGGGGAAGTATAGGGTAGGTTTGAAATCAGACCTCAAAATTTTAAATTGAAATCAAAAGGGAATAACAATATTAATAAATTTGGACAAAATTTAGAAAGGAAGAAATACCTTACTTGAATGTGTGATCACAATGGATATGAAGAGGCTTGATAGAGGATTCATTGGAGCTTTGGGTGCCTCGAGAGGATTAAAGAGAGAGGATAAAAAATTAGGGACTTGATACAAGGGTTTTTAGTGAAGATATGTTAGAGTTTGGTTGGGTTTATATTGGAAAAGAGAGGGGACATCTTTAATATTTCACAAACTTAGGTTTTAGATTCTATATAATTAAATATTTAAAACCAAAAACCAACCTATGGTTTTTGACAATGGATTTTTTGAAAGGGGAGTGGAAAAAATTATTTTATAAGCCCAATGGCTTAACTTCTTAAAATATTAGGCTTTTTTATGTGGTGGTGAGTCACACTCAAGGAAATCAATTTAAAATGTTAAAATATTTTATTTGTCTTGGAGGGTCCACTAAGGCATCATAAATTCAATCAAACAAATATAAAATCACAATATTTTAAGATAAAAACATATGTTGTCTGAAAAATCCATTTATAGTATTTTATTATATCACTATTGGGTCATTATGATTTCATAAAACACATTATATATTTAAATGGTATTTAATTTATACCCACAAATTTCAATGACTCAGAAAATTATGAAAAATTAACCATTAGGTAATTTTTACATCCTAAATCAAAAAATAATATTCATTTTATCTAAATAATTTTATAAATAGGTGAATTTCCATTTTTACAATAAAGACCAAATTTTTTTGAAAATTCACGGGATTTTAAAAAAGCAGCTTTCAAATGTTAATAAAAATCACAAGTGTATTCATAAAAATTATATGATCATTTATATTTAATTAAATTTATTCATAATATTATATTAAAATATTATTTATTCAATAATAAATTAATTCATCAAAATAGATTTCCTAATTCAATCATTAACTAAAATATTATTTGTTCTTTAAAACCTATTTACAAAGTATGAATAAGAAAATGAATGTATATTCATTATATAAAATCATACACATAATATTAGTGATAGAGACTTGTTACATAACCCCTTATAAGACCCTTATAAGTCTTAAGGAGGAAGTGTGTGATGGTTGAAGACTCTTGGGGAAGCTCGGATTACATCGCTTTTGTTGTAATCTCTATTAACTTTCACTTCTATCATAGGCGGATCCGTTCAAGCTTAACGTGTTAATGCTTAGATTGGGTTTGGTCAAAAGAAAATCCCAATGATGCCACCTCCATTTTGAGCTCTGATAAATGGGGTTCATATAGATCAATTCAACTAGATGAGGCAATCACATCCTTTGTATGATTAAATTGGATTTGTTAAAGCATTATATTTATACTAATCATGTGATAACTGTTCACTAGCTATATTAGCAGTGGTAACTATTCCCAATGGTGTTTTTAAAAATGCAATAACATTAAACTAAGAATTTTCATATGACTTTTATAACCATTTTACATAATAAGGCATTTTAACATATCAAGAGAAATTTTTATTAAAAAACATTTTGGGTCGTTACACTTCGATCCAAGAAATCAACTCCCATGTCTCATGCTCATAATTCTTTTGCGTCCATAGGACTCAAAACAGAGGAATAGTCTTCCCTGGAAAAAAGTTTCATTGGAGTCTACAATACACACTGGTCTCTCACCACAGAAATATAGGGTTCCAAATCCAACACTTCCCAACACAAAATTTGGGACGGGTCCTGATTATATTTATTTAGCTGGGAGACATGGAACACATCATGGATCGATGTAAAGTGGGAGGGAACAGATAATTAGTATGTCACCTTTCCAATCATATAAATTATTTTAGAAGGTCTGATATACCTTTGTGTAAGCTTCCCTTTCTTACCCAGAAGAAAATGACCAAATTAAGGTTCCACTTTCGAGAATACCCAGCCGCCCATGGAAAACTCCAAATCTCAATGCCACTGATCGGCATAAGAATTTTGTCAACTTTTAGATTTTAAAAACTATTTTCTAAACAATTGAACCTTATTTGAAGTCTCCTTCCAAATTCTCAGACCCAACAATGAGGTCTCACCCCCCATCACCCAGCATAAAGGATATTAATACAACCAACCATAAAGAACCTCAAATTGTTGACATATTGATTAAGGATTTGTAGGTATTGTTATAGTAAAACTATACCAATCTCAAATGTAAATGCCATTAACCACTAAAATGAAAAACTCATTCCCAAAGAATATCTTCTAGAATCTAATTAGCCCACTTCCTCTTAAAATCCTTTTAAGGGAGGTATGTCGTACTCAACTTAATCTATGACCCCGATTCCTTATGAATTCCACTCCAAAACTGAGATGTAAAATGATGATCCCTCTCCAAAATGATGGATGATTGCACAAAATTGATCCTCAAAACATCCTGCCCATACAACTATCCCAATTCTTCCGCTTTGGTCAAATATTTGAATAGAATAAAATGGGCCGATTTTGATACATGATCGATCACCACCAAAATAGAATTCTTTACCTGAGGTGTATGTTTCAAGCCAACTATGAAATCAATGTAAACCTCATCCCACTTATTGGTAGGAATGGGTAACAGGTGAAGCAAACTAGAGGGCCTTTAATTATCTGCATTCACCTGCTGACAAGTATTACATCTCAATATGAAGTCATATATGTATCATCCCATAAATGGACACCAGAACTGGTGACAAACATCATAATACATCTTGGGTTCACTTGGAATGGAAAACCACTGAGACTGGTGGCTATCCTGAATCACCACTTTCTATAGAGAAGAAGGCACCACTATATGGCCCATGAATCACAATATATCATCAAGAGATGATGTCCAATTAGAAGACATATTTTTACAATGAATAAACTTCCTCGACTACTGAAATTTCTCATCACCAAGATTCCCCTAATGGATCAGCACCACAAGAGAAGGGATCTACTAAACACACACCAAGGATACTCCTCCACAGTGCTCTTTGGTCTGGACATGCATCTGAGCAGAGATCCCCATCAGAGTCCACCCATCACTAGAATTCCTCAAAGTCTTCATGGATACTCATCTTCTCAAGGAATCATCCACTATGTTACACTTCCATGGGGTGTAGAAAATATTGAATTCGAACCCCTATAATTAATCGATCCAACACCGCTTTCTTAGGTTATGATCCTTCTGTGAGATGATGTAGGCTAAAATATCATTATTACAATAGACCGCAAACATCTCCCCAAATAGGTCGTGACGTGAAATCATCAAATCATTAATCACAACTTCTACCTCCATTTCATGGGACAGGTAATTCTTTATGTGTGGTCAGAGTATGTGGGATCCATAGGCCACCATGTTATCATCCTACCTAATCATGGACCCGAGACCCGTAGTAGGAGTGTCATGATACACCACATGGCCCTTTATAGATTCTAGAGAGATCTATAATGATGTTGGTATTCAACCCCTGCATCAGCTACTCAAATGAGGCCTGACATTCGGGTCCCCAAAAAAACCTTTCCCCATTTAGGGTGATCACGTTCATGGGAAAAGAATGCTCAAAGAAATCCTAAAAAACCGCATGTACTATCATTCCAGGCTGAGAAAACTCATAAACTCAAACACGTTCTTTAGTTTCTCCCATGAAATAACTATACTGATCTTCATAGGATCCACTAAAAGTCCTTTATCTGAGATCACATTACCTAGAAACATAACATTCGGATTTATTAGTTTCACTTAGAGGTCATGATTCCGTAAATTGCCCAATATGATCCAAAAAATAAGTTCATGCTCCTCCTTGGATCCAGAGTAAACCACGATGTCTTCATTGAATACCATGAAAAAAGAGTTGACATACTGGTGGAACACCCTATGCATGAGTGCCATAAAGACCTTAGGATAATTGGTCAACCCGAAAGGCATGACTAAGTACTCAAAGTAGATGTACCAGCTTCAGAACACTATCTTCGGGATATCTGCCTCCTTCACCCTAATTTGGTGGTATCCCGAATGCAACTCTGTCTTATAAAACCACTTCACACCATTAAATTGATCAAACATGTCATATATTTAGGGAAAAGGATATTTTTTCTTGATGGTTACCTTATTTAGCATACAGTAGCCAATAAAAATTGGTGGGATTCATCATCCTTCTATGAAAAAAGGGAAGAAGTGGGCTAGGAAGAGATTCTCAGGTAAAAGAATCCTTCGGATTCCAAATCATCCAATTATAACATTAATTCCCTCATCTCAATGGGTTCCATATGATATGACAGAAGAGATTTCAGTTGTGTACTAGGTGCCAAATCTATCGATAACCCCACGTCCCACTCCGGTGAAAGCTAGGAAAATAATCTACGATTAGCTATGGAAACTCATCTGCTACATAAGGTAACCCACCTTCAATATCATGACCATCATCCTATACCATGATGGATTAAAACTAGATTAAAATATTTACCAAATCTGAGAGTAGAGTTCCTGCACAACCCAACTGAGGATCCCATCCCACCTAAAAAAACTGAGGACATCCAGTTAGTGTCGTGAAACTCACGCACTACCTATAGTAATATATGTTCTATTCAAAGTGCACTAAACAATACATCCATAGTATTACATCAAAAATATCCATATCAATGACCATGTGGTCCCACTCCATCTCTACCCTAGACAAAATAAGTGCATAAGATGGGTACTTGAGACCCTACCACTTCTGCTTACCCAGCGATTTCACCAACCCCATCACAACAGATAACAACTTACTTGGAAAAGTTAGCATTCTCACAAAATGGGTAGAGATAAATGAAATAGAATCACCCGTCTCCAAAAGATTATAAGCTATATAACATGAAATCAAGATGGTACCTCAAACTGTTGAAGGCCCCACATATGATCTTACTAACGCCAACTCTACTACATGAAGATTCATAATCTCTTCCATAGAATAGCTACTCACCTATGGATCTTCCCGGATCTATCACTTCGGAGAATATGATTTGGCCCTTCCACCATGGCAACCAAATTGAGATCACGCCATCCTTGACAGATTTGACTGAGCTGGAATGCCCTTGGAAGCCATTGATCTTACCCCACTCTGAAGTGGAAATTCCATCCTGGAAAGCACTTCAAGTTTCCAATACCTCCACATTGATAATAGTTCTTTAGAAAAGATGTTAATGATTGTTGGGTCTGCACTGGCCTCCCACACTAGTGGAACACAACAGACCTTGAATTGGAATCCATTGATGAAAACTATCTTGAAGGTTGTCCTTAACCACCACCTCCATTCTTCCCCTACTCCTCTCACTTCCTTTTCCTCTTAGAAGAATTCCCACTGCCCAACCCTGATACTAATCCAGAGAAACAAAACCTTCACTTGTGTTCATTATCTTCCATTCAGTCCAGGTCAACCACCTCAGCATAAGTCTTCAACTTGAACAAGAAGACCTGTGAATAAATCTCTAACCGCAAACCCCTATTGAACTTATGAGCCTTTATCTACTCATTAGAGACCATATTCAGAGCATATCGAACCAACTCCACAAAATATTTTGCACACTCCATCGCTAAAAGGTCCACCTGAACTAGGTTAATAAACTCCTTGGATCTATAATATGCCAAAACATCTGGGTAGTACTGGTCATTTAATGTAACCTAGAAGTCCTTCCAACTCATCAGTTCATGCTTCCCAGCTTGAAGCACCGATTCCTACCACCTGTGGCATGAACCCTCTAATAGAAAAGATGCACACTTCACACTAACCTCCTTAGGATTTCAAGATAATAGAACATGAACTCAATCATCTCAAGCGACTCTTCTTCTTCCTAGGGTTTCGTGCTACCTAAAAAAGTAGGATTCTTGTTCTTTAGGAACTCTAGGGATTTATCCATTCTAGGACAAGAATCCTCTTCCCTAGTAGGAGAAAAATTAGGATCTACTCCTTTTCCTAGTTTTTGGATAGTCTTGACAACATCTTCTACCATACATTGATCAATTGGTCGGGGAGAACACTCTCCAGCATCCTCCCATGGGTGAATATGAGCTTTCTGGGGTGGCATGTTTCTACACAAAGGAATCGTTACAAAATAATTCATTAGTACCCAAATTATAAAAAAAATTACACAACTAAATCAAATATAAATAAGTCAAACACATCAAAACAATGAAATAAACAACCACTTCACTCCCACCCAATGTATACGTGCATTCTGCAGCCCCCACATCCCACGAGGAATAGTATTCAAACAAACAACCCCAACATCCTATAGAGAATCAATGTTTTTTCAGATAAGTATTGTCCAGGCACCCTACGCATAACCAAAACTCTGATCACTAACAATCCCATCTCCTATATAACCATAATCACCACCAAAATAATAATATGAACCCAAAAGATAAACATTTCCTTAATACCATTTTGTCACGAACAAAATACAGTTACCTTCAAAACGGGCACCTGACCAAGCCTGTGGCAAGGCCCGAAGGGAATTCCCTAACACCATGGTCTGTAACAAGTGCCCGATTAATATAAAAAATGGTTTGGGAATGATTTACCAGAGTTAGAATACTTAAAACAACCAATAATGAAGAATAATCCCAATATCAAAATTCATTCCAAACATGCCTTAATTAATATTGAGAATGGAATACAAGGAATTAAACAGGACCAAATAAATCCAAAACTAAAAAATGCATCAGAACAAACATCCCAAGGATCACCACTTGAAAAGGTGTCATCACCCACATTCCATCTACACAACACCACACCAGAGAAGAAACTAACAACCCGAACTGCCATATCCAAAGGCCTTACCCTAACCTAATTCAAATACAATCAAGACTACTTACACCCAAATGATTACGTTGGGTGTGAGCCTAAGAATAATTGAATACTACCCCAATAGATTTCATGTGATAAACATGATAACATAACAAACATACCATTTTTTATGACAAAAAAGGGTAGCAACGATTTCTATAGAGTGTAAAAATTAAATGAAAATATTTTCCTAGGGTTAACATTAAATAATGAACATTCTTAAAAAAATGAAAGATACTTAATTTTTCATCCAAACACACCATAGTTCAATGGAAAATACCATGTGGTCAATGAGAACTAAACATGAGAACACCCTTAGGCCCTAGTTTGTTGTCATCCCTAGGAACGTCGTATCTTGGTGTGAAAGTAACCATATCAATACATGTTCTCATTCTTGAGAAAATTTTTGGGAAAATATCAACAACCTACTTGTCCATAATCATCACCATTATTGATTTTTATTATTGTCTACATCAAACATTCTAAGTGTTACTGGGAAAAAACCATCCTAGATTACCAGTGTACTAGTACACATCCACCCACCTAGATACCTAGGATTCCCTCTGTGTGAAAAAACAAGTTCCACATGCTATCAAAATTCATTTTCACATAAAACAACAGTTCTGGTCAAATACACTCAAAACAGTTTCTAAAAAATATTTTCACCCATTGTGTAATTCAATAAACCCTTTAACATTTTCATAAAACAATTTCAATCAGTACACCCATGCGTTTAAAATAAAATCCATCTAAATACCCCTCTTTTGAAACCAAATTCATACCAAAATCACACCAAACCAGAATTGGCATCCCTAAAAGCATTTAATAAAATCATTTCATGAACTGTAAAACAAACCCAATTGATACAACAAGTAACACACACACAAAACACAAATTTATTCACAAAAATTTGCCACATTAAAATCCACTACTTACCCAATGCCATGAAAACCATTTTTCGCACCAAAAAATTAAGAGGAATTTGATGAAAATAAAAATCAAGCAAAGATAATTCATCAAGGGATTGTTACACATGGAATCAACATGAGAATGTGCGAAAACCCTCAAATCCTTGTGTGAAATCTCAATCGGACAACCACTGCACCACAAAGGAGTGAAAACAAACATAAAACCACATGATTGGACCAATAAACTCAAAAAAACCCTAGTTATGAAGCCCTATGCTCTATAAATTTTTAGCTTTAAGAAATGTTGGAAAAAAAATTAAGGATATGGAAGGAACTATGAATTAGACTCACTTACTTGAGAAACTATGAATAAATCACCCCAGATACACCAATAGTTGAATATCCAAGAATTTAAAAATGAATGGGAGGTTCTAATAAGGCTGAGGTGGTAAAGTGGGTGGACTCAAATTGGGGGAAAAGTGTAAAAACATGAATGATTTTTCACTGAAGAAAATTATGTTTGCAAATCTAGATTATTTGAGATCCCTTGAGTAAATTCTCCCAAATCTGCAATGAAGATAAGCTCAAAAGAGGGAAAATGGGATATGGGGGTGATCCTAGTGTTTTTGGGCTCCAGTGAGAGATGTAATGACTGAAAAATGATTACAATGAATGTGACATAAAATAATGAAATTATTATTTTTTAAAATATCGAAATGGCCTCACAGGTTGGCTTAATGCCTAAATAAATCACCCAATCCATGATGATTATGAGTTTCTAAAGAGTCCAAATGGATATGTTGGTTTGAATAGGTCTGGGGAGGACTAGTGGGTAGTGTAATTACTGAGATTCTTTAAAAAAATAAGGGGTTATAAAACAAACAAATTTTGTTTTTAAATCTATAAAGGATCTCACGGTTTGGCCCAAATAAAGAAGAAACCACCCTTTTCTCTAAAAATTGATAAAAACCCATTTCAAGAATTGAATGAATATAAATTCAATGAAAAATAAATTTTTGATATGTCATGGTTGTGATAGATGGATACTTTTGGTTTTATCTTGGTTTATTATTTTATAGATCAAGGAAGAGGTATGTTACGGTGGGGAGATTGTAACATCATGGGTTTTTTAATCGATTGAAAACCTCTCCCTTTTGGAATTTTTTGAATTTTTGGGAATTCCAATATCCTTTTTTTACATTATAACCTATTATTTTATTCCATACCTGTATACGGTTTTTTGATGGTATTAGAGGCATGGAATGTTCCTTAGCTTTCAAGATGGGATTCTGGTGTGTTTGCGGTCCAAAGTCCTATTTTAGAAGGTGTTGGATGAGACACTAGGTCTGGTGAAAACTGTGTGTCATATAATAATAGAACGTAAAATGAAATTTTTAATTGCCACACATTTTGGGAAATCATGTGGGTTGGGGAGAATGGTTATGCATGGAACACTATAGTTTTTACAAAGGACTTTCACACGCCTTATATACGGTTTGAGAATACCATGATCAAGCCTCACATGTAGTGAAACATAGGATGAACCTCAACATTTTATCCTACGCGGTTGTTTCATGGTTTGAAAAACCATATGACCTAACCATGAAGCCCTTAAAAAGTGTGAAACTTTCATTTTCCCCTCTTCCATTTTTCTTTCTTCATCCTTATTTTTTCTCTATTGGTCACGCGTAGTAGCCTGTGGGTCCACCTTTTCTTCCTCCCCAAGGGTGTGATCAATCTCCTCCATCTGAGCTCTATTTTGGTCGATATAGGGTGTGTTGGAACCACATCATAAATTCATTCCACTCTTATGATTCTTTAATCATTCGATCTCACCCCATGAACCACTAAATCATTGCGAATTATTTTTCCCAATTTTTAGATAATTCATAATATAATTAAATTTTTTCCAAACTGGTCATACTTAAAGGCTAATATCAGATGTTCCTAAATCTATGAGTTAAAGGTAGTTGGTTCATACTTTTGATTGTGTTTTTATGGTTGTTTTGGAGTCATGATTTTACGTAAATCATTGGGTAGTAACACGAGACATTAATAAATTGAATTCATGATGTTAAATTTGTTATATGACATTATGGGATGTATTTTGGAAATCCCTAAACATTTTTTATCAAAAGATTCCTAGTTAGAGGCTATCAATCTCTTAGATAGATATCCCATTGTGTGTTTATTTTTGTTGAATTGTTTTGATTATTTAAATTTACTGTAATTATATAGATATATTACTTGTGATTCTCCACAAAGTTCCATGACATCATGACATGCTTGGATCGAATATTCGAATGGTAGTGTCCACATGGAATTGAGGCAATGTAGTCATCATGATAAGCATGGACTAAGGAATTTGGGAGGTTCTAACTATCTGTTGGGTGACTCAATCATCAGTTGATGTGGAAAGGACATCAAGTTGAGGGCATGACCTGTGATATTAGATATCATATCCATCAGATGTGAGAAACTTGTTAAAAGGGGCACGAGGTACCAGAGTTATCATTTCTTAGATATTATTATTGTGATTTATTCTCACCCATGATTTACCAACAAACCATTGGAGTCCTATGCATATATAATGACTTAGTGATGGGGTTGTTTTGACCACATGTGTGGATATATTCCCCATATAGTGTAGCTTAAGTAATTTTGTTTGGAGGTTCTTATCGTAGATCACAATAGGGATGGGGAGGAGCCATCAGATGATAGTGTTGAGGCAATTGGCTACGGATAAGGCTCAGGTAGCTTAATTCCATTGGGACATGATCATTTTAAAAGATGGGAATGACCATTCCTACATATGTGGTGATTTGAGCCAATGATGATATTATTTGAGGACATATATCTTTGTACCTCTGACATTGGGATTTCAGTTAACAAGTGATTTTGAGAAGGGGTCCAAGGGATATGAGTTTTATTGTCTTGGGATTGGCATCAAGATATCAGTGACTTGATTTAGGAGATGAGGTGATGATTAGAATGATGTTCTGGGTTACACAATTAGAGTTCTAACTTGAGTTTTAACATGGGACTATATGACATTAAAGGATGCCTTGGGTTATGGGACAAGAATCTTCTCCTCTTCAGTGCTTCTGGCATAGGCCAAAGTTAGTGACTACATCTTAGTAGTTGTTGATCATTTTTAAGTCTTGTTTGATTTATTTAAATTGTTTCATTTTTTATTAATTATATTTAACATCTTCTTTAAAACATATGTTGTGTATTCAGACGTGGGTGGTACCCTACTAAGATTCATTCTCACACCATACACAGGACCCTCAAGGATGTGTGCAAACATTATGCTTTTATGTTCATGCAAGATTTTAGGATGTATAGAAAGATCATAATTGATTTGGCATGGTTGGATAGTAGAGTAACCTAAGATTCCAACCTCCGCTAGTGTTTTAGTATTCATTATTTTTTGTTTTGGAATGATTATATGTATGTATATATTATGGGAATCCATTGATGACCGATTATTTTGTTGTATTGGACGAATTTTATTTGATTCATTCTCTATTTTAGTTCTAAAAATGTTATGTTGACTTGTTTCTTTATTCCACTTATATCATTTAGATATGCTTCCACAATTTCTATTGGTTGATTATGCTTATACCATTAGTGGGTGGAGTCCGAGTTTGGTGATTCTTTATGTCTACTTTATTTTATATATAACTACTCATATGATTATTATATCATCCATATATGGAATATACTACCAAATATTCCTTCTTTTCACCCTTTCTGGTGGTCAGTAGCTTTTTGCGTTCGGGGAGGCGCACTTAAGGCCTATGGCATAGGCCCTGAAAGCACTACATGGGTGGAAAATCAGGTCAGGGATGATACAATATTACTATCATTTATAAAATTTAAATAAAATATGTTAAGGGTACTTCAATTTTTATTCATATCTTCTTCCTTTATGAAAAAAGCATTCTTTCATGTGTTATCTGGGCTTCCACCTCAATGACATAACATGTTTCATTTTCCACACTACCATACAAGGATAGATGTCAAATGATGATATTAAAGGGAGAATATGATTTTTTTCGTATCATGATGGTTTTTCTATGAAACTTTATAGTTCTTATTAATTTTATTATTATTAAGAATTCATCGTTAATTTAATATTTTTAAATATCCATTATAAGAGTTTAATATTTTACTAAAATTTTATCTGGTTTTCAAATCCATTAATTCTTCTTATACATATGGATTGTAATTATATATCATACTGATAAATTGTAGATAATATTATAATTTATCTAGTATAATTATATTAAAAAAATACAACTCATAACAATTAATTAAATCAAAATTTTATTGTGTTTTGATCAATTTTACCACATAACTGAACAATATATTAAATTTATATCAGTAATTACTTTGATAACATATTTATTTGTTTAATATGATAAAAAAATTAAATAATTTTTTTATTGTAAATATATTATACTAATATTTAATTTATTAATTAAATAAATGACCATCGATTGTCAAGAATCAAATAAAATTTCTTTTTATCGATAATATATTGATGATAAAATCATATGATTTCATGAAGGGAGTGAATATTTATGGAAAGTGTGAATAATAAATATATATGATTATGGATCATAATTAGGTGATTATGATATATATTTTTTATGAATTTAAATTTTTTAATTAATCCCTTGAAAAAATTTAAGGGTTTCATCTAAGATTCTTCTTCTTTGTGAAACACTTTCTATTTGAACCCGATTAAATTTAAATGGTGTTTATACTACTTTTATATTATATAATATCATGAATTAAATTTTAGTCAGGGTATTTTATGATCATTTACATTCCCTCCCTTTCATGGGGTTTTTGTTTATATGTTTCTATAGTTTTAAGGGTTTTCTTTTCCTCAATTCTAATTCCTAGAGATATGATACATTTTCCTTGTGTTTTATTTATATTTTTTATTCAATTATTAGGGATATATTTTTATTGAAATATTTTTTTTCCTGGTATTCACTACCAAATAATGGTCCCCAATTCATTTGGATATTGATATGATCATTTCCCAAGGGGTATGGATTTTTACAAACTCAACCATCCTTTATTTAGTTACGACCATTTACAAAAAGTTATTTCATATAAGTTGGGTATGTTATACCATTTTATTGTTTTATGTGGAATTCTATAGTTATTTTTTGGGGTATAGAGGAGTGACTAGGGGTTTTTGAAACAAATTGATTTTCTATGAGATGATTTTATTTAGGTTGACTGAATCCTCACTAGAGCCTACCTTCACAGTGTGAGGAGAATGACACAATAAATTTAAACCAGTAAGAGAGATTCCCAAATTAAGAATCACTAACTTGAAATAGAAACCGATGGTTGCAATTATTTAAATAAAATGTATTTACCAACCCCATAGAAAAAGAATTCTTGAAAAAGGATACATCATTCAGGTATATGCATGGTTAGATGAGACTATAGAATGATTAGATCCTTATAAGATCTTCATAACTTGAAGTGTTTCCCTTCATCAAGGAGTGCATCTATAAAATCTTGATGATATTGTTTTTCATTTATCCTTGATTTGGGGATTCACGAATAGTTCTTGTATTCCAGTAGGTGTGGGTATTTTCACTACCTCCTTCCCAATGATGTACAAAATAAATATTCTTCGGTACATGGATTTGTTTCTCTTAAACGTGGTTTTCTTCGTATCCAATACTAGAGGTTCAGATTGAACCCCTTCAAAATGAGAAACACTTATGATATTTGAAAAAAAATATTATTTTTGAATTTTATTTTGTGGAATACCTAAATCCATTATGATATTTATTATTCATTTAGTGTCACCATTAATATGTACAATGAGACAAAAAAGCCAATTTGGATACTTTTCCATAGAGTTAGTTTATGTACATCTCAACAGATTTCTAAAACAATTATCGATTTTTTCTACATATATCGATGAGTTAAATGTTAGGAATTTCTATAATAAGACTCTTTACTAATTTCCTAATTGAGATATCAAAATAAATTTAAAAAAGAATAAATTTTTTCTGGTAATAACATTCACCTTTTCTTCTTTAATTTGTAATGAAAATTCACATTGTGGGAAAAAGGGATAATTCAATAAGAGTATTAAGTCTAATAGTGCTAGAAATCTAGTTTTATAGATGGAACAGTCTCATAAACAGATTGTATAGAATAGTGAGTCCTATTCTATTTATTAATCCTCAAAATGTTGAACTACGGGGAGCATCAAATGTTCTTGCAGAATACAGGGACACTACATATAAGGATGGAAATTTTCCAGTGCATGAAATGGATATTCAACAGTTTGGGGATTTAAGTTCTATTGATGAATTTATTTCTCCCTTGAAAACTAAATGTGTGACTAGATAGTGGAATATAAAATTGGTTATTTACATCATGATTAAGGATAGAGCATGGGGTGAGCTAGTGAAATCCCTTCAAGGGGAGGACCCAGGAGAACCCTTGATGAAAGGGTTACATGGACAAGTGAGTATTGGTATTAAAATTGTAAAGACATATATACACATTTCTCATGTTAGAACTCAAATAATGGATTATTTGAATAAGAAATAAGAGATAAATAATATTAGAGGCAACTGGGAAAACCGAAAGGATGATACTCTATCACCAAATACCTGTTAACAAAATACTTATGTTAAAGGAATGATAGTGGATGGTGAAGGAATTTCATAGATTCATATAAATATGCCTATTTCAATGAGAGATTACACTCATATCAATCCCACCATGGGAACCAGGTTGACCCTACTACGTGGTGGGAAGATATTGCAGAGAAGAAACTTCATCCCTTTATAAGATGAGTCGGACTAGGAAATGATTTGTAAGTGTTATAATTGTATGTATTTTGATCTCTAATGTATTTTTCTTATATATGGTGGAAAGTTTATGTTTTATTTGACACCATTACATTCTAGATGATCCTATTTTACCTTTTATTGAAAATTGTCTTGACCTAACCCTTTATGGATATTTTTTAGGGATATACATTCCGACCAGATAATCCCTTTGATAAATATTTCCCCCATGATGGGATATGTTAATTTGAAACCAACATATTTATTTATCTAGATTTATTTTTCATCATGTTAATCAAATATTGTGTTTTTTATAAGAATTATTTATATTTTATAAACATCATAGTTTACATAACTTTTATTGGATGATTTTCACCTAGAAAGTTTGATACTACAATTTTATGAGGAAAAATTATTTGTATATCTCCAAATATAAATTAATACTGGAAAGTTGACTATGTATATTTTTACATCAACTTTATTTATAGGGATTATTTATGGCCATGATATACAATTATGGACTTGGGGAATTTTATTAACTATTTTGAGGATTATTTTATAATAACATGGGTTGTTCATGTATTGATATTTTTTATTCTTCATTAAATAGATACCAATGTTTTTATTCATAGATTTATTTCAAATGTAATGGAATGAAAGGTATTTTAGTCTCTCATTTTCAATTTATTGGAACTAATCATGAGTTCTATGGGGCTTAAAAGTATATAGCCCCTTGATGAATCAACTAATATCATAAGAAAAAATAGGTTTGGGTTTTAGGTCTATGATTTCCAAATTTAATACGAGTCCATTACTGCAATCTCAGTGGAATGTAAAGTGTCATGTCATAAGTTCTTGATAACATTTTTTTAATGTACAACATTTTACATCCCATTAGTATGAGATTCATATTATTGACATACACATCATCATTTATTGTCTTGGTTATAGTATGATCCCATTTTTTAGAAGATTATTGCTTCATGTTGTTTAGATATTCTTTTTGTAATATTTATGTCATTTTTATTCCATAATTACAATAGTTATATATTTCCCATAATGAGGGTCTGATCTCCCCCCTTTTATGTTTACATTTCCAAATATTTTGTAGAAATAAAGTACATGTGAAATTATTAGAACAATAGAATGTTTGAAATAATTATTTGGATATGATTAAGAAACATTTTTCATTAATTAGTTTCATATATAATTAAAAAAATTATTTTATACATTGAACATGGGCTTTGGTAGTTATTTTTTTCCCATATTCGATAAATCTATAAACATGAAAATATCATTTAGAATTAAGATATTTAATAATAATGATATGGGGATTTTCATTATTAAGGATGGTCATAACTAGGATTTTATAGTTGTTAGCAATGTTAGTATGTGATTAATGTTCACATGAGAATTAGATTAGGGAGTATGAGTCCATGGAATCATGAATTTTTGTGGGAATGTGCTTCTTGTAAGTGTTTTCATTCACATAATATTTATATAGATCCCACATAAATTTATAAGGATGATAAGTCACATTTAATATCCTAAATCATTATATAATCATCTATCAATGAGAGGATGAAAATGAAAATACAATGGAAATTAATCCCACTTTATTGGACTTGCTACCCATTCATGATGGATATTTATCTCAAATGGTTTGAGGTAAAATCATAAATGAATATATGACTATTTTTTTGGGAAAAATGTAATAAATTGAACCATGTTTCTTCTTAACAGGAATAAAATTCTAACCCAATGGTGACGTACTAGATCATGTGAGTCACATTTCTAAATTCACCATGAATTTATTATTTTATTCATCTATTCATATAGGGTGGTGAGGAAAAATGAATTACATCACATCCTGGAGATGGTATTACATATGTATGAATCAGTGATATTTTCAATTTATAATTAATGAAATGAATTGATGATAAATAATGATATAAATTTAAATAAACATATTGATTATAACTCAACAATTAATTCAAGTATATTAATTTGATACTTAAAAATTACTTTTCTCTTAATAATGTCTTCATCTCTTCCTTATTCATTTATTTGTAAATTATTTTATACCGCTTATAATAATTTGTTTTGATAATGTGGGTTATATATTTGAAACCATCATGTCTATAATATTTAATTATGGCAATTTCATTTTTAGTTATAAAAAATAGTAATATATTAAAAATTCATCGCTATGGTAAAGGTTAATGGAATTAAGTAGGGGTTAAAATAATGAGATAATGAATAAAATACCATTAAATTTTTTCAAAATCCTATTAAATGAATGGATTCTAATCCCCCCTAAATCCATATTTGAAATTTTCTCAATATATATAAACTTTATAGAAAAACTCATCTTATATTATATTAATTTTTAGAATAAATAAAAGTGTTCCACTCCCAACACATATAAAAGGGCTCCTTATCTTTTTGATTCTTCACACCTTTTTAAGCTACATAGATAGACCAAAATCTTGATAGTTTTCTTTTTAACTTCCTTAACCACATTATATAGGTTGTTTTCCTCTCAAAAGACAAACCAAAACTTCATTAAGAAGACAACCAAATGTGGTTTCTCAAAGATAATTTATAACACTTAACCATGTATTTTATTGTGTATTTATTCACAACCCATATTCCAAAAAATTATAACAATTCTTTTATTATAAAATTTTTACCACAAATATTCTAAAATTTAATTATGTTTCTATTATACCCCTCTTTAAACTGCTTTTCTGTCCGTTGTAAAATGAAAAAATCGGTCGTGCATATATGTTGAGTGACACCTCTATAAATTATTATGTTCTAATTTTCATTACTGTATCTAATTGAAGATAATATATATGGTTTTAATAAATATTTTTAATATTTAGTACATAATAATTATTTTTAATGTTAATTTATTATTTAAAAATACTTCATTCATACAATTGAAAAATTGGAGCATTACTCAAGCATTCGTACAAACATCTATCTCCAAGAAGTGATTTAACTATTTTTTCATCACTACCCTATATTAATTGTTATAAAAGTAAATATATTGAATAAATATGATTTTAATTAATTTTTTTAAAATTTAGAGATTATGAAACAATGATAAAAAAATATCTTCTAGAACCATAAGACTAAAACATGTATATAAGAAGAATAGGTTTTCGACTGAATAATAATTTTAAAGATGAATTATGATATGGTAATTGGAATAAAATATTGTTTATAAATAATAATATAATATGAATATTATTTAATAATATATTTATAATAAATCTATTTTTTAATATTGGTGTCTTTAATTCATATAAAGAAATATGGGACGTGAGATAAAAATTTATGTTACGATCTAATTAATTTTTTGGGATTATCTATGTAAAATTTACATGGAGAGAAACTATATGATCCTAATATTTAAAACACCATATATTTTCTATTTATATAGTTATTTATGAATTTTTCATGTTTTTATTCATTATCCAATCTTTTATACATAAAATTACTGAGAAACTGTTTTTAATATAAGCCAATGTAATTTTTCATAATTGTTCACTGAACTTTTACATCAAAGTACATGTCTAAAAAAATTTTTATGGTGTTTATTAAATATATGATCTTAATTAAAAATTTAATTTTCATTAAAATTTACTTTAATTAAAATGTTTTAATATGAAAAATTTTAAATAAATTCCATTCAAATCAATCTTGACTTTATATAACAAAGTGTGAAAGAAATATTTTTTTAATGTTTACCAAATGAACATATTTTTTCTATTATAATGGAAATTATTTTATTTGAGTTATAAATTACATGTAACATTGTTTATGTTAAATGAAAATAAATATATCAATATTTTATAAATCTTTAGTTCTTAAAAATACCGAAGGAAAATAATATTTTCAAATGATTTCAATGAAATGATCAAAATCACTTTTAATTTTATTTTTTCATCTCTATCAACCTCCTTAAATGTTTCTTATACTCCACTATGGATATTCCCAAATGATACTATCAATGTTATTTCTATAGATGAATTATGATTTTTTGATATGGAAATATTAATGAAACCCAATTCTTTTTCCTAGGTTAATCTTTGACAAAATAATGAATAATTTTAAAATCTTGTGGCACAGTTATGTATGAATTTATATACAGAACTAAATTTAAAAAATATGTATTATAGTTACTTTATAATATAATTATCTTTAATTATTTCATAAATTTATTTTTGGTTTATATTTTTAAATAATTATGTCATAAGTTTTACATATTAAACCAAAAAATTGAATTTGGAAACTTCTATGATTAAAGATTTTTCCCATTCAACAAGTATCTTTTAAATAAAACATGATTTATTTTTATATAAAATCATCATAATATTCATCATGATCTCATCCTTGTCCATAATAGACTTTAAAACCCCTGAATTTTTTTTATAACTATACATTGGGCACCCAAACAGCTTTAAGTGAAATAAAAATAATAAAACTACATGTTTAGTGAAAAACATGAAAACCCATCAAAAAATGTTTTTTACATACCGTTTTACCTTAAAAGGTTGTTGTTGTTTCTTAAAAATGATATTTAGATTACCTTTCAGAATTAATTATTTACATGAGAACTCACAATCTATCATAGAAAATTCATATAGGTTCTTTGGGACATTATTGATCTATCACTCTTACAATCACACTAAAAATGGAATAACCATACAATTGACATCCACGCCCACAGAACCCAATTTATTAGAAGTCTATCTTGGTGATCCCATTATATAATATATAATGGTATCACCCATGAGTGATAATGGGAATATTTATATCATAATGAATATATATAGACTAAATCATGAGTAAACCCCTTGAAAACACTTTTAAAAAAAATCTATAAAACACTTTTTGATATCAAAATAACGTTTTTATTAAAAATGATTTTAAAAAAAACACCAGACATAAAAAGTAAACAATTTTTTTCAAATTATCTTTTGAACCATATAAAGGAAAAATAAAATCATTGATGCTTCATGGTGGAATGAAAATACCCTCATGTCATTAATGTTAAAAAAAATATTCCTTCTGTATTTTTTGTTAGAAATTTCACAAAGTACAATCTTTAGAAAACAAAAAAATATTCTATAAAAACTATTTTATAAAAATTAAAACATAGGTAAAATGAAAAGAATAATTATTAAATAATTTTGAAAACAATTTTATTTTTTTTATTAAATTATTAAAATAGATGAAATGGTTTGTTTTAAATGAAACATTAAAAGATTTTTTTAAAAAGAACGTCCCTTACATCAATTATGAATCATCACATGCATTATTTGTATTAATAAATAAAACATATTACTTAATTTATTATTTATTAAGATCCCTTTTCTATTTTATTATTCCTTTTATCTCAATTATTACCATTTTATTAAAATTACATATTCATTTATTTTAATGTCATATGTTTTGATGGAATTTGGTATATAAGTCCAAAATATCTTCGATAAGTTGAATGTTTTCATAGTGTCCATTATACCACAATATCCAAAAATTTTAAAATGAGATAAATATAATTTTAATACATAAATTATACTTTTTATTCTATCATTAAAAATGGTTATGAAAAATGAACCATGTTATAATCATGGATATGGTAGGATATATGTAAACATGAGTAATGTTTATATTTTTCAATGATCATTATGGAAAGAACATAAATATAATTTATATTTAATGAATTATCCAAATATCTTAAATATCATATTAATTAATCAAATATACTTATATATATCATTTTTGGTTCCCAAATTTACCTTATAGTTATAATTGGTAATTTTAGTACAGGTATATGTTGAATACATAGAGACATAAGAAGAAACCTACATACACATACATTATATAGATGATTGGATATGAAGTGGCCAACAGGGGTGTTGATTGTAAAAATAATAATAAAATAACCAATAAAATGGATTTAATTTTACAATTAAATACTAAATATTTGAATGTAAACTATTAAATAATATGATTTGATCCTAGGTTGTCTCTAAGGGTATATTTTATGTATTTTTTTCGTAGAAAATTTCATATAACTTATTCAATATGAATCGTTAAAATGAAATAATTTAGCAAAATTATTCACCAATTTAATTCCTACACAATTATCGGGCTACAAAACAATTAACATTTAGTATCACATTAATGATAACTCAAAATAAATGGATTGTAGATGCACTCAAAATGTTTCATAGTTAAATTTGATGAAGATAAAGATTAAAATAACTCATCAAATGGAAATATAAAAATAATAAATTGATTAAAATATTAATGAAAAAAATAACATAAAATATATCCTCTTAAAACTCTATTGGATCAACAGATAATAGGGTTATCCCTTTATAGTTTTTATGATGTCAATGGAAGTATGAAGTAGACTCTTTAGGTCACAATTGAAGAAGAAAAAAATAAGGATTACTCCATCGGTGTGTGAATAATTTTAGAAATGATGATGTGAATAGCTGAACTACCAAAAGAAACATTATCAACATGATATGGGAAATGAAATAAGAAATTAATAATAAAAATAAGAATATATTATATTAATAATTTAAGGTTAATGAAAAACATACATTAGAAACTTTGAATATGGGATTACAAAATGAAATCATAAAATTACAATTGAATGAACAAAATGAATTATGAAAAATAAATCACCAAAACAAAATTAAATTTTACTTTAGGGTCCTAGGGTCAATCAAACATCATTAAATGTCATTCAATTTAATTTGGATAGTCAAAGGTGGGTTGTAAAAAGAGAAATGATACTTTTTAATGTCAAAAAAATCAGACCAAAATTCGTCCCCATTTTTTGAGTAAAAATGTGACATTGAATATAGAAAAATATTTGATTGTTATATAAGGGAAATATCTTATTCCAGGTTTCCTATAATAGATTCAAAAATTTTATTCCAATTTTATCATCCATTTTGATTCTATGGCCAAAATGGTGGGATGATTTTATAGGACCTGAAATATGGCCCAAAATTTAGTTCTCAATATAGAATCCTTGGAACTCCTTCATAACATCATAATTAAATCCAACCAAATATAAACATAATTTTCTCTATCTAATATGAAAATTTGATCTTCATTGGGCATGAAATATGGGCTCTAAGTTTATTTTTTGGTACTAAGTCCCATTGTGAATTGATCATAAATTTTTTCATCTATGGAAAAAAATGTACAGCATCCCTTATGATTCCTTCCATTGATCCTAAATAAATGTTCGGACAAAGTGATAAATCATATCCTTAAATATCAATGAAAAATAATCAATATAATTTATTTCAAAATATTATTATTAATTGCACCCAAATTGAACAACATTAAACATTAATTTCATAATGATGAGAAATAAATATCAATATATAAATTGAAATAATATTCGTTTATATGGAAATGAGAACAATAAAATATTAAATTATATTAAATTAATATTAATCTCTTATAGTAGCTAATTAGGCCCCCAAGTTTAGATTTTCTTATCCATAGAAAACAGTATCTTAAAAATATGAAATTGACATCCCCTTTTCGAAAAATATTTGACATAAAATTCTCATCAAAATACATAACTCCAAATAATCAAGAAACTTATCAAAATCATTTAACAAAAGATAGTTTGACATGCTTAACCCAGGACCAAGACTATTCCTTTTTTCAAACTCATCTCAAAATTTCATCCAATTTCAATAAATCATTATTATGTGTTGTGCATCCCAATGGACATGGGGGTTCATTTTCCTTTTCATGGGAAATGAATGAACTATAAAGAAAACACATTAATCCTTAAGATAAATATCCAATATATTTTTATTTTATTATCACCTTTTTTACTGTTTTTTTTTATAACTACAATAGAAATGAAAAACTAACTCTTGGTATGAATCCTATGGATTCACGATCCCAATGTGATGAACACCACACATGTTTTTAATTCCATGCTCTACAATAGAGATTTAATTCCCAACCCTAGAAAATATAACTATGGAGTAATGATCCCCAATTGTCAAATTCCACACATTTGGAATAAACATTACTCCATATGGACTTTACTTTCATTTTTTGATACATAAATTAAACTAAATTTTACCCCAAACAATATACTACGATGAAAGGGACCCAAGAATACAAACACATAACCAAAATACAATTGATGTGAATTGTGTCATTTTGATTAAAATAAAAAATATGTAAACAAAGAAAAATACAATCAGACAACCAAACAATCCAAAAACAATACTCATGAATGTTAACAATAAATAAAATCATAACCATTGAATTTAAAATCATTTCATATTCGGTTTTAATGTTTTATAGTGTGCGTTAAGAAATTTAAGGATAATAAATTGAAATTATCCATTAAAACTATTTTTAAAAAATATATTCTCACTACCCCAAACATAGAATGAAACATCCCCTCAGTGATTTAGAGATAATATAAGAGAGTGTTCAGAATTTGGATGAAAGGGTGTGGATTCAATTTTGAATTAAATCATAGAACAAAATCACTTGGATTGAAGTTGATGAAACATCAATAAGAAATCTATCTCATTGGACTCATGTCACAAGTAAACTCTTCATTGATCATTGGAGGATGGATTTGAACTCTGCAAGGCATGTTTTAAATTTGAAAAATGTTATATTCTTAATCTACTTAATATCAAACAAAAAAATTATATCACACAAGAAAACCCAATGGGGTTCCCTCAACAAAACTAATACACAAAAACACACAAAATAAAACTAACATATAATTAGGTTTCCTCTTCGGAAGCACTTAGTTTAAATTATTTATATTGACTATGAAACCCCAACATACCCAATTCCAACATTTATCATATAATGGAACACTTTTTTTCCACTTCTACTTGATTAGTATTGATTTTTTTTTAGAATTTGTTTCATTTACAATCCTTTTTAAAAAATCAGTGGGAAATCACATGTCATTTCTATATTATATGATTAAAGTAATAAATAAGTAATCCATAACGTATTGGTTTTCACCTATGAAGGGATGCTTGAGTGAGTAATCAAAGTCAAGAATTTGGAGTTTGTGTCCATTTAACTCTATTAAATTAAACTATAAATGTTTATCAAGATCAATATCATCTCCTATAATTTATGAAAATTTTTATTACTTTACAAAAGTTTTTTTAAACATTAAATTTTCTATACCAGTGTCAGTGGTCAGTGAAAAAAAAAAATTCCATGATTTTACAAAATGGTTAAGTGTCTTTATTTCTATGAAAACATCAATGGAGAAATATTTAAGACACTCAATTAATGATGTAAAATTTAAAACATTTAAATATTCCAAATGACTTTCCACTTGATTTAAACATGCTTCAAGAATTAATTCATGTTCTTTGGGTATCTGAGATTGAAAGGGTGATTCATTAGAATTTATATTTGGTGTTTTTGTATAATAATATACATCTATAAATTCTGAGTAAGGGAAAACCTATGTTGGAATGGATTCCATAACTATTTAAATACTTTGTATCTTTACTCTCAATGATTAAACCTCGAAATTCATTCCCTCTATTTAATTATAAAAAGTTTCTATAAAGTTTTGAGAAAAATATTTGATATGAGTTTTAACATAAACTACTTTTCTATTATTGATCTCTTCAACCATACATGATAGTTCTACAAATTATTCTTTTAAAAGTCCTTCATCAAATTAATTTCACATCTCACTGAGTGTGGTATAATCAATAACATTTTGATTAGAGAAATTCCATATTTTAAGGGAATCCCAAAATTGATTTCCAATTTGATTCCAACATCATATTATGATTGGGTAATGTTGAATGTACTCCATTCGAGTAGAATGGAATTATTATTTGATATTCTCAAAAAACACAAAAACAAAAACGGGAGAAGATTAGAGAAATATGGGTGATAATTGAGAATTTTTTGTGAGAAAAGGAAACTAGTGTCTAAGATAACATACTTATGTCCCCAAAAATATCACAAAAGTTTTGGTGATTCTACTATTTTATCTACAGATAGATGTGGTATTTTTAGTATAGATAGGTATTCAATCCACATAGTACTAAGAACAAATTGAAATACATATAAATTCAATATATGATTGGATATAAACTATAAAACCATAGTGTTTATGAAAAAATATTACTAAGATAGCTAAGATATTGGATTTAATTTTTAAATGAAATATTAAATATATGAATGGAAATAGTAAATTAAAGATTTTTGAACCTATTTTTTCACTATAGATATATTTCATTAATTTTATTTCATAGAAAATTTCATATCACTAATTCAAGATGTACCCACAAAACTAGATAGTTCTGCAACATAATTCACCAATTTAATCCCTACACAATTAAAATTATGATCACTAATTCACTTAGAGAACCACTATAATGACCACTCAAAGGTAATGGTTCATACTAAAACTCAATATGTGTCATAATTAATGTTTGCAAAGATGAGGAATAAAATATCACGTCAAATGGAAATATTAAAATAATGAATTGATTAAATTATTAAAGAACAAAAAATTATATCCAATCCATCCCCTAAAAATATATTGGATTAAATAGAAATATACTTTTCCCTATATTTATTATATTAACTCAATGGATGTAGGATGTTGACACATGAGGTTGGAATTGAAGATGGAAAACAAATAAATAAATATCACTCCACTATTGTGTGAATAATTTCACAAAAGATGATATGAATAGATTAAATACCTGTGGAAACTTTATAAATGTGATATGTAAAATGAAATATGAAATAAATAATAATTAAAATAAGAAGAGGAATGTATTTTATTAATAAATAAATGTGTATGAAAAAATTATATTTGAAAAAGTGAATATGTGATTACCAAAATAAAACGTAAAATTATAAATGAATGAATAAAACCTCACCAACAAATTCCTTCACCCAAAAAAATATTTATAAACATTTTGGGGGCTAAGGATCCAGCCCCATAATAAAATGTCATTCCATTTAATTTTGACAGTAGAAGTGGGTCGGAAAAAAGGTAAAGTAGTCTTTTCAATGTAGACTAGAAAAATCAGACGAGATTCATCCCCCTTTCATTGTGAAAATAAGATATTGAAGATGGCCAAATACTGCATATTTATTGAAAAGAACGATATTTTTCAATGTTTTTTCTAATGGTTATAAAACATCATTCTAATTGGATCAACCATTCTGATTTTATGCTCAAAATGGTGGGTTCATTTTCGGGGTCCTAAAATCTAGCCCCATAATTTAATTCTCATCATAGGCTCCCTAGAATGCTTTGAAATATTTATAATTGCCTCAGGAAATAATTGAATTGAATTATACCCATAATTTTATTTTTCTACAGTTATAATTTGAGCATCATTGGGAATTAAATGTGGACTCCACTTTTATTGGTGGGCCTCGTGATAATTATAATTTGATCATAAATTTACACATCCATGGAAACAAATGTCCAACTTCCCTTATGGATCATCCATTAATCCAAAAATAAAGAAATTACACATAAAGTGATCAATCATATCCCAAATTATAAAGTTAGTTTATTCCCCAAGATGATAATTAATTAGGCCCAAATTTAACAACATTAAACATTAATTAAAAAATAATGAGAAATTAAGATCAATTTAAAATATGAACTAAAATTGGGGTTTATGGAATTTGAAAAAAGGAATATTAAAATATAATCAATTAATATTAACCAATTTCAATGGATAATTAATCCTTCATGTGATGTGGTAATGAAAATCAAATCACCTTACATCATAGAGTTTGAGGTACACATGTATGCATGAACAACATTATCATTTTATAGTGAATTTAAATGTAATAAGGTAAATGATATATTATCCTTTAATAAGGATAAGTATTTTAGGAATAAAATGTATTAAAACAATCCATCATTATAATCCATCAATAAAATATTGTGATGTAAAATTAACTACATTTGTTGGCAAGGTGCTAGTTCATCATACACACTAACAATGGTTTTGTTTCCAATTTAATAGAAGATGATATAGATATATGTTATGATATTAATATATTAAAATCATAGTATATTGATAATAATGGTGTTATTATTTTATAATTATTTGAAAAATATTTGTAAGAATGTGGAAAAATAAATAATAAAACAATTCTTGATTAATATAGTAACTATAAATGGATAATTATAGGCAACATTGTTATAATTATCATTTGATTTTAGCCCCTCATTTTCCCTTTTTAAATATATCACGCCAACAAGAAATTTTACTATTTGAGGGTTAATATAGTTACAATAAATGGATAAAATTCCCATATATGGACAATGGATGGTTTTATATACTTTATCCTAATTATTTGATTGAATAAATTATTTTTATGAATTTTTACAATTTAATAAATCACTGTTTATTTTATAATATCATTATTATTAATTTTTAAAATAATTTATTTCATTAACATTAATAATATCAGGATAACATTTTTATTCAAACAAAAAAATTTATTATATCCTAAAAATTTCATGGTCATTTATAACATTCATGGATATCATTATTTATCTGAAATTACACTACTTTTAATAGTTTTACAATTATTTATTTCATTTTTTTCAATAATTTAATAATCACTGCATTAATGTTGTGTAAGAATTTAAGATAATTATTTGGTCACTAAAAATTTAAAATAAATTAACATGATTATGATATAGTTTTTATATTTAAAAATATTATGTATAGTCACAAATATCATCTGTATAACCCCATATTTTATATTATTTTAATTATTCAGGAGGGTACTATGAAATGCTAGACGTTTTTGACATAAAATACTATAAATATGATAATCTCAACCAAATTTAAATAAAATGAAATATGACCTACTATTAGAATAATTTGAAGAAATTGACTCATAAAAGATAATTAATGTTTTATTATATTTTTTTATTCCTTATCATTTTATTTTTAACATTAATTACATGATTTATCCTTTAATGTGGTAACAAACATTATTAAGGTTACTATTAAAATTGATCAAAAATAATAGCTACCTATTTACTAATTTTGAGCCTACTAATTAAAAAATTCATATAAATTTTTTAAAATTCAGAACACAGGATTGGAATAATTTAATTTAAAATCAATCATCCAAAATGCAATAACAAATAGTTTTCTAGAAAAAAAATTCTTTATAAAGAAGAAAATATATATAAACTAGAATAAGGTTTTTTTATGATTAAAATATAAATAATTACATTATATATATGGAAATATTACATAAGTTAATTTTAAATGAAATTCAAATATAAATGGACTTTTTAAGATAATAAATATGAAAGTTTTATAAAAATCTTTATTTTTCACTATTTAATAAAAAATATTCTTACATAAAATTATCAAAACAATCCTCCTAAGTTAATTTTTAAAAGAGTAATTGTAAAATATGTTTAATTTTATTAAAAAAAATATTTCAAAATATCCAAAAATAAATTATAATATTTCATCATTAAAAACAAAAAATCATTTTTGATGAAAACATAATTTTGAATAATAATATGTCTTTAATAACAGTTATGTGATTATTGGATAACAATTTATGGATAAATTTTTTTGAGTAGGAAATTTATCATTATTTGTAAAATCCATTATGCATATTAATACCCACTGGTTTAACAGTTATATTATAATGACCACATTTAAATAATTATATTTTGGTGCTTGTTTAAGCTCAGTGTTTTGTATCTTGTAAACTAAAAAACACATTATTTAATTTCAAAATATCAGTATATTTAGTTACACCCCACCACCTTCATGAAATTATATCCTTTCAATTTAAACTTGAGAACAATAACCAGGTGTTTGAATTTTCAAAATATCTTCTTTAAAATCTCTCATTTTAAAAAGGGTCAACAAAATACCTACATGAAAACAGTGGAAATTGAAGTATGAAGGTTCTTTGGAATAAAACATAATTATGTTTCCATTTAGGGAAAATTTTATTTCATATAAATACATGGATATAGAATATAAATTTAACTCCCAAGGATGTAAATAGAACATGATCATGAAAAATTTAACCCTCAGAAAATCATAAATCTTTGATGTCTTAAAAGAACATTTATTTCTCGATAATAAAAGTTAATAGATAAATTTTTTGTTTTAAAATATCATTAATAAAGATTTATAATTATATTTCCTTATAGAATATGGGGATATATAAATTCAATTACATGGAAATTATAATTTAATCATTTAATCAATTTCAAACACAATCTCATTTTAAAAAAAATGATGGGTATTCAAGATGAGTTTTTCAAGATTGAATCTATAAAATCAACTCATAATCAATCACATAATTCCAAAAATTTGTTACAAGTTATTCATCCTATATTTATAAATTATCCAAAACGAAAATGGTTAGTACATGATTATATAATTCCCAAAAATTAGTAAACTGTCACACTAAGAAAAAAATACATTTTCACCCAAAATTCAGCAGCAATACCCATAACTAAACATATACCATTAGAAAAATAAAAATTATTAGATTTCCTCCAAAATATTATAGACTAATATTTAATGAAAATTTATATTATAATGTAGTTTAAAATAGTGTATTTAACTTTTATCATTAAATAACATAAATTACTCTTGAAGTCTCAAGCCTAAATGTTCACACACTAAACATTCAATTTCTAATATAATATAACCATTTACATAAAAAACATAAATCAAAATAAATCTATATAAAATAAAAATTACCATTAAAAATATAATACATACATTTTTTCATAAATAAAATCTGTTATTATTTGGTTTACCATTAATTTATATGTTTCAAAAATTTGTAAGATTCTTCTGAAATAAGATTAGTCACTAAACACAAAAATCAATTTCCAATCCCATTTTTATCTATAACATAAAACTTATGTTTCCCAAAATGAAATTTGTATTTATCTATCTAATAAAATAAATAAATAATAATAATTGCATGTTAACTAGGACATTATGTAGGCCAATGGAAATTGATTCACCCTTATTGCCCTTTGGTTTTGCATTCAAACCTCACAGTCTTGTCAGATGTGATGGGTTGTCACCTCGATTATGTGTTTTTATTTTTCTAAAACTATAATAATTATTTAATTCCTATATATATTAATAACTTCTTAAAAATAAATATATTTAATTTACCATTAAATAAAATGTTTTAACCTCAAATTTTATTCTGTAACCTTAATTTTTCATCCCAAAATGTTATATCCTATAATTACCACAACTTATTATTTCATTATTTGACATTATAAATTCCAATGAAAATGTTCAATGATATAAATAATATAATTTCATACATTTAATATTATTTCCATTTGATTTTATTATCATTGTTCATTTAGATAGAACAACCACACATTTCAACAATGTTTTAGAGATTCTTCTAATTCCTTTATGCATTTTTCATAAATAACCATATAAAATTTGTGTTATATGGATGTTTTGAGAAAAATATTTTTAAACTTACATTTTATTACATTTAATTTCAAAATAACTGATAAATCATTATTTTCATGAAAAATAGAGATAATGTGTGTTTTTAAAAATTCAATTAAGGGTACTTTTAAAATACCATAAGTATTTGAAGAAATACAATAATATGATACCATATAATGAATAGGTTTTATAAGGTTATACATCATTTTCTGATTATTTTTAAATTCATAGTATTATTCAATGTCTAGTGATAGGGTAAAATATTTTAAAAAAAATTGCCGAATATTTCTCTTGTTAAGAAATATAAAAAAATGGGTTATTTAGGATTTGATAAAAGTTACCCATTATCCACATTTGTATCAAAGTATATATGAGGTGTTTGATATTTCATAAAAATATTTTGTAGGAGTGTTGAATGTTATAAAATGTTTCATAATCATAAGGATACAACATTAAAATAATTTTTTTAAACTAGCATGAGCAAGATAAATAAATGTTGTGTTTGATCCTCCTAAATAAATTTATAATGGAATTTTATTGATCTAAAATAGTTAAAAAAATATTTATCATACTAAAATAATATTCTATGAAAAATAAACCATTATTATTGAATATTTTTAATCTTTAATGTTGTTGAAACCCTACTATAGTACAATTTATAAGTAATTGACCTTAAAAATTACTTATTATGGGGACTTCATACTAGAATTGTCTTTATTTCATTCTCAATGATCTTTTAGGTCTTTATTTTTGTTGAATTATTTCTTATTTATTACATAAAACCCATAAATTTTAGATATACACTTTTAAATTGTATTCTCTTTTTCTAATAAAACCAAACTCGTAATTAAACTTGATTTATTTTTATAAAAAATATTCACAATTTTCATCTTAACCCCTTTTTTCTCCCTAATATTCCATAAACCACATGAAAAATAATTTAAAATATTAGTATGAGTTAAAAATTACATTAAGGGACATAAAAATAAAAAATTATTAGTCTAATGAAAAAAATAAAAACCCATTAAACCACTTTTCATAAAACACATAACATTTTACCATAAATTGTATAATAATTTTTTAAAACAATTGATATTTATTTTAACATTTAAAATCAATTATTTCCATGAAATATCATAATACAACATAGATAATTCTTGTAGTTCACTAGATACAACATTATTATATCACTCTAATAATCACTTCTTTAAATGTAATAATCATACCAAAAACATCCAACACCAGAGAAAACAATGAATTGAAGGACTATCTATGCACACCCATAATATGATATATAATGGAATCACCCAGATATATAATTTTCCTCTATGCATATTAAACCAAACCCATGGAGTATATCCTGAAGGAAACCCTTCAAAAAAATATTTTAAACCTATTTACAAAACAATTTCAGATATCAAAAAACTATTTTTTTAATAAAAAATCACTTCTAAAATACGAAAACTATACAATTAATAAAGAAACCATTTTATAAAAAATAACTATTTGATATTATAAATAATAAATAAATAAATGTTGTTGTCTTGATAGTTGTACCTACCCCTCATGTTGTATAAGATAAAAACATTCCTTCTGAATTTTTTTAAGAAAAGTCACAAAGTACAATGTTTCAAAAATGGCCAAAAATATTCATTTAGAATTATTTTTCAAAAGTAAAACTTGGGTAAGAATTAAAATATAATTTTATATCATAATTTAAAAATACTCCTTTATGGAATTTTTATAATTTATTGATAAGGAATAAAAAATAGTTTTAATTGACACTTTAAAAATGATTTTTAAAAGAATGTCCCTTACTATGGTTTAGACTCATCACAAACATTATTTTTCTTATTGGAAATTAAATATAGGTTAATTAATAATTGATTATAATAATTTTTCATGTTTATTATTCCTTTAATAAAACATAGTATAATTTTATAAAAATTAAAAAATCATTTACATTCATGTCGGTTGTTTTGTTTAAATTTGGTACATTAGTCCAAAATGAATTTGGTATGCTGACCATGGTCAAATAGGTAAATATTCAACCATCTACATAATAATAATCATCAAATAATTATCATTTCATTATGTCAATTACAAATTTAAATACATCTGTTAAATATGGTTATGAAGAAAGAACTATGTTACAATCTTGGACATGGTTGGTCGTACATACTTATGAGTAACGTTTCCATTTTTCAATGATCATTATAGAAAGAAGGTATATATCATTTTTCATTTTCTGAATAAAAATAATATTTTAAATTTATTTTTTATTCTTTAATTATACTTATATATATCATCTATGTTATGCAGTGAAGCAAAACGAATCACATCGATTAGTGGAGCTAGAGGTCCATACGGACACACGAATGACATTATCATTTTCTATTGAATGTAAAGGTAATTGGGTAGATGATATATTGTTTTTTAATAAAGATAAATATTTAATTGATATCATATATAAACATTAATCAAATCATTATAATCCATCAATGAGAGATTTTGACGGAAAACGAATTATACCAGTTCATGTGGCGGTAGTTCACCATACAAACGAACGACAAATTCATTTCCCTTTTAATGGAAGAAGAAATCGATATGGAATTTTATATTATCATGATAACATCTTATTATATGTATAATTTTTTTTTAAAATTTTATCATTGATTGATAACATTATAATAAGGTTGAAGAAGAAATAAAATTGAAATTCTTGACTAATAACAATACATCTTCTTCGAACAACCACATTTCCTTAACACATTAATCCCACTAAGGTTCGTGTTCATCATAAAAAACATATATAATTACATGAGGAATTTTATAATGTTTTGTTATCACATATTGGATGACCCAAATTTGTTATTAATTATGAATGATTGAGAATAAGATGTTTCCATTTATAAGAGAGGTGAGGGGAACTTGAGGAGTTTCAAAAAATATTAAATTAAAATAAAATAATATTTAATTATTAATGTAACCAATTTATGTTATTTGGAATATATATTGTTTATGATTCTAAATTATATAATTAAATAATCTTAGGATAATTTTACATCCCATATTTACCCATATCATTTTATTTTAACACATTGTTAATCATTTTTAAACTTACCAGACAATAAAGATTATTACCATCTGAGAGCCAATATAGTTACTATAAATGAAAAAGACCAATAAATGGAACATCGATTATATTATGAATAAAATAATAATTAAATGGGATAATATATATCTTTTATCAGTTTTATAATATTTAATAAATTATTATTTATTTTAAATATCATTAATATCAATTTTTTAACAAATCATTACTTTTACTTTAGTAATATCAATATCACACATATAATTTGAAAAAATTTTATTATATCCCTAAAATTTCATAATAATATTTAAAATCATTGGAAATTTTTTTTATGATATATTATTTTACTTTTATTATTTTCAATATCATTAATTTTATTTTCCACTAATTGATTAATTACTACATTAGCGCAATATACAATTATAAGATAATTATTTTTTTAGTAATAATAAAAATTAAAATAACTTGATCAAGAAAAGTATTTTACCATTACATATACTATTAATTATTGAAATTATCCACTAAATGATTCCATATTAAAAATATTATAGTTATTAAAGACTAGAGTAGGGTTTATTTTACTTTTCATGAAGTAAAATACTATAAATGTCATAGTCTCATCCAAATGGCCATAAAATTCCATATAATAGAATATTTGATTAATATTGATGAAATTAAATCATATAATATAATTAATTCAAGTGTTATGTTCATTTTATAATCCATATAATTTTATTTTTAACAAAAATTAAATTATTTACTATTTATCGTGGTACCAAAAAATATTAATATTATTATTCATATTGATAAAAAATAAAAGGGACCCATTATCTAAATTTGGACTCATTGAATCTAAGTATTAAGTAAATTTTTAAAAATAAAACACACATAACTGGAATAAATTAATTTAAAATCACTCTCTCAAAATGCAAAGAAATATAGTTTTCTCTAAAAAACATTTTTAAGACTAAGATAGGAATTAAAAAAATTTGGTATAAGAATAATTAAAATTTTATTAATTAGATTATATACAACTAAATTTTAATTATGTTCCATTTAAATAAAATTAAAATAATAAGGTTATTTTTTAATATACCTAAAATGGTAGTTTTATAAAAATTATTATTTTCACAATTCACTGAAAAATTAATCTTCTCAAAAATTTATCAAAAATAATATGAATTTATGATTTCAATTTTTAATTAAAAATGGAATTTTTTTTGGAAAAATAACTATAAAAAAATTAATTAAATCAATTATAATATTCACTTATAAAAAACCAAAAACCCCATTTTTCAAGAAATATTATTTATTAAAAATAAAACGACATCAATTAAAATTCAGTGGTTATTACATATGAATTTTTCCAAAAATATATTTTTAATATTAAATTTATATTTATTTCATAAATTATTTATTCTTAATCACACCCATCAATTTAATGGCTATGTTATAATAGTCAAATTTATATAATACTATTTTGAAGTTTTTTTAAGATCGGTATTGCATATCATATAAATTTTCTAACACAGTCATTCCTTTTAATATCTGGAGATATTACTTTTTAATTATTTGATTATTGAACCTAAAATTATATGCACCTATAATTAATTCATTAATGAAATGTATCTCTTGAAATAATATGGAATGCAATGGAGATTTAACCCATTTTAGTAATGGACAATTTCCACTCTGATAGTCTTAACAGTGATCCCTAAATGTGGTAATGATGAAATATGGAAGGAACCAAATAAAGTCCTATAAAAAGAATATCTTGTATTATGTGTATTCTATAAACATATAAATTATCCATATTATATTTTCTCATGTTGAATGATTGATAAATAATGAATTCATTCTCTTATTAAGTGTATCTTATAAAGAAAATCCTTGTGTCATGAATCACGATTATTGGTATTTTACTGATTTGGTGAGAGTTTTTTATTTTATGACCATGTCCTCATACATATATAAATACTTTATTATCAATTATGATTACCGACTAATTTCTCCTATGATTTCCCTTACTGATGATTTGATCTTACACATTTTTATGTTTCCATTTTAAATGGTTATGAATTAAGGATTTAAATAGGGTGTGATAAATATGTGTACAATGTGAGAAGAAATTTTTATGGATATTGATATGCTTCCATGAAATAAGTTCATTATATATTTATTCTCCAAACATAGTAATCCTTTACATATCTGATGCTTATTTTATTATATGATTAATTAAATATTTATCTAAAATAATGTAATTTTTATATATGACATGATATTGTTGCCTCATTTGGAATCATAGTATGGGTTAGTTATTTATATGATTTATGGTTTGAGGAAAAATATCATATTACATAAGAAATCATATGGTTAATTCTAAGAGAGAATGTGTAAACCTATTGTTTCGTAGATTTATAAGAATGTTTCATTATTTTCGATATATTCGGAATTATATTTTTAAAAATATTATTTCTCACTCCGATTAAGGATGTATGATGCACATGAAATTCATTTTAGATTTATTCAATTGTTGGAATAGAAGGAATCATGTGAAAAATTAATGTGAAAACTAAAACAACAACAAACCTCATTAGAAACAAAATCTAATAGGAGTTGGGATGTGAGATATTTTTGATTTTCTCACCCAAATATCTCATGATATGAATGGTATAATTAATAAAGTTTTACATCAAAACATCTGAAGGATGGTACATCTCACAATTTATCCTTTTATGAAATAACATATACCATCTCTAATTTTCCCTTCAATGCAAATATTATTGATAAATGGATCAATGTTATAAATAATATGTTATTTGTACTATATATATCAGATCATGATGATGGTTTTTGGGACATGTATCATTTGAAAGGTTATTCTTTTCAATAGTAAATGTTTATCAAGAATATGTGGCCATAAGATAAAATTAACTCCATTACATGAGAATATTTTTAGAATATTTTTTTCTATAAGAACATCAAGTGCACTATATATAAATAAATGAAGAGGGAATTTCATAAATGAATGTATAATTATGAGGACTCCATTAGTACCGATGAGAAAAATTTCGAATGATTTGCAATGTATGCGTTGAGTTCAATCATATAATCTAAAATGAAATTTTAGTAACTCATATGTGTTATAAGTCTAATTCTCTAGAAGGCAGTACATATAAGAGAATTTTATAGCTATAAACAAAATTTTTTGATGTGAAATAATGATATAAATATATATTGGATTTTCTCATTACTCACATCATTTTGGGGTAAACAAGATAAAGATAGATTTTCAAGTAAATTAAAATTAATATTCCTACACAATAAATAAAATTAATCTTTCTTTATGCTATTAGTGTTGAAAGAATCATGGAGTAAATTTACTTAAGGGGTTTTGTAAATGTTCTATGTTTATAAAATATGGAAATCAGAAAAAAAAAACTACCAAAGTGACTATGAAGATTCCAACCAATGAAATGATTTGTGGGAAATCAACACTAAATTGACCACGAGCACTCCAATGTAATAATAGAAAAGAAGAATATACATTATTCCAAACAATACATGAATCTAATGTTTAATGATGAAAATAGTTTTACTATCCTATTACGCTATCTAAAAAAAGTAAAATCTTCTGTTATTAAAATTTATAATGTGGTTATTGGGAATGAAAGGTCAAAAGGAACACATACCATGCACTATAAAAAAATGTCTTATTTTATTGTTTATTTGAAAAGAATCTTACAATTGAAGAATTTTCTAAAGGAATATCATCACCACCTCAATAATTAATGTTTAATTATTTATAAAACCTCTTAATGTAATGTTGATCATATCTCAAGTCTATATCTCATATCTAATATTTATTTAATTGAATGTGCTTACTAAAAAATATTATTCTGTCTATAATTGAATTTGATGTCATTTTCAGAATATATTGTCAATCCTTAAATAGACCCCACTTAACTTTTTGAAGAAGGGAAGTCATATTTTATATTCCTAATCAATCTATGATATTGTATTATCATACAAATTATTATTAACGTCCAATTTAAATTACTTCCATTATATGGTAATTAATATATATACTTAGAAGACACATATATTAAATGGTTGGGGTAAATCTAAAAGTTGAAGACAAGCCTATTGATCAGTAATATACTGATGAATTTCCTAAAGACATGGGTATTCATCCCATGAATTATAAAGATTATTTTTAATAGAAATCAAATATGGTGGTGCACCTTTTTCAATGACTCTATATAGAAAGGACCTAATTGTGTGGATAAAATTAAATAAGAAACTCTAATAGAATCTATTAAAGGGACTCAGCTTCCAAAGTTCATACCCATGAGGTGAACTTTATTTTTATTAATAATAAATATTTTTTAATCTGCTATTGTATATATTTTCAATAATTTAACAATATCACTACCAAGGAAAAGAATCATCTACTAAATATTTATGACATGTTTTTATCAACTGTATAGAGATTTCAAATTTATTGGATCTATTTGGACTTAAAAGTTCCCTTCTCTCTTAATTGATCTAATTTATTAACTTTATTGATATTACCAAGATAATTGACATTATTTTATATTCAGATAGAAATAAATATCATAAATATTAATTTCGGACTACATTTAACACCCTGAGGAAGGAGTAGTAGAATGTATAATTCACCATGTATGAATTTTATATACAAAAAAATTTACTCTTGAGTCATTTTTTCTCATGGAA